>CM067339.1:10110000-11490000 GCA_034376525.1 Nicotiana benthamiana
TAACAATAGGTGGCGGCATGCCACACGATCCCAATCATAATATCTCGTGGTCGGCGTGCCACACAAATAAATTGAATAATTCTAACTATCTCTTCACAGAAGATCCCAATAGGGAAGCACATCAATATAACAGTTTAACCTGTCAAGGATACAGCTAACAACCCAAAATATCCCGGCAAGGGAAGAACAACTCCACAATAAGTCCCGGCAAGGGAGAACGATTCAACAACAAATCCCGGCAAGGGAAATTTCCATAATTCCTTCCTTAACTCATTTGCTTCTCAACTATCATTTCATAGTTCATTTAACAACTAATTATCACAATTGTTCACTTCTTTCGACAATTTAATAGCAGTTATGAATCACAGTCATGCTAGACTCGGGCGCATAGATAACCGTCACCATACCTATACACTGACTTCACATAGCACATAGCAAATATTATCTTAATCATATTCCCTCAAGCCAAAGTTGGATCGAACACTTACCTCGAAAGCTTCCAACTCAACTCACGCCTCTAGTATAGCTTTACCCCTTGAATTTGCCTCAAAATCCGGTCGAATCTAACCAAAATTTACTCAAATGTATCAACAAATACTAGTTAAATCAATTTGAATGCATAAGAGTGAAATTCCCAAAGTTTTAACTAAAAATTTTGAAAATGCCCCCGGAACCACATTGTCAAAACTCGAGGTTCAAACCAAAACCGGGTTACCCATTCCCCATGAGTTCATATATGCAATTTGTTTTGAAATCGAACCCCAAATTAAGGTCCAAATCCCCAATTTTATGAAAACCTAGGTTCTACCCCAATTTCCCATTTTTACCCATTGAAAGCTTTGATTTTAAGTTGAAATCATGATAAAAGATGTTAAAGTTTGATGAAATTGAGTAAAAGTTGACTTACAATCGATTTGGAAGAGAAGGAGTCGAGAGAAAATCGCCAATGGAGGTTTGGGTTTTGAAAATATGAAAAATGAAGCTTGAAATCATTTAAGTATAAGTTGCACAGGTGCAGATGTCGCAAATGTGATATTGACATCTCATTTGCAAACTGGATGGAAATAAGAGGGACCTCGCAATTGCGAGAAATTGTTCGCAAATGCGAAAGGGTCAAGGAAAAGGGAGAACTCGCATTTGCGAGAAAAGGTTTTCAAAAGCGAACAAAGGCTTTGGTCTGGGGAAGTCGCATTTGCGAGATTGGACTTCGTATTTGCGAAGTCTGGTTGCAAAGGGGGAGGATCGCAATTGCAAATAGTATTTCGTATCAGCGAAGGCTGGCCAAACAAGGGAGGGCCGCATTTGCAAGATAAGTCTTCGCAAATGCGAAGACTGGAGACACCACCAGTTAAAAATATTTCAAATGAGCCTAACACCTACCCGAAACTCACTGGAGCCCTCGGGGCTCCAACCCAAACATACACCCAACCTCATAAACATTCTATGGACTTACTCGTGCGATCAAATCGCCAAAATAACATCCAAATCAAAGAATCAACCTCCAAAACTCATGATTTTCATTTCAAAGTTCTAAACTTCAAACTTTTCACTTTTTGTCCGAAACACGTGAGACGACGTCCGTTTTAAACCAAACTTTACATATAGCACTTAACGCTAATTTAAGACTTGTACCGGGCCTCAGAAAAAAAATACGAGCGCGATACCTTTATTTTATATCAATTTCCGTTTTCAGTTTTCCTTAAGGCATATTCGTAATACAATTTCACAGAAAAAGCTCCGTACTCGGGCCTGGGACCTCGTATTTCGATTCTGGAAATATGCCCAGGTCCCAAATTTCATTACAGACCCTCCTGGACCGTCACATCATGGGTCCGGGTCCGTTTACCAAAAACATTAACCAAAGTCAACTATAGAAACATTAGTATCAAAATTCATAGTTTTTAACACATAATTTAAATATTTTAAGATAAAGATTTTTTGGCTTCGCGGCCTGAAGCCGTAGGTAAATCGAGGCAACCCAATTAGAGGTTTTCAAGGCCTCAAAAGTGCAAGGAAAAGGAGAATCACGGTGATGACCCTTTGGGTCATCACATTATGCGTTCGCGAATGGGACTGACTGGGGAGCTTTGCGTTCGCGATGGGAGTCCGCGAACGCGAAGAAGGAAAACTGGGGTCTTGGGAAAATAGACTATGCGAACGCGAGTGGCTGGTGCGAATGCGATGTATGACCTGAAGGGGCTACATGAACGCGGGAGATTGTCCGCAAACGCGAAGAAGGAAAAACTGGGGGAGGGAGGTCCAGGGGTTGCACTGTGCGAACGCGGGGCGGGTACCGCGAACGAGAAGGTGGGGAGACTCAAGGCACTGCGAACGCGAGCCTGGGTCCGGGTTCGCGAAGAATAAAACTGGTCTATAATTATTTTTTAAAAATATGATGTCTTTTCTAAGTTAAAAACCACCCCGAACCATATCCGAATCATTCCTAAGCCCTCGGGGCTCCCAACCAAACACACATACTAACTGACTAACATCAAACGGACTTAGTCGAGCGATCAAATCGCTAAATTAGCATCAAAATCAAAGAATCAAACCTTAAAATCATCATTTTCCATTTCAAGTTCATAAACTTTCATCTTTAGATGTTTAGGTACGAAACACGTCAAACGCCGTCCGATTTTGAGGCAATTTCACAAGAAGCGCTTAACGTATATTTAGGACTTGTACCGGTGCCAGAACCAAAATACTAGCCCGATACCTATATTTTCTAACTTATTTTTCTTTCCAATTTCATATAATTTTTAGAAAAATAATTTCTTTCAAAAATTCTTTACTCGGGCTCGGGACCTCGAATTTTGATTTGGGGAATATGCCCGATTTCCATATTTTTTTAAGGATCTTTCGAGACCGTCACATCACGGGTCCGGGTCCTTTTATCCAAAATATTGACCAAAGCCAACTTTATCAACATTATTATCAAAATTCTTCAAACGTTTCACAGAATTCACATATTTCAACATAAAAAAAATTTTCGGTATGCGCTCGGACTGTGCATGCAATTCGAGGCAACTAAAAGTGAGGTTTTCGAGGCCTCGAAAGCGCAAAAAAAGGAATAATTACGGTGATGACTCTTCACACTTCACAAATTTGTGAGGGAGTCAAAAGTCCATGAATGATTTTCTTTCCATTAACCCCAAAAGATTATCTATTTTTTTCATGTTATATGAAGCTCTTTTGTAAATATATTATGACTTTCCCAACAAGATATGATTATTATTTATGGGAATCACATCGCACCATATTGCATCCTTATTCCTTCCAATAGAGAATAGTAATAACACTCTTTTATCTACCTTTACTCCTACAAACATGTAGGGTTCAATATGCTCAACATAAAGCAAGTTCAACTTTTTAACCATATAAGTGCTAGTTGACTTATACCCATATTGTTTGTCAATTCTAAGCGCATAAATTGCAGACATCACTTTAGCTCTTGTTTGAAAAATAACTTTATCATTGTCTTCCTTCCATTCGGTATACTGTAAGTTTGACTTTTCAAATTGTTAAGTCATAGCTCATCTCCTTTCACTATAACTACCTGTTTGAAACATCTTGAACAAAAATTAGAAGAATTATGTATATCCCAGATTTGGCTTTTCCCTTCTAATACTCTCACCTCTCTTGCCTTTTTTCACTCAAAGCAACTCTTGGTTGTTAATCTTTAAAGTTATTAATAAATCTTACTGGTCACAATCCTTAGTGATATGAATATGGAGTTAGAAAAAGAAAAGGTAAGTGGAATACCAAACCTAGAAAGATCTGGAATTGATTAGTTTATAAAAGAAAAAAGTAAAGAATTTTAAAAAACCCAAAATCACAAGAATAAGAAAAGAAGTTACCTTATTCTTTAAAAACTAGGATCTTCTCTTCTTTTTCCCTTTCTTGACTTGAAAACCAAACAATACTTGAATTTTAAAATAATAATGGGCTATTCACTTTTCTTTCTTCTTTTTTGGGGCTATTTTTTTCTTTTTATTTTTCGATTTTTTTCCTTTTTTTATTGAGTTTTTTCTTTTTTAAAAAAAATTATTTTTGGTTATCCCGCTTTAATCATTAAACTTTTTCTTATTGCAAAGAATAATTAAGCGCATATACACACGCACACACACACTACTATCTATGAACGTGCGTTGCATATTAATAATGGCACGTGATGATTTAAATATTTATTTATGTGAAGAAAAAAATAAATTTTAAATAAAGAGAAAAATATTAAATATAATAATACAACAATCATCTAGATTTCGAAAAATATTATTACACATAATGCATGAATTTAAAATACAAGGAAATCATCAAAACCTACACAAATGATCAATTTTATTATGTTAGTTAGATAATTATGTACTTAGAGTTTAAAGTATTTAATGTATGATACATTAACAAACACTTCTTTATGGACAATATTTTTTGTGTGTGTTTCCTCCTAATGCTTTGTTTGCTCTATCTTAACCAAAATTCTTGTTGTCGATATCCCTATTGAAAGTGCGATATATAGTTGTTCGTGCAAAAAAAAATATATTATGGATAAATATAATCCATTATTTAAGATATTTGTCCTTGTGCTTTATTTGCTATATTTGCAAAATATAAACACATTAAAATTATTTTCACACAAATTTAAAAGGATATTCCTTAGTTTCGGAAGCCGAAAGTGAATTGAGTAATAAGAATATACTTAGAAGCACATTGACAAGTATCATAATTTTTTGCATGTATGACGTTATTGTCAAAGGTTCTATATACCATCTACGTGTGATTATATAAGCTATTCGACATATTTGAGTTTTCTAGTAGCATGACAGACAATTTGTTTTTTCCAAATTAACTTATATACAATGGAAGATCAACATTAACTTAGTCTATTATATATATTGTGATACTAACATACCTAAGAATATTAAACTTGACAACAAACATGCATAGTAGAAGATTATTTGGTATTAAAGTATTTAAGTATTCTTCTTGATAGTAATTATTGGTATCATTTATGCGGATTCAAAATTTCAAAAAAATATTTTGTTTTTTTAATAAAATTTTACAATCAACATTTTATGTAGTACATCACATATTCATTTCTGCTGATTAAGATTTCTTTTTTATTCTATCATGCGATTTGCACAAATTGTGTTTTAATTTAATGATAGAAATATATCTCTTATTAAATACACTACTATTACCTTTGAGATTAATAATTAAGTATTTAACAAAGTCACGACCCAAAAATCCCTCCCAAGGAATTGTGATGGAACCTAGTCTCTAAACTAGGTAAGCCTAACATTAACTGAAATAACAACGATATTTATCAACTTCAAATAAAAAAAAATTTCTCTAAACAATTTACAATTTCCAAAATCTGTAGTACAAGTCACAAGCCTTTCTAAGAGTAGTTATAGAATATAATTACATCATTGTTCTGAAACAAAGGGAAGAAATGAAATTAAGTACAACTGAAGGTGACTCTCAGGACTGCGAACGCTATAGCATGTTTACCTTGAGTCTCCACCGCAACGAATTACTACCATTGATCAAATGCATGAATCTGTATACAAAAATGTACAGAAGTGTAGTATCAGCACAACCGACCCCATGTGCTGGTAAGTGCCCCGCCTATCCCGGCGAAGTAGTGACAAAGGCTAGGACCAGATACTCACATAAACCTGTACAGTTTTATAACATACAAAATAATAGGAAACAAATAACAATAATGGAAACGGTGATCAACTAATGACATAAATAGCAGGCAACAAGAAAAGAAAAATTTGCTTCTCAACAAATAATAAATACAAGTGCAATCAAATAATCAAGTCCTTCAAATATAAATCTTTCGCCTATAAATTCTTCAAGTAATAATCTCTAGGATAATATGCTTTTCAAAAGATATATTTCGAATATATTTCCTTCAAGTAAATACCTTTTGAATATCATTCTTTCGGGTGAAGTTCACATTGTGACGCCTTATTTCAAAATCATAATAATATAGATCTCTGCCTACTTTCATATTTTTACTACATCTTGTGCCCATATTTATATTACAACTGCACGGACAACTCATGTGCAATTAAATAAAACGATAATATTTTTCCCGGAACCTTATGACAACATATATCTATTTCACATTGCACAACAATAATCTCATGTTACCCAGTTCACAGGGTCCATAGCCCAATACAATTAAGAAGGTTCAAAGAGCCTCATTTACTTAACATAAAGTAGAGTGCAACTTCTAAGCCAAATAGGAAATCAACAAGAAGAGATGAAGTTATTTTTTTGTAAATCATTTGATAAAGAAAATACCACTTTCAATTAAAGTACAAGATCGGATGAATTATTATCTTTAATACGAGGAATTAATAAATCAAAGCATAGTAGCAATTCCTTTTAAGTAAAGTAAAATTATTGAAATTTGAAGTATTGAAATGTATATATATGTATAAATGCGGTGAAATAATGCAAACACTGAAGGTTCTAACACGAAAGGTCACCACGGTAAAATAATTCAAAAGTTCATCACCATAAGGCTAACATGTTGTATTATGTCCTAAAATTAGATTATAAGGCTAATGTGACAACCCAAAAGGTCATCACCATAATTCTCATTTTCGTTGTGTTTACGAGGCCTTGAAAACTTCGTATTTGGTTGCATCAATTTGTGTGTATAGTCCGGGCACAAAGCCAGAAAATTTTTATGTGGAAATATATGAATTTTGTGTTAAAAACTATGAATTTTGATAATAATATTGATATAGTTGACTTTGGTTAACATTTTGGGCAAACACACCCGGACTCGTGATGTGAGGTCCCGAAGGGTCCGTAGAAAAATATAGGACCCGTGCGTATTTCCGGAATCGAAATCCGAGATCCCAGGCCCGAGGACGCAACTTTTGAAAGAAATTATTTATCTCAAATTGATATGAGAAATGAAAATGAAAATGAGTTAGAAAGTGATGGTATCGGGCTCGTATATTATTTCCAATGCCCGGTACAAGTCTTAAATGAGTGTTAAGCGCTATCTATAAAGTTTGTTGAAAACGGACGTCATTTGACGTGTTTTGGACTAAAAATTGAAAATTTGGAAGTTATGAACTTTGAAATGAAAATCATGAGTTTGGAGGTTTAATTCTATGCAAATGATGTTATTTTTGTGATTTGATCGCACGAGTAAGTCCGTACGATGTTTTTGAGGTTGTATGGATGTTTGGGTTGGAGCCCCGAGGGCTCGGGTGAGTTTTGGAAAGGTGTTAGGTTCATTTTGTTGCATGTTGGAGCAGTTGGTATCTGCAGGCTTCGCATTTGCGAAGCCAGCCTCGCAAATGCGAGATTCCCCCTAGCCTGCTCCTAGCGCAAATGCGAGGAAAAGCTCACAAATGCAATCCCCTTCCTACACCATCGCAGTCTTCGCAAATGCGAAGACTTCTTCGCAAATGCGATTGCCCAGTTTAAGTCATGAGTTCGCAAATACGAAATTTCCCATGCAAATGCGAGTTCCGCCCAAATTTTGCCTTGTTTGCAATTGCGAACATTTCTTCGCAATTGCAACATCCACCCTTCCATCTGCATTGTTCGCAATTGCGAACAAATCTTCACAATTGCGATATATGCAACTGTGCATTCTACACTTAGACGATTTAAAACCTCATTCTTCATATTTTCAAAACCCAAACCTCCATTGGCGATTTTCTCTCAACTCCTTCTTTCCCAGATCAATTGTAAGTAAACTTTTACTGAATTTCTTCAATATTTAACATCTTTTATCATGATTTCTTCTTAAAATCAAAGCTTTCATTGGGTAAACATAGGTATTTGGCGTAGGACCTAGGTTATCTCAAAATTGGGGATTTGGACCTTAATTTGGGGTTCGATTTCAAACCATATTGCATATATGAACTCGTGGGGGAATGGGTAACCCGATTTTGGTTCGAACCTCTGGTTTTGACCATGTGGGCCTGGTGGCATTTTGGGATTTTTTGGGTAAAACTTTGGAAAATTAATTCTTATGTATTCAAATTGATTTAACTAGCATTTGTTGATACGCTTGAGTAAATTGTCATTAGATTCGATCGGTTTTGTGGCAAATTCGAGAGGTAAAGCTATCCTAGAGGCGTACGTTGAGTATGGAACTTTTGAGGTAAGTTTTTGATCTAACCTTGGTTTGAGGGAATAGGATTAGGGTGTTTGATTGCTATTTGCTAAATGATCGAGTACGGTGTATAGGCATGGTGACGAGTATATATAGACCGGTGTCTAGCATGACCGTGAGTCGTAAATGCCTTGAATCGGAAAATATGATACAACTGTCTTGTTGAGTTGATAGTTCCATGTAAAATGTTGGTTAAGAACGAAATGAATTGTTCTCCCTTTCCGGGTTGCTTTTGTTGATTCATTTTCCCTCGCTGGGACTTATTGCTGAATTGTTTTCCCTTGCCGGGATGAGTAGGCTGTTACTTTTATTTCTCCCTTGCCGGGATTTTTTGGGCTATTAGTTGTACCCTTGCTAGGTTCGATTGTTATACTGTTGTTCTTCCCTAATGGGACCTCCCTTTGGAAATATTATTTGAGATAATCAATTATTATATGGGTTCGTGTGGCGCGCTTTCCACTAATTAATTATAATGCGGGATCGTGCGGCGCGCCGTCTACAACTTATGCTGATAATTGTTATTGGTGTGAGATGCCGGTGACATTGTGCACGGATAATACTTGATCGTGTGGTGCGCCGTACACTTATATATCACATTACGGGATTGTCTGGCACGCCGTCCACTTCTATATCACATTACGAGATCGTGTGGCGCGCCGTCCACTTATATACTACACTATGGGATCGTGTGGCGTACCGTCCACTCAGATTATACATTATGGGATCGTGTGGCACACCGTCCACCGTAGATAGGTGTATCACAAAACCCTGGAATAGATCTGTTGGTGTTTCTGATGTATCATTTTGATCTAGTACTCCCCGATAGCATGTCCCCTCCCATTTTTACTTGTGTTATCTTGTTATTATTTCGTTCCCGTACTTGTATATCATATTTGCACAGGTTAATGGTAGTAGGTCCTGTCTAGCCTCGTCACTACTTTACCGGGGTTAGGCCAGGCACTTACCAGCATATGGGGTCGGTTGTGCTAATGCTACACTTTTGTGCCTTTTTGTGCACAGGTCAGGAGACAGCTTACAGACCGCAGCAGTAGCTTGGGAGCGTGCCTTATGTTCAGAGACTCCTAGGTAGTTCGCTGGCGTTTGCGGGCCCTGAGTCTCTTCTATTTCAATTTTTGTTTGTTTTTCATTGTATCGAAACGAAATCTAATATATTATCTTTCAAACTCTTATTTGTAGTAATTCATAGTAGTCCGTGAGTACCGTGACACTAAATCTTGGGTAGCGGATGATGTTAATTTTTTCGTATTTTTCCTTCATTTAATATTAAATTTAGATTTCCGCTTGAAATTATTGTTTTATTATTATTAGTTGTTGAAAATTAGTTGAAAATGTATGTTTAAGTTGGCTTGCCTAGCTCGGACAGTAGGCGCCATCACGACCCCCGATGGTGGAAAATCCGGGTCGTGACAGCTAATATCTAAAATTCCGATTATGTCCTTTTATTATGAATTATTATACTTAATATTATAAGATTATTTTTGTAAAACAATATTATATTCATACTTTAATAATATAAAATTATTAAATTTATAATAGGAATGAATTTCAAAAGGTATTGGTATTAGTTTAAGATTCCAACAGTATAATCGGGTGTTGTCAAATATAGCAATTTTTAAGTTTTACGTGTTCCCAGGATAGGTTTAGGGACGTGTGGATCTATTCATGTATATATGAGTTTATAAGTTTAATGTGTTTTCGCGAGTTACTTAACGAGGAGGGGGATCGTATCATAGAGCTAGGGGGGTTGGGGCATTCGGAGCAACATAGAGACCTTGGGTACTGCAGGCGCATTAGGGCGGAGGAGGTCATGAGGGCTTTGCGTAGGATAAGTAGGGGTCGAGCGACCGGGCCTGACGAGATCCCGGTGGAGTTCTGGAAATGCATGGGTAGGCCAGGAGTGGAGTCGCTCTCTAGGTTGTTCAATGTGATCTTTAGGACCAAAAGGATGCCAGAGGAGTGGAGGTGGAGTACAGTGGTGCCCTTGTACAAGAACAAAGGGGACATCTAGTGCTGCAACAACTATAGGGGTATCAAATTAATAAGCCACACCATAAAGGTCTGGGAGCGGGTGATTGAGGCGAGGGTGAGGGAGATGACATCTATATCTGTGAACCAGTTCGGTTTCATGCCAGGTCGCTCCACTATAGAAGCTATCCACCATGTCAGGAGGCTGGTGGAGCAGTTCATGGATAAGAAGAAGGACTTGCACATGGTGCTTATCGACTTAGAGAAGGCGTATGACAAGGTCCCTATGGAGGTGCTATGGAGGTGCTTGGAGGCGAAGAGCGTGCCGGAAGCCTACATCAGAGTAATCAAGGACATGTACGATGGAGCTAAGACTAGGGTTAGGACGGTGGGTGGCGACTCAGACCATTTTACAGTGGTTATGGGGCTCCATCAAGGATCGACGCTTGTCCTCTCTTGTTTGCCTGGGTGATGGATGCTTAAGCCCGACATATTTCAAGGGGATGTGCCTGGGTGTATGCTATTTGCTGATGACATAGTTTTGATAGACGAGACGAGGGTCGGTGTTATTGAGAGGTTAGAGGTATGGAGACAGACTCTCGAGTCTAAGGGTTTCAAAATAAGCAGATCTAAGACAGAATACCTAGAGTGCAAGTTTAGCGCCGAGCCGAGCGAAGTAGGCAGGGACGTGATGATTGGATCTCAGGTCATCGCCAAGAGGAACAGTGTCAGATATCTTGGGTCGGTGATTTAGGGGGACGGAGAGATTCACGGGGACGTCACACATCGTATAGGAGCGGGTTGGTCAAAGTGGAGGCCTGCATCAGGAGTCCTGTGTGACAAGAAAGTACCACAGAAACTAAAGGGGAAATTTTATAGAGCTGTGGTTAGACCTGCCATGTTGTATGGGGCGGAGTGCTGGCCAGTGAAGAACTCTCATGTTCGGAGAATGAAGGTTGCGGAGATGAAGATGCTCAGGTGGATGTGCGGGCTCACCGGGTTAGATAAGATTAAGAATGAAGTTATTCGAGAGAAGGTGGGGGTGGCCCCGTTGGATGAGAAGATGCGAGAATCGAGGTTGAGGTGATTCGGGCATGTGCGGAGGAGAAGTCCTGATGCCCCGGTGAGGAGTTGTGAGCGGTTGGCGATGGTCAGCATACGGCGAGGCAGAGGGAGACCTAAGATATATTGGGGAGAGGTGATTAGGCATGACATGGCTAGAATGCGGGTTTCCGAGGAAAGTCTGGAGGTCTAGTATCAGGGTTGTAGGATAGGGGCTCCTAGAGTATTTCGTACTCCTCACCCGGGGTTGGGTGAGGCTTGGCAGTGCTATCCGTAGACGATTTGTGCATTAGTTTGTATCTCCCTTTGGTAGTTATTTATGGTAGTTACTGTCTGATATATGTGCATGCTATTTTATGTATGATTTTTATGTTTAGATAATTATTTACACTATTTCTGCTGGAGTTACTAATGCTCTTTTGTTTTTGTTTTTTATTTTTCCTTTCCTCCACTGAGCCGAGGTTCGATTGGAAACAACCTCTCTGCCCTTTCGGGTAGGGGTAAGGCCCGTATACATATCACCCTCCCAGATCCCACTCTGTGGGACTATAGTGGGTAGTTGTAAGTTTAATGTGTTTCTAGGATAGGTTTAGTATATTCACGTATACAGGAATTTTTAAATTTAACGTGTTGTGCCCTATTGTTAATAGGATTAAAGGGCAGACATTGAAATTTCGATTATGCCCTTTCTTTAGGAGTTATTATATTTAATATTTTAAGAATATCTTGGTAAACCGATATTATGTTCATGTTTTTTAAACACACATACACACACAAGTCTCTATGTACGTACTTTGCACGTATATCTTTTTCTAACATTTAAAAGATAAAGTAAAAAGAAATTTCTTCATATAACTTAATATTATCGGTTTCAAATTAATCGGCAAATATCTTACGCTAAATATCTTACACAGATTAATATACCTTTTGCTAACGATTAACAAATAACGTAAATATCCAAATCAATTAATCCAAACCTATTTAGATTAGATTTAGATTGATATTTCTACGATCCAAAAATAGAAATTTTAACAGAGATTTTCATATCCAATTTAAACAGGCCGAACACCCACACCTACTTACCACCACCTGTCTTATTTTGAACATTCAATAAACTTATATACTGTTTAAGCATACTCCAGTCTCTATGCCTCTTGCATATATACACATTAGACAACCTTTACTTTCAACTATCACGTTATTGAACTTAGTTTTAAGATTATGACTAAGATCATTTCCCCCGATTGACCATGGTAAAAATTAGAAAATCAAAGAAACTAATCACAAATACGAATAATAAATAATACCAGGCTATTGCCCTGCCTAACAATATATTCTCTTCAACATAAAATAACTTTCAATGCTTCTTACATACACCAAATGCTCCAACGAACCATTTTTTACTATTCAAATTAACACTCTCTTAGCAACAAAAAAAAAATTCAAACCAGACATAAACACTCAATCATATCACGTTTATGCAAAAATTAAAATTGAGAATAATTCAAAATCATTCAAGTAACCAGAGTTGGCTTGACCGAGTTTAATTGTTATGGCATTCTACGACTTTAAAAATTATATTGTTACTTGACTTCAAACTCCTGTAAAGTAGGCACTAAACATTACAAATTTACCCATACGCTAATATTTTACTGAAGAAATAAGTTTACGTTATAAAAGGTATAAAAGTTAGTTAATATTTTAAGGATATTGTGACGACCCAAAGGGTCATCACCATAATTTTGAATTTCTCCATGCTTTCGAGGCCTTAAAAACCTCTTATTTAGTCGCATCGATTTGCGCGCACAGTCCAGGAACGAAGCCGAAAAGTTTTATGTGAAAGTATATGTATTTTGTATTAAAAACTATGAATTTTGATAATGATATTGATATAGTTGACTTTGGTCAATATTTGGGGTATATGGACGGTCCCGGAGGATCCGTAAGAAAATATGGAACTCGGACGTATTCCCGGAATTGAAATCCAAGGTCCCAGGCCCGAGAAAAGAATTTTTACGTGAAATTATTTTCTGAAAATGTCTACGAAGAATGAAAATAAAATTTGATCAAAAAGTAATGGTATCGGGCTCGTATTTTGGTTCCGACACTCAGTACAGATCATAGATGTGATTTAAGCGCTTTCCGTAAAATTTTGTCAAAATCAGACGTCGTTTGACGTGTTTCGGACCCAGATATCTAAAATTGAAGGTTGATGAACTTTGAAATAAAATTATGAGTTTTGGGGGTTGATTCTTTGATTTTTGTGTTATTTTAGCGGTTTGATCGCTCGAGAAAGTTCGTAGGATGTTATTGAGTTAGCGTGTGTGTTTGGTTGGGAGCCCCAAGGGCTCGGGAGTGATTTCAGGATTGGTTCGGGATGTTTTAGAACTTAAAAACACATCAGATTTTCAAAACTGTTGCAGACCCATTTTGTTCATCGCGATCGCAGCAATAGGCCGCGTTCGTGTACCTTTGGGCTGCTCTTTCATCGTGTTCGCGGACATGCTTCGCATTCTTGAAGCCCAGGTACTCTCCTCTCCGCGTTTGCGAGCTTCATGGCGCATTCGCGTACAAGACCCCACAGACCCCAGCCCCCTTTGTTCTATGCGTTCGCATTTTCCCCTTCGCGATCGCGAAGCTTGAACCCAATTACCCTTCGCTAACGCGTCCTACCCACGGGAACGCGAAGGGAATTTTTGTCCAGCGATTTCTTCAACTTAAAACAGAATCCTTTCGAGATTTTTCCAATTATTTCACACGAGCTCTTCCCCAAAGCTCTTCATAGACGATTTTCAACCATTCCTTCTTCATACTTCTTTGGGTAAGTAATCCTAACTTCATTTCCTCTAATTTCCTTCATTTAATTACTAAGTTTCTAGTCTAAAATCATGAAAATTAAGGTAGAAAATGAGGGATTTGGGTAGAACTAGGGCTTTTGGAATTTTAGACAATTCAACCTCAATTTGAGGTCGAATCTTAAAATAAATTGCATATCGAACTCGTGTGATTATAGGTGATTGGAAGTTGGTCCGAGCCTTGAGTTTGAACCATGTGGGTCTGGGGTCGAATTTTGGTATTTTTGGAAGAATGATAGGAAATTCATTTCTAGTCTATGGAATTGTGTCCTTAAGCTATTATTGATAATATTGAATTTAATTATGCCTAGATATCGTTGTTTCGGAGTTGGATTCTAGAGGAAAGGTGATTTTAGAGCTTTGATTGCTATTTTCGGAGCGAGGTAACTGCTTGAGGGAATAGGATTAGGACCTTATTTTCTATGTGCTATGTGGAGTCGGTATATAGGTACGGGGATGGTTATCTATGCACACGAGTCTAGCATGACTGTGGGTCTTAAATTGCTTCAATACGAATAATATGGTATGACTTGTTGCTTACATTGATTGTGTTCACATGATATGATCGGTTGAGGACAAATAGAGACTTGTACAGATTATTGAAGCATTGGCTCGACTTAGAGTTGTTGGTAGTTAAGTGTTAGAAGTGGAAATCCTGTGATTATTTCCCTTGCCAAGGTTTTGGTATAAATTAAACCCTCCCTTGCCGGGATAATTGAGCTGTTAGTTAAACTCCCTCGTCAGGACTCTTGTATTTTGATGTTACTCCCCTCGAACTTGAGTTGCGAATGATGTTGGGTCAGTTTTGTGGTAAATATCGGGATCGGGTTGCACGCCACAACAGTACTAAATATTGAGGATCGGTTTGCACACCGCAATGGAGTAACTGTTGAAGATCGGGTTGCACGCCGCAACGGTATTAAATGATGAGGATCAGGTTGCGCGCCGCAATGGGAATACAGACTGAGTATATTGTTCTGTGTGTTAAGCTTTCCGGTATTTCTTTATCAGTTGTTTTCCGCTCGATTTTCGTTCTTGTTAGCTGATATCTGTATTTGAACTGTTGTACTCCACAGCATGCTTCCCTTCCCTTTTAACTGTTTAGATTAGTGTATTCTTCTGTTATTGCATATATCTGTACAGGTTATTTGTGGTAGGTCCTGTCTAGCCTCGTCACTACCTCGACGGGGTTAGACCAGGTACTTACGAGCACATGGGGTCGATTGTATTGATGCCACACTTTTGTGCCTTTTTGTGCACAAATCAGGAAGCAGCTTACGGACCGCCGCAACAGTTCTAGACCAGGAGCCAACCTTCAGTCTAGAGACTCTTAGGTTTCTTAGCTGACGTCTGCGGGCTCGGAGTCTCACCTATGTTATTTCAGTTTGTTTATTTGTATCGAGACAGACTCCTGTGTTTTTTCTTTCAGACTGATATTTTTAGTACTCCTTAGTAGTCCATGAGTGATTACACTAGATACTGGGTAGAAATTGTAATTTGAGACCGTCATATCCTATTTTTTGTATTTAGTGTATTTAAAGGTCTTCCGCATATTTAAGTATTTGTTTCAGTTTATCATATTGTTTTAAATAAAAATTTTGTAAAATGTTTAAATAGTTGTCTTGCCTAGCTCCGATAGTAGGTGCTATCACGACCCCCGATGGTGGGCAATTCATGCCGTGAAAAGTTTGTATCAGAGCACTAGGTTACTTGGGTCTCACAACTCACACACATGCTCGATAGAGTCTGACAGATCGGTACGGAGACGTCTGTATTTGTCCCCTAGAGGTTAAGGAAGTTAGGAAATTTTCACTTTGTTCATTCCTTTCGTGCAATTTTGTTTCTCAAATATTGATTGTCGTTCTACTCTGTTCTTTCACAGATGGCGAGAAAATGTGCGTCTTCTTCTACCGCGCAACATCCCGAGCCCCCAACAGCAGCTCCCGCGAGGGGCAGAGACCGACGCCGTGCCAGATGACGTGGTAAGGGCAGAGCTCAGCCCCAGGTAGCAGTTCTAGAGGTGGAGCCTCATATTGATTATGATGGGGAGGTTCCAGTCCCAGCAGCTCCAGTGGGCACAGATCAGGTCCCAGGAGGGGTTATGTTTCCCCGGATCCCAGGATGCTCTAGTCCGACTGACAGGCTTTATGGACACTAGAACTAGAGTGTGTTTACTGCCAGTAGCACCAGTCTTCTCAAGCTGGAGGAGGGGTTTAGACTCCTGCTACGCTTACTCTAGAGCAGGTAGCTCCTCGAACTCAGGTTCCAGTGATTCATCCCGTAGTGGCAGCTCAGACAGGTATTACAGCTTAGGCCGGAGATGGAACGGCCATGTCTTCGGGTGCCTTGTTGAGACTTGATCGGTTCTCCAAGATTTTCACCACCACTTTCAGCGGTGCTTCATCGGAGGATCCCCAGGATTTTCTATTCAGTGAGATCCTCAAGACTATGGGTACAGTGGAGGGCAACGAGGTTGATTTTATCACCTTCAGGCTTGCAGGATTTGCCAAGACTTGGTGGAGAGATTATTGCCTATCTAGACCAGCAAGGTCTGCAGATTTGACATGGGATTAGTTTGCGGAGTTATTCTTGGAGAAGTTTCTTCCCGTCACTCAGCGGGAGGCACTTCGTAGACAGCTTGAACGCATCCAGCAGGGCTCCATGACAGCTACATAGAATGAGACTAGATTTACTGATCCGGCACACCATGCTGTTGTGACACTCCCTACAGAGAGAGAGAGGGTCCGGAGATTCATTGTTGGATTGATTCCGCTGATCCGTCTTCAGATTGCCATGAGAGTTGGTAGTGATATTTCCTTTCAGGAGGCGGCCAATGCGGCCCGCCGGGGTAGAGATGGCACTCACACGAGGAGGTGGTCAGGGGTCAGATAAGAAGCCTCGTCATTCTGGTAGGTTCAGTGGTACCTCATCTGGAGGTAGGGATTCGTATGACAGAGGCCACCCTTAGAGGAAAGGGAATTTTAGAGCTTTGATTGCTATTTTCGGATCGAGGTAAGTGTTTGATCTAACTTTGGCTTGAGGGAATAGGATTAGGACCTCATTTGCTATGTGCTATTTGGAGTTGGTGTATAGGTACGGTGACGGTTATCTATGCGCCCGAGTCTAGCATGACCGTGAGTCTTAAATTGCTTTAATACGAATAATGTGGTATGACTTGTTTCTTAAATTGATTGTGTTCACATAATATGATCGGTTGAGGACAAATAGAGACTTGTACAGATTATTGAAGAGTTGGCTCGACTTAGAGTTGTTGGTAGTTAAGTGTTAGAAGTGGAAATCCTATGATTATTTCCCTTGCCAGGATTTTGGTATAAATTGAACCCTTCCTTGCCGGGATAATTGAGTTGTTAGTTATACTCCCTCGTCGGGACTCTTGTATATTGATGTTACTCCCCTCGCACTTGAGTTGCGAATGATGTTGGGTCAGTTTTGTTGGTAAATATCGAGGATCGGGTTGCACGATGCAACGTTATTAAATGTTGAGGATCGGGTTGCGCGCTGCAACGGAAATACAGACTGAGTATATTATTCTATGTGTTAAGCTTTCCGGTATTTCTTTATCAGTTGTTATCTGCTTGGTTTTCATTCTTGTTAGCTGATTTCTGTATTTGAATTGTTCTACCCCACAACATGCTTCTCTCCCCTTTTAACTATTTAGATTAGCGTATTCTCCTGTTATTGCATATATCTGTACAGGTTATTTGTGGTAGGTCCTGTCTAGCCTCGTCACTACCTCGCCGAGGTTAGGTCAGAAACTTACCAGCGCATGGGATCGGTTGTGCTGATGCCACACTTCTGTGTCTTTTTGTGCACAGATCAGGGAGTAGCTTACGGACCGCCGCAGCAATTCTAGACAGGGAGCCGACCTTTAGTCCAAAGACTCTTAGGTAGTTTAGCTGATGTCCGCGGGCTCGGAGTCTCATCTATATTTTTTCAGTATGTTTATTTGTATCGAGACAAATTCCTGTATATTTTCTTTTAGATTGATGTTTTTAGTACTCCTTCGTAGTCAGTGAGTGGTGACATCAGATACTGGGTAGAAATTATAATTTGAGACCTTCATATCCTATGTTTTCTGTTTCATGTATTTAAAAGTCTTTGCATATTTAAGTATTTGTTTCAGTTTATCATATTGTTTTAAACAAAAAATTTGTGAAATGTTTAAATAGTCGGCTCGCCTAGCTCTGATAGTAGGGGCTATCGCGACCCCCGATGGTGGAAAATTCGGATCGTGACAGATATTATTGTCGTTTAACATTTAGTAAGAAATATTCGTGCTTTTATAATAATTAGTATCTATGTACGTGCTTCGCACGTAATTCTTTAGAGCTTAGAAAAGAAAAACGAGAAAATAAAAAAGTAACACGAGAGAGTAGATATTAAAAATGTATAACAATAAACGTGCCTAATAGTTAACGTGGTATATGTGAATATACTTGTTACAGAAAAATATTTATTTCATCGTAACTTATATATGATATTGAAGATGTCACTTTTTGTTAGGTAACTCGTTTTCTTAATGATTACTATTACTTTATGAGTTACTTATATAATAATAAAAAGGATAAGGAAAACTTCTGTGCGTATATGAGAAATTTATCAGATTGAGTCATAAGAACTTGCTTCACATTGTATCGTTTGTATTATGGAAGAGGAAAAAGTGTTGGTCTTTGAATTTGCCAACAATGTTAGCTTTACTATTTATCTGAATATTTTACTATTTAGACTCGAATATAATTACTTGGTCACTGATTCATAGCAGATTAATCTCGATTAATATATCAATTTTAATGAAACTAAATGTTCTTCAATAATTTAAGAAAAGACAAACTAAAAGTTAGTATGTAAGTAAATGTGCTCTCTGTTTATGATTCTTTTTATGGTAAAAATAATTAAAAGTAACTGTCTTTTAAACTTTTAAAAACGACAACAAACCTGAATAACAAAAAGTACATAAACATCAACATTGAACTAAAACTTAACGGAAAGGACTGCCTGTGGTGCCTCAAGTCTCCAAATCTCAAACCAAACCAAACCAAAACCTAGGATCCAATAAAAAGGGAAGGTGATCAACTATATATCATATTTGAATGATTAATGTAACGATCCGATTGGTCATTTTGATCCCTAGCGCGTCGTTCAGCAGGATGAGGCCATGATCAGCTTCATTTCAAGTGTTATGACTTGTACGCATGGTCCGAATTAAAATTCAGAAAGATCGGAGTTAAATTTAAATAAAAATTCCCATTTCGGAAGCTTTAAGTTGAATGAATAAAGTAGGACTGGATTTTTGAGTAAACGATCTCGAAATCAGGATCTGAAGGTTCCAGCAGGTTCGTATGATGATTTCGGACTTGGGTGTATGTCCGATGCGGGTTTTGGATAACCCGGGAGCATTTTGGTGCCTATTGTGGAAGTTAGCATTTTGGAAGAAATTTCTTAAGTTTGGCTTGAAGTGCATTTCAGCGTTATCGACGTCTGTTTGGAGTTCTAAGACTAGGAATAGCTCCGTATGGTGATTCAGGAGTTGGGAGCGCGATCAAAAGTGAATTCGGATGTTCGTAGGTCATTTTAGAGTCATTTGGCTAAATATAGAAATTTGAAGGTTTTTGAGAAAATTCGATCGGGAGTAGAAGTTTTTGGTATCGGGGTCGAAATGCAATTCCGAAAGTTGGGGCAAGTCTGTAATATCAAATGTGACTTGTCTGTAAAATTTAAAGTCATTCCGGAATAATTTTGGTAAGGTTTGAGACACTTAGTCTCTTTTAAGGAAGCTTTAGTTGGAAAAGTTAACCGGATATTGACTTATGTGTTAGAGAGCTCGAAATGGGAATTTTATGTTTCGGATAGTTTATTAGGTAATTTAGGACTTAGGAGTGTGTCCGGAAATTAAGCTTGAATTGGCAAAGCTAGTATTTTTGTGAATTTCGGTTGGTAAGTGAGATTTTGATCCGAGGGTCGAAATAAAATTCTGAAAGTTTCTGTTGCTTCGTTATGTCAATTTGGACTTGTCTACAAAATTTGAGGTCATTCAAACATGGTTTGGTTTGGTTTTTGATCAAAAATGGAATTTGAAAGTTCTTGAGATACATAGGCTTGAATCCGATGATGATTTGATATTTTTATGTTTTTTTGAGTGTTCCAAAGGTTGGGACAAGTTTGAATGATATTGTGGTACATGTTGATATAATTGGTTAAGGTCCCGAGGGCCTCAGGTGGATTTCGGAAGGTTAACGGAATGGAATTCCTACCCAAAAAGAAAAGAAAAAATAACTGCTGCAATTTTGCTGCTAAACTGTCTTTGGACAGCGAAGGTGAAGACGTGGAGCACACTTTGAGGGCCTATATATTTTGATCTAGATATGATTCAAAAATGAAAGTTGTAGTCCTTTGTATCTAGTTTTCAGAAAGCTAAAAAAATCGTAATTTTGACATCTGTAGAGAAAGTTATGATTGATTGAAGATGGGTGGAGCAGTTTCTCCAAAAAAAATTATTTCATGGAGCCGAAATTAGAAACTCATATCTCGGAATATATAAAGAGTTATATGGTGTACAACCTATCAAATTAAAGATCTTCGAGTCTAGTTTCTAAATCTTGATGATTTGGATATTTATACAAGCGTTATGAGTGTTTAAACAGAAGGTGACCGACAAGGGAAAATTTTAATAGGATATACAACTTGTATAGCAAAAGTGCAAGGTACAACTCGACGAAGCACAGGCAGATTCTTTAAACATGGATTTGGCTTGGAGGATTTTGGAAAGAATTTAAAGGGGAATTTCATCAAGCATCAAAGGTGAGTTGTTTCTACTTATTTCCCAGTTAAATACAAGATTATACCATGGAATTAGACATGAAAAGTTTGGAAAAATTTGGAATTTTTTGTAGTAACCTTAGAAATTTAATTCTTCGACTTTTGCCACGATTTGGAGTACGGAATTAAGAGAAAATTATATATTTGAGTTCCTAATGTCACGGGCAAAGTTTATCTTCGAAAAATTCCGGATTTCGGGTACGTGGGCCCAAGGGAGTTTTTGTCAACTTTTCGTTCGGGGTTTATAATTTATACAAATTGAGTTGTTGAGTTTAATTAAGAATATATTAATGGGTTTGAATGACCATTGGCTAGTTTTGGAGCATTTTGCGTTGGCTCGAGCCTTCAGAAGAATGTAAAATTTCGGTTGTGTATCTTCGGAGGGAGGTGAGTCTCCTTTCTAATCGTGTGAGGGGGAGTTTACCCTATATGTGAGTTAATTGATTATGTTATCCTATTTGTAGGGGGCTACGTACGTACGAGGTGACGAGAGTCCGTGCGTAGCTACTATTATGCTAATATCTGGGTAGTCTAGGACTCAAAAACTTGTTATACTTGGGTTATTTATGAACCCATTGATAGCTTGAATTACTTAACTCGCATAGAATTAGTAAGTGAATTCTAAAAGAATTAAACTTCATTTCTTATAATTGTTAAAGGAGCATTAGTTTTATTTGAATAAATATTCCCCGATAAGTTCTTATTGACTAATTGAGCATGTATTCTTATGTGTACCTTCGTCGCATGCATGATTCGCGAGCAGGGTATGCGTTTATTTTAGGAACGGGTTGAATGCCTCGGCAGATTAAATAGATACATCTATGGTACGAACCGCTCAACCCTCGGCAGTGCACAATTTATATTTCCGTTGGAGCGGGCCGTCGACCTCTGTTTGATTTGCGTATGTTTGTGCTATTGTTTTGAACTTAGTAAAGTTATCATTGTCTCACTCTGGCTCGAGAATTATGTCGTAATAATAAAGAGGACTTATGGAAAATTCCTATGAAAGGATTATGTGTTTACTTATTTTCTCTACCTGGATTAAAATTATATTTATAAAATAATCCACTGTTTAATATATTTGTTAAGGATAAATAATTATTGGACCACTAGAGAGTGTCAAAGTTGACCACCTCGTCTCTACCCCTTCGGGATTAGGCGGGTTACTCATTGGGTACACTTTGTTTTTATACTCATACTACACTTGTTGTGCATTTTGTTGCATATGTTTATTGTGTGGCTTGTGGCTTAGCAGCATAGAGGCATGCTGGGCGCAGAGACTAGGTGAGTTGTACTTCCTCGAGGCGATTCCGCAACTAGTATAGTCTATTTCAGAATTTTATTTACTTTTTGTCCAATTGTATTACGGGTAGTTGTTGTACCTATTTGGTTTCTCTTACAAATTGCTCATGTACTTGTGACACCGGGTTCTAGGGATGTATTTGGATTTATTCAGAAATTTTGAAAGTTAATTTAATATATCCTTATTTATTTTCAAGGAACATACTGAGTATTGCTTTAATCATAATAAAGAAGTATTTTTGAAATTATTAAAATAAGAATTTAATTAAGTATTTTAGTTGGCTGGCCTGACAGCGGTGTACGGTGCCACCACGACCCTTAGTGGCTTTTGGGTCGTGACAATATGGTAACAGATCACTAGGTTCCTATCGGTCTCATGGGTCATGAGCAAGTCTAGTAGAGTCTCGCGGATCGGTACGGAGATGTCTGTACTAATTCTCGGGAAGCTGCAGGGCTGTTAGGAGTACTTTCCTTCTTAATTTCCTTATTGTGTGGTTCAATTCCTTTGAGTCTTATGCATTTGATTAATTTCAACTCAATCTTACGCGATGTGAGCGTTTGCTAGAAATCGAGAATTTGAAGAATTTAAATGACACTACAAATGTGGTGCGAGATGATTTTCTCGGTACAGTTGATTGGACTATTATAGTCACTTTTTGAAGGGTATTCTATTGTTCAGCTCACTAATATGACTTTTAAGAGTCTCGAGGCTAGGCACAGGTTGCCACGATGCTCATGAGTGATTTTCCGCAGTGTTGTTGTGATGGTAGGATGTTTGCCCATGTGTTGGGGTAGTGGATAAATTGAAGAGAGGTTTACTCGGTGTGTAATCAAGGGATTCAGTATTTTATTTCCGGCAGGGGAAAGGCAGTCAGACTAAGGATAGTGAGATGTAGGCTGGTGGAAGTAATGAGATCTGATAATTGCAAGCGTGGTGGAGCTTTTTTCTACTATGAGGTGTTGTGGCCCTAATGGAACATACTAAGGTGTCGATTTTATAATATGCTACAATCCGTCCTTAAGGCAAGATATTGTAAAATGGTATTGGAGATACAACTGTCAGATATCGCATTGTGCGGTAGTTTCAGATCGAATCAGAATTTCTAATGTTGACGGCTCGATAAATATGACCGTTGGAAAGGTTTTAAAGTTAGCAGCAATGGTGGATTCAAGTGTCACGAAGATAGATTTTGTTTAAGGCAATAATTGAGCAGCAAAGTATGAGAAAGGCACGTGGGAAGTGTCAGGCGGTGATTAAAACTTCTAGAAGGCCAAATATGAGGATCAAGGTCGAGTGATTAATTAAAAAGATGAGTTCCGCCAAAGTGGGAAAGTGGCGGGTGTTGCATATGGGCTTGGTAGTAAGATGACTATTCGCCTTAAGGAGAGTTTGGATCGAATTAGGGATTTTAATGACTGGTGATCGAAGTCTGTGGGTATGATTAGAAGTATGGGCTACTATACAGCTGAAGATTGATATGGCGGAATGAGCTGCTTAAAATGGAGGCGGGTATGGTATAACCCTAAAATGGAAGGATGTTTTGACATTTAATTGATGTATGAGAGGGGCGAATGGACTTGTGCATCTGGAAGGTGAGCTCGGTCTCAGGATGGGCTATTGGTGTCATAGTGAATGCACCCCCGTGCAGCGGTGTGGAAAGATGTCGGAAGGTGATTCCCTTAGGTAGGTTATTCCCCGTGAGCAGGTTAGCGGTTGCGTGGTTGGCGAAGCTTCTGCAAAGAATTATATTGGTTGTTCAACAAAGATATCCGTTGTGCAAATATGGAGGATGATTGCGAATATGAAAGATGGGGATTTACAGGAAGATCCCGAGAAATTTGGATAGTTTATGGCGCGAGGTTATGTCAATAAGAGGTCGGGCGAACTCTAGAATTGCGAAATTATGGCTTCAAGCTAAGTGGGAGAGTCCCACCGCTTATGATTGGGCTATATGGTTTACTACTTGCGCAATTTCTGGTTATTAGCATATTGATGGGTTATTTCAGCTATAAGAAAAGACCATAAGCGGTAATTCGAGCAAATGAATTGTTAGAGGCATGCTATAGTTGGCCTTATTGGCTCATGTTCGGACTTGGAAAAAGGTTAAGGATTTATGCCTCTTATAGATGCAGTTTTCAGAGGAAGTAATTTCCCACAGAGACTAGGTGAGTTGTATTTCGTCAAGGCGATTCCGCAGCTAGAATAGTCTCTTTCAGAATTTTATTTACTTTCTGTCCAATTATATTCCGGGCAGTTGTTGTACCTATTTGGTTTCTCTTAGAAATTGCTCATATACTTGTAACTCTGGATTTTGGGGATGTATTTGGATTTATTCAGAAATTTTGAAAGTTGATTTAATATTTCCTTATTTATTTGGAGGAACATACTGAGTATTGCTTTAATCATAATAAAGAAGTATTTTATAAATTATTAAAATAAGAATTTAATTAAGTATTTTAGTTGGCTGGCCTGACAGCAGTGTTCGGCGATACCACGACCCTTAGTAGATTTTGGGTCGTGACAATTAACTTGAAAAGACTTTACATATTTTTTCTCAACAATAATGCTGTAAGTGTGAGTGATCGGTAAATATTTTAGAACTTGGATAAGATAATTAGAAATTAAATGTTGATTTAGTCCAAATAAGTCTTAAGATTCAATGTTTCATCTGGAGCGAATGAAACACATCTTAAGAAAAAGTCTAAGGAATGCACGGCATATATAGTTTTATCACCATCTATAAATATCCATATATACAAGATATATTAGGAAATAGTACTTATCATATGAAATCAAATAAATGAACAACCAAAGTATTACATAAATCTCTACATAAATTACTCTAAAGGAAAATAAAAGAAAATTTAGAGAAATTTATGCTTTAAATATTCATTGCTTGGCTAAAGTTCATACCTGCAGTTTTCATTAAAAGAACGTAACGCGTTCCTACTCAAATTGAGAATTATATGAGCAAGCAACCCATTCCTATTCAAGTTTAGATCCCTACAGACGGACGAGTATCTGTAGAAATCAAATTTTAGGTGATATAAAAATTTTAATATTATCAAAGTTACCCAGTATCAGGTTAGTTGTTTAAATGAATTATTTAATTTTGAAGGGTAAAATAGTCAGATAATATTTCAAAAATATTTTATTCGTTCAACATTCAACATAAAATATTTGTGTTACTAGTCTCTATGTGCGTGCGATGTACGAATATTCTTAGAGGCGGACCAAGGTTGAGGAATGGGGACTCAAATAAATCTCCATATAAAATTATACTGTACAAAGAGCAATTATTTAATTATATAAAGTTGTTAAATTCCCTTGACCTAAGAGAAAATTCAAGCGAAGAGATAAAATGGTTAAAAATATCTTGTGTCAAATATTACAAAGGACGTATCAAAAGTAGTAAACTTTCAATTGAATAGATATTTTAAATTGTTACTCTAATGTAAAATTTAATAATTGATTCCTCAAAATAAGTACTGAATTTTTGGTACCAACATTGAAAAATAGTCATTAATCAGATGTACCAACACTAGTAAAATACTGCATTTTTGGTACTTGCCAACAATGAATAATCAAAATAAAAATCAATCAAACTACAGAAGAAGACAAACGTTGTAATGAATAAAACATAAATATCAATCAAGCCATTCAAAAAAGCACGATTGTAAAAGATAAATATCAGGAAAAAAGGACAAAATATACATTAGTCGAGAAAGTTATATAGAATTTAAGCAATTTATGAACTAACTTTATATTCCTTTTACCTTGGATTGAGCTATTAGGGATTTAGCTACCTACCTTTAGATCTTCTATTGTTATTTAAATTTGTCTTCTACTCAAGTTATAATTAGTTGATTCTACAACTATTATACGTGATCAAGTGCACCTTTAATCATAAGTTATCCTTATGCAAATATTTCAAATTAATTAAGAAATATATTTGGATGCAAATTCCAAGTTAGATTGACCCAAAATTAACTTTAGACTTACCGTATGTGTAGTTCAAATGAGAAAAAAGTTCCTAACCTTAGGTGATTTCTAATTATATCTTCAAATTAGTTGCTCTTGAATTTTTCTTTATCAGTTGCTCATGGATTGATAGTCAATATTATGAATCAACACTCTATACTGTGGCTAATTAGTGACATGGATGATCAGGAACATTTATATAAATTAATAGGTACACTTCATTTTTCACCATTCGCATAAAAAATGTTATTTTCTAAAAGAAATTATCTTCTCAAAAAAGTGTAAAGGTAATGAAAGGATTGAGATATTGTTGCAACAAATCTGAATACAAGTTAATACGTTTGTGCTACTTAGCCTACAAGTTAATCTGAATCTGATATTCATTGAAGTTTTCTATGTCACGTGCCTCGCACGTGGAATCCCTAGAACTGTAGTAAAAAGGAATTAAATGAGAAAAATTTAATAATATAAGTTATTTTGTAAGAGGCCGCTAACGTTAATATCAGTTTTCAGTCTAAAAGATTTCATTAATTTTCCTCTATAAGATCTTTTTAAGAGTTGTTGGTGTTGATATCAGTTTTCAAGACAAAAGATTGCACTAACAAATTCTTAGATGTATATATCAATTATGTTTACATAAAATGCCAGAATATTTTCTCAAATGAATTAAAGTGAATTGAATTGTAGCTTAAGTCATGGCCTTATTGATCGGTGCGGATCCAAACCTAAGAAAGAGTGGGCGCGACTACTTAAAACCCAATAGTGTATCAGGGTCGATAATTCCACAGAGTTTCAAATTGGAGTTGAGTGTTTGCTAGCTTAGATATGCGTTTTGGCTTCTAATTGATCTTCTATCATTTATGGTTTTATTTTTTTTTTTGGTTAAAAACTAAATTTATCACTACTATTGTAAACTAAATTATGCTAAGTTATGATGCTAGTTGTATGCAATAAGAGAAAGGAACTAGGGTCGTGACACTCACATAGGTGGCTAATTAATGGGTATAAAATTCTAACACAAGAATGATAATTATGGGAATATGGATAACCATTGCACTTTAGCACTCACTCTCACACCTCTCGGTAGAGAGAGTGATTTTACCCAATTGACTCCCTCGAGACCAATTGGGTAGGCTAATTTGCCCAAGCAACTTAAGGTTCAAGGTGATTACTCTCTCGAGGTTTAACCCGTTACTTGGGACTACCATTCTCATGGGTCCATCCCAAATCCTTGTTGGGTTGAATGTGAGGTCATAGATTCTCTTTCTCAAGATGAGTCAAAACTCACTAAGCTAGACTTAGTGTTTGCAACCACCAAATCTAAGTGAAAACATACAAACAACCCAAATACCAAACACCCAATATATCATCCAAGCATCAATCAAGAACACCCATTAATTACCCACACAAGGGTTGAGCCATAACCTAGCTAATGGGTTTAGCTAGACATGGAAGAAGTAGAAATAGAAGAAATACTAGAAAAAATTAACATAATCATTAACTACAAGATTAAACTACTTGAATCCACGCTAATTACAAAAGAAAATTGCCTAAAGTAGGCTAATATGGAGTATCACGAGCTCAGATGCTACAGAGAATAATAAAACTTAACCTAAAAAAGTAAAGTATTCTATTTATACTACACAGGAAAAATCGGATAAAAATACCCCTAAGGGTCTGTTGCGGACCGTATCGAAATGTCATGCGGCCGCGTAGGGCATGTGGTCTTCAGATCTGGCTTCTGGACATGAGGTCGCGGACCGCGTAGGAATGACATGCGGCCGCATAGGTCAAGCCATGCGGGCTGCGTGGAAATGGCGTGCAGCCGCACAAGTACAGTAATGCGGAACGCGTGGAAATGGTGCACGGCCACACAGAAGGTTTTACCCATTTTCTGGTTCTCTGAACTTCTTCCCACGCGGACCGCACTGCTTTGATGAGCGGCCTCATGGGCCTTTTGCCTTGAATTTCTGAACCTATGTTCTCTTGTCAGTGCGGACCGCGTGGGAATGGATGCGGTCCGCGTGGGATTTCATCATGTTTGGTCACTCTCTGAACTATCCTACATGCCGCACGGCAAAACAGGATGGTCCGCGCAGGTCAAGCTTGTCTTGTCTTATGCAGAACTCCTCTGCGCGGCCGAAGATCAGAACAGTGCGGTCCACGCAGGTGACCTTTTTCCCACTTTCAGTTATCATTTGGCGCTTGGCAGGTTTCACTCATCTTTTGAGCCGATTTGTGATATGTATCATCTCGTCGCTCAAACCTGCAACAGAACGCACCTTGTAAGCAATTTAGGACTAATTTATAGCAGTTTATGCACAAAGCTCAGGTAAGAAAGGGTATAAAACATGTATAATTCATAGATATCAACTCCCCCCAAACTTAAACCTTTCCTTGTCCTAAAGCAAATATAATGAGCCCTATCCCTCAATTAAAAACACCCCTATAATTCCTGTTCTTCCTAAGGTAACCTCAACAAGCCTCAGTTGGGACTAAAATTGCCCTCAATGCTTATGTATCATTAACACATTCAAAGCATTGAACACTTGTGGATCAAGTGCGACACAAGAGCACCAAGGGTTGACACAACTCATCAAGGAACCTTTGTCAAGCACTTCGGTCATTGTGGAACCTAGACTCATGTATCCTCGACTGTCCCTAAATGGACATCACCTTTTTAGAATTAGTTGCACGTAAATCGAGGTAAATGAACTCTCTCTTGTCTATCACAAAGAAAGGGCCTTAACTCCGGCTTTTAGAACCATATGTTTTCCCTTCATGTAAGTATCCACTAAAGTAGGCTTCTCTCGACTCAAGATCACATAGGGCTTTTGAGGAGTCATTGTGAAAGGGTAAAGGTAGGATATGATGTTGTTCCAATGGTTTCAATCTTCGCTTAGGCACTTAATTTGATTCATTTTAGCACACTTTCTTGACTCAATTGAGTAATTCACTTCTTTCGGAGGCTAGAGGGATACAATATCGCTCTTCCTTTTGCAATTCAAACCTTTCTCCTTTTGTATACTTTTTCGCACCTTTTTCACTTTTTGTTGTCCTTTTGATTCCCTTTTTGATTGTTATGCTCTTTTTTTTTCTTTCCTTTTGTTTTTTTCTCTTTTTCATTGCCTTCCTTTTCTTTTGCTTTTGTGCCTTTACACCACATTGATACATCTTAGTCATTTGTCGCTACTCAAAGGAAGATTTGGATACCAAGAGAATGTCTAATTGAGAACGGGTATAGGCTTGTAATTTGGTTCATGAAAGAATAAGGTTCAAGGCTAAAAGGGGGTGAAGTAGGGATCATTTGATTGGTAGGTCATGGAATTGTTCAATTTGGCACTTTTTGGATCAAGGAGAGCCTAAGATCATTTCTCAAATCAAGTCCCACCTATGATTTCACCTAACCAATTATTCGGGGCAAGTTCCAGGCCATCGACACGGTACTTGGGCTCAATAAATTGAATTCTCACCACACGAACTCAAGTATTGCCAAAAATGGAGTCAAAGGCCCACAACGACCTTAGATATGATTCAAGCGAACAATGGCCGAACATGACCATATGATGATTGTTTAGTCAACAAAGAGTCTCAAGGTCACGACTTTCACCATCCTAAGCACAACATAATGTCTTTGACCATAAGATCAAAGGCAAATGTGCTAGCCCAAGTGAAGCTTTGCCTGAGGTACCCTTAACTACAAAAACTTGAAAATAAAAAAGAAAAATCAAAACTAACTCAAACCATAAGAAATTTGTCACGCTATCTATCATTGCGAACAGCCACCCGATTCGCACAACATTCTACCCTTGGAAAGAATCGTGGCATTAAGAAAACAAGGGCTTATTACCAACGCCAAAACAACACCAGAAAGAGGCTACGAGCCTAATTTTGTAACTAAAACAAAAACTTTTAACAAAATAATGAAAATACAAAGAAAGCTCAAATGAAAACCAAATGAATATGGACACACGGGAAGCATAATATACAACTAAGGAAGTTCAGAATCAAAGTTTATATACAAATCAACTTTACCTACGAATATACTAAAAGTAGTGATTATATACAATCATCCAAATAGAAAACAAAAAATAGAGCCACACCCCACAAATAAGAGCTAGAATTGTACCCAATGCTAACTATTAAATAAAGCATCAAACTAATGGCAATGGATATAGAAGTGGCCCCTCAAGCCTCATCAACGGCTCTCTGCTGGTCAATGGCTCCCATGTCCTCTGCACTGGCCGGGACCTCAGACCGGTCCCCAGCCTATTGCTGCTGTGATACTGGGACATCAGGTGCCTGCTCATGAGTTGGCTTAACTACTGCTGGGGCTGGAGGAGGCTCAATATCTGCAGTGCTGGACGGGCCCTCCTGAACCGGAGCCGCTACTATCACTACTCCCTCAGTGTCGAAGAGTTTTCTCTTCTTCCTCGGCCTATCCTCCTCCATCTATGGTTGTACATTTGAAGGCTCTATGGATGGCTCTGCAAACAATAAGTCAAGTGGTAGATGATCCACCACCAACTTGTCCACCTGCACCTGCAGCTTTTCTACTGACTCCTTGGATGCCTTCGTCTTTCTCAACTTCATGTGCTCCTTAGCCAAATACTTAAGAGCTTTGCTATGATCCCGGACTTCCTTTACCAATTTTTCCTGCTCTACTATCATCTTTTCCTGATTGGCTAGGATTTTCTTCAAAGTCTCATCAATCGAGGAAGGTATCTCAACAGTCACCAGAGCTCCCCGAGCTTGAACGGGCGTGGTCAATGTGGACAACTTGGATGTCGCAGCCGACATCCAGTTGTTCAAACTAGCAAGTGAGTGTGTCAGCTGGTTGGCGGTGAATCTGTGAGTCTTTGACACCGAAATAACCGGCTCATCTGTGACAGTAGGGGAGCTATGGATGGGCCTGGAGGCACTGTCTCAGTGGTGGGCTGCTCAATGGTAGCTGGCTCTTCAGAGTGGCCAGCTGCGGAGGAAGTAGAAGCTTGACTCTTCTTGGATCCCTTAGGGTTGTCCGGACCCTTTTGACTATACCAAGAATAAGTACTCACCGGAGGCACCATGATATCATACTTCTTACATTTCACTTTCATCTCTCAGAAGTATAGGGTCAATGTGTTGGGGAAGGGGTAGTTAGTGTTTTTCTCGTTCCCCACATGAGAGATCACCCGTGACATGATGTTGCCAACATTCAACGGAAAAGCCACCATGATGGAAGCAACTAGAACAACATGATCAATGGGAACATAGTGATCATGTGTTGGCGGGTCAAGACGATTGTGCATGAAGGTCAACCACCCTTTGGCTTCAAAATTGAGGGTGTTTCTGTATATTTTATCCTGTGCCTTCAACCACACATGGACTGTACCTGGAGCAGCTAAAATCCTGGCTAACCGCGGGCGAACTTCTTCTTTGATCGCCAGCTTTTCCAAGTACTGAGACTCATCTTCTTCCCCAAACACCAAAAAATCATTTAAGGACTGCCCATCAAACACCACCGCATTGTCCCTCACTTTTGTCACTTTTGTATCTCAAACCACATGGTGAACATTGCTGTAGAATTCTTTCACCATGTGTTCGTTTGCACTGTATACATTTTCTTTAAAAAACCCCCAACCCTCTCTCGTACGGAATTGATCTTGTACGTGAGGGTTGTGATGGAGCAAGTCGGCATCAATGAATCTCCACTCCGGAATAAGCTTCCTCTTGGTCCACCACTCCCAATACCGGTGGAAAGAAACCTCACTCACGAACCTATCCTCCTAAGACTCTGGCTTCCTTGTTCTATCTATCCCCATGACTTTAGGTTCTCCTCCCTCGGCATACCCCACACTCTCCCCTGATAATGAAGCTGTGGGAGAGGTGGAGTATTGGCCCTCCTCTTCATCATCAGTCCCGAACTCGCCAGACGAGCTCGAGACTACATTTACAGACTTCTTGGAAAAGGCCATAGATGCATCCTCAGGAGAAGAGGCCTCAGGTAGTGGTACCTATACTGACATATGAGTGGGGACGGACTCCGAAGTTATGTCTCGGGAGGTTCGTACTCACTCCCTATTGAATGAGAAGCCGCCATATCGGCTGACCAAATAATCTTTCTATTTTTCTTCATTGTCTCTCTATCCTTCGGAGTGAGTTTTACCACTCTTCGCACAGTTTTCCCTCGGGAAGCACCACCCCTCCCGGGTTGTTTGTCTGTCCCCCACGTTGTATTTTCTTTCCACCCCGTTTTTGCACCATTGTCTTCAAAGCATAAATGTCTAATGTTCTTAGTAGAGGCACAGCAGAAGTAGACAGTTTTAGTTTCAATCAAAGCACAGATAGCATGTTGCAGACAGGAGTCACGCGGACCGCACAGAAATGTCACGCGGTCCGCACAGGCAAAATCATTTCAACATCAGTTCTCAGAAAGCACCTACATGGACCGCAATGTTTTGGATTGCGGCCACGTAGGATTGACGCAACCGCCCAGAAATGGACGCGGTCTGCACAAGTTGAGCATCAAAATTGCATCCTCTCTGAACCTTGACCACACGGTCCACACTGATTTGGACCGCGGCCTGATAGGAGTGACGCGGACCGCACAAAAGTGGACGTGGTCCGCACATATCAAACATCTAAAATGCACCCCCTCTGAACTTCTGGGCATGTGGTCCACACTGATTTAGACCACGTCCACGCTGGTCTCGCACGGACCACACAGAATTGGTCACACAGACATGTTGAAAGGGTGCTACAATTGACAATCAAACCCATGCGGACCGCACAAAAATGTTGTGCGGCCGCGTAGGGCAAAGTAACCGGCAGGTTCTTTTCAGTCCAATGTTTAGCATTAATGACACTAATTATCCCTACTCAGTTGTTTTCAGAGGAAATGCATGCTTAAAGTTCAACAAAACTAACCAAAACCTATTCTAATCATTTAACTAAGAAGAAAAGGAAAGAAAACAAGAAGTTATACTAGTGGAATTTAACGAAAAATAACAAAAATTAAACTATGAATGTAAATCAGTGATGAAAAATGTTACCAGGGAATTAATGAGAATCAAGATTCATGCAAAAATGGAGTGAATGAACAGTAGTAGTAGCAGCTCTGATGAAAATTCGCGGAAAGGGTTAAAGGGGGCCCTACGTTTCATTTTATAGACAACCATGGGGCTCAGTTCTCACATACCTGCGTGGCCGCACAAAAATGGCACGCGGACCGCGCAAGATGTTTGCCCTTCAAGTAATGAAGACAGCCCACGCGGACCACACTAATTTGGTATGCGGCCGTGTGGGAAACTTCAGAGACTTGATTACTTTGGCCATTCCCACGCTGACCGCACCCGTGGGGAATTTATCAGAGGGATGGCCATTCTTCATTCTTCTACGCAGACCGCACAAAAAATGCTATGCGGTCGCGTGGGATCTTGTGAGTTTAAAACTAAAATTTATTAAGCCAACGCGGGTCGCACTGTTTTGGGGTACGGCCGCGCGGGCACTATTCAGAGACTGGTCATTTGTTTCATTTTACCCTGCACTGAATCAACAGTATCCTTGCAACACTTCACAAACTATCAACTCAAAAATCCTATTCTACAATAGAAAGATATAGAAAAGCAAAAGACATGGGTTGCCTCCCAAGAAGCGCCTGATTTAACGTCGTGGCACAACGCATGTTACCATTATAGTCACTTCAAATGAATCAGCGCCACAATGTGGCTGTCATCAAACTTGCCCAAATAGTGCTTGACTCGACGCCAATTGACTAGGAATACCTCACCATTCTTGTTTTTGAGAGCAATGGAACCAAAAGGAGTAACACCAACCACTTCAAAAGGACCTCTCCACTTGGACCTAAGCTTTCCCGGAAACAACCTTAACCGGAAGTTGAAGAGAAGAACCATATCAGAAACTTTGAATTCTCTCCCTCGGGCATAATTGTCATGGAGATACTTCATCTTATTCTTGTGCCAGGGCGAGCCGGAGTATGCATGAAACTGGAACTCATCAAGTTCATTCAATTATTCAACTCGGAGATTGGTCGCAACATCCCACTCTATATTCAACTTTTTCAAAGCCCACATTGCCTTGTGCTCTAATTCCACCAGGAAATGACATGCTTTTCCAAAAATCAACTTATATGGAGACATGCCAATCAGAGTCTTGAATGTTGTACGGTAAGTCCAAAGAGCATCATCCAATTTCTTCAACTAATCGGTCCTATTTGCATTGACAGTCTTGTACGGAATACTCTCGATTTCTTGGTTTGAGGACTAAGGAGTGGTCACTTTGTGGTTTACCCCATACTTGGTAAGTAAAGAATCGAAAGCCTTGTTGCAAAAATTAGAGCCACCGTCACTAATTATGGCACGTGGTGTGCCAAACGTAGTGAAAATCCTTTTCTTCAAGAAAGACACCACACTATAAGCTTTATTGTTGGGTAAGGCGATGGCCTCAACCCATTTTGACACATAATCCATACCTACCAAAATGTAGCTGTTGCCACAAGAACTCACGAATGGCCCCATAAAGTCGATCCCCAATACATCAAAAATGTCGACCTCAAGAATCGTGTTAAGGGGCATCTCATCTTTCTTTGAAATCCCTTCGGCACGTTGACACTCATCAAACCTTTTCACGAAGTCACCGGCATCCTTGAACAATGAAGGACAATAGAACCCATAACTCAACACATTAGACGCCGTCCTCGCCCCGCCGTGATGGCCCCAATAGGGCGAAGAGTGACAAGCTTCCGCAATACTCAATTGCTCTTCCTCGGGAACACACCGACGAATTACACCATCGGTGCAAATTTTAAAAAGGTATGGCTCATCCCAATAGAAGTCCAAAGCATCCCGCTTAAGCGTCCTCCTTTGATTAGAAGAGAGATCATACGGGATCACACCGATAACCAAATAATTTGCAATGTCGGCAAACCACGACATGTCAAGCATAGAAACTGAGAGGAGTTGTTCATCCGAAAAAGAATCATTTATCTCAAGGCCATCCGAAGGCCTCCCTTCCTCCTCCAATCTAGACAAGTGGTCCGCCACTTGATTTTCACTTCCTTTTCTATCAGCGATCTCCAAATCAAATTCTTCTAACAGAAGCACCCATCTCATCAATCTTGCTTTTGAATCCTTCTTGGTCATCAAGTACCTAAGGGGAGCGTGATTGGTATAGATAATCACTTTGGCCCCCACAAGGTGCAGGCGAAACTTCTCCATGGGAAATACAATGGAAAGCAATTCCTTCTCGATGAACGTGTTATTTCTTTGCACCTCATTCATTGTCTTGCTAGCATACTACACCCGATGGAATAATTTGTTAATTTTCTAGCCCAAGACAGCCCCCACCACAACATCGCTAGCATCGCACATGAGCTCAAAGGGTAAGGTCCAATTGGGTGCGGTTATGATGGGGGTAGTCGTCAACTTTTGTTTTAGAAGCTCAAAGACCTCCATACACTTGTCATCAAACACATATTTTGCATCCTTTTCCAACAACTTACATAACGGGTTCACTACCTTACACAAGTCCTTAATGAATCTCCGGTAGAAACCTGCATATCCAAAAAAACTCCTCACCCCTTTGACAGATTTAGGGGGAGGAAGCATTGAGATCACCTCGATTTTTTCTTTGTCGACCTCGATCCCCCCTTTTAAAAATTTTATGACCCAACATAATTCCTATGACCCAACATAATTCCTTCTTCCACCATAAAGTGGAATTTCTCCCAATTGAGCACCAAATTTTGTGTCTTCACAACGAGCCAACACACGATCAAGATTTTGCAAACATTCACCAAATGAATCCCTGACCACGCTAAAGTCGTCCATAAAGACCTCCAATATGTCTTCCACCATATCGGTGAATATTGCCATCATTCATCTTCTGAAGGTCGCTGGAGCATTACATAGTCCAAATGGCATATGCGAGAATGAGAATGTGCCATACATACATGTGGAAGTTGTATTTTCCTGGTCCTCTAGGGCAATGAGAATCTGGTAATAGCGGGAATACACATCTAGAAAACAATAGTACGCCCGGCCCACCAGACTGTCAAGCATCTGATCCAAGAATGGCAAGAAAAAATGGTCTTTTCTTGTAACCTTGTTCACTTTTTGGTAGTCCATGCATACCCTCCAACCGGTCACAGTACGAGTCGGAATCAGCTCATTATTATCATTGGTCATTACCGTCAATCCTCCTTTCTTCGGCACACACTGTACTGGAGAGGTCCACGAACTATCAGAAATTGGATATACCACACCGGCGTCAAGCCACTTGATGATTTCCTTCTTAATCACCTCTTACATGGCCTCATTGAGTCTCTTTTGATGTTCAGGAGATACTCTTGAGTCCTCCTCCAATATTATCTTATGCATGCAAAACGCGGGGCTAATACTTCAAATATCCGCCAAGGTCCATCCAATCACCTGCTTGCACTTTTGAAGAACCGCCAAAGTGGCGTCCACCTGTAAGTTAGTCAAACAAGAAGAAAGAATAACTGGCAAAGGGAAATTAAGACCAAGACACTCATACCTTAGGTGAGGAGGAAGTGGTTTCAACTCCAACACCGGTGGCTTCTCAATGGATGGCTTGGTGGGTGGAGTTTTTTGATTTTCAAGATTAAGAGATAGCTTCCTCGGCTCATAGGAATACGACCCATTCCATGAAGTGCATTCACACAATCCACCCTTTTAGGAATATCATCAACCTCCATGTTCAAGATCATGGCCTTGATTGGGTCCTCAACATTTTCCATTGCGCTTGTGTCATCCACTATCACCGCTGTGACAACGTAAACAAACGAGCACACTTCGGTGCTATTTGGTTGGCGCATAGCACCAACGCGTAAGGTCAATTATCTCGCCTTTAAATCAACCAAGGCCTTCCCCGTAACTAGGAAAGGCCTTCCAAGAATAATAGGCACCTCGAAATCCACCTCGCAATCCAAGATCACAAAGTCTGTCGACAATATGAACTTGTCAACACGAACGAGGACATCATCAATAATTCCCAAGGGCCGCTTCATAGATCGGTCTACCATTTGAAGCCTCATGGAGGTTGGGCGAGGTTGCCCGATCCCCAATGTTTTGAATACCGAATAAGGCATGAGATTGATACTTGCCCCCAAGTCGCATAAGGCCTTTGCAAAATCTGCACTTCTAAAGTATTGTGAATGCACCGAGATCCTCTAGTTTCGGAACCATGGAGTGCACAGTGGAGCTCACTTGATGTGTCATCTTGATGGTATCGCACTCCATATATATCTTCTTAGTAACCAAGTTCTTCATGAACTTTGCATATTTGGGCATTTGTTCAAGTGCCTCCACCAAAGGCACATTGATGGTCAAAGTCTTCATCATCTCAATAAACTTTTTAAACTGATTGTCACCCTTTTGCTTGGCCAATCTTTGAGGATATGGCAGAGGAGGCTTGGGTAAAGGTGCCTTGGCTTTTGGCACAATAGGTTTTGTCATGTCAATGACGTATTCCCTAGACGGGTTCACGGCCTCTTCGGTCTCCTCCTCACCCTCATCAATATCTATTCTCACTTCACTCCTCACACTTGGTTCAACAATATCTTCAACCACTAATGGGACATCATCTTCCACAACTCGTCATTATCTACCCTAACTTGACTTTCTTGCACATCACCCCCTCTTCCGCTACGCATTTTCACCGCCATGACATGGTTATTGTGCCCACCCTTGGGGTTCACCACCGTATCACTTGGTAGTGCACCCTTCGGGCGAGTGTTGAGAGATTATGATATTTGGCCAAGTTGCACCTGTAAGTTCCGTATCAAAGTGTTGTGGGAGGCTAATTGGGCAATTGAGTCGTGATTCTTCTTCATCATTTGTTCAAACATGTTCTCAATTCTACCCATATCTTGACCCAAAGAACTCGACCGTTGAGATTGGAATGTGGGTGGGTTGTTCGGTTTTTAGTACATTGGGGGACTTTGAAAGCCTTGACCTCGATTACCTTGATTATCTCCTTGATTATTGTTCCACCCACCATTGTTGTTGTTGTTCCAATTATTGTTGTTTCCGCCCCAATTGCCTTGATTTCCTTGATTACCCTAACTGTTGTCTTGATTGCCTTCATTACCCTAATTATTATTCCAATTTCCACTATTTTGTTGGTTCCCCCAATTGCTTTGGCAAAGCCATTCTTTATTCCCTTGATTTCCTCTATTATCTTGGTAGTTATTTACATATTGGACCTCCTCACTTTGGTCATAATAACATTCATTCAAATAACCACCATTCCCATCATCAAAGTTGTCAAAATTTTCCGGAGGTTTTTGTTACCCTCTTTGCCTTCTTTTCATCATACTCACTCCCTCCATGGCATTGACTTTGTGCGGATTTTGGACTTGTTGAAGTTGCGCCATAGCCAATTGGTTCATTGTTGTTGTGAGTTCGGCGATGGTTTGACCGTGATCATGCAACTCCTTATGCAAGTGTATAACATTAGGATTAGCTTTAGGAACATTAGTATCAGCCATTTCATCAAGAACATTACAAGCTTCATTGTATGGAAGATTCATAAAATTACCACCGGTCAACTGATTAACAATGCACTAGTTTGTTGTGTTTATACCCCGATAGAACGTCTGTTGGATCATCATATCATACATATCATTATTTGGGCACTCTTTTACAATTGTCCGAAATCTCTCCCATATCTCATATAAAGGCTCCGTCGGCTCTTGCTTGAAAACTAGGATCTCGTCTCTAAGAGCCGCCATATGACTAGGTGAGAAGAACTTCACAATGAATTTATTCGGCAACTCATCCCAAGTAGTGATGGAATGATTTGGAAATCTCTCCAACCAATCTAATGCCTTCCCCCGAAGTGAGAAGGGGAAAACCCTTAGCCTCAGTGCATCTTCCGAAACATTTGTCTGCTTGCTCCCCCCCCCCCCCCCTCAAACAATTATCCACAAACCCTTTCAAATGCTTGTAGGCATTTTGGTCCGAGGCACTTGTGGAATACCCTTGTAGTTTGATCAAAGTAAGCATAACATCAGTAATTTGGAAGTTCCCCACCCGGATTCGGGGAGGAAATATTGCACCTGCGTACCCTTGATTGGGTAGAACTCGTGGAGCTTCTCTTGGTGGATGTGGACAAGGGTATGGTATGTTGTCATTAATATTAGCATTTCTATCCCGTTTTTGTTCTTGGGGTTAAATCTCCTCTTGTTCCACATCTTCCACCTACTCCACTCCCACATTGATAGGATCATTTGCATTCAAATCCATTGGTACCTGAGTGAATTCAACGAACAAAATAAGTAAAAAGAAGGAAAGAGAAGAAAAAATGCAAAACTAGCCAAAAATAGTCAAACACCGTAAAGTTCACCGACAACGGCGCCAAAACGTGATCGGATCGGACTCAATCCTAAGAAAGATTGGGCGCGACTACTTAAAACCCAATAGTGTATCAGGGTCGATAATTCCACAGAGAGCTTCAAATTGGAGTTGAGTATTTGCTAGTTTAGAAATACGTTTTGGCTTCTAATTGGTCTTATATCATTTTTGGTTTTTTCTTTTGCTAAAAACTAGTTTATCACTACTATTGTAAACTAAATTATGCTAAGTTATGATGCTAGTTGTATGCAATAAGAGAAAGGCACTAGGGTCGTGACACTCACCTAGGTGGCTACTTAACGGGTATAAAATTCTAACACAAGGATAATAATTATGGGGAATATGGATAACCATTGCACTTTAGCACTCACTCTCACACCTCTCGCTAGAGAGAGTAATTTTGCCCAATTGACTCTCTCGATGCCAATTGGGTGGGCTAATTTGCCCGAGCAACTTAAGGTTCAAGTAGGGTGATTACTCTCTCGAGGTTTAACCTGTTACTTGGGACTATCATTCTCATATGTCCATCCCAAAATCCTTGTTGGGTTGAATGTGAGGTCATAGACTCTCTTTATCTAGATGACTCAAACCCACTAAGCTTGACTTAGTGTTTGCAACCACCAAATCTAAGTGAAAACATACAAACAACCCAAATACCAAACACCCAATATCATCCAAGCTTCAATCAAGAACACCCATTAATTACCCACACTATGGTTGAGCCACAACCCTAGCTAATGGGTTTAGCTAGACATTGAATAAATAGAAATAAAATAAATACAAGATGAAATTAACATAATCATTAACAACAAGATTAACTACTTGAATCCACACTAATTACAAGAGAAAAGTGCCTAATGTAGGCTAATATGGAGTATCAAGAGCTCAGCTGCTACAGAGAATCACAAAACTTAACCTAAAAAGGTTAAGTGTTCCATTTATACTACATAGGAAAAAACAGAAAAAAATGCCCTTGAGGGTCTGTTGCGGACCGCATAGAAATGTCATGCGGCCGCGTAGGGCATGTGGTCTTCAGATCCGGCTTCTGGACTTGAGGTCGCAGACCGCGTAAGAATGACATGTAGCCGCATAGGTCAAGCCATGCTGACCGCGTGGAAATGGCGTGCGGCCGCACAGGTACAGTGATACGGACCACGTGGAAATGGTGCACGGCCGCACAGAAGGTTTTACCCATTTGCTGGTTTTCTGAACTCCTTCCCATGCGGATCGCACTGCTTTGATGTGTGACCACGTAGGCCTTTTGCCTTGAATTTTTGAACCTCTGTTCTCTTGTCAGTGCGGACTATGTGGGAATGTATGCGGTCCGTGTGGGATTCGATCATGTTTGATCACTCTCTGAATTATTCTACGCGGCCGCATGGCAAACAGGGCAGTTCGCGCAGGTCAGGCTTGTCTTGGCTTATGCAGAACTCCTCTGCGTACTTGGACAACCTTAAGCAAATAGAAACCAGGGGACCCACCGAAGCCTCCTTTATGAGAGGCATATGGGTGCAATTTCGAAGGATAAATTAGAACTGGCATTTGATGGAATAAAAAAAAGGAGAGACTGGTAGAGCTCAACTTTGTCAGTGGCATTCTCTCTTCTATCTATCTTGAATTGAATTATGGAACTTTCTCCCCGAGCTGCGGAACCTTTTTCCCAGTTTCAGTTATCTTTTGGTGCTTGGCAGGTTTCACCCATCGTTTGAGCCGATTTGTGATATGTATCATCTTGTCACTCAAATCTGCAATCAAACGCACCTTGTAAGCAATTTAGGACTAATTTATAGCTGTGTATGTACAAAGCTCATGTAAGAAGGGGTATGAAACATGTACAATTCATAGATATCACTTATCAGTAAAGAAAAAATCTTGTTAATTATTAAGCGAGAACATTGAAAAAAAAAGAAATTTATTAGGAGGAGAACGAATTAGGAGGATTTTTTCTCCCCCGAATCTTGTGAAAGAAAAAAATCTTGTTAATTAGCAAAATCAAAAATACAATTTAATAGGAGTTCCTCAAGACCAGAAAAGAAAGTCAAAAAATAAACAACACCTACACAATTATACTATCCAATATAATTCCTATTTGTGTTGTTCTTCAATCCATTTACTATTTTTACATTTCTATTTTCCATCCAAAGCATTAAAAATTCTATACTTGAATCATGTCTTATTTGACTGCGTATAGTCCCATTACTCATAGTTATTTATTGATTGTAGGTGTTGGATTTTGAACCTTCATTATCGCTTCCATATGCTATACATTCTCTAGAATTTTTTATGTAAAAGATTTAGTCCATTTTTCTAATTGAGTTTTTCTATCATAAATAGTGAATCCTCATAGTTTATGTTGTTGATTGGTGCTAGTAAATTACGAATTCGTATACATGCAAAGAGCGGTTCACTTCCAATCAAAAATATTTACATATCAAAACTAATGTATTGTATACTAAAATAATACCATGCAACAGTCTAGAACATAAAATTAAAGTCGCCATAATGTTCATCTCTGAGTACGGTCTCATCTAACTTATTAATGTCAGGGAGCTAAAAATAAAAATTATTATTTTTATGCTAAATATTTTACAAACATAATTTCTTATAACTTTGAATTTTACAAAATAGTTAGGATATAAATATACCAGTCGACATACATTAAAGACATATCACGCATTGAGAAAAAGAGAAGAAGAAACTACTAGATGTATATGCATTATTTAATTCCTATATTTAAAACACAAAATTACAACAACAATACAACAACAACAACAACAACAACAATAACAACAACAACAACAACAACAACAACAACAACAACAACAACAACAACAACAAAGAGTTAAAGGAGAATATTGAGATTATTCTTACATTAATTAAGATTCAAGATAGAAAATTAGCTTTAATAACCTGAGTATGAAAACACCACATTTATGTAGATAAATAATATACTTTTTCTTGGATATCTTGAAAAGTTTGTGGGGATATAGTTTTTTGAAAAGAAAAAAAAAGATTAATGGAAGACAATGCATTTTATTCCTATTGAAATTGGCATTAGCACATAGATTTCTTTTCAAACAACGATTCTTCAATCACACTTCATTCTAAATAGATCGAGTGGCAATTGCATGATACAACCTTTAATGCCTCTTATACGTAAAAGTCGTATTTACCACAAGTCCTCTTTTTGGTGATTTTTTTAGTGTATTCAATTCTCTAGAGAGTTAATCTTTTTTTACTTTAATATGCACTTTTGATTTTTAAAAGTTTGAAGAAAAGTTACAACATATATTATGTTGAATTTCTATTTAACTTTGAGTGGGATAGCCAAATCTTATTTCCATCAATGTTCTTATTCGTATGACCTTCAAACTATATGATATGCGTGGAAATTTGAGTGATATTTTCAAATATAGATATATTAATATTAGTATTAACTCAACCAAGAGTGCAATTTATTTTAATGAATTTGAAGTCCTAAAGACTCTATAACTACTGAAAATTATGGACGAAAAATATTCAATATTTTAGGAATATTTTTATGTACCGGCACATTAAATCCTAAAACTAATAGGACTACAAGAGTAACGTCTAGAACTCCAGTTATATCCTTTCAATATGAGTTATTATACGTTAACACCGGAATAACTTATACCTTATAGGGAGTGGGGTAATTATCACCGGTATAATTATACATTCTTTTTACAAATTATTGAATTTCCATATTTAATACAACTTGCCAACTAATGGATAAAAACAATATCAACATAACTTATACCTATATAACTTATTCCAGCATAAGCCGTATTCAAACCAAACGACCCCTTGGTTGTTGTTTAATAATTGGGTATTTTTTAATATTACACAAAAAATTGATTAAAAAATATTATTTGAGTACAAAAATAGTTTGAATATAAAATAAAATAATCGTGGGGGTATTTTTTCACAATTTCAACTCTTTGTGCAGTCCATTCAATATTACTTTTATTTTTTCTTCGTATAAAACACTATGTATTGGTAATGTACTGCCAATACGGATATTAATCCTTCCTACATATTTTTAATGAGAACTTAATAGATAAAATTTTATTAATTTTAAAATCTTAGATACTAAAAATTAGCATAGAATGTATGTAGTCTATAAAATAGGTTACTGCAGTTATGTCCTTTCCTTATGAGTACTTTCATTTAATATTTTAGGGCTATTTTAAAATAATAATTTTGTATTATGGATTTTATAATAATATAGGCTCTTATTTTTCTAAATGAATTTGGATAATGTAATACATTTTAAATTAAATTAGTAATATGACATTATAAAATATTTTCAAATTAAATTACTAATTGGAATTTTAAAGAAGTATATCAGAAAAGTAATAAGATTATATTATAAGCGATTACGATTCTGTCCTTATATAAATTAAATGCTTAAAACTATTTTGGTAATTCAACATTGAGATTTATGCTTTTATTAAAATATAGATATAGATATAGATAGGTATAGATAATTTATGCAAAAAAAAGCAACTTTCCCTTAAAACTATGAAACTTAATGTAATACTGGAGTATTAAATGATCAAATACATTCTAACCTACAAGAAAGATCAATTTAATTGAATTTGATAAAAAAAATAAAACCCATTTGTCTGAAAAGGGGGCATTGTCATATTTTAAAGAAGGTAGATATTTTTAAAAACCTGTTTGAAAAGTCACCTAGGAATTGAATTTGGATGCAGTTAGGTGTAATTATATAGTTTGGCATATTTGTTTGGCCAAGTAATCACTTGGTCAACATGGAATTGGGTGTAATTGGAGGGGTGTAATTACAGTCGTCACATGAGTTACCGCGTCGTTTCCCGCATATTATGTATCTCTATGCTTCATTATCGGTATTTGAGGTGATCGACTAGAATTGGATTAGTTTTAGATGGTAATGAGATACTTAGTTTGTTAAAGGAAATCTTATTTTGGAAAAGTCAACCAAAAGTTGACTATTTAGTTAGAGGCCCCGAATGTGAATTCTGGTGATTCGGTTAGCTTCGGGTGATGATTTGTGACTTAGGAGTCGATCGGAATTGATTTTGGAGGTCCGGCGTAGAATTAAGCTTTAATTCGCGAAGTTAGTATTTTGGCGAATTTCGGTAAATAGGTGAGATTTTTATCCGAGGGTCGAAATGGAATTTTGAGAGTTGCAATAGCTCCGTTAGACAATATTAGATATGGGTGCAAACTTTCAAGTCATTTGGGGGTGTTTACGTCGGGTTTTTAATCGAATGTGCAATTCGGAAGTTTTTAAGAAACTTAGGCTTTGATTTGTTGAATTTAAGTATTTGATGTTAACGGTAGTATTTTGATGGTTCGAGAAAGTTTAAATAATGTAATAGAACATGTCTGTGCTTTTGGTTGAGGTACCAAGGGCCTCGGGGTAAGATCGAGTGTTAAATCGAGAGTTTTTGGAAGTTGCTTCAGGTTTGTGATTTCTGTCATCTGGTATTTCTGCTTTTGCGGAAATGGACCACAGAAGCAGTTCCGCAGAAGCAGGTAAAGCGCAGAAGCAATTTTGGTTTGGGTTGTGAAGTTCCGCAAAAGCGGAACTTTGTCCGCAGGAGCGGACTATTGGCTGCATAAGTGGACTTGGGGATCAGTAGAAGCGCGTTTCTTGTCTCATAAGCGGTCGTGGGGAAGTCAAGTGAAAACCATAGAAGTGGTTATTGGGATGTAGAAGTAATACCGCAAAAACAGTTATAGGAACCGCAAATGCAAAAACTGGACCATGCTTAATGAACAGTGACTTCGCTAATTTGAAATAGAACAACATTTTGAACTTCAGACTAAAAGGGTTTTGGGTGATTTTGAAGAGAGTTTCGAGGGCTTTTATCAGGTATGAATTTTTGGACTGAGCTTATGATATTATGGTGTCAAATCGTGGATTAACACTGAAAATTCAAGGAATTAAAGGGTAAAAATGGAGGTTAGCGCTTGAAACTTAAGAGAGTTTAAATTTTGGATTTGAAATGGCATTTGAACTTCGATTTTGGTAAATTTGATATGTATAGACTCATGGAAAGACGAGGAGTCCGACGATATGAATTTTGTAATTTATTGAGAAGTAGGACAGGGGCTCCGATTTTTCCAACTTCGTGATTTTTAGTGTTTTTCGAGTATTTTCGATTGGTTTATGTTTTTTTTTGGCACATTGTAACGTATTAGTTGTGGTTTTGGAAAGATTCGATGTGCGAAGAGGTCGATTCAAGAGGAAAGGGAATTTCGAGCTAGTCTTCGGCCAGCTAGAGGTAAGTAATAGATGTAGATGATGGACTGAGGATTTGAAACCCCTGTATATCACACTGTAACACTATATTGAGGCGAGACATGCACTCCATAATGAGTATGGGGTCGTTTGTAATTGGGGATATTGTCTTAGTCCGCCCTAAGTGGTGTCCAAGCTGTGCTTTGGACTATAGACTAATTAGTAAACATCCTACTTGGATTGCTATGATATATTTGTGTTGTGTGCCAATTAGTTGAATCCCTTGGGAATTATTATCACTGCTTCCATGATGATTAGCATGTCATATGATTTTAGTCCTGAGTTTTAAACCCTGTTTCAAAATGCTTAGTCATATACCTAAGGTTTTAAAGACTTAAACTATATTTATCCTAATAATTGGAACTAAAAACTATAATTTGATCTTGTTGTGTGACTCATATACATATTCTGGACTGAGTGTGGATCAGGCTGCACACCGCAACGATGATATGATGATATTGCGCTTGGGCTGTAGGAGCCACTCCGGAGTCCAAATCCTCACAGTGAGCGCGGGTACCAAAATGGATCGGGCTGCACGACGCAGCGGTCATATGCATTGCAATGCGTTCAGGCAAATAACGTTTATCTGCTTTATTGTGACAACCCTAAGGGTCATCACTATAACTCTCCCTTTCCTTGCGCTTCTGAGGCCTTGAAAACCTACTAATGGGCTTCCTCAATTTGCGTGCGCAGTCCGGAGCAAAGTCAGAAAATTTTTATGTGAACATATTTGAAATCTGTGTTAAAAACTATGAATTTTAATATTGCAATAGTTGACTTTGGTCAACGTTTTGGATAAATGGACCCGGACCCGTGATGCGACGGTCTTGGAGGGTCTGTATGGAAATTTGGGACCTGAGCGTATTCCCGGAATCAAAATCCGAGGTCCCAGGCCTGAGTTCGGAGTTTTTTTGTGAAATTGTTGTATGAATATGCTTAAGGAAAAATGAAAACTAAAATTGATCAAAAATAATGGTATCGGGCTGGTATTTCGGTTTCAACGCTCGGTGCAATTCATAAGTGGGCGTTAAGCACTATTAGTAAAGTTTGGTTGAAAACGGACGTCGTTTGACGTGTTTTGGACTAAAAGTCGAAAATTTGAATGTTTTAAACTTAGAAGTGAAAATCATGAGTTTTGGGCGTTGATTCTTTGATTTTGATGTAATTTTGGCGATTTGATCACTCGAGCAAGTTTGTAGGATGATATTGAGTTAGTGTGTGTGGTCGGTTGGGAGCCCCAAGGGCTCGGTGGTTCGGGAGGTTTTTACACTTAGGAAATTGCAGAAAATTGAAGCAGGTATACCTTCATCGCGTTTGCGATTAGCCCATCGCGTTCGCGATTAGCCCATCGCGTTTGCATATAAGGAAATTGGGCATTTGTTATTTCCTCTACGCATCCGCGTGAAGGCTCCCGCGTTTGTGGAGCCTGGCCTGTTCATTCTACACATTTGCGTATGGTCCGTCGCATTCGCGTAGGCCAACTGTGAAGCCCAACTTCTATTCTACGCGTTTGCGATTCTTCCCACGCAAACGCGATGCTCAACCTGCTCAACCATTCGCAAACGCGGCCCTATTCACGCGAACGCGAAGGGTAATTGCCCAACGAAAATGTTTAAACTCCAAAACAGTATTCACTCCGGGTTTCACCCATTTTTCACTCGAACTCTCTCCAAAAATCCTCCATTGACGAGATTCAAGCTCTACCTTTTCCTCACTATTTCTTCATCAAACCATTAAATTGCTAGCTCTAAAACATGAAATAAAGTAGAATTATGGGTTTTGGGTTTCAATAGGGTTTATGGGATTTTGGGTATTTCAACCTCAATTTGAGGTCAAATTTAAAATCTAATTATATATTTTAACTCGTTGGGTTACGGGGGATTGGGTTATGGTCCGAGCCTCGAGTTTGGACCACGTGGGCCCGGTGTCGGATTTTTGTATTTTTGAAAGTAAGCTAGGAAATGCATTTCTAAGCTATGGGATTGTGTTTTTGGACTCTTATTGGTAATATTGAATTAATTTATGTTAGATATTGTTGATTCAGGGTCGAATTCTAGGGGAAAGGTAATTATTTAGCTTTGAGATGCTATTTTCGGCTTCGAGGTAAATGTTTGATCTAACTTTGGCTTGAGGGAATAGGATTAGGTTAATATTTGCTATGTTCTATATGGAGTCAGTGTATAGGTATGGTGACGTTACCTATGCGCCCGAGCCTAGCATGACCGTGAGTCGTAATTTCAATTAAATTTCGAAAGAAGTGAATAATTGTGCTAATTACTTGTTAAATGAACTATGAAGTGACAGTTGAGAAGCAAATGAAATAAAGAAGAAAATTTTGGTATTTTTCTCCCTTGTCGGGACATATTGTTAAGCTGTTTTCCCTTGTCGGGACATACTTTTGAGGTGTTTTCCCCTGCCGGGACTCATTGTTGAGTTGTATTCCCCTTGGCGTGGTTATTACTATTGCAGTTTTGTTCATACCTTCCCCCTATTATTTGTGAATGATGCTTGGGTGAGGTTGAGTGATTAAGCACGATGGGTGATGCCGTGTAATTTCTTGGGTGAGGTTGAGTGATAAAGCACGATGGATGATGCCGTGTAATTGATTGGGTGAGGATGAGTAATCAAGCACGATGGGTAATTTCGCGTAACTACTTTATGCTATTGATTGGTGAGGAATAGTGATAAAGTACGATGGATAATGCCATATACTTTAATTGATTATCTTGGTGAGGACGAGAGCAAAGCACGATGGGTGGTGCCGTGCAACATTTGATTTACTGGTTTTCTCTTATTGATGTTTATTATACCGTTTCCATTCCTTTGTTGTTGTCGATTGGATAATTGAACTGTTATACCCCCCAGCATGCTCCCCTCCCTTTTATTTGTTTAAATTCATGTATCCCATTCTATTGGCCATATATGTTGAAATGTGCAGGTTTATATGATAGTCCTGTCTAGCATCGTCACTACTTTGCCGGGGTTAGGCCAGGCACTTACCAGCACATGGGGTCGGATTTGCTGATACTACACTTCTGTGCCTTTTTGTGCACAGGTCAGTACACAGCCTACGGACCGCAGCAGTAGTTAATGGGCGATCTTTCAGTCCAGAGATTCTGAGGTAGTTCGATGGCGTTCGCGGGCCCCAAGTCTCTTCTATCTTTTCTAATTTGTTTTTGTTGTATCAAAACAGACATATGATGTATTTCTTTCAGACCATTGCTTTTAGTACTCTCAGTCGCCCGTGAGTAGTGACACCAGATACTGGGTAGAGATATGTTGTTATTTTCCGCATTTTGCTTTTGCTATAGTTGTTAAAAGACTTTCCGCATATTTTAATTAATTATTTAAGTATTTAACTTGTTCTACATATATGTTTTGTGAAAATGATTATAAACGTTGGCTTGCCTAGCTTCGACAGTAGGCGCCATCACGACTCCTGATGGTGGGAAAAATCCGAGTCATGACTAGTTGGTATCAGAGCACTAGGTTACTTGGGTCTCACAACTCACGGACAAGCTCAATAGAGTCTGATGGATCGGTACGGAGACGTCTGTATTTATCCCCATAGGTTATAGAGTTAGGAAAAATCTCACTCCATTCATTCTTGTTGTGCTATTCTGTTTGCCAAATATTGATTGTCGTTCTACTACGTTCTTTCGTAGATGGCGAGAACACGTGCGTTTTCTTCTACTGCGCAGCAGCCCGAGCTCCCAACAGTAGCTCCCATGAGGGGTAGAGGCCGAGGCTGTGGTAGGGGGAGAGCTCAGCCCCAAGTAGCAGTCCTATAGGTGGAGCCTCATGTTGACTTTGATGTGGAGGTTCCAGCTCCACCAGCTCCAGTGGGCCCAGCTCTGGTCCTAGGAGGAGTGATGTTATCTTCGGACCTTCAGATGCTCTTGTCTGCATAGTAGGCTTCATGGAAAGTGTTGCTAGAGTGCGATTACTACCAGTAGCACCAGCCACTTCTCAGGCTGGAGGAGGGGTTCAGACTCTTGTTACACGTACTCTGGAGCAGGTAGCTCCTCAGACTCAGGTTCCGCTGGTTCAGACCGGAATGGCAGCTCAGACAAGCATTAGAGCCCAGGCCGGAGATGGGAAGGCCATGTCTTCGGATGCTTTATGGAGACTTGATCGGTTCTCACAGCTTTTAACTACTTTCAGCGGTCGCAGTATTTAGTCATAGTCTTCCGCCCAGTAGCCACTTCGATATTCTCAACAGCCGAGGGCTTGCTTCACTTGCGGCGACCTGAGGCACATTGCCTAGTATTTCCCTCGAGCTTCCAGCATATCACAGCAGCAGGGTCCTCGTCCCATGATTCAGGAACCAGACGATCCTCGGGCCACCAAGCCAGTGATTGTAGGTCAGCCGGGTGCAGCGGCTCAGACTAGGAGTGAGGTCCCTTTTCAGGAGATGGCCAATGAGGGCCGTGGAGTTGAGGTGGTACTGCCACAGGTAGGCGGTCATCGGTCGGATAAGAGGCCCCGTCATGCAGGCCGATTCAGTGGTACCTCTTCTGGAGGTAGAGGTTCTTATGGTAGAGGCCATCCTTCCAGGCCTTTTCCGCCAGTTTCCCCTGTCGCTCATGGTGCTTCAGGTTGCCAATCGGGCCAGCCCCAGTTTCCTCAGTTGCAGCATGTTTGTATATGTTACGAGTTTGGTGAGAAAGGACACCTCAGGGGGGCCTGCCCGAGGCAGAGGGATGCTCATCCGCAGCAGCTGAGGTTCTGCCATGCTTGCGGTGATATGAGACACATGGTCAGATCTTACTCTAGAGCTCTGAGCAGCTCTCAGTATCATAGATATCGTTCTTGTCCTTGGGCACTAGAGGTTCCACAGCCTACCCAGCCGGCTAGAGGAGGGGGTAAAGGTCTTAGTGGTGGAGTTCAGATCGCCAGCAGTAGGGATAAGCCAGCGGCCAGTTTGGAGGTTGAGACTTCAGATGCAGACATTCCGGGTATCGTTCTGATTTGTATTAGAGATTGCTTCAGTGCTATTTGACCCTGCATCTACCGCATTCATATGTTTCGTCCTATTTGGCACTCCATTTGGTAATGCCTAGTGAGGCATTGGGTTTCTGAATATGTATCTGCACCGGTGAGTGATTCTATAATGGTCGACCGAGTGCATCGTTCATGTGTGGTAGTATTTGAGGGTTTGGAGACCCATGTCGATTTATTGCTTTAGAAATGGTGGAATTTGACGTTATATTGGGGATGGATTAGTTGTCCAAGTGCCATGCTATTTTGGGATTTTCGCACCAAAAACCGAAATCTTGGCTTTACTCGATTTGCTCCATTTAGAGTCGAGATGGATTTTAGATTATCCGACCCGCAGAGTGATATTGTATGCGTAGGCTCCGGAAGAATCATGGTGATTCCACCCACGTGTTAGATTTCACTACAGTCCAATTGGACAAGGATCTGTCATATGAGTTTTAGACCGGCAGGTTCGATAGTTGAGATCGCGTTGTTTCCTTCAGTGCATGCTCAGTGGACAGGTCAGCCTCCTGAGGCATCAACCTAGGAGTCCGAGTCTGATATGCTAAGCTGCTATCCCCATCTATTCCCCGACTCAGGTACTTTTTTTTGTCCGTTCGAGGACGAACGGTTGTTTTAGAGGTGAAGGATGTGATTACCCAAAGGGTCATCACCGTAACTCTCCCTTTCCTTGAGCTTCTGAGGCCTTGAGAACCTCTTATTAGGTTGCCTTGATATGCGTGCACAGTCCGAGCGCGAAGCCGAAAAATTTTTATGCGAATATTTTTGAAATCTGTGTTAAAACTATGAATTTTGATACTAATATTGCTATAGTTGACTTTGGTCAATGTTTGGGTAAATGGACCCAGACCTGTGATGCGACGGTCCCGAAGGGTCTGTAAGGAAATTTGGGACCCTGGCGCATTCCCGGAATCGAAATACGAGTTCCCAGGCCCAAGTTCGGAGTTCTTCTGTAAAATTGTTTTATGAATATGCTTAAGGAAAAATGAAAATGGAAATTGATCAAAAATAAGTATATCGGGGTCGTATTTTGGTTCCGACGCCCGGTACAAGTCTTTTGTTGAAAACGGACGTCGTTTGACGTGTTTCAGACTAATAGTGGAAAATTTGAAAGTTTTGAACTTAGAAGTGAAAATCATGAGTTTTTGGGGTTATTATTTGATATTGATGTTATTTTGGCGATTTGATTGCTCGAGCAAGTTCGTAGGATGATATTGAGTCAGTGTGTGTGGTTGGTTGGGAGCCCCTAGGGCTCTGGAGTGTTTTCGGGGGTGGTTCGGGAAGTTTTTTGCACTTAGGAAATTGCAGAAAATTGCAGCAGGTATTCCTTCATCGCATTCGCGATGCCCTCCTTTTTTCCTTTCTTCGCGTTCGCGATTAGCCCATCGAGTTCGCATATTACAAATATTGGACCTTTGTCTTTTCCTCTACGCGTTCGCGTAAAGGCTCCCACGTCCGCGGAGCCTGGCCTGTTCATTCTACACATTCGCGTATGGTCCGTCGCATTCGCGTAGGCCAACTGTGAAGCCCAACTTCTATTCTACACGTTCCTGATTCTTCCCACACGAACGCAATGCTCAAACCTCCCAATCCTTAACAAACGCGACCCTTTTCACGCGAACGCGAAGGGTAATTGCCCAGCGAAAATATTTAAACTCCAAAACAGTGTTCACTCCGGATTTCACCCATTTTTCACTCGAACTCTTTCCAAATATCCTCCATTGACGAGATTCAAGCTCTACCTTCTTCCTAACTCTTTGGGTAAGTAATCCTAATTATTTCATCACTATTTCTTCATCAAACCATTAAATTCCTAACTCTAAAACATGAAATCAAAGTAGAATTTAGGGGTTTTGGGTTTAGTTAGTGTTTATGGGATTTTGGGTATTTCAACTTCAATTTGAGGTCGAATTTAAAATCTAATTATATAGTTGAACTCGTGGGGTTATGGGGGATTGGGTTTTGGTCCGAACCTCGAGTTTGGACCACGTGGGCGCGGTGTCGGATTTTAGTATTCTTGAAAATAAGCTAGGAAATGCATTTCTAGGCTATGGGATTGTGTTTTTGGACTCTTATTGATAATATTGAATCAATTTATGTTAGATATCGTTGGTTCGGGGTTGAATTCTAGAGGAAAGGTGATTGTTGAGCTTTGAGTTGCTATTTTTGGTTTCGAGGTAAGTGTTTGATCTAACTTTGGCTTGAGGGAATAGGATTAGGTTAATATTTTCTATGTGTTATATGGAGTCGCTGTATAGGTATGGTGACGGTTACCTATGCGCCCGAGTCTAGCATGACTGTGAGTTATAATTCTATTAAATTTCAAAAGATGTCAACAATTATGCTAATTAATTGTTAAATGAACAATGAAGTGACAGTTGAGAAGCAAATGAACTAAAGAAGAAAATTTTGGTATTTTTCTCCCTTGCCGGGATGTATTGTTGAGCTGTTTTTCCTTGCCGGGACTTACTGTTGAGCTATTTTACCCTGCCGGGACTCATTGTTGAGCTGTATTCCTCCTTGCCGGGGTTATTACAATTGCAGTTTCATTCATACCTTACTCCTATTATTTGTGAATGTTTCTTGGGTGAGGTTTGGTGATAAACAACTATGGGTGATGTCATGTAATTGCTTGGGTGAGGTTGAGTGATAAATCACGATGGGTGATGCCGTGTAATTGATTGGGTGAGGAAGAGTGATAAAGCACGATGGGCTATGTCGTGTAACTACTTTATGCTATTGATTGGTGAGGAAGAGTGATAAAGTACGATGGGTGATGCCGTACACTTTAAATGATTATCTTGGTGAGGACGAGAGTAAAGCACGATGGGTGGTGCCGTGCAACATTTGATTTACTGGTTTTCTTTTGTTGATGTTTTATTCTGTTTCCATTCCTTTGTTGTTGTCGATTAGATAATTGAACTGTTATACCCCCCCTAGCATGCTCCCCTCCCTTTTATTTTTTTAAATTCATGTATCATGTTCTATTGGCCATATATGTTGAAATGTACAGGTTTATATAATAGTCCTGTCTAGCCTCGTCACTACTTCGCCGGGGTAAGGCCAGGCACTTACCAGCACATGGGGTCGGGTGTGCTGATACTACACTTTGCCTTTTTGTGCACAGGTCAAGACACAGCCTACGGACTGCAGGAGTAGTTAGTGGGTGATCCTTCAGTCCAAAGATTCTGAGGTAGTTCGCGAGCGTTCGAGGACCCCAAATCTTTTCTATCTTTTCTAGTTTGTTTTTATTGTATCAAAACATACATATGATGTATTTATTTCAGACCACTGCTTTAGTACTCTTAGTCGTCCGTGAGTAGTGACACCAGATACTGGGTAGAGATATGTTGTTATTTTCCGCATTTTGCTTTTGCTATAGTTGTTAAAAGACTTTTCGCATGTTTTAATTAATTATTTTAGTATTTAACTTGTTCTACATTTAAGTTTTGTGAAAATGATTATAAAGGTAGGCTTGCCTAGCTTCGACAGTAGGTGCCATCACGACTCCCGATGGTGGGAAAAATCCAGGTCGTGACATTTATCTGATTCTGAGTTGTTGCCATTTCACCGCTAATTATGCTAAATTGTTAGTTGTAGCTTTACATTGTGGTATCTTCGTGGATTCTCATCTTCAGTCATTATATATGTTTATTACTCACTGAGTTGGAAGTACTCACTTTACTCCCTGTACCATGTGTGCAGATTCAGGTGCGTCAGAAGCTTTGTTGAGCGGTTTGCTATCTTTCAAAGTACTTCGGGGTTGTCAAGGTAGCGGTCTGGTGTCCGCAGGACCCGACTTCTCCTCCTTATCTCTTTTATATTTTCGCATCCTAGACTTATATATTTTGAGGATTTATTACTCTGTTGTATTTAGAGGCTCTAAACTCGTGACCCCCGGTCTTTTTGGGAGTTGTTTGACAGTTATTCGGGTTTTTCCATGTTGTTTTCTATTTACTTTCGGAATTTGACTCTTGTTAACTGCTAAATTCTTTAACCAATTGGTACTGATACTTCGTATTCCGGTTGAGAGTGTCTAAACGGTCGGGCTTGCCTAGCATACGTGTTGGGCGCCATCATGACCGGGATTGGGGGTCGTGACAATTAGTTATAAATATATGATTACTTATTAATATATATTCACGAAAAATATACATCTTAAATACTAAATATAATATTATTTATATTAATAAAATTTTATAGCCATATATTTATTATATTAACTTTTAAATTTTCATAATTACTTAATTTAATATTTAGTCTGACTGTGTAGTTATACTTATGCAACGAAACAGTAAATTTGTAGTTACACTATAAGAAATAAGTAAGTCATCGTAATGACGTAATTGAATAACTATTAGGCTGTGTAATTAAAACAATATTCGACTTTTCTCTAATATTGTTTTGTATTTCCTTTCTTTCCTTTTCTATATGTGTTTATTCAGCATTGTTAGCCTCTTGCTCATTGAATCTAAAATTCAGCCATTTACTTCAACTAGGTGGTTACCGTATTTCTTAGGAAATGAAATTAAGTTTGCTTTGCGTGAACCAAAAAGGTCAAAATGTCATGGTATAACTAATTTTCGCAGTGATCAATCAAAAATAGTCAGTATTTACCAATTTAATAAGAAATAGCTATTATTTTACTACAATAGAAACCGGCCGTGTATAATATATGGGAGTTTTGGTGCATTTGTGTACGAACTCCAGCATATTATGCTAGATCGGTATACTTTGCTAACTCTTGTATAATATACGGGAGACTGGAGCATCAGTGCTCCAAATTCCAGTATATTATACTGGACATTTTATACTTGCTGGAACTCCCGTAAAATATACGGGAGTTTTATCATAATCATACTTGACCTCCCACATATTATACGGGAGTATCACGACCCAAATCCTATATCGTGATGGCGCCCAACACAATGCTACGCAAGCTCGACCAATACATCAATCTCTATCCCTTAAGTAGAAGTCATTTCAAATTAACAGGAATTAAAGCCAAATTATCACGATTAAAATCCTGAAATAGTAGCTTAAAACAGTGCGAAAAAACATACAGTAGCAATACAATTCCACCAATCTGGTATCACGAGTCACGAGCCTCTAATACAAGTCTGAGAAGAAACCTATACATAGAGTCTGTCTAGAATGCAAAAACGTTGTCACGACCCAAACTCGGTCGTGATGGCGCCCGGTCGTAAGGCTGGGCAAGCCCGACCAACACCTTCTCAATACAACGATTCCGTCCAAACACGAAGCAATTAAGGAAAAAGATGGAAACTTTAACAATAAACTCCAAATAACTAATAAATGTAACTGTACGAATAGGAAACAACGACTAAACAAGAACTCCCAAGACTTGGGGTCACGAATACAAAGCCTCTAACAATACCGAATACAAGTCTGAAAGGAAATATACATTTGTCTGAATAACAAAAATAACTGGTAAGATTAGAGTAATCGATCCTGAGGACCTGGCAGCTACCTCAATATTCCGGCAACTAGATAAGCAACAGCAGCAACGCTAGACCTCTGGAGTACCTGGATCTGCACACAAGGTGCAGGGAGTATGGGGTGAGTCTACCAACTTAGCGAGTAATAAGCATGTATAAAAACCCAATGATAAGAAAATATGAAAATAACAAAAAATGAAGCTATCTAGCAGTTCTATACAATACCAGTCTCAGAGATATATAGAATAATCAATAGTAAATAAATGCATGATATACATTGCAATACATGAACACTGCGGAACGTACAGCCCGATCCATATGGGGTACCCGCGCTCACTGTGGGGGTTCAGACTCCGGAGGGGCTCCTACAGCCCAAGCGCCATATCATACAGTGCCAGTGTTACCACTGTTTCCATTACAATATACGGTGCCAATAGTTACCACCGTTTACATTACAATAAACGTTGTCAATAGTTAACACCGTTTCCTTTACAATACACGGTGTCCTTAGTTACCACCGTTTCCAATTAAAATAAACGGTGTCCTTAGTTACCACCGTTTCCATTTTAAAAATACGGTGTCCTTAGTTACTACCGTTTCCATTTAAAATACACAGTGTCCTTAATTACTACCGTTTCCGTTTAAAATACACGGTGTCCTTAGTTACTACCGTTTCCATTTAAAATACTTTGTGTACTTAGTTACCGCCATTTCCATTTAAAATAAACGGTGTCCTTATTTACCACCATTTCCATTTAAAATACACGGTGTCCTTAGTTACCACTGTTTCCATTTAAAATAATATACAATCCAAAAGTAGTGAGATAGTACTCGTCAGCCCGAAATATCATTTAAATATCATTTAAGTTTTCAAAAAGGATAAATATGGCTGAGTTTACAAAAATAGCATTTAAACCTGGACTGATTTCGAATAATATGCAAATCATGATAATTCTGAGATAACGATCCCTGAAGATTCCTACAAGTAGGCACAAGGCCCCAAACAAGGCATCAAGCCCAGATATCATCAATATAGTATGCGAAACAATCGCCAACATAGTACAATATATCCCTCTGATTGGACCGAGTTACAATTTCCAACAATATATCCCTCGGATTGAACCCAGAACCCAATCCTTCGTGATCGCAGCTCGATCCACGCGATCGCGAAGGCCAACACTCTGCAACACCAACAGCTGAAAATCTGCTACCTTTCCAAACCAAAAATCCTTCTGTTAACCATCCGAAATCACCCTGAGGCCCCCCGGACCTCAACCAAGAGCATCCACACGACTTAATACCTCATTCAAACTTGCTCGGGCCATAAAAACACTAACGTTAACACCAAAAATCACCAAAATCATCAAATCAAAGGGTAAGATAACTTCGGATTGTCATTCACATTCGATGCCGAAACCAACCAAACAAAGTCCGAAAGACTTACAAATTTGCATACATATCCAAACTCACCCAACAAAGCTACTGAAACTCTCGGAATTCCATTCCGACCCCCGGATCAAAATCTCACCAATCAATCGGAATTTGCCAAAATTCGAACTTACCCAATTCAAGCCTAATTCTATACTGGACTTCCAAATTCGATTATGTTTTCTCTTCCAAGTTTCAAATTACCATCCGAAACTAGTCGAATCATCGGAAATCCATTCCGAGCCCATTAACTCAAAAGTCAACGTCCGGTTGATTTTTTCCAACTTAAGATTTCCTTAAAGAGACTATTGGTCTCATTTCTAACCAAATTCAACCCAACACACTTCAAAACACACCGAACACATATAATAACACATGAAGAAGCATGAAACGGGGAAAACTGGGCGGTAACTCAAGTGATGACGGGTCGGGTCGTCACATCCTCCCCAACTTCAACAAATGCTCGTCCTCGAGCGTACCCAGAGTTATTCTAGAAGCCAACAAACATATGAATGATCTTACCACGCATATACCCGGGGTGATCTCATGTCACCCTACCTCACATAGGACCGCTAACACAACATTGCCAGAAATTAACAGCCGTACGAATACATAGCACACATCAAGTATCTATTCATACCATGAAAGATATTCAAAATTCTCTGCGTCATCAACAAACTCAAATATCCTCCATCGATCTAACAGGAAATGTCGCAATGCTACAGACGTATCATCAATTTACACCCCATAATCATCTGAAGATCGGCTCTTTACTCACCTGTAGCTGACCGTGCTATTCAAGAATTAATGATTTCAAACTATGTACTGAGCCAAAACCTTGAACACGCAAATCTCAATTCTTCATGACACGTAGACCATACCACACTAGGATAATATGAGTACTTCTATCTCTCTCATGTGCCGCAAACATCGACGCACTCAACTAGTCAAGAACTTCAGGATCCCATATAGGAGAAAAATAATCACACACTCCATGATTCGCATGCCCATACGAAATATACTCATTTTCAAACCACAGTAAAACACATCAAGACCTCTTTCTCCCAATTCCATTGAACCAGCTAAACTGCCAGGACAAAATCCTTTTACCCAAACCGAGTTAAGTAAACTGCCAACACATAAAGCTGTGATGAACAATACCTAGACGGCTCATTACCTCGAACACATGCAGGAATTAATCATACCTTTACCATACCGATTCGGTTTATTATCAAGCTATTCCATTTACATAATTTCCTCCCTGATTCATCATTAATTCGATATTCTCCGCCGTTGTAGCACCATAGTACCTCAATTTAGGTTACCGTATGAGACTCCCGCATAAGACAACACTATCTATGACCCATAGGCCATTGAATACCCTCTCGAACGCTTCTCAGAAATGCAATATCCCAGAATGCTCTACCTTGAAGAACTTCTTGCGAATCTGAATTCGTTACAATTACCTTCCAAATACGGATACATAGAATCCCATGATTAACATAGAATACCACAAGTCTTGATCTTTTCTAATGGAAAGACAGTCTCTAGCCATATACACAAACTTAAGACACCTGATTGTTACATGAAAAATCTTGAACATAGTAAAACCATTCTCGAGAATCGTTCACTCTTATTCAGCTGCAATTCACCCGCTCTACACGAACGTAACCACTCGTTCCTCATTAGCACCCTGTCACCGCAGAACATGATTTCATACAGATAAAAACAACCTTTTCTCTTCTTTATGCACCGAGAATTCTTTATCAATAGCAGCTCAAAACATCCTAGTATTTTCAACACATTTATGAAACCACCATATAACCTTTGTAGGAATTTTCTTCACATGTGCCATCCTCGGCTCAAATCCTGCAACCAGAACTGATCCATCTGCATCCATCCAATCGGAACTAACATAGCACATAACCTTACAAGCAGCTAATCAACGGCAGCCTCCCCAACTTAGCTTGAAACCATATACCCAGACACACTCAACAATTCATAACACTTTTACTCTGATGACACCAGCATGCCATAGCGACATTAAACTCGCTCATTTATAAGCTCGTGGAAACACAAATCGTGTGGAATTTATTTACTCTTCTGAAACTCTTGTATTACTCGCGCAACACTTAAGCCCACTCTATAGGCCACGAAATTTTACTAAGTCCCAAATTTTCAAAACTTTCGGCAGAGTTTCCCTTGTAATTGAGCCTATCCACCCACCAGAGAACCACCCAAACCATCCTAACTACACATCCACAACTTGACAAAGCATCACATTATATATCAACAACATTAATCTCAATACTATATGTATTATATTATCAAAATTTAACACATGAACAAGCGCTGCACCTGTTCGAATCAAAATACATAGGGTATACCTTGCAATTACACATGAGATCTTCTAACATTCACATAAGGATCGTACCACTTCCAAACACTATGTAGGAGTTAACCCATCTGCTTCTTTCAATATAATATTTCGGTATATCATCCACCGTCATACACCTCACATGATCACTTAGTCTTCTTGAGTCTGAACTCATACCGAAGCATGCAATCTACTCCACTCCCAGCTAGGAGACTCGAAACGATACTTCACGCGCTCATAACTCGGGGCAACACATCTGATCGCAATGCAAATCAAACACTTAATGGTCCGTTTATCACCTAGCAGACCTTCTTCGACACAACCAACTCATACAGACACATCACACGACACCAACGTACTCATCATGAAGCTATCCAGTCGTCATTACCACAATCAGAGACAATACAAAACTTATAAGCTCATAACACCAGCTCGCGCATACAAATCATGATAATTCTTAGATAACGATCCCTGAAGATTCCTACAAGTCGGCACAAGGCCCCAAACATGGCATCAAGCCCAGATATCATTAATATAGTATGCGAAACAATCGCCAACATAGTACAATATATCCATCGGATTGGACCGAGTTACAATTTCCAACATATACAACCCCGTACTAGCCATGAAGTGCGTGTCTAGCCTCATAATATAGTCACAATGTGATATACCGGGGTTTCAAACCCTGAGGGCATCATCTATACCCGTTACTCACCTCAAGTCGGCCGCATACTAGCTCGCAATGCCTTTACCTCGAGATTCAACCTCTGCGGATGCAAAATCTGATCAAAACCAATAGGAATACGTCAAAATAGGCCAATGGAACATAGCCGAATCCAAATAACTCAAAATACACCCAAACACACGAAGTTGGTAAAACCCGAGCCCCGGTCCCAATTCTCGAAAAATTACAAAATTTACATTTTTAGACTCCTTGTCTCGCCACGAGTCCGTACATATAAGGTTCATAAAAATCAGAGTCCAATTGCTCCTCCAAATTCCCAATTTTCATTTGAAATTTCAAGCCCTAGTTATCAACTTTTACACCCAATTTCAGAGAATTAATGGTTGATTCTTCAATAAAATGACGTATTAAGGCCACGAGACTTACCTCCAATCACTTTTCGTCGAAATCCCCTTCAAAATCCGTCAACAAGCTATCAAGGTGGTGATAAAATGGAGGAAATATGAGATAGCTCGCGGATGAAATTTCTATTAAGACCGGTCCCCAGATGCACTTTCCTCTTCGCGATCGCGGTCACCACCTACGCGATCGAGATGCCCAAAATTCGTAGGCCTGGAATTTACCATACGCGAACGCAGTGCCCATGCGAGAACACGAAGCTTCAGAAGCCTCAACTACGCGATCGCAACCCAACCCACGCAATCGCGAAGCACCCAGAACACAGTCCTACGCGATCGCAGCTCGATCCACGCGATCGCGAAGGCCAACACTCTGCAACACCAACAGCTAAAAATCTGCTACCTTTCCAATCCAAAAATCCTTCCATTAACCATCTAAAATCACCCCGAGGCCCTCCGATCCTCAACCAAAATCACCAACACGACTTAATACCTCATTTAAACTTGCTTGGGCCATAAAAACACTAACGTTAACAACAAAATAACCAAAATCATCAAATCAAAGCCTAAGATAACTTAGGATTCTCCAAATTCACATTCGATGCCGAAACCAACCAAACGAAGTCCGAATGACTTGAAAATTTGCACACATCAACTTCAACGAATCTACTACTAATCTTGGAATTTCATTCCGGCCCCCGGATCAAAATATCACCTATCAACCGGAATTTGCCAAAATTCGAACTTAGCCAATTCAAGTCTAACTCTACACCGGACTTCCAAATTCGATTTCCTTTTCTCTCCCAAGTCTTAAATCACCATCCGAAACTAGTCAAATCATCGGAAATCCATTCCGACCCCTTAACTCACAAGTCAATGTCCGGTTAATTTTTCCAACTTACGCTTTCCTTAAAGAGACTATTGGTCTCATCCCTAACCAAATTCAACCCAACACACATTAAACTCACAAAACACATATAATAACACATGAAGAATAATAAAACGGGGAAAACGGGACGGTAACTCACGTGACGACGGGTCGGGTCGTCATAAAATTAAAGAGGATAAGGGGAGAAATCGGGTCATGCGGACGCCGTGCAGCTACCTGGATAACTCCTGAGAATCTGGATAGCATCAGAGACTCAACTATGCCTCCGAGATACCTCTATCTGCACACATGGTGTATGGAGTAAACTGAGTACTCCGATTCAGCGAGTAATAGCAATAAATAATGCTTGAAGGTAAGAAAACTCGTAAAAACACTACGCAGTTCCATAGTAAGCAGTAAAAGTACTTTCAATAACAACATAATAAGGAAAAACAATTAAAAACCCTTTTTAAGCCAGTATTCATCTCCTTAACCTTTTACGATAACCAAATTCATAACTACACTTCTGCGGCATGCACCACGATCCATATATATATTTGTTACGCCGTATAACCCGATCCAATAGTAATAGTCTACCGCTTACTGGGATTGCTACGCCGTACAACCCGATCCAATAGTAATAGTCGACTGCGCTCACTAGGAGTGTGTGCAGCCTCCAGAGGGGCTCCTTAAGCCCAAGCGCCCTTCTACTACGGTGTGCTGTCCGATCCATATAATATACTACTATGGCCTGCAGTTCGATTATATATATATATACTACTGCGGTGTGCAGCCCGATCCATAACATATCAATACCCTCAAAATGGGGTTCTTGACCCCTCTCAGTCAATATAGATTGGCCTCACAGGCAGCTAAGTTAAAAGAGTGCGAAAAAACGTACAGTAGCAATACAATTCCACCAATCTGGTATCACGAGCCACGAGCCTCTAATACAAGTCTAAGAAGAAACCTATACATAGAATCTGTCTAGAATGCAAACATGAAACAATTAAGGAAAAAGATGGCAACTTTAACAATAAACTCCAAATAACTGATAAATGTAACTGTACGAATAGGAAACCACGACTAAGCAAGAACTCCCAAGACTTGGGGTCACGAGTACAGAGCCTCTAACAATACCGAATACAAGTCTGAAAGGAAATATACATTTGTCTGAATAACAAAAATAACTAGTAAGATCAAAGTAATCGATCCTGCGGACCCTGGCAGCCACCTCAATATTTCGGCAACTGGATAAGCAACAGCAGCTACGCTAGACCTCTGGAGCACCTGGATCAGCACACAAGGTGCAGGGAGTATGGGGTGAGTCTACCAACTTAGCGAGTAATAAGCATGTATTAAAACCCAAAGATAAGAAAACACGAAAATAACAAAAAATGAAGCTATCTAGCAGTTCTATACAGTACCAGTCTCAGAGATATATAGAATAATCAACTATAAATAAATGCATGATATGCAGTGCAATGCATGAACACTGCAGAACGTACAGCCCGATCCATTTGGGTACCCGCGCTCACTGTGGGGGTTCAGACTCTGGAGGGGCTCCTAAACCCAAGCGACATATCATACAGTGCCATAGTTACCACTGTTTCCATTACAATACACGGTGCCAATAGTTACCACCGTTTACATTACAATACACATTGTCAATAGTTACCACCATTTCCATTACAATACACGGTGTCCTTAGTTACCGCCGTTTCCAATTAAAAAACGGCGTCCTTAGTTACCACCATTTCCATTTAAAAAATACGGTGTCCTTAGTTACCACCGTTTAACACGGTGTCCTTAATTACCACCGTTTCCGTCTAAAATACATGGTGTCCTTAGTTACTACCGTTTCCATTTAAAATACACTGTGTCCTTAGTTACGACCATTTCCATTTAAAATAAACGGTGTCCTTAGTTACCACCATTTCCATTTAAAATACGCGGTGTCCTTAGTTACCACTGTTTCCATTTAAAATAATATACAATCCAAAAGTAGTGAGATAGTACTAGTCAGCCCGAAATATCATCTAAAAATCATTTGAGTTTTCAGAACGTATAAATATGGCTGAGTTTACAAAAATAGCATTTAAACCTGGACTGATTTCAAATAATATGCAAATCATGATAATTCTGAGATAACGATCCCTGAAGATTCCTACAAGTCGGCACAAGGCCCCAAACATGGCATCAAGCCCAGATATCATCAATATAGTATGCGAAACAATCGCCAACATAGTACAATATATCCCTCGGATTGGACAGAGTTACAATTTCCAACATATACAACCCCGTACTAGCCATGGAGTGCGTGTCTAGCCTCCTAATAGTGTCACAATGTGATATACCGAGGTTTCAAACCCTCAGGTCATCATCTACACCCATTACTCACCTCAAGCCGGTCGCAGACTAGCTCGCAATGCCTTTTCCGCGAGAATCAACCTCCGCGGATTCCAAATCTGATCAAAACAAATAGGAATACGTCAAAATAGGCCAATGGAACATAGTCCAATCGAAATAACTCGAAATACACCCAAAAACTCGAAGTTGGCAAAACCCGAGCCCCGGGCCCACTTCTTGAAAGTTACGAAATTCACATTTTCAGAATCCTCGTCTCGCCACGAGTCTGTACATATAAGGTTCATCAAAATCGGAGTCCATTGCTCCTCCAAATCGCCAATTTTTATTTGAAATTTCAAGCCATAGTTCATCAACTTTTACACCCAATTTCAGAGAATTAATGGTTAATTCTTCAATAAATGAGGTATTAAGGCCATGAGACTTACCTGCAATCACTTTTCGTTGAAACTCCCTTCAAAATCCATCAACAAGCTCTCAAGGTGGTGCAAAAATGGAGGAAATATGACATGGCTCGCGGATGAAATTTCTATAAAACAGGTCTGCCCAGATGCACTTTCCTCTTTACGATTGCGGTGACCACCCACACGATCGCGATGCCCAAAAAAATCGTAGGCTTGGAATTTACCTTAAGCGAACGTGGTGCCCAGGCCGCAAACGCGATGCTTCAGAAGCCTCAACTGTGCGATCGCAACTCAACCCACGCGATCGTGAAGAACCCAGAACCCAATCCTATGCGATCGCAGCTCGATCCACGCGATCGCGAAGGCCAACACTCTGCAACACCAACAGCTGAAAATCTGCTACCTTTCCAAACCAAAAATTCTTCTGTTAACCATCCGAAATCACCCCGAGGCCCCCGGGACCTCAACCAAAAGCATCAACACGACTTAATACCTCATTCAAACTTGCTCGGGCCATAAAAACACTAACGTTAACACCGAAAATCACCAAAATCATCAAATCAAAACGCAAGATAACTTAGGATTCTCCAAATTCACTTTCGATGCCGAAACAAACCAAACAAAGTCCGAATGACTTAAAAATTTGCGTACATATCCAAACTCACCCAACGAAGCTACTGAAACTCTCAGAATTCTATTCTGACCCCCGGATCAAAATCTCACCTATCAATCGGAATTTGTCAAAATTCGAACTTAGCCAATTCAAGCCTAATTCTATACCGGACTTCCAAATTCTATTCTGTTTTCTCTCCCAAGTCTCAAATTACCATCCGAAACTAATCGAATCATCGGAAATCCATTCCGAGCCCTTTAACTCACAAGCCAATATCCGGTTGATTTTCCAACTTAAGCTTTCCCTAAAGAGACGATTGGTCTCATTTCTAACCAAATTCAACCCAACACACTTCAAACTCACCGAACACATATAATAACACATGAAGAAGCATAAAAAGGGGAAAACTGGGCGGTAACTCACGTGATGACGGGTCGGGTCGTCACATCCTCCCCAACTTAAACAAATGCTCGTCCTCGAGCGTACCCAGAGTTGTTCTAGAAGCCAACAAACAGATTAATGATCTTACCACGCATATACCCGGGGTGATCCCACGTCACCCTATCTCACATAGGACCGCTAACACAACATGGCCAGAAATTCACAACCGTACGAATACATAACACACATCAAGTATCTAATCATACCATGAAAGATATTCAAAATTCCCTGCGTCATCAACAAACTCAAATATCCGCCATCGATCCAACAGGAAATGTTGCAATGCTACTGACGTATCATCAATTTACACCCCATAATCATCTGAAGATCAGCTCTTTACTCACCTGTAGCTGACCGTGCTATTCAAGAATTAATGATTTCAAATTATGTACTGAGCCAAAACCTTGAACACGCAAATCTCAATTCTTCATGACACATAGACCATACCACACTAGGATAATATGAGTACTTCTATCTCTATCATGTGCCGCAAACATCGACGCACTCAACTAGTCAAGAACTTCAGGATCCCATATAGGAGAAAAATTATCACACACTCCATGATTCGCATGCCCATATGAAATATACTCATTTTCAAACCACAGTAAAACACATCAAGACCTCTTTCTCCCAATTCCATTTAACCAGCTAAACTGCCAGGACTGAATCCTTTTACCCAAACCGAGTTAAGTAAACTGCCAGCACTTAAAGCTGTGATGAACAATACCCATACAGCTGATTACCTCGAACACATGCAGGAATTAATCATACCCTTACCATACCGATTCGGTTTATTATCAAGCTATTCCATTTATCTAATTTCCTCCCTAATTCATCATTAATTCGATATTCTCCGCCGATGTAGCACCATAATACCTCAATTCAGGTTACCGTATGAGACTCCCGCATAAGACAACACTATCTAAGACCCATAGGCCATTCAATACCCTCTCGAATGTTTCTTAGAAATGCAATATCCCAGAATGCTTTACCTTGAAGAACTTCTTACGAATCTGAATTCGTTACCATCACCTTCCAAATACGGATACATAGAATCCCATGATTGACATAAAATACCACACGTCTTGATCTTTTCTAATGGAAACACAGTCTCTAGCCACATACACAAACTTAAGACACCTGATTGTTACATGAAAAATCTTGAACATAGTAAAACCGTTCTCGAGAGTTGTTCACTCTTATTCAGCTGCAATTCACCCGCTCTACACGAACGTAACCACTCGTTCCTCATTAGCACCCTGACACTGCAGAACATGATTTCATACAGATAAAAACAACCTTTTCCCTTCTTTATGCACCGAGAATTCTTTATCAATAGCAGCTCAAAACATCCTAGTATTTTCAACACATTTATGAAACCACCATATAACCTTTGTAGGAATTTTCTTCACATGTGCCATCCTCGGCTCAAATCCTGCAACCAGAACTGATCCATCCGCATCCATCCAATCGGAACTAACATAGCACATAACCTTATAAGCAGCTAATCAGGGGCAGCCTCCCCAACATAGCTTGAAACCATATACCCAGACACACTCAACAATTCATAACACTTTTACTCTGATGACACCACCATGCCATAGCGACATTAAACTCACTCATTTATAAGCTCGTGGAAACACAAATCATGTGGAATTTTTTAACTCTTCTGAAACTCTTGTATTACTCACACAATAGTTAAGCCCACTCTATTGGCCACCAAATTTTACTAAGTCCCAAATATTCAAAACATTAGGCAGAGTTTCCCTTGTAATTGAGCCTATCCACCTGCCAGAGAATCACCCAAACCATCCTAACTGCACATCCACAACTTGACAAAGCATCACATTGTATATCAACAACATTAATCTCAATATTATATGTATTATATTATCAAAATTTCACTTAGTCTTCTTGAGTCTGAACTCATACCGAAGCATGCAATCTACTCCACTCCCAGCTAGGAGACTCGAAACGATTCTTCACGCGCTCATAACTCGGGGCAACACATCCGATCTCAATGGAAATCAAACACTTAATGGTCCGTTTATCACCTAGCAGACCTTCTTCGACACAACCAAGTTATGCAGACACATCACACGGCCCCAACGTACTCATCATGAAGCTATCCAGCTGTCATTAACACAATCAGGGACAATACAAAACTTATAAGCTCATAAACTCGCGCAGTCAGCACCTTGGTGCTCCAGCTATAGACCAAGATTCGCCCTCAAGTCCTCCAGACTGGCCCAACAACAACTCATAGAAATCATAACTTGGCCCTCGACCGGGGAGTCATCAGCCATCAGGCGCATATAATTCTTGACGCTCACAGACGCATACAAACGTGAGGAAGGAATATCAAGAGTCATATCCCAAGCTGAATCAAGTACACCCTCAATATTCTGGCAACTAGATAAGCAACAGCAACAGCGCTAGACCTCTAGAGTATCTAGATCTGCACACAAGGTGTAGGGAGTATGGGGTGAGTCTACCAACTCAGCGAATAATAAGCATGTATAAAAAAATCCGAAGATAAGAAAACATTAAATAACACAAAATGAAGCTATCTAGCAGTTCTATACAGTACCTGTCTCAGAGATATACAGAATAAGCAATAGTAACTAAATGCATGAGATGCAATGCAATGCATGAACACTGTGGAATGTGCAGCCCGATCCATATGGGTACCCGCACTCAGTGTGGGGTTCAGACTCCGGAGGGTCTCTTACAGCCCAAGCGCCATATCATACAGTGCCAATAGTGACCAATGTTTCCATTACAATACACGGTGTCCTTAGTTACCACCGTTTCCAATTAAAATACACGGTGTCCTTAGCTACCATCGTTTCCATTTAATATAAACGGTGTCCTTAGTTACCGCCGTTTCCATTTAAAATACACGGTGTCCTCAGCTACCACCATTTCCATTTAAAATACACTGTGTCCTTAGTTACCACCGTTTCCATTACAATACATGGTGTCCTCAGTAACCACTGTTTCCATTCAAAATACATGGTGTCCTTTGTTATCACCGTTTCCATTTAAAATAATATACCGTCAAAAAGTAGTGAGTACTCGTCAGCCTGAAATATCATTTAAAAATCATTTGAGTTTTCAAAACGTATAAATATGGATGAGTTTACAAAAATAGTATTCAAACTTAGACTGATTTCAAATAATATGCAAATCATGATAATTCTGAGTTAGCGATCCGTGAAGATTCCTACCAGTCGGCACAAGGTGCAAAACATGGCATCTAGCCCAGATATCATCAATATAGTATGCGAAGCAATCGCCAACATAGTACAATATATCCCTCGGATTGGACCGAGTCACAATTTCAAACTTATATGACCCCACATTTGCATGGAGTGCGTGTCTAGCCTAATAATAGCGTCACAATTTGATATACCGGGGTTTCAAACCCTGAGGGCATCATCTATACCCATTACTCACCTCAAGTCGGCCGCATACTAGCTCGTAATGCCTTTACCTCGAGAATAAACTTCCGCGGATGCAAAATCTGATCAAAACCAATAGGAATACGTCAAAATAGGCCAATGGAACGTAGCCGAATCCAAATAACTCAAAATACACCCATACACACGAAGTTGGTAAAACCCGAGCCCCGGTCCCAATTCTCGAAAAATTACAAAATTTATATTTTCAGACTCCTCGTCTCGCCACGAGTCCGTACATATAAGGTTCATAAAAATCGGAGTCTAATTGCTCCTCCAAATTCCCAATTTTCATTTGAAATTTCAAGCCCTAGTTCATCAACTTTTACACCCAATTTCAGAGAATTAATGGTTGATTCTTCAATAAAATGACGTATTAAGGCCACGAGACTTACCTCCAATTACTTCCCGTCGAAATCCCCTTCAAAATCCGTCAACAAGCTCTCAAGGTGGTGCAAAAATGGAGGAAATATGAGATAGCTCGTTGATGAAATTTCTATTAAAACAGGTCTGCCCAGATGCACTTTCCTCTTCGTGATCGCGGTCACCACCCACGCGATCGAGATGCCCAAAAAATCGTAGGCCTGGAATTTACCTTACGCGAACGCAGTGCCCAGGCGAGAACACGATGCTTCAGAAGCGTCAACTACGCGATCACAACCCAACACACGCGATCGCGAAGCACCCAGAACCCAATCCTACGCGATCGCAGCTCAATCCACGCGATCGCGAAGGCCAACACTCTGCAACACCAACAGCTTAAAATCTGCTACCTTTCCAATCCAAAAATCCTTCCGTTAACCATCTAAAATCACCCCGAGGCCCCCGGGTCCTCAACCAAAATCACCAACACGACATAATACCTCATTCAAACTTGCTTGGGCCATAAAAACACTAACGTTACCACCAAAAATAACCAAAGTCATCAAATCAAAGCCTATGATAACTTAGAATTCTCCAAATTCACATTCGATGCCGAAACCAACCAAACGAAGTCCGAATGACTTGAAAATTTGCACACATCAAATTCACCTAACGAAGTTATTGCAACTCTTGGAATTTCATTCCGGCCCCCGGATCAAAATATCACCTACCAACCGAAATTTGCCAAAATTCGAACTTAACCAATTCAAGTCTAATTCTATACCGGACTTCCAAATTCGATTTCGTTTTCTCTCCCAAGTCACAAATCACCATCCAAAACTAGTCGAATCATCGGAAATCCATTCCGAGCCCTTAACTCACAAGTCAATTTTCGGTTGATTTTTCCAACTTAAGCTTTCCTTAAAGAGACTATTGGTCTCATTTCTAACCAAATTCAACCCAACACACTTTAAACTCACAAAACACATATAATAACACATGAAGAATCATAAAACCGGGAAAACGGGATGGTAACTCACGTGACGATGGGTCGGGTCGTCATAAAAGTAAAGAGGATAAGGGGAGAAATCGGGTCATGTGGACGCCGTGCAGCTACCTGGATAACTCCTGAGAATCTGGATAGCAGCAGAGACTCAACTATGCCTCCGAGATACCTCTATCTACACACATGGTGCATGGAGTAAACTAAGTGCTCCGATTCAGCAAGTAATAGCAATAAATAATGTTTGAAGGTAAGAAAAACTCGTAAAAACACTACGCAGTTCTATAGTAAGCAGTAAAAGTACTTTCAATAACAACTTAATAAGGAAAAACAGTTAAAAACCATTTTAAGCCAGTATTCGTCTCCTTAACCCCTAATACCAAATTCATAACTACACTTCTGCGGCGTGCAGCCCGATTCATATATATATTTGTTACACCGTACAACCCGATCCAATAGTAATAGTCGACTGCGCTCACTGGGATTTCTACGGCGTACAACCCGATCCAATAGTAATAGTCGACTGCGCTCACTGGGAGTGTGTGCAGACTCCAGAGGGGCTCCTTAAGCCCAAGCGCCCTTCTACTACGGTGTGCAGTCCGATCCATATAATATACTACTGCAGCCTGCATTCCGATCCATATAATATACTACTGCGGCCTGCAGTCCGATCCATATAATATACTACCGTGCCTGCAGTTCGATCCATATATATATATATATATATATATATATATATATATATATATATATATATATATATATATATATATATATTGCTGCGTTGTGCAGCCCGATCCATAACATATCAATTCCCTCAAAATGGGGTTCTCGACCCCTCTCAATCAATATAGATTGGCCTCACGGGCAACTAAGTTAATACGGGGTTCCCGACCCACCTATTATAGGATTTACCAATTTCTAAAGCCGGATCAATTTTCATGTTTATCAGTTAAGAACATGACTTAGGGTAGATTTCAATAAGTGAAGTATTATCAACTAGTTCAAATACCCCCTAAGGGTTCTACAGATCGGCACAACACCCCAAACATGGCATCTAGCCCAGAATGTAATGATACTAAGTAAGTCTCAGTCAAAATACAGTAGATCCATCACTCAGAATGGACAAAGTCAGAATCCCCAACAATATCATACCTCACGCTCATGATGCCACATGTTTCTCATCTCATCATAGCACAACGTTGTGCAAATCTGGAGTTTCAAACCCCAAGACATCATTTATGACCACTACTCACCTCAAGCAGGCCGAAAACCTAGCTCGCCACTCCCTTGCCTCGCAAATCAACTTCCTCAAGCGCCGAATCTGGTCAAAACCACAAGAAATACGTTACAATAGGCTAGAGGAATATAATCCAATCAAAAAGACTTGAGAAATATCGAAAATCACGAAGTTGGCAAAACTCGGGTCCCAGACCCACTTCTCGAAAAATTACAAAATTTATATCAAAACGATCCTTATCTCACCCCGAGTCTATAATTATCAACTCACAAGAATCGGAGTCCATTTGACCCGTCAAATCATTTAAGCTATCTTAGGTTTCATGCCTAACCTCCATTTTTTATCACCAAATTCCTTGATATTTCACCCTTAATTCATGTAATAACACATTAAATTTATGCTTTAGGCTCATAATTTCTTATCCCAACGAAGTACCTTGACTCCCTCTCCAAAATAGCACCAAAGTGTCCAAGTCCGAAGTGGAAATATTGAGTTCTTTCAAAAATTCGCGAAGTTAAATTTTAACACCTCTAAGCAGCGCTTTCCGCTTCCGTGATAGAATAGTCACTTCTGCAACACCGCTTTTGCGGTTTACCTTCCGCTTATGCGGTTTCTAACTTCTTGCCCAGGACCGCTTCTGCGGTCCTCCACTGGCATAAGCGACACCGCTTTTGAGGTTAAGATGACCGCTTCTGCGGAAAGCCCCCAGGCCTCACCTTTTGCTTCTGCGACTTAGCCTCCACTTCTATGGAACCGCGTCTGCAGTCCATTTCCGCAGAAGTGGAAATACCATATGACAGCAACCATAAACCTGCAACAACAGTCCAAACTCTCGTTTTGACACTCGATCTTACCCCAAGGCCACTGGGACCTCAACCCAAAGCACTGACATATTCTATTACCTTACTCAAACTTTCTCAAACCTTAAAAACACTATCGTTAACATCAAAATCCTCAAATTTCATCAAATAAAAGCCTAAGTTTCCAAAAAACTTTTGAATTGCACATTCGATCAAAAACAAGACTTAAACACCTTCGAATGACCTCAAATTTTGCACACATACCCAAAATTGCCTAACGGAGCTACGCAACTCTCGGAATTCCATTTCGACCCTCGGATCAAAATCTCACCTATCAACCGGATATCGCCAAAATGCTAACTTCGCCAATTCTACACCAAACCTCCAAAACCAATTCCGATCGCACTCCTAAGTCACAAATCATCCCTCGAAGCTAACCGAATCATCAGAATTTATATCTGAGTCCTCTAACTAAATAGTGAACTTTCACTTGGCTTTTTCAAAACAAGCTCTCCTTTAAGAGACTGTCTCGTTACCATCTAAAATCAATCCAATTCTACTCGATCACCTCAAATAGTGATAATGAAGCATAGGGAAACATAATATTAGGAAAACGGGGCAGTAACTCACATGAAGATGGTCCGGGTCGTCATACGAAGTCCCAACATATTTATCCTGGAACTCTCATATAATATACGGGAGTTCAAGCATACTTATGCTGGAACTCACGTAAAATATGCGGCGTATTTTCCAGATTTTGAATAGTGTTTTCACTCAAATTTATCTTTACATAAAAAGTGAATAAATTTTTATGACTTTTGAAACTTGGTTATTTTTCAACGACTAGTTGTAAATCTGGCTATTTTTAAATTTCTTCCACCAAAAAGGTGTCTGGCTGATTTATTGAGAGCATAGCCATCGAAGTTTCCAACGACTTGATTTAAAAAATACGATAGCATCATTAACTGTTAGCGACTACTTCCTCCGGTCTATTTTAATTAATCTTTTATAATTTTTTTTACCTTTTAACATTATTTCCTTCGGTTCATCATAAGTAAATTGGACACTTATTGTGAAACGGAGGGAATAATTAATAATAAAATTGACCATATTAATCTTAGTTTGCTTATTTGAAATTCAACAAATACTCGTAGGTAGTGGTATCAATAAATATTTAAAAAACCGACAAAACTGACTGAACCATACCGCACCGAAGATTTTTTGGTTTCTTTTGATAAAATTGTAGGTTTTTATATAAATCTGTAATCATACCATTAATTAGGATAGATTTTTTGCTTTATAAAAATAAACTGAAAAAAGAACTAATCGTATTGTATCGAATAAATTTACGTGTAAAAATATATTTATATGACCCCCACCTCATGGTAGGTGTGGGATGATATATGATTGGGGATTGTGACTTAGTCCATCCTAAGAGCTTAATAAAATTATTGGTGGCTGATACGCACATTGTGTTATTGATAATTAGGCTTAATGCCATATTTGGGGCCTTGTGCCGATATGTAGTATCTGTCTAGGGTGAATATCTGTGTGATAAAATAATTTGCATAATTACTGATCTCAGTCCTGTGATTAACCGCTGTTATTAGATGTTAAGTCACCTTATTCCTGAAATTGATTAACTGAATTACATTCACCTTAAAAATTGGAAAAATGGGAAATTAGATTAAATCTATTGTGTGACTCATATGCATACTGTGGACTGAGCATGGGTTAGGATGCATGCCGCTGTTGTGATATGATAATATTGCGCTTGGGCTGAATGAGTCCCTCCGGAGTCTGTACACACCTCCAGTGAGGGTCGTCAACGTTAAACGGATCGGGTTGCACGCCGCATCGTATTCATGTGCATTGCATTGCATCTTTATCTAATACTTGATTGTTATATATTGTTATTGTGTTGTTGTTATAACGTAGTTAAGGTATAGGACGATTAGTTTTAGCTTTGTTTTGTGGCATTTCGTGGATTTCTCACTTTCAGACATTATATATGCTTATTACTCACTGACTCGGTAGTACTCACCCCTGCTCCTTGCACCTTATGTGCAGATTCAGGTACACCGGAGGCTTAGCTGACACCCGTAGTCTCCAACGATTTTTAGAGTCTTTGAGGTAGCTCGTATGACCTGGCTACTCTTCATATTTCAGTTTATTTTATTATATATACTTCCACACTTTTATATTTCATTCAGATATTATTCTTATCCAGTTTTGTTTAGATGCTCTAAACTCGTGACGCAGATCTTTTGGGAGTGATTATTTGGATTTCGTATTATCTTGGTAATTATTCTATTAATATTTGGATTATTATTCAGAAATTATTATATTTTTCCTTAAACTGTCGGTTTGAGAATATATTGACAAAGGGAGAGTGAACGTTGGTCAGGCTTGCCTAGATATCAATTTGGGCACAATCACGACTGGGTTTGGGTCGTGAAAATAGAGCTAGTCCAACAAAAATCACTCATCCACAACAATCACATTTATCTGGGAAACACAGGCAAACAATAACTACAATGCAATGAGAAGAATGGTTTACTGTTACATTCACTAGAAACAAAAAACCTAGGAGGATCAAAAGAAGTGAGGAGCATAGACAAATCCAAGAATCGGGTATTAAGGTTAGAATGTTCGATGCAACAATCGGTAAGTATATTATAACCAAGAATTTAAGTATTTACTTAAATCTCTTACTAATAACTCTCCCATGTCAAGTATATCTAATAATCTTCAACCTCTATCGATCCCTAATAATTCAGTTGCTATTAACTCCATTAGCAGATTCCCCCATTAACCTCCTTTCTGAAATAGAAATGGATCAGAACCTAGTTTTGGATAATACCTCGGTAAGGAAAACCACTTACAACCCCTCAAAAACTACTAACGAACCATGCATGAATCGGGCAAATGAGACAAATGAAATCCTAGAAAATCTTCCTAAACAAAATGACAAACAAATTAATTGCCCTTACTTACCTAATAATGACCTAGCTGCCTCTACCATCATTAGCCTTAACCCTCCACACTCAATCCCCTTTTCAACCCAGTTAACTTCACCTAATAAATCTTCCAACCTATTAACAAATAAACCCTCTTTTCATGCGGATGTCCACTCATTCAATGAAAGTCACCTGGGCAGCTATTTGTCTTCTTCACCAATACACGAGCCTAAATACTTGCATGCTTCCAAATCTTTTAAATCTAGCACGTTAAACCCCTCAGAAGCCATACAAATTGAGAAAATAATTACCCATACCTCTACTTCCAATCCCTTAAATCAACACTTCCTCTCTATTCACAATGTCGAGGATCACCTTAGGACAACAAAGAAGGAGATTCACGTTAATCCAAATCCTATTGAATCAATGATCTACCCCCATGGAAAAACTTCCTCCTTTTCCACCATAACTTCTAGCCTTGCCAGTGATCTATGCTCAACCCCCTCTTCCAAACAACTACCACCAAACCTCTTGGATAGAACTGGGCTTAATGGGCAGGGGGAGTGTCACTCCAACTCAATGTCAACGGGCAAGACTGTCTTATAGTGATCCAAAACCCACAATTTCTAGCCCAACTAGTCTCCGATGATATCCACCTAGCAATGAATAATTATATGAACCACATATGGGTGAACAACGTTATGCAACAACTAGCTCCGAACGTGAAAAACAACCTCATCAAGGCCATGAGAGCCCAGTGGAACATGCCTCCAAATTACAACCAGAACCCCTTCCTTCCCCAGAACATGGGGTTAGACCTCCCATTCTTTCCTCCCCAGGAGATGATGGCCCTCAACCCCATCCTATTGGGTTGGTATATTTTAGTGAACAACATGCAACCAAAAGACCCAATGAACCTAGGGCCCATGAACCAGGAAATCCCCCTCCCCCTCAGGAGAACCAAAACTTAGAAAATCCAGTCGGAGAGGCAATAGAGAAGTAGATTAACCTAGTGGGAGCACTCATGGTGGAATCCACAAACCTAGATGAGGTAAATGTGTATCTCTTCGAGGAGATGCGGGAGAAGGGGCTCATTTATCCTGTCCAAACTCATTGTTTAAGTTCACAATGGACATGCGCACCCCACGGGATCCAACGGTGGAGAAAATTGCAATGATTATGGTCCCATAATTGACAAGGAACCCCATCTTCCCCCAAGGAAGTCGGAGGAATGGTCAACCTCAAACCACGCCCCCATCCATGAATCGTGCTAAGAGTATAATTATATAGAACATCGGGGGGGGGGGGGGGGGGGATTTCTATTATCTAATAGCAAATCACCACCCATGCATGGTAGCCTTACTTGAGACCAGAATGGTTAGCCATGGCAGTATCATGCACGAGTTTGGTTTCTCTAATATGATTCCCTATTGAGGAACAATCGAATGTTCTTTGGGATACTAGTTTGATAACAGTCAACAACTTTGTTAAAAGAAACAACGAGATCCATGCTCTAATTAAGGTACATCCTATATGCCGTAACTGGTTATTTACTACCCTATATGCTAGCTCAACTATGTCAAAAAAAATATATCATGTGGGATAATATAGTTAACATTTCAGATAGTTACAAAGATGCATGATTACTGGGAGGGGATCTTATGATGTTTTAATGGCCAAAGGTAAATGGGGTGGTAATCCTATTAATAAAGGAAGAGCTGCTAAAATTTGGTCAAAAATAAATTACTGTAACCTCATGGATTTAGGTTTTAAAGGTTGTAAGTTTACGTGGTGAAATCATCGTAAAAATATTAGTGACCATATTATGGAACATTTGGACAAATTTATTTCTAATAACAAATGGGTAGATTCTTTTCTAAAGCCTCCATAATCCACCTCCCTAAGACCTACTCGTATCACCACTCAATTCTTATTAATTTGATCCCTAAGACTGATTTTTCCTTAGTAAAACCTATTAGACTTGAAAGCTACTGGGTTGGCCACCCAGATTTTGGAAAAATTATGGATGAATGTTGGGCTAATAGTAATTTCATAAGGGCCTTTATTGACTTTAAATCTTGTATATTTGATTGGAGGAAAACCACATATGGAGGCCTTTTTAAAAGGAAAAAAGAATGGTATTCATATGGTCATAACATTTTTCATTATCAACTCGAATCATCTCTAAAATCTGATTATAACAGCCTATTAAGGATGGATGGGCACTAGTGGAAGATGAGATCAAGAATTAACAAGCTCATGCATGGGGACCCTAACTCCAAACTTTTTCACATAAGTGCCACTAATAATAGAAGGATAATATAATTATTTTCTTTAGGGATCAAGCCGAAAATTGGGTGGATAATCCAAATCAAATCATGGATCATACCTTTTTCATACTCCAAAGATATTTTTTCTACTAGCCATTTATACTCTGATTGGTCTTCTTATAAGAATGATACCCCCTTCCATCACCACATTAACTTAAATCGCCTAGATGCTAATATATCTCCAATAGAAATTAAGAACACCATTTTCACTTTTAAACCTTTTAAATCCCATGGGCCAGACAGACTTTATCCTTCTTTTTTCAAAAACATTGGCAATCTATCAAATCTTCGGTAAATCTTCTCATAACTCAAGCTTTTAAATCAGGGATGCTTCCTCAAGGTATTAATGATACTTATCTATGCCTTATTCCTAAGATTCCTAATGCTAACAATTTAAAAAACTTTAGACTAATAGGGCTTTGTAATACCGTGTACAAAACCATTACTAAAATTATCGCTAATAGACTCAAACCATTTCTGGATGGGATGATCAGTCCACACCGATCCAATTTTATTAAGGGTCGTCGTACTAATGATAATGCGATTATCATTCAAGAACTAATACTGAAAATGCAAAAGAGGCTGGGAAACAAGGCCAATATGGTCCTTGAAATAGACCTCGAAATAGCTTTTGATCGCTTAGAATGGTCCTTTATTTTTAGAATTCTTCGTTTCTTAAAATTTCCTCCTAAAATTACTTAAAATAAAGAATTGCATAACTACTAGTAGAATTTATGTTCTTGTTAATGGAAACACTAATATGTTTTTCACCCCTATTAGAGGTATCTGCCATGGAGACCCTCTCTCCCCTACCTCTTTATTCTTTGTATGGAAATTCTAAGCATCCAAATAAATCATTATGTCGATATAGGCCAATGGACTACCATTTTATTAGGTAATAAGAAATATCAACTCTCTCATCTCTTATATGCGGATGATTTAACTTTAATGTGTAGAATTGAAAATAAATCCCCTAATACAATGCTCCACTGCATTAATCTTTTTGCAAACTATTTGGCCAACATATCAATCATAATAAGTCTAAGCTGATTGTCTCTAAGAATTGTCCCAAGGCCTCTTTGAAAGAGTTGGTCAAATTTTCAAAATCAACAATAGCAAAACTTCTGGGAAATACCTAGGTTACCCTATTACAAATCATTCTCCTAGAAGTTCTGATTACCAATTTATTATTGATAGTATGAAAAAAAATTTGCCGCATGGAAGCTTAACATTCTCACTATGGCAGGGAGCGTCACTCTTACTCGTTCCACCATTAACAACCTGCCTAATCATAGCATGCACTTCAACCTCCTCCCCACAAAAACCCTCAAGCAAATTGATTAGTTCCAAAGAAACTTTATTTGAGGATAACTGGATCCCAAAGTTCCCAAACCTAAGGAAAACTATCGAGGATCCTTTATATATTAATAACCAAAGTATTTCCATAAGGGATATTTGGCATATCGACAAATTGTCCCTAGGAAAAATCCAATTCAACCTCCCAAAGGATATTATTAATTGTATTTTTAACTCTTCAGCCAAAAGAAGATCAAGCAGATAAGATTACATGGGACCTAACGGGGGATGGTATCTTTTCTTGTAAGAGTTGCTACAAGTTATTTAATGATAATGGTCCTACCACTATTGACTTTAACTGGATTTGGAAGCTCAAATGCCCAAGTAAAATTAGATTTTTTTCTATGGAAATATCGTCACAATAAGCTTCCAGCTAGTCCTACCTTTCTTACATTGGTATTAATATATACCCCATATGTCTTGTGTGTAAGAATGATGTGGAGTCAATCGAACATATATTGCTTCAATGTCAAGTAGTCAGAAATATTTGGATGGAACTAGGTATTAGGCTTAACTTAGGAGTCGGCTCCCCTCACTGGCTAGAATCAATCCATGATTTAAATATCCCCCATCCTTCCCCCTTCTCTCTTGGAAATAATTCTACCCTTTTCTACTTTGGAGTATTTGGCTTAACCGAAATAATAACAATCACCAAATACTAGTTTTAGTACTAGCACCAAATCTGTCAAAGCATTAGCTACTTAATACGCTCACATTACTAAACAGGAAAAAATCACTTTTCTACCCATGCAATAAAGGTTAGATGGCACAAACCACCATCCCCTTATTATAAGCTAAACCTTGACGGGGCCTTTGATAATAACTCAAAGATAGGAGGGTTAGGGGGCCTGTTTAGGGATTATAATGGTCATTGACTGTTAGGCTACAATTGCAGCTGCCCCGCTATTTCTACTCTCCATGCAGAACTTTTAGCTCTTGTAGAAGGTCTCAAGATTACCCTGACAAAATGATTCACTCCTTTGATCGTCGAAACGGATGCTACCGATGTAATAAAAATTCGTAAAATTGGTTCCCTGGCTCATGAATCAGTTAATAATCCCTGCAGGTTGTTAATACTCCAATTAAGGGAGCTGAGGATTATCCATAACTTAAGGGAAGATAACAAGATCACCCACAAGCTTCAAGGGAGGCATTGAAGAAAGGGACAGAGCTCCATCTCCTGAGCAGCCCACCCTCTTATGTATAAATAACCTAGCTATGGATAGGGCCTCTTGTATCTATTATGTTAAAACACTAGCTGCTACTGTTTGTCACCAACTAGCTGAGTTGGGTAATTTGAGCGTCCTAGAGACGTTATGCATGAAAGGCAATATAACAGACATTAACTAGATTTATTAAATTAGTATCTTCTTATGGTAAAAAAAGTACTTCTTTTAGCTATGATAGAGTTGAGAAGAAGAAGGTCATATCTCCGTGCTGAATTTTAGAATTGGTCTTTTTTGATCAAATTTATTTATTAACTTAAAACAATTTATTAAAATTTTTAATCCAAATAATTTGTGTCACGATAATTTAATTTTCCTTCTGGTTTTATTTCATGTTATTTGTTCAAATATTTTATGAAAATAGTCGTTACATAAAATAGCCACTTTGGAGTGGTTGCCTGAAATGAAACGTTGCACCTTTTCAGTTGGATCCCGGCTATAAATACATGTCTTTTTCCTTAGATTTTTCTTATGAAATTTCTTAGTACTCTTCTTCTATCTTGCATTGTTTTCTAACAAACAAAAAGCAAATGTGATTTGTTGCCGCATTATGGAGTTTGTTGAACATTTGTATTTGAGTAGTGAGGTTAATACGTTTGTTTGCAACAAAATTTTGTAAAACAAAAAATAAACTGTGACAAAAATAATATAAGAAAAAGTAATTTTATTGATAAATATTTGTGAGTACAATTCTATGTATTCCTTGATTCTCCTCTCTAAAATTTCCCGTGATTCGAGGGCTTGAGAAGCATCTTTCTCGAATGTAGGATGATGCAAACCTCCGTGTGATGTATTTAGTTGCCAAGAAAGTTGAGCAACACTCTATTATTATGGATTGGTCTTCGGGAAGAACTCCGTTGATCACTCCTTTGTTGAATAACTAAGCACTTGATGATTGATCTCTTTGTTTGTGGATGCCTTCACCAATTGCGGAGTGTTCTTCTTCAACTCTGAATGTCCTTTAAGAGTTATGTAACCCCCTCTATTTATAGTTGTAGAGGATGGACAGTTAAGCTATATAAGACTCTCTTGCTTGATTTTGGTTGGCCCATGTCGTTTTAGCTACTTGGCAACTGTTGGTTGGTTCTTATTTTGACTTGGATTGCCACATTATTTAACACGTGGCGTAACCTTATTGGCCTGGAGTTTAATAGGATATGCCATGTTACATGGCATAAGTCTAGGACATAAGATGAAATAGACTTTGGGCCTGAAAATAATAAAACGGACTAATTTAACTTGTAAAGCCCAAATTAATTATTTAACCCAATTGAATTTAATACAAATTTTGTATGGATTAAATCCAATGAATTTTTATATGTCTACAGATGCCCCCTACTTTAAGATTTTTCGAAGTGTAGGCTTGCTAAAATGAATGACGAGACTTTAAGTACCAATGAACGTTGATATTTTTGTTTTAGCACTTGTGGTGACTTCTGCCGGTCAAATCTGAACTTTCATCCAATTGCACATTTATGTGAAGAGCTAAACACAAATTCCAACAAAATTTAACCTTCCAATATTTCGGTCGTCAAACACGTGCGTGCAATGTAATTTGGTTTTGATTACAAACTATTGAGATGAAAATTTCTTACAAATTATCATTCAACTTTCCATATTTGTCTCAAGTTAGGCCTATTTCCTTTTTTACCAAGATTCATTGTATCTTAGTTCAATAGTCTCACTTTAGGCCTTTTGTCAGTCAACTTTCCATATATTGTTCAAGATTCATTATTAATTTTGCCTTAACTTGTATTGTATTTTAGGATAGAAACAACTCGGCCAATTCAATTCACGCCTATTTAAGCAGCCATTCTTTGGTGTATGTTTTCACGATGCAAAATTCTTGGAGAGAAGCTGTCTTCCATCTTTGTACACTTTATTTTGTTGTAAGAAGACTTCAAATCATAAGCCCTTTGTTTATAATGAAAGATTCATAGGACTGAAACATATCAAAAAATCAGCATGAATATCCTTTTCCATTAGCCGGAATTAATTTTCAAATTCAATCTACACTTCTGGCCTGTGTTGATCTCACATCTTTGCACACTCTCGACAAAAGATTCATATCTTGAGATAGAAGAGTCAAAATTGCAAGCCACTTGATTCTACCGATTCTAGTTTTAAAGAAATCCGACATATATAGAATTAGGAGCCAAATTCCTTATGTATTGTCTGGAATTATTTTCTGAAGTTGGATCTTCGGGTGATGAGTCTCCTTTCCTGGATATATTGGAGTTTCTACGATTTCTCTAAGGCATCAGTATTTGATTGCTCCAAGGGCCATCGCCGTACACAAATTCTTGGACTCATTAAAGATCAGGAGGAAAGTTCACAACCCAAACCTACTACCCCACAATTTATATATCAGAGGTATGGGCACATAGAGGGATTTAATGACCCGGAAAATAATATTTGTAGCAAGGAAATTGACTCAAATGTGAGGAGCACCGGTGTTTTGCATTTTTGGTATTCTTCTTGGGCCTTTTGGTGTTTTCCACGGAAGAACGGAAATATTGATATATGGATAACAGGGGCTGTCAGCAGTTTAATCACTTAAGCCAAGAGCACCCTCGCTCCCATGATATTATCCGAAGTATTTTGTGCTCTCGCATCCTGTAAAGCAGGGGGAGACTTCTTCGAAGGATGCAATTTGTTGTTACAAATATGGATGATTGAACACTTATGCCATCGGCCTCAATTCATGAGTTATGGGTCGTCATTAAAAAGCTACATAAAGGAATTTTACAATAGGATTGATGGGCTTATATTACCAGAGGTTGCTACAGAATGGGTATCACGTCTTCGTGCCATAAGTGCATACCAAATAGAGTGGACGTTCAGGTGGCTTCCCGTTGATGAAATCATATATATGTCATCCACTGGACCTCATTTCCTTCTGATGGGTCTCCGGAGTATCCAACCCTATGCCCCGTACAGAGTGCTAAGACAATTCGGGAGGTGCCATATGATTCCCATGGATGAGGACATTAGTGGCCATGTGGTCGAGATTAGTCCCAATGGTCAGTTTCCCGAAGCAGCAGTCCGTCAAATGTGTAGCGAATGTCATAACTTGACGGCGGACACTCGAGTATGCGACTCATCTAATGGCGAGGTTGCACCAGGGTACCTTGCTTAGTATAAGAATGAAATAGAGTTTTGAAGGCCAGCTAAGAGGCCACATCTCCACGAATTTGCTGAGGCGTCACAAGAACAATGGAACTGGTTAGCCAAGGAAAATGAATACAAGGCCACGATAGGGAAATTGGAAAAGAAAGTCAAAGACCTTCAATTTAAAAATGGTTTGCAAGCTACGACAAACGAGGGGGAAAAGTAAAGACTAGCCAAAGAAAATGAAGCGTTGCAAGCCCAAATTCTGAGAATGAAAATAGCCACGGAGAATCCCTCCAGGAGCGCGAAGGATGAAAAGCTCGTAGACAATTTAAGGCCAAAAGATGCAGAATATGATTTTAACTTGAATAAAGCAGAGGGTGAGCTGTCCAGGGACCGAAAGCAATTGGCCAAAAATGCGGAAGTACGAGCCCAGATGATTACACAATTAAAGGAGAGGCATAACAATGAGGTTGCTGGGTTGAAGAGGAAGGTCATCATGGCTGAAAACAAAATAGCCAAGCGAGCCAAGGACTTCAAGGCTGAGAGAGAACATTATTACGTGGAATTGGCACGATTGGAAAGAGATTTGCAACAACTCCAAGAAATGAATCATGTAGCCGAACAAACTTTGGTGGCAAGGGCCCAACAAATTGGATGATTGCTAAGAGTGCTATAAGAGAGAGGGTACGGATGATCGCTGACTACATCACCACAAAGTGCAACCACTGCGAGGATATGACAAGATCTATGTTCTTTGCCACAGCCATGACCTTTGTTCGTCAAGCAATGGAAGACCTCCATAACCTCCAAGGGGATTTAGCACGCAAGCCTGCAGCGAAACCAAATTATGTCCCCCGGGACCCTGGAGCATTTGAGACTTTAATGTATTCATGATTGTTCAAATCTATTGGTCCATTTGAGAGTCTGTATTTTCTTTTATTCAAAGTTCATAATAGGTTGTCGAGTAAGTCATTTTCATTTTAAGTCGGAGTATGTTGTTTCCAGTTAAGTCGGAGTCTGTTAATTTCCTTTTAGTAGTTGTAATCAAATGCTCTACTTTATGAAAATTGAAATTCAAAAATATTTCCGGTATTTATTTGCTAGAACTACGCACGTTCTGATTCATGCGGGGTCATGATACATAGGAAATCCACATAGGATTCGATCACAACTAAAATGAAAAGGGAAAAGGGAATATCACGAGTGAAGCAGCAGTAAAACAACAAAGAGATGAATAAAACAAAAGCAAAACAAGATGAGAAAAGGAGAGGGGAAAAAGGAAAAAAACAAGAGAGAAAAGAAAAGTGGCATAGAGTAAAAGCCTGGATGACACAAGCAGCCAACTAGTGCATAATAGAAATCGATAACTGCTGCTAGGTGCATTGCACATAAAGTGAAATTATCCTGTGTTTAATGCCCTAACGCTAACGTGATGGCTTCATTTTTTTGTGCTCACACCATAAGGGTGGTTGGTTTGTACAACATAAAGTCAAAGACAATGGCATACAACAACAGAATTGAGTTGGTTGATACCAGTGCCCCAAAGTAATTGGTTAAACGGGACAACAGGTTGGTCAAAGAGGTAAACATGTTAAGACGACACATGGAGGATATGTATTAGGCTTGGATAATCGGGAAGGCACGACCCCTGCCACCCCAGGATTAAGAGATGCTCCCTTTACCCAAACTCTGGTGATCTTCTATCACCTCGGTAGCTCCATCGTTCACCATAATGAATACCCACTCAAAGCTCATGATGCCCAATATTACCCTTCAAAGGTTTCCCACAAGAACAACCCTCAGGATAAGCTTCATGTTGAAAACGAAAAGGATACAGAAAAAGAAGGGCGAGATAAGATATTTGGGAAGCTGAAAAGCACAGAACTATCATTAAAGAACATGCAAGAGATGGGAGACCAAGGTAGCATGAATTACAAAGAACTTTCATTATTCCCCGACATTCGTCTACCCCTGCAACTTAAAGCGCTAAAATTTAACTTGTATAATGGGTGTGGAGATCCGATAGCCTACTTGAAGTTTTATTGCAATGAGATGAGAAGTGTTGGAAAGAGGGATGACTTATTGATTGCATATTTCTGTAAGAGGTTGAGTGGGGAAGCTCTAGAATGGCATAATCATCAAGATGTCAGTAAGTGGCATACATGGTACGATATGGCTCAAAATTTGGTGCGACACTTTCAGCACGATGTAGACATTGTCCTAAACCGCTCCTCCCTACCTTATACGGAAAAGAAACCCAATGAGAGCTTTAGGGACCTTTGGCTCAGGTGGAACGAACAAGTTACTCGGGATAGTCATCCCGTCAATACAAAAGATATTGCTGAGCCCCACCGATGATAGGGTCCAGTGGTCGTCCTTGGTAAACGCTTTCAGCCTCAGCAACGGCCCCATGGACATCCTAGTACAATAGATGACCCTCCCCAATACTACCTTTCTCCATAAAACCCTCGGAGTCGTGCTTCATTTTCCCAGTATCCTATCTGCAATGCGCCACCATATGCTCCACACCCACGAGGCCCCCGATAGACCACATCATTTCCCCAAATGTCTTACCCGCCCTCTTAGGCATATCAACCACCTGCCCAGAAAAGCTTCCAACCAAGGTCAGAGTATAAAATTAAAAGACTACTGAAAAAAGACAATGCTTTCACACTCATCGGACAATCCTATACTAGCTTGTTCGAAAAAGTAAAGCATGCCGGCCTGATTAAGCTACTCCTCGTCTATATTCTAGACCTATATACGAAAGGCTTTGATCCTACTATTCGATGCATGTACCACTCTAATGTCCAGGGGCATAGCATAGAAGATTGTTGTTCTTTGAAAACGAAAATAGAAAGAATGATTCAAGAAGGGGTAATTGTGGTTAATGACAGTGACAGGGAGCATGCGAATGATCTCGGGAACTTGGTGATTAAAGTTGATAATGGTTTTGGAAATGATGTTATGAAACTCAGTGGTTATGATGGGCTTCGTGATTGGGAAGACGCTCCATTTCTTGGTCAGTTGGAATGGAGTTCTGGTGGTCTATTTTGTTGTTATTTCTGTTATCCAGATTATCGTAGGGTTGTAATCCATGCATTGTCTTGTGACTAAAACCATTCTATCCTTTCATTTTGCCTATTTTTTTTGTCGTAGTAGCTTATTTAGTGTTGTCTAGTTTGTTCTATGTTTGGAACCTCAGTTTAGTTTGCTTGTTTTACTGTTCACACCATTTCATCATATGTCTAATGCAACTCTCTGTCTTCTGTTATTTCTAAACATTTTTGTTCAGTTCCTTTTTCTTTTAGTCCTTTTCCTGTTGACTCTAGTGACCTGACATGCACACGCAATTATCACCCTAGTTTTAAAGAAGTAGCTTAATCGCCAAGCAATGGTGAAGAAGATATGGACATTCGAGGGAAATAAATAGAGAGATTTTGAGATCATCCGAATCCCGAACCATGTGAAACTGGGGCAGATATAGCATAAGGACACCTGATTGAAATGCATCATTTGGCCTTAACCGCTTTTTAACTATTCTTCTTTTGAAATAGTGATCTTTCCGTGCTGCCTGTAGTCACTACCTGGTACCCCGCGACGGTTCAAGATTTATCAGGATGGATCAAGCGGTTGAACCAGGCGTTCCCATATATTGTTCGGTCTTGGACCGACCTGGACAAGGGGCGATGGGTGTCCAACAATCATGGTAGAGTTTCCTTAATGCCTATGTGTCATATTTGTGTTCCCTCGCACCCTTAGTGGTGAAATTCCACGATTACCGCACTTGTGCAGGTCTTGGAGAGAATTTTCTAATGAGGCCGTCCCTAGTGGCAATGTAGGGGCGTTGGCGCCCGACACGGGAAAGAAGAGGAAAAGCAAGGTAGTTGTTGTCCTTCCTATAAGAAATTTAGGTCACTCGAGTATTGAGCTACTTCCGGGTCCTCTGCTTTGACTTTAGGGGCGAGTCCCGCACTAATAAAGAGGATAATGATGAACATCTGCTAGCATAGAGGATGAGGTTGAATGCAAAAGCCTCACAAGCGCCTCAATAAAAGGTCACTGAGTCTGGAATGGCTCACTCCAATCAGTCTCAGAAATTGAAGACCCTTGAAGAGGGTGATAATACCGCCACAAATTGCACAATCGGGTTTGATGCAGTTTCTGTCGGTGAGACTGTTGTCGTCAATCTTGGAGAGTCTAGGCTCGGATCTTTTCAGGAGCAGGGGTTATCCTTTGGTTAATTCAGCGATATGAGTGACTTCATCTCATGCTTTTGGGTCTTGTCGGAGGAACTAGGCGATGCTCCCTCTCAAGGGAGGAGGCTCATTTGCCAATATATTTGATGGTGCTAGTGATAATGTCGGTCTCGACATTCCTGGGGTCGTAAAAGCGGCAGAGAGATCCTTGCAGTAGGTACTATCTATTTTTTGTGTATTTCTCTAAACTTTGGGTGTTGTTCTTCATTTTTCTAACTCTTCTGATATGTAGCAGTGCAAGGATGCGTATGATCATGCCCTCTTTCTGCTCCGCGAAGAGTTTTCTTACCATGATAAAGAATGTATGAATCTTACCTTGATGTTACGAGATTTAGAGGCTCGTTCTGCCTGGGGAGGGAGAGAACTGGCAGAGCTCTAAGCTTCTTAGGAGACGGCACTTTGGGACAAGGCCAATCTTGTTGTACAAGTATTTTGCATTGCTTTTACCCGACCTCTACTCTCGTATTTCGATCAAAATTGGTTTACCTTTCTTTCGTAGGTCAAGTAAAATGGTTCGCAGATTAGCCAACTGAACATGGACATATTTGGGCTGAGGAAGCTAAGTTAAGTATCAGCTGGGGAGTTGGCGGCATCTAGGGATATGTTTCGGATTGCTAGCAAGGAGGTTGCTACCTTGGTCGTGCCAAAGTCTGAGGTTGAAAGAAAATTTTCCACTTATTTGGAGGACGCAGCCACAATGCACCAAATAGCTCGTGATGTAACGATAACAGCTGAGCAGAGGCTAGCTCGTGTTATTAAACATGCTAAGGCAGATACAAGTAGGGAGATCCTGGAGGAGATCAAGGCTAGAGGCATCGACCTGTTAGATAATCTCGAGGAAGCCCGCGATTTGGAGAAAGAACTAACGCTTTTAGTTGCCCCCGATGAGGGTGGAGATAGTGGTGATAAGGAGTAGCCTCCTAGTAATTTTGAATCCCCTCTTGTTTCCTAATGCACCCCCTAGGGGATGGATTATATAAAGGTGTCTCTTATGGATATGTTATTGGTAATTTCAAAAAGAGGGATTTTATTCCTATTTATTTTTTCTATTTATTTTGCTTTTGCGGGTTGACCGTCATCTTTCGAGGTTAGCCTTTCGAAATCTGTTCTTGGAGCAATCGAGGTCCCTAATATGGTCATACTCTAGGGTTAAATTGACAGCTCCTATCGTACTGGTGCTTGTGATATCGGGGAGCCGTCAGACCTTGCAAGTTTTGAGTTATGCGAGGTAGCAACATTCAATAGATCTTGTGAGAGGGGGCCCAGGCCGATTCTACCATTACATTTCCCTAGGAGAGGGTGACGTTAATGCGACCATAATTAATTAGCCTTATGGGTAGTTGGGCAGTTGTTGTTTTGCCCCAATATATTCATTATTATGCCTCTCCAATAGTGAATCTGCTGTTTTGATAAAATATTTCTTCCGCAAAGCTTGGCGTTTTGTGCTAGTTCTTCCATTGCCCCAATTTTAAAACATTTGCTCAAATACACATATTTCTCCTCCTACTTTATTGTAACTATGACCTCCACGTCAATGCCTAATAACCGGGTAAAGGGGAGTTCCTCCCGTGCTCCGCATCTGGTTGGTGATAACCACACACCACTGATGCTCGATGAGTGAGCCTCGGGGTGTGCAGCCTCGAGGAGAGCCATCATATGGGGGAGCCCCCCAATGTTCTGGGTCACCGGGAGCACATGTCAAGGATAATTTCATCAGTGGTAGAGGAATACCTTGAAATGATCAGAAAAACTACGAATGGGGAGAAGGTGTTATATTACAACTACCTTCTTCCGAGGAGAGTGTCATGACATATGTTGAGGGAGTTTTGAGCATATACACGCATGTTTTAGTGCCGGGTCGTGCTTGACTTATGTCAGAGATATCAGGTTACACTAGAGCAGATTTATCCCTTCCTTTCGAAAATAGTGCAGACGATTAGATATTTTACCAATAAAGTCGGGATAAAGTTTACCCTCAGTCATCTTGTGAGGTTTTATTGGCCATTGTGTTACCGGGGTTTGATTGCTCTTCAGCATTGATCCGCGTGAGCTCCTATTTTCGGTAACGAGAAGGACGTGGATCATGGATGGATGAATCGATTTGTTTGAATTTGAATGATCGATGTTATTCCTGGAAAATTTTTGTCGTTTCCTGAGAAATGGAACTTCACACATAAGTGTCTCTCCTGAATTATCATCGCTTTGATCGGAGGTAGGCTCCATAACGATATCTTCCCATTCTATATTTGTCGTAACTCATTTACCACCAAACGAGGTTCTCAACTTAGCCGAGTGGTCTCGTGAGCTGGCAGCTTACTTAATTCATGATAGGCACTAGTGGCGAGATCTGCCCAAAGAGAGATGGGAGGCGAAGCATCTTGGTAGGTGCCTAGTGCGTTGTTTCCTAAAAATGGTGATTTTCCTACCGTTTTATTTAACTCAACTATTACTGGTTCCGGGGATCATATTGAAATGAGGCTGTGACCTCCGGGAGAGAAAGAGAGATTGTTGGACTTGGGATTGATGAATGATGATAAATAATAAGATGCTCCAGGGCGCGAAAGGGTATTGCAGTGAGGTGACTCTTTCTCAATGGTCGAGGATAAGCAATTTGTTCGAACGACTACATCTTTAAGGCAGTAATCCATTGGATATTTCTTCATCCTTCGGTGGGCTTAGCGGTTTAGCCTCAAGGTGAGTTCGATTGCTATTAGATTACTCCAGCCCCATGCCTTTCTCTCACTTTCTTCCCCCTTTTTTAATTTAGCTTTCTTTCAAACGCCTTTGACCGGCTTAAATCTGAGCTTCTTCGTATCGAGGGTCCATTGTGGGAGGCTTTGGATAGGGAGAAATTCATTAAGGTTCTTTATGCAAAAAAGGAAAATTAGCTGGTCTCCCTTCGATGCAAGGCGGACCAAAGCTAGATCCGTGAGATTTCCCTGGAGAAATAGGTACCCTGTATTTCACTTTGGATTGCACTCCCTCTTTTTACCTCGATGTCTTGATGTTTTGGAATTTCAATTGGAGGACAAGGCGGATGAGCTGGGACAACTTTAGGGTGAATTTGGATGAGCCAAACGCAAATTCAACAAGCTTCAGGTACTTGTGAGTGCCCATCATGTGTCCAGAGAGAGAATCCTAGCCATGGTTTCTGCTCTTGCAGTCCAAATCCAGACCGTGCGCACGAACAATTCTGCTCAGGCGAATATGATTGCAAGACTCTCTTCTGAGCTTTCGAAGGCACACACCGAGGTGGTGAATGTATGGGTTGAGGTTGTGATGAGCAACACCAGGGGCGGGACAGAAAGTGGTGGCCTATTTGAAGAGTTCTATCATTGCCAAGGCTGAATTGAAGAGGGCCCTTGATCGTGTAAGCACTGCAAGGAGCATGCAAGGTAAAAATCTCGAGGGAAGTTCTCGAGGTTATTCATGCCCAGGGCTTTGATCTCTTGGAAAAGATTGAGCGAGTCAGATGGGAAGAGTATGATGCCAAGGTCATTCTGTCTTATGCTGAAGATGACGAGGAAAGGGTCGCTAGTCCACAGTCACCAAGGGGAGACGTTTATTTCATGCCTTGTTCTTGTGTACATAACTTTCATAATATGATGTAAACGGAGCTTGTATTTTATCACATATATCTAAAGAGGGGGGAACCCCACAGTTTGTTTCTTCTGCATTTCTATTTGTCAAGATCTCAATCGGGTCGATTTGACCTTTGAATTACCTCAGAAATTATGAAGTAAACAACTGTCCCTATCTGAAATGATGGAAACTGGGACACAATGCAAATGAACAATCTCCCGGATACAAATCTCTGCCAACCACTTTGAAGAATAAGTAGTACACATAGGAATAAAGTGCGTGAACTTGGCCAGCAATCCACAATCACCCAACAACATCGAATATCTTCAAAGTCTATTGGATCCCAACTACAAAGTCCATGGTGATCCGCTCCCACTTCCGCTCTGGAATATTTATCCGCTGAAGTAAGCCACCTGGTCTCTGATGCTCATATTTCACCTGCTGATAATTGAAACACCAAGCTACAAATTCCACAATGTCATTCTTCATTCTCCTCCATCAATAATATTGTCTCAGATCCTGATACATCTTCGCAGAACCCAAATAAATAGAATACTGCGAGCTATGGGCCTCCTTCAAGATAAACTCCTGAAGCCCATCTACATTGGGAACACATATCCGACCATGTATCCTCAGCACCCTATTATCACCAATAGTCACATCTCTGGCATCATCGTGCTGAAAACCATCCTTAAGGAAAAGCAAATGAGGATCATCATGACGCTCTCTGATGCGATCAAATAAGGAAGACCAAGAAATCACACAAGCTAATACCTGGCTGGGCTCCACAAAATCTAACCTCACAAATCGATTGGCCAAGGCCTGAACATCAACTTCAAGAAGTCTCTCTCCAACTGGAATGTACGCCAAACTCTCCATACTCACCGCCTTTCCGACTCAAAGCATCGGCCACCATATTGGCCTTCCCCAGATGATTTAAAATAGTGATATCATAATCCTTAAGAAGCTCCAACCATCTCTGCTGCGTCAGATTGAGATCCTTCAGCTTGAACAACTGTTGGACGCTACGATGATCAGTAAATACCTCAAAGACACACCATACAAATAAAGTCTCCAAATCTTCAACACATGAACAATGGTAGCCAACTCTAAATCATGAACGGGGTAGTTCTTCTCGTAGGGCTTCAACTGATGAGAAGCATATGCAATCACGCTACCATCCTGCATCAATACACACCCAACACCAACTCTCAAAGCATCACAATACATGGTATAGGAACCTGCAGCTGATGGCAAAACTAACACTGGACCTGTGGTCAAGGCACCCTTGAGCTTCTAAAAGCTCTCCTCACACTCATCCGACCATATAAATGGAGCACCCTTCTGAGTGAACCTGGTCAAGGGCGATGTGATAGATGAAAATCCCTGAACAAACCGGCGATAATAACTTGTAAAACAAAAAAAAATTATGAATCTTTGGGGTTGAGCACGGTCTAGGCCAACTCTGAATTGCCTCTATCTTCTTCGGGTCAACCTGAATACCCACGTTAGACAAACGCGCGCCCCAAGAAAGCCACTAAACCGAGCGAAATATCACATTTGGAGAACTTTGCATAAAGTTTCTCCTCCATCAATCTCTATAACACAACTCTCAAATGCTTTGCGTGCTCCTCTTGACTACGCGAGTACACCAAAATATTATCAATGAGAACTATGACAAACGAGTCAAGATCAAGCCAAAACAAGCTGTTCATCAAATGCATGAACGTTGCTGGAGCATTTGTTAACCCAAATGACATCACCAAGAACTCATAATGGCCATATCAGGTCTTGAAAGTTGTCCTATGAATATCCTGGTCCTTGAACTTCCACTAATGATACCCTGAACGGAGATCAATCTTGGAGAACACTCTCGCTCCCTGAAGCTGGTAAAAAAAAAAACCATCAATACGAGGCAAAGGATACTTGTTCTTGATTGTTACTTTGTTCAACTACCTATAATCAATGCACATTGTCATTGTGCCATCTTTCTTCTTCACAAATAGAATCGACACACCCCATGGCGACACAATTGGCCAAATGAACCATCAAGGACTTTCTGAAGCTGCCTCCTTAACTCATTTAACTCTGCGGGTGCCATACAATACAATGTAATAGAAATGGGATGAGTGCCCAGCACCAGATCAATACCAAAATCAACAACCCCATCTGGCGGCATGCCCCGTAGGTCTGTAGGAAACATATCGAGAAATTCCCTCACAACTAGAAAAGAATCAATACTGGGAGTCTCTGCATTGACATCCCTCACAAATGCTAAGTATGAAAGACAACCCTTCCCAACCATACAATGGACCTTAAGGAAAGAAACCACCTTATTGGGAATACAATCGGTAGAACCTCGCCACTCAATCCGTGGCACACCCAGCATAGCCAAGGTCACTTTCTTAGCATGGCAATCTAGAATGGCACGACATGAAGATAGCCAATCCATGCCGAATATAACATCAACGTCTCCTATGCATAACAACAAAAGATCCACTCGAGTCTCCAGACCCCCAGGGTCACCACACATGACCTCTATACACGGACTACAAAAATAGTAACGCCCCAAAAAGTAGATACACGAACAGATGAAACAAGAGACTCACGGGGCATATCCAAATAATGAGAAAAGTAAGATGATACATAAGAATAAGTGGAACCGGGATAAAATAATATAGAGACATCTCTATGGCAGACTAAGACAATACCTATAAATCATAGCATCTGAAGTAATCACATCGGGTCTAGCTGGAAGTGTGTCAAAACGAGCCTGGCTACCACTTGATCAGCCTCCCCCTCTAGGGCGACCCCTAGCTGACTGACCTCCACCTCGAGCTGACTTAGTAGGTAGGGAAGTAACTGGTGCTAAAGCCAAAGGCTGATTTCTCTACTGGGATGAACCTCCCGAAAGACGAGGACAGAATCTATTGATATGACCCAAATCTCCACACTCAAAGAAACTTCTCGTAGCAAGTGGCAGTGAGGACTGAAGGGAATCCCGTGCACTGGATGCCCACTAGAAGAACCAGACATAGATGAACCTAGAACTGATGGTGCCATAGTCAAACTCTAAACTGGAAAGACACTGAGAGATGAGTGACCTTGATGTATACCGTGTGAAACGTGGCTATATGACCCACCATGGTGACCTGGATGTGCTAACTGAGCATGCCTGAATGAATGGCCTCTAGCATGATGAAACTGGCCTCCCAAAGAAGAACCTCCAAAACTACCAGATCCCCGGGACCTCTAGGCCTACCTCTCTCCTTGCTCCTAGCGGTAAACTAACTTGATCTCTCTAGAAATGTCAACCACCTCCTCATAAGAAGCGCCAGATACTCTCTCTATGGTCATAAAAATTCTTAGCTAATAGTTGAGGCCATCAAAAAGCCGTCTGATCCTCTACCTATCCATGGGAACTAGCCAAATAGCTTGACAGGGCAACTCAGAGAACCTCATCTCATACTACATGATAGGGAGGCCCTCCTGAAGCAGCTACTCAAACTCCATGCGAGAATGCGGTACATACTTCTCTATGAAGAGAATAGAGAACTGATGCCAAGTAAGTGGCGGTGCACCAACAGGCCCATGCCTCTCATAAGCCTTCCACCAAGTAATGGCAGCCCCAAAAAACTGAAATGTAGTAAATGAGACCCCACTACTCATTAGAATACCCATTCTACGCAATATCCTCGAAAACTTGTCCAAGAAACCCAGAGCATCATCGCCCTCTACGCCACTGAAAGCTGGAGGCTGAAGTCTACCAAACCTCTCCAATTGACACTGCTTGTCATCAGGCATAACTGGAACCACAAAATTCTAAGTAGGTGCAACCGGCTGGGCTAGTGGTGCATCCAATGTTTGGAGTCCCTGAATACCCTGATCGGGCGTACAGGTGGCAGGAATCTGAGGCCTCCCCTGGCCTGAGAAGTAGCTGTTGTGGTAGAAACTGTGACTTCCTAAGAAAGGCCGTTGCACACAATCAGAATGTAAGCAAAAGATTCATCAAGACCCGGAATCACAATGGCAGGGTTGGTGCCTGAGCTGATGTTACTGGAGCATCCACAACTGGGACCTGATCCTGGAGTGGGGCGACTGGTGGATCTGCAGGTGCTGCCCTAGCTGTTGTGTGGGCCATACCCCTGCCCCTACCACGACCTCGATCGCGTCTTCGGCCCCAAGTGGCCACAACTGGTAGTACCGGTGGTCATTTAACCTGACCGATAGTGCCTATCGAGGAACTAGGCCAGTTAATTATTTCCTTTTGCCCATTTTATCCAATTATTTACTTCAGAAAAACATCAATTTTTAATACATAATATAATAATAATAATTATAATAGTAATAATAATAATAATAATAGAAGTGTCAAAACAGCGGAATGAAACACAATTCCCGACCATGATGTCACTAGTCATGAGCAAAACTAATACACTGTCTGAAATACTAATCTAGAGTAGTTTGAATACAACCAATAATTAAAACTAGAGGAAGCTAGGGAAGGAAAAGGCGGAACTGCGGTTTCCAAGCAGCTACCTTGCATTCTTTGATGAAAGTCCGCACAAGGAAGATCAACAACCACTACCATGCCCCGAGATACCTGGATCTGCACACAGGGGTGCATGGGGTACATAAGTACACCAAATCAATAAGTAACAAGTCCAACCAATGGAATGATAGGTAGTGTTGGATATAACCTCAATAGGCAATAACATATATCCGAACAGGAAATATAGGAATGCTTACAATTCAAGTAAAGTTCAACAGTATTAATATTCAATTGAACATTACGAAGCACTATATACCAATCCACAACTAGCATGACCAATCTTCCATGAACCTCCACTCACAAGTGTTCAACCCCTCGGTACTACATATGGCCATCTGTCCTTGGGAAGATCTATCCCAAAATATACATCACTGACCGCAGTCATCCAGTACCAAGGACACATGCCAATCCAGCCTCACGGAGAAGATCAATCTCCCGGTATAGTAATTTGGAAAAATCCATGTCCAAGGAATATCCATCCCTCAGTATAATCATCTATTATGCTCACTGGGGGTGTAAGACTCTGGAAGGGCTTCTCTGAGCCCAAGCGCTATATCAATGTTAGCAAAGTAATGATTAATATCATTGCTGCGGTATGCAGCTCAATCCCTTATTGTCAATCAATATTCGGCTCTTGGCCTCATTCACTCAATACTCTCCAATCTCATACACATGGGCTAAGATGTCATAATACAAGCTCGAACAATGATATGATATGTCAAATAGCAATAATTGAGACTGAGCATGGTATTATATGCATGAACATGACTGAGTATGGAATATATATGAATCTAATGACATGACAACAAGAAACGACCTCTCGGGTCACAACGATGTTGGCGTAAGGCCTTAATATGATAATTATCATGATTTAAAGCTCAACAGATAGATCACATAATCAAAACACAAATATCGATATTAATAACCATTAAGCGGTGCTCTGGAATGATCTAGGTCGGATTTCTCACAGTACACGCTCATACGCCTGTCACTTGGCATAGTGTCACCTTCATAACAATCATAGAAGACATCATTCGTGGTTTCGAACCCGTAAAACCAAGGTTGAAAGCATCACTTACCTCAAGCCAAGCCAAAACTCTAGCTCGCGACGCGTTTTCCTCTTGAATTAGCCTCTGATTGCCTCGAATCTATCCAAAATGAGTTCATAACCATCAAAATATGCCAAGGGAACAAAAGCCCGCCCGGAATAATCAAGTTATATGAAATTCCCGAAATTTGTAAAAACCCGACCACAGGCCCACATTTCAAAATCCGATTAAAATTACAAAATTATAAAGCCCATTCACTCCCGAGTCTACCCGTATAACATTCATCCAAATTTGACGTTATATGGCCCTCCAAATGATCAAAATCCATTCTCCAATTTTCTTCCATTCTCCCTAATTTTACTCAAAATTCTCAAATTAAATGATAAGAATCAAGTACCAATACAAGTGAAGAATACTTACCCCAATTACTCCTTTGAAATTCCTCACCAAATTGACCTCTTCCCGAGCTCTCAAATGAGTTTACGAAAATATGGACTAAGCCCTCGTTTTTTAACTTAAAGTTTCTGCCCAGACATTTCCTTTTTCGCGAATACGGCCACTACCTCGTGCTCGCGAAGCACAAAATCATCGACCAATTAAACTCCCCTTCTGTGTACGCGAACACCTCCTCGCGAATGCGATGCTCAAACTCTCCAAGCCTTCACAAACGTGACTCTACCTACGCGAGCGCAAAGAACAAAGCTCTTGGGATCCCAGCTGCCCCAAGTACTCTATATGAATGTGGGACCTACCTCGCATTCGCGATTTACACTATGCATGCCCTTCACGAATGCGGGACCAACATCACGAATGCGAAGGGAAATTCTCCTGTCTCACACCACATCTGTTCGTGAAAACGAGTGTCCTTTCGCGAATGCGAAGTCCAAATCTCTGCAACACAGAATTTAAGAAATTTGCAACTTTCAATATAAGAATTGGATCTATTTAACCACTCCAAACTCACCTGAGGCCTTCCCAACTTCAAGAAAACATGCAAAAATATCCCATAACATCATTCAAACTTGTTCCAACCTTCGGAACACTCAAAACAACATCCAAACACCAATTTACAGCGGATTCAAGCCTAAGAATTCCAAAAACTTCCGAATTACACTTTTGATCAAAAAGTCTATCAAACCACGTCCGAATGACCTAAAATTTTGCACATACATCCCAAATGACACAACAGACCTTCTGCAACTCCCGTAATTTTATTCCGACTCGTATATCAAAATTTCACCTATCAACCGGAAAATTCCAAAATTCCAATTTCGCCAATTCAAGCCTAAATCTACCATGGACCTCCAAAACACGTTCCGATCACACTCCTAAGACCCAAATCACCTAACGAAGCTATCCAAATCTTTAGAATTTACACCTGAGCCTTTTTTCCACATAAGTCGACATCTGTTTGACTTTTCCAACTTACGCTTACTCAAAAGAGATTAAGTGTCTCATTCCTTACTAAAAACCACTCAAGATGGTAACATATAATAAGATGAAATGAGCATACAAAACCAAAAATCGGGGAAACGGAGCGATAATTCATAAGACGATAAGTCGGGTCGTCACAAATAACAACATAAATAACAACTAAACTTTAACAACAACAGGTATATATAGATAGAGAGAGAGAAAGAAAGAGAGACAGAGAGAGAGAGAGAGAAAGAGAGAGAGAGATAAAGCTGGAAAGTTGTCGCTCGGCATATACAAGTAAAACCAACCATTTTGAGTGTAAACAATTCTTAATGACTCGGTAGTCACAAGGCAGAAGCTCTAAGGAATAGTATTCATCTGTATCTAGGAAAATAAAGAAGAAACTACATAAAGGGATAGAGGGGGACTCTAAGGTCTGCGGACGATGGCAAATATACCTTGAAGTCTTCGAAGCAGCAACATGTACTCCCAACTAATAGCAAGGCTGGTAGGAGATACCTGGGTTTGCACATAAAACATGTGCAGAAGAGTAGCATTAGTACACCACAATAGTACCTAGTAAGTGCCAAGTCTAACCTCGATAGAGTAGTGACGAAGTCAGGATAGGGCCCAACTGGACATAATAATGAAGCAGAATCTATAGAAATATAATGAGAGATTGAAAATGCAACAAGCAATACAGGAAGATAACAACACAACACATAAGGATAAACAACAGCGGCACTCCTAAGGTACCGCCACGTAGTCCCAAAAGTAAATACTCGACAGGGGTTCTCCCGAGGTACATCCTCATAGTCTCAAAAGTAAATATGCATTGAGGGGTCAGTTGAGGTACTACCTCATAGTCCCAAAATTAAATATGCAATGGGGATCCCCGAGGTAGTGCCTCGTAGTCTCTAAAGTAAATAAGCAACGTGGATCTCCAAAAGGTACCGCATCGTAGTTCTAAAAGTAAACACATTGCTCAAAACCGATGGAAACAACAGTTAACATCAAGAATCCTATAGTTTAAGACTATTACAAATCAAGGAAAAATACGAATTCCACTAAGCATGCTACATAGATTTCAAATAAGCATTTAAGACACGTAGATAATGCGATATTAGGCTAAACAGGATAACTACACATGCTGGGATGACTCATTTAAGATATAATAGGCTATTGTTCAGTAAAAATCGGATTTTCAACAATTAGCTCATGTATACACTTGTCACTACGCGTACAAGGCACTCACATATTATGGAATTGTCAGAATAGTATCAAACCATAATGGGATTTCACCCATAAAAGGTTAGGCAAACCACTTGCCTCGAACCAAGCTCAATCAGTCAATAAGAATGTCCTTTCACGACTTCTCCACTCTGAATGGCCCAAATATAGCAAATATTAAGTACATACTATAAATATAACAATAACAAACCAATATAATTAATGGAATCAAGACATTAACAAGAAATCAGAAAATCTTCCTAAGAAGTCGACCCGAGCCCACGTCTCAGAATCGGATAAAAGCCAAAAAAATATGAACACCCATTTTATCATGAGTTCACTCATACTAAAATTACTCAAGTCCGATACCAATATCTCAATCAAAATCCAAAATTTTTGTTGAAGAACCTTGTAACCCCCCCCCCCAAACCCCCCCCCCCCAATTTCTCAACCAAAAACCTCAATTAAATGGTGAACTAATGATAGATTAGTCGAATATAACCAAAAACAAGTCAAGAATCATTACCCAATTGTTTCCTCTGAATGTCTCTTGAATTTTAACTTCAATCCGAGCTCTCTACAGAGTAAAAATGAAAATAGGATAAAACCTCAATTTTTGAATTTAAAGTCTATCCAGGTAAATACTTCTTCGCAAACTGCTTTAGTCCAAAAACCTTCTTCACAGATGCGAAGACCCACTCGTGAATAAGGAAGTTCCTTCAACTGACCATTCGCGAATGCGTACATACATATGCGATCGCATAGGCTAAATGCCTGATGACCAAATAGACCAATTCCGCTACCCGAATGCGAGGTCCCTTATCGCGAACGTATAGACCTAAGACCTTAGTGCTTTGCAAATGGGGGAGCTACATTACGAATGCAAAAAATAAATTCAACTAGCCTCCAAATACCTTACGCGAATGCGAGAGCTATCTCATAAATGCGATGAAGGAAACCAAATATTAGTGATTTTTGTATTTCCAACAAGTCCAATTCTAGTCCTTTAATCACCCAGAATCCACTCGAGCCCCTCAAGACCTCAACCAAACATAACTACAAGTCCTAAAGCATCATACAAAATTAGTCGAGCCTTCAAATCATATCAAACAATGCCAAAAACACAAATTACACCCCAATTCAATCTTAATGAACTTTGAAACTTCAAACTTTCACAACTGATGCCGAAACCTATCAAATCACGTCTGATTGACCTCAAATTTTGCACACAAGTCACAATTGACATTATGGATCTACTCCAACTTCTGGAATCAGAATCCGGCCCTGATAAAAATGATTCTGCTTCCGGTCAAACTTCCCAAAAATCTAACTTTTTGTCATTTCAAACCTAATTCAGCTACAGACCTCCAAATCACAATTCGGACATACTTATAAGTCCAATATTATCCAACAAAGCTAACGGAACCGACAAAACTCTATTCTGAAGTCTTCTTCACACAATTCCAACTACACTCAAATTGTTAGAACTTAAGCTTCCATTTTAGGTACTAAGTGTCCCATTTTATTCAATAACTAAAACAAACCTTGCTAGCTAGTCACATAAGCATAGAATGAAATAGGGGAAGTAGAAAATAGGGGATCGAGGCTAATACTCTCAAAATGACTGGTCGAATCGTTACAACTGAGTAAATAAATTTTTTTCTGGTGTAAAGAAAAGATATTATTAATATCCAACCAAATTAGAATTACATTCAATCAACTATACAAACTAAAGGAAATCCTTCTAGTTGCAAAATTCTCCTATCTATCGTTTCCTATCTTTCATGCTATACAAATTCTCTATCCATTCCCTATTAATTCTCCCTTCTTTACTAATGTTTTACATGTTCAATCTGATTTTGCACTCTTGTTGGATCTGTTTACACACCATCACTAGACTTGGTACTTTCCCATTCCATATTGCATCATTTCTAGGTTTCCATACTTTGTATACCAGAGCTACCAAAACTGTCGTAATGAGTTTCCCGCACATTTTCCCCTTAACATTTCTTGTTAGTCTTTGCCATATTTCATCAATGCCTAATAATTTGACCTCGGTCCAAGACATTCTTTCAGTATTTTCAGGCATTCCTCCGAGAAATGATATTCAAAGAATAGATGTTGCATTGTTTCTGCACATCCTCCACACATTTCAAATCTTGTTTCTCCACACACTACAATTTTCCCCAACTTTCCTTTGTGAATAATCTTTTATGCATTTCCAAACATTTCATAAAACAATGTTTTAGAATATTAATTGAATTTTAAATCCATCTAGCTTAGCCAATAATTCATTTCCCCCCTTTCTCCATATGTATCCTTTTTGTATAGAATACCTTCCTCCTACTTGTTACCATTCATCACCCATATATCCACCTTTAAATTTTTCCTTCATACTGAATATTCTCTTCCAATACCAACTAATATTAGTTCATGGTATATATTGCTTTCATCAAGCCACTTTAATGTATATATGATCCACCTAGTTAGATATATGCCTTTTGGGCTAAATTCCACACATATGTCGCAATTGCCACCTCATTCAAAACCATGTAGTCTATTATCCCTAATTCTCCTTTGTGCTTTGGTCGACACACAATATTCCAAGAAATTAATGGGGCTTTGTTTTTCTGTCCCCCCCCCCCATCCCATAGAAATTTTGGCATATTACAGTAAGTCTTTTAACACAACCTTAGGAAGGATGAAGATTGACGACCAATATGTATGTACATGTAATAGCAGTGAGTTTATTAGCTGAACTCAATTAGTATAAGAGAGGTTTCTGGAGATCCATGTCTTTATTCTAGCAGTCATTACCAACTAGAACTTAATAGTCTATGATGAAATTTTTTTGCTGAAATTGGTACTCCCAAGTATCTAAAAGGCAAATTTCCATTCTGATAACTAGTTGCCTCACATATGCCTTCCAGAACTTGCTTTGGCATAGCATTGAATATATTAGACTTCCGTGCATTTGTACTCATCCTGAAGCATTTGAGAATGATTTCATTCATTTGAATAAGAGCATAACTGATTGGTAGTTGCCTTTGCAGAATAGTAATAAATCATATGCAAAACACATATAATTAAATTTTAATCTGTTACACTTAGTATGATATCCAAACTCCTTCATATTTGCTACTTTGTCCAAAATTCTTGTCAGATACTCCATGAAAATTGCAAATAATAGGGGTGATATTGGATCCCTTTGTCATAGATCTCTCTTCCCTTTTATGCAGTCATACAACCCTCCATTTATTTCAACGTTGTATTTGGTTGTAATTATACATGCCATGATCTATTTAATGAATCTCTAAGGAAAATTCTTTACATGAAGCATTTCCCCCACGAGTGCACACTCCGCAGAATCATACACCTTTTCAAGATCAATTTTAATCAAACAACTCTAAATTATTCTTCCTGCCGTACAGTCTTACCAAATCTTGACAAATCAGAACATTTTGTATTAGGTTCTTCCTACAACAAAAGCACTCTGATTCTCGAAAATCAAATTAGGTAGTACCCATCTAAGCCTATTACATATCATTTTAGATGTCACCTTGTATACTGCATTACATCCTACAATAGGCATGTAATCTCCCACATTAGTAGCATGAGAACTCTTAGGTATAATAGTTATCACTGTATCACTTTTAGAATTTCTCATGTTCTAAAGAATTCCAGTACGACATCCACTAAATCTTTTCCTACCACTTTCCAGCTATCTTTAAAAATTTACTATCATAACCATCTGATCCTAGTGATTTCTCTCTATTGATTACCCATAAAGCTATTTTAACCTCTTTTTTGCGAATTCTGCTTCTAACATTTTCCTTTTAACTTTAGTTACCATTGGTCCATGCCTAACCAGTCCACTATTAACATGCTCCCTTTTTTAATTACTTGTACCCAATAAGGTAGTGTAGAAATCAATTAAATCTTTAGAAATTGCATATATCTCTGTTATGTTAATACCTCGTGAATCACTTATGGAGAAGACTATTTATATTCCTTTCGGCCTTCGTCATACTATGAAAATATTTGGTATTTAGATCCCCTTTTTCCAACCACTGCATTTTTCTTTTTTGACTGAGATACTGATTCCTAGCTTCTTTTAATCTCTTATACTTCCTAATTAATCTTGCTTCTTTCTGCGGCAATTTTTGGTTCAAAGGTATTCGCTGCAGTCTTTGATGGAAATGCATTAACTCTTCCTGAACTTGATCTACATGTTTCTCTATATGACTATCTTTAGTTAGTTGCCTTAGTTTACTTTTCAAGCTATTCAATTTCCCTAACAGTTTATACATTTTGGTCCCATTTTAATTTGTCTTCCATCCTTCTTAACCTTATCATTATATTCTGGTGCCAAACTCCACATATTGAAATACATAAAGATATATTGCTTCTTTTGATCTCCAACCCATCTTATTATAGCAGGAAAATGATCAAAAGTCCCTTCATTTTTGTAATAGACTTTTGAATCTGGAAGATCCAATATCCATTCATTGTTTATCAACACCCTATCAATCCTGCTATATACTCTATCAGATCAACCTTGCTTATTATTCCATGTAAAGAAAGCCCCTAAAGATTTCATATCTTGTTGAGTGCATTCATCAATGTACTGCTTGAACTCTCTTATTTTCGATATTTCTAACTGAGCTCCCAATCCTTTATTCTCTACTCAGAAAACAATTAAAATCCCCCATGGGATGTCCTTCCATATTTTCCTTCTTAGTGCTGCATCATTGAAACCATACACCATTGTAACTGACATTTTATTTTTTGTACCTCTATGATGTACTTTACAGTGTATAAGATGTTTTGTGACTTTGTGCATGTTTATATCAAAACCATAGGCGTCCATACTAGCAAGATTATTTCTCCTTTATGTTGACTACAATTAATACTATATGACCAGCCATTGCAAAGTTTAAGAGCTGCTCTCTGAGCTTTTCCTCTCTTAACATTAGTCTCCAGATGACCAAATAATCCAGCCTGAGAGTTATGCATAAACAGATTCACTTCCTTCTGTTTATCTAAATTATTTAGTCCTCTGATGTTCCAAAATCCAATCCTATCCATGTTTTGGTGGGCTCCCCCCTTATCATATTCATCCATCCTTTTATCTATATTTTCAATCCCATTGACACTGTCTGCTACCCTGCCTGACTGGTACTTTCCCCTTCTTCACTTAGTTGTTGCCCTAAAGTAGCATAAGCACTATCCATCTTCAGCGGTATTTCCTGCACCATTACATTTTTCCTCACATATTTTCCATCTCTATAGCCATAATTATAGGTTTTATTTCTACCCTTCTCCGCCTGCTTATTTTCCGCCCTTTTTTTCCTTCTGCTGCAGTTCTGCTCCCTGCTATGTATTACCTCCTTTTTGTGATTCCTTCCTTTCTTTCTTGTGATATGCCGCTATTTGTGCATTTATCTTTTGTTGCTTGTCATTCTTCTCTTTTTCTTCGTATATGTACTTTCTACATTCTAGGATTTCATGACCATAATTCTTACATTTCTCACAAAGTACAAGTTTCCACTCGTAGTGAATTGCCTGCTTTATTATTTTGCCAAGCTCATTTTCAAACCTTATACTAGTCGGATATTATTGGTTCAGTTTCACTTCCACCAACACTCTTGCATATGTTAGACTTTCTTTTTTATTAGTAGCAACATCTGCTTTAAGAGGTTTTCGAATTAAACTAGTTATCTTTGTAAGAGCCACTTTACCGCAATACTTGATGTCTAATCCTGTTAATCTCACTCAAATAGGAATTTTCTCCATTTGTTGCTTTGCTATCTCCATATGGGGCTTCCACGGTTTTACAATAATTAGCTTCCTATCGAACATTTGAACTCCTTCTTCCACAACTTTACTTCTACTTTTTGCACTATGGAATCACACCAAGATTACTCCTCTATTTAATAGGGCAACTTTATTAATCCCTAGAGCACCCTAAATTCTCCTAAAAATAACCATCTATTACTACTTGTGATGGATTCGATCCTAGAATGTAACACACAACAACTATTTTTCTGTAATCAACCTCCTCCTTAATGTTTGCCATTGTAATTTTCACATTCAACTTTATACTCTCTTTAATGAAATCTAGTCCTTCCTCTATTGGAATTGAACCCACTATGTTACTCATTGACTTTGTACTTGGATCTAGATTTTTAGTCGAACTTGTAATTTTGTTCACTGGTGCTTCCTCTTCCACACCATCTGCCTATGATGTCTTGTTCGCCATTGAAATTCTTTCATTTCATTTGTTCCCTCCCTTCGATGTTACTGAATTGGATAGCCGAGTAACATCCAAAGGTATAATCCCTTGGATCGCACCGATGTTTTCATTTTCTTCGCATCTCCCAATTGCGGCACTCCCTTTCGCATTAAATTCAGTGTCTAATTGCCTTGGATCTTTTGACCTCCTCCTCCCGTCTTTGATTTTCTCGCTATTGTCAGCTGTCCCCGGGAGACAAATTAGCCACCTCTTAAATTGTATTGGCAAAATAATAACTTTTATGCAGATATACAATTTGGGAAAAATACCTTTGCTGAAAATATGGAAGAACTCGAAGAAGTATGATTGCTGGAGTTTGAAACTTTATAGCTCAAAGGGAATTGTTCTTGCATTTGAAGTATGCAATGAAACTCCTTGGAATATTCATCGATTTCAACCTTTAATACTTTGAATTTCAAAAAAAAATTCCTAAAATTTAAGTGCATTGTCTTTGCTTAAGGTATATACGGTCAAAATCGAGAAGAATGATTTTGAGGTCTTAACTCAGGCTATAGGCCCGAGTATGGGAGATTCAAGTGGATGTCGTATCCGGCTAAGGACACCTATTTGAAGAAAGCTGATCAAATGCTTGGCACAGACTGCATCGAGGGCAGCATTATCTCGAAGTCAATCAAGAAAGAGCGAAAATATCTCAAGGACACGTGGACCTGGTCATTAATTATAGGGTTAAGGTACATACTAGGCCGTAATACACATGTACCAATATAATTCTTTACCTTATGAGCAAGATACTATATTGGGATTTTCTTCTCATATATAAAGGAGACCCCAATCATTTTATAAAGATCAGATTATTCGTTTCAATAAAAAATTCTTATTCTTCTCTTGTTTAACGTGATCAGCAATTATTCTTTAGGTTTATTGCATTTACTTTATTGTTCTTAGCTGACCTCAAGGTCCTTGGATAGACAAGCTCGAGGACCCTACTGTTTTGATAATATTGAATTGGTCCATTATTTCTTCTAACTTAAGCTCAATATTACTCATATTATCACTAGTACTAGAATATATCACGTATCTTTAAAACCATAAATTACCTTTAATTGTTACTCACATTTTTCGAGGTAAACAATTTGGCGCCCACCGTGAGGCTAAAGATAATAGTGATTATTTTAATGCTAGTTTTCTGATAACACGCACTATTCTTCACTCTTTTTCTTGTCAAAGATTCTTTGATTTCAGGCTTAATCATGTCTAGCACACAAAATGCACCTGCTCACGACAGTGAGGAACTTGGATAAAACAGCGGCATAGGGCTCAGTGTACCACCCGCAAACCCTGATGGAGTGCCAAATATGGAACTAGGTCACATCAGCTCCCAAATGCTCTAAACACGGATGTAGGCACATACCCCGAAAGGAATGCACACGGGGAAGACCGAGCCTGAGGCCATGAAACACGAGTACTGGAAGAAGGAGGAGTCAGCCTCTAGGTGATATTCGAGATGCTGCAAGCTTAGCAAGTCCCCATCGCTAAGCTTCAGATTCAGAACAGGACTTCTAACACCGCTGAACCAGTAAACACACAGCATGAACTAGTGTTTGGGAGGCCTGACAAAAATTGCTAGGGGACTAACCCCACAATCATGAAAATGCTCGAGGAGCTGAAAAAAAGAATCGAGTCAGGAGAAAACAAAATAGAAGACAACGATAAAAAAGGTGAAAACTTACAACTCCCAGCCAGACCAGATACCCAGAGCACCTCAAGTTTTGAAAGGCCTAGATGCCAAAAGATTCATACAAAAACCTTTTCCCCCAAGTGTGGCTCCGATGCCCATTCCCAAGAAGTTTTACATGTCCGATATACAAAAATATAATGGAACAAGTAAGCCTAATGAGCATATTACTTCACATATTTATGGAATTAAAGGAAATGACTTGAACAATTATGAAATCGAGTAAATATTGTAAAAGAAGTTTGGGCAAACATTATAATAAAAAATTATGAGCAGGTATCGCAACTTAGCTCCTAACTCTATTGACTCATTTGCGATATTGGTGGATGCCATTGTAAAAGCGCACGCCGGAGCCATAAAGGTGGCCACGGGAAAATCGAACTTCTTCAAAATAAAACAAAGAGATGACGAGATACTAAGGGAGTTCGTTTCCCAGTTTCAGATGGAAATGATGGAAATGCTCCTGGTCTTTGATGACTTGGATGTCCTGGCCTTTATGCAAGGTTTCAATGAAAGAAGCTCAATAGCATCTCGATAGATAAATCAAAACCTGATCGAGTATCCGATTGTGACATGGTCTGATGTGGACAATCGGTATCAGTAAAAATTAGAGTCGAGGATGACCAGTTAGGAGCCCGTAGGTCTTGGTTCACCCAAATAGGTTAGCAGCCAAGCCCCCGAGAGGGACAGACCAGAGATCAAGATTCAACAACGAAAGGTATCAACCGTAAGGCAAAAGAAACATTTCAAAGAGTAATGTACCTTGGAATGATCCAAGAGTAGATCGAGGCCAAATGACCTAGGGATTCATGGGATAAACTAGGTCGGATAGGTGCTCGGGACCAGCGGAGGCCTTCAATTTATCAGAACACAACTTCAGTGTCAACGCTTCAAGTATCATCTCGGCCATTGGCAAAATTGAAGTTACTAAATTGCCCAAACCTATACAGATGGATCTTTGTCTGAGAAATCCCAACGTGATGTGTAAGAACCATGGTACCCACAGGCATAAGACCGAGGATTGTAGACATCGTAGAGAGGAGGTAGCTCGACTATTCAACGAAGGACACCTTCGTGAATTCCTGAGTGACAGGCTGTCACAACTCCTTTTTTCTTACACTCGGAAAGGGTAATAGGGAGTTTTTTTCCAATTAAAGTGACAATCGAAATGAGATTATTTATATATAAGAATCAGAGTTGCCACTTAGGATAATTTATGGTGTCCCAAGTTATCGGTTTAAATCCTGATTCGAGGAAAGATTGACTCTGTTTTACAGTTCGCCAATACAGAAATCCGGACAAGAAATTTTGTTAACTCGGGAGAAGGTGTTAGGCATTCTCGAGTTCCGTAGTTCTAGCATGGTTGCTCAACTATTATTATTGGCTTATTTATCTTATTTTTAAACATGTTTTAACCTATGGTTCAATTTTAACTTTAAAACCGCTTTTATTTAGTTATTTATAGGAAAGATTCAACGTCATCTAAAATACGTTTGGAACCACGTTATATAAATGCACCCGCGTTCCATAACACATTTTATATAACGTTGTTGAATTTGAATTTGGGTCACATAAATATACACTCGAGTTTATGAAAGTAATTTAAATTACACTTCTAAAGCAACTACGTCTTTTAATCATTTCTTCGCTACATTTGGACTTGTTGAGGCCATTTATGAAGATTAGTATGGAAGGGTATGGACCAGCTATTTAAAATAAAAAGAATTTTATATGAAATCATTTAACTAAATTATGTATAAAAGATGTCCTTCGTATGAACAACTGATAACTATACCAGTTAAATTAGTTTGACAAAGTAGATCTTTTGGCCCATGAATTATTAAAAGCATCCCAAAACCAACTATTCACCATATTAAAGGAACGAGATCATTGCCCATTTTACATACCAAGCCTTATAATCCATTAAACAAAATATTTACAGAATTAAGTGAGCTAGATGAACCTTCCATAAAACAGAGCAAAAGAACACGACACCTAACTAAGAAACGAAATTAGAGTAACTCCCCAAATTTCTTGAGCTAAATTAGCTAATTCATTGACTTGCATCAGATTGTTGTTTTAACATGCTACCACAAAGTTAAACAGCACAAACATATCAGCAAGAAGGAAAAAAGCAAGTGCTGGAAAAATAACCTCATCTTCAGCATTGTCGTGATGCTTATGAATTGACCTCAAAAAAATAACACCGATTCACATAAGGCTTAATTTTACTGTTCCGGTTCGCCGCGAATGCCATCGCTGATTGATGCAAATGGGGGTATGAACTCAATGGCACATGAACAAAGATTCACAAGCAAAGATAATATAAACAAAATCAACCAAAAATATAAACCAAAAGAAGCAAGAACGGACCTCAATCAGCCGTAAATTTATCTGCAATGGGAGCTATCAAATCCAAGTACAACAGAGAGTTTTAATTTAATAATTCTGCTTGTGATCTGAACCAAGATCGGTGACTTCTAAAGGCGATATCACCTGAACCTCGAATCGGCGAACTAGAGCATCACCTCACTTTAAACGATTGTTATGGAGCTGATTTTGGACTGATTTTGAAGCTATTTTCGCAGCTGATTTCTGCTGCATTCTGGGATGCTTTTTGCGGCTATTTAACCGGTGAATTTGGACTGATTTTCAGCTAGAGTTTTGGTTGGAGATAAAGTAGAACCGGTGGGGGAGAGGAGTTGAAGTAGGGATGGGCATATATCAGGGTAAAACCGATAACTCAAACCGTTAATTACTTATTGGGTTATCAATATTGAGTTATTGGGTTAATGGTTTGTTAATGGGTAAAGAAAAAATAATTATTGGGTTATCGGGTTGGAATCAGTTTAGCAATTTTGTTATTGGGTAAACCGATAAGCCAATAAGGATTTATAAATTTACTAGTTTACCCTTAGTGCATTGTAACATAATTGATAATATTAGAATTAGGGTTTCATTTTCAGTTTCTCAGCTAAGAAGTACTATGCCCGCCTCCTCACAACCTCACGCCAGTCCTCAGTCCTCACCCTCACGCCAGTCCTCAGTCTTCACGCTCAAAGGCTCAGACCTCACCAGTACTTTGCCACCGCCAGTGCGCCACCGCTAGTCCCCTATCGCCTCACGACTCACGTGGTCACGCCCCCAACTGAGCCCGTAACTGTAAGCTATTCTTTTTCCCCTATTTTCTCGTTTGACATCAGTGCTGAATCAAAGCAAATGCCATGAGCTTTTGTCTTTTCAATTTACGTTCATCCAAAGTCTGTGATGTTTGTTGTATTTTTGCAATTATATGTTCAATATTTATTAAAATTTTAGTGATATGTTACACACATATATGGATAATTGACTAGCAAGTGTAGAGGTATTCTTTATTACTTACTTTTTATTATTGTGTATGTGTAGTAATTAAATTCTGTCAAAGTTTGCTTGTTGATGTTGGAAGACAACGACGAAGTTACTGATTGATTTTATTTTTAGGAGTAACTCATACGTAAAACTTTAGCGGTAATAAAGAATACTTTAGCGGTGGGCATATATGTGCACAATGTTGAGCGTTGTACAGAAGCAGTAATATTATTTCATTCATGTTTCCTGTAACATTGTTGCATCCTTCTCGTTCTAACAGCCCAACAACAGTCCAATAGCAGTCACCTTTTAATTTTAATTTTACCTTATCGGGTAAACCGATAACCTAACCGATAATAATCAATAACCGATAACCAATATCTTATCGGATGATGTTATGTATAAATCGATAACCGATTGACAAAATCGATAATTTTTAAAACCGAATCGAACCGACCGATGCCTACCCCTAAGTCGAAGAAGAATGAGATTTCAAAGGGGAAGGGGGTCGTCGATTACAGCGCATTCCAATTGTCCCCTTGATCGCTAGCCTTTTTCTTAGGTTCTAGATTTGTTTTCTTTCTTTTGTATCTTTTTCATTCAAGCTTTCTTTGAACTTTTAGAAGACAAATAGCGGATTCAATATTTAGGGTCTAGGTCACTATTTAGACATTAGGTACTATTATATAGAGGAAGGGATTACATTAGGGATATAGGTTTAAAAATTAAGGGTTTGAGAATTATGGACTAGATCTAACATAAGACATAAAAATGGGTTGCCCTAGCCCAAGTTTTATTCTTTCTCCGCGAACAAGACTAAAATACGATCTCATTTATTAATTTGTCCTACTTAAATGATATAACAGTTAAAATAAGACTGACTGTTTAAATAAACTATTTTTGGGTATTTTTCAATATTAAAAATGACTACAAAAATATTAACGAAACTATTTTTTCGTAATTTTGCATTTTTCTTGTAATAAAATAAAGAAAAATAGTCAAATTAATTAAAATAATTATATTAGGCCTAAACTAAATAATTACATGCTAAAATATAAAAAAATCTTGGGGAGGATAAAAAATCACATGTCTACAAGGGCCAAAAACTATTTCCGAGAAAGAGATGCAAATAGGAAGAATGAACCCGAAAAACCTCAACATGTCATTCACATGATCATCGGTGGAGCTAACGTCCCATAGGGACCTACATTCACACGCACTAAAGTAACTATCACAAAGGAAAAATGGAGGCCGAACTATGTGACCGAGGACGCTCTATGATTCTGTGATAAGGAAGTAAAAGACGTATCCAAGCCTCACAACACTACCCTGGTAATCTTTATCATTTTGAATAAAATTCAGGTTAAACGTGTTTTAGTGGATCCAGGAATCTCGGCGAACATAATCAGATCAAGGGCCGTGAAACGACTCGGCCTGCAAGATTAATTGTACTTGCATCCCGGGTGATGAATGGATTTAACACGGCAAGTGAAACAACGAGGGGAGAAGTTATCCTGCCTATAAACATAGCTGGGACCATACAAGACTTCAGGTTCCATGTCATCGAATGTGACATTAGGTATAATGCACTCCTTAAGAGGTCGTGAGTACACAATATAAGGGAAGTGCTTTCGACTTCCCATCTATAATGAAGTTCCCAATAGAAGAAGGAGTGAAAACAGTCCATGGAGAGCAACATGCTGCAAAAGAGATGTTCGAAATTAAGGAAGTGGTGTCGACGTCGGAACCCTTGACCTCGAAGATATCGACCTCTAAAGGTAAGCAGGTGACTAAGCAGTAGTCACAGCTTCGCCCTCGACGGAAGAGGAATAATAGGTATTCGTAGGTAAAGAAAGGAATTCCCCAAATCCTCAAACCCTCGTTGTTCCCAAAAAGTTTGATCCTACCAAGCCAACCACCGAAAAGAAAAGTACACCTGGGAACGGGATTAGTCCCCGCTCTCAGGAAAAAGCTCATTTAGTTTCATGCTGATAATATATAGCATTGCTTCGCTCCATTTAAAAATATGACAAGGATTCAGCTTGAAGGATAAACAGGTAAAATAATTAAAGCTTATATTGATGATATGACTGGATAAGTCCCGATTCATAGAGGACTACTTTAATTCATTTGCAGGAAATAATCAACATTTCAAGGCAATATGACACAAAGTTGAACCTAGAGAAGCGTTCCCTATGAGTTGAGGCGGCTTAATTTCATGACCTTGGCGTCAAATCAGGGTACTGAAATCATCCTCGACCAGGCCAAGGCTTGTGCTCTCGAGAGCGGCGCTTCCTACACAAAGGTCGTAGGTTATAAAGCATAAGTTGCACTCCTTTTGTTGTAGCTTGGATTTTGTCCCAAATGGGTTTTACCGACAAGGTTTTTAACGAGGCAACGCCTATATGCTACCCGAGGAAGGATGGACAAGTATTCAAGGCTTCTTTTCAATCAACCTCAAAAACTGGGGGGGGGGGGGGGCATCACCCTCGTATGTTACATTTATGGGAAAGATATTTCACAATTAAGAGGGACTCGATAGGAAAACTATGTGATGGACTGAATGTTCAAACGAGCCGTGTCTATATGGAAAAGTCGAACCCCAGTAGCAAAACATGTACGCATGTATCGACTATTTGAAGAAGCATTCAGGTTATATAAAAAATACTTTGTGTCTCATACAGCTCTACACTTACAATCATATGGGAAATGGCTTAAAAGCCAAGACGTAGAAGCACCCCGAATACTCGGGGACTGCCATCAAAATTCGAATTAATAAACACCTCAAAGAGGCACCCCTTCAAAACAAAGGCCAAGGCCAGTATTCTCAAGGTTTAACTTCTCTTACAAGTTCGGAATGTTATAGAATACCAAGTCAAAGTGACACACCCAAAGGCTACATCCAAATAAAAGACTACAGTTATATAATGGAAACGACCAAATAAAAGACCACGGTCATATAAACGATACGACCAAATAATGCAGCTCGGAGGCATTCGACTTCCGCTATAAAGTAAAAGGCCTCCAAATATGTATACAGCAAAATCGAAAGGCTCTATTTCTCACTGTCGAGACATTTCAGAAGCATATCCCATGGTCTCGAGAGTAGGAGATCGCGACCAAACTCTCAACCTAAGGGCTCGCCGAAGCCTGATTCGGAGAAGAACGAAGCCAGGACAGAGGAAGAAGCCCTCTAGTCACATGTCTATATCTGACAGACCCGGCCTATCTAGGGCCTATTCTGTGGCATCATGTCAATCCATCCTATCACTGTACTTTGCATTTATTCTCTATATACTTGTAACCGAGACTCCGCTCCTAATAAAGGGGACTTACCCTTCCTTCCAAAAGAAAGAGGTTGCTCTATTTTCTCCATGAGTGCAATAATATATCTCTCTCTTATTCTTTTTAATTTTCTCATTCTCCTTAGTTCGAAGTCATCTATATCCAATCGTCATTTTCATCATTCACAATAGGCCCGAGGCCCCTTCGCATTTATTGTTTTCATAGTTGCTCTCCGCCATATAGCCCAATATTGGCCATAGAGAGCCTTGGTTAATCATATCTTTACTTGCTACCCCATCCCGACTTTCCCCGGTAACTCGATCCCTGCTCGAGCCTTGACCCCGAGGCCTTTATCGACCTCCTCCGCATCCGGCCAGTAGGACCCTTCAGTTTGCTTACTGCCTCATCTTAGCTCACATTTTATCGATACACTTAACATTTTTAGCATCAACTGCCCAAACAACTAGTTTGCGAATAGATCACGTATTTTAGAATCACATTTACAAATTTATTTGTTGTTACCATATTCACAGTAAAAGTTTGGCACCCACTGTGGGGCTAAATATAATAGTGATTATTTTCTTGTTGGTTTCATCACGTAAAGGCAGATTATCCTTCACTCTTTACTTGTATGAGATCTTTTTATTTCAAGTTAATGCCTGGCTCGGTTAGTAAATTCGTGAACGACTACCACGAGAACCACAGCGGAAGCAGTACGGCTATTCCAACGGTTGACGCGGTGCCACAGGAACTTGATAATGCATTTGGGTCGAGTCAAGTGGATGCAGGCTTGCGAGGAGCACGACGAGTCGACAAAGCCCCGCGCACCGACAATAGAATACAACCCACTGACCAACAGAAAGCTAAAAAAACCCAGCCCTATTGGAACGGGAAGTTAATTTTCATATTAACCTTGAAATATTGCAGGAACAACAACTAGCCATCGCTCAGCTGTGAAATAGCACGGAGACTCCCGACGCAGTAACAATAAGGACACCTTCTTACGGCGACCCAGTATCCGAGAGGTCAAATAACGACGAATCGGTGATCAACCTTAGTGTGGCAGAGAAACTGGGGAATATCCTCAAAAAGATCATATCAGGTTTGAGGGAGTTTCTGCAACAATCCCCTCTCGGGAGAACAGCTCCAGAACCCGCCCTACAGAAACCCGAAACACTAGAACTCGCCAGATGCGATAGGACCTTGGCTCTTTACGGGTACTCCACCACCCTCGCGTGCTCATTTGAAGGTATCAACCCTCGAGACGATGGGTACAAACCCTTCTCTCTAAGGAACTTCGAGGACACTCTCCCGAAGGAAATCTTGGCATCGCGCCGCCACTTGGTATTTGGCCTCACGAACTCGCTCGCCATGCCAGCATGGTCTTCCGCAGAAGCACACACCCGTATCAACAAAACAATACCAAAAAGGCCTGGCACACCATGTGTCGAACAAGAAAGGAATAAAATGTTGCAAAGAGCCACACCACGTCCCCCGATAGGACGAATGAGATCCCTCCCAATTTTGAATGGTTGGACTTCGCCCAAAGCTTAAACAAGGACACCCGACGACTCTAGGACATTCTACGTAGAGACAGATCAAATATCCAACCGAGAGCTGGTTAAATGACTGCACCCAGTGTCAGCCTCAAATTAAAACCTTGGGAAACCATCTAGGAACCTTATCGGGCTCAATATATCCAAGCAGACTCCCGCCAAAGAAGCTCAAGCGAAGCAGGTGGAGATATCACCCTTGCGCAGCAACTGGAAGAAAGAACTTGAGATTCAACCTACCTTACAACGGCAGGGAGATGGCCCAAGGGCAGTATCCTCGAGGAACTTTCAACGGAACTAGGTTCAACAAAGCACACCTGGTAGGGACACCCTGCCCGGCTAGGCGCTATTTTTGCATCGCTATTTCAAATATCGTGATCACTGTAAGCGAAGCCGGGAGCGACAGATGGCTCGGACCCATTCGACCAAAACCCTTGCAAATGAAATACGGTACGGCACAAGAACCACAGGGTGCATGAGGCCGCCAGCTCGTGAGAACGACGACTGTGCTATTCAATGGGGATCGCTACCAAGAATCATCGAGCGGTCAGGAAGGAGGAGACCAGGGAAAGTAAAGCCGGCAAGCCACAATGTATTGCCACGGCAGTAAAAAGGCGACTGCACCCTTCAAAGGTCTGGAAAATGCTGAAAGAACGTATCCACCGCCGGGGCGGGGGATCCTAGGAATATACTCAAAGAGTACCCCTAAATCCAAAGGAAGGGATGCCTAAACTACACCTTAGCCTTGTATTAACACGTTGGTAACCTCTCTTGTTCCTCATTTATCTTATAAAAATTAAAGCATGACCATGAATGCAGGCAATTCGACTAATCATGCCAATGGAATTGGGCCAAAGTCGATAGGGCAGTTCGAATCAATGAACCGAATCACTCCCGCACTTCAAACCATTGATGGACTCCAGACGCCGGTCACCACATCAATAAGTATAGCACCTTCCCTCTAAACAGCTCGTTTGAGTCTGAACCGGGCCGCCGAGCCCGTGAAGTGAGGACATGTTATTCGAATGATGATGGGTACAATGCCCCGAGGTGATGTCAACACCTCTCCGCCAAAGAGGACGGGACCTGCTGACGATAGTGGAACTTAGGCCAACAAAAAGCTATGTGCAACGGGAGGGAATCCCTCGCCATCCAACTAGCCATCGGCGCCAGTGTGAAATCTCAAACGACACCTACATATCCCCCAGCAAGGAAGAACTACTCCAGTGCTTCGATTATCTTTTCACTTTTTACTACCCTACATGCAGGTAGTTAGCCAAGGCATTTATAAATCTTGAACTCCACTCGGAGATCTGAGGACCCTACAGAATCCACTGAGCTCTCTTTACTCAGTTGGGTTTGCAACCCATAGGTCTCACCAACAAGATTATTAGCAGAGCAGTGTGCCCCCTAAAAAGGGCTACGAGGAGATCGTTGGGTTTCCTCCTATAGTCGGACGATGCATGACAGTTTTCTTTTAAAAGAGCGACATCTCCTCTGAAAGGCCAATAAATGGTAGGCTAGTTCTCGAAATGAACCAGACAAGCGGTCCAGACAATCGAAGGAGCTGAGCCCATGCCGGCCGAGTTCATGACAATGAGACCATATGTACTTACAGCCTATATCCACGTCGAGCGATAAACATATATATATATTTTTTCGGCATTTCACCACGGCCTATATCTTCTCTGAGCAATAAAGAATATCTTCTTAGCATTTTTCGAGAAAGATTATTTTGACATATTCGTGGCAAATGCTTCTCCATCAAACAGATCCAATATACTCGGAGACTTGAACGATTCATCACCCCCACGACCCCAGGGTCGGGACTCTGGGCTCACGAAGCCCTCACGATACAACACAAGTTTACAAAAGGCGGTATTCAGGCCTAAACTGATTCAAAATAATCGGGGACTCCATTCAAAAACTTGCACGACCCCAAGGTCGGAACTACGGACGTATCGATCCCCCGAAAGGAAACTCTGAGCTCACCAGAAGTTGTCTTCAAGCATAAACATACTCGATGACTCATAGATTGCTACTAATCGCCACACAACTAGAAAAATCCGAAATTGTAAGATCCTAAAGAGTAGCCTTGGCACAATCAGATATATTCTTCAAACTGTAAGACTTCAACAGACATGAAAAATTGTAAGACCTCAACAGGCATAACAAGCTATAAGACCTCAACAGGCATGACAAACTATAAGACCTCAACAGATATGATAAAACTATAAGACCTCAGCAAGTATGAAAATTCCCATATTAAGGCTATACGCCGCATTTGTAAGAATCCATAAAGAGCATAGCCACGACGGATACGCCTAAACTATTACTAATGGATCGAAAATAGCTACGGCAAAACGCATAGGACTACGATCGAAACGGCTGACACAGCCCATATAATGCTACTCGGGGATGCCCGACTATTGCTAAAAAATTGCAGGCCATTACTCTGATATACTTCAGAAAGAATCGGTTAAAATAGGCTTCCCTCCACATGCAAAAACGAGCCCTGACAATGTCGGCTCAAAAAATGCAAAGCGTCGGTCTACTCGACCTCCGAGCAATGAACCATACGAGGTGCTCGAATCATCACCAACAACGACTTGAAATCTAGGTTCCTCTGGAACCGATGATGGGTCAGGCAAAACATTACAAAAAGACCTTAATGAGCAGATACGAAGCCTACACAAAGCCTATAGGAAAAACACAAGGTAAGAGCCATTGTCGCCATCTAAGCAAGCCTAGGGGAATATTGAAAGGTCTCTGTGACCAGCGTAAAAGCCATTGCCGCTAGCTAAAAAATCATGACAACTTGAGGATTAAAATGAGCTCGAATCATTACTCGATTCGGAGACCTAATCCAAAATATTTAAGAATACAAGCCTACGAGCCACATATCAAAAGTTCTCTATGACCAAGCAGCATAAGTGCCACCACCGCCGAAAATTCAAGAAAAGATAGGGGTCGATTACAGCTCGAATCCCAACATAATTCGGAGACAGGACCCGATAAGTGAAATATTCCTAAGCGAACGACATAAATACCACCAGCAGAAATACAGTAAAATCCAAGGGTCAATTACGGCTTGGATCGCAATGTGACCCAGTGATTCGACCCGAAGATTGCGATAAGCCTACGAGCACTGCACAAGTACTACTGTTGACACGATCTCCATAAAATGTAAGGGAAACTTATAGCCCGAATCGCAATTTCACTCGGAGACTGAGCTTGTAAACAGTTGAAGTGCACGAGCCCAAGGGCGAATTCAGGATCAAATCAACCCAACGAAAACAGCGACGAGCAAAAAATTAGAAGATATAAGTTGCGAGGTTCCCCCTCTTATTATTACATATTGATGGCGAGGCGCAATCCCAGCCCGCATGGTATAATGAAAGCAATATGTGCACAACAAAGAAGGTAAGGAATATTCTTTCCCCTTTCCGACAGCTACGGCCCGGCAGCCTCCTCATCGTCTCCCTTATCATATGATATCAGGAACTTGGCAATGAACTCCTCTCCTTTAGCTTGTTCAATCTCCTCCAAAAGATCAAAGCCCCTGGCACAAATCTCCACGAGGATCTCCCTCAGGGACCTGCACCTCTCGTACTCCCTGCTATTAATTGCTAGATCCAAAGCCTTCTTCAGCTCGGCCTTACTGGCTACATTACTCCTTAAATGAGCCGTTGTACCCTGCCGCGCCCTAGTATTATTTATCACAACCTTGGCCCGGACGTTCACCATCTCAATGTTTACCCTTGATAGCTCAGATGAGAGCCTCGTGTTCATCTTCGCCCGTGCAGAATCACTCGCACGAGCGGCCTTAATTTTGCACCTCGAGAGAAGATGTCATGACCTGAGTCCTCTCTTTAGCCTCGAAATGGGCACCAACACGCGCTTGCTGCTCAGCGAGTCACGTTTGGCCGTGCCGATCTCACCCCAAAGTTGTTCCAGCTCGTCCGCCTTGTCCTTCAAATGAAACAGCAAATACCTAAGGGCACAAGATAAATACGATTACCACCCGCAAGCATGGGCACAAAAAATGCAAAGACAGGAAGTCTTGAGTCGAAGAACAACTCGAATACTAAGCCTAAACATCCAGGCCGAGCATGAAGGCCCAGTACCTGCTCACATCATGAATCACACTTAGGGGTCCCCCAGAATGTCCAACCTGTTCTGAACTAAGAACGACCCCACCAAATGCCAAGACCAGCCTACCTGATCGAAACAATAGCAGGGAAAAGGTACAGAAGAAACAAAACTTTAAAATTTCACCTTGTATATCATGTGCGCAAGAGAAAACATAGTCTCCATCTACAGGCATGCCCTAAATATATTAAGAGCCAAGCTCCAAAATGGAAAAATCTACACTCTACGCTAAAACGATACAGCTTCCCAATATCTCCCTCCACGACATCGACAAGAAGCGATCGAGCATTGCGTTTGTACACCCGCGCTCGACCTAATTCCTCCGAGAGAATGAAACCCCTTGCACTGATTTCTACGAATACCTCCCTCTGGGATTTGAAACGAACATATTTGTTGGTCCTTTGCTCCCAGTCCAGGGTATGTTTTGGCAGCGACATCCTGCACACAAATTGCCATCTCACGATCGACCTTGACTTGGTTCAGCGCTGTCTCCATCCGAGCATCAATTATCTCGGCTCTGACCTTCGAGAGGTCCGATTCAAGTTTCCCAATCATATCCACTTGAGCTTTGGCGATGTCTCTAGTCAAGCGGAGTTGAACCTCGATAGCAGGGACCTTGGCCGAAGCATCCATCTTCTCCAAAGCTCAAGCCTTCGCTTGAGCCCTTAGCTCCTCGCAAGCAATCTTAATGCATTTGACGTCACCTTTGAGGTAGTCTAGAGCCTCCAACTTTTTCCACAGCTAATATAGAAAGAGTAATCATCCCCAAGGCCAGAAAAAAGCGAAACACACACTACTAGAAAATTTCCTGCTCCGCCAAATAACTCTCATAGTTCAAGCTCCGATACGCCTCATCTCGCTAACGTTGCAGCTCTACTTCCTTCTCCTTGCTGAGGAGCCTATGGGACTCGCCTCCTCATCTCGAATTTTCTGTAGCTTGGCCCCTTGACGGAGCAGCTCAGACCTAAGCCTATCACAGGCCGGTGCAAGGAAGGATCTTTAAAGGGAGGAAGATACCGGATACAGGTGAACTATGAGCTTATGGACTTCCTCGAAGTCAAAGCACACTCCTAGTGATTTTTTCCTGTGGACCTGGAAGAACTAACCTCATGCACGACATGCTCACCCAAAAGAACCACCGGCCGGGACTCAAGCGCGTCGGGGATAGTAGATTCAGATAACACCCTCTCCTTGGAGGTATGAGCCTGACTGGCACCACCAAAAGATTTCTCCCTCGTTGCCATCATCCGTCGAGCCAGAGGCCAACGGCTCCTTCCCCTTTCCAGAGCAACATTGCCTTGTCCGAAGGAACCGCCCGATATTTGCAAGCAGTGAATCCAGCATGAATGGAAGGGAAAATTTTTATTTTTGATATACGAAGGTACAGCAAAGGAAATTATGCACATATCTTGGTGTTGCCCCCCCCCCATCCGGTGTGAAGCACAGGTCACCACCTGCGTTTATCACAGGACGAATGGATCACCAGCTTCTGAACCCTACCGGGCAGATCATGAACTTCACCCGACATCCGCGAAGTTGCTGCAGTAGAAAAAATAACAGTATTACTTAGCTAATTTTCACCATATATGAGATCTGAAAAAGCTCCAAACACCTCACTTACGAGTGTGATTCCACCCTTCGAGAAATGGCAAGAACTCCGTAGGGATGATGTCAGTCGTCCAAACCTGGATGAACCAATTGGCCCACTCTCTATCCTCGCCTTCCTCGTCTTCTATGATAAAGGGCGTGGATCAGTTTCACCCCAGAGTTAGTAGACCCCAATGATAGAAGGGTCAATGTAGCCTGACAAGGTGATCAAGAGTGAATTCGAGCTCGGCCTTCTTCCCGAAGAACCTCATCATCAACACCGTTCGTCAAAACGATGGATGAATCTGCGTTACGGTAGCCCAATACTCCAGATAAAACTCAAGCACAATCCTATTAGCAGGGCCAAAGGCAAAAGGATATAATTACACGTTCAGAAATCCATCAGTAGAGTCCGCAATACCCTCGTCGAGGGAAAGTGCCTATAGGACTACCCTTTCGCTCCACCTACACTATCTCCTCACCATCTCCATTTGTTCTCTCTTCAGCAAAGACGCCGTCTCCAATGCAAACTCCCTTGATTCTTGAGCACCAGGAGCAGCGTCCCCGGCCTCTTGTCGGATCAGCTCCGAAGAAGTTTCCATGGCTTTGGCAGAGCTAACAGGCCAAAGAAAAGGTATGCACCAATATTTTCACGCTCAGAAATATGCAGTCATCTATACTAGAATGGAAAGGCGGCTATTTGAAAAATTAGTCTTGGGGAGAAGCTGAGGCTGCTTCACATGTATGCGAAAAGAAACAACGATTCACTTACCCAAGGCAAGCGCTGGGAAGCCAATAACCTCGATACAGATCGACGGTTGATATTCGACACTGAAAGCATCCTCCAATGAGGAGTCATAACTCGAGGAGTCATTTGTATTATCTCCATGCTCGAGGAAGCAATCTACGACAAGACCCCCTGCCTAGAGAGGTCAAACCTCGATGAGCTCTTATCGACCAGTACTCAGTCCAAGGCAAGCAATCGATCCTGCAAATCACTCTTTTATAAGAAGGAAGAGCAAATGCAGGAAGCTCCAATTGTGAAAAGCTACACAAAGGCCCGAGAAATCCCCCCCCCCCCCCAAATACATACCAGCTCCTCAAGAAAAGTCTATCTCGTACAGCCCAGGAGGACAATCTATATCCAGATCAATAAGGACCCCGAGGAACCCAAAGTCGACCTGCATCCAAGGCAACCCCCCCGGGGGACTCCGTAACTCAATGCATGATCTCTGAATAACTCGGGGGACTCCTTTAGACCCGATCCATCATATTAACCCAGATTTGTCCTGAAATATAACGATGGGACCAAAAAGAACCCATGTCGATCGGCAAGAAATCAGGCAAACATTTACGTCCAAGCTAAATATCAGTGATCATCAATACAAAAAGAAACATTCGAAGAGCCTCGAAGGGCATGGAGGCATACAGAAAAAGAGCAAATTCGAAAGTAGAGATCGATAAAGTTCGTTTCTTATTCACAAAAATCTATGTACAAGTAGCCCTCGAGGAGTCGTTACATACAGTTACAAAGGCCTATGGATGATTTATGCGCCAAAAGAAGAAAGTGAAGGGATGCACGTGCAAGGTGAAGACCCGGATACCGATCCACCTTCGGAAGTCCACAACATGCCCCTACAAGTGTGCCCCCTCGGAAGACCCGAAGACCGATCCGCCGACTCTTATTTTATCATCGCCTTGACCCTGTAGTAGCGGCAAAGGTCAACATATCAACAACCAAAATGATAATAGGATGGTACATCTACATCTGGCGAAAAGAAGCTCCAATAGACAGCCACAAGACGACCCGTGGAAGCTCCTCCAAACAGCTTTAAAATCATAAACCATAGTTGGATGTTCAAAGGGGAAAAGAAAAAGATAAGAGAAGAAAAGGCAAGCCAGCGGAAACTGTAAGATGGTGAAAAACAAGGCCAAGGCACCCCCTACTTATTAGGAGATTACAGCACGATCATCCATGCTTCGGAAGATTGACCAACGGGCATAGGTAATGCATCTACGAAAATCGAATCGGCGGCACCTATACCTTGGGGAGAAAAAATCAAAGAATGAAATGAATGAGGTCGAAAAACACTTTATCAGCATGCAGTCATCATGTTCTTTTACCTCCTTCTCCCAAATGTGTTGGGCCGTTTTCGGAGATAAGGCTATTGTATCGGCCTTCGATCAATGCTATACTTTGGCTTTTGAGGCTTTTTAGATGTCTCCCCTTCTTCTTTTTATTTCTTTGGAGGGCTTCGGAACCTTCACTTCATCAGCAGGTGCTAGCCAAAACTCAAAGGCTCCTCCAAGTCCTACATGAAACCGAGGTAAGTATCTCATAACGAAAGTATAGAAAAACAGACTAGAGAACTCACCATGGTTTTTGGCCTCCCATCGACCCTTGGCTAGATTTCACCAGCAATACTCCAAGTAAGAGGAGGCGGAGGCTAGCTTTCAGACCCAAACCTCGAGGTCCGAGACCCCAACAGGAAACGAAGTAGTAGTTGCGCCTCGTAAAGAGGTTAGATCGTCAAAGAATATAAAGTCCGGGGAAAGGGAAGAAAGAAGGGTATAAACCTACTGCATACTCACATTTCATGTTCCACACCTCGAGGAACGGCATCCAATCAACAAGAATTAGATCAGAGGTCTGGACTCGGACAAACTGCCTCATCCACCCACAGTCTTTGTCCTCATCAATAGTAACAAACGTAGTTTTTAAGAATCGGCATTGTAATTTTATCAATCCCCCATAATAAAGTTGGGGACTGAACAGTCTGATTAGATAATCGAGGGTGAAGGACATCCCATCGATTTGGCTTGAAAAGAACCTAATTAAGTAAACAATTTGCCAAAATGAGGGGTAGATCTGACCGAACGTCACTTGGTATCATTGGAAAAAGTGAAGAATAACTGGATCTATAGGACCCTGAGTCAAAATAGTAGGGTCCAACATAAATGGGTAGGCATATACTCTCAGGTACCCCTCTTTATATGTGGTGATGTCCTCCGCGAAGGAAGGAATCGTAATTCCCTTATTGTCCCTCTTAAAATTTTCCTTTACTTTCTTGAGCTCTGCCTTGGTCACCAGAAAAACATATCGAGACATGGGCTCACATCGACCTTGTGTCAAAACAAGCTTCTTGATTTAAAAATCGGATGTTATTTCAGATGGCGAGGGAATGCACTGCTCGACACGAGAGTGCACTACCAGTTTACTCTCAGTAAAATCGAGAAGAAGAAGGAGCTTTTTCCTTTTTAGGAACAAATTTAGAATTTTAGCCATCCTAAGCAAAAGATCCGAGAAGATGAAAGATGTTGTTAGAAAAGATAAGGGAGAGCTCAAGGAGATTGAAAGAAGGATAATGAAACTTTGAATAAAATATGGAATAAAGTTTGGAAGGTTATGGAATCTGTCTATTTATAAAGAGCAACTATGGGAGTCGTACAAAGAGCAACTTTTCAGTCACCTCAACCACTTATTTCATGATATTGGCATCAGGACCAAGGCATCGGAAATTAATTTGTCAAAAATCATCAAGGACAGCCTACAAGTCGAGCTCGAGAAAACACTCACTCAACTACTAAGCCCAAGGGCTACCCGAGTTTGAGAAAATTCTCATTCGTGGACTATCTATAAAACCTAAGGGCTATCTCTATCTTGAGTTAAAACAATGCTCACTCGATTATGGAGCCCAAGGGCTACCCGAGTTCGAGAAAATTCTCATCCGGGAACTATCAATATATCCTAAGGGCTATCTTTATTTCAAGTGCGAGCAAACATCCACCCAATTGTTAAGCCCAAGCGCTATCCGAGTTCAACAAAATTCTCATTTGGGGACTATCCATGAAGCCTAAGGTCTTAACTTTATTTTGAACTCGAACAAGTACTCACTCGCCTACTAAGCCTAAGGGCTACCCGAGTTCAAAATAATTGTCACTCAGGGACTATCCATGAGGCCTAAGGGATAACTTTATTTCGAGTTCGAACAAGTACTCACTCGACTATGAGCTCAAGGGCTACCCGAGTTCGAGAAATTCTCACTCGGGGACTATCTACGAAGCGTAAAAGAGCTCACTTTATTTCAAATTCGAGACCTTGAACTCACCCAACTCGAACTCATGAGTCCCGGTGTCCCGAGCTCGCATCAAACCAATCTAAGCTTAACTAGAGGATTAAAAAAAACCTTTAGGGGTATTATATCAGACGGTTAAAAACCTAAGGGTTTATTATGTTCCGAATACAGTATTCGGACTAATCATTACAGTTATACACTCGGATTTTTCACGAATGAAGGCAGAATGGAATTCAATACGAATCAAAGATAAAATAGAAAAATTCTTATATTACAAAAGATGTTTACAAAGCACATGGGTGGCCCTTACACAAAAACAAGAAGCAAAAACAAAAAGCCAAGAACCTAATCTACTTTTAGGGGAACGCCCTTGATGGATACATCTTCGAGAACCTCCTCCTCGGGGACTCCATCTCGATCTTTTGAGAAAATTGTGGCCTGGTGAAAAACTTGGTGAGTACGGATCTTGTTAGCACAATTATTATGGAGCCACTTCTTGAAACAATGTACTGGTGCGGGATGCAAAAGTTAGTAGATAATACCACCTCTTTTCATAGAAAGCAAAAAGAATGAAGCGCCTTCGAGGAGGGACTTCGCTTCACTCTCCTTGAAGACACCAGGTTGAATTTAGAGAGTTGAGTGGTCGTGAAAAGTTTGCATATCTTTTGATATGGGAAGAATTCAGTGCCATTTTCTCGTTCTTTCGAGCCAACAACAATAACAACAATAACAACAACAACAACAACAACAACAACAACAATAATAATAATAATAACAACAACAATAACAGCAACAATAATAACAACAACAACAACAATAATAACAACAACAACAAAAACAACAATAGAGAGATGAGTAGCAGTGTAAAGTTCGTATATCTTTTGATATGGGAAGCATTTGGTGCCCTTCTCTCGTTCTGTTGAGCCAATAACAACCACAATAACTCAGTATAATCCTACTTAGTGCGAAAAACTTTGAAAAATGGAGTCAACAACAACAATAGAGAGATGAGCAGTAGTGTAAAGTTCGCATATCTTTTGATATGGGAAGAATTTGGTGCCCTTCTCTCGTTCTTTCGAACCAACAACAATAATAACTCAGCATAATCCCACTTAGTGGGAAAAAACTTTGAAAAAGAAAGTCGAAATAACTGATAAAGTTGTTGCCATATGACCTTGTGGTCACAAGTTAAAACGATAAAAATTAGTGATTAGAGGAAGAGATAAAAAAGTGAAATGGCTAAACGTTGATGAAGAAAAAGTGTGTGTAGTTTTTGTTCGGCCAAGTAGCCCACTATTTATTGAAGGCCAATGATGGTTCGGCGACAAATGTGGTTGACCAATGCTGGCATACATGCAATGCTTTTGGGGGGATCGATTGGTGGTGCATTCAATGTTTTTAGGAAATGGACTGACAGGACGTTTCAATCACGTCAGGTGCCTACTTCACGAGCACGACATCATCGTGAGCGGCTTGAGAAAATCGAGGTTCAAATCGTTTCTTATCATCTTATTCTAAGAAATGCGGGAACTATCTATATACGGTCAAAATCGAGGGTTATGAATTTGAAATCTTAACCCGAGTCCGGGAGATTCAAAGTGGGTGTCGTATCCGGCTAAGGGACACCTACCTCAAGGAAGCTGATCGAATGCTTGGCACGAACTTCATCGAAGGAAGCACTGTCTCGAAGTCAATCAAGAAATAGTAAAAATTTCTCAAGGACACGTGGACCTACGCATTAATTATAGGATAAGGGTTGTACGAAATGATACAGGTCCGTACTAGTCCGTAATGCACTTGTACCAATCTTTACTTTTATGAGCAAGGTACTATATTGGGATTTTCTTCTCCTATATAAAGGGGAGCCCAATCATTTTGTAAAGATCAGATACTCACTGCAATAGAATATTATTATTTTCTCTTGTTTAACGTGCTCATCAATTATTCTTCAGTTTTATCGGCTTTACTTTATTGTTCATACGTTATTGTTCTTAGTTGACTTTGAGGTCCCTAGATAGACATGCTCGAGGCAGCTATTGTTCTGATAACATTGATTTGGTTCATTATTTCTTCTTACTTAAGTTCAATTTTACTCATATTATCACTAGTATTAGAATATATTACGTATCTTTAAAATTATAATTAACTTTAATTGTTACTCATATTTCAAAATTACCGTTTTTGCTGATAAAGCCATTGATTTTTGAAAAAATTGTGTATTCTTTGTGTGTACTTGTTTAGTTTGATATATGGTGATGCAAATAGGTTTGAATAAGTAAGTAAAAAAAAAAACGTTACTCCCAGATAACAAGGATCCTTTGCTGAAGAAAGAAAAGAAGAAATGAGATGTGAATATGATTCCCCAACAATTTTGTCAGCAACGGAGGGTGTTTTAAAACCTTGTTGATTTAAGGAATTTTCCAATAAGACAAATGAGATCCTAATAATCAATTCACTAAGCTCCAAGTCTTCAAGTGAAAAAGTTCGTCACCTCCAGAAAGGAGGTCACTAACTCAGAAACCATGACTAAGAAATGAGTAATTATGTACTTTTGGAGAATCCCAAGCGTGAATAATTGGATTTTCTACTTTTTAATTTTATATCTTATATTTAAATTTACAATCACCTATCCTATCAATAATAGGAAAAGTTAAGGTTTAATGTTCAATTCCAATAAGCTCTCAAAATTACTATTTAATTTTTAAAAAAGATTCTTCAAGCTTCTAAATTAATTTTCGAATCAGTAATTGCGATTCAAATATTAATTCAACAAACCAAATTCATTTGGGTGGTAAAAATTATATTTTTAACAAGCTTAAATATGTGAGTTTAAATTTCGAATTTGATTTTGTGAGAAACTTGAACTGCGTGTTATTTAGACTTATTAGGAATAGTATAAGGAGGTTGTATATAAAATTTGAAGTCGTTTAATGGAGATTTGGACTGATTTTTGAACAAGAATTGCAACTGAAAATCGTGGAAGAAGTTCGTCTACAGATGCTTGTATAAAGGTGTATAAAAGTGTATAAGGTGTGTTTCTACACTCATATACAATATTATACAAGATTATACATAATTATACAAAAAATCGACTTTGTCTTCTTCCTTGCATCTTTTATTAAATTTAACTCAAATCTTGCTCAAGTCTATTCCAAATCACTTCAAATTTGAATTTTAAACTCCTTTTGATATTTTCAATCAATTGGAAAAATACCCAATCCAAACAACTAACAAATTCAAAAAAATCCATTTTCAAAAGTAAAACTTTAAATGGTCTTCAATGGTGGACTTCTACTCTTTAATTTTCTTTCATTGCAAGTAGTTGACACAAGCGGAGAAGCAGAAAATACACGGCCCTATGATGCATATGTAGAAGATGTGAGTAGAAGAGAGTGAAAGCAATAGTTGTGAGAATAAAGAATTAACTTCATGGCTTTTAGAAGCAATAATTGTAAAAATACATATTTTAAATTTGTAATTGCTTTCAAAATATATACAATATGGACTAAGTGTCGTAAAACTTAAAAATATGAGCCATTTTTTATTATGGTGTAAACTCATATGTATTTTTTTATAATTCTTTCAATCTCAGATTAATAGTTAAGTTGCTTGGCGATCGCAATTTTCACCTTGTTGGTAAGGTAAGGATTCGACTCTCCCTATTTTTCCTTCATAGAAACTTCAATGGCAAAATTGAAGTTCTATAGATCAGCTTCTAGCTAGTGAACATCAAAACTGTAGTCTGTAGGTCTTGGTTATATTTAATGTTTGGCAATTTTGCCGAGTTGACAAATGCCACAAGATATCCATGAGATTGTATGTAAAATACATTGGACTTTGGTTAAAGTGTAAGTATTTGCATGACGTCAAATAATCATATATTGAACTATAATTCAACGTTGAAATAGGATTCTTTTGAAGACGAGTTTAGATAATCATTTTCTAACTATGTTGTTGGATCTTGTTCAATGCTTCTCAATCTATTTTTGTATGTCCTTTCACACGATGAAGAATACCACGAGGTAATAATCAACGCCGGCTCTAGAAGGTAAGTGAAGCTCTTGCTTTAAGCCCCCTAATAATTAAGGCCCCAAAAATAAGAATTATTACTATATTATTATAATAGATACTCCATACTTTATACTTATATAACTATTAATAAAAAAATTAAAAAATATTAATAATTTTTAATATTTGGTAGACGTAAAATTGAGTAAGTTAATTGGATAAATTTATCTCACTAAATTAAATTACATGTTTACCTTCTTATTAATTTTATTTTTCTTTCTTTATGTATAGTCTTTTTTTCATAGTTCTTACAATTTTACTTTCTAATTTTAACTTAAATTCTCTAAATTAACTAATTCTTTTTGTCACATTTGATTAATCCACGCACCAAAAAAGAAAGTTCTTTTGTGTCTCATCTTTTTTAACTAAGAATTCCCGAGGCAAATATGACAAGGTTCAAAACATGATAAATAGTGGGCTCACCCTTACCATTTTCACTTAAGGGAAGAATTCGATATCATATGACTATTAGGAAATATTGTAAATATCTTTTGTGTATCTTTTTATAATTGGTAGAATATTCTCTCATTAATTGTACAATCCTATAGTTGGTAGGTTTTGATTTTCCTTCATTATTGTACAATCCTATAGTTGGTAGGTTTTGATTTCTCTTTACTCTATATATACTTTGGTGAGCAATACAAGACACTTACTTCTCCAAAACTCTCTACATGGTATCATATGCCAGTGGCTTATCGCCAAACAAACCCTAAATACATACTACCCGCCGCCGCCGTAGCTCCTCTCATCGGAGCCCGTCGCCGCCGCCGCTGCACTAATCGGCAGCCCTCTTTTTCTCGACGCCGTTCAGCGCCTCCTCTCCTTGCCTCGCGCTCATGGCCGCCACGACGTCAACCGCGCCTCTCTTGCCGATTTCCATAAATGCATCAGCTCAAATCCCACTCAAATTGGACTCCACTAATTACCTGGCATGGAAATTTCAATTTCGAACCCTCCTTACGGGTTACGATCTCCTCGGCTTCTTGGACGAATCGAAGCCATGCCCACCGGCCACTATTGTCGACAACGACGTTACATCCCCCAATCCACCATATCCTTACTGTATTCGCCAGGACAACCTTATTCTCAATGCCATCATCTCGTCGATCACACCGACGATCATCTCCTTCATTGCCGCTGCGGAAACCTCTAAAGAGGCCTTAAAAAGCAGCTCCACAATCCGGTAAAAGGTTCTAAATCTATTATTGACTTTATGCACGGTATTCGCGTGATTGTGGATGAATTATCTCTCCTGGGTGCTACCGTTGATTCTGAGGATCTTGTCATAAAGGTTCTAAATGGTCTTGATGACCCATATATGGAACTCTCTCATGCCATCCAAGCCCGTGAGTCTCCCATCTCTTTTGCTGAATTACATGACAAGCTGTTAAGCATGGAGGCTCAGATTACTGCTCGTGTGCCGGCCACCTCCGTCACATCCGACTCGGCTCCGTCGGCTGCCTTCATCACCGGATAGCAGCCAGTCCGTCACCGATTCGGTAGCCGCGGGCGCGGCCGCATCAGCCGCGGGTCAGTCTCTGGTCGCGGTGGTTACTCCAGCAATGATCAATCTCGCGGGTACAATGGGAAGTGCCAACTCTGCAATGAATTTGGCCACTCCGCGCACCGCTGCCCATCCTATCCCGTCTCCGGCGCCAACCAGCCCCCTTACGGTGGACCATTGTCGCGGCCAGCTTATGCTTCGCCGCCCTATCCAGCTGCTCACACAGCCCATCACTCTCCGACGACTCCCTCTGCATCCGATTGGATCCTGGACTCTGCTGCCTCTCATCACATAACCTCTGATCTTGCCAACATGTCTCTTCACAGTCCTTACACTGGCTTCGACAATGTGGTTATTGGTAACAGTGAAGGTTTGACAATTTCATACTGGACAACTTAACAGTCATTCCTCTCTTTTATTACCTGGGGCTCTCTGTGTTCCACATATACGTAAAAATTTGATCTCTGTTGCCAAATTATGTCGTCACAATAATGTTAATGTTGTTCTTTCTGATACTGATTTTCAGGTGAAGGATCGTCGCACGTGGGCAACGCTTGTTCGCGGCCCACTTAGGGGCAACACCTACTACTGGCCGGCGGCTCCCAGTCTCCCATCTGCCCTCACGGCACAAAAGCTCTCTGCGTCATTGTGGCATTCTCGCTTTGGTCACCCGTTAGCTAAAACCCTGCGTCATTTAGTATCGTCTAGCACTATAGCGTCCAGTAATGTGTCTGATCTTGCCTGTGTATCTTGCAAACTTCATAAGTGTCATAAGTTACCTTTTTCTGAGTCAAGTCTGTCTTCTACTGCTCCCCTGGAGCTTATTTTCTCCGATGTATGGACCTCTCAGATTATTTCTAATGAAGGGTTTAAATATTATGTCATCTTTGTTGATCATTTCTCTAAGTATGTTTGGTTTTTTCCTTTACGCCGTAAATCTGATGTCTCACAAACCTTCCCCATTTTTAAATCCATTGTAGAGAAATATTTCTCTGCTAAAATCATTACTCTGCATACTGACAATGGGGGTGAATTTCTCGCTTTACGCTCTTTTCTTGCCTCTCATGGCATCTCTCATCTTACGTCACCTCCTCATACTCCTCAGCACAATGGCTATGCTGAACGCCGTCACCGTCATATTGTCGATACTGGTCTCACTCTCCTTCATCATGCCTCTATACCTCTCATTTACTGGCCTTATGCCTTTGCTACAGTAGTCTACCTCATTAATCGTCTTCCCAAGACAAATCTCTCGATGCGCTCCTCCTTTGAATCTCTCTTCCAGAAACGCCCCAACCTTGCCAAATTACGTGTCTTCGGCTGTCAATGCTTCCCTTGGCTTCGGCCCTACACCTCACACAAAATGGAACCCAGATCTCGTGCTTGTGTCCTCTTCGGCTACTCTACTACTCAAAGCGCCTATCTCTGCTTTGATCTTTCAACGTCTAAAATCTTCGTCTCGCGTCATGTCACCTTCCATGAAGATGTCTTCCCGTTCTCGAAAATGTCTAACCCCGAGTCTCCCCCTGTACCCATTCTGGTCTCCCTAGAAGTCCTTCCGCTGCCGCCACCAGTACCTGCCGTTGCTCCCACCAGCGATCCTTCACCGGACGCACTCCCGGCGTCACCGCCCGCGCCACCAGTGCCCCTTCCGGCACCGCCAGCGGCCCCTGCCGCCGCTACACCCATTATGCTGCATCCTCTCAGGGTGGTCATTATATGCATACACGCAGCAAAAATAACATCTTTATGCCCAACAAGAAGTTTGGTATGTCTGCTGTCACCTCTCCTGCTGTTACTGAACCTCAGACCCTATCTAGTGCTATGTCTGATGAGCGCTGGCGCGCTGCTATGTCATCAGAGTTTGGTGCTCTGCTACGGAATGGCACTTGGGATCTTGTCCAGCCTGATTCCTTGCAGAATGTTGTGGGTTGCAAGTGGGTTTATCGCATCAAACGCAAGCCTGACGGCACTGTGGATAAGTTCAAAGCCCGGCTTGTTGCAAAGGGCTTTCATCAGCGTCCAGGTGTGGATTTCCAAGAGACTTTCAGTCCGGTTGTTAAGCCAGCAACTGTGCGTTTGGTTCTCAGTATAGCTGTATCCAACGGCTGGCCTCTTCGTCAAATGGATGTGTACAATGCCTTTCTCCACGGGAGGCTTACAGAGGATGTTTATATGGCACAACCACCGGGCTTTGTTGACAAAGCCTATCCATCTTATGTCTGTAAGTTACAGAAAGCTATCTATGGTCTCAAACAGGCACCCCGGGCATGGTACAGTGCGCTCCGCCAAAGCCTTCTGACCATGGGTTTCGTCAAGACTACCTCTGACACTTCGCTCTTCGTCTTTCAGCACTCTGGTATTACGGCTTATTTTTTGGTGTATGTTGATGATCTCATATTGACTGGTAATGATTCTTCTTTCTTGAACCATGTGATTGACTCTCTTGGGTCTCAATTTTCTCATAAAGACATGGGTGATCTAAGCTACTTTCTTGGTGTTGAAGTTCTGCGCAGCTCCAAGGGGTGTTTTCTTTCTCAGCGTAAATATGTTGTTGATCTTTTGACTCGTCATAATATGCTGGAGTAAAATCATGTTCAGACGCCAACAGCGGCGTCAACTCGCCTTCATCTGGCCGACGGCTCGGCCCCTGCCGACGCATCCACCTATCGACAGGCCCTTGGGGGCCTCCAGTATCTCTCCTTCACTCGTCCTGATATCTCCTTTGCTGTGAATAAACTCTCACAGTTCATGCATGCTCCTACTATCACTCATTGGGGTGCAGTTAAGCGCCTATTCCGGTATCTGAATCGGACGCATGACTTTGGCGTCTGGCTGCGTCCTTCATCTGCTATACCTCTGCATTGTTTCTCTGATGCTGATTGGGGTAGAAACTGTGATAACCGCTCCTCAATTGGTGCCTATGTTGTTTTTCTAGGTCCAAATCCTATTTCATGGAGCTCCAAAAAGCAGCGTTCCGTTGCACGATCATCTACTGAGGCTGAGTATCGTGCCATTGCTTCTGCTGCCGCTGAAGTACGTTGGCTTCATTCCCTGCTGTGCGAGCTTCATGTCCCTCTTCGGCTGCTCCTGTCATTTACAGTGACAACATTAGCGCCACTTATCTCTGTGCCAACCCTGTGTTTCATTCTCGCATGAAACACATCTCCACTGATTATCACTTTGTTCGTCAATTGCTCCAGAATGGGTCCCTTCGTGTTGCTCACGTATCCCTTGCTAATCAGCTTGCTGATGCTTTCACCAAGCACTTATCTCGTCCTCGTCTTCTTCTGCTGATGTCCAAGATTGGCGTGTCCTCCGGCCCTCCATCTTGAGGGGGCGTATTAGGAAATATTGTAAATATCTTTTGTGTATCTTTTTATTATTGGTAGAATATTCTCTCATTAATTGTACAATCCTATAGTTGGTAGGTTTTGATTTTCCTTCATTATTGTACTATCCTATAGTTGGTAGGTTTTGATTTCTCTGCACTCTATATATACTTTGGTGAGCAATACAAGACACTTACTTCTCCAAAACTCTCTACAATGACGTGCGCCTAACTCATACATTAAGAGTTGTGCTTTCACCACTATATCAAAATCATATAGTCTTTTTGAGCCGCCCCTCATTAACAATCAACAATTATTTACAAACGACTGCTCCACCATAAACGTACTGTTCAATCAGCTTCATTCACATTTGATAACTGAATAACAGACTCACTGTCTTTAATGCTCTTGTCATTATTACCTTATCTTAAGTGAGACTCTATAAATTTGATTGAGAATGTCAAGGTGGATAATTAGCATTAGTATGAGACTAATAAAGCCTTGATTTAGGTCTCCCAAAATTTTTAATAATGGATTTTGTATTTTTATTTCAAATTAGACAATAATGTTTGTAGAAAAAAAAAGTACAAAAAAAGTTGTAGAAAAGAAAGAAAGGTGTCTACTTCTAAACAATAAAAATATTTTTAATACTTTGAATTAAACTACTTAAATCTTCATATTAATAAATATATTTTTACACCAATATCAAAAGTAATATATTGAAAATACATGTCTAACATCTCATTTATTTTAAGTTTTCTTTTCTAATATAAATAATAATATTTCCATGTGAAACTAAAGACATTATGTCATTTAAGAATATATATACTATAAATAATAAGCATGAAAAAAAATGATAAGAACTTTTTTTTTGCATGTATGTGTATATGTACAAATAAAAATGTATAAAGCCTCTTATTGAAATTTTAACTTTAGGCCACTAGGGAACTTGTTATTCAAGCATGATGACTTACCTTTCCGAAGCTAGTAATTTGACGAGCGATATTATTTTTAGATTTGCGTCACAAATTGAAAAATAATAATTTCTGATTGTAACGAAGTTAAAGGATGTGTGTCCTTTTAACATTATGATTAATATATTAGAAGTGCTTTTTTAGTTTTCTTTTGGATTCAGGGTAGGTGGACGAATAAGGTGGAGCTTGGAAGAATTGGAGACAGTTGGCTGATGTGTAGAGTAACCCTGTATTGTTGAACCGATCGGATCGGACCCGTGGTCCGGGCGGGCCTAACAGGTCTGGTGGGACGGTCATGGTATTCCTGAGTCTAGTGTTACTCTTAAACATGTGACGCGCCGGTCCGCATCATTTAGTCCGTGAGCCCGGGAACGTTAGGCCCTGGACCATCAGCCGGTCTTGGCGGACCCAACGTCTATATTTTAAAATTAAAAAAATTGGTAATCACCAACGGACATATTTTAAAAAGTAGCTGTTTGGGCTACAATTTGACCGTTTGGAGGTTTAAAAAATGGTCATTTGGCCCCCAAACTTTAATTTAACCCAAAACTTTATATAATTATACTTTTACCCATTTCTCAACTATAAATACCCCCTCATTCTTTCATTTTTATTCACCAATTCATCAATCTCTCTCAATATTTCTACTACAATTGCTTAATTTATTGTTGAAAATTTGTGAAAAATTGTGAAGTTGTTGAATTGAAGTTTTCAAGTGTTCAACGATTTTAATTTTCAAGAAGTTGTTCGGCAATCCGGTATACTCGTTTCAACTCTTATGTTTTAATAATATATTTTTTGTGTGGTTTAGTTTGCATAATTATAATTAATATGGCATTTTCTTTGAAAAAAATATTTGGTAAAGGAAAAGGTAAAACCGGTGAAAGTAGTGGCCATAATACTATCCTTCCCCCTACTCCCCGGCCTAGAAAAAATAAGCAAGTTGAAAGTAGTCGCCAACCTAGACGTCCTTCTCCTCCTCCTGTAATTCTTGATAGTGATCACCCTTGCTTTCAATTTACCGATAGTGAATTTCTACATGATGTTGCAGTAGGTGATAGATTAGATGATGAAATTATGAATGCTCTTTGTCCTAGTGAACCTATCTTAGAGGAAAATGAGGATGATGATGATGATGATGAAACCCAAGCACCAGATTTAGATGATACACCTACTAGTCCTGTTAATAACTCAAGTAATGCACCGGCCGACCCACCTGTAGAAACTCCAACTATTAATAGACAACCTGCTAAACGTCAGGAAATATCTAGTTTGAAATTTTTTTACTCAAGTAAGAGAACTAAATAAGGCTAAGTGTAAAACTTGTGAGAAATTACTGGTTCATAAATTTACTGGAAATCGTAGCGGCACGGGTAGTTTGACTAGGCACATAAAAACACACCCTAGAGATAAGGCTAGATTTTCGCAAATGCAAGCGCAACAAGAGGGGACAAGTGTAGATTCTGCGGTTATTTATTTACTCATATACCTAATCGGATTTCTATTACTACTGATATTGGTAGAAGTGGTAATAATTGTGATTATCTAACTATTACAAGTCATTGGATAGATGAGGACTGGACTATGCAATAACGTATAATTGCGTATAGAATAATTAATTCACATCACACAGGTAAGTTTATAGCTAACAATGTTTCAGATATTTGTAGATATTTTGCTTTAGCGATAAAATAATGGCAATTTCTATGGATAATGCTTCTAGTAACACCAGTGCTATAGGCATGCATACAAAAACACTAAATCCTGCATTTACTAATGTTTTCCATATTAGATGTATTTGTCATATTTATCATTTAATTGTCGGTGATGGTATGTGAATTTTAAACATAGAAATTGAAAAGTTTCGAATGGCTCTTAATTGGCTTTTTTATTCAAACCGTAGAACTAGACTTAGAGAGTATTTTATAAAATGTGATGAATATGGCCTTAAAGAAAGAAAGGTTCCTAAACCTTGCCCGACTAGATAGAATTGTATGTACGAAAGTTTAGTAGTTGCATATGAATATAGAAACCCAATTAATGCAACGGTTAATTCTCAAGTAGGTGGTGAGGATGATGATGAAATGCTTACTACCCAAGATTGGACGAATATTAAAATTCTATTAGATTTTTTAGAATATTTTCAAGTTGCTACAAATGCATTTTCTGGGCAATATTATCCTACTATTTCAAACTGTTTAGTTTATATTGCCGCACTAGCTGATTTGTTTGTTGAATTTGGTGAGGGTGGAGATATTTATAAACTTGTATAAATGAAATGAAACAAAAATTTTATAAATAGTTTTTTCCTATCCCTCCTATTTTTGGTGTTGCTGCAATGTTAAATCCTACAGTAAAATTGGGAGATCCTCATTTTTGGTAATCAAATATTTATAAGGCTTTAGATCTTTCAAACGAGGAAGTTTCTACACTTGCAGAAGCAAAAGCATCAATTAAAATTAATACTCAAATAGTTTATAATGCTTATCAACTTGCCTTAGAGCATGCTAGGCCAAATATTACAACCCCTACTTCGTCTAGCTCATAATCATCTAAAAGAGTTGCGGGCTTAACAACTCTTAAATCTTGGACGGAGTTCCGGGGTTCTCAAGGTGATAATTATGATGAAACTTCACATGTAAACGAGCTTCAAGTTTATTTGTCTCAGAGACTTGAAAAGGAGAATCCAGACGGCTCTTTTGATCTTTTGGAATGGTGGAAGTTAAGGGGAAAACATTTTTCGGTTCTTGCATGGATGGCTCGGGATATTTTATCAATTCAAGCTTCAACTGTTGCATCGGAGAGCGCTTTCAGTCAAGTAAGACTGCAAATAGGTGATCATAGAGCGTCGACGATGGATAGCTTGGAAAAATCGGTACTTTTTAGAGATTGGATCCGCTCGGAAAGAAGAAACTTTGGAATTGCATAATCACAACCGGCGATAGATGAAGCTTATGAAGAAATGATAGCGGAACTTGTGGAGGATTCGGCTTCGCCCGGAAGTGGTGATGAACAAGCTTCTTTTCCACCACCAACACAACCTCCTCCCAACCTTGACGGATTTATGAGATTTGTTGGAGATACAATGTAGATTATGATGTAACTTGTACTTTGGCACATCTTTTTTTTAGTTTTATTTCTTTTAATGGTGGTATTAGTACTTTGTTGTGCTCATTCCATTGGGGGAAGGAAGACTAAGAAAAACATGCCATTTTTGGTAATAAAAATTATAAGACATACCCTTGAATATCTTTCTCAATACTTCTTTGTCTTTACTTCGAATTATTTATAAGCTACAATATATATATATATATAACATACAATATATACTACAAGAAAATATATACGAGAATATATATACATAACATACAACCTAAACTATAAGAAAATATATAAGTAATAACATATATACATAAGATATAATATATATAAGAGATATATATACATAACATACAATATATACTACAAGAAAATATGTAAGGGAATATATATATATATATATATATGTAACTTACAATATATACTAATTACTACAATACAATATTCAATGAAATATATATTATATATACTATACTAATAACTAGTATACTATAAATATATTCTATACTAGTATATTATATACTATACTAATAACTAATATACAAGATATTGCCTTAAACAAAAAAAAATTAAAAAAAAGTCCGCCAGGCCCACGAAGCCCACCCCCCAAGCCCAGGACCATATGGTTTAGGCCCGTCACGGGCTGGTCTCATCCATTGAGCCCACGAAATCCGGAACCGCCAGGCTAGGGACTGCCAGAGCCCAGGCCCATGAAGCCCAGGCCCGCGAAGCCCTTTTAGGCCCGGGCCCTGGACAAAATACAGCATTAGATAGAGAAGCACTAAAAACTAACAGAAATATATATGTAAAAATTGTGCTAAGTGATTCCATGTTGATTTATTCGAATTGGTCAAAATTATTGAAGCAAGTTATTCTTAAGAAGAGTTTCATCTTTTATATTGGTTCTAAAGTTCTGCCTTAATTATATATTAGCAAAATGTTTAAGCCAGTTTCCTTGAAATGTATACCATGTCACTTAATTTCATCCAATTCATATTATCAATTTGGAATAAAATTGGATATATTAGAATAGGTATTAGTGCAATAGAGTTATATTTTAGGGACCATGCGAATGAGGACTCCTAATAAAAATATATGTCATAATTCCAATTAATCACTATCACTTATTGAATTGGTCAAAATCAGATTGAGGATTAAGGCGTGTAGAGATGGTTGTGATGGATGATTTGCAAACTATCATGAGCAGTTTGTTTGAGGTCGAATAGTGATCAAATGGATCGAGACGCCTAGCATTCAATTACTGTCGAGGTTGAGTAGCATAGGTAGAAATAACGGTTAGTTTTATATTGAGATCTTCATAGAGAATATTTTACTGAATATTTTCTCTAATTGTACTTTAGTACTATTTAGGAATATCACATATAAATAGAAGGAAAGATGAGGCAAAAAACATAATATCTTAGATGATAAGAACACTTTAAATAGTAAGCTTTCTAAATAAATACAAAGAACAACTTCATGAAGAGATTCAATCTTTTTGGAACTTTTGTTTGGTCAAACACTTGTTTGAAACTTTTGTTTTTATCGTGTTTGGTTCCTAATTAAATCAACATTAATGTTGAAAGTACCCAATGGGCTTTCTTCACAAGGTATAAATAAGTAAAAATTATATGGCATAGTTATTTATTAATGTGGTATTTATTTTTTATTTAACATTTTTAATGCTAAACAACAGTAGCTACCAATTTATTAAAATTAATATAAAAATACTGTGTTACCGTTTCTTCTATCTCATACAATATTGCAGGGTTTTACTGCTGGCGGCTTCATCTATATTTCGATTGCTGGGGTGTTAGCTGAAATGAATAGTGGTGGCAGGACTACATTGATGAATACAGTAATCCAACTTATCTCACTATTATCAGGGATGGTTGTTGCTATTTGTATCTCACTTGCTGAATGACAATACATGCTACTTATCGTGTTCGTAGAGAGGGGTTGAAGTCTACCCCCATAGGTATAAGAACAGCCTTCTGGTATTACCTGTTACGACAACATCCGGCCAGAGAATACACATTACTTGTCTGATATTAATGAAATTAATGAACATCGTGAAAAGTTCATCTTCATCATTTATTTTCTACTCGTTTTGCCTATGAGGTTGGTTGAATAAATCAGCAAAGTAGAAATTGGATACATTATTATATATTACATAATGAAATATTGTGGCGCTTTTTTGTGCAAAGATACAAATAACGTTTGATATTCTGTTATGTTATGGATCTGAACATACAGTTACAAGTTCAAAAGTTAAGGACACTTGGTCCTGAATTTAGAATTACAAGTTAAAAAGTTAAGGATACTTGGTCCTGAAATTAGACTAACAGGCTCAAAAATTAAGGACAGTAGGTCCTAAACTTATAGTTACAAGTTCAAAAGCTAAGGACAGTAAGTCCTGAAGTCCTGAACTAAGACTAACAAGCTCAAAAGTTAAGGACACTTGGTCTTGAACTTATTGTTACAAGTTCAAAAGTTAAGGACACTTGGTCCTGAGCTTAGACTAGCAATCTCAAAAGTTAAGGACAATAGGTCCTGAACTTAGATTTATAAGTTCAAAAGTTAACGACAAATAGTCCTTAACTTAGAGTTACAAGCATAGAAATTAAAAATAGGTGGTCCTGAACTTCGAGTTCCAAGTTCAAAAGTTAAGTACATGTAGTCGTGAAGTCCTGAACTTAGAGTTGCACGTTCAAAAGTTAAGGACATGTAGTCCTTAACTTAGGGTTGCAAGTTCAAAAGTTAAAGACATGTAGTCCTGAAGTTCTGAACTTAGAGTTGCAAGTTCTAAAGTTAAGAACACTTGGTCCTGAACTTTATGAGCAGAAGGGTATTTTCCTTCGTGTAGGTAAAGTTTATTGAAGCAGTGTCTAAAGACTAAAAACATTTTAGATAGTGACTTAAAAGAAAATACATGTATTATTAGTGGCTAACCGTGCATTTCCCCTTATAAATGAAGGAGTCGCGCCATATGAAATTAACAAACGCGTCATACAAGTTTATCTAGTATTCGACTCCTTTTCTGAAATAGCTAGAGCAAATTCATGGACAACATCAATAAATTTTCACATTATCATATCACCAAAAAAAAATTAATTACAAGACTCATCCAAAGTAATTGGTGAAATTAGTAATTTAAAAAATAAAACAAATCACTGCAACGGGGTATAATGCACTAATGACTTAAATAAAAAAGTGTTATAAATAGAGAGATTCTACACTTCTATTTAAGGTGAATGTCTTTAATTAGAGAGATTCTAGAGTCCTATTATTGGTAGCTAAATCATCCTCCTCCCTATAAATAGAGGTGCCCTCTACCATTGTAAATCACTCCTAACATTCTCTAAGTATCAATAAGAAGAACTCTCTCTGCTCTTCTCTCTGTTGCTCTTGTTCTTGCATTATTGTTCTTGTCTTTTATATTATTTCATAACACGTTATCAGCACGAGACTCTACCGTCTCAAGAAACACTTTGAGAAGATTAAGGAGAAATTCGCCCACACGAATTTCGCTAATTCCGGGCATTATCCGGGTCACGCTTCAAGAGATAAGTATCAATTTTATGTTCGATTAAAATCTATAATTATGTGTTGTCTATATTACATACAAGTGATCCTAGCTATTTACTTCCGCTATTCCTTTCTTTGTTACAATTGAATTGATAACTGGTTTAATTTAGTTGTATAGTAGAACGTTTCTATTCAATTATGCAAACTGGGCAGAACTGTGACCCCAACTCATCACTATTTTTGCAAAGCTTATTAAAGATGGAATATTTAATTGCTTTTGCTGGTGTTTGTGTCTCATAGCGACTGCTGCACCCAAGGATAATTTTGATGGGCTCTCGCCTCAATTCTGTTGCTAATGATGGCAGATAAAGTTGATAACTAAGGAGAATTTTACTCTCTTTCCAAGGGGAAAGTCTCACGGATATTGTATCTACCAAAAGCTAGAGGGCGAGTATTTTCCATCAGAGGGATGACTGCTCACTATGTCATAAAAGGATTTTCTATACGGAAAAATAGAAGAGGTATATTTGATATCACAACATTTATTGGTATACCTTAAAGGTAAGTAATTTACTTTTCCCTTTCAAATCCTTGAAATTCTACGATTTGATTTCATATACAAACAAAGACAACAAAGTTTGATTATAACTCTAATGGAGTTTGTAAGAAATTACACTCACATGAAGTGGTGAAACTTCTATGCCTTGCCATGATCAAATTCATGTATGATTGTGGGCAAAAGATTGAAAATCCGTCCCATTGAATTTGCTCCATTCCCTTTAGAGAATGTGGTAGCAATATATGATAAGTCTGAAAGAAGACAAAATTATTACCATGAAGGTATTAATGAATGTGGACGTGGCAAAGAATTCCGTCCAATTGAATTTGCTCCATTCCCTTTAGAGAATGTGGTAGCAGTATGTGATAAGTCTGAAAGAAGATAAAATTATTACCGTGAAGGTATCAATAGATGTGGACGTGGCAATAGACGAAATTATAATCGTCATTATTGTGATAATGAGAATAATAAAGATTCTCAAAATAATCTTTCACTTTATGAAAGTAATATTTGACATGAGATTGTGTAAAGCATATGATTATGATCCATTCCCTGAAGTGAATGTGATAATTGTAATAGAGCCCGTAAGTATGAACACGCTCTTGATATAATTTTGTTTTATGTCTGACATTATGAAAAGAAAGTTCGTTGCCCTTGAAATTTCGGGCAAGAACTATATGACATGGGTGTTGGATGCTGAAATCCATTTGGATGCAATGGGTCCTGGAGACGCCATTAAAGACACAAATAATGCATCCACCCAAAACTATGCTAAGGCCTTGTTTTTCTTGCGCCATCACCTTGATGAAGGTTTGAAACTATGCTAAGGCCTTGATTTTCTTGCGCCGTCACCTTGATGAAGGTTTGAAACTATACTAAGGCCTTGATTTTCTTGCGCCATCACCTTGATGAAGGTTTGAAAATTGAATATATCACAGTCAAAGATCCACCTATCTTGTGGAATGGCTTAAAGAAGAGATATGACAACCTGAAGTTGGTCATGCCACAAGCACGATACGATGAGAATCCAAAAGCAAATAGTTCAGAAACTAAATGTTATCGTTGCGGTGGAAACGGGCACTAGTCAAAGACTTGCCGTATACCAAGACACTTGGTTGACCTTTATCAAGCATCTCGAAAGAGAAAAGGCCCTGAAACAAATTTTGTCTATGACGACAACTTGGACTTCACCCACCTGGATGTGGCAGACTTCTTTGAGCAACCCGAGGGGAAGATAGACCACCTAATCGGTGATGGATCCGTGATGAAAGAAGATGGAGCTGTTTGATTTTATTCTACTTATTTGTATTAGTCAATGAATAAATCAATAGTCATTAGTATTAGCTTGTATTAGTTAGTTCATGATATGATGTTAGCATTAGTTCTTTAGAATGTTTCAATATTCTCAAATATCAATAATAAAACGAAATTTTTTTTCGCAAGCTAAGATAGTCGACTATCTGATTTAGATAGTCGACTATCCTGGCGAAAGTTCACTGAGATAGTCGACTATCCAAGTTGATAGTCGACTATCTAATAAATATTATTTTTTACGCAAGGCATGATAGTCGACTATCTGATTCAGATAGTCGACTATCCTAAATAACTGCTTCCCAAAACGTTGTTTAAACGCGAAACAAAAAAATTGAAGTTGTTTATACTTATGTTTGTGTATTTCTTTTGTATGTTAAACTATGGGATAGCAAATATGGATATCTCACAAAGCGAACTTGGATCAACGTCCAACTGTAAAAGTATTTGCCTAGTTGATTCATGTACTACACATACAATACTCAAAGAAAGGAAGTATTTGTCTCAACTAAATATGTGTAAGGCAAACGTTACTACAATCTCTGGAAGTAGTAAATTGATTGAAGGCTCCGGAAGAGCAATTGTAACTCTGCCCAATGGCACGACGTTAATCATAGAGAATGCAATGTTCTCCTCCAAGTCTATGAGAAACTTGTTGAGTTTTAAAGATGTACGCCGGAATGGCTATCATATTGAGACAATGGATGAAGATAATCTTGAATATCTCGTCATCACAAAGAATGTCTCCGGCCAAAAGAGGGTTATTGAGAAATTCCCGTCTTTATCTTGTGGCTTGTATTGGACAAGAATTAGTGCAATTGAGGCACATTCAACAGTAAACCAAAAGGATACTGATTCCAATACATTTGTACTTTGGCATGATCGATTGGGACACCCAGGATCAATCATGATGAGACGGATTATAGAAAGCTCATATGGGCATCTGTTAAAGAATTTCAAAATTCTTTCGAATAATGAATATCCTTGCACTTCGTGTTATCAAGGCAAGTTGATTATCAGGCCATCACCAACAAAGGTTGGGACTGAGTCACCCACGTTTCTGGAACGTATACAAGGGGACATTTGTGGACCTATTCACCCACCTAGTGGGTCGTTTAGGTATTTCATGGTCTTGATAGACGCATCCTATAGATGGTCTCATGTGTGCCTGTTGTCATCACGCAACCTTGCGTTTGCGAAATTAATGGCACAAATAATTCGACTACGAGCACAATTTCCAGATAATCCAATCAAGTCCATTAGACTGGATAATGCTGCTGAGTTTACATCCCAAGCATTTAATGATTATTGCTTATCAATCGGGATAAAAGTTGAACATTCTGTAGCTCATGTTCACACTCAAAACGGTCTTGCAGAATCGTTAATTAAACGCCTGCAGTTGATTGCAAGGCCATTACTTATGAGAACGAGGCTGCCCACTTCGGTATGGGGTCACGCTATCTTGCATGCAGCAATGCTAATTCGTCTCAGACCGACGAATTACCACAAGTATTCCCCGTTGCAATTGGTTTTGGGTCATGAACCCAATATATCCCATTTAAGAATTTTTGGATGCGCAGTATATGTGCCTATAGCACCGCCATCCCGCACCAAAATGGGTCCGCAAAGAAGGTTAGGAATATATGTTGGGTTTGAATCGCCCTCCATCATTCGCTACCTCGAAACATTGACAGGCGACTTGTTTACTGCACGATTTGCAGACTGTCGATTTGATGAGACACTTTTCCCAAAATTAGGGGGAGAAGTTGGTGAAACCAAACGGAAATTTTGTGGAAAAATGCATCATTATCTCATCTTGATCCACATACCTCTATTTGTGAAAGAGAGGTACAAAAGATTATCCATTTGCAAAGAATAGCAAATCAAATGCCTGACGCATTTACGGACTTGAAGAGGATAACGAAACCCCACATTCCCGCGGAAAATGTTCCAATCCGTATTGATGTCCCTGTTGGACAATCATCTAGTGTCATATCCAATGAGTCAAATGCACGCCTGAAGCGTGGCAGACCATTAGGTTCCAAAGATCGAAATCCTAGAAAGAGGAAAAAGAACGATCGAGATGACACTACGAAAGAATCTCATGAGGAAATTCATGATTTGACAAATTCTGAGATTCATGAAGAATCCATTGAGCCCGAGACTCTGGAAAATACGGAACTATCCCTAAATCCAATTAATTAATCGAGTGGATATTGTGTGGATAATGCCTTTGCTTATAATGTCGCATCTAGCATTATGCAAGAATGTGAGGATCTCGAACCTCAATCTGTTGAAGAATGTCGAAAAAGACATGATTGGCCAAAGTGGCAAGAAGCAATTCAATCTGAATTGAATTCGCTGGTAAAACGTGAAGTTTTTGGCCCTATAGTTGAAACACCTAATGGTGTTAAGCCTGTTGGATATAAATGGGTCTTTGTACGCAAGAGAAATGAGAAAAACGAGATACAAAGATATAAAGCATGCCTTGTTGCACAAGGTTTTTCTCAAAGGCCTGGTGTCGATTATGAAGAGACATATTCGCTTGTAATGGATGCGATAACCTTTCGTTATCTCATAAGTTTTGCTGTCCATGAAAAGCTCGACATGCACTTAATGGATGTGGTTACTGCCTATCTTTATGGCTCACTTGATAATGAGATATACATGAAAATTCCCGATGGACTCAAGGTGCCAAACGCGCACAATTCGAAATCTCAGGAAATGTTTTCAATTAAATTGCAAAGGTCCTTGTATGGTCTAAAGCAATCAGGACGAATGTGGTATAATCGTCTTAGTGAGTACTTGTTAAAAGAAGGCTATATAAATGACGCCATTTGCCCGTGTGTTTTTATAAAGAAAACAACATCGGAATTTGTTGTACTTGCCGTATATGTCGATGGCATAAACCTTATTGGAACCCCTATAGAACTCCAAAAGGCAATTGATTATCTAAAGGATGAATTCGAGATGAAAGATCTCGGAAAGACTAAACTATGTCTTGGTTTGCAAATTGAATATTTGGCAAACGGAATTTTTGTTCATCAATCTACCTATACAGAAAAGGTACTGAAACGGTTTTACATGGATGAAGCACATCCTTTAAGTACACCGATGGTTGTTCGATCACTTGATGTGAACAAAGATCCATTCCGACCACAAGAAAGGAATGAAGAGCTACTTGGTCCTGAAGTACCATATCTTAGCGCAATTGGCGCACTAATGTATCTTGCAATACTACAAGGCCTGACATATCCTTTTCAGTTAATGTCTTAGCAAGATTTAGCTCGGCTCCCACGAGGAGACACTGGAATGGGATCAAACACATATTGCGGTACCTAAAGGGAACTACCGATATGGGCTTATTTTATGGCAAGAATTGCAGTCCGGATCTTGTTGGTTATGCTGATGCTGGATATTTATCCGACCCACACAAGGCTCGATCTCAAACGGGTTATGTGTTTACCTGTGGAGACACCGCCATATCTTGGCGATCGACTAAGCAATCAATTGTGGCTACTTCATCTAATCATGCCGAGATAATTGCTATTCATGAAGCAAGTCGGGAGTGTGTGTGGTTAAGGTCGATAATACATCATATCCAAGACAAATGTGGTTTGAAGTGTGATAAACTACCCACAACGTTGTATGAAGACAACGCAGCATGTATAGCTCAATTGAAGGGAGGATTCATAAAAGGAGATAGAACGAAGCATATTTCACCAAAGTTATTCTTCACACATGATCTTCAAAAGAATGGTGATATCAATGTTCAACAGATTCGTTCAAGCGACAATATGGCTGATTTGTTCACAAAATCTCTACCAAAGTCAACCTTCAAAAAGCTAGTTCACAAGATCGGAATGCGAAGACTTAAGGACATAAATTGATGTTCTTATCAGGGGGAGTTAAGGCGCGTTGCACTCTTTTTCCCTTACAAGGTTTTGTCCCAACTGGGTTTTCCTTGCGAGGTTTTTAACGAGGCAACCAATAGGCGCATATTCAAACATGTGTACTCTTTTTCCTTCTCTTTAATTTTTCCCATTGGGTTTTGGTTTTAAGGTTTTAACGAGGCACATCATTGAATAGACATTCAAGGGGGAGTATTATAAATAGAGAGATTCTACACTTCTATTTAAGGTGAATGTCTTTAATTAGAGAGATTCTAGAGTCCTATTATTGGTAGCTAAATCATCCTCCTCCCTATAAATAGAGGTGCCCTCTACCATTGTAAATCACTCCTAACATTCTCTAAGTATCAATAAGAAGAACTCTCTCTACTCTTCTCTCTATTGCTCTTGTTCTTGCATTATTGTTCTTGTCTTTTATATTATTTCATAACAAAAAGGATCTTTTCGGGGAATAAAAAATGAGCGATCTTTTCAAGTTTGTTGCGCGCGCGAGAGAGTGAAGTATTGGAAAATGATCATGTATTCACAGGCTAAGACTGCTTGTAAGAAGTTTTGGGTTACTCCTCTAACGTACTGCGACAAGTTTTTAATTAATATTTTTTTTATCTACAACAAGTGATCAATTTATTTATTTTATTTTGATGCAAAATTAATATTTACTTATATAATTAAAAAAAATTAATTTACTTTTACAAAATTACTCTTATATTTATATCTCTAAAAAGTTTTCTTACTTCTCATATTAAATATTTAATAAGAATAATTTAATCATATTAATATTTTTCTATAGAATTTAATATTTCTTAATGAACATGCGAAAAGAAAATTAGTTACGTGGATCGAAGATGTAGCTTTCAATTTGAAGCAATGTAGGCGATAAAGTAGGTTAAAAAAATAAAAAAGAAGGTCTAATTGCAAGGACTTGCATAATAGAGTAATTACTTTACTACTTCGAGGAATACATGCACCTTAAGGTAAAGGTGTCAATGGGGCTAGGTTGGACTGGAATCGGATCGGTCTAGACCGGTTTAGATCAGAATCAGACCGATTCAGTATGGGGGGCTGGGCTGGGCTGAGTAGGGGTAGGCCGGGAATAAATGGGTAGGATTTGGGTACCGGTTAACCGGGTCCGGGTAACCCGGTTGGCACTGTTCATGCCCGTACCGGTTAACCCGGACCGGTTATAACTATTTTTTTTTTATTTTTTCAGATTCTGACGCGTTGGGGCCCACATATGAACGTTGCCAACGTTTATTTCTTATTTGAACCGTTTGGGACAACGGCTATTTGGCTGCTTGGCCCTTTTTTTAAATTATTTTCTCTTTTTTTTATTTTACAAATACAACCTTCCAAAAAACTATAAATGCCTCTTTCCCTTCTTCATTTCTCACTCAAATCTCATATATCTATCTCAAATTCTCAATTTCTTTCATAATCTCATTCTCTTATTCTCCAACTTTCAAGAGTTGAATTATTCAATAATTTCAATTCATCTTATAATTTTATTTGGCTCTCTTTTCTTGAATTTAATTTATCGGAATTAGTCATTCGGAATTTGAAGCTTGAAGTTCAAAATTGAAATACTTGCTTGATGTTTGTTCGTGGTAACACCGATATTGCGTAATTAAGTGTTTAATTTATTGTCGAACTCGGTGCACTCCCTCCAACTCTTTCTCTTATTTAATATTTTAATTGCGTATTTAATTTTAGCTTATACTTTAATTTTTATAATATGTTTAGTGCTGCTAAAGAAGCATGTAGAAAAGTTACTGTAGGGGTGAAAATAAAAAAAGAGGTAGTCCTTGAGCTTCCGGTAGTAATAGTAATGAACCAATAACACATGTTTTTGAATCATCGCCTAATGATGATGTAGAGATAGATTATGAGCAATTACAAGAAGATTTTAGAATAGAAGATAATGAAATTGGAATAGAAGATGAGATACCACATACGCCTACTAGTGGAAATGTTGGTAGTGTTGGAGTTGGAGTTGCTAGTGCTACAAGGGGTAGACCACCAATGCCTCCGACTTCTAATCGTAGAAGAAGAAGTCTGGTATTGAAATTTTTTGAAATAATAGAAGGTATTGATAGAGTTAAGTACAAACTTTGTAACGAAATTTTTAATCATTTGACGGGAGGAAATTTTGGGGGGACTGGGACAGCTAGTAGACATATGAGATCTAACCATACTACAGAATGAGGCAATAATGGGGATGGAAGTCAAACAACTATTAACCTACTACTGGAGGTCTGGTAAAATATGATAAAATGAGGGATCGTGAGGAATTAGCAAAAATGATTGCTTTGGGTTGTCTACCTTTTTCTTTTGCTTCTTCATCGTATCTTATTATTTATATTCAAAGGATTTACAATCCTTTATTTAAAGGTATCCCTAGAAGTACTTGTAGAGCAGATATCTTTAGACTTCATGGACAATATCAAACATACATACGTTATTTGTTTAACCACCTTCCATCTAGAGTATGTCTAACTTATGATATTGGCCATGCTGTTAATGATAATACTTGTATGCAAAAACGTATTATCGCATTTATATATGATGAAGACCAGAGTCATACTGCTACGTTTATAAGTATTACTATTGTTGAAGTTGTTGAATTTTATAATCTAAACCAAAAAGTTTTGTGTATGTCTTTTGATAATGCTTCAAACAACAATGCCACAATTTCAATTTTAAAATTGCATTTGCAACCACCTCTTAATGATATTTTTCATGTTAGGTGTGCATGTCATGTTTATATTTTAATTGTTAGAAGTGGCCTTGATTTATTTTCAGTTGAGATTACTCATGTTAGAAGAGCGGTTGGTGTTATTCAAGGAAATAATGGACAATCTAGAATAAAAGAATTTAAGACTAAGTGTATCCAGTATAACCTTAAACCTAGATTCATGCCAAACGAAATTGTTACTAGATGGAATTTTACATATATATTTTTAAAATGTTGCTACAAATATAAATTTCAAATAACTGAAGTTGCTAATGCACATTGTACTGATCCTAGGCATATGTTAACAAATGATACTTGTGAGGTCATTAATGATGTTGTTTAATTTTTACATAAATTTTATACTACTACTGTTGTGTTTTCTGGCGCATATTACCCCACTGTTACTATGGTTTTAGTACATTTACCTGAAATTTCTTTTCTACTATCTGAATTTAAGAAGAAAAAAAATATAAGGATGTTGTTTAAAAAATGCAAGCAAAATTCAAAAAATATTTCTTTCCAATTGCTCCGATTTACTTAATTGGTGCAGTTTTAAATCCTTCCATTAAAATGTGTGATTGTCACCAATTAATGAATGCTTTATATACTTATATGGAGATTGGAGAAACTGAAACCCCAAATTTATATGTTTCTATGAACAAGCTAAATGAACATTTACAACAACTATATAATTATTATGTAAATGAATGTGATAATGTTGCTCGTGCTTCGGGCAATGTTAATCCCGCTATGCAATGTAGCAGTTCTGCTACTGTGGATGATGAAGAAGGCCTTGATAGTTTTAATATTTTTTCTACATTTTCTAACACTCAAACCAGTAGCAGGATTATTGATGAACTTTAATTCTACTTGCAGAAGAAAAAGGAGCCTCGCACGAAGGAATTTTCACCGTTGGGATGGTGGCATAAAAATGAAAAGCAATTTCCTGTTCTTTTCGCTATGGCTCGGGACGTGCTGAATGTGCCAATTTTTACTGTTGCATCGGAGAGTGCATTTAGCCAAGCAAGACAACAACTTGAAGACACACGCCACTCATTGGGAAGTAATGCTTGGAAGTTTTAGTATGTTTCAGAGATTGGATTAGATCAGAACGAAGAAATCAAGGAAAGGAAGATGTTGATAGCCCAGAAGACGAGGAACTTGGAGATATATTAACACATGGAAACCCATCCAAATTTAACACGTCAGAAGAAGGTCAATCGGTTCATATTGATTATGATGAACTTGCTAGGGCATGCAAAACATTTGAAATTACTACTTTTCTAGTTTACTTGTTAGAAAAAATGTAAACATTTTATTTTTTACTTTTTCAATTTGAAATTAAGAAACAAAGTAGCACTTGCAATAAGTGCAATTTTTTCCCATCTTACTTGTATTCATTCAATTATTACAAAGTATTAATATAACTTATAATAGTTATACAATACATAATTCCAAAAAAAAAGTGAAATTATACTAAACCCAGCCCAGCCCGGCCCCCTCAACCTATAACCCTTATGGTTCAATTTATACCCGAACTAATCTGACCCGCTACGAACCCGTTACTGTGCAACCCAGCCCGGCCCGGAACCCGGACAGGTCAAAAAAATTAACCCGATCCGGACCGGCCCACCCGTTAAACAACCTTACCTTAAGGTCAACATGGCTGCCTGTCAATAATAAGGGTATTTTTGTAACTTCAATAAAAGATAACAATACGATTGGCTAGAAAAAAATTCACTATAGCTGCTATATAAAAGTTTTTGTACATTTGACGAAACTACCCCTTACTTATCATCAACCAATAGCACATTCTTCTGGTGAGTGTCAACTCTCCGTCCATTTGTCATGCTACTTGATGTCAGGATCCATGTGGCTTTTCATAACAAAAGAACTATTGCCGAGACCAAAATCTAGAGACTCTTTGCCCACACCATAACTTCCCATGCTAATTATGTTTGATCAAAATATATTAAAATATTTTTTATTAAAATTATTAATAATTGATGAGGTCAATCTTAGTCAAGCACAATAAAATCTAGGTTAAATAATGAAAGAAATAAACAACATGAAAGATGTAACTAACATGTTGGAATAAAATAAACACTCATAAATGTGAAGACTTAAATACACAATCAATCTTAGTAGATGCAATCTGCTTTTGTATTCACTCTCAGATGATTTACAAAGTGTTCTTTTGTCTCCCCTCCCCCCTCCCCTCCCCTCCCCCCTTCCATTGCTAAATCTTCCTATTTATAAGGGAAAATCTCTCAATAAATCATAAAAAGTACAAAATAGAGAATATTTGAAAAACATATTCTTACTGTCTCTTACTAAGTTTACACTATCATGGACGTCATGCATCGACTGACCGCCCTTGGTCGTTGCCTTTCACCATAACAATCATCAGGTAGTGCATTATGATTACCTCGTTCCTCGTCCTACTCGGTAATAGTCGTGGCTGCCAAATTTGGGCACATACAATTAGTCCCTCTGCTTGTTGAGGTCACAACCCTGTGCGTCCTTGATAAGCAGACATCGCCTGTACCCGTGGAGAAATTTGGCTATTTGATTATTAGGTAAAGCCACGGCTTCCACCCACTTTGAAACATTGTCAACCACCACAAGAATGTATGTGTTCCCACACGAGCTAATAATTCAACCCATAAAATCAATGCCTCATACATCACAAATATCAATTTCAAGAATGGTATTGAGAGGCATATCATCTTTCTTCAAAATTTCACCCGCTTTTTGACACTCATTGCACCTCTTCACAAGTTCACTTGCATATTTGTGTAGAGTTGTCCAATAAAATCCACAACTAAGAACTTTTGAGGCCATCCTCGCTCCGCCATGATAGCCACCATAAGGAGAGGAATTACAAGCCTCTAAGATACTCAATTGCTCCTCCTCTGGGACACACTTTCAAATCATACCTTCCGTGAAAATCTTGAATAAGTACGGCTCATCCCAATAGAAATCCAAATTATCTCATTTGAGATTCTTCATTTGCTTAGAAGAGAGCTCACATAGGATTATTCCAATCACAAGGAAATTAGCAACGTCCACAAAGCATGGCATATCATTCACCGAAACTAAAAGGAGTTGTTCGTCGGGAAACAATCATTGATCTCTAGGCCATCGCGAGGCTTCCCTTTCTCCTCCAAGCGGGACAAGTGCCTGCCACTTGGTTTTCACTACCCTTCCGATCCACAATATCCAAATCAAACTCTTGAAGTAAAAAGACCCATCACATCAATCTAGCATTGGAATCATTCTTCATCACTAAGTACCGGAGTGTGGCATGATCGGTATGGACTATGACCTTGGCACCTATGAGATACGACTAAAATTTCTCCATCGCAAACACAATAGCCAAAAGCTCTTTCTCAGTTATCGTGTAGCTCACTTGAGCACCATTCATTGTCTTGCTCGCATAATACACCAGATAAAACATTTTGTTCACTCTTTGACCCAAAATTTCCCCAACCGCAACATCGCTCGCATCACACATGAGCTCAAAAGGCAAGCTCCAATTGGGTGCGGTGATAATAGGAGTGGGGTCATCTTGTGCTTGAGAATTTCAAAGGCTTGCATACATCTCTCATCGAACATGAACTTGGAATATTTCTCCAATAGCTTGCATAGGGGATTCACTACCTCCGAAAAGTCTATGATAAATCGCCGGTAGAACCCAGCATGCCCAAGAAAATTTCTAACCCCCTTGACAGAAGTAGGGGGAGGGAGCCTTGAAATCACATCAATTTTTTATTTGTCCACCTCTATACCATGCTTTGAAATTTTATTCCCAAGAACTACGCCCTCTTCCACCATAAAGTATTAAGAACAAGATTTATTTCTTCACAACCGGCCAATACTCCATCAAGATTTTTCAAACATTCATCAAATGAATCATCCATAATGCTAAAGTCATCCATGAACACCTCCAAAATATCTTCCACCATATCGGTGAAAATGGCTATCATACACCACTAAAATGTAGTCGGTGCATTACACAACCCAAAAAGAATCCTAGAAAAGGCAAAGGTACCATATGGAAAGGTGAATGTGGTCTTCTATTGATCTTCCGGAGCAATCAAGATTTGGTTTTATCTAGAATACCCATCCAAGAAAAAGTAGAAGGCATTCCCAGCGAGTCAATCTAACATCTGATCAAGAAAAGGCAAAGGAAAGTGATTCTTGCGGGTCACTTTGCTCAACTTGCGGTGGTCTATGCATACCCTCCACCCAATGACGGTCCTGGTAGGAATCCACTCATTTAGAAAATTTTCAACCACGGTCATGCCACACTTCTTCGGTACGCATTACATCGGTGATGTTCACGAGCTAGCAGAGATGGGGTACACAACCCCGGCATCCAACCACTTGATCACCTCCTTTCTCACAACTTCTTGCATTTTCTCGTTCAACCTCTTTTGTTGTTCCAATGAGGGCTTTACATCATCTTCCAAAATAATCTTGTGCATACAGAAAGGGGGTTTATCCCCGAATATCAGCTAAGGTCCATTCAATTGCCTTCTTCGGCTTTTGAAGCACTGCCAAGGTGGCATCAACCTAAATGTTAGTAAGACAAGAGGAAAAAATAACTGGCAAAGTTGAACTATGGCCTAAGAAATCATACCTTAGGTGTGGAAGCAACGGCTTCAACTCCAACACCAAAGATTCCTTGGTTGAATGTGTTGTTGGAGGAGTCTTTTTATTTTCAAGATCCAAATAGAGTTTCCTAGGCTCATAAGAATAAGAGCCCATTCCATGTAAAGCATTCAGACACTCCACTCGACCCTCATAATCATTAACATCTAGATTCAACAATACGGCCTCTAAAGGGTCCTCCACATTTATCACTACACTAGTATCATCAACTATCACTGCCATGAAAAGGTCCACAAAAGAACACACCTTAGAACGGTTGATTTGCTTCATTGACTTGCACACATGAAATACCACTTTCTCATCACTCACCCGGAAGGTGAGTTCTCCTATTTCCACATGAACTAAGGCCTTCCCAGTAGCAAGGAAAGGTCTCCCAGAATATGATTGGAAGTTCATAATCTACCTCACAATCCAAGACCACAAAATCAGCTGGCAAGATAAATTTCTCCACCCGGACAAGAACATCATCAATAATACCCAATGGTCTCTTCATAATTATATCCACCATTTGTAATCTCATGGAAGTTGACCTCGGTTGCCCAATACCCAAAGTCTTGAAAACTAAGTAGGGAATCAAGTTGATACTTGCCCCCAAATCACATAGAGTCTTAGCAACGTATGCACTCCCAATGGTGCAAAGAATGGTGAAAGCACTGGGATCTTCTAGCTTAGGGTCCATTGAGTGCACAATTGCACTAACTTAGTGGGTTATCTTTGTATTTTTTCAATCCATGGATCTTTTTTGTCACCAAGTCCTTCATGATTTTAGCATATCCCGGCATTTGTTCTAGAGCCTCCACCAAAGGCACATTAATGAAAAAGCTCTTCATCATGTCAATAAAATTTTTAAATCGATTCTCATTGTTCTGCTTCGCGAGCCTTTGAGGATAAGGTGGAGGTGGCATTGGAAAATGAGCCTTGGATTTAGGCACAACCGGCTCCGGCATGTCTATTACGTGTTACCTAGATGGGTTCACATCATTCTAAGTCTCCACCTCGTCATCTAGAATATCAATCCTCACTTCTTCATTTAAGTTCTCATCAATCACATTTCAACCATCAAAGGAACTTCATCTTCTTGTAACTCAACTTCATCACTCAAAATTTGCTTTTTGGAGGCATTCACATCACCGCCTCATCCACTCCTTGTATTTACCGCCATAACATGATTGTTCCCATCCTTTGGGTTGACTACTGTATCACTTGGTAGAGTCCCCTTAGGGCGTGTATTCAAGGACTGTGAGATTTGGCCTTATTGAACCTCCAAATTCCTAAATGAAGTATTGTGGGAAGACAAATGAGCATCAAAATTTGCATTCTTTTTCATCATCTATTCAAACATCATTTCAATTCTCCCCATGTCATTAATGAAAGAACTAGGAACTTGGGATTGAAATGGGGGTGGATTATTCGATTGTTGATACATTGGGGGCCTTTGAAATCCTTGACCCGGTTTCCTTGATTGCCATTTTTCTAACCTCCCTGATTGTTGTTACCGCCCCAATTGTTGTTGCCATTCCAATTTCCCTATATATTTTGGTTATTGTTTTGATTGCCCTAATTGGAATTTTGGTTGTTGTTCCCCCCATTACTCTTCCCTTGTTGTTGTTGATTGGACAAATTGCCTTGGGATCTCCATTGTTGTTGGTTAGAAGAATTTCCCCTTTGGTTCTGATAATTGTTCATATATTGCACTTTTTTGTTCTACCCATCATAACTGTCATCTTGGAATCTACTACAATCATTGTCAAATTGATCTGAACTCCCTTGGTTCTATTGACCTCTTTGTCTTCTTTTGTTTACTAGCATGTTGACACCATCTATGGCAGTTACTTGGCATGGATTTTGAACCTGTTGTAATTGTGCTTTTACAAGCTGGTTCATTGTTTTTGTCAGCTCTACTATAGCCTACCCATGATTATGTAGCGCTTTGTGCAAGTGAGTGACCGTGGAGTCACCCTGTGGAACATTGGCTCTACTTTGCCAAGTAGAGGATGTGTCAGCCATCTCGTTAAGCATGGCACAAGACTTATTATAAGTCAACTTCATGAAATTACCCCCAACAAGTTGGTTCACTATACATTGATTTGTGGTGTTGATGCCCTGGTAGAAAGTCTGTTGCATCATTGCCTCAGTCATATCATTGTCGGGATATTCTTTTACTATGGTTCACTATCTCTCCCAAATCTCGTGTAATGGTTCGATGGGCTCCTGCTTGAAAGCTAAGATCCCATCTCTTGATGTTGTCATGTGTCCCGGTGAGAAAATGTTTGCAATGAACTTATCTCCCAACTTTTCTCAAGTAATGATAGAAAGGTTGGGAAGTCGCTCATGCCAATCCAATGCCTTCGCTCTAAGTGAAAAGTGAATAGTCTCAACCAAAGTGCATTTTCTGACATATTAGTTTTCTTGCTCCCCCAACAGGTATCCACGCAACCTTTGAGATGTTTGTAAGCATTCTGAGTGGGAGCACTCGTGAAATACCCTTGTTGCTGCAACAATGTCAGCATCACTTTACTAGTTTAAAAATTGCTCGCCTGGATTTGAGGGGGGACAATTGCACTAGCATAGCCTTGGTTGGGAAGCACTCGAGGGACCACTCTTGGAGGTGTGAAGGATGGTCTGGAATATTATGATTAGTATTGGCCTGACGGCCTCTCCATTGTCCTTAATGTACAAGAGGCACCTCATCATCTACTTCCTCCTGCTCAATCACATTTCCAAGAGGGTCATTGTTGTTTGCTGCCATTTTGCACCTAAAGTTGTGACGCACACAAATTAGTAATGCGAAAGGAAAGAAGAACAACACACAAAACTATTTAGATAGATAGCCAAAAGCGTTAGCTCCTCGGCAATGACGCCAAAAAGTGATCGAGGCCAACCCTGCACCACTATAAAGTAGTGAGAGTGGACGAAGCAGCTTTTACCCAATAAGGTCGGGATTGATTTCAACACGGAGCTAGAATTGGGAAATGAGTTCCTATCTAAGTCACATATGCGTATTTGCTTTTAATTACTCTTCTAATCATCATTGGGCTTTTGATTACTTCTAGTTGAATGCTAATAAGATACTAAGATAAGGTAAGAGTGAAATACTTGTCTAAATGGTAAAAAAGGCACTAGGGAAGTGGCTTCCACCTAGGTGGATATATAACGGGTTCTCGAGTCTAAGGAAAGGTTGTAATATTGTGAATTATGATATAACCTATACACGATACTACTCACTCTATACCTATCGGTAGTGCAAGCGATATTTCCCTAATTTACTTTCTCAAGACCGATTGGGTATGATAATTTATACAAGCAATTTAGGTTCAAGTCAGGTATTACTATCTCTAGGTTTAACCCTTTAATTAGGGCTATCAATCTCTTGAATACGTCCAAATTGTTTGTTGGACTAAACTCAAGTTCTCTTTCTCAAGAAGAACCCAAGTCAAATAGGCATAAATTAGTGTTTGCAACCACTAATTAAGCATTGAGACCATAAATCAGTCCAAATATCAGTCATCCAATCCGTAGACACTTAACCCATAAAATACAAGACTCATCAAATACCCACACTAGAGTTGAGCCACAATCCTAGATAATGGGTCTAGCAACTCATGATAATAGAAGAAAACTGATAAATAGATGAAGAAAATCCCATAATATTTAATTACAAACTAATACTTGAAGATTCAATGATAAAAGTACTCTAAAATTACTCAAAATGGTTAAGGAACACAGTTCACGAGTGCAGTTGAGCGTTAAAATACAACTGATGACCCAAAAATGGAAAAAGAAACTATTTATACTAGGCTGAATTTACTAGACAAAAATACCTTTGTCGGGGTTGTGTGGACTGCAAAAAATTGAGTGCGGCCATAGTGAGGCTTCTTGACTACAAATTTTGCTCTCTAAAGTTTGCCACCACAGGCCACACAAAATGCAGTGCGGCCGCAGTGGCTTCTATTGCTGTCCGCAAAAAATAGGATTGCGGACTGCATTAGCATTAAGCTCCAAATCTTCAACTCTCTGAACATCATCTTTGCGAACCGCACAATATTGAGTGTGACCGCGATGAGTCTAGTGTGGTCTGCACAAAAAGCTTTATGACCACAATGCTTGATCTTTTGAAAATGCACCTCTTTAAACCTCATCATTGCGGATCGCATTAAATAGTGTACGGCTGCAGTGGACCTGTTTTACTGTGCTTGAACTTGTTCTTGGTACTTGTGCATGTTTCAGTGCTTTTTGACTAATTGTCACCTTCTTGACTAAATCCTGCAAACAAGTACAACTCATAAGCCTTTGGGACTGTTTTTTTACACATTTTCAATCAAAATTCAAGTAAGAAGGAGCATAAAATGCATCATTATCCCTAGTTATCAGCTTCTTTTTCATAGTGGGCCAGTAGTATCCTACGCGAATGCGGCATTTGACGAGGGCTCAGTTGCCTGTACGGGCACCATCGTGGCTCTCGTGTACTTCTTCTAGCACACACCTCGTTTGATTTGGTCCAAGGCATTCGGCCAAAGGGCCATCGAACGTCCTTTTGTAAAGGTCATGATTTCTGAGGCTATACCTGGCTGCCTGTATTCGAAGCTTTTTGGCTCCTTTTTTATCTTGCGGGAGTCTTCCTTCCTGCAAATATATTATAATGCGGTTGCGCCAGTCCCAAAGTTAATTTATAGAATGTACCTCGACCTGGTCTATTGATGAGCAGTGGAAGGTGTCACGACCCCAAATGGCAGGTGTGGGATGATATTTAGGCTCATCACCCGAAGATCCATAACCGGCCCTCTACATCCTTCTGAAAGCTCGAACCAACGCATAGAACTCCAAAACTAGCCAAATGACGGCAAACTACTGAGAATATGCCCAAATACTTGCTAACAATTCAAATTATACAATTTTCCAACTACACTTGTGAAATGACAAAAATGTCCTCGGACCCATGTGCCTAGAATCTGAAATTTCTCTAAGATAAAGCTTACCCATAACTAAGGATCAAGAATATATGATTTCTACTCCATTCCCTAACAATTTTTGTGGTTAAATCTTGTTTTTACCAAATTCCAGGTTTTCCATCCAAAACCCTTGATTTCCTTAATCCAAACTCAGTTCTTCCAAAAATCCAATTTTTGATCTATTAACCATCCGGAATCCACCCGAGGCCCCTGGGACCCCAACCAATCATACCAACCTGTCCCAAAATACATTACGGGCTTGCTTGAGGCCCAAATCATATCAAACAACGATAAAATCATTGATTGACCTCCAATCCAAACTTTATGAATTTTAAACTTTTCAACTTCTACTTCCGATGTTTAAACCTATCAAGTCACGTCCAATTGACTTTAAATTTTGCACACAAGTCATATTTGATATTGCGGACCAACTCCAACTTTCGGAATCGGATTCCGACCTCGATATCAAAAAATCCACTCCCGGCCAAATTTCTCAAAACTTTCAAATTTCTATCTTTAGCCAAATGGCTTCAAAACGACCTACGGACCTCCGAATTCACTCGCGCTCTCAACTCCAGAATTACCATACAGATCTATTCCCAGTTTTGGAATCCCAAACGGACATCGATAACGCTGAAATGCGCTTCAAGCCAAACTTAAGAAATTTCTTCCAAAATGCTAACTTCCTCAATAGGCTCCAACATGCTACCGGATTATCCAAAACTCGCACCGGGCATACGCCCAAGTCCATTGTCATCATACGAACCTGCTGAAATCTTCAGATCCCGATTCCGATGTCGTTTACTCAAAAATCCAATCCTTGTTCATTCTTTCAACTTAAAGCTTCTGAATGGAAATTTTCATTTAAGCTTAACTCCAATCTTCCTGGATTTCAATTCTGACCATGAAGACATAACACCTTAGATGAAGCTGTTCATGACCTTAGACTGCTGAACGACGCGCTAGGGCTTAAAATGATCGTTCGGGTCGTTACACTTGTCTACGTTTTATATTGATTGACATGATACGGACTTATAACACGCGTAATAAAATTGTTGAATTATTTATATTTTTCAGTTATATTTAAGTTAATTTGTGTCTTGAGAAAGAAACATATAGTCATATTTATTTACAAAGTAAATAAGTTTATATAATGTTATTTACGTGAGAGGGTTAACTTTTTAGGAAGAAACACATTTATAATGATAGGCTAATAGTTATTTTATCCAAATCCAAATAAAAGAAATATATTTATATAAATTAAATTTTAGTTGACTATAAATTTCTAGATATTAGGATTTTTTATATAGGCAAAATAAGGAAAAACTTATTAATCAAAATTTTATTTAGTTTTATTCTCCTAAATATTAGGAAAATAGGTAAATGACAATTTTGTTTAATATAATTTTCTTAAAAGATAAAAAATACGAACGACATTTCGCTAAGAGTTTTTGTGCTTTAATATAATATAAATAGATTATATTATGACCTAGTAATGATTCCGTGCCTTTAAATTATTCTTATAATTTAATTTATTTTAACCTTAAAATAAATGGCTAGGCAAAATAATCTCTCCCATTTTCCTTCCTGTTTTCTGTTTCTTGTTCAAAAGAAGCACGAGTTCACGTTACACATCGGAAATACGAATTGCTCGTCGAATGTACGACAGCTTACTGCAGCGGGTGTCAAACTTAAGTCCTTTTTACAAAGATTGGATGATATGACAGTAATGTCTTGTAAAATAAACTAAAGTTAGCTTTTCCGCTCCTCTTATGAGACACTAGTATGATTAAATTTGACTAACCGGAAGGAAATCTAATACAATCATTATGTTTTTATTGAGTGCCGGTGGGTATAATAGTCAGTTAATTTCTAATATGTTTTTAGCACGTTCATTAAAAAAATATTAAATTTTATATAAAAATATTTAATATGATTAAATTATTTCTAATTAAATATTTAATGTGATGAGTGAGAATATTTATTAAAAATATTTACATAAAGTTGTTTTACAAAAATAACTATTTTTTCTTGATTATATAACTGAATATTTATTTTAAATTAAAATAAAAAATTAATTTAAATACTTAGAACAGGAGAGAGTATCAATTAAAAATTATCAATAATGATAGTTTTTGCGAGACGTGACATTAATAAATGCTATTTACACAAAGTTGGTGAGAGGGAGATACAACAACATGATGTTGCTGGAACATATTAAATGGGACAAAGAGTGATTAGGGAACAGGGACACCTGTCTGTCTTGAACCTGTATGAATCCAAAGAGTCCACAGTATAACAAGACTGGACCATAATGTGGACCTATCTTCGCTAATTGGGTGGTCATGGTTTAGTTGCCTAACTCACTGGGAAGTGGGAATTCATGAAACCACTCTTTTATTCACACGTAATTCCTTCATTTCCTTGGAGGAAAAGTGGTTAGAGATTTTTTTTGTTGTACAAGTAGAGGTCTATAATTCGAATTTTTAGAATGACAAAACTTCTTGAACGGAGGAGCTTTAAACTTTTAGTGAGACCATCTAGTACGAATCCAAATTAGTCAGGCAATTTTTAATATCAAATGATTAAACCTAGGAGCTACACAAAAACATAGGCAATTGGCAACTGCTCCACGTTAGTATCTTCTCATCTAAGGTCTGCTAAATGTCCCTGTCAAAGATTTCAAGAAAATAAACATTAATTCAAAGCCCCCTTAAGATGTGCTCAAGACAAGAAAAACTTGGACAAGTAAAACTGCTAAGTACGTATATACAAATGTATATCTATACCCCATAGTAGAATATCAGTTTAAAATATATGAATGTAATAATTAAGAAAAAAGACATACTGTCGTTTCATTGTCTTATATACATTCTGTCATTCAAAAATTATTTATGAGCTCGACGGCAATTATGGATTTACCAAATCAGGATAAAAACATCTTTAAAAGCAATTGCACTTGTTATCAAGTAGTAATAAATTGGTCGTAGACTAGTTTGAATTTCTTATAGTTAGAAAGGGAAACTGACCATCATCACTTACTTCCCTTTTGTGCTAGGAAAAACTGGAAGAAAAAAAAGAGAGAGAGAAAGAGAGATAAGAAATGATCTCCTATGACTATTTACAATTTGAGTAGGAGTGTGTTTAACTTGATATATTCTCTGTTATCTTTTACAAAATAAAAATTATATAACTAAATAACATTCTCATTGGAATGCAACACTAAACCTTTCTTGATAAAGGATGAAGTAAAGTTCACTTCTTCCTTAATAGTTTGCCTCTTTTATTCTAATCTTTCATCTCTAAGAGCCCGTTTGACAAAGTTGTCAAAATTGCTTATTTTAAAAAATGCTTTTTGAAAAAGTATTTTTGTAAAGCTAAAATTTGTAGCTTCTCTTCAAAAATAAAAAAACTGCTTCTGCATCTGTTTAAAAATAATTTGTATTTTAACCAAATACTTAAAAATTTTCAATAAGTATTTTTTTGAAGAAAAAAAAAAGTATTTTTATCCCCAGAGGCCAAATAGGCTCTAAATCTATGTGGGGAAGTCGATCGATTATAAAATGGTGATTGTAAAAGCGCGTTTGGACCTACAAAATTTTTCCTTTTATTCAAAACTTTTTTGGAAAACAATGTATGTTTGTTTATCCCATTTTACCATTTTTTTCTTTTTTCACTTGAAAATCCATTTTCAAATTTGAAAAGCTGGTTCTCACCACCTTTTTTAATTGAAAATGAGAATTTACTAGTTTTTAGTTTTATAATACTTTATATTTTTAAAATTTATAAAATGATCTCATCAGTTTTTTATCTTTGGCAGATATATTTTTGGCAACTGATGGTGGAATATCAGTCCTAGTTGATACTTGAACTTTGCCTACTCGAAGTTTGATTATATGGTTATGAGAAATATGTGGCTATGCCTGATTTTGCACCTTCTCTGCGTGTTAGTAGAATTAGAAAATGTGATATTGATTCTGCATCTTATGTTTATTGCAGTAAAGTAGAATATGATAACATTTAAACAATAGCATTTTGATTGTTTATTTCAAGTACGATAATCAAATTGGGTAAGCATCCCCCACTTCCAACCAAGAGGTTGTGAGTTCGAGTCACCCCAAGAGAAAGGTAGGGCTTGAAGGGAAGGATGCCGAGGGTCTATTGGAAAAGCCTCTCTACCGCAGAGTAGGATTAAGGTCAGCGTACATACTACCCTTCCAAGACCCCACTAATGGGATTATACTGGGTTTGTTGTCAATAATTAAATTGGGATGGTTTTGATATTTTTTTACGTGAGGTATAAATCATGTTTCATAATTTTGAAGAAAAAGACATCCAAATATATTGCAAAAATTATAACCAAAAACAACTTCATCTTCACTTCAAATTTTAGTGAAATTCTAAATTTAAAAAAAAACAATTTGAAATTCATGTCCAAACGCCTACTAAAAGTGACTTAAAGGCATTATCAATTTAATATTTTTTGCGAAGCAGACTGTAACTCGAGTGGATAAGGTACCATAATCCCACATTATCAAAACATCCTTATCCTCCTCTCCCCACCCCAAAGGGCCCATCGCTTCAGTCTCTCCTTTTCTCTCTATTTTTTATATACTCTTAAAAATCTAGAAGCAGTATTGTCAATTTGATCACGCCTAACTCTAGTCCTAAAAAGGATAAGCGATCATTGTAAATATAATCCGATCTAAAAGTCCGAAGTCGAATCCAAAAAAACACTAAGCTTAGCTATATCTGTTTAATATCACTAAGAATACAAGATTGAACAATTTTCTAAAACTGAAAATAAATAAACAGCTAAAAACTAACTATGCTTGAATTGTAAACAATTGGAATAAAGGTCTAAGGTAATAGTTTCCCCCGTTGTTGATTTCATTGGTTGTATATTTGTTATAGATGTGACTTAGTTCCCTCTATCAATCATGAACTCTCCAGCTATCATAAATCCCTCTCAAGTAATTATTATAATTTACTAGACGCACTCTCTCAAGCTACGCTAGCTAGATTCACATTACAGTTCACCTAGACCGCACCCGAGGTATCATTATCTCTAATCCAACCTCTAAGCCCTCGGTTATGGATCTCGCCTATACTCCGAGAGTGATGTTGTTCAAACAACTACCTAAATATGCACTATCTCTCAAGCAGATACATAATAAATAGGAACGGCTAATTAAGGATCCTTTCAATTAAGCAAAATCAAAACGTAGTTGAACAAATAGAGATTAACAACCAACTCAAAACTATATTAATATAAAAATTAATTTATCCCCAACGGGTTTCACCTAAAACCTTAGATTAGAAAGGTTAGCTACTCATGAAAATAACGAAAATCACAAAAGAATTCATATTCAAAGTCAAAACAACAAAGAAGAAGATTAAAGATTGATGCCCACTGATCCTCCTTGCCACCGGCCCTTTCTTATGATGTTTTTCGCTTCCCAAAAATCCTTCTCTTCCTTTCTTAGCTGACCTCCTTCGTTTAATATAGGATTTAGGGTTTAAAATCTCGTATTTTGTACTTTGGTCCCTGAAATTTACGTGTCCTGCCGCGGTCCTACCATGGTTACGCCAGGACCGCGGCCAGAGTGGCCTTCAGAATCTACAGCAGTGTTCTGCCGCGGTCCTATCGCGGTTACACCCTGTTCTGTTTGGAATTTAGAAAAACGTAAAACATGAGAGTTGTAGCACTTTGAGTTAGCATTCCAACCATATATTGTGGAGCCCAATTGTTATTATGAGAAAAACGTTATGTGAATTTTACTAGACATAATGCAATATGCCTACTCGAGTCTTCGTTTTGTTGATTTATTATCCGTTGATCCCCGAATACGATCCCGACTTAATTCCTTGAGCTTTTACTCAGATTTGAAAGATCCAAATCACTTGCATTCCATAATATTTATATAGCTCGGAATCACTCTTACAAAGCATAAAACACACAATTAGTACAAAACACTAGCGAGTAAAGCGCAAACTCAACTGAAAGGTAGTAAATTAGAATGTAATAATCGACTAAAATACGTAATTATAGCCTATCAAAAGCACCCCACACTTAAACCATTGCTCGTCCTCGAGCAGTCGAGACTTTTTTTTATAGACATGACTTTTTTAAACAATTCTCCTAATTCATCACACCAAGAGTATTTAAAATAGACTAAACACAAAAGTGTAACATCTTCACCTCAAGATTTGACTCACAAGTACCACGCATTATTCACAATTCACCTACTTACTCTAACATAGAAGTCACTAACATTATCTTTCCTTCATGAATCAAGTACCCTCACACAACAATAGAGAGTAGTTCCACACAATAAAATTTAAGAACACTTAGGAACTCAAGATAGAAAGAATTTACTCACTCTCAGAAATAACATTCATATGCCACAAAATATGCACCATAAACTTGCTCGTAGTGTACTACTCCACTAACCAAGCTCATTCAATCTAGGATCAATTAGGACTTTATTTGGTTGTAATGTGGGCTACGGGACGGGTATGATACATTTAAATATAAGAGTTACTACATCTCCCTAAGTACTTTAATACATATACTTTAACATTTAAACCTCATACTTATGTCAAACCAAACTCCACCTTCACATCAATGTATATTATCCCATACTTCCTTAAACACACTTACATCACGAGCCACCGCTTATCAAGGAATTATTTTTTTTGTACAACAATCCAACTATTTGTTTTCAATTCAAGTGGCTTTTACTTTTTCAAAATAGTGCAAATTTCTCCTTATTTCAATAGTTTCACTCAAAAGCCAAACCAGCCACCCCGCACTTTAACTTTTATAAAGTTCATAATAATTCAAGTGCTCATGAGAGGTTACACTGGTTCAAATAGATGGTTAATTCAAACAAACGGGTAAGGCTTGTAATGTGGTTGCAAAAAATAGGATTATAGGCTCAAAGGGGTTAATTACGATACATAACAATTAGGTGGATAAAATATACATATCTGCCTCAACAAAAAAAATGCCTATATGAATAAAACTATTCTTTTGCTTTGCAAATACACAGACAAGTTCTAGGAATCAAATGCAATGCACTGAATAACGCCAAAATCTTATACATATATGGCACATAACTCACTCAGGATTGGATTCATAGACACTCTAGTTAATGCAGTTAAGCAAAGTTAAGAACACACAATTTAAGGTACTTATACAAGAGTTAAAAACTGAGCTTAAACTTCACAACTAAACTACTCACTATTCTCAAGGCATAACAAAGTCAAGAGATATTGCTTCACTTCAAAACAAAACATAATGGCTCTGACTCCCAAAAAAACTAACTACACCCCGTTCAAATAAAATCCTTGGAAAAAAATCGTGGTTTAAAGAAAAATCAAGGGGGAATTGCTACACTACCTAACAATAGAAAATCTTTTTGTTTTGTTTTGTTTTCTTTAGACTTAAATCCCTCAAGAAGATTGTCTAATAGATCCATCGTCGAGAAAAAAGTCCAATCTTTTCTGTTTTAAAAAAAAATATTCAATTAAACTAACACAACTAAAATAGCATAAAAAGTCATCCAGAAAATATCTTCACCCTACACTTAAAATTGTGCATTGTCCCCAAGTACACCATAACTAATAAATGGGTAAAAGAGACTCCCTGGTAGGCCAAAGGCCGAAGCACTAACAACTCATTGGATACTCAGACTTCTTCCAAGCTTGGTCCTTTGTGTGGGTACCTCACACTTAGTTCTAACCATTTGGTTTGTTGTTGCATCCTTCCGATACCTTTGCTTTCCATACTCCTAGAAAATGAAAAATTGACGGTACAAAAGTAATACAATTACAAAAAAAACTAAAATAAAAGAAAGCAATAGAGCTGGGTTGCCTCCTAACAAGCGATTGATTTAATGTTGTGGCACGATGCGCATCACTTTTTGCCTCCACCTTGAACTTATAAATTGAGCCCCCAATTTGTCTTCAAGTATTCGGCTATGCTCCAGGGGTGGTGGAACAAATATAATTGGCCAAGCAATCATTGTACTATATTACACTGGTTTTTAGATGAGGTATGTAGTCCTTTCTTTCTGGAAAGAAAAATTCCAGAATGTAGGCACCTTGTTCCTCATTCCTTGACTTCTTAATCGGCTTGGATGACTCTATTTCCATATCTTCATCTAAGGACAATGTAGAAAAATATTTGGAGTGAGGTCCAATGCGCTCAAACACATGAACTTCAGGACTTCAACATCAATGATACTAGAATCAACAAAATTTGTATCCTCAATGTCCTTAGCTGACTCTAGTCTCACTTCTTCAACATTGACATGCTCAAATTATAGTTGGCTAGGTTGTTGATGTTCTACTCTGACCTCTCCAATTAACACCTCCAATTCATGCTCTTCTTGGCTACTATCCCCAATATTGGCTTGTTGAGCATTAACAACTCCAACCACTTGATTCAATTGAGTTTTCAACTTGCGAATAGCTGCCTCTTACCTTTCTATGTGCAATTGTTTCTCATTGTTTTATTCCATAAGGCACTTTAGCATATCAATTATCTCCTTCAGGTCCGCATTCCCATGTTCTTTGTTCCTGTTAACTTCACAAGAAAAGGTAGAACCATCATAGTAAGGGGTTGGGGAAGATAATAAGCACAACCATAAAAGTGACCATTTTTACCACCACACACATCACACGCATTTACAAATAAGATTGAGTTGGTGCACATAAATCGGTCTCAAGAATATTTTAAAAAATTTTCCACAGGTAGTTTCTTCACAATATGTATGGAGATCACTAGTAGAATTATCTACACCAAAATAACCATAATTCCAAGATGTCATATTTCTCAAATCAAAAGTTATTAAAAAAAAAGTTTAAACTTGAACCCTAGCAATATATACAGCTACTACTGCACCGTTAGTTCTCCGGCAACGGCGCCAAAATTTGATCACGCCCAACTCTAGTCCTAATAAGGATAAGCGGTTGTTGCAAATATAATCCGGTCTAAAAGTCCGGAGTCGAATCCCACAGAGAACTAAGACTTAGCTATATCTGTTTAATATCACTAAGAATACAAGAATGAATAATTTTCTAAAATTGAAAATAAAGAAATAGCTGAAAACTAACTATGCTTGAATTGTAAACAATTGGAATAAAGGTTTAAGGTAATAGTTTCCCCCGTTGTTGATTTCCTTGCTTGTATATTTCTTATAGCAGTGACTTTATTGCCTCTATCAATCATGAACTCTCCAGCTATCATAAATCTCTCTCAAGTAATTATGATAATTTACTAGACGCACTCTCTCAAGCTACGCTAGCTAGATTCACATTACAATTCATTTAGATCGCACCCGAGGTATCGTTATCTCTAATCCAACTTATAAATCCTTGGTTATGGCTCTCGCCTATACTCCGGGAGTGATGTTGTTCCAACAACTACCTAAATATGTACTCTTTTTCAAGAAGATACATAATAAATAAGAACTGCTAATTGAGGATCCTTTCAATTGACCAAAATCAAAACGTAGTTGAACAAATAGAGATTAACAACTAACTTAAAATTATATTAATATAACAACCAATTCATCCCCAATGGGTTTCACCTAAAACCTTAGATTAGAAAAAGCTAATTACTCATGAAATAACGAAAATCACAAAAGAAATTCATATTCAAAGGCAAAAGAACAAAGAAGAAGATTAAAGATTGATGCACATTGATCCTCCTTGCCTCTGGCCCTTCCTTATGATGTTTTTCACTTCCCAAAAATCCTTCTCTTCCTTTCTTGGCCAGCCTCCTTCATTTAATATAGGATTTAGGGCATAAAATCTCGTATTTTGCACCTTACAACAACAAATTTACGTGTTCTGCCGTGGTCCTACCACGGTTACGCCAGGACCGCGGCCAGAGTGGCCTTCAGAACCTGTAACAGTGTTCTGCCGTGGTACTATCGCGGTTACACCTGTTCCGTTTGGAATTTGAAAAAACGTAAAACATGAAAGGATTAGAACTTTGAGTTAGCTTTCCAACCATATATTGTGGAGCCCAAATGTTATTCTGAGAAAAAAGTTATGTGTATTGTACTAGACAGTATGCAATATGGCTACTCGAGTCTTCATTTTGTTGCTTTATCATCTGTTTATCCCCGAATACGATCCCGACTTAATTCGTTGGGCTTTTACTCAGACTTGAAATGTCCAAATCACTTGAATTCATTCCATAACATTTATATAGCTCGGAATCACTCCTACAAAGCATAAAACACACCGTTAGTGCAAAAGACTAGTGATTAAAGCGCAAACTCAACTAAGGTACAGTACATTAGAGTGTAATATCCGACTAAAATACGTAATTATAGCTATCATCACAACTCTTCAACGATACGTAAATATTAAAATATTTGAAAAGGCGTCTACTAACATAAATATTAAAATTGTTACATTTTGGTATCTTCCCATATGGAGTGTTTTGTGCAGTACTTTCTCCGGTCCACAATAAGTGACGGATTTACTTTATTTTTATCCAAAATAAATGTTAATTTATATAATTAAGAAATAATTCAATTTAATTTTCTAAAATTATCCTTATGTACGTATCCCTAGAAAGTCTTTTAATTCTCACATTAATTATGCTGAAATATTTAATTAAGGGTTATTTAGTTATACTAATTATTTTTATCTAAAATTTAATATTTTCTCAATAGATATGCCCTAAGCAAGTTAATCATGTATTATGAACCGGAGGAAGTAACTCACTCCATCACCAAAAACCAAAATCCCAAGTTAGATCTAAAACAATCCCCATAATTCTCCCTACTTCTAGTTTGTATAAAGCAGCTTCTTCACTTTAAAAGGACAGGAAACAGTTTAGAAAAAAAAAGATTTGTATCTCTTGAACTTTAGTGTAGATTACTACTCCCGTCTCCCTTGGAACAGGTCTAATTATACTGTCATGTCTCAGTTAATTAAAGACGGACGTAATTGCTTTCCAAAAAGAACTAATTGGAATTCTTGGTTTTCTAGAGGTAAACTTAAATAATTACACTTGAGTCTCTATTTATCTCTTCCCTTTCATTACCACCCCCAAAAGTAGACCACAGGTGAAACAAAGAGCCCCCACCACTTTTCTTTATAGTATTATACACCCTCCATCTTCCCTATCATAGTCTCAAAATTCATAACTAGGCTTCCAATATTTGATGAAGAAGGCAGCAGGGAAGAGGAGAAATTAAGATAAATTAGCTTAGTTCAGTGGCAAATTTCTAGTTATTTTGCATAACTAGCCCCATCATTGTATATTCAAAATTTCTGCCAAGAATTGGGTTATATTCTGCATTTTCCTGCTACAAATCATACCCAAGATTAGGAATTCGAAGGTCAAGTTTGTAAATTATGGAGGTTTATCATCGTCCTTACCGGCTACTACTTGATCCCCGTCCTGTTGTCCCACCTAGCACTACTATAAGCAAACCACACCATGGCTACTCAAACGAAGCAAATTTCGACACTAATATGGTGATCATTTTAGCAGCTCTACTTTGTGCATTAATATGTGCTCTTGGTTTAAATTCAATTGTGAAATTAGCTTTGCGTTGTAGCCGGAGGTTTGCGTTCGAGTCGGAAAATGCTGCGGTTGCTCGCTTAGCTGCGACAGGGCTGAAAAAGAGCACACTTAGGCAACTTCCAGTGACAGTTTATGGATCAGGAGTTAATATTCCGGCTACGGATTGTCCAATTTGTCTAGGCGAATTTATGGATGGTGAGAAAGTGAGAGTTTTGCCGCGATGTCACCATGGTTTTCATGTTAAGTGTATAGATATTTGGTTGGCTTTACATTCTTCTTGTCCCACTTGCCGACAATCGTTACTGGAACTGAACACGACATCCTCAGGACGTTGATACTGGATTGAGACAACAACCTGGAACTGTTGAGGAGGTTGGTTAATTTGCAGTACCTTTTTGTTTTAAGGGGGAAACATATATACGGTAGGGAATACCAAAATTTAAAAGATTTGAGTTTTTTCCCCTTTCCTTCTCCACTACGCTCTACCTTCACAAAATTTAATTGTAGCACCTTCTCCCCTTTGCCTCTATTTTGTGAGGGTCAGTTTTGTTCGCATATGTTTGTGAGGGTCAGTTTTATGCTCCCGTGCTGAAGTACTGGATTTAGTTGAAACGAATTAGGACAGACTCCATCTGTCTCTGTTTGTATTATGTTTGTTTTGCAGGACATTTGATTTATTCCAATCTTTGTATTACTTGTCTTCAAGAGAACATTTGCTTAATTTTTGGTATGTAGAAGGTAGTCGTAGCCTCACAAAACTGCATATTCTAGGGTATGTGGTGGAGTTAAGGTATTTTAACTGTTGTGTTGACTGCCAATTGGTAATCCCATGATGATGCTCTAAGAAGGTAGAAACACTTTTTGGTGATTTGGACACTAAAGCAGAGTCTATTCTCCTTTCTTTTGGGTTCTTGCAATTGAAAAAGCAGGAGGGATTAATGAATGCTCTTGAATTTTGTCCCAAGCTAACTTGATTAGGCTCTTCCATATTAATTTCACCATGTCGTGTTTGTTTTATGATTCAAATATCATGATCTTGATTCTTGAACTGCAACCAACACTACTTCAACTGATTAATCAACATTCAGCACAGGGGCGAATTTATAGCACAATATATGGGTACGCAAGCGCATAATCTCTCCGCCAAATTAGGTATTTTATGTACATATTTTAAAAAAATTATCTAATATTATATGCTGACACCTATTGTTCCAAAGAGGTTAAATTTGGCTGAATACTGAATTATTTGTCTAGAGGAGTAAGGATTAGTTCCCACTTAATACTTTCTTTTTTTCTCCTTTCTTTAGTGGTGCTCACATATTATAAAAATTCCAGGAGGAGACCTTATTACATTCTTCTTTCCTCTTTTTATTTCTGTACCTAGCACTTAGATTCTCAGAAGAAGGTATTCAATGTCTCTTCTAGAAGATGGACGCTGCAAATTTGAGCGCTAAAAAGCCAAAAATTTTCTTCTTTGGGTTACCCAAACTAGAGACTTGAGACTTTTCTCTGTTTGATTTGATGGGCCTCATTCAGATATGTATTAGTATTAGTCACTAGGAACAAAAGGAATTGTCAGCATGTGCTAAAAGAATGGAACTTTCTTGCTCACTTTTTAAGTATATTGGGCCACAGCATCTCTTTGGGGTAACAAATCTAAAGCAAGATATATATATATCAACCGGACATTGAGGCAACTTTCTCTGCTACCTTCTTTGATGTTTGATTCATCAGCATTATCTATCTCCTACTAGATTGAGTTCAATTTGAAAGATTGGTGGCAAAATCTAACATAGTGGGCAAAGGAACAATCTAGTGATGATTAAGGTGTAGGAAGTCACTTCTAAAATTAAGATGGGATTCCTTCCTAATAGTGGCAAATCAAGGGCACATTCTCCAAATTATGGATCTTCTACTCTTTCAGTTGACCTGGCTCTAATGTTACTAATAGTAAGGCTTGTGCCTTAGTCCTCAAAATTTGGGAGCCCCATTTTATTAAAATAATAGGTTTATAGGTATTTTAAAAAAAATATTTAGGACTTTTAATTGAAAAGTAGAGTTTTTAATATAAAAGGAAAGAAAACTCTTTAAATATATAAATAAAGTAATAATTTAACTTACTTAATAATGGGTAGATGAATAGTTTTTTCAACGTTTCAATTTTTCGCTTTTTACTCTTTTATCAGATAATGTGTAAAAAATTTACGTTCCCTTTCTTAATTTGTCCAAGTCAATCTTTTTTTTTCCAATCTCTTCATAATTCATAAGCTCCTACATGTTTTCTTTCTTTTTCTTTAATATTCTTACGCACCTTCTTTCTCTAAGATTTTATTACTCACCTTTTTTTCTCTAAAACATCGTAAGATCAAGTGTTCAACAATACTTTAAGCTTTCAATATTTGTATATTTCTATTGCTCTATAAAATCTTATCTAAGATCAATAATATCTCAAGAAAGAATAAATGAGTTATCTATGTCACGGCCCAAATTTTCATTCGTTGCGTGTCGTGATGGCACCTAGTGTTAGGGATTATATACGCCTAACATTAACTGAAATAACAACAATATTTAACTAACATCTAACAATTTTGATATAGAAATCTCTATAAAAATTACAATCCCGAACCGGTACTACAATACAGAGTTTGCTAGCAACCTCTAAATACAACTGTTTCGAAATAAGGACAAATAGTGTAAAAAAACATCAGGTTTACTTTGAGTCTCCACAGCAAAATCCGCATAGCTATATAACGAGCGACTGACTCCGAAATACCTGGATCTGCACAAAAATGTGCAGAAGTGTAGTACGAGTACATCACAGCAGTACCCAGCAAGTATCAAGACTAACCTCAATGGAGTAGTGACGAGGAACAACCAACACACCTACTGGACTAAATGATTTGAGCAAATATAAGTGTAGAAACAACAGAGTACGATATTTATATAAAGACTATGCGTAATGACAATAATAGTATGGTAATTGCGATAAGAAAAGGAGAACAACAAGTAGCAATGGAACACCATAATAATGACACATTAGAGTGAGGGAAACACGGTTTAAATTCGGTGATCACATATAAAGGAAAAGAAAATAGCAACTCAATAAAGACGATCGCTTTCACACCAGGTTTTAGTCAATAATCTCCACGAGGTACCGAACCTCAAAATATCATAATTCAGGGGTCCTAATTCTGAAACCCTAAACACTAGGTATCATGTACCCTCATTAAAAATTTATAACCGCACGGACAACTCATAATAGAGATATTCTCACATAGAATGCAAGTAGACAGGGGTATGTAGAAATGATCAATAACATCAGGATCCATCTTCTTAAACCGTTAGGGTGATTAAATACGTGTATGTTTGTGCTAATGTTTTATCACAGTTCAGGTCAATTAATAAAAATACGAACAATGAATGATACATACGAAACAATCGCCACCAAATGTACACGGTATAACTCGCGCATGGGGGGTACGCCACTACACAAATATCAACAACAACAATGCCCCCAAACCATAATAAGTTGTCACAAAAAATCTCCGACATAGCCTACCTTGTCCCGAGTGCCTGATAAAGCACATGCCCGCCTTGTCTCGCCACACGTGCATAGTCATATTTCCACCTTGTCCCGCCATATGCGCAAACACACAAATATAGCCCGCCTTGTCACGTCGCATGTGAATAATTAACAGTAGTAATAGCGCGATAGAAACCTCAATCTTTATCAAAAACTAAAAATCAACCCAAAAGTCGACCCCCGAGCCCGCACCTCGGAACTCGACAAACTTTACAAAACCCAAACACCCATTCCAATACGATTTCAACCTTACCAAAATTATCAAATGACGATACCATTTCGTCCCTCAAATCATCATTTTTCATTTTCGAAAGTTTTATTCAAATCCCCATGTTTTCCTCAACTCAAATACATTATAAGATGAAATTAAAGATAGAATCATGGACTATATTTAATTCTACGTAAAGAACACTTACCCCAATGACTGTCTTGAAAAACCCACAAAAAATCTCCCCAAACCGAGGTCTAAAACTCAAAATATGGTGAAAATAGCCAAACTCTCGATATATAAGATTATGCCCCGAACCTCCGCATTTGCGGACAGTGCATCTGCGCTCTCGCATTGGCGAGAAAATTTTCACATCTGCAAACTCAACTAGCAAGGCATGGATCTGCATTTGCAGAATTAGAGCCGCACCAATGACTTTGCAGAAGCCCCAAAATGAGCGCAGAAGCGAACTTCTTGCAGATGCGATCGATGGACCGTAAAAGTGGCCTTCGCACCTGCGTGCCAGCCTCCACGGAAGTGATCAGGTTCACGCAAAAGCAGAGCTGCACCTGCGCTCCAAAGTGTCGCAGGTGTGAAAAATAACAGAACCAGACCTGTTCACAACCATGAAAAACACCTGAAACTCGTTTGAAACACGCTCGGAAACAGTCGTACCCGGTCCAAGCATACCAACAAGTTGCATACCCTAATACGAACCCGCTCGAGGTCTCAAATCACATCAAACAATGTTGGAACTACGAATAGTACCATGAATCAAACTTATGAACGTCCAAATACAACTTTCAAAACTCAAGCCGAAACCTATCAAATCAATCCGGAATGACGTAAATTCTTGCAAGATAGTTCCACATAACATAACGGAGCTTTTACAACTCATGGAATCATATTCCAATTCCGATAACTCCAAAGGCAACTATTGGTCAAACCTCTCAACCTTCCAAACTTCAACTTTTCGAACTTTCGTCGAAATGCTTCAAGTTACCCTATGGACCTCCAAATACAAATCTAGATGTAAGCCTAAGTTCAAAATCACCATACAACGATGTTGAAATCATTTAGAACCCATCGCAGAGTCGTTTACATAAAAATCAAATTCCAATCAACTCTTACCGCCTTCTAAAACTAGAATCCTTCTTCCAATTTGACTCCGAATCATTTGGTAATTGAACTCAACCACGCACACAAATCATATCATATAATACGAAGCTGCTCAAGATCTTATGCCGCTGAACGGGATGTTAATTCTCAAAACGATTGGTCGGATCGTTACAAGCTATATCATCAATTGAATAGGAGTTATTAGAAAAAAACTCTAAAAAGTTAGAATAAACTTCAAATAAAAACATATCTTGTAAGTCTCTTTTAAAAGTTAGGCCTCATATTAAACTTTGGCTTTAGGCCCCGTAGGTGTTTGAGATGCCCCTGTCTTTCAGAGCCATCGCATTATACCTTTTTGATAACAACATGATAGGGGATTCAAGAATTACTAAAGAAAAACAGTAAAATCAAGAAATATGTGGAAGCTAAAAGAAAATAGAGAAACGAAAAGAAAAAAAAAATTAAAGATAGATTGAATTCAAGAATTCTATTCTTGAAATTGAATCCTAACAACAACAATTAGCTAACAAAGAACCAATCGTCATTGGTAGAGAATTAAAAATAAGAGAAAGATTGTGAAACCCGACCCTTTAGAATAACAAGAACAACAATAAGCATAAACTTATCACCTTTCTTGAATACCTAGAAGTGATCTAAGATTTCGAAAGAATTTAATCTTACCACCTTAGTTGAGTCTTGAAGGTTGAAGAATAAATCCAAGAGTAGTCACACACAAGAGTGCAAGAAAAATCTCACAAATTTTATTGATAATAATCTGAATAATATGAATAATATAAGTCTAAAAACAAATAATACACCCCTTTATATAGATAGGGGTCACGAAATTCTACCTAAAAAACAAGTAAATAAAGTTCTAAACTACTTTGGACAACAAGTCCAACTACCTTAGGAAAAGAAAAATATTAGGAAGTAAAAACCAAGTCATTCTTCGAAAATAATTCCAAAAATCTTAGTAAAAGGAAAACATAACCTTTACTAACTAGGAAAGCAATAAATATAGTCACATAATATATGGAAATAAGTCCCAAACCAATCTTGGATAGAATTTTGAAAATCTTGAAGGAAATCTGAAGGAACTTGGCACGAACTTGCACTCAACATCTAGCACGACTATTGTATCATTCTTGGACATCAAGTAAGTCCTTTTTATGCTAAAGAAATGTAGCTTTGTACAGGACAATATGGGCTGCAAGTTTGGACACAATTTAGGTGCTAAATTGTTCCAACAAGGCCTGATTTGGTCCTTCTTCAGAGGATGTTCTTGGGATCTAATCAACCTCTTATTCGATATGAATTTGGGATATAAAATAATTATAACACCTACATAACTCATATCCTTTATCCTTAAGCTCTTAATCCCAACTAACAACTTCTTTGATCGTTCTTAAAGTCCAATGACCTTGTTTTGCAACTTTTTAGCTTGAGATCTTGTTAAAGGCCCTCTTGTATATAAGTTATTTTTTGCTCCTACTAACCAATTTCTAATCTTTCTAGGTTTGGCATTCGACTTGCTTTTTCATTTTCTAACTCCATATTCTTATCACTAAGGGTTGTGAGCAGTAAGGTGTATTAATAAATCCAAAAACTGACAACCGAGAGTTGCTTTGAGTGGAAAAAGGCAAGAGAGGCACTACTAGAAAATATGCCTATGGCAACAGTTATTATTAGAACCTGTATGGTAACAGTTATAACAGTTATAACCGTTACAATAGCATTTCGGTGATATCATCATACTTTAACTATAGAACAGTTGCAATTGTAAAACAACCGTTACCATATATCCATCTGGTGCAACGGTTATATGAATCATCCCAATAAAACTATCTACGGAAACGTTTTTGTTGTAAAAATTTCTATTGGTACGATTATTTTTTCCCCTTATTTTGCCTCCTAAATTTTATTATACCCGCCAAAACAACCCCTATTCATCTTATTTTTTAAATAATTTTAATAATACGCAATATAAATCAAAAAAAAAATTGGCACTTTATTTCCCATTAACTGCGATATAGGCGATTACCCCAAATTAACACTAAGTCATCTTCTTCTTCACTGATACCCGCCCCCATCTCTCTCTCAAAATCTTCTTCTTCTTCGATGACCTAGGTCATCTTCTCAAAATCTTGCTAAAAACTCTGATACCCCCTATCTCTCTCTCTCTCTCTCTCTCTCTCTCTCTCTCTCTCTCTCCGATGATCGAGGGTTTGTTGTTTTAGTGAGTGTCTGAACAAATTAGTTATTGGTTTTCTTCTAATCGGTGTCGAGAAGTTATGGCTGAAGCTTGGGTTCATTTGTTTGGTATCGACAATTGAATTTCTGGTTCTGAAAGTCGAAGAACAACTTCAAATTTCTGGAGTTGAGTGCCTGAAGCTGTTGCGTAGTCTATGCACTCCTCGACGCATCAGGTCTGATTTCTCTAAATTTGTGTCATTTTCTGGATTTTGATGGATTTGTGATTGATTAATCGAATAGAAGATTAACTTCATTACTATTATTTGGGATTGATCGATTTGAATATGTGAATTAGACTCAAAGACAATATCTTCGAAACACAACTCCCACCTCGGGAGTCTTACCTTGATTACCCAGAATGGCATCTTCAGAAGGGGAGACGACGAAGAGGAAAGTAATAGAGAAGAGCAAAGTGACATGGAATAGGCAGTAAGGAACGAAGAAGTGGCTGGGTGAAAAATCTAGCTAGTATAGATTTCGCCAGGCTATTATTGTAAATCCATATCTTGAGATGTTGCCCCGGTGCGAGATGCAACAGTTAGTAGATAGTACCACCTCACTCCTTGAAAAACGAAGGGAGCGAGGCACCGTACCGGATAATCAAGGGAGGTGAGTAGCAGTGTATAGTCCGAGCTCCCTCTTGAGCACTGGTGTATGATCCAAATATTTCCTTGGGTCGAAGGAAATTGTCCCTCTATTTTGTCGTCCCGATCCAACGACGACAACAACAACAATAACAAAACATCATAATCTCGCTCAACCAGAGAAGGGCGAGAGATAGACTGTGACATTTCTGATAGAAGTACCACCCAATATTCGTGAGGCCATGGGCCTCAAACATAGTGAACAACACGGAATAAAAATAGCGAGAAAGGAAGAATATATAGGTACGGCAAGATACTTGGATAAAAGGCTGACCCGAGGAGGCCCCCATTAATAGAAAGGGGGCAATGATGGCGCCATTATCGCCCTCGAAAAATGTAATGACGGGCGCATTTAATGCATCCCTGGGGAGTTGAATCGGTGGCAACATAATGACTTTTGAAAATGAGTAACTGCTTGAATGATCCTTGAGAAGCGAAATGACGAAATATTTCGGTGATCATGGGGGCTTGCGTCATCAGCATGACTTCATTGCGGGAAGTCCAAAGTGTTGGATGTCAAAATCGTTTCTTGTCACTTCTCTCTAAGAAACGCGAGGACTATCTGTATACGACAAAATCGGAGGAACCAATTCTCGTTAATAAGGCGTCTCGGAAGATCACATCGAAGGCTTGAGACCACAGACCGAGTACCCTCCCTCGAGGTTTATCAACACCCGATCTGGGGATATCGTCGATCATGACCCCAATGGGCACGGGGAGTTTTCGAAGAGTGCAGCCGGGGCTGGCAAAATCTGTCAGGCTAGTCTGAAGCTAGTCCGATCCTACATCATGAAGTTAGCCAATTGTCCCATCCCATCTTCTTTATCATTAATGTATTTTGTACTATGTTGAAAATTTTCTTTTCTATATAAGGGGAATCCTTGGCACTTTGTAACTCTCTCTGTTGCTCCAGCCGCTCCATAAGAAATATAGAAGAACACACTCTTTGCTTTCTCATACACTCTCCTGGTATTATTACTTTCATTTATTGTCTTCATATTTGTCCATCGTTTATTGTTTATCATTGGCAATAGGGAGACTTTGTTGATTATTTCATAACTGTTAGTCCTACCCCAATTACCTTCAGTATCTCGTAGCAGAGCTCGGAGATCGACCTCGAGGACCGAAATCGATAAAGTCCGAGGCCCCAAGTAACCAACCTATCAGTTTGATTATAGCTCTCTCCTTTACTTTATTTCGTCTTTAGGTCTCATGCACTTAGCATCAACTGCTCAACAAACTAGCATAAAAATAGATCACATATTTTTAGAGTCTCATCAACAAATTTAATTATTATTACCATTTTCACGGTAAACAACACCCAAATTTATTGATCTACAAGACAAAGTAAGGAAATCTAGCTCGAAACAATAAGTAAATGATTGTGTGTTTTCTTTAATCATTTAAAATCTTAGATTAGGTGATCATACACTTTAACATGATATAAGAGCAGTCATATACATTTACTTTTCCCATGTTTGACCCATAAAAAGGAATAAAACCACATATTAAGATCGCGTAAAAAATAATTAATTAAATAAAAATATTTTCTTTTTTTATCTTTAATAATTTAAATGAAGTAATTACACGCTTCAACATAAAATATCCAATAAAGAAATATAAGCTTCAATAGTGATATTATCCGTAATGTCATTAAGCTTCATAAACGTTCAAAACATCAAGTGTTGCCACGTCAGCAAAATAAACGAACGAATGGCATTGGGCTCATGGGATCATTGTTTTAAAAGGTATTTTTGGGGCGAGCCATGGAGGGAGGCGTACCAAAAATGCCCCGGGGCGATGGTGGGGGTGAAAGTCCCATAAGGCGTACGCCTAGAAGTTCGAGGCGTACGCTCGATCGAGTTTTCTGGTTGAAGCGAGTCTTTTTTGTTGAGGCTTAAGCCCAAGAGACATCTTTTTAAAAAGAAATTAAAAATATTAAATTTAAAAGTAAACTTTTTAATATTGCTAAAAGCCCTAAATTAGAAGTCTTTCTCAATTCTTTCCGTTAGTCTACCTCTACCAAGAGCAACGATTTATCACTTTTTTTTGCAACAGAAAACTTCATTCTTCTTCGTAAGTTAAATTCAACAGGTTTGTTCCTTCCTCCATGTAAAAACTTTATTACTTTTAAATTCATTACTTTCCTCTCTTTTTATACTTCACTGTTAATTTGTAAATATGTATGTAATTAGTTTTTTAAGTTCAGTTCTTCTCTTGTACTCTTTCAAAATATTATATGTGATTATATGTATGTATGCTTTTATATGTATTGATTAGATTTATATATAATTTCACTTATTTATTTGAAATTTATAGTTTCATTAGGTAATATGAGATTTTACTTATATATAATTATTTGAGATTTATATGTAATTTCACTTATATAATTTCACTTTATTTGGGACTTTTATATAATTTTATTAGATAATATGAAATTTATATATATATATATATATATATATATATTTCACTAATTTGTAGTTTTTTAAAAATTTTATACAGTTTTACCTATTTAATAATATTTTCTATAATTATATTATTTTATAAAATATTAAAAATTTAATATTTATGAGGCTTACGCACCGTTAAAACATATGCAAAACGACTCGCGCTACGACCGCATATTTTTAAAACACTCCATGAGATCCATGTTACGCGAAAGGCGTGTGCTATCGTAGAGTGACCCATCCAAAGCTTGTGCCGTTGCTCGAACTGCGTAATCCAATCGCGTGCCAACCTTGTCATTCCACGTATTCTGCTTATGTACTTGCTCTCCATTTAAACCACTCAAAAATCTTGACCAAAAATACGAAAATTACGGTGCATAATAAGAAATGCAGAATAACAACTAATATTTCTTTTCACTAGTCTTTTTGTTATAATCTAAACCAATAATTACTCTATTTATTTCAATTTAGATGACTTATTAGTTTATTTCAAAAAATAATATACTTCTACGATTGAAAAAAATTTAACTTTAAATTCTTTATTTTACTTATTTTACTCTTAACGAAAATTTTTTATAACTATATAAATATCATTGGTCGCATAAAATTTTTATGTCATAAATTTTTAAATATTTTTTTTCGTCAAACTAGGATGGAGTAGTAAATATTGGCTTCCGCGTGAAAAATACAGGATTTGACTAATGAGAAAATAAAGGCATGTGAAAATAGTGTCCGCACCTACTATTTGCTTGTTCGTGGCAATTACACTACATGTAAATTCATTAGGACACGACCCATTAAAAGGGGGAGGGGTTCCCTTTTTCTTGTTTAATGCAACCTCCCAAAAACCAAGCTAATCCCTCTTCTTTCGGAAACACATCAAATCTGACTCCATTCTTACTCAGCCTCCAAAAATCCTCTTCTTCCTTTTTACTCAATCCAACTTCTTTTATTTTCCAGGAAAACAATCTTTTATTGATTTACAGATTCATCATATAGTTTTCCCGGAAAATTAAAACCTATCTTTCAACCCTCAAATATGGCATCGTTAAAGATTCATCACAGAACCCATTCATTAATTCATGTAAACAAACCCAAATCAATTTCTGATATAAACTTGACCACTTCTCTCTCAGTTTCTAAAAGGGTTTCCTCTCATCGTGTTTCTGCTTCTCTATCTCTATCAAATCCACCTTGTAATTCAGGCGGAGTTGTCAAAGAAGATGAGAAAGAGTCAGAAGCTGTAATATCTGGAAAGCTTGACGAATGGATGAAGGAATCAATGGTGGATATTGTAATGAATTTGAAGCAAGCGCCGTTATTGGTCCACGTTTACGCAGAGGGCAGTGAAGGAGATAAAGTCAAGATCAAGACAGAGAGAGCCGCAGCGGAAAATTGGCCGGTGGTGAAAAGTGAATGGAAAAGTGGAGAAAAAAAATCCCCAGATGGGCTTATTTTTATTGAAGAACTTGGAACTGAAGAAGAACTAAGAGATGGGAAAATAACAGAAGAATCAGAGGAAGGTATAACAAAAGCATGGGGAGTAGTAGTACAAGGGAAAGGGGTAGAATGTTCACCATCTTGTTATTTGTTGAAGACGAGTAGAGTTGGTGCTGGTTTAGGAATGGGATTGTTTTCTACTCATTTCTGTTTAGCAAGAGTACACAATTTTAAGGACACTGCTCTTGGACAGCTTAAACATTGTTGGTTGTTGCAATAACTGATTTAATTTTTGTTGTGATTATGACTAAAGATTATTAAAATGTAAAGATTTCACTGAAATTAATACTACTAATCGCTTGCTGCATTTCATTTTTTTTTTTTGCCCTTGATATTTAATCTGGTTATTCCAGAATTTACTGGAAGATTGTTAAAGCAGATCTTTTATTGAGTAATGTACGAAAGGGACTCATTTAAAAGGTATACTAAAAGGGGATAAAAGCTTGAAGAAAAAAAAGAAAGGAAAACTGATACATTGCATAGTCTTTTTTAAATTAATAGCTGAATATTTTATATACTAGTTTTATGGTATGCCTCCAAAGCGTATCAATAAATATAAATTTTAAACTTATACAAATATTATATGTATAATTGACGCGCAATCATTAAGTGTCATTTTGAAAGCACCTCTAGAACTTAATGTTAAGTTAATGATTATAATAATTGTAAGTTGAGATAACTTATATCTAATTATAGAGTTTTTAGAATTTGTATTTTTATTTTAATACATAATATTTTGTAGAATGCCAACATTAAAATTATATAGCTTTAGTTTTATACCCTTTTGTTGATATGAAGCCCTTTACCGTTTTAATATAGTTACCTTTTTCATCTTACACCTAAAACTAAATAGAGCTGAAAGTGACGAAGATTTCATTTACAAAATCATAAGGATATTTTCCCTACAAGATTAGTCAAGATTTTTACCTCGATAAACACAAATCAATTCTCTAAACTAGCATTTCCCTTAAAAATCACCTTCGTCCGGCTCAATTTTAGTCAAAATAACTCAATAACATCAAACATTGTTAAAGAAGTCAATTCCAAACAATGAAGTCTCAATCTTTTACCCAATTCCCAAAAAGTAAACAAAAGTCAATCACATGCCCACACGGTTAAAACTCGAGCGAAGAGATAAATCGTGACTACCCATAACCTCAAATATTTTATTAGATTCCAAAACGAGTTCAAACCAACTCTCAAATTTCTAATTTTTATTTTCAAAACATAATCAAAGCCTCGCAAAATTGGACGAAACTTCCCTAATATAAATTCAAAATACTTGAAATTTAGTATTTAAATGGAGTTGAAAGCAGGACCTCTAAAACTAAAAGGAATTGTAAAATCATATTTAGGGAATTGATTTAAATAACTATTTTTAAATATTTGAGAAATAACTAAATGACTATTTTATCTAATATGAACTATATTTTTAAAGAGTAGAAAAGGCAAACGACATTGCGCTAAGGGCTTTCGTGCTTTAATATAGTATAGATAAATACAGATTAGCACATTACAATTTGTTATATTTTTTCTAATAAATAATAATTTATTTATATATAATTAAACTAATAATTGAATTTTATTTCCTATTTATAATTTCTTACATGGTTCAAAGTAATGATTAGATGAACAAACTTTAGTTGATTTGGAAAAAGGGATAACTTTTTAAAAGTATTTGCCACTATTCTACGTTTTAAATTTGCACCTTTTATACATCATACAATTTTGCTTGGCACTATATTTTGTTGTCCTACATATTTTTAAATATTATGACTTCTTACATAATCTAAATAAGGAAAAGATTAATAACTAAAATCTTATTTGATGTAGAATTCCTAAATAATAGTAAAATAATTAAATTATAATTTTGTCAAATGTGAAATCGATATTTAAAGGGTAACAAGGGCGAATAATATTTCACTAAGGAGCTTACTATTGTATTAGTCTCTACATTCGTGCGATGCACGAATATCTTATGTCAAATATTATGAAACGCATACAAAAAAATAAACATTCAGTTACATAATATTCTAAAATTAATTGCAACTAATATGCACGAAATTCAATATGTAAAAGTTTAATAATTTGTTTCCGTCGAACAAATTAATAATGTTTTGGCACAACGAAAGGACAAAATAGAACTAAATATTATGCAATTATACAATTAAAGTTGTAAATTTACTTAAAGAATACAAAATACTTATTATTATTTTTGAAATTCAATATTTTTTTAAATTTAATTAAGCCTTAATGATTCAGATACATGAAATACCATATTTATGTAAGATATATGGACTTATATCTACATACATATGAACAATATATGGATAAATTATATGTTATGTGCTATCTTTTGGTTTGGCCTAATTTTGTGCTCTTATGGACATTATGTTAAGGGGAATGTATTGTCATATAAAGTGTAGGACTAATGTGTAGATACCCAAAAGGGTAACCTTAGTTAATGATGGGCTAACTAAGGTTACATATATGTAACCATGGTTACATACTTGTGACTCTTGAGTTTTGTAACTCATTTGTTATTAAGTGGGGGTTATGGTTCCCACATTATAGCAAGACAATTATCTTCTTCCTCCCATTGAATTAAGATAATCATTTTCTTGTCTTGCATATTTTTGTGGAAAACTATACTCCAATTTGGTTATTGTTGTTTGGAAGAAATTCTTGTGAAACACTCTTGTGAAACTCTTGGATAACTTCAAGACAATCTTGAAGTTAGGATTAAAGAACAAGGAGCCAAACACTTTCAAACCATCATCAATGGAGGCTTAAGGATTTCCACAAATGGATTCAGGTACGCTTCCGCTCATGTAGTTGTTGTTCTAAATTATTCGATATGAAGGATATTGTATTTTAGTCGGAATCATTATTCTAACAATTGGTATCAGAGCCACCTTCATATTTGGATAATTTGGATGTTCATAAGATTCATGTTATATAAAGTTCATGTTCAAGTTAAGTTAGAATTTTGTTTATGAAATTCTATTACCATGAAATAGCATGATTTTATGAATGTTATGTTTCTGATGAACTTTGATGTTTTAATATCATGTTATCATTACTTGAATTGAAACATTGAATTTTGCATGATTTTGGTTGATGAGAAACATGATTTCATGTTTAAGTTTCTTGTTGAAAAACATGTTAAGCCGTTGGACAGAACAATAATATAATCGATTATACTGGAAAAATAATCGATTATGTTGAATATGTTGATCAAAATTTTGCAAACAAAAACAGGGAATAATCGATTATCAATTTTTTGATAATCGATTATGTCAATTTTTGTCGTAAAATTTTTGGGACAGAACAGTAGCATAATTGATTATGCATTGAGCATAATCGATTATGCAATTAAGTTCATAAAAATTTTTGAAACCGAACGGTGGAATAATCGATTATTTCAATTTTCAGCAAAATTAAGAAATTACAGAATGCCAGAATAATCGATTATCTGTTTTAAGATAATCGATTATCCTGGACCAGCAAGCCCTGATAATCGATTATCAAGGACCTGATAATCGATTATCAGGCAGTTAAGTGCTGAAAACGTTTTGTTTTGGTTGTTTAATGAGGACATAATGTAAGAAACGTTTTTTATAATTAATAAAACGTTTTATGTCTTTTAAGTTTTAGATTTTAATTGAATATTTATAATATGTCAATTAATATTAAGTTTTTAAATTATTAATGTATTATACATTAATATTTAAGTTTTGAATATTGATTGTTTTAGTCCATCAAATTTCAGATTTTGAAATTGTCCAACTAAGTCTATAACAATTAATATTCAGATGTTGCATGTTAAAACATGTAACATATTAAGTTAAGATTCATAATATGACTTAAGGAACTAAAGTTTTTAGCATCTAATATTTTAAATTAGTCAATTGAAGCATTATGTTGCCAAAGTAACCTCTATTGTGTAGATTGATTGATCTTGAAATATAAGATGACTGTGGATGTTAGTCTTCCATGCGTTTAACACCGGCCCAAATGAAGGTTGTTATTTGGCAGGAATTCGAACATGCTTGTGGTGATAAATATGTGACAATTATTTGATTTTCCATGTGAATATTAAGTCGGCCCAAAGGAAGGCTTGATATTTGACAGGAGTTTATTGTCAATATTTGATCACTACACCAAGAGTACCACTTACAGTTGATTTTCTGTCCAAAGACTAAAATCAATGTTGTGCTAGGTATCTTGTAATGGGATTTGCCTATTTCGAATCTGAAAACTAAAGTTAAAGTTCAAGTTATTGTAAGCATGTATTAAGTAATCCTTTGTTCTATTTTCAGTGAATTCTTCAGCTGCTTCGATATCTGCTAATATAAACAGCATCCTTGTGCTTAAAGGCACAAACTTTAAGGAATGGAAAGAGAACATTATAATAGTTCTCGGTTGCATGGATCTTGACCTTGCACTTCGGAATGAGCAACCTGCTTCTCTTGAGGATACATCCTCTCCTGATGAAAGGAGGGAGATGGAGAAGTGGGAACGCTCGAATCGCATGAGTCTAATGATCATGAAACGTGCAATTCCAGAATCATTCAGGGGCACTATGAATGATGAAGCTAATGCCAAAGTTTTCCTTGAAAACCTTGAAAAGCCTTTTGAACAAAACGAAAAGGCAGAAACAAGTACACTATTGAGTAAACTTGTTTCCATGAGGTATAAGGGCAAGGGAAACATTAGGGAGTACATTTTGGAAATGTCTCATCTTGCTTCGAAACTTAAGTCACTCAAGCTAGTATTACCTGAGGAACTGCTTGTGTACGTAGTTTTGATATCTCTTCCTGCACACTTTAATCAGTTTAAGGTCAGTTACAACTGCCTGAAGGAGAAATGGACTCTTAACGAGCTCATTTCACATTGTGTGCAAGAGGAGGAAAGGATAAAGCAAGATAAGACTGAAAGTGCTCATTTGGCATCCTCTTCTAAGGATATGAAGAAGAGGAAAGGTAAGGAAGTTGCGGTTGCAAAGCCCAAGAATAAGCAACATAAGGAACCTAAGGTTGAAATTACTGAATTAGGTTGCTTATCTGTAAGGGGACTAATCATGTGAAGAAAGACTGTACCAAGTACCACGCTTGGCGTGCGAAAAAAGGTACATTTCTTTCTCTTGTTTGTTCTGAAGTTAATTTAATTTCGGTACCTAAGGATACTTGGTGGGTAGATTCCGCTGCTACTACTCACATAAGTATATCTATGCAGGGTTGCCTGAACTGCCGAAAACCAAATGATGGTGAAAGATACATCTATGTGGGTGACGGCAAGAAGGTGCCAGTTGAGGCTATTGGAAAGTTTAGGCTGTTGTTTAAGACCTGTTTTTATTTAGATTTGGATGAGACTTTTGTAGTACCGTCTTTTAGACGGAATTTAATTTCTGTTCCCAAATTGGACATATCCGGTTATTCATGTTCTTTTGGTGACAATAAAGTTAGTCTCTTTCAGAATTCAAATCTTATTGGTACTGGTCTTTTATCAACATTTGATAGCCTATATTTGGTTGATACAATAACCTCAAATAATGAAACCTTGCATACAAGTTTAAGAGGTACCAAAAGAAAATTAATTAATAAGAATTCTATATTACTCTGGCATAAACGTTTGGGTCATATATCCATTCAAAGACTTCAGAAACTCGTGTCAGATGGAATTCTTGATTCTCTTGATTCCTCAAATTCGGATATTTGTGTTGAGTGTATCAAGGGTAAACAAACAAACAAGACGAGATTAGGTGGTAAGAGAGCTTTGGACGTCTTAGAATTGATACATACGGATATTTGTGGGCCATTCCCTACTCCTTGTAGGAATGGTCAACAATACTTTATCACATTCATAGATGATTACTCTCGTTATGGGTACCTATATCTTCTTCATGAAAAGTCCCAATCCATAGACGTGTTCAAATCATATAAGGCCGAAGTTGAAAATCAACTAAGCAAAAGGATTAAATCCGTTAGATCTGACCGTGGTGGTGAATACTATGGTCGATATGATGGTTCAGGTGAACAACGTCCAGGGCCATTTGCTAAATTCCTCGATGAGTGTGGGATCGTCCCTCAGTATACTATGCCAGGAAGTCCTACGATGAATGGTGTAGCTGAGAGACGAAATCGGACCCTTAAGGATATGGTAAGAAGTATGATTTGTCGTAGTACTTTACCAGACTCACTCTGGGGTGAAGCATTAAAAACCGAAGCTTATATTCTTAATAGAGTTCCAACTAAAGCTACAATTAAAACCCCATATGAACTTTAGACTGGGCATAAACCCAGTATTAGGCATTTACACATTTGGGGTTGTCCAGCTGAGGCAAGGCCTTATAGGCCGAATGAAAGGAAACTGGATGCTAAGACGGTTAGTAGCTATTTTGTTGGATACTCTGAAAGGTCCAGGGGCTTTATGTTTTATGATCCCACTTCTAGAACTCTTTTTGAGACGGGTAATGCTAGGTTTTTGAGGATATTGAGTTTGGGGGGTGGGGAAATAAAGTTGTTAGAGATTTTGTCTTTGAGGAAGAACATGTGTCTTTCCCTCAAGTTGTTGATCTTGGTCAGGGTGTTCTCATTCCTGACACGGATCACACAACTCCAGTTCAAGACAATCTCGAAAATCTTCCCCATCAGGACCCTGATATTACTAATGAAAATCAAACTTAACAACCTCAAGAAACTGAAGTGCCATTAAGGAGATCCACTAGGGAGAGGAGAAATGCAATTCCGGATGATTATGTTGTATTTCTCCAAGAACAATAAAGTGATATTGGACTTGAGGAAGATGATCCAATCAACTTCCGTCAAGTCATTAAGGGTTCTAACTCTCAAAAGTGGATTGATGCCATGAATGATGAGATGAAGTCTATGAGCGATAATGACGTTTGGGAGCTTGTTACATTGCCCGAAGGTATTAAACCGATTGGTTGTAAATGGATATTTAAAACCAAAAGGGATTCAGGGGGCAATGTTATTAAGTATAATGCTCGTCTTGTCGCAAAAGGCTACACTCAAAAGGAAGGCATTGATTATAAAGAGACTCTCTCTCCAGTTTCATCGAAAGACTCTTTCAGGACTATAATGGCACTAGTAGCACATTTTGATCTTGAGCTTCATCAGATGGATGTTAAGATAGCGTTTCTCAATGGTGACATTGAGGAAACAATTTATATGGTGCAACCTGAAAACTTTGTTTCGGATGAATCAGAGAAAAGGGTTTGCAAATTAAAGAAATCCATCTATGGGCTCAAGCAGGCTTCCCATCAATGGTATTATAAGTTTCATGCAGTCATTACATCTTTTGGTTTTGAACCAAATGTTGCTGATGACTGTATATACCATAATTTCAGTGGGAGTCAGTATATTTTTCTGGTTTTATATGTCGATGACATACTGCTTGCCTGTAACGATATAACATTATTGCATGAAACTAAGAAATTTCTTTCAAAGAAATTTGAAATGAAAGATCTTGGTGAAGCTTCTTTTGTATTAGGAATTCAGATACATCGAGATCGCTCAAAAGGTGTTCTCGGTCTGTCACAAAAGGGCTACATCGATAAGGTTCTGAAAAGATTTGGCATGCAGGATTGTAAACCAGGTAACACCCCTGTTGCTAAGGGAGACAAGTTTAGTCTCAAACAGTGCCCAAATAATAATTATGAAATTTCGAAAATGCAGAAGACGCCTTATGCTTCGGCTGTAGGTAGTCTGATGTATGCTCAGGTATGTACAAGACCTGATATAGCATACATTGTTGGGATGTTATGCAGATATCTAAGCAATCCGGGAATGGACCATTGGAAGGCAGCCAAAAGGGTCAGGAGGTACTTACAGAGAACAAAGGATTACATGCTTACATATCGAAAATCGGACCAGCTTGAGATCATTGGGTACACCGATTCCGATTTTGCTGGATGTCAGGATAGTTTGAAGTCTACTTCAGGCTATATTTACATGCTTGCTGGCGGTGCTATCTCTTGGAGAAGCATCAAGCAAACTCTTACGGTCACTTCCACCATGGAAGCGGAATTCATGGCATGTTATGAAGCATCCAATGAGGCATTATGGCTGCGGAATTTTGTTGGTGGACTGCGGATTGTTGATAGCATTAAAAAGCCAATTAGGCTATTATGCGACAACAGATCGGCAGTCCTTTATGCTAATAACAACAGTAGTTTGACGAAAGCAAAACATATGGACGTCAAATTTCGGGTTGTTAAAGAAAGAGTACAGAATGGACAGTTGTGCATTGAGCACATCAGTACAAACTCCATGCTTGCGGATCCACTCACTATGGGATTGACACCAAAAGTATTTCTTGAGCATATTACTTGTATGGGTGTCAAATCAGTTAAGGATTATGTATTTTAGTGGGAGTTTGTATTATACAATTATGTATTGTCCATTACATTTAGTAATTCAGTTATAGCTGCGCAGATATTCAGTTTTAAAGTTTTTGTACTCTTACAGTTTATGATTGATCTCAATAAAGAGAACCAGTTGGAAATAGACATTCTATTGACCACACTTTATGTTATTTCCATGCTACATACCTACGCTTGATCCATGTCGTTGGTTATGTTGATATACATGATCTATGTTGGTTCTAGTTACGAATGAGTAACGAAGAGCTCTTAGTTCCTATGTTGGTATGATTGATGGACCGGATTGTTCATGACAATTTTATTGTGATAGCAATTTTGAGCTCCTAAAGTTATATTGTAACATATAATGCTAAGGTTTGTACATATGTATGTGTATCTCGTCCAAGTGGGAGATTGTAAGATATATGGACTTATATCTACATACATATGAACAATATATGGATAAATTATATGTTATGTGCTATCTTTTGGTTTGGCCTAATTTTGTGGTCTCATGAACATTATGTTAAGGGGGCCAATGTATTGTCATATAAAGTGTAGGACTAATGTGTAGATACCCAAAAGGGTAACCTTAGTTAATGATGGGCTAACTAAGGTTACGTATATGTAACCATGGTTACATGCTTGTGACTCTTGAGTTATGTAACTCATTTGTTATAAAGTGGGGGTTATGGTTCCCACATTATAGAATTATCTTCTTCCTCCCATTGAATTAAGATAATCATTTTCTTGTCTTGCATATTTTTGTGGAAAACTATACTCCAATTTGGTTATTGTTGTTTGGAAGAAATTCTTGTGAAACACTCTTGTGAAACTCTTGGATAACTTCAAGACAATCTTGAAGTTAGGATTAAGGAACAAGGAGCCAAACACTTTCAAACCATCATCAACGGAGGCTTAAAGATTTTCACAAATGGATTCAGGTACGCTTCCGCTCATGTTGTTGTTATTCTAAATTATTCGATATGAATGATATTGTATTTTAGTCGGAATCATTATTCTAACAATTTACTCAAGATATATTAGTAACAAAGAAACTAAAAATAGAAAGGTGACTTAGTCATTTGGCCCTTTATTTGTGTTGCACGTTATCGTATGTCAATTATTAAAAAAGTTGTATTTAATAAAATATATGTTCTTAACTATACGAATATTCAAAAGAAAATTATATGTTACCGCTAGAAAATAATTTAACTCCAAACTTAATCAGTACAATCTCTAAGCTCAATTCCAATTCTGATTAACTCGATCTCTAGTTAAAAAACACTTGAATCTATATTTTGTATGTTCTAACTAACTAAATAAAAGGTATCGAAGAACTTTCCAAATATCCTATCGTAAAAGTAAAAAAATACCTTTTCAAGAAGGAATTATGATATTTTATTCGAAGGAAAAATATTAGTATTTATAAAATAATTCCTAACACGTAAATAAAATCAAATCACTTTTCAGGAATGAATGAAATTTATATGAAGTTCTTTACCCAATAAAAAAAGTAAAAAAGAGTTCTTAAAATTCATAATGTGAATAAGAAAGGAAAAAAAGTTCTCCAAGAAGGAATCTCCTATCCTCCCACTAAAATTACGTACTAGTTATAATTAGGAATATTAATTTTTTTTAAAAGAAAATTATAGACATGCCTTTCTAGTCCAAGTAGGATTAACTTTGTAGGGTTAGCGTATGTACAATTTAAATTGAAAAGAATTCCATCATTTGATAATTTACAACTAGACCCTTAAATTATACAAATACTTAAGAGCAAAAAAGTAAATCAATATTTTGAGAATATTTTAGTCGTTCAACATTTAACATAAATAATTCGTATTTTTAACAGTCAAAAAAAATTTGTGGAGCCTAGAGTTCAAACCTATGACTTGTCACATAATAATTAAGCTAGTAACCACTAGACTACTAAGATATTTTGTTGCAAGTGGTGCCACTTTTAATGGTTTTATTTTGTATTTTTATTTTACTTGTTATTTATATATATAAACAGTAAAAAAATTCGACGAAGCGGTGTACCGTGACATCGCTTACCACCATGTAAATCAGCCTTGGATATAAATAAATATAGAAATAGACAATATGTTATATACCAAAAAATATATAAAATTCATACCTCTTTATGATTATCAAATATAAATAGTTTCGCTCACAGATTAAAAATATCTTTTCCCAAAAAGACATTATATATTGAATGAGTTCTACCAATATGTTAATTAGTTATCTGATTTTCAAGTATATATTTTTTTTAAACATCCAACGAATAACGGATAATTAAGGATTTTAGTAATACTCTCTTTTCTAATAAAGTATATTGCAAAGTAGGCTGGAAAATGTAGTGGGCGAAAAGGTAAAAAGGTGCAGTAGGAGGGAAAGATTTGTTGGTATTGAAAATTGGAAATCTTGCACTTAAGGTGATTATTACTGAATTCAATTGCATTAAACTGCAACTTTAATTTCATACTCATTTTGGCTACAATACACATTTCTTGGTCACCGATAATCCCACTACACGAAAGTCAATTCCTAATTTGACCTGACTTTTAACTGAATCCTAAAATATCTCCTAACCTAATTCGGTGCGAACAACTTCCTCCTCGTACATTAAACTTGATACGTGAGAATATGCAAAATAGATGGAAATAAAAAATAGGGATAATTACATATATATATATATATATATATATATATATATATATATATATATATATATATATATACACACCATATAGCAAACCTCATTACTTCCCATGTTTAAGGTTTGTGTTTATTACATTTAAGTATACCAAATTTCAATTTATGTACCACAATTTAAATTAAGTATTAATTATAGCCTCATTTATTTTAGGCTTTATTTTTGGAACAGTATCTTCACGATTTTTACATATCTACACACGCTTCTCTCTCTCTCTCTCAATACCCACATTTTACCTTTATTTTAATTACCCCCCCCCCCCACACCATTTTTCTTCAAATTTTTGCCGCTGTTTTTCCACCATTGTCGCAGAGCCCTAAACTTCCAATTCGAAAATTTCTGTTGAATACCCCACCATTTTCAACCCCCATTCCAAATTTCTATTCAACACAAATGATGAAAAAACCAAATACTCCACAAAAAAATAAACAATCAAAATCTGTATTAGCAGATATTCCGTCTTTTGATTTGGGTGTTTTAGCACCTAATCATTACCCAAAAACCCACAATCTTCACATGCAAGTGAAAAAGATACATGCCTTTCATCTCCAAGACAAATCCGTCTTTGATTCTAGCGGAGTAGAAAAAGAAGTTGCAAAAAACTTAAGCGCAAGGGGAAAGAGTTGATGGTAGATGATGATTTTGTAGAAGATTCACCCAAACTTCAAACTGGAAAAAAATAAAAGGTGTCTCCTTCACCATCAAAACAAAAAAAAAGAAGAAACCCTCAAAAAAATTACAAAAATTGGTTCCTCAAAAAATTTTATTAAAGGTAAACAATATTTATTTGTCCTCGCTGTTTTGTAGTTTAATTTTGTTTGCCAAAAAATATTCTGCAAGTGTTTTTTTGGTGTTGAAGTGTTTTTTTGGCAAAATGTGATATGGTTTGAATTTTGTACATTTGTCGAAATTTTGTAGGTTTATTTGGCACTGTAGTTAATAGACAGTTAGATTGTAGTTGATTTGTAGTCTGCTAAGTAAATTGTATATATGGTTTTTGTATTGCAACTTGTATAGCTGCTACATTTAACTTCATTCTCAATAAAATTATACTACATTTTTTTCAAGGTTACATTAAGTAACTGTTACATTTAACTGTTATATTGTTCAAGTGTATTTTTGTAAAATATGTTCTGGTCATAATTTTGTAGATTATTTGGCTCAATTTTGTAGTTTAATTGGAGCATGCCTTTTATACAGTTTATAAATGTAGTTAGATTGTAGTTTAAATGTAGTATGTTGATTAAAATTGTAGGTATGACATGTTACATTCTATCTTGTAATGCTGAAATCTATAACGTCATTCTAACCACAGTTAATATACATTTTGTTGCAGAATGGACTTTACTTTGCTCAACAAAATGTTGATTATGGTGTGCTCCGATTCCACATCTTGTGTGATCCTACAATACCTAGCCAGATAAAGGCTTTACTATCCCCAAATCAACTACGTGTTTTCAAGAAAACGTGTTTTGGTTACTTATTAGATCTGCCCCCAATATATATGCAAAACCAGTCCATTCATCTTCTAATGAAGTATGAGTTGTCAAAGTCTACTGAGACATACTTTTCTGTTCTTTTAGTCAAAAAATGATTTTTTCTTTGAGAGAATTTTGTTTGATTACTGGTTTTAATTGTGTCAATAGTTTCTCAGATTATGGTTACAATTCGAACTATGTTAGCCCTTTAATGAATACATATTTCCCTAACAAAGAAAGGGTTGAGAAATGGCTTCTGAAAAATGTAGTCACTAAGAAATCATGGACAAACGATGTGGATGCGGTGCAGTTGTGCGTCCTTTATATGTTGGAATTCTTTGTTTGTCCTTCTGATAAGGACAATGTTACTTTCATAGACAAGTTTATGTTCTTTCTTATCGAGTCTGGTAATTTTGATTCGTACCATAGGGTACAAAATCCTTCAAGCAAGTTATTGAATCTGTCCGACATCGTCTTAGTCCCAATGTACATTCTTATCTTATACGTGAATGCTCATTAGCCTTACAAGTGTGGCTATACGAGTGTTGCTCTTCCGTCAGCACCGAGTTTGCTACAAGGTGTTCTGAATCGATTCCTCGTATTTTAAGATGGTCAGCTACAAAGGGACGAATTTGGTTAACTGCAATTGAAGAGAAGATCATCAAGCCTGAGTGGCTCAAGGTTTTTTTTAAACCTTTGTATGATTCTACAATTACAGTTATAGTAACTACATTACATCTACATTTTTCTTTTCAATTGAATTAACTGTCACCTACATCATTCAGTTCTCAAACATGGTTGAATCTGGAGAAGAGCTTGGAGTGCTTAATCTCCCAGAGAAGATTAAATATGAAGATGAAGAGGTTGTTCAACCATCAAATGTCACAACTGCTACTTCTCCGACAGTTGAACCCAGAGAAGCTAATTCTCAAAATGCCATGGAATCTGTCAGTAGAAAGATCAGCAAGTTGGAAAAGAAGCTTGAGCAGGTATTGTGAGAAACTACAATATTTTGTCATAATTTAGCACCACTTGAATTCATTCCTACTACTTCGTAGTTTATTTTTATGTAAGTGTAACTAATAGAATATGCTTACCAACTAATAGACATAATTAACTTTTAGGTTGATGTAAAGTTAGATCAGTTTAAGAAGGATGTTTTTGATGAACTCTCAAGCCTTTGAGAGTTCATAGATCAATCTTTGAAAAGTGTGAATGCTGTAAATAGGAGGAATGATTTGGATGAGTCAAAGGTAAGAATTTACATATAATTTATGCTAAGACTATATAACAATTATGACAAAAAAGCATTCTCAAATATTCCTCAAAAAATGTAGTTTGCTGGTAGTTCAACAAAATATAATGAACAAAATCAAGGAGACAAAAACAATCATTTTCAGTTCAATGTTGGTGATCAACTCCATGCAAGCACAAGTAATACAGGTATCTACATAATTCCTACATACATATCTACAAACTCCAAGAATTGCTAATAACTTTTTCACTATATTTTTCAGCTCCCACTTTCCACAATATGTTCAACCACAAGTTGACTTGTATGCTGACTTCCAAGAAGCAGCTGAGGTAGCAAAAGAGGGTATTGTTTAATAATGTAGTTTTTAATAGAAAATAGTTGATTCTACACTGGTATAATGCTGTTAAGTATGTCATTCTTTATGTAACAGATGTTGAAGATAACATTCCACAGTCACCAATTCATGGTGTAACAGTGACTGAAGTTGTCCAGGAATGCGTTGATAAAAAAGAGGAGACTGGAGTTGTGCCTGAAGGCATTGAAAACAAAGGTGCGACATTGGATGATTTTGAGCTGCCGGAAAACCTATCACAGTTGGTCATGTATGGCGAGCCCATACAAGTTGATTCAACCCCGTTCATCAAGGAAGAACAAGGATACCATGAAAACATGCACGATCACCATTCACTCCCCACTATAGTACTGAAGGCAGCACCTCGGTTGGGCCAAAATATTTTTACCTAAAGCACCCCTTCACAAGTGTCATAGGTGAAGATGTAGATCCTGAATTAAAAGACAGGTTCACAACCTGGTTATACCATCGCAATGTCAAAGTATCTAGGAGGTATGATGCTTAAATTTACACTGTCTGTTCACCCTTTTTAGACTTTAAAGTTGTAAATCTTTTTGAATTTTTTTTGTATTTGATTCATTCTCTTATTATTACAGGAGGAAAGATTTCTTTTCAAAGAAGGATAACCAAATCAATCCTTGGTTGGACTTGGGTTGTGAGAAGATTGATAAGAAGGACTGGTTCTATGCCCTTGCTCACCCCGAACAAGTAATCAATAGCACAGTAAGTATATAGTTTCTAATTGTAGTTTTGTCTTTAACTATGATGTTTAAATGTATCTATATTGTACACATCGTATATATGTTACTATAGTTATTCTTCAACTGTAAAATTTTGCTTTTTTGAACCTTATGCAGTCAGTTGAAAAAATGTAGGTAATGTGTAGTTCTTATGTAATTATGATTGGTCAATTATAGATATAGTACTTGTTTTCTATATCTTTCATGCTAAATGCAATCAAATTACATTTTGTGATGCACTGTAGTTATGGTGTTATTAAAGTGAAGCAAGATGTTAGATTTTTTTATAATTTCTAATTGTAGTTAATATGTAGTTATTTTGTAGATGTGATTGTCTACACTACAACTTATTGCATATTGCACGTTTACTTTTGCAGCACTTTGATGTTATTATGTACTATCTGAGAAAAAAGGGGAAATATGGCTCCAACATCCAAACTAGGTTTACAACAACCGATTGCTTGTTCAAGACAAAGATTGAAAGAATCTATGAGAAGTTCACTAGTTCTCCACTGGATCAAAGGAATTTTGTTGTTAAAGCCGAGGATGATATTGGAGAATATATTATAGGCTATAGAATTCTTGCTAATGTAGCATGGGATCTTATTGACTATGTGCTCATGCCTATTAACCTTGTGGAGAACTTTCATTGGTCCTTGCTAGTTTTTGACATAAAGGACCGACAACTTTATGTTTATGATTCATTGGCGAGAGCAAAGCGTAATCAAACAGTTCAGACATTGGTTGGCAAATTTTCAGTCATTGTTCCTCTTTATTTGTCATGCACTGGTTTCTATGGTAAACGCAAAGACATTGACTTTAAGACTACAAAGTCATACATAGAGAAACCAGTTACAGACCCTCTCGATATATAATGGATGGTTGCTGAGATTCCACAATAAAAGGAAGGGTCACTGTAAAAAACTAATCTCCCTTTCTATATGTTTAATTATTTTTTTTGTCGTTTGGTATATAATGAAAAATTCTCATCTTTTGCAAGGATTGTCGTGTATCTGTGGCTGCCTTTGTGGAGTATATTAGCAATGGTGATTTGTCTATCCCAAAGGAATATCTTACTGATATTGACCAACACCGTAGAGGCTATGGAGCTCTATTGTGGGACTACACCACAAAGAAGCTAACAGATGGTTCAATCAGTGAGAGTGAGGTTACTGGCAGACTTGCAAGGAGGAAGGGTGCACCGGCAAAGAATGAGATGACTAAAGTTCAACGAAAGAAGAAGTAGACTATTCTGTTCTTATTTGGTAGTTGAATTGGAAAATAATGCAATCACTAAGTCATTTTGGTTGTAATCAACAATTTTTCTTGATTACATTATACTCGAGTATTCGAGTTTTCTAATAGCATTTTTGCAGTAACAACTTTGTCTTATAATTTCACTTTAATGTTGGAGTTATTTTTATATAATACCTTCAGTTGCCATTTAATATGTTAACTGTCAGTTCTTACACAGCATAAAGATGAAATGTATATAGGTCTCAGATAAATAATTTAGCATCCCTTATCAACAATTATTTTCAGAAAAAATAATTTATCTACAATTAAACTACATTGAACTGCATTATAACTACAAATTCCCATTAGGTGATTCCCTGTACTACATTTAGACCACACTTACACTACATTTTAACTACAATCTGGCAACAGTTTACATTCATTGTTTTCTTTATTAACATTAGACGTTTTCCATATAGCTTTTACAAAAGTTTAACTATTCAATAAAAAATGAAAAGAATTGATGCTTGACGGAATACATAAAAAATGTAAATAGTGCAGACACTCAAATATATGGTTATACTTCTTTATTATCGTCAAAACATGGAACAGTTACACAATAAATTCCGGTAATTTGAGCTCAATAACATTTATTTTGAATAACTATTCTAGCTACATGATATTCATTTCTTTTTCGGCGCATTCTTGCAAGTTCTTTTGTTATGCCCTTCACCTCCACAATTGCCACACGACACCTTGTACTTCTTTGAGTTTATTTCATAAAATGTTTTATATCTTTCCTTGTGAGGTTTACCTGGCTGCCTTTTATCTCCCGCCGGTGGCTTTACTACCTCATCCATAATATGTTGTGGAACATCCCATTTGGCTTCATCAGGAAGAGGATTTACTGGCATTTCATAGGTAAGAAGAAGGCTCTTCCTTGTGTAATACAGAGAGCAATAGTTGTCAGGCCTTTCATTCCTATGCCTTAATGCTGCCAAAGCATGGGCACATGGAAGTTCATCAAGTTGGAATTATCCACAGCTACATTTCTTGTTTTCTAGACATACAATGTACCGCTTCACACAATCTAGCACAGTATGTATATGATATGTTGAAGCCCTCACCTACATTTCATGACCAAAGAGAAATAATAATACATCAATCAGTTAACTAGATTAGAAACAATCAGTTAACTACAAATCATCTACAAATAAACTTCATATAAACGATAACTACATTTACCCACAACGTGACTACATTGTAACTACAAACTGGAAACACTGAAGCTACTACTGTTTTTGTTTTTTTTTCTCCTGCACCAACCAAGAATATATTACCTTTAGTTTATGGGATAATGTATTATTATCTTCCAATTCTTTGTTGAATTTGGGACCAAGGAATGTGAAAGTACCATTTGCCTTCAATAACTTTTCTTTTGTCCAACGTTCTAGAATAGTCCTCATATACTCAAATAGATCAAATATTGGCAGCTCTCTTGCATCTTTTGTTACAGCATTCAATGACTCAGCAATGTTTTACGTCATAGTAAAAGTTCTATTCACCGTTGCATGTACACTTGACCATCTATGATAGCCAATATCATGTAGGTAAGACGACGCGGGTCTACATCTTCAATCTTCATCATCCTTTCATTGAATTCATCCAGAGTGTATGACCGTGCTGTAGCAAAGTACAATTCATGTAACTGTAGATGTGCCTTCTTGAATTTTGACCTTTTATTTGTCCATATATGCCATATGCAAAAGTAGTGTGCCATGCCCGGATAGACAACTGATGTTGCCTTCGATATACTCTCATGCCTATCTGAGACAACACACATTGAAAGTCTTTCACCATATGCCTCCTTGAATTGTTCAAAGAACCACTTCCAAGACGCGTCGATTTCAGAATCAATAACAGCATATCCCAAGGGCAAAATAGAACCTACAATTTGTAGACATAAAATAAGATTAACTATTGAATACAAATATATATTGAGAATTTAGGCAATTTAACTACATTGATTTATCTAAATACTAACTAACTACATTATAACTACAATTTACCTACTTTGTTTAAACTGTCTACAAAATAACTACAAAATTATTGCATCTAGTACCTGCTGCATCCATGGTGCTTGCTGTCAGCATAATACCCCTATATGCTGATTTTAAGAATGTTCCGTCAACCACTACTACCAGCCTACAATGTTGCCAACCATTTATTGATGTACAAAGAGCAAAAAAACGCGTATAAGAAGCAATCATCTGCTGCCTTCTTCAATTTAACAACAGAACCGGGATAATTCTTCTCAAGAATATAAAAATATTTTGGTAATCTGTTGTATGAGTCACACAGATTCCTTCTCAAAAACTGTAATGCTTTTTCCTTTGCTCTCCATGCTTTTATGTAGCTTAGGTTCACTCCATGTTCGGATAACATGTCAGTTTGTATGTCTTTTGGCGTGTAAACAGTCTTAGGATCACAATACTTTGGAATGACCATGCTACCAACTACTGTTGCAGTACATAAGCGCTGTATGAATGTTTTGTCCATTGGGGAACATGTGTGTTGTCGGCTAAGACTTCTTATCTTGAACAATGAAGAATCATTAATTGACGTTGTCTTGAAATGCCATTTGCAGTTTTCAGCTACACATACAAGCCAGTAGCTACAAAAAAATACAGTATTCAGACATATTTATTAAACATTACAATTAACTACAAATTGACTACAATTTAACTACAATTGCATAAACAAACCTATCTTCAATAATACAGTAAATTTTCAAATCCATGATCCATAAATAACTACATACCTTCTATTACTTGATCTTTTCACTCTGAACTGTAACTTGTGCATAACTGAATAATTCTTCATTGCAACAGCTGTTGTTTTCTTGTCCTGGTACACTTGTCCTTCTTTAATACATGTTTGCGTAGATTCAATTATTATTTCACTTTGATATTCCTCTATAGCCGGTGAGGATGTAATTTCTAGTAACCTTAGGGATCCTGAAGAACCTGCAGACAATAAATTCACAAATGTAGTAACTATGTAGGTAAATTTGAAGGCAACAATGCTGTGTCATTTCCAGTACTATATCATCATTGTAGTTTAATTGTAGATACGTGTCGTCAAATTGTAGATTAGTAGGTAACACAAAAACACTGAGCATTGTTGAATCAAACATACCGGTATTGATGCTTTCTTTTGGTGATTGTCAATTTCATATTGAAATCTCTTACGGTAATACATAAGGGATACAAACCTAAGTTTGTATTCTCCTTTTTCGTTTCCATATATACACGAACCCCCATATCATTCCTAATCTCTAATGGAGAATAATTATCATTCATAATGTATTTTATTTCTAAAATTTTATCCGATGTATCAATCGATAATTATTCTGCAATTGTAGATTGGAGAATTCCGTAACTTGCATTATCATCTACCAAAATGGCATCAACTTCAAAATCTCGGAATCTGCCATAGTTATCCCAATAACCATTCGATTTCAGCATTATTGGGATTTTCGACATAATGTTGTGTAGTTGATAGAAAAACAGACGAAGAACAGATTTAGATTCGTGAATTTTTGTACTGATGTCGACGAAGAGATGTATTCAACAATACGAGAATTTTTGTACTGATTTCGACGAAGACCTATATTCAACAATTAGAGAATTTTTGTACTGATGTCGACGAAGAACTATATTCAAAAATTCGACAATTTTTGTACTGATGTAGAGGAAGAACAGATTTAGATTCGAGAATTTGTGTACTGATGTAGACGAAGAATTGTATTCAACAAATCAACAATTTTTCTACTGATGTAGACGAAAACTATATTCAACAATTTTGAAGTTCTACAATTTGATTGCTGGAGATTCTCGTGTTTTTTGAGTTACATATGAGAGACATATTTCTGTAACAGAACGAGAGAATCACGCTGATTTATGATTTTGTTCCATATTCAAACTCGAAATTAATGGTGATAGAATCACATTAATTGTGATTGCTACAAAACTGGCGCTATTTTAGGATCGAATTCAGCTATTTTTGGTTCAGTACAATTTTTATAAACAAATATGGTCTAGGCGGGTAAATAACAAACCATACACATTTTTGGTAATAAGGTTTGCTACATGGTATATATAGGTAAAAATCCCAAAAAAATATGATAGTTTCCATTATCATCTAACATTATGGCCTCCAATTAATTTTACAATTAAGTTGCGATTGTGATTACTATGTGTTGGTATATGTTGATACACTTTGTCCAAAGCGGTATCATGTGATTTCGCTTTCGTCAAATTCTTTACTAAGTACATACTCCCTAAAGGCGGCTCAATATTATTGCAGGCCTAAAGCCAAACTTCATAAGAGGCCTTTAATTATTTTTTTTTATAATTAAACAAATTATATATATTATTTATTTATAATTTTCTAGATTTTCAGATGAAAAATTGCGAATATTAATTTTATAACGGATTTCTTCTAATAGCTATTTTCAATTGATACAATAGTTAATCCATTTAATCTATTGTGCCACGGTTGATCTAAAGAAGATTTTAACTATTTTAATTCATAAAACTTCTTTCAATTTCTAGCTTGTGATCGAGGACGACCCGAGACAATTGTTATAGGAACTGTTACCATTATTCTATATGCAATATAAGCAGTTGAAAATGAATCAAGTCTTTTGTCACGATCCGAATTTTCCAACCTCAGGGTCGTGATGGTGTATACTAATAGGAGCTAGGCAAGCCAACTTAATTATCCTTTTCCAATTAATAATGATAACATGTAACATCTGAAGACAAATAATAAAGCGGAAGACTTAAAAGTAAAGAAAACTGAATATACCCGGGGAAGTTCAATAAAATCTTCCACCCAAAACCTGATGTCGCATATCACATGAACTGCTAAGATTTTACTAAATACAATGTCTGATAGAAGTTGTGAAATTTTTGTCTCGAAGTACAAGAGATAACAAACTGAAAAGTAGGATAAAGGAGGCGCCGGGCCCGCAGAAGCCTGCAAGGTTGCCTCAGTATCTCTCTGGACTGAAGGCCTACTCCCTCGCTACTGCTGCTTCTGTCCAAAGCCTGGATTTGTGCGAAATAGCACAGAGTGTAGTATCAGCACAACCGACCCCATGTGCTGGTAAGTGCCTAGTTGTCACGACCCCAACTCGCCCTCTGTGAACATGTCGTGACGACACCTAGTCCCTATGACTAGGTAAGCCTAAAAACGTCGAAGGTAAGCCAGACAACGCGGAAGATAAGAACAGGTACGCGAGGTATTCTATATGAACGCGAAGAGGAAGTAAGCTAGGCTTCACGAAACGCGGGAGAAATTATGCGAACGCGAAGAAGAAATTCCCAGGGGGTTAGTATAAGCCATCGCGAACATGAAGGACAAATCACGAATGCGATGAAGGAATACCAAAAGCAACAACAACAGTTCAAAAATAGAAGAAAAGGATCCACAGCCCACCCGAAACACACCCAAGGCTCCCGGGACCCCATCTAATTACGCACACAAGTCATATAACCTATCACGGACTCGCTACTTCTGTGATCTTTTGCACAGATCATGGTATATGAGCATATTTTGGATAGCAGCAGTAGATTAGGAGTATTGTTCAGTCCTGAGTACGATATCGAGGTAGCATTGCAGGCGTCCGAGGGCCCGACGTCTCCCTTATCTTATTTTTTTGTTGTTATCCCTTGTATTTTGGGACTAACTCTTATCATTTCTTTCTAAACATTGTATTTAGTAAACTCCTAGAAGTTTGTGTGCTATGTGACACAAGGTTTTGGGGGTAGCGTATTGTGTTAACATCGCAGATTTATTCAGTTTCTTAGACGTTATGTCTTTCACTTTAATATTTTATATGCAAGGTTTTATGTTATTATTATGAACTGTGAAAAAGGGAAATTAAGTTGGCTTGCCTAGCTGGTCTCAGTAGGCACCACCTCAACTTCCGAGGGTGGGAATTTCGGGTCGTGATAGGTTGGTATCAGAGCACTAGGTTACGTAGGTCTTACAACTCACGAACAAACATGGTAGAGTATGAGGGATCGGTATGGAGACGTCTGTATGTATCCCAGAGGCTACAGAGTTAGGAAAACTTCATTTTTATTCTTTCTTGTCGTGCAATTCTATTTCCTAAATACTGATTGTCTTTCTACTCTATTCTTTGGCAGAAGGCGAGAACACGTGCTTCCTCTTCTACCGCTCAGCAGCTCGAGCCCCCAACAACAGCTTCTACAAGGGGCAGAGGGCGAGGTTGAGGTCGTGCCAGATGCCGAGACAGGGGGAGAGCTTAGACCCGAGCAGCAGCTCTAGAGGTGGATCCTCAGGTTAATTATGACGAAAAGGTTCCAGCTCTAGTAGCTCCGGTTCGCCCAGCTCAGGTCCTAATGGGGTTAATAGCCACCCTAGTTCTTCAGGACGCTTTGGTCAAATTGATAGGCCTTATGGAGAGTGTCACTCTAGCGGTTTTGCTTCCAGTAGCACCAGCCACTTCTCAGGCTGGAGGAGGGGTTCAGACTCCTGCTACACATACTCCGGAGTAGGTAGCTCTTCAGGTTCAGGTTCTAGTAGTGCAGCCGGCTGTGGCAGTTCAGCCGGGTACAGTGGCTCTGACCGGCGATGGAGCGGCTATGTCCGCAGATGCGTTGTGGAGGCTGGATAAGTTCACCAAGCTCTTCACCACCACATTCAGCGGTGCTTCTTCAGAGGACCCCAGGATTGTTTATATAGTTGACATGAAGTTCTTCGGACTATGAGTATTGTGGAGACCAATGGAGTCGACTTAGCCACCTTTCGCCTAGCAGGATCCGCCAAGACTTAGTGGGGGGACTATTGTTTATCCTGACTAGCAAGGTCGCCATCCTTGACTTGGGACCAGTTTGCGGAGTTGTTTTTGAAGAAGTTTCTCCTAGTTACTCAGCGAGAGGCTATTCGCAGGCAGTTCGAGCGCCTCCAGCAGGGCTCTATGACAGTCATCGATATGAGACCTGATTCATTGATCTAGCTCACCATGCTATTGTTATACTCCCCACCGAGAGAGAGAGAGAGAGAGAGAGAGAGAGAGAGAGAGAGAGAGAGAGAGAGAGAGAGAGAGAGAGAGAGAGAGAGAGAGAGAGAGAGAGAGAGAGAGAGAGAGAGGGTGTAGAGGTTTATTGATGGTTTTATTCAGCCTATCCATTTCCATATGGCTTTTGGAGCCGGGAGTGAGATTTCCTTTCAGAAGGTGGCCATGCAGCCCGTAGAGTTTAGATGGCTTTTGCACAGGGAGTTGGTCATGGGTTAGATAAGAAGCCCCGTCATGCAGGTAGGTTCAGTGGTACCTCGTCTGGAGGTAGAGATTCTTATGGTAGAGGCCATCCCCCTCGGCGCTATTAGTCACCTCTACATGTCTCTCATAGTATTTCAGGTGGCAGTGGTTCTCAGCTGTAGTATTCTTATCAGTAGTCTTTCAGTGCACCACCAGCTCCCATCTATGCACCACCACTTCAGAGTTCTCGGGGAGGACATTCAAGTAGACCGTGTCAGCAGTTTCAACATCTGAGGGCGAGCTTTGGGTAGTTGCCAGAAGCAGGGTTCTTGCCCATGATTTAGGCACTAGGTGTTTCACAGCCTACGTTAAGAGTTGGAGGTAGGGGTAGATGTCATAAAGGTGGAGGTAGAGATCATAAAGGTGGAGCGGGCCGCCAGAGGTAGAGGCCAGCCAGTATACGATCGTCCCAGAGATATGGATCAGAGAGGTGGGGCCCAGCCCCGGTGTTATGCTCATCCAGCTAGGCCAGAGGTTTAGTCTTCACACGTAGTTACTATTTTGTTCTATGATAGAGATGCCACAATGCTATTTGATCCTAGGTCTACATATTCATATGTGTCGTCCTATTTTGAATCATACTTGGTTATGCCTAGTGATGCCTTGAGTATTTTTGTTTATGTATCTACACCGGTGGGAAATTCTATAGTGGTAGACTGAGTGCATCATTCCTGTGTGGTAGTGTTTGAGGGTCTTGAGACCCGTGTTGATTTATTGCACTTAGACATGGTAGATTTCGATGTTATATTAGGGATGGATTGGTTGTCCCCGTATCATGCTATCATGGGTTGCCACGCCAAGACCGTGACCTTGGCTTTACCAGATTTGCCCCGTTTGGACTGGAGAGGGACCCATGTCATACCACCCGCAATGTTATTTCATATGTGAAGACTTGAAGCATGGTCGAGAAGGGGTGTTTAGCTTATCTGGCGTATGTTCTAAATTCCTGTGCAGAGGTCCCTTCTATTGATTTTGTTCCTATTGTTTGGGAGTTTCCGGAGGTTTTCCCTTCATACCTTCCGGGTATGCCGCCCGACAGGGATATCTAATTCTGTATTGATCTGGCTCCGGGAACTCAGCCCATTCCTATTTTGCTGTGTCGCATGGAATTGCCACAGTTGAAAGAGTTAAAGGATCAGTTGCATTATTTTCTTGAGAAGGGTTTCATTATACCCAACATTTTGCCTTGTGGTGTGTCGGTATTATTTGTGATAGCATCGTCACAGCTGACCCCGTTTGCTAGTAAGCGCCTGGCCTAACCTCGGCGAAGTAATGACGAGGCTAGACCAGACTACCAAACAAACCTTGCAGTTCAATATATATATATATATATATATATATAATATATCTAGGAGGGAGGGGAAACATGCTATATAGCTTGTAATAGTTTAGAATATAAAATCAATAAATAAGGAATTAAACAGTACATCTACAATACCAACGAGAATAGGTAATCAACAATTGCACGGCACCATCCTTCGTGCTTTTACTCTTGTTCTCACCTAAAAAATCATATAAAGTACAGGAATCTCCCTTCGTTCTTTTCCTCACATAAACACTCATATCATGGCACGGAATTATCCTTCATGCATTAGTAATCATATCATGGCACGGAATGTTCCTTCGTGCATTAGCAATCATATCATGGCACCGAATGATCCTTTGTGCATTAGTATATTCTCAACAAATATCGTGCACGACATAAACCTTCGTGCTTTATCACTCTTCCTCACCCGAGCAACAATCACAACCAATAGGGAGAGGAAATAGACAATCAATATTAGAAATCCCCGCAAGGGAAAATACAATCAAACAGTTAAATCCCAGCAAGGTAACAATAACAACAACTTTCACATCCTAGCAAGGGAGTTAATCAATATACAAAATAGCCCGATAAGGGAATAATCAATCTCTTTCTCTTCCATTAATTTCTTACTCTACAATTTACTTTATCATTCAAGCCAACGCTCCAAAGAGTTTACAATTGCCAATTTCCTTCTAATGCTCTTTCATTATATAGAAATCATCAATTAAGTATGGAAGAGTCACAACAAGATAGGATTAACGCAATATAAGGACTCAAGGTCATGCTAGACACCAGTGTATAGATACTCGTCACCATGCTTATACACCATACTCGACAATTAGCAATTAGCAAACAAGACTCTACTCCTATTCCCTCAAGCCAAAGTTAGACAAAACACTTACCTCGATGCTTCAAAACTCAACTCAAGACTGTAGTATAGCTTTACCCCTCGAATCTACTATAAGCCCTCTCGAATCTAGTCACAAATTACTTGAATGTAACAACAAATGCTAATTGTATCAATTTGAATGTATGAAAACGAATTTTCCAAAGTTTTACTCAAAAATACCCAAAACTCCCCGAGCTCACGTAGTCAAAACTCGAGGTTCAACCCAAAACCTGGTTACTAATTCCCCATGAGTTCATATCCCCAATTTAAAGAAAACCTAAGTTCTACCCAAAATTCCCATTTTAACCCATGAAAATCATTGATTTTAAGATAAAAACATGATAAATGATATAAATGATTGAAGGATTTAAGTAAAAATTGACTTATAAATGATTTGGGGAGGAAAGATTTCTTAGAAAATTACCTATGGAGTATTTGAGTTGAAAGAATGAAGAAATAAGGTGAAAATTAGTCTAAGTATGAAAAATGCAAGCTGTAGATGTGGGAATTGCGAACTGGGGTTCGAATTAGGAACCCCAACCCTGCTAAGTTGGGATTTGCAAAAATGCATTCACATTTGCGAGCACTGTGCAAAAATAAAAACTTTGCATTTGCGACTGACCGCCTTCGCTTTTGCAGACGAGATCGTCGCATTTGCGACCCAAGCATAGATCTCCCTTTCTCGCATTTACAATAAGGTACTCGCATTTGCGAGAATTGCTTCGCAAATACGAAGATACCAGACATGACATGCAATATTTTTTCCAAAATTCAAAACTACAACTCGACACCTATACAAAATTCACCTGAGCCCTCGTGACTCCAAACAAAAAATACACATTATCTCAAAAATATCCTACGGACTTACTCGTGCAATTAAATCGCCAAAATAAAATCATATACACAGAATGTAGCCTCAAAACACATGATTTCTTCCAAATTTTCATAAAACACTAATTTCTCCATACTACTTCGGAAATACGTCAAATGTCATTCGTTTTCAACCGAACTTCACAAAAAGTGCTTAAATAAAGATAAGACTTGTACCTGATGCCGGAATTAAAATATGGGCCCGATGCCGTAATCTTTTAGTTAAATTTCCTTTCTATTTTCCTTAATTAATTTCAGAAAACAATTTCACACAAAAATTCATTTCTCGGGCTTGGGACCTCGGAATTCAATTTCGGGCATACACCTGAGTCTCATATTTTTCTACGGATCCTCGAGGACCGTCAAATCACAGGTTTGAGTCTATTTATCAAAAATATTGACCAAAGTCAATATTAATCATATTAATATCAAAATTCATCATTTTTCTCACATAATTTGTATTTAAGTTTTCGGTTATGCTTTCGGATTGGGCACGCAAATTGAACGTTACATGAGGTTTTCAAGGCCTCAAAGATATAGACAAAGTAAGAACATAGGTAATGATCTGTTGGGTCGTTACGGAACTTTAATTTGAATGAGGTATAATACATCTTAAGGAAAAACATTACATTTTCAAGATTGAGTCTTTGTTATTTTCTTGTCGTGTTCAGGATTTCTTTATTTGTGTAGGAATGAATTTGATTTTTTTCCTAGATATTAATATGTATAAATATGAATCTTGACTAGATGATGAGTGTAGGAGATTACCAACTCTCGAGTATCTATCGCATACATAAGGGATCCATCCATTAAATAAAGGTCAAGTTGAAATTTTTTACTTTGTTGCAGCAACGGCGGATGTATTTTACTATTCTTTACTAAGTAAAACTAGACCTTCTGGCTTTGAAGAGCCCATACCATAATTCACCTTTTACATCTTTTATAACCATTTTATGGTTCATATTTTCACTATAATGAGGAGAGCAGTGCTATGTTATTGGGGAAAGTGCTGTGTCACGACCCTAGTTCATCAACCATGAACATGTCATGAAGGTACCTAGTCTCCACGATTAGGTAAGCCTAACATTTGTGGAAAAATAGAGAAAAACCAAATTAAATATCTAGAAAGGAAATTGTACTGAATGCCGCTCGGCGTATACAACTCAATACCACAAGTCTAAAACAATCCCAAAATTCAAAAATTCACAGGCAACACAGGCTATAGAAGTGTATCGTAAAGGCTCCAAACTCCAGAATATCTAAAAACTGGAAGAAAAGAAAACTAAGTACTAAAGGTAGGATAAAGAGGGAGACTCGTCAGTCTGCAGACGCAAAAGATCTACCTCGAAGTCTCTGTAGTCCTCCTGCCTCACTTATAGTGTGCCTGAGTAGAGGTACCTAGATCTGCACATGAAAAACATGCGCAGAAGAGGAGTAAGTACACTACAGCGGTACTCAGTAGGTGCCAAGCCAACCTCAATCGGGTAGTGACGAGGAAGGTCAGGGCCCTACTGAGATAAATATAATAATAATAATAATAATAATAATAATAATAATAATAATAATAATAATAATAATAATAATAATAATAATAATAATAATAATAATGTGGGGTATGAAAACTGGTCAAATAATGGAAACAGTAGTGGAATAAGTCAGAATCTACAAGTCAACAAAAAATAACCGAAATAACGGATAAGTACGGTAAAGTACAACTCAATATCAAGGATGCCAGGAGGATCTCCCAGGATATCATCCTGTAGTCCTTTCTCAACTGCCCAGTGGATCTCTCGGGATACTGTCCCGTAGTCCATCATATATGTATATCCAAAAGATCTCCCGGGATACCGTCCCGTAGTCTATTTATATATATAGCGGGATCTACCGAGAATCTAACCCATAGGCCCAAAGTAAATATGCAGGGGGATCCATCGGGAATCGAACCCGTAGTCCCAAATTAAACAAACAAGGGGGAGAGAGGAGCTACTGGAATCCCACATCTGTAGTCCTAATATAAATACGCAACAATAGCTAGAGAATAATTGAAAACAGAAATTAACTCCAAGGCAACAAGGAATATAGCCTAACATGCTTCACGTAATTCAACAAGGCAATTTAAACATTTAAACCAATTAAGTCAACTAGCAAGCTTTTCTAGGCTTCCACAGGCTATATGGCAAGTAACAGAATGAGTAAGAAAGGAATAGCAATTTGATCACTTTATGTAAAAACCGGGTGTTCAACAATTAGCACAAGTATGCGCTTGCCACCTCACGTACAAGGCACTCAATCATCAAATAACAAGTCCTAAGGGGAGAAGGTTCCCCACACAAAGTTAGACAAGTCACTTACCTCGAACTGGCTCAATAATCAAGTAGGAACCACGCCCTTGCCACGAGTTTCCCAATTCAAATAGCCAAAATCTATTCAATTCAACTACATAACGTGAATAACATCGCAAGCAACTGATTCCACTATTAAAATCAAAGCTAAGGCATGAAACTAGGTAAAATGCCCAAAATTCCCCTCAGGCGAATGTCTCGGAATCGAATAATTTTTACATTTTCAGAACCCTCGTTCTCTTACAAGTAACCATTCCCTCAAATCAGAGGTCAAATGCCCCTTCAAAACCCAATAGAGGTCTAAGAAGGTTTCCCGAATTTTCATTTAAAAATCCGAAATTAAGGATGAATTCATGGTTAGATTAGTGGGGTTTAAGCTTAATAGAGTAGCGAATCGTTATCCAATGATTTCATTCGAAAAACCTTCGGAATTGCTCCCAATTCCGTGTTCTCAAACTTCTATTTTGATAAAAATTGCCGACCCTCGGTTTTGAAATGTTTATAACTGCCCAGTAATTTGTTTAATCCGATCACATGAACTGGGATATGATTGCATAGAGAAAAATTTAAAGTCCCTGAATTTGGCCTATGCGAACGCAATCAGAACCCCATGATCGCAGAAAAGGAAGAAGTTAGGCTATGTAATCGTGTACTGGGCTACGCGATCGCATAGAAGGATTTGGCAACGGGGTCCAGCTGCTAATTCTACTATGAGAACGCGGAGAGGCCATGTCATGACTCTAGTTCACAAATCCTGATTATGTCATGACGGCACCTAGTCTTCATGACTAGGTAAGCCTATCACATTGCAGAATTTACGAACTTTACGAAAAACAATAACTTAATGCTAAATATCATAAGAAATATATAAAGTTGCCGCCTCGCACATACTCTTTAATACTACAATTTTGAAACAATCCCAAAATCCAAAATCTCACGGGCAAACATAGGCTAAAAGAGTAACACATTATTCTCTACACCAGAGTATCTAAAAACACGAAAAGAAGAAAAACAGGGGCTATCTATTACAGCTGGAATGGAATAGAGACTTCGGGCCGTAGATATAGCAGATATACTTCGAGTCTCAACTAATGTTCTCCACTATGATGATGATACGCTTGGGAAGAAGTACCTGCGTCTGCACATGAAAAACATGCACAGAAGAGACGTGAGTACACCACAACGGTATTCAGTAAGTGCCAAGACTAACCTCGGTCGGGTAGTGACGAGGAAGGTCGAGGCCCTACTAAAGTAAAACATAATAATCAATATGATAAGGAAAAGACAACATGGATATAAGATATTGTGAGAACCTAGCAAGATTATAATTAAAATAGTAACCGAGAACAAGTACAGTAAATAACTAGAAGTACAAACCACCACCAAATATTTATCGTCGGGGATCTCCTGGTATCCTGGGCATCTCCTAGTGTCCCGAGGATATCCTGGTATCCTCATCTTATACACGAGGGATCTCCTAGTATTCCAAGGATCTCCTCATATCCTCCATTTATACACGAGGGATCTCTTAGTATCCTGAGGATCTCCTAGTATCCTCCATTTTTATAATCATATCTATGCCAGGGATCTCTTGGTATGCCGCACTCTCAATCACAAAACGTAAACGTACAGGGGGGGTTTCCGGGATACCATCCCATAGTCCCAAATTGTAAACATCACAACAATTCAAATAATGTATAATGCTAGGTAAGAACAATTGATAAAAGTTCTAGTCTAGTAAGCTTCACGGAGGACAAATAATATAATTTAGGCAAATAAGCAAGTAAAACAGCTAAACATGTACTTCCTATGCTAACACAGGTTAATTTGCATTTAGAATAGGCAAACGCAAGAAAACGCATTTAAGTATTCTAAGTAAAATGGATTTTCAACAATCAGCTCAAGTACACGCTCGTCACCTCACGTGCAAGGCATTTAGAATAACAAGTAATGTATCCTAATGGGAGAGGTCCCCCACACAAAGTTAAACAAGCCACTTACCTCAAATATGTGCTAAACCAACTATAAAACAATGCCCTTGCCACGAGCATCCGATTCTGAATGGCCCAAATCTATTCCATCCAATTACGTAACGTAAATAACATCGCAAAAAACTGATTTCATTATTAAAATTAAAGCTAAGGCACGAAAATAGGTAAAATAACCAAAACGCCCCTCAGGACAATGGCTCATAATCGAATCATTTTCACATTTTTATAACCCTCTTAATCTCACGAGTCTAACCATATAAAAATCTCCCAAATCGAAGGTCAAATCCCCACTAAAATCAAACAATTAAGTCTAAGAAGTTTCACCAATTTTCCCCAATTTTAGACCTTGAGTTCGAATTCTAATGGTGTATTTAACTAGATAATGGTGAAATATAACTAGAAAGAGTCAAAGAAATGTTACATAATGATCTTCTCTTCAAAACCCATTTAAAATTGCCTTCTCTCGAGCACTCAATTGATTTTTCTAACTTTTGAAACTTAACCCTCGATTTTTCTTTATCCGAACAGTGATAACTGCTTTTGCGGTCCTGCCAATGCGGAAATAAGGCCGCTTCTGCGTTTTCATTAAACTCCCCAATTTTTGCTTCTGCGGTCCCCATCTCGGAAGAGCGGATCTGCTTCTGTGGAAGATCCACTGCTTCTGCGATTCCTGGAAAAACGTCCATTATCTGCTTTTGCGACTACCAAGCTGCTTTTGCGATGCCGCTTTTGCGGTTCCCAAGCCGCATAAGAGAGAATACCAAAAGCCTACTGCAACTTTCTTTCTAACTATAAACTTTTGCTCGTTGAGTATCTGAAACACATCTGAGACCCCCGGGACCTCAATAAAAGACCAATACCACCTAATACCTCACTCAAACTTGTACCAATCCTTGTAATTCCTAAAACAACACCAGAAACTCAATTAAATCAATGATAAGCCTAAGAACTCCAATTTCAATTAAAACATGCTTTCGATCAAAAACCTAACCAACACTCATCCAATTGAATTGAAATTTCACATGCAGAACCCAAATGACATGATGACTCTACAGCAAATTCCAAAATCCCGTTCTGATCCTCGAATAAAAAATTCACTATTGGACCGGATACTTCAAAATTCTAACTTTCGGCATTTCAAGCCTAAATGAGCTACGAGCTCCTAAAATCCTCTCCGAACACGCTTCCAACCCCGAAATCACCTAACGGAGCTAATGAAACCATCAGATTTCTATTTTGAGGTCTTCTTTATATTGTTTCGATCAAGGACTATTTTTACACACTTAAGCTCTAAGTCGGGGACTAAGTGTCCCAAAACACTCTGAATCCTAATACCGAACGTCCCGACAAAACAAAACAGCACAAATGAACTTAGGGGAAGCAGTTAATGGGGAGACGGGGCATATATTTCAAAAACGACTGGCCAGGTCATTGCATCCTCCTACACTTAAACATTCATTCGTCCTCGAACGAGCATAGAGAACATACCTGAAGTAGTGAAAAGATGATGGTATCGGCGGTTCATATCCCGCTCGGTCTCCCAACTTGCCTACTTGGCTAGCGGACCCTGCCACTGAACCTTTGCTAAAGATATATCCTTTGACCTGAGCTTTTGGACCTGCCTGTCCAAGATAACTACTGGCTCCTCAACATAGGACAAATCCTTGTCCAACCGGACTGAAGTGAACTCTAACGCATGAGACTGATCCCCGTGATACCTCTAATGAATCGAGACATGAAATAACGGATGAACCCCAACCAAATTGGGAGGTATAGCACGCTTATAAGAAACCTCCCCAACTTACTTCAAAATCTCAAAAGGGCGAATGAACCTCGTACTCAACTTCCCTTTCTTCCCAAACCTCATGACGCATTTCATAGGCGAGACCCAAAGTAGAACCCGCTCACCAACCATAAAGGAAACATCACGAACCTTCCATTCCATATAACTCTTCTGTCTGGACTGGGCTGTATGGAATCTGTCCTGAATCACCTTAACCTTCTTTATCGAATCCTGGACTAAATCTGTGCCGAATAGCTTGGGCTCATCTGACTCATACCAACCATCTGGGGATCTACATCTCCTACCATATAAGGCCTCATATGGCACCATCTGAATGTTGGACTGATAACTGTTGTTGTAAGCAAACTCACCCAATGACAAGAACTTATCCCAAGACCCTCTAAACTCAATCGCGCATGCACGGAGCATGTATTTAAGAATCTGAATGGTGCGCTCGGACAGCCCATCCATCTGCGGGTGAAAATCAGTACTCATGATCACTTGGGTACCCAACTCCTGCTGGACGGTTCTCCAAAACCGTGATGTAAACTAAGTACCCATGTCCGAGATGATAGAAACTGGAATATCATGCAATCAAACAATCTTTCTGATGTAAATCCCTGCTAACCGCTCCGCTGAGTAACTAGTACACACCTGTATAAAATGAGCGGACTTGGTCAGCCAATCCACAGCAACCCAAATAGAATAGAATTTCTTCGCAGTGAGAGGGAGACCAACTACAAAATCCATAGTGATCTTCTCCCATTTCCACTCCGGAATCTCCATCTGCTGAAGTAACCCTCCCGGTCACTGGTTCTCAGCCTTTATCTACTAATAGTTAAGGCATCTAGCTACAAACTCTGCTATGTCCTTCTTCATCTGCCTCCACCAGTAATGTTGCCTCAAATCCTGATACATTTGGATGGGGTCACACATTACAGCGAAGTCATTTTGAGGTATGATCCTTTATGATAGACTCGTATGTTATGGCTCTACGGTGTATGATTGATTTTCATAATTTCATTGTGACGGTACTTGTTAAGCTTGCAGGATGGTTCCCTCGTTTGAATCATTTTCCATGATTGAGTACATTTGGAATGTTTCCTATTGGTGCACAGATTGCACATGTTGTGGTTTTAGATTGTATTGATGTGGCATGTTAGTAGGGTAGATGGTATTTGATAAGACGAGGCCATTTTATCTGGGGTAGATTGTGGTATATTTTAAGGATAACATCGAAAGTCTGTTTAGAAATCAGCTATAGTTCTTGTCGAAGGAGAAAGAGTACCATGACTTGTTAATCTGATGAATGGTTATGAGTTCTGCTTGTTTCTTTCATCATCGGTAGTGTACGAAGGTTTAGAACGAGGCTTTGTTTGATATGAGGTTATTACATGTATTGGGTTGATTTGGGCAGCTACTATGATTAGAAATCATTGTTACGAGCATTTGAGATATGTTGTATTTGAGTTTTAAGTATTTGAGTTATGGTTACGGCTTCGTACAAGTTATTTAGACTTATACTGAGTATTGAAGCGAGATTCTGATCTTATAGAAAATTCTAGATGTTGGAAATTGGACACTAAAGCTTATGGACTAAGTTGAATTAAGAAATTTCAGTTGTGTTGTGTTATCAGACTTTTATGGTATAGGGTGACATGGGATCAACCCCGGATATGTTCATGGTAAGGTTAAACGACAATTGATAGCTTTTGGAACAAGTCATGGCACGTTCATGGACGAACACATGTTTAAGTGGGGAGGATGTACTGATCCGACCGGCCGTTTTGAGCATCTACACTTCGCTCAATAGTTTACATGAATCATTAGCTCCATATAATGTATTATGATTTATGGGAATCGTCCATTTTGGTTTTCAAGTTACTCAACAATCAATTTGGAAGAATGAATTTTATTATTGAAGCTTAAAGTTAAAAGAGTTGACCAAGATAACTTTTTGTAAATTTGACCACGGAATGGAGTTTTGATGGTGCCAATATCTCCGGATGGTGATTTTTGACTCCGTCATATGCCCGGATTTGCTTTTGGATGTTTCTAGAAGGTTTCGGCACAAATTGACAAAAATTGGGAATTTGAAGGTTTGGAAAGTTCACAAGTTTGACTGAGAGTTGAGTTTCTAATATCAGGTTCGGATTTTTGTTCTAGGAATTTGTATAGCTTTGTTATGCCATTTGGGACCTGTGTGCAAAATTTGAGGTCAGTCGGACGTGATTTGATATGTTTCAGAATCGGTTTTGAAAGTTTGAAGTTTCAAAGTTTATTGATTTCGAGTTGATTCGTCGTATTGATGTTGTTATGCCTGTTTTGAGGCCTCGAGTAGGTCTGTGTTATGTTATTGAATTTATTGGTATGTTTGAATGATGTCCCGAGGGGCTGAGATGTGTTTCTAATTGATTTCGAGTCAATTTTCTTCATGTTGCTATTGTTGGTTCTGGTGTGACCGCACATGCGGAAGGTTTGCACAGGTGCGATGGTCGCAGAAGCATTAGAGAAGTCACAGAAGAAAGAAGGGGAGATGAACGTGAGGATCGCAGGTTCATCTTGACTCAGTTCAAAACCTCGTTTGAAAATATCTTTTTTCAACAGTTAATCACACGAATGTGGAGCCGGTAGTACAAGTCAACAACAAAGTGAGCCCCTCGGGCACAACACTCCATTAACAAATAACACCAGGTATTAGGTACACAGTGCAAGAAATAGCATGGAAGCCAATGAAATGCGAGTGCTGGGATTTCATGACAACTAATACAAATAGGAACAAATGCGTGAGTGCAATTCAATGCATATGATGGTACATTCCAGTACCTACTGCGGCGTGCAGCCCGAGCCATTCATATTTATTTATCGTCGACGGCGCTCACTGGGGGTGTGTACAGACTCAGGAGGGGTTCCTACAGCCCAAGTGAAATATCAAGCCATCTCGTGGCATCAACTAATACCCGACCGGTCAGTCATCGTTACTTGACCAATTTACATCATATAGTGTCATTGTTACCACTGCTTCAAGTTACATCATACAGTGTTATTGTTACCATTGTTTCAAGTTACATCATACAGTGTCATTGTTATCACTGTTTCAAAATCACTGTTGCAGCGCACGGCCCGATCCATGAGCAGTCCAAAAATCAACATAAGCCCCTTGAGCATTTGTAAAATAATAGTTCTCAGCCCGAAATATATTTAGAATATCATTTGAGTTTTCAAAACATAGAATTATGGCTGAGTTTGCAAAATAGTAATTAAAACCTTGAACTGAAACCAAATGTTATGCAAGATATGCTAGAACAGTAATATCAATCCTCGAAGGATTCACATGGTTGGCACTAATCCCAAACATGGAAATCAGCCCAAATTAGGATGATAACAACTAATTTCAGTCAAATACGCGGTAAAATCAACAACTATGACGGACCAAGTCACAATCCCCTACGGTGCTCTACCCCATGCTCATATCTGGCGTGCAAGTCACCTCAATACAGCCCTATGATGTGCGAATCCGGGGTTTCAAACCCTCAGGATATATCTAAAAATAATACTCACCTCGAACCGATAAATTCTCTAGCTCACGTTGCCTTTACTCCTCAAATTTGCTTCCACGCGCATTGTATCTAACCAAAATCAGAGTGAATAGAACACATTATGCTAAGGAAACAATACCTTATCGAAAAACATTCGAGAAATAACAAAAATCTCGAAACTAGCACAACCCGAGCCCTGGGCCCGCTTCTCGAAAATTTATAAAACTCACATTACTGGGTTCCTCATCTCGCCACGAGTCTATACATAACAAGAACTCTCAAATCCGAGCTCAAATGGCTTATCAAATACCAATTTTAAATATAAAAAACTCAAGCCCTATTTCATCAATCTTAGGCTTAATTTCCATGAATTTCTAGACCAATTTCACAGTATGATCATGTTTTAAAACCACGATTCTTACCTCAAGTAGATTCTCCTTGGACCCCTATTCAATTTCTACCCAAAATCTCATAAGTTGCTCAACAATGGTGGAAATAACATAAGCCTCGCGGAACAAGAATGAATATAAAACCCTTCTCGCATTAGGGGTTTCCGCTTCTGCGGTCCCATGCCTGCTTCCGCGCAACCGCTTATGCGGTTTTTGTACGCTTATGCGGAATTTCATTAAAACTCAAGGGCCGCGTCTGCGACACAAATTTCCGCTTCTGTGGAACCTCACCTCCGGGCCAAACCCGCTTTTACGACCGCCTGTACGCTTCTGCGGACTCGCTTAAGAAAAATATGTTCTGCTTCTGCAAAACTACCCAACTCAGTTCTAGACGACTTTTCCGACCAAGATTACGCTTCTATGGAACTACTTCTGTGGTCCATTTCTGTAGAAGCGAGCTTACGAGATACCAGCAAAACCTGCCATTCCTCAACCAAAATTTCACCCCGATAGCCATCTGAAATCACCTCAAGGCCCCCGAGACGTCAACCAAATGCACAGACATGGTCCAATGCCCTTTTCAAACTTTTTCCAATCCTAAAAACATATCCAACAACACATATATCCTCCATTCTCATCAATTTCAAGCATATGTTCTTCAAATTGTTCTAAAACTCGCATTCAATCAAAAACCCAACCAAATGACGTCTGAATGACCTGGAATTTTTCACGCTCATAAAATCACATATCGAAGCTACAAAAGCTCTCAAAATTCCATTCCCTTCCTCAGATCAAAATCTCACCTATCAACCGGAATTCGCCAAAATACTAATTTCGTCAATTCAAGCCTAATTCTACACCGGACCTCCAAAATCAATTCCGATCATATTCCTAAGACACAAATTACTTGCCAAAGCTAACCGAATCACCGAAAATCACATCCAAACTTTCTAACTCATAAGTCAACGCCCAGTTGGCTTTTCCAAAATAAGCCTTCCTTAAAGAGACTAAGTCTCATTTTCTATCAAAACCAATCCAAATCAACTTAACACACTAACCACTGATAATGAAACATAAAGAAGCAATAAACGAGTAAAATAGAGGAGTAACTCACGAGATGACGGGTCAGGTCGTCACAATTAGAGTATTGTTTTCTAATTTCTAAATGATGAGTACGGTTTATAGGCATGGTGACGAGTATCTATACACTGGTGTCTAGCATGACCGTGAGTCTTGTACTTATTTTGGTTTTGTTGTGGCTTTTCCATGATTAATTGGTGACTTCTATGTAATGTGAAGAGTTTGGGAAATAATCATGAGTTGAAAACTTCGTGGAGCATTGGCTCGAATGATAAATTGTTTATCGAGTAAGAAATGGAAGAAATGGATAGAGATGTGATTAGTCCCTTGCCGGGATGGTTGAGTTTATTGTTGTTGCTCCCTTGCAAGGATTTAGCTGTTTACTTGTGGATTCCCATGCCGGGATGTTTATTTTTGTCTGTATATTCCTCACCCCATTTTGATTGTAATTTGTTTTTGGGTAAGGAAGAGTGATAATGCACGAAGGGCCATTCTGTGCCATGTCTTGGTTATTTATGCACGAAGGGTCATTCCGTGCCATGTATTGATTATTTATACACGAAGGAACATTCTGTGCCACGTTTGTCATATTTTGATTATTAATGATTGAAGGAACATTTAGTACCCTGATTTGATTACTATTGCACGACAAATCATTCTGTGTCATGATATGAGAAAAGCACGAAGTTTGATGCCTCGCCCTTTATTTGATTGCTTTTGGTGAGAATGAGAGTAAAAGGATGACGGTCGCTGCCGTGCAACTATTAATTTTCCTACTCTCATCAATTATTGTTACTGCACAGTTTCCTTGTTTTGGTTGCTGACTTTATATCCGGACTGTACCTCCTCCATAGCATGCTCCCCTCCCTCTTAGCTGTTTAAATTCTGTATTTTTCTTTTATTGTATATATATATATATATATATATATATGTATATATATATATGTATATATATATATGTATATATATATATGTATATATATATATGTATATATATATATATGTATATATATACGTGTATATATATATATATGTATATATATATGTGTGTATATATATATATATATCTATATCTATATATATATATATATATATATCTATATATATATAATTGTACTGCGTAGGTTTGTTTGGTAGTCTTGTCTAGCCTCGTCACTACTTCGCCGAGGTTAGGCCAGGCACATACAGCACATGAGATCTGTTGTGCTAATGCTACATTCTGCACTTATGTGCAGATAACGGAGAAACTTTCGGAGTGTATCAATAGTCGGGGAGCCTTCCTTCAGTCCACGAGATCCCGAGATAGTCCTGCTGGCGACCGCAGGCCCGACATCTCTTCTACCTGTTTATGCACTGTTTCCTTTGTACCCAAGACAGAGTTTTATCTCATTGTTGTTAGACTCTTGTATTTAGCACTCTTAGATAGTCCCTGAAATGTTGTGACACCAGGTGCTGGGTAAAGACCTATATAGATGTTTTTGGACCTTGTTGTTGTTTTTATTTCAGACTTCCGCTATTTTGTTAATTCGTTGTCTTTTAATTATTTTAAACTATCCGCCATTTAATGGTTTTGATCAAGTAATAAAGATGATAGGATGATGTTGTGAAGGTTCTTGGCTTTCCTAGCTTTCACGAGTAGGCGCCATCACAACTCCCGAGGGTGGAAATTATGAATTGTGACAATAGAGCAACTGCAAATAGATAGCATAAAATCATGTCAGAAAAATGTAACACAAGATAAATAGATCGAGCCCAATAAAGTACTTGTGAAATGATAGTATGTTGAAGACATCAAATAATTGTCTTTTAATGATTTTCATGATAAACAATATTAGATGTAGAATGATCGTCATAGCTAGATGGCGTAGATGGTCGAATCACGAATTTCACACAATTTGAATTCTTTGATCTTGCTAAAGCAACATAAAGTTGGCCATGCGAAAATTACAAGTTCTCGCAAACAAATTCCAACAACACCTAAAGTTTTTCCATGTGCTTTATTTATTGTCATACCAAAGCATAGTCTAACAGGAAATTGCATTCTTTTAAATTGAACCGGTATCTTTTCATCATGTGATGATAACAATGGTCTTCTCGGTATAAACACTTGCATATTCTTGAAATCACCTGTCATAATCTTAGTACTGATAACATGACTTTTAAAATTACAACTGGTCAATCATGTGTTACTACATAAACCTTCACATGGAATTAAATTTTTCAATAATATAATTGGACAATTTTCTTTCAAACATAATTTGTAAGGGGGAAAATCGAGAGGATTTAAAGTGTTGAAATATTTTAAAGCTTCTTTGGACAATTGTTTAGGCATTCTATAAGGTTAATCTAAATGGAAGAACCTTGAAAAATGACAATAGCCTTGACAAATGGAAAGAAAAAACATGAGATATTTTGCCTATAAAATGGTCTTTCCATAAGACAATTTCCATCATCAGACATATTTCATACGTCTCTCTTCTTCCTTCCAAATTTTTATTTTCTATATTAACATTACACATAGTAGTTGGTTTTCCTTTTTTGTCTTCTAGTTGGATTTGTATAATATTTAATTTTGCTGATTCATGTATCCTCTAAATAAATTAGAGGCAGGCTCGTTTAATCCTAGGAAAACATTTCACATTGCTGAAATAGTTTCTTAGGAAAGTGCCTAGCACGACTCAAGCCATTTCATGTGTATGTATACAAATAATATTATTGCAGTATTACAGCGGTATTTTACGGTGTCATTTTCCTACAATCTAAGAAACTATCGAAAGTAATACAAATGTTGAAATATTTTATGGTGCTACCAATTTTGGTGATGTCTCCACTGCTATTGTTCCAGCTCTCCTGCTAGATATCCATGGTGTTGCAAATACGTTTTGCATCCACAACTTTGGCAGACACTAATGTTCAAATACAGGTACGTGAACAGACATGGTTACATATCCAATGCTAATATTAAAACCTTCAAGAAAAATGCACCTCAATGCAATAGTAGAGTTGGGATAAATGAAAATCTCGCTATGTCAAAATTAAATTTGACTAAAGCAGATAATATAATTACTTCAATTATTTTTCAAATAAATAATGTGGCCAGTGTATGAGATTGGGTAATAGACTCGGGTGCTATAGCCACATTTGTGCAAATAAAAATAAATTTTGGCCTTACACTCAAGTTGAGAAGGAGAAGAAACTATCTATCTTGGTGGCTCAAGAACAATTCGTGTTCTTGGGAAAGGAAAAATTGTTCTCCAACTAACATCTGTTAAAACTCTAGTATTGAGTGATGTAATTCATGTTCCTAATATCCAAACTAATTTGGTTTCTGTGGTGTTATTAGGAAAAGTTGGAGTGAAGATTCAATTTGAAAATAATGAGGTCAATTTGACCAAAAATAATATTTTTGTAGGCAATGGATATTGTAATCATAATTTATTTATGCTTAATATTTCTGATACTAGCAACGAAAATGCATCTTTTTCTGCTTATATAATGGAGTCAATTTTTTTGTGGCATGCTAGACTATGACATGTAAATGTCACGTATATAAAAAACGCGGTCGCAAGGATTACAATCTGGTTTAGACTCAAATTATATTAATAAGTGTGAAATATGTGCTGAAACTAAAAATACTAGAAAGACCTATTTTTCCATAAATAGAGAAACAAAATTATTATTTTTAATTTACACTGATTTAGGTGACTTGAAGCAGACTATGACTAGAGATGGTAAAAGATATTATGTGACTTTTATTGATGATTATTCTAGATATAAAAAGTTGTATTTGCTTAGAAATAAAGATGATGCTTTTAATGCTTTTATTTCTTATAAAGCAGAGGTTGAAAATCAACTCAGTAGAAAAATCAAGAGAATCAGATCAGATAGAGGTGGAGAATATTTAACTTTAAATGATTTTTGTGAAAAGAATGGAATAATTCATGAATTAACTCCGCCTTATTCACCTGAGTTAAATGTAGTAGCTGAAAGAAAAAATAGAACATTGAAAGAGATGATAAACTCTATGTTAGTTAGTTCTAATGCTCCTGATAATTTGCGGGTGAAGCTATTATATCTACATGTCACCTACAAAATAGAATACCACATATAAGAATAGGCAAATCTCCTTATGAATTGTGGAAGGGTTATAAACCTAATTTAAAATATTTAAAAGTGTGGGGGTGCCTTACTAAAGTTCTTTTACCTGAGCCTAAAAAGAGAAAAATAGGTTTTAAAACTGTTGATTGCATGATAATTGGATATGTTGAACATAGTGCTGCATATAGATTTCTTGTGTTTAAAAAAGTGATGTGCTTGATTGCAATACTATAATTGAGACAAAGAATACTGAGTTCTTTGAATATATTTATCCATTATCTGATAAAAGTTCTCATAAACCTGTGGGAACAAATAATAAAATTACATCTAATGAGGAACTGAGAAGGAGCAAGAGGCCTAAGAAAGAATATTTTTATTGTGAAAATGACTTTCAAACATTTATTGTCGATAATTAACCATCACATTATTTTGAATCTATATCTTCTTCATATGCTAAATATTGGAAAGGGGCAGTAGAAGTTAAAACTGATTCTATTAAGAAAAGCAATACATGAATTTTAACTGATTTACCTCCTGGTGCAAAGCCTATTGGTTGTAAATGAATTTTCAAAAGGAAATTTAATCCTGCTGGATCTTTAGATAAATATAAATCTCGGTAAGTAGTTAAAGGGTTTTCTCAAAAGTAAAAGATAAATTATTTTGATATATTTAGTGGCTAGGATTTCTTCTATTTGAATTTTAATTGCCTTAGCTTCAATCCATAAGTTTTTTATCCACCAAATGGATGTGAAATCTAATTTACTAAATGGTGATTTAGAAGAAGAGATTTATATGGTTCACCTGAAGGTTTTGTCATTCCTAGATAAGAAAATAAAGTTTGTAAATTAATTAAATCTCTGTATGGGCTTAACCAAGCTCCTACGCAGTGGTAATATGTCTATATGTTGATGACATGCTTATATTCAATACAAGTTTAAATATTGTGCAAAGTACAAAATTATTTCTGTATGCTAATTTGATATGAAAGAACTGGGTAAAATAAATACAATATTGGGAGTTAAAGTTATAAGGAGTGAAGATGGAATAATTTTGTCTTAAGAAGATTATGTTGAGAGACTTCTTAAGAAGTTTTAATGTTTTAATGTCACATCTGTGAGCACTCTTTTTGATGCTATCTGTAAATAGAAAAAGAATAATGGTGACTCGATTACTTTATCTAAATATGCTCAGATTATTGGGAGTCTGATACATTTAATAAATTTTACAACGCTTGATATAGTCTATGTAGTGTGTAGACTAAGTGGATATACTCATAATCCCAAAAGAGAGCATTGGTCTGCATTAGATAGACTAATGAAATAGTATATTTCCTTCTACTTTAGAAGGGTACAGTGATGCAAACCGGATCTATGATTCATATGAGACAAAGTCCACTAGTAGTTATGTATTCACCCTTGGTGGTAGTGCAATATCGTGGAAATCAGCTAAATAGACGATCATTACTAGATCGACTATGAAATCAGAGTTTGTAGCTCTGGAGTTAGCTAGTTCATAGGCCAAGTGGCTAAGAGCACTTCTTAGCTAATATTCTTTAATAAAGGACGTATTACCTCCTGTGTCTATACACTGTGATTGCCAAGCAGGAATAGCTATAGCAAAGAATAAATTTTATAATTGCAAAGGTAGACACATGAAACTGAGACATGATGTCATAAAATAGTTGTTGAGAGATGAAATAATTTTCATTAATTATGTGAAGACAGAGATAAATTAGTTCGATCCTCTGACTAAACCAGTAGGAAAAGAATTAATTCTTCAAACCTCAAAATAGATGGGGTTAAGGCCGACACGTTGTAAATAGAGATGGTAACAAAACCTATGTGATTAGAAATCCCATGAAGTAGGTTCATATGGGTTACAAGTCGATATTGGCACTGATGCACTAAAAGAGAGTTCTTGACTGCTACTAATTGAGAGGCTGAGTTAGAACTCTTAATGAAATTCATAGTCCTTATGGATACAATATTTAAAAGCAGTATACACTTGATGAATTCAGTTATATGAGAGAGGAGTGGGCCGCTCATATGAGATTTTGGCCTAGTCTCTGGAGCTCTCATGAATAACCAGGCACACGCATGACCTATCGCGTTGAACAACAAAATTACCGGGGGTCAAAATGTGACTGATAAATTATCAGACTTATAATAAGAATTATTGGTTTATAGAAATATTATATTTCACCAGTAATTCTGTGAGTTAAGTTTTATTGATCTAAGTTTGGTTTATAGTCTTGAAGACACCAAACCTATTACATTTGGACCATACAAATCCAACAATTCTTTTTGAAAGTCTTTAAAATAGTGGGGGACTGTGGCAATATATTAAAACTTCTTTTTACAAGTGTTTAGGTCTTCTAGAAGTTTAAGCTAAATGGCAAGATGCATGCAAGAACCTTGACAAATGGCAAGAGCTTTGACAAATAGCAAGAAAAATCTTAAGCCTTTTTGCCTATAAAATGGTCGTTCCATAAAACGATTTCCATCATCAGACATATTTCATACGTCTCTCTCTTCTTCCTTCCAAAATTTTCTTTTCTATATTATTTAATTAACATTACGTATATTAGTTGGTCTTCTTGTTTCCTTCTAGCTAGATTTGTATAATATTTAATTTTGTTGATTCCTGTATCCTCTACATAAAATAGAGGGAGGCTTGTTTCATCCTGAAAAGTTATTTCACATTACTGAAATAGTATTTTAGGACAGTGTCTAGCACGACTCAAGCCAATTCATATATATATATATATATATACCAATAATATTATTGCAATATTATAATTTTTATTTTACAGTGTCATTTCCTTACATAAAAGTATGTAGTAAATCTTCGAATTGTGTTTGGGTTTCTAATTGATCTTTATTTTGTGAGGTATACCGAAAGTGTACAATAGCAAAGTGTTTATTATTTATTTTTTATTATTTGGAAAGAACATCAACACCAACTTCAAGGATAAACGGTAATTTTTTACTCTTCTTTAAATGTGAGTTGGCTTCAGTACTTACTGAGCCTAGACAAAACAATCAAACAATTTACTTTAAGATTAACATCACATTATAATTTTTTCTTTCTTTATAATTTATAACTTATTGAAAATAGACTCTTTTATGTTTTGGGCCATATATATGGATTCTGCTTTTATGTTACTGCAACTTAGGGATTAAATTTTTCTATGCATTTTTTCATGGTTAAGAGTAAAGTCCTTTGGGAAAAGTTGAGAATGGTTTTCTCTTTGGAATACTCTCGAGCATCTATAATCACTGACATATGTAATTAAGGTTAGATTGCATTTTAAAATTCGATTGCCGATTCGTTTTTTATTTCTGAAATTGTAGATTCATTTTTCGATTTGATAAGTTCATATATATTCTAAAAAAAAGGGCTCCGTTATTATAATAAATCCATCCATATTTAACGAATTTATCACTTAGTAAAGTAAAATATGAATTTGACTCTTCTTCCTATAAGAACAATTCAAAAATATGGTATATGATACCGTCATGCCATTTAATTACCTAGTAATTTTGCTATTGCAAGTTTCAGATGTACACATGTGTGGTATTTTGAATGGATAAAGTGTTTAATCGATAAGCATAACGTGTCTAATGTGTTTGTTGATTTGTTTGATGTATTGATTTTGTGACAAGGCACTCATCTTTCTTCTCAGAGATATTTGGACTTTTACTCTTTTGATCTTAGCATATATATAATTTAGGACATTTCGAATATTGTTTCTCATAAAAATTTTGTAGATTAGAGTTGAAGATTCGATGAATCATAAATTTGCACTTTTAAAGTTGAGGGGAAATGAGTGTATGATGATAGTCAGTGGCGGATCTACATATATAATTTGGGTGCTCGAGCACCCATTAATCTCGATGCAGAGTATGTATAGTTATATAGAAAATTTGAGAAAACGTATAAAAAATTACAAAAGAACCAATTAATTTAATGTACAAAAAAATTCAGCACCCATAAACTTGAATTCCTAGATCCGCCACTGATGATAGTGTTTGGAAAGTGCCATTGGTTGTGGCACTTATTGATGGTATGAGAAAGTAAATAGTTTGTTTTATGGATGTGATTCACAAGAATTTTAAGGAGTGTATCGGTCGTTGGCAAGAGCGTGAGTATTGATTTTGGAACAAACATATTCTTTGCTGTTTTGTGTTGATGTAAGCAATAGGAAGCTGGTAAAAATTATTGGTTTCAGTATCCATAGGTCTATGACATAACAAATCAGACAATGTAACTTATGATAAAGTGCCACAATAAGTCCTTTGTATCATTATAATTAACCAAAAATGCACTACCTCTCTATTATTTTGCCATAGACATGAAATCTCCTTGTATGTTTTTTACACATTTGGAAGTGGACATTTCATGCTATTTTAACCCAGAGTAAAATTTTTGTTTGTGAGGCCTGACAGTTTCTTCTTGCGAATACGATCATCCTCCTAGAATCATTTGAGAGTGAGAAAGAAGTATATAATTTTATATGCAAATTCAATGACATGTTATCTTTCAGGTTAGTCATTGCCAAATTATCTCTTATACGAAGATCTTTTTCCTTCTAAACTTTGCAGAAATCCAGTGGCCTTAGATGTCCTAATAGGAAATTTGAAAGATATTGGGTTTGAGGAGCATTTCTCTAACTCTGCGCTAGATGAATGGTGGCTTTCACACATTTCCATTGGGTAGCAGCACAACAAAATATAAAAATTTCACATTTTATGTCACATGCCAGACCAATATTTTGTATTGGTCATTGTTTTTGGTTGAGCAAGAGGCTAAGAAAGAATTTTCATTTATGTGTAATCAAGTATGCGGTGGTTCTTCTAATATGAGTCATTTGAGCAAGAGACTCGTATACCTGATGAACAACTTGAAATTTTAGTTAAATGCTTGAGAAATAACATGCTAAAAGAGTTACTGTATGATATTAATTTATATCTTAAATTCAAATTTTGTTATTGCCTCTTATTGTTTGTTCTAATTGGTAAAGTTGATTGTGACGACCCGGCCGGTAAATTTTTGAAATTTATGCCCCGTCCCCCCATTTACTGCTTCCCCTAAGTTCATTTCTGCTATTTTTGTTTGCCTGGACATTCGGTGTTAGGATTAAGAGTGTTTTGGGACATTCAGTCCCTAAATGAGAGCTTAAGTGTTGAAAAGTTGTCCGTGAATTAGTGCTAGCTAGTATAGTTTGAGAAAATACATCTAATAAATTGTGATAGTTGCTCGAGAGAGAGCTACAACACTTAAGAGTACTCATGATCGACAGAGAATACTTAGGCGAAGTTATAAAAGACGCAACAGGAATGATTCTGACAATTGGGAAAAAAAATAACTTTAGACCTCCTTAATCTTGTCTTCAATCCTTATCCTTGCTAAATTGATAGTTTTACTGCTTTCAAGTATTTATTAATTAATTAAATAAATATAAACATTATAATCTTTATAATTAGGAAATTGTGTGGACTTGTGTTTCTTAGCGATATTGAATAATTTTAGCTAAGTCTTAATTTTCTGTGGAATTTGACTCCAGACTTGTAAACCGGAGTATATTGCAGCGACTGCTTAGTCCTTTTTATCAGGCATAATTACGCGTAATCATACATGTTTTCAATTCAAATTACACATTTCAAACTAATCCAGATACATTGTAGATAACTTTAACCGAAAAGTAAATTAATTTTAACTTTTATTTTCAAATAAGCAATATTGATATACTGAAAATAGTTAAGTTTGACACATACTCCTATAAGGTATAAAATTCTGGAGGCACTCAGGCACCTAATCTTCTCCATCACTTTTATACAAGAATTGCATAATCATCATCATCATTTTTCGTGATTATGAGAGGTAAGTCATGAGTGATCGGAGAAACTTAGATTTTATGTTGCAAAGAAACCCAAATAATGAGAAAGCGCCTACTTTGGAAATGCAATACAAAATAATGACACTATTTATTATGGGTATGAGATGGGCTGTTTTCTCGGTAAAGTAAATTATGTTGCCTATAGCCCAAGAATAAGATGATGTTAAAGAAATCAACTGATTTGGTTGAATATTCCGGGACTATTCAACATATATTTGTGTTGAAGGTGCGTAGTTGGAATTGCTGCCCTCTCAAATTCCAGTACTTTAATGCCATTTTGTTTCATAGCTTTTTGCAAAAGCGAATGGAAGCCCACATTCAGAAAAGTTTAACGGCCAGGGCCGAAACCGAACCCAGGATGAAGAGGAGGCTTGAAATCAGCAAAAAATTTAGGGAGAAATTTAAAAATAGCCAGATTTATAAGTGGTTCTTTAAAAATAGTTATAATTTTAAAATTAATTAATTTTTTATCACTTTTCATGTAATGATAAATCTGAACGAAAATATTGTTCAAACTCTGAAAAATACTCTGACATAATATACTGGAGTTCTTGTATAATATATGGGTCCAGCATAATATACTGGAGTTTGGAGCACCGGTGCTACAGTCTCCATTATATTATACTGGAGCCAAGCAAAGTAGACCGGTTCAGCATAATATCCTGAAAGTTCATACACTGGTGCACCAAACTCCAGTATATTATGCTGGACCGGTCTTTGTTGCAACAAAAAAAGTGGCTAATTCTTATTGACTTGATAAACGCTGGCTATTTTAAATGATCAATCCGAAAACTAACCAGACCGTGCTATTTTAACAAAAATTTATAATGGCCATTTTATGCCTGGTCAATTAAAGGTCAATTATATTTAGCCACTAAGTTAGAATGCTAAAGATTTGTTGCCTAAAATACCATACTCTCTTTATATAATTTACGCGACTTGACCTCATATTCTATTTAGCATAATAATCTTGTGGCGTTAATCTATAGATCGAATTAAGCTTTATCAATTTTTTCTAATTATTTGAATTTCTTATACGATCACAAACTTCAATTTGATACTCTACGATTCTTCTCATTTGTAGTTCAAACCAAAAAATTCAAAGAATCACTAAAATAATGTGAAGTAAGTTCTCAATTATTTTTTTGTTTCTTTGAATTTTTTGGTTTGATGTTAATGCTTTAATCTGTGTTAATTTCAAATTTTCTCAATGCATTAAGCTGTGCTTAATTGTATTATAAATCTTCTTGTTTGTTCTGACTTTATTATAAATTCTATATGAAAAATTACACGGTATCCAACCTATAGTATTGGAGCTATACTAAAATATCTAAATTATGCATAGATTATGCTGGAAGTATTTGTGATTACACATCTATAGTACTAGAGATATCTTTAATATAAAACCGTGCAGAATATATGTAACGACCCGGTCGGTCATTTTATGAGTTACGGCTTTATTTTACCCATTTCCATTTCTTATTGATTTGTTTATTTGTATAATTTGTTATCGGTTGGTTGCCTCGAGTTCAGAAAGGTTTTTGTCAGGTTTGAGATATTTATTCTCTTTTGAGTGAGCTTAAGTTGGAAAAGTCAACTTGATGTTGACTTATGTGAAAAAAGGGTTCAGAAACAAATTCCGATGGTTCAGATATACGGGAGATTATTTGAGACTTCGGAGTGTGGTCCGAATATGTTTTGGAGGTTCAGAGTAGATTTAGGACTAAATTCGCGAAATTGAATTTTTTGCATTTTTCGGTTGATAGGTGAAATTTTTTATTTTAAGGGTTGGAATGGAAATATGAAAGTTGGAGTAGGTCCGTTGTGTCATTTGTGACGTGTGTGCAAAATTTTAGGTCATTAGGATGAGGTTAGGTAAAAATTTTGATTGAAAGCGGAATTTGGAGGTTTTTGGATTTCTTAGGCTTGAATATGATGCAAATTTTGTGTTTTGATGTTATTTCGAGTGTTCTGATGGTTGGAACAAGTTTGAATGAGGTTATGGGGTAAGTTGGCATGTTTGGTTGAGGTCCTGAGGGCCTCAGGTGTGTTTCGGGTGGTTAAACGGATCAAATTGCATGTTGAGAAACTGCAAATTTTTGTTCTCTGCGATAGCGTAGAATAGTCTGCGATCGCGAGGGTCTATCGAGTTGGATATCGCGAACATTTGACTGCGGTCGCGTTCACGAAGAAGGATTTGGGGGCAGAGGTAGAGTTGCCCTACGTAATTGCGTGAGGCTTGTTGCGATCGCATGGTTCTGTGAGGTTATGCTTCGCGATCGCATGGGCTTTGTTGCGGTCGCATAAGGTTAGATGAGGGCAGTTGGCTTTTGTGCTTCGCGATTGCAAGGCATTTTCCACGATTGAGGTGTTGGAATTTTAAAAGCTGGGCAGGATATTTAGAAGGCCATATCCGCAATTTTGGATCTAAGTTTCACCATTATTGGGCGATTTTTGAGCTTTTTGAGGAGAATTGAAGAGGGAATCAAGGGGAAAAACTTGGAGGTAAGATTTATGAATTTAATACTCAATCTTAATGTTATTTGTACCTAAATAACCATGGAATTTGTGTAATTTAAGCCAAAAAATTGGATGTTAGGGCTTGGAAATAAGAGACCTAAATCTAGGGACTTGAGGGGTCATTTGTGGTCGGATTTTGATGTATTTGATATGTATGAACTCCTGAGGATGTAACAATTCTAGTTTTGTAATTTTTATCGGAATCTGAGACATGGGCCTAGGGGTTAGATTTTGACCAATTTTAGGATTTTGATGTAATTTGATTATTTTCGAGTGACCTTTGTTCCCTTAACATATTTTGATGGTTAATTATATTCTGATTTTGGTTAGATTTTGACGATCCGGAGGCCGATTTGAGCGGTAAAGTCATTGCGGGATAGAGTTTAGACCGGATAGAGGTAAGTAATGATTCTAAATGCTGCCTGAGGGTATCAAAATCCAAGATTTCACATCGTTGTACTACTTTGAGGGGACACAAACGCTAAATGACGAGCGTGGGTTGTGCATCGTTGGGGATTGTAACTTAGTCCATCCCGTATGACTGTTTAACTGCATATATAATTGAAAATTTTTTCTATCATATTTTTTAGGGAGAATGCCATATTTGGGCCTCATGTCAATTTTCTTGGACCCTTCGGCGATTTTTATACTATTCCTACTATTTTGACTTTGTATTTGCACTAAGTAATGCTATATTTTGCTACTTTCACAATTCAGCCATCTTTTCTCGTTTTTGATATTTTAAATTATGTTTTGGACTGAGCATCATATTTACTGTTCCCGAGTGGCTTGTGAGATTCTAATTGAGTAAGGCTTAGGGCCTGTATTGTGAGGATACTATGGGATCAGGCTGTGCACTGCAGCAGTATTATACTGATTCATGATATGAGGTGGAGAGCTTGTTTGTTTATGCCACGAGATGGCTTGTTATTGTGCTTAGGATATAAGGAGCTCCTCCCAAAGTCTGTACACCCACAGTGAGTGTGGGTACCCAGTGTGAGATGTGATATAGCCCGAGGGACTAATATTATTCAATGTTATTTCTCGAGGGGCTGAACAGACCACACGTACAATGTTTCCTCATGACTTTCGAGCGATAAAGCTCATACAGGTAAGCAACCCACAATGACAATAGTAAACAAAATTGAAATACCTCCACATATTGTTACAATTCATTACAATCAGCCCCTGACATAGTCCACTTATTTCCCCACGTGTGCAAATAATAATATAATAAACACCGCCTTATTTTGCCACAGTGCATCACAATGTTCCCATCTTATTCCGCCATATGCACACCCACATATAAGCATATAACATATCCCTCCTTATTAAGCCACATGCACAAAACATCAATAACAACAATAACACGACAAAGACCTCGTGCAACCCTTCAACAACAACTGCACGGTAGAGACCTCGTGCATTTAAGTATCAACAACCGCACGACAGAAACCTCGTGCATCACAGTCTCAAGTACAATGCAACAAACGACAATATATATACAGGAACAAAGCAAGGGAATCAACTCAGGTATTTCCGTTCATCAAAATACGGTACAACTAACTTACAAGGAACAACCATAACAAAGGGATAATGAGTGCAATAAAACAACCCAACAAGGAAGAAATAATACGAAACAACAATTCCATAATAGTCAGTTCAACAATAAGGAAATTAACATGGAACAAATAATAACAATTAAGTAAATTATTACCTAAACACATGATATCTAGCTTTTTTAGAAATTAAGATCAATTAATTGCACAAGAGATAGAAATAATATTTCCAAATAAAGACAAGCACTTAAGAATGATAGTGGTATTATAGAAGGGTAAATGTCTTTGGTTAAACACGTAAAAGTCAATTAGGCATCAAGAATAATCAAAGAAGAGCAAATAAATCCCAAGTAAAACATGTAGAGGTGAAACTAATAACAGGGAACTCAATTATATCGAGAACAACTTCATACTTAGTGATGATAAGAGTCTAAGAGTCTAAAAGAATCAATTTACAACAAATAATTCGAGCACACACTCGTCACCTTGCGTGCAAGGAGTACAATCAACATAGAAGACTCAAATCCTAAGGGGAAGTCCCCCACACAAGGTTAGACAAGATACTTACCTCAAACCGGCTAAAATCAACTAGCAACCGCGTTCTTGCCATGCGTACTCAACTCCGATTGTCCCAGATCTATTCAATTAATCATACATTGTAAATAACATCTCATGCGAATGATTTTACAATGTAATTCAAAGCTAAAGCGCGAAATTAGGTAAAATCACAAAACGCCCTTCAGTCCAACGTCTCGGATCAATTAATTTTCACCTTTTCAGAACTCTCGTACTCTCACAAGTCTAACCATATAAAAATAACCCAAATCGGAGGTAAAATGCCCGCTCAAAACACAATAATTAAGTCTAAGACGTTTCATCCAATTTTCCCAATTTTTGACCTTGAATTCGAATTCAAATGGTGGATTTAACTAGATATTGATAGAAAACAACTAAATAAGCTTAAAGAAACATTACCCACAGATCTTCTCTTAAAAATTCACCCAAAATCGCCTTCTCGCGAGCTTCCAATTTATTTTCCAGCTTTTGAAATAAACCCTCGGGTTATCCAATTTCGGAACAAATGTTTCCGCTTTTGCGGTCCATGGACCGCTTCGGCGGTCCTGTTTTTGCAGAAAGACCAGACGCTTCTTTAAGCTCCTCGGTTTCCTCTTTCGCGATTTCTTCATCGCAGAAGTGATTGCTTCTGCGGAAATCCTTCCGCTCGTGCTTCACCTTCCCAAAGTCCAAAGTTCATTTCTGCGGCTACCAAGCCACTTTTGCGGCTCCGCTTCTGCAGTTCCCATGCCGCAGAAGCGAAAATAGCAGAAGCCCTCCGGGAATTTTCCATCTAACTCCAAACTTTGCCCGTTGAGTATCCGAAACACACCCGAGGCCCCCGGGACCTCAACCAATCACACACACAAGTCATGTAACCAAACACGGACTTGATCGAAGTTCCAAGTCATATAACAAAACATCGAAATGACGACTCAAACCAAATATCAAGTTTATGAACTTCTAAATCTTCAAATATCAAAACCCATGCTGAAACCAATCAATTCAACTCGAAATGACGCAAAATTTTACAGAAAAGTCCAAAATAATATAACGGAGCTATTCCAACTCTCGGAATTGCATTCTGACCCCCAACATCCCAAAAGTCAATTTTAAATCAAACTTCTTCATTTTTCCAACTTCAACTTCGCCGAAATGCCTCGACTTACTCTACGGACTTCAAATCTGAATCCGGACACGCGCCTAAGTCCAAAATCATCTCACGAAGCAGTTGAGATCATTCACGAACTATTCTGGGGTGTTGTTTAATCAAAATCCCAATTCCGGTCAACTTTTCACCGTTCCAACTTCCAAAAGAAGGTTCCTTCTTCTAATTTTACTCTAAACCATCCGTAAGCCAAATTCCTCCATGCACGCAAGTCGATACTGATATTCTAAATCTGTTCTAGACCTTATGCCATTGAACGGAGTTTAAATTCTCAAAACAACTGGTCGGGTCATTACATCCTCCCCCTCTTAAAAGTGACGTTCGTCCTCGAAGTCCTCAAGTCACTGAGTGCGCACTTACAACATACACCCGTAGGCGGTCCCATGTCACCCCAATTCGCTTAAACTTGAAGACACCATCGCAACTGATCTAGCACCAATAAGACTTCAAGCCAAAATTTCTCACCTTCCATCCGTTTCCAAAAGACCCTATTCTAAATCCATATCAGGTATCGGCCTCAACCTGCTAATTCAATACAAGCCAACACACATAGGGTACAACCGCACAACATGACACACCACCCATAGGCCCACAATAACATTTCTGATAGCAATACTTGCCTGGGATCAAATCTGTACTGGCCATAAGCCTCATATTCAATAGGGACTCTTTTCAAACCTCCACAACATTGGCGATGACACAATAACCGCAAAAACCACATGACAAAACACCCGATTAACCAAATCATTGTCAACACCAACGGGTACACACCCCACAAACTAAAACTCAGGAAGCATATAACGAAAATGAATGAATATGGGAAAGGAAAACACATAAGAGAACTAACAGACAAATTAAACTAGCATAAATTCTTCTAAATCACAAATCTACAAGACATCTAACAAGAAGGAATGAAAGCATATAAAGGACTCACAAGGATCTTATACTAATATAACTCTTACCGCAGTACCCAGCCTGGTCTCACCATATCAAATTACCTGAAAATCACGAGGGTACCTCACTCAACACTAGATCATAAGTAGGGTACACACCAACCCATTTAGAGATTCTCACTAGATCAATTCTGTCTACAAATTAAAACACAGACTGGCTCCTACACCGGTAGAGCCTAGAAATCACAGCTCTTAACCAAGAATGCTCAGGGATCACATCAAACCTATAGAAAAAAACAACATGAATTTACTACTAGCCCCATAACTCTCGACAATTTCTAGAAATAGATGATAGACATGGCCATCGCTCATAAATCCTCCAAATAGGAAAATCACATAGACAGAATGCAAATCATGGAGAGCTCCCAAAAATGGAACAACAACAAGGAAACTCACCCCGATAAGCAGAACTGTGATGAACTACAGATAGTGCCCTCTATAACAAACTGAACTCATACCTGAATGATATTAGCTGGCGCGCTAGCCTCAAACTTGCTATATGAAACACATCAACAATTTAGGAATCCCCTCTTAGGCGCCCTCTACCTACCTGAATACCTCGTTGCGACATATCGATGTGAAGTCTGGGACAATCTCTCACCATGTGGATAGTATCTACACGCTCAAATCATCCTCTCTACTGACGAGGCGGTGAGAACTATGCGGTAAGAGTACTCCGAGACACATGAACACCCGAGCCACCAAGCAAAGCTTGAAACGTGAACTGAACTGGCTGACCCGCAAAGCCTCTACCATAACGTACCCTGCCTTCAAAATAAGGACCAACATATCTCACCGTTCTACAAGGACTCCTCGCCTCCTCAAGCTCTCTCCTTTGATCTTGTCTGCTCTCTCTCTCTCAAGGACCTGCCTGGCCTCTCTCTCTCTCTCTCTCTCTCTCTCTCTCTCTATCTCTAGCATGCATGTCCTCTATCCTTCTAGTAATGTTCACCACATGTTAATACAAAATATCTATCTCTAACTCACCGGACATACTCAATCTGCTGCTGGGAATAAGCCCCTCGATGAACTGGCAAACCTTCTTGCGAATAGTAAAAACTAAGGCTTAGGCATGTCTAGCCAAACTGGTGTAACAGACAGCATACTCTGAGACGGTCATAGCACTCTGGCGCAAATTCTTAAACTCCACGTGCCATGAAACCTTGAGTCTCTAAGGAACAAACCCTCTCAAGAACATATCCAAAAACTGGGCCCAAGTTAGGGATGTTGCCTCATTCGGGCTATCTAAGTCATAGGTGTGCCAACAATCATAGGCGGCCCCTCGATCTAGAAAGTTAGTGAAAGAAGCCCCGCTCGTTCCAGAGATTCCCATAGTACAAAGAATGCGATAACACTCATCAAGAAACCCCAAGTCATCTTCTTATGCTAATCCACTAAATACCGGAGCATCATACTTCTTGAACCTCTCTAGCCTCATATGATCCTGCTCGGAAGCCACTGCCATGCCCTCGGGCTGAACTAGTAACGTATGTGCCGCGGGAATAATCTTAGGGACCTGCCAACATGCGCTTGCCGCTTAGAAGTGTTGGCGGCGGGAGTCTGTGCTCCTTCTCTTGTTTGGGATGTGGCTGCAGTAAGGGGAAATAATCCAGCCTGAGCGAAAATGGTGTACATACTCATGAATTGCGCCAACGTCTCCTGAAGGGTTAGAGTAGTAGTAGTTGTAGGTGTGTCAGATGCTTGGACTCCCGCTGGATCTGCTACCTCAGTGGTCGCTCGTACAGGTGCTCTCGGTGCACCATGTTCACGTCCTCGAACTCTACCTTGACCCCGACTTCTGACGGCAGCACCAGGGGGACGTGGGTGCCTGATCACCTCGGGTAGTACGTGTCCTCACCATCTGTGAGATAGTAGAAGAAAGAGGCTTAGGATTGTCAATGTCAAAATCTCGCACGATAGGGAAATCAAATGAAGCGGAATTTTCCTAACGGTTACATAGCCTATCACAGATAAGTACAGACATTTTTGTACCGATCCATAAGACTCTAATAAGCCGGCTTGTGATCTGTGACTCCTATGAACCTAGGCCTCTGATACGAACTTGTCACGACCCAGTTCGCTCTCTGTGAACACTGTTGTGATGGCACCTAGTCCCTATGACTAGGTAAGCCTAACAATGCGGAATACAACAACAACAACAACAACTACCCAGTATAGTCCCACAAAATGGGGTTAGGGGAGGGTAATATGTACACGAGCCTTACCCCTTCCCGAAAGGGCAGAGAGGCTGTTTCCAATCGACCCTCGGCTCAATGAAGGAAAATTCTCCAAGAAAAGTGGGGGTTGCTAACTGCTACCGTCGAGGTAGCAGATAAGTACAGACATCTTCGTACCGATCCACGAGACTCTAATTAGCCAGCTTGTGATTCGTGACTCCTATGAACCTAGGCCTCTGATACCAACTTGTCACGACCCAAGTTCGCCCTCTGTGAACATTGTCGTGATGGCACCTCGTCCCTATGAATAGGTAAGCCAAACAATGCAGAATTTAAAACAATTTTGCCGAACATAAGAATTAAACTGAACTAGTGAAATAAAACAGTGTTTAAGGTGCCTTCTGGCACATAAAATGACAACTCTTCGAAAACTAACAAAAATTCCCAAAACTCGAAATTTCACAAATCACAAGCTAAGGGATTCATAAGAGGCTCTGACTTAAGAATATCTATACAAAGGAGAAATAGTGAAAGACTAATATTTATTACAGAAAGCTGGAAAGGGACTCATCGGTCTACGGACATAGCAGATATACCTCGAAGTCTCCACTGATACGCCTCCTTCCAAGGCTAACGAAATCAAATGGGAGTACATGTATATGCAAAACAAAAAATTTTGCAGAAGAGTACATGAGCACGCGAGGGCGGTGCACAGTAAGTATCAAGACTAACCTCGGTGGAGTAGTGACAGGAAACAGACAAGACACATACCGATCAATAAACAGTATAATCATATGAATAACATAAAAGATATAATAATATGCGATGAATGCACAGAATAACCAATGATGCTACAATTCATAATAAGAATGGAGCAAAAAGTAACAACGAGAAACTAATAAATAACGATGCATAATGACGAAAATCTTAATCCAAATCCTAAGGTCACAATATCGCAATGGAAAAGATAAATCCATAACTCATATCCTACAATGATGTTCTTATAAGGTCCTATTTACCCTTTCCACAACACCATTAAGTCTCGGACAAACCACAACTCACAAAACCTAACATCGAAAATCTAACACTTGGAATTCTATACCCTATCAGTCTTTTAGTCATGCTGACCACTAACCGGCTAACTACAACCACTCTAACATATGTAATGGGTAATCGAGGGAGTACCTTCCTCCTTAGAAAAACATGAGCAATTTACCTCTAACGGGAGTATTCAATTACGTGTATGTTTGTGTAGGTGTTCGAACAAGAATTCTACCAACTTGTAAACATGAAGAGGAGAACGGACCACACATACAATGTTTCCTCATGACTTTCGAGCGATAAAACTCATACAGGCAAGCAACCCATAATCACATGTAAACAAAATAGGAATGCCTCCACAGGCCGTCACGATTCATTACAATCAGCCCCTGACATAGCCCACCTTATTTCTCCACGTGCGCAAATAATAATATAATAAACACTGCCTTATTTCGCCACAAGTGCATCACAATATTCCCACCTTATTCCACCACATGAGTAACCCATATAAGCATATAACATATTTCGCCTTATTACACTGCATGTGCAAAATATCAACAACAAAAATAGAACGGCAAATGACCTCGTGCAACCATTCAAAAACATCCGCACGACCGAGACCTCGTGCATTTCAGCGTCAACAACCGCACGGTAGAAATCTCGTGCATCACAGACTCAAGTACAATGCAATAAATGACAATATATATAGAGGAACAAAGCAAAGTACTCAACTCGAGTATTTTCATTCACCTAAATACGGTACAACTAACTGACAAGGAATAACCGTAAAAGATGGATACTTAGCGCAATTAAAAGAACTCAACAAGGAAGAAATAATACGAAATAATGATTCCACGATACTCAGTTCAACAACAAGGAAATGAACATGGAATAAATAATTACAATTAAGGAAATTTTTACCTAAATACAGGATATCTATCTTCTTTTCAAATTAAGACCAAGTAATTGCACGAGAGATAGAAATAACGTTTTCCAAATGAAGACAAGCAGTTAAGAATGATAGTGTGATTATAGAAGGGTAAATGTCTTCAATTAAACACGTAAAAGTCTATTAGGCATGAAAAATAAACCAAGAAGAGCAAATAAATCCCAAGTAAGACATGTACAGGTGAAACTAATAACAGGGAACTCAATTATATCGAGAACAACTTCATACTCAATGATGATAAGGGTCTAAGAGTCTAAAAGGATCACCTTAACACAAATAAATCCGATCACACACTCGTCACCTCGCATGCAAGTAATACAATCAACATAGAGGACTCAAATCCAAATGGCAAGTCCCCCAGACAAGGTTAGGCTAGATACTTACCTCAAACCGGCTAAAATCAACTAGCAACCGCATTCTTGCCATGAGTACTCGACTCCCAATGGCCCAAATCTATTAAATTAAAGCACACATTGTAAATAACATCTCAAGCGATTGATTCTATTATTTAATTCAAAGCTAAAGCATGAAATTAGGTTAAATGACCAAAATACCCCTTACTCCAACGTCTCGGAATCAAATAACTTTTACCTTTTTAGAACCCTCGTACTCCCACGATGTAACCATATAAAAAATCACCCAAATCGGAGGTCAAATACCTACTCAAAAGACAATAATTAATTCTAAGAAGTTTCATCCAATTTTCCTTAATTATGACCTTGAATTCGAATTCTAAAGGTAAATTTAACTAGATATAGATAAAAAACAACTAAATGAGGTTAAATAAATATTACCTACTGTTCTTCTCTTAAAAATCCAACCAAAATCGCTTCTCTCGAGCTCCCAACTGATTTTCCAACTTTTGAAATAAACGCTCGGATTATCCTATTTCTGAACAAATGTTTTCGTTTTTGCGGTCCAGGGATCACTTCTGCGGTCTCACTTTTGCGAAAAGACCATCCACTTATGCGGTTTCTTTAAGCTCCCCAATTTCTTCTTCTGCGGTTTCTTCATCGCATAAGCGATTCCGCTTCTGCAAAAATCCTTCCACTCCTAAGGCTCTTGCAAAAAGTCCACACTTCTCTTATGAGGCTGCCAAGCCGCAGAATAGAAAATATCAGAAGCCCTGCTTCAATTTTCCTTCTAACTCTGAACTTTGCCCATTGAGCAACCGAAACATACCCGAGGCCCCCAGGACCTCAATCAATCACACACACAAGTCAAATAACCTAACATAGGCTCGCTCGAAATTCCAAATCATATAACACAACATCAAAATGACGTGTCAAACCAAAAATCAAGTTTATGAACTTCTATATCTTCAAATATCGAAACCCATTCCAAAATAACATAACGGAGCTATTCCAACACTTAGAATCGCATTTTGACCCCGATATCCCAAAAGTCAACTGTGGGTCAAAACTTCTTCATTTTTCCAACTTCAACTTTCACCGAAATTCCTCGACTTACTCTACGGACCTCCAAATCTGAATTCGGATGCGCGCCTAAGTCCAAAATCACCATATGAAGCTGTTGAGATTATTCATGACCCTTTCCAGGGTCGTTTATACAAAAGCCCAATTCTAGTCAACTTTTTACTCTTCCAACTTCCAAAACAAGGTTCCTTCTTCCAATTTGACTCTAAACCATCTTAAAGCCGAATTACACCATGCACGCAAGTCGATTCTCGTATTCTGAATTTGTTCTAGACCGTATACCACTGGACGAAGCTTAAATTCTCAAAAAGACCGGTCGGGTCATTACATTATTGAATTGTTGAACTAGTGGTATCTGGTATCCTTCTATGGGATCGCAACTTCCCATTCGCTATTGCATAGTGTAACTCTGTGGGGGGCCCAATTCTTTCTTCAAAATAACATAGCACTTCCCCTTCCTCTTTCGCGTTCGCATCTGCCCCTTTGCATTTGCATAGTAGAAACATAAGCTGGTGGTTCACTAGCTCAATTTCTTCTTCGCATTCATGTGTCTTCAACCGCGATCGGGTAAGACCATCTTTTCCTCATACGCGATCGCGCGCTTCCTATCACGGTCGCGTAGGCCATTTTCTGGAGCCCTTCACTTTTACTCTTTTTGATTGCATACGATTTCTCACGAACGTGATTCACAAAATACCTGGGCATAATTTAAAACCCAAATTCGAGGGTTTAGACCATAATTCATATTTTTTAACTTGGGAGCTCGGGAGATCATGATTTTTGAGAGGATTTGAACCTGGGAAACTTGCGTGAGTAATTCTTACTCGGTTTAGACTAATTTCCATAATATTCCGTTAAATTCATCCTTTTAGTTGTGAAATTTTGGTAGAAATTGGGGGAAACATTCTTAGACCTAGAATTTGAACTTTGAATCGGTCTTTAACTTCCAATTTGAGAGATTTGAATATGATTAGAATCGCATGGGTGTGAGTATTCTGAAAATATATATTTCACCAGATTCTGAGACGTTGGACTGAAGGGAATTTTTGTCATTTTATATGATTTCACGTATTAGTTTAGAATTTAATTGTAGAAGCAATTACTCGAAGTGTTATTTACAATGTGCAATTGAATTGAAAATATTTGGGCCAATTGTAGTCAGATTTACAACACTATACGATATAGATAGTTATCATAGTCTCTAAATTTTTACTGCTTACTTATCTTGTCTTTTCATTATATATTTATCTTAGTATGGCTCTAACCTTCCTTGTCACTACCCGACCGAGGTCAGGATTGACACTTACTGAGTAACCCTATAGTGTATTAATGCCCTTTCTGCACATGTTTTTCATGTGCAGATCCAAGTGCCTATGCATACTCTTACCATCCTTGAGGAAGGGAGAGTTTTTAGAGACTTCGAAGTACATCTGCCGCGTCCGTAGATCGAAGAGTCTCCATCCTTATTCTATCTTGGAGCATTATTTCCTTTTATCACACTATTGATGTAGATATTTCTTGAGATTAGAGCACTTTACTGTATTTCTTCTAGCTTGTGTTCACGTGAGTTTCGTGGTTTTTGGGTAGTGCTTTAGAAGTTCGAGATATTGTGATGTATATGCTGAGCAGCATTCTATACATCGTATCATTTAGTTATTTTTGGTTTAAATTTATATTTTTGCAAGTTTCAATTTTGTTTCCGCACTTGTTAGGATTAAATAGTCGTAGAGACTAAGTGCCGTCATGACAGTTGACCGAGGGAGAACTGGGGTCGTTACAAGTTGGTATCAGAGATCTAGGTTCGTAGGAGTCACAGAACACAAGCCGGTTTATTATAGTTACGCTTATCGGTACGGAGATATCTGTACTTATCAACGAGAGACTATGTAACTGATAGGAAAAATCATCACTTCATTTGATTTCCTTGTCGTGCGATATTTTGACATCACAATTCTATACTTCTGTCTTCTATTCTCTCACAGATGGTGAGGACACGTGCTAATCAGGAAGATCAGGCACCCGCTTCCCTACCAGATAAACAACAAAATGGTAATGGAATAAGGGAGATTGACAATCAACAATTATTGAAGAGAACCACATATGTTCCGGAAGAGCCACTGATGGTTATTTTTCAAATACCAAAAGAGCAAGAGATGCCAATTTATGAAAATACAATGAAAAATGAAAGTGCAATTCCTATTGAAGATAAACACGTTGAAACACTAGACACCATTGACGTAAGAATAAGGAAAGGAAAAGGAAAAGGAAACGCAAAATAATCGCCATCATTAACAATAAAGAAATTGCATCATTGGATGAAGTTAAACTATGGTGTTACGACCTGAATTTCTCACCCTCGGGAGTCGTGATGTCACATACTCCTGGAAGCTAGGAAAACCAAATATTGTAGAATGATTACCTTCCTCTTATTAAACATGTTCACCAGTGATTAAATGGAGGAATAAATTTAAATAACCAAAAATGCGGAAGACGAAAAACTTAATAATTCGAGCAAACATTGCTACATAATCTGAAGTACAATACTACCCATAAGTTGGTGTCACAAGTGATAACCTATCTAAGAATACTATAAATAAGGTCTGAACGGAAATACATAATTTTTTACATACTGGCTGATGGCTATAGAAACCTACTGGAGACGCTCGAACCGGCTACGACACTCCTCTCTTTGAGTGACAAGTAGGAAATTCTCGAGAAATAGTTGTGAGAACAGGTCCCAAGTGAGATCTAGTGATCCAACTGGTCTAGCAAAACAATAATCTCTCTACCAGTTCTGGATGAAACCCAACAGACAAGAAGCAGCAAAGTTGACCCCATTCGTCTCAACCATCCCCATGTTCTGAAGAACTTCATGACAACTTTGTAAGTAATCCGGTCCAATCTCTACAAAGCATCGACATACATAGCTGCTCTATCACCGGTTTGAGCTACTAAACTCGTCCAAATTGCTACAACTAGCTGAGATACTAGAGTCTAAAACCGGGTAGCCATCTGCTCCGGAGTGCGGGTAGCGCGAGTCTGTGCTCCTCCCCCAGCCTAAGAGATGGCCGGTGCTACAAGAACTAAGCCTGCTTGAGTGACACTCTCCATAAGGCCTACTAGATGGACTAGAGCATCCTGGAGTACCGCGGTAGCAATGAACCCCTCCAGGACTTGAAGTGGGCCGATCATAATTGTCTGGCCCAGAACCTTATCATCAAACTCAACTTGAGGCTTTGCCGCTGGTGCTACTGCTCTGGGCTGAGATATGCCCCTGCCTCGGCCTCTAGCTCGACCTCGTCCTCTATCCCTCGTAGGAGTTACCACTAGGGGCTCGGGCTACTGATTGCCGGATGAAGAAGAATGTGTTCTAGCTATCTACGAAAAAACTAAGTAAAAGTGTAATTAGCACCGAGAAACCAAATCACTCAACAAAGAAGAATAGAAGTGAAACTATTCCTAACTGTGTAGCATCTACGGAATAAGCACAGACGTCTCCGTACTTATCCCTGAAATTCTACCAAGCTTTCCTGTGAATTGTGAGACCCAAGAAACCTAGAGCTATGATACCAACACGTCATGATACGGATTTCCCATATTAGAGAGTCGTAATGACGCCTACCAGTGAAAGCTAGTCAAGCCAACTATACCGATTAAATTACCCTTTCCATTTTAACCTCTTAAGAATTTCCGTCACAATTTTGTTTCCCCACTTGATAGGCTTACCTAGTCATAGAGGCTAGGTGCCATCAAGATAGTTCACGTTGGGAAAACTGGGGTCATGACAATTCGGTATTAGAGCTCTAGGTTCATACGAGTCACAGAACACATGCAGGTTTATTAGAGTCTCGCTGATTGTATAGAGATGTATGTACTTATCTACGATAGGCTGTGTAACTATTAGAAAAAATCTTCACTTCATTTGATTTCCTTGTTGTGCGATATTTTGACATTGCAATTCGATACTTCTGTCTTCTATTCTCTTACAGATGATGAGGACATTTGTTAATCGGGATGATCAGGCAACTCCTCCCCATACTGCAACCATCAATGTCCGGCGCTGGGGTAGAGGCCGAGTATGCGCAAGTGGTGCAGCGAGACCACCTGAGTGAGCTGTCGCCGAGGTACCACCAGCAGATCTAGCCGGAGTCCAAGCACCTAACACGCCTACTGCTACTACTACTCCAGCATTTCAGGAGACTTTGGCATAGTTTACGAGCATGTACACCAGTTTGGCTCAGGTGGAATTACTTCCCCTTACTGTAGCCACATCCTAGCCGGGGGAGAAGCACAGACTCCTGCCGCCCGCACTCGTGAGTAGCAAGTGCATGTTGAGTAGGCCCTGAGATTATTCCTGTACCGCCTATAGTGCCAGTTCAGCTTGAGGGAATGGTAATGGTTTTCGAGTAAGAGTAGTTGAGGCTTGAGAGGTTCAAGAGGTACAAGTCTCCTGAGTTAATCGGTCTAGCATGGAAGGATGCTTTGAGATTTCTTGGCGAGTGCTACTGCATTCTCTATATTATGGGTATTTCATGATCGAGCGGGGCTTCTCTCACTACTTTCACACTTCGAAGAGCTGCCAATGATTGGTGGCGCACCTATGAGTTAGACAGTCCAGATGCGGCTGGTTCACTGACTTGGCTCAGTTTTCGGATCTGTTCTTGAGATATTATGTTCCACAGAGCGTCAGTGATGTATGGCACATAGAGTTTAAGCATTTGCACTATGGTTCTATGACTTTTTCAGAGTATTTTATCTGTTACACCAGTTTGGCTAGGCATTGACCAGCATTGATTGCTTCTGTTCACGAGAAAGTTTGCTGATTAATTGAGGGTCTTATTCCCATCATCAGGTTTAACATGGCTCATGAGTTGGAGATGGATATTTCTTATCAGCAGGTGGTGAGAATTGCTAGGGAGAAGGAGGAAAAGGAGGACAAGAGGTCTGGAGAGTCGGGCCATTTCTCAAGTGCTCGTGACCCAGCTTCAGGTCATCATGGTAGGGGTTATATGAGTCACCCCATTCATTCAGCTCTTCACGCAACCAGTTTTTCTCACTCCAGCTCCACTAGACTTTAGGAGCCTTATTATGCACCTCCAGTTTCTAGCGCGCGTCCTGCACATGGTGCTTTCAGAGGTTAGTCTAGCAGACCCGGCCCGAGCCAGTCGTAGCCACCACATCCTCCTAGAGCTTGTTTTGAGTGTTGTGTTTGGTTATTATTCGTTGTTTTGAGACCAAAGCTGATTTATTGTTACTCTGCATAATTAATTTTTACATTATTATGGGCATGGATTGGTTGTTACCTCATTATTCTATTCTTGATTGTCATGCCAAGACCATGACGCTGGCTATACCAGGTGTATCGCGTGTCGAGTGGAGTGGTACTTTAGATCACACTCCCAGTAGAGTTATCTCTTTCCTTAAAGCTCAGCGTATGGTTGAGAAGAGGTGTGACACATATTTAGCTTATGTGAGACACGTTAATATTGATACCCCTTCAGTTGATTCAGTCCCAATAGTATGGGATTTTCCCGATGTGTTCCCAGCTGATCTTCCTGGCATGCCGCTTGATAAAGATATTGATTTTGGCATTAATATTTTGCCAGGCACTCAACCCATTTGTATTCTTTGGTATCGTATGGCTGCTCCTGTGTTGAAGGATCAGTTACATGAATTTCTTGATAAGGGTTTTATTTGCCTTGGTGTTTCACCTTGGGGGTGCTCCTATCTTGTTTGTGAAGAAAAAGGATTGTTCTATGTGTATGTGTATTGATTATCGCCAGTTGAAAAAAGTTACAATGAAGAACTATTATCCTTTGCCTCGTATTCATGATCTGTTTGACCAGCTTTAGGGCACACATGTGTTTTCTAAGATTGATTTGTGCTCAGGTTACCATCAGTTGGAGATTTGTGAGCTAGACATCCCGAAGACTTCTTTAAGGCCTCGCTACGGTCATTATAGTTCCTTGCTATGTCATTTGGGCTGACCAACGTCCCAACATCCTTTAGGCATTTGATGCACAGCATGTTCCGACCATATCTTGACTCATTCATCATTATTTATATGGATGATATTCTGGTGTATTCATGGAGTCGGGAGTATAATGAGCATCACCTGAGGACTGTGCTTCAAACTTTGAGAGAGAAGAAGTTATATGGCAAGTTTTTAAAATGTGAGTTTTAGTTGGATTCAGCAGTATCCTTAGGCCACGTGGTATCGAGTGGGGGTATTCTGGTTGATTCAATGAAGGTAGAGGGCATACAGAGTTGGCCCACACCATTCTCAGAAACAGAGATTCGTAGTTTCCTTGGCTCGGCGAGCTATTACTATCATTTTGTGGAGGGGTTTTCATTGATTGCAACCCTTATGACTAGTGATCCGTTTTAGTGGATAGAAGAGTGTGAGGCGAGCTTTCAGAAGCTCAAGACAGCTTTGACTACAGACCTAGTTTTGATATTGCCTACTAGTTCGGGGTCTTATATAGTCTATTGTGATTCCTCGAGGCTTGGTCTTGGAGCAGTGTTGATGCAGGATGGTAGGGTAATTGCCTGCGCGTCCAGAAAGTTAAAGATACATGAGAGGAACTACCCTATTCATGACCTTGAGTTAGCTGCCATTGTTCACGCCCCAAAGATATGGCGCCATTATTTATACGAGGTTCGTTGTGAGATTTATACTAACCATCGGAGCTTGCAACATTTGTTCAAGCAAAAGGCTTTAAATTTTTGCCAGAGGAGGTGGTTAGAGTTGTTGAAGGATTATGACAACACTATTTTGTATCACCTGGGAAAGGAAAATATTGTGGTTGATGTCTTAAGTCGCCGGGTGGAGAGTTTGGGGAGTTTGACATTGTTACCAGCATCGAAGAGGCCTATTACGATGGACGTTCAGGCTTTAGCTAGGAAGTTTGTGAGATTAGATCTTTCAGAATCTAGTCGGGTTATAGCTTGCATGATTTACCGTCTTCCTTATTTGACAATATCAAGGATCGGCAGTATGATGACCCTTATTTGCTTGTACTCAAGGACAAGGTTAATCACGGTGATGCAAGAGATGTGACTATTGGAGACGATGGGGTATTGAGGATGCAAGGTTGGATTTGTGTACCCATTGCTGATGGGTTTCGAGAGTCAATTCTAGAGGAGGCCTATAATTCGCGGTATTCCATCCATTCGGGTGCCGCAAAGATGCAACAGTGCCTAGTTGTCAGCGGGTGAAGTATGAGAACCAAAGACCAGATGGGTTGCTTCAGCAGATAGAGATTCCAGAGTGGAAGTGGGAGTGCATCACCATGGACTTTGTAGTTGGACTCCCATAGACTTCTAAAAAGTTTGATGCTATTTGGGTGATTATGGATCACTAGACCAAGTCCGCTCATTTCATTCCTATGCGTACTATTTATTAGAGCAACTGGCGGAGATTATATCTAGGAGATTGTTCGTCTGCATGGTATTCTGTTTTCCATTATTTCAGATAAAGGTACTCAGTTCACATTGCAGTTTTGGTGGGCCGTTCAACATGAGTTGGGCACTCGGGTAGAGATGAGCATAACATTCACCCTTAGATGGAAGGATAGTTCGAGTGCACTATTTAGATTCTTGAGGATATGCTCTGTGTATATGTGATTGAGTATGGGGGGGTCTGGGATCAGTTCTTGCCATTGGCGGAGTTTGCTTACACCAATAGCTATCAGTTCAGCATTCAGATGGCATAGTGTGAGGCTTTATATGGTAGGAGGTGTAGATCTCCGTTGGGTTGGTTTGAGCTGGGTGAGACCAGACTATTGGGCACAAATTTGGTTCAGGATGCTTTGGAGAAGGTTAAGGTGATTCAGGATAGGCTCCGTACAACCCAGTCTAAACAGAAGAGCTACGTGGACCAAAAGGTTCGTGATTTAGAGAGCGGGTTCTACTTTGGGTTTCGCTTATGAAAGGCGTTATCGAATTTGGGAAGAAAAGGAAGTTGAGTCCGATGTTTATTGGTCCTTTTTAGATATTAAGGCATGTTTGGAAGGTAGCTTATAAGCTCGCCTTAACTATTAGCTTGGCATGAGTTTTTCCGGTATTTTATGTTTTGATACTCCTGAGGTGTCACGGTGATCTGTCGCACGTGTTCAATTTCAGTTCTGTCCAGTTGGACAAGGATCTATCCTATGTTGAGGAGCTAGTGGCTATTTTGGACAAGCAAGTCAGAAAGTTGAGGTTAAAGAGTATTGCTTCAGCAAAGGTTCGGTGGCGGAGTCAGTCGGTCGAGGAGGAGACCTGGGAGACCAAGCAGAATATGCGCAGCCGTTACCCTCATCTTTTCAAAACTTCGGGTATGTCTTCATGATCATTCGAGGATGAACAAATGTTTAAGTGTATGAGGATGCGACGAACTGACTGGTCGTCTTTAGAATTAACGCCTCGATCCCCTATTACTTGCTTCCCCAAGTTTATTTCTGCTAATTTGATTTGTGGGGATATTCGGTTTTGAGTTTCCAAGAGTTTTGGGCGCTTTGTCCCTAAATGATAGCTTTAGTGTTGGAAAGTTGACCATAGTCGGAACATCATGAAGACGGCCTTAAAATGGAAATTCGATGGTTCTGTTAGCTTGGTTTGGTGATTTTTTGGTTAGCAGTGTGTTCGGATTGTGTTTTCGAGGCCCGTAGCTGATTTAGGCTTGAAATGCCGAATATTGAATTTTGGAAGTTCCGATTCAATAGTGAAATTTTGATCTGAGGGTCGGAATGAAATTTTAAGAGTTGTAGTAGTTTCGTTATATCATTTGGATATGCGTGCAAAGTTGCAAGTCATTCGGACTAGGTTTTGTAGACTTTTTGATCGAAAATGTGCTTTTGGAGTTTTGGAAATTTTAAGCTTGAATTTGATGAAAAGTAGGTGTTTTGATGTTGTTTATGGCATTCTGAAGGTTGGAACTAGGGCTTCTCATTTGGATCAGATATCTGAAATCTGAAACGATCCATTCAATTTAGGATTTCGAATTTCAGAGTGGATCAAATTTTGGATTGTGTTTTTAAAAAAATAGGATTCCGGATCGGATTCGGATTGGAATATTTTAATCTGATATATCAGAAATCCGAAATTATTAGGGCATGTATAAATACTACACTTTAATTCGAAAAGTCAGTATTGCCTTTACATCAAATTCCAAGTTATTAGCTTTACAATTGCTAAATTTAGCTACATGAGCGCAATATCACTCTAATAGTTGCATGAACATGAAATTTTCTTAATGTATTACTTCTTTTACATTAAAAATATACATATTAGTTGAACTTTGAGGGATAATAAAACGAACCGAAATTCGATCCTATCCAAACTTTGAAATCCAATCCAACCCGATATAATTCAAATCTGATTCAGATTACATTTTCAAGAATTCGAAATACGAAATTTAAATACGAAATATGCTAAATCCGATCCGATCTGATCTGTGCATAGCCCTAGTTGGAACAAGTGTGAATGATATTATAGGATATGTTCGTAGGTTTGGTTGAGGACCCGGGGTCCTCATGTATCGTTCGGATGCTCAACGGGTCATTTTTTGAACTTGTTGAATTGCTAAACTACTGGTATTTGGTATCCTTCTATTCACAATCGCATAGTGTAACTCCGGTGGAGGCCTAATTCCTTCTTCACTTTCGTATTAATTGACTAGCGATCGCATAGTACTGCTTTTCCTCTTTCACGTTTGTATATTCCCCTTCACGTTCGCGTAGTAGAAACACGAGCCAGTGGCTTAGTAGCCTAATTTCTTCTTCGCATTCGCGTGTCTTCAACCGCGATCTCGTAAGGCCATCTTTTCCTATTATGGGATCGTGTGCTTCCTATCACGGTCACATAGGCCATTTTCTGGAGCCTTCACGTTTACTCTTCGCGATTGCATACGATTTCTCGCGATCACGATTCACAAAATATCTAGGCAGAAATTAAAACCCAATATCGAGGGTTTAGACCATAATTCATATTTTTGAATTGGGAGCTCGGGAGATCACTATTTTTGAGAGGATTTTCACCTGGGCGACATGGTTGGTGATTCTTAATCGGTTTAGACTAATTTTCATGAATCTTCCCATGAATTCATCATTTAATTTCAGAATTTTGGTAGAAATTTGGGAAAAGTTCTTAGACCTAGAAATTGAACTTCCATTGGGGTTTTGACATCCTATTTGAGAGATTTTTATATACTTAGACTCGTGTGAGTGTAAGGATTTTGAAAATATTAAATTTCACCAGATCCGAGATATTGGCCTGAGGGGCATTTTGGTTATTCTACATGATTTCGCGTACTAGCTTAGAATTTAATTGTAGAATCAGTTACTCGAAGTGTTATTTGCAATATCAATTGAATTTAATAAATTTGGGCCATTTGGAGGCGGATACTTGTGGCAAAAGTGTGGTTTCGAAGTGATTTTGAGTCGGTTTGCGGTAAGTGCCTTGTCTAACCTTGTGTGGGGGACCTTTCCCCTTAACATATGATATTTTGTAATTAAATGCCTTATACGTGAGGTGACGAGTACATACTTGAACTAATTGTTGAAAATCCAATTTTACTTTAGGTATTTAAACCGAGTCCTTTTCTTACTAGTTTTATTATATTTGCAAACATAGCATGTGTTAGTTTAGAAAAGCATGCTTAGTTGACTTAATTTTCTATTTTCTCTAACTGCCTTAATTAAATTACGTGAAGCATGTTAGGCTATAATTAACTGTCTACTTGTTAAAGACTTTGTATTTATTTTGATATTCTTGAGTTGTTGTTGTGTGTTCTAAATTGGGACTACGGAAAGGCAACCCAGGAGATCCCTTGTGTGTATTTATGTTCTGGACTGATGTGCGGGATACCAAGAGATCCCTAGAACGAGTGATGAGGATACCGATAGATCCTCGAATACCAAGAGATCCCTGGCATATAAGTTGAGGATACCAAGAGATCCTCGTACCAAGAGATCCCTAGAGTGTATATTGAGAATACCAAGAGATCCCTATTATTAATCTTGCTGTGAGGGGTATTTTCTTGTAGTTTGCCTTTATCTCTATTTCCGTTATTGCACTCTTACAATACTGTATTATTATATGACCTTAGTTTTTACTGCTTATTTATCATGTCTTTTCATTATATATTTATTTCAGTAGGGCCCTTACCTTCCTTTTCACTACTCGATCGAGGTTAGGCTTGGCATTACCGAGTACCTCTATTGTGTACTCATGCCCCTTCTGTGTATGTTTTTCATGTTCAGATCCAGGTACCTCTACAAAGGCTTACCATCCTAGAGCCCATGGAGACTTTTGGAGACTTCAAGGTGTATCTGCCGCGTCTGCAGAGCGAAGAGTCTCCATCCTTATTCTATCTTGTAGTATTATAGCCTTCTATCACACTATTGATGTAGATGTTTCTGTAGATTAGATAACTTTATTGTATTTCTTCTAGCTTGTGTTCCCGTATGTTTTGGGTTTTGGGATAGTATTTTAGAAATTTGAGATATTATGTTGTATATGCTGAGCGACATTCTATACATCAATATCATTTAGTTATTCTTTGTTTAAGTTTATATTTCCGCAAGTTTCAATATTGTTTCGGCACTTGTTAGGCTTACCTAGTCGTAGAGAATAAGTACCATCACAGCAGTGCATAGAGGGCGAACTGGGATCGTGACAAGTTGGTATCAGAGCTCTAGGTTCATAGGAGTCATGGAACACATGCCGGTTTATTCTACGAGAGGCTATGTAACTGTTACGAAAAATCATCACTTCATTTGATTTCCTTGTCGTGCGATATGTTGACATCACAATTCTAAACTTCTGTCTTGTAATATGGAATGCCTTTTATATGAGGTGACGAGTGAGTATATGTGCTAATTGTTAAAAATCCTATTTCATTAAGTAACTATAGCTGTATTTTTCTTCCTTGTTGTACATTATTTGCAATTTAAACCTACTGTTAGTTTAGGGAAGCATGTCTAAGTGACTCAATTACTTTACTTATTCAAACTACTTTATTTGCATTATGTGTAGCATGCTAGGTTAGAAAATATATGTTTTACCTTGGAATGAAATTGGATTGAATTGAATATTATTCGTGTTACTGCTATGTGTTTACTTTGGTACTACGAGATGGTATCCCAGTAGGCCCCCTTATTTATTTATTTTGGGACTACAGATATTTATTCCGATAGGTCCCCCTGCACTTTTATAGTTGGGACTATGGGATAACACCCGGTAGATCCTCTATATTGGATATTTACTTTGGGACTACAGATTTGGTATTTCGGGAGTTTCCCCTGTACCTTAATGATTCGAACTACAGGATGATATCTCGTGAGATCCTTTGGATATTTATGATAGGGACTACGGGACAGTATCGCGAGAGATACCCTGATGCTATTTTTGTGTACTCAGTTAGATTTTTTCTGTGTTTTTATTTGTTATATACTCTTAGAACTTAAATTATATTGTCATATTCTATATTATTTTACCATGTTTTTCATCTATAATTAGTACAACTCTAACTTTCTTCGTTATTACCTGCCCGAGGTTAGGTTTGGCGCTTACTGAGTACTGTTGTGGTGTATTCATGCCCTTTCTGTGCATGTTTTTCATGAAGATCCAGGTTCTTCGGCTCAGCTCTACCATCCTTGAGGTGAGGCGATTCTTCAGAGACTCTAAGGTATATCTGCCACGTTTTTTCTCTTTTTTAGTTATAGCTTGCTGTATTTACTTGGGTTTAGACATTCTGGTGTTAGAGCACTCTGTAGTATCCTTAGCTTGTGATTTTATGAGATTCCGGATTTTGGGAGTTGTTTCAGTTTCAGAGTTTATATTGTATAAATATTTTATTTTTGTTTATTCCGCAGTTCTTTGTTGGTTTTATCTTTCGTTTTTTTCCCCGTAAATTGTTGGCATACCTAGTTGCAAAGACTAGATGCTGTCACGACAGTTCACGGATGGCAAACTAAGATCGTGACAGTTGCATGTGTGACTTATCTCGATGAATACATTTTATAAAAACTAAATATTATATTAAAAACAATGATTGACTCATTAAACAAAAATTTAAGCTTCTGAAATTGATAACAATTATTCTATACAGATAATTCAATAAATTATGAAAGTCTACCCTATCCTAAATCATCATTCCTTATATTCAACTTAAATAAACTAAGTTTCACTCCTTTAATTTCATTTGTTCAACTTCACAAGTAATCATGATGCCGATTTAGTTTCAGCAAGAATAGCATATTATTTGAAATATCTCATGAAAATTGTTATTGTTTAAATAATCTAATTTTGAATTCAAAATAATCACATTTTGTTTGAACTTATTTTTTTGAAAAACCACATTTAGTTAAATATTTTGTGTGACATAATTTTATTGCAAATAATACTTGTCAAATAATAAGAATAAAAAATTGATAATTTATGTAGTTTAAAAATTTGAAACTGAAGGTTGGTCCTACAATTCCTTGAAAATAAAAGCCTAAAAAAGAAAATTTGGTCCACTAAGCTCCCACTATTTGTAGGGTCCGAAGAAGGGCTGTGTAATAACCCGATCAGTCATCTTGAGCGACTGCACTTTGCTCGGTTGTTTGAGGGAATGAGTAGCTCCATAGAAAGTATATGACATATGTGAATCGTCGGTTTTAGTTTTCAGATTATCCGGAATTGATTTGGAAGAATGATTCTCAGCTAGAAGCTTTAAATTTGAAAGGTTCGACTAAGTTTTGAATTTTTAAAATTTGACCTTGAATTAGATTTCTGATAGTTCCGTTAGCTCCGTTGGACGATTTTTGACTTAGGAGCGCATCCACATTGTAATTTGGAGGCTTTTCGTAGAATTTGGCTTGAAATAGCGAAAGTTATAATTTTAAAAAGTTTGATCGGGAGTAGACTTTTTGATATCAGGGCCGGATTCCGATCCGAAAGTTAAAACAGGTCCATTGTATAATATGTAACTTGCGTACAAAATTTGAGGTCAATCGGGCATGAGAATCAAGGTATAATAGATGGCGGAAAAATATATACAATAAGAATTTGTCCATTTGGTCATATTTTGAGTTGGGAAGATCGGATTTGGGCGATTATTTAGGCGATCTTAACCATATGTATTGGGGTACTTCTTCACACGATTTTGGTTATATTTCATGAATCCATCTTAATTTTTGTTATTTGATTTATATTTTCAAAGTGAAATTTGGGGGTTTTGGCCTTACGTTTCATATAGTGAATTTTTAAGTTCTCAACAGCGAATTGGAGTCGCAATTGGATTAAAATAGTATGGTTAGACTCATAATTAAATGGGGTTTTTGTGTTTTTTTGGGTTTCGAGATGCGTGCCCGGGTTGGGCTTTTTTTGCTGATTTTGGGCTTTTAATTAAAGATTCGAACCTTTTCAATTGGGATTGGTTCCTTTAGCATTGTTTGATGTATTTGAGTTGTTTTTGGTTAGTTTTGAGCCGTTTGGAGGTCGGAACACGCGACAAGGAATTTTTGGAGCATCGCTTGGCTTGCTCGGTATTGGAATTGGCCTTTTGACGTATGTAATGATTGTAAATCTTGTCCCGAGGATCTGAAACTTCGAATTTTACATTGTTTCACTACTTGGAGGTGACACACACGTAGATGACGAGCGTGAGGGCGTGTACATTGGGGACTATGAATTGGTCCATACAATACGACTATTAAGTCGCGTACTTGATTTGAAAATATTTGATACCATTGTGTTTTTGGAAGTTTTACTATGCTTTGGACTGGATGTCATATTCGGCTTCTTGCCAACTGTTTGAATCCTTAGGGGCTTTTTACTATTATTCCTTACGGTTTTGACTTACTATTTGTACCCAGTCATGTTGTGTTTTACTAACTTCGTAATGGAACCTTATTTACTCAGTTTTGATACTATGAATGATATTTTGGGATGAACGTCCTATTTTGCTGTTAGCCTAAGTGGCTTGAGAGGTTTCTGATAAATTAATGCTGAGGGCCTTTATTGTGAGGATATTATGGGACCAGGCTTCACACATAAGCAGGTTGTTATTGATTCATGATATTATGAGACTCAGGGCCTAATTGATATATTCCACGAGGTGCATTGTTGTTATGAAGCTGAGGGATAGATTGATTTATGCCAAGAGATGGCTTGTTATAGCATTTGGGTTATAGGATCCCCTCCGTAGTCTGAACACCCTCAGTGAGCGCGGGTTCCCAGAGTGAGTGATTATGAGAAGCCCGAGGGTCTGGTTCTATTGATATTAAGCCCGAGGGGTGATTTAGGACTTTCCCGAGGGGCTGTTTGTGATGTACGTTGCCCGAGGGGATGTATATGATTGAGTTTTGCCCGAGGGGCTTACTATGTTTTCACTATTTTTACTCACTTTTTTTATCACATTGTTATGAAAAATTATTGAAAGATAGTTTCAAAGGAATTTTATTGAAATTTGATTTTTAACAAGATGACTTGATTATATGCTGTTTTAGAAACATCCTATATTTGTTGGGGTGTTATGATGTGGATTATGTGTCGTCTTACTACTTAGCCTTTATTTACTTTTATAACTTAGTGAGTTTGCATACTCACGTTACTCTATGCACCTTGTGTAAAGATTCAGGTATTTCTTAACTTGGTAGCAGGTGTTGAATACTCAGTAGCGGTTCGTCAGAGTTGGCAAGGTAGTTGCCTGGCGATCGCAACCCTACTTGTCTCACTCCTTATCCTCCCTTTGTTGTATTCAGTTATTTCCACGCTATGATAGTCTTGATGTTGTCAGAGGGTTGTAGTAGATGCTAATGACTTGCGACACCCGATTTCGGGCTTTCTTTTCACACTGTTGTTGATTTAAACTCCTTATGCAGGTTTATCGTTGAATAGCTTTTGTGTTGTCTTGAAAATGAAAATACTGATTGGTTTTGGTAGTTTGTCGACTTGCCTAGTACCATGTTAGGCGCCATCACGACATGGTTAGTTTTCGCTCGTGACAAGTTGGTATCATAGCCTAGGTTACATAGGTCTCACGAATCATGAACAAGTTTAGTAGAGTCTCGTGGATTGGTACGAAGATATCTGTACTTATTTTCAAGAGGCTGTAGAACCTTTAGGAATCCCATATTCCTGAATTCTTATTATGCGACATTGATTCAACTTGAAATGTAAATCTTGAAATTCCTTCCATGTGTTCGTATGCATGCGTGAGCGCTTGATATCAGTTTTCCATTAGCGGCTTGTGATTCCTTAATCGAGAGGCGATGTGTGATTTCTGTTTGTTAATGTTGGGCCAAGCTGGAAGACTTAGGGCCGGGCTGTGCCTGCAACTTGAGCACTGAGGTGTTGATTGTGTGAGCACATATTTTTGGATTTATATATTCGATAGTGTCCCTATTAGTAGAAGTGCTAACTGGATGGATACGTGATAAGTATGATGTGACTGCAAGATCTGTTCATATGATTTTGATGTTATGAGGATGGTCTTCTTGAGGGTAAAAAGAACTATTTGGTGCATGATATCCATCTTTAATTGATGTATATCCCGAGTTATGGGTGTGTTGAAAGATCTTTTCATGTTTTTTAGTTGGGGAATTAAGTATATTTCATGTCGTGATATGAGTTCAGACTCAAAAAGATTAAGTGATTACGGGATGTTTATGAAGATGGAAGGGTATAAAGAGATATTAGTTTGAGACGAAGCAGGTGGGTTATCTCTTGTGGGGTGTTTTGAGGGCGTGTGATCCCTATGCTATTTTGTAGCGAGTCCTATTTTACCAGTGAGTTATATGTGCTGCAAATTGAGTTTGGATCGCGTATGAGAGTTTTCTTGACTGATATGAGTGGGAATACGATATTCGCAAGTGATTTGAAGTACCAGATGGTTTGTGTTGCACGACCTTATGAAGGATTTAGTTAAATCTCACTATGGTATTATGACAGTAATAGAGTATGGACATTCTGAGTTTTGGTGTGTTTTGATATATGGCTTTGAGCTATATTGGGAAGTCTGCTATTGATTACTTTATTGCATGACTAATTGTCGTATCAGTTTTAGTTTATTGCTGGCGAATTAGTTGTGGATTTATGGGTGTTTGAGAATCATAGAATGACTTGAGTGTTATTGGTGAAGGGCGTTATTGGCCCAAGTTCAGTTGATGTTTTGAAGATTGACAAATGAACTCAAGGAAGGACCTGGTCCATCTTGAGAGACACAATTATTCATAACCATTGCACATGGAAGGCATGTGAGGAAGATATGTATTCAAGATCACACAGAAAATATCTTCCGAATTGAATTGAAAAGATTGCATTGAGTTCTAAGGAGGACAATCTCCTTATGATAAGAGAATGCAATCCTAAGCTAGGATAAGGGTTGGAGTTTGTATTGGTTTAGGTCTCAAATCGACGAAGGATAAAGATTGGAGTCTCGATCAAACTCTAACTGCTAATCTATTGAATAACCAAGTTGTTCTCTTTTACAGGAAATACACATACACAGAAGTTAAGCATATTTGAGGGCAAAAAGAGCAAGTCTTATTTGCAAGAAATATATGTGAGATACAAGTGTGCACGTCTCAAGCTACATGAACTAAGATAGAAGAACCCATCTCATCATTGTGTTTATTATAAGTCTAGTTCAATTGTAGTAGGTTTTCAAATTGTACCTTTCAACTTTGTTAGAAGCAATTGTATTAGGTACTCTGAGTATTCAAGTTAGAGTTAACTTGAAAGTGTCGCAACAGTTGAGGCTGTATGCCACACTGGGATTAGAGTTAATTCTTAGGCTTAGAAAGAACTTTGTAAATGCCTTTTTTGGCTCTGTGATATTAGCGGAGTATGGGAAAATCCTTCTAAGTAGTAGGTTGTGGTTTTTTCACCTTTTTGAGCCAAGTGTTTTCCACGTAAAAATCCCTGTGCACTTTACTTTCAGTATTTACTATTCCGCTAAGTGCTGTAGTTAGAACACTAAAAAGAACCTGGTTCTTCCAAAACAAAAAATAGGTACCACACAAATCACCCCCCTCTTGTTTGGTATTGACGTTTATAACATCAATTGGTATCAGAGTAGGTTATCCTTGAAGAGTTTAACACCTTAGGAAAAGATCAACATGAGGGCACCTACTGGGTGATAAGGTTAACTAATATCAAGTTCAAGGAAGATAAAGTTTTTGAGGCATGTGCAAGTGGGAAGTAGGTAAGGTCATCTTTCAAACCCAAGAAAATAGTAAGTACGTCCAAGACGTTGGAACTAGTTCATATAGATCTATGTGCTGCAATGAGAGCCATGAGCAGAGGTGGTTAAAGAAATGTAATGGTGCTTGTTGATGACTATTCTAGATTTTCATGGGTGTTGTTTCTAACCTCTAAAGATGAAGCATTTGATATTTTCACTGCTTTTGTTAGAAGAACCCAGAAATAATTAGGAAATGCATCCATTAAGTCTGATCATGGAACTGAATTTGAAAATGCATAGTTTGCTGAATTTTGTGATGAAAATGGAGTAGATCATAAGTTTCTATGACCCTAGGACCCCTCAGCAAAATGGGGTAGTTGAGAAGAAGAACAGGACCCTTGAGGATACGACAAGGACCATGCTTCTTTCCAGTAAACTACCTCATAGCTTTTGGGAAGAGGCTATAAACACTGCTTGTTATATAATAAATAGATGCATGACTAGAACTCTTATAGAGAAAACTCCCTATGAGTTACTTAAATGGAGGAAACCAAACATATACCATCTTAAGGATTTTGGTTGCAAGTACTATGTGCACAATGGCAACGACTCCCTAGGTAAGTTTGATCTCATAAGTGATAAGGGAGTATTCTTAGGATATTCTTCACATACAAAAGCATAAAAGTATTTAATAAAAGAACTCTATGTGTTAAAGAAATTGTACATATTGTATTTGATGAATCTAACACTCTTTTTGAGAGACAAAAAGATGAAAATGAAGCCATCAGACTGGTAAAACAATTGATTGAAGCCACAACACAAGTCAAGGTGGCATCAAAGGAAGGAGCAGGTGATGGAACATGTCCTTCCACCTACGGCAACCTGATCGGGGGAACCAGTCAGAGAGAAACTGAACAAAATTCTCTGAAGGAACTTGTACCTAAACCTATTCCTCTACATTATAACAATGAAGGAGCAACTAGCAGGAACCAGCTGGTTGGGAAATCATACAAGTACCTGGGTTCTCATCCCATTGAGAACATCATCAATGATACAACACCGGAGTCAAGACTAGATCACATTGTGAAGAACCTGTGTGCATTTGATGCCTTTCTATCCCTCATTCAACCTAAAAATGCGAGTGAAGCTCTACAGGATGCAGATTGGATCAATGTTATGCAAGATGAGCTCAATCAGTTTGAAAGATGCTAAGTCTGGCATTTGGTTCCAAGACCCAATGACAGGTCAGTCATTGGGACAAAATGGGTCTTTAGGAACAAACTAGATTAATATGGAACAGTTACAAGAAACAAGGCAAGGTTGGTGGTTTAAGGATACAATCAAGAGGAAGGCATTGATTATAATGAGACTTTTGCTCCAGTTGCTAGAATTGAAGCAATAAGACTCCTTATAGCATTTTCATCACATATGGAATTCACTCGTCATCAAATGGATGTCAAAAGTGGCTTCCTAAATGGCTATCTCAAAGAAGAAGTGTTTGTGAAACAACCTCCAGGATTCAAAAGCAAAGAATGCCCTGATCATGTATACAATCATGATAAGGTGTCTATGGTCTCAAGCAGGCCCTAAGAGCTTGTATGAGAGATTGTCAAAATTCCTTCTGGGGCATGGGTACAAAAGACGTAAAATTGACAGCACTTTGTTCCTAAGGAAAAAGGAGAAGATCTTCTTGTTTTACAAATATATGTTGACGACATATATTTGGGGCCACTATAGATAGATTAAGTAAGGACTTTGCTAAACTAATGGGAAGTGAGTTTGAAATAAGCATGATGGGTGAACTCAATTTCTTCTTGGGCTTACCGATTAAACAAAGTCCATATGGAACTATGATCCATCAGCAGAAGAGTACAAAGGAACTAATCAAGAAGTTTAAAATGGAAGAGTCCAAAAAAATAGATACACCTACAGCAACTGCCACAAAACTAGGTTCATCAGTTGATCAAAAGTTGTATATGGGTATGATTGATTCACTTTTTATCTTACTGCCAGCAGATCTGACATTGTTTTCAGTGTAGGACTTTGTGCTCGTGTCTAGGCAAATCCAAAAGAGTCACATTTGACAGCTGTCAAAAGAATATTGAGATACTTGAAAGGCACAACTAATTTGTGTCTGTGGTATCCCAAAAGTAGTAATTTTGACTTAATTGGATATGCTAATGCTAACTATGTAGGTTTCCTAATGGATAGGAAGAGCACTTCAGGTATGGCACACTTTCTAGGGTCTTGTCTTGTATCATGGGCTACCAAAAAGCAGAATTCAGTGGCTCTCTCTACTGCTGAAGCTGAATATGTTGTTGCTGCTTCATGTTGTGCTCAATTACTGTGGATTAAGCGATAATTGGTAGACTTTGGAATTGAAGTGGGACACATACCAATATTTTATGATAACACTAGTGAAATTAGTATGACAAAGAACCATGTTCATCACAGAAATACTAAGCACAAAGATGTTACACATAACTATGAGAAAGAGCTAATTTCTATAGAATTTTGTGCTACTGATACAAAAATAGTTGACATCTTCACTAAGGCACTGAGTAGAGAAAACTTTCAGAGGAACAGGTTGGAATTAGGGATGATTAAGATCACCTAAAAGATCCAATTCAGAATGCACAATAAAAAATTATATATTGAAAAAAAAATATTTTATTCTTAGGAGTTCTTAATTTTTGTGAATATTAGACTAATTCCTACTCAGTCTCATACTGTAAATAGCATACTCTTGTGACATGTGTATGCGATTCACTAATCTTTTACAATTTTTCTATTTTGACATTTGAGCTATAATCAAGAGAAGTTTCACTTGAAGAGCCCGGTTCATCAATTTATGCTCATGAGATAGTTTAGGTATGTTTCTATACATTGCACAACTTGAAAAATATAATTATCAATCTTGAGCAAGATTCCTGGATATACCAAACGTCCTAACAATTCTATCCGTTTGGCAAATTTAACCAGTTTCATTGAAACTAGAAGTCTATGTATAACGGAACCCTCTCCTAAATATTAGCAATCCTAATTAATTACTAGGGAGAGGAACTCTAAATTAATTAGACTTCTATATGACCTATGAAAAGCTACCGCTTATGAGTAATCATTACCATCTTTAAAAACCCCAAATCACTCATTAAAACTTATAATCATTCACTCTCGTCTACAAAATTCTCCAAAATTCTTCACACCACAAAAAATTCCCTTAAGGTTTCCAGAAAATCTTCACCTTGACAAATCCCCAAGGCAACCCTGACACTCCTCCATTTGTTTCACCCAACACAACCTCATCTTCCACACCACTAGTCGAAACCCCAAAACCAAGATTCCGTTTCCCGACAAATACTATCAAGAAAAACTGTAGCTACTGGTTCTCCGAGGAAATATCCGAATGAAAAAATACGGTCAAGTCAAAAGAAAGAAGTCTCAGCAAAGGTGACCAACTCTAGCTTTGAATCTGATGACTACATCTCCACTAGTGAAGGAGATGAACCTGGGTCTTCTGAAAAGGTCGAAACTCAAGAAACTCAAGGAGAGGTAAAGTCTTGCTTTGTTTTTTCCTATGTAGTTCAGATGGAGGAAAATAGATTTGTTCTGATAGGGGCTGCTAGAGATGTAGGTGGGATTGATTCTGGGAAAATGAGGAAGAAAAAGAAGAAGGAGTTTTTAGCCATCTATGAGAGTGGGGAAAAAGGAATCTTGAAGTCAGGGGGAAGTGGATCAAGTGAGGCTGCTGAGGGTTTGGTTAATCTGAGCAAACAACAAAATGAACCTGGTTCATCTCGGGAAGAGAGCTTGGCTGATTTATTGAAGAAAGTGGGGTCCAGCTATGACCAAAAGAAATGCAAGGTTTCCGACAAAGGACCCATGTTGCGTCCAAACCAAACAAGAAAAGCAAAACTTCATCACCCAAGTCTGCTCATAGGATTAGAGCTACTAGAAGTAGGGTTAGGGGGAGTTAAGCAGAGTTGAAGAAAGCTTTAGAAGAAAGTAAGAAAAAGGGAAAGTAATGATTGGTGAATGTTCTGAGGCTGTGGTTGAAGAGGGAGAAAAAGAGATGGAGCAGGTCCATCTAGAAAAGAGTTCTACCGTGGATGTTCCCACTACCAAATCAAAGGGAACCAGAACTTCTGTCAAGAAGCCCTCCAAGCCAGTAACTACTTATCCTATTCTTGCCAAGAGAACTAGGTCACATGCAAAAGGAGAACAAGTGAAGATAACTGAAGAACATGATAATGAGTGGAGTGAGGATGAAGAAGATGAGTCAGAAAAAGAACAGGACAGATATGCTATGTCTGGCAAGAGGAAAATCTTGGAAGAGAGACTACTAAAAAACATGGATGAGGCAGGTGTGATGAGGCTTGTGGCTGCACTAGAAACACAGGGGTGGAAGGACATGATCCTTCATTTAGATGGTAAATTGGCTAGGAAAGAACTTGTAGAGTTCATAGTAAATGGGACAGTTAATAATGGGTTGGTGACTAGCATAGTGAAAGGTGTCAAAGTAAAGGTCAGTGCTGCAAAGTTGGGCAAGATTCTAGACATCCCTATTGAGGGATATGATGACTATACAAGGCCGATGTGGCCATGTCTGGATCGGTTACCTAGTGATCTTCAGATTACTAGAAATTTATGCGACACCACAACAGACTGAGGCCAGGGTAGTTTAGAAAAGTGAAATGAGAGCAGAACACAAAGTGCTTTTCAAGTTTGTCAACAAATTCCTTTTGCCTAGACAAGAAAGAAGGCATACAACAAACTATATGGATATGGTTCTTATGCAATGCTTGAATGAAGGGAGAGCAGAACACAAAGTGCTTTTCAAGTTTGTCAACAAATTCCTTTTGCCTAGACAAGAAAGAAGGCATACAACAAACTATATGGATATGGTTCTTATGCAATGCTTGAATGAAGGGAAGCATATCAACTAGTGTGCCTTCATTGTGAAGCTGCTTGAAAGGGTGCTCAGTGGCTCAAAAGCTCATTCCATTCCCTATGGATTTATCTTGACAACTGTGCTTGAAAGATTGAATGTTCCTCTAAAAAAGTGGGACATCGCTTCCCGTAAAGAGCATTTTGGCAGCAAGACCCTTCAAGCTTGTGATTATCTGCTCCGCACAGGCCTAGCTGAACCTGGCTCTTCGGTAAAGACTCCTCTGAACAGCAAGGTCATAGCATTGGGTAAGGAGGTTGGGACAAAGGATGCTGAGATAGCAAGTCTTTAGGACAAAATTGCTAAATTGGAGGGAGAAAGGAATGGGTTGAGAGCATAACTTGCTAATGAGAAGGAGAAAAATGAAGGAATCCTCCAACAGATGATCAATCTGCTACAAACCCAATCCTCCATCTCTTCTAAGCCTTAGGTGTCCTGTCTTAGTGTGAACCAGTCTAGATCCCCACCCCCTCAGTGACCCAGTTTGGGATTTTGTCTATTTATTTCCTCTTAATTTTTTTTCATGGTTTGGTAATTCTATTTTTCTTTTTGTGGACTGCAATGTAGAAACACCAATAATCAATAAATGCAGCTTCCTTGCTTTTTGTTAATTATGTTCTTAATAGTTATTTTTGATGTGCTAATTTTTGATTAACTAAAGCAGGCGTTCACTTGCACTTGCCCTAGTGGCCATGAGTATTAATTAAATTTCTCGGATTCATAACATTTATGCAACTTTTTGATGATCCCAAAAGGGGGAAGATATTGTGCTTAAATTCATTATCTGAACAAGTGATGTTATGACCTAATTTAAATCTGGACCTTGGTGATAAGTTGAAACTTTTCTAAGTGTTGATATTTTAGCTGAGTTTCACAGGATGTCTGGTCACTAAAAGCATAGAGTTTGTCATCATCAAGAAGGAGGAATTTGTTGGCCCAAGTTCAGTTGAAGTTTTGAAGATTGACAAATGAACTCAGTGAAGGACCTGTTCCATCTTTAGAGACACAGTTAGTCATAATCATTGCACATGGAAGGCACATGTGGAAGATATGTACTGAAGATCACGCAGAAAATATTTTCCGAACTGAATCAGAAAGATTGCGTTGAGTTCTAAGAAGGACAGTCTCCTTATGATAAGAGAACACAATCTTAAGCTATGATAAGGGTCGGAGTTTGTATTAGGTTATGACTCAAATCAACTAAGGATAAGCATTGGAGTGTCGATCAAACTCTAACTGCTAATCTATTAAATAACCAAGTTGTTCTCTTTTAATGGTAATGCACAAAAGCAGAAGTTAAGCATATTTAAGAGCAAAAAGAGCAAGTCCGATTAACAAGCAATATATGTGAGATACAAGTGTGCACGTCTGAAGCTTCATGAACTAAGATAGAAGAACTTGTCTCATTATTGTGTATATTCTAAGTCTAGTTTAATTGTAGTAGGTTTTCATATTGTACCTTTCAGCTTTCTTAAAAGTAGTTGTATTAGGTACTCTGAGTATTCAAGTTAGAGTTAACTTGAAAGTGACGCAACACTTGAGGTTGTGTGCCACACTGGGATTAGAGTTAATCCTTAGACTTACAAAGAGCTTTTTAAATGCAGTTTTTGGCTCAGTAAAATTTAGTGGAGTTTGGGAAAATCCTACTGAGTAGTAGGCCATAGTTTATTCACCTTTTGAGCCAGGTCATTTTCACGTAAAATCTCGGTTCACTTTACTTTCAGTATTTATTATTTGGCAAACTTCTAGTTAGAACACTTAGAAGAACATGGTTCTTCTAATGTGAAAATTAGGTACCACACAATTACCCCCTCTTGTGTGGTATTGACGTTTATAACATCAGACTTAATATGCACGGAGAAAGAATTCATTTGGTTGCATTAAGGTGGGGGTTACTTCCTAGGGTGTTGGAGTGCTAATGGGGCACATGTAATTTGGTGCACTAGATCAATTTAATTAAACCTGACTAGCGGTATGACTCTCGATAATGGTTCTAATGGATTAAAGATTTATATGTAGCAAACAGGGATCTTTAGGATGTGAATATGGTTAGAAACTAAGGTTTACATTAGAGGATGTCAAGACTAGTAGAATTTCTATATCGGCATGTATTCTTTATATCAGTATTTGGAAGATTAAGGTCATTACTTTAGGTTCACAGAAAGCCTTTTCAAGGTAAGTATTTTGAATATGGTACTTTTACGGATATTTGGGAGAATATTCAGCTGCTTATGAGCCTTAGAACTATGCAGTTTCATGCTTGAGTCTTGTGTGATGAGTTTGGGTTGCAGATTGAGGTATTATTGCAAGGAGAAGTATCAATGTGAATGCAATTCAGAAAGAACTCAAATAGATAGGAAAACTTGGTAGTAGGTTGGATCGGCATGGGTATGATTAGTTCCTTGGGTGTTTATGAGGTAATGAGTTTCGACATGTGTTTCGGCAATTATCTTCGATTTTTGGTGACCTGCGTAACTTTGTTAATTTAGAAGGATTTAGTCCTTACGAGGTGGTTTTGTACAAATGGTTAAGGAGAGTTCTTGATGCTTTCTACCACGGATAGAGATGCAAATTTTCTACTATAATGTAGATCTAATGGAATGTTCTTTACTAGTGGAGTACGTAGTTTTCTTGTGGCTCAGAATGGATTATGAAGTACTCATATTTGTCATAAGACAGCGCGGTATGTGCCGTATATTGTGTAGGATTGAGATTTGCGTGTGTAAGGTCACAGTTCAGTTCTGAATGGAAGATCATAAATTCTTAGGCATCACGGGCAGTTTCAGATGACTAGGTAATGTTATTAAGAATTGGTGCGGCTTGATGAGGGTATCCATTTCAGAGAGGTCGATGTGTGTAAGTAATGAATACTCTATTGGTATTGTGGCACTCCCTTGTTTGATCGACTGTTGATATCCAAGTTTGCTTAGAGGAACAAAAGTATTATATAAGTATTCCTTGTTGAATGATTGAGTATTAGTGGGGTGTTAGGTATCCGGGCAGCGGAGTTGCGATTGAATATAGTGATTCATGTGCATTATGGAATCAGGGACTGGGAGTTGTCATAAATAGATTATGTCATGGTTGTGGACCACGTATATTGTCTTGTATGGTGACTATTAGGGGTTTGGAGACTCGAATGGATCTTTGTTTCTTATAATGGTAGATTTTGATGTGATATGGAGTACGGATTGGTTGTCTCCATGTCGTGTTATTTTGGACTGTTACGCGATGATGTTGGCTATGTCGGGGATGTCACGGATTGAGTGGCGAGGTTCGACAGATTATGGTTTCATTTTTAAGTACCTAGCGGATAATTGGGAAATGTTGTCTTTCTTATTGTGCATTTGTGAGGGTTGTTATTGCAGAGACTCCTACCATTGCTTTAGTTTCGGTGGTGAGGGACTTTCCGGATGTGTTTCCTGCAGACCTGTCGCGCATGACGCCAGATGAAGATATTCATTTCGGTACTTATTTGGTGTTGGGCACTCAGCCCATTTCTATTACATCGTATCGTATGGCACCGAAGGAGTTAAAGGAGTTGAAGGAGAAGCTCCAAGAACTCCTTGATAAGGGGTTCATTGATATGCCAATGTAGATGTGTGCTCTGCATTAGGTCGGATTTGTCGACTTTGAACTACTATTTTTGAGGGATGTTCCATTTGATCATTGTTGAGCCTATTCATTTTCTGGAATGATCTGTGAGCTACTCTTTTATGCGACAATGGGTTATTATTTGCTGATTATATGCACATATGGTGAGGTTCTATTAGGGTCTTAGAACGGAATTTGAGCGTGAAGTGTATTGGGTATTGCTTGCTGGATGGCGTAATGGTTATGCTCTTACGCATTTCGTGCAATGTTATGTCATTTTCTTCTATGTGGTTATACTAATGCACTTTGAGTACTTGATGTCTTCGCGCGTGGTTATAGATTTTGAGCAAGGTGGCTCTAGGTATATGCCATGGATTAGTGTTTGGATAGGGCACACATTGTAGCGAAATTATGTTGAGGTATGAACCTTTGTGTTAGATTCGTGTGATGGTCCTATGGGGTATAATGAATTTTCATTATTTCGTTGTGGTTGTAATTGTTAAGCTTTCGGGACGATCCTTTGGGATGTTGCTATTGGATGCATGAGTTGCACGGGATATGGATTTTGATTTTATTGATGTGTCATGTCATCAGAGTGGTTGTGTTGGATGAGATGAGGCCATTGGACCAAGAATAAATACTATCAGAATTGTTTACATCATGGTTGGAAGGATAAATTCAAAAGTCGACTTAGAAATCTTCTATTGTTCCTACCGAAGAAGAGAGATCTCCATGAATTGTTGATATGACGAATAGTTATGAGTTTCTGTGTGTTTATTTCATCATTCGCAGTATATGAGTGTTAGAGCGATCCTTTGTTTGTTAAGAGGTATATTAACGGTATTGGGTTGTTTTGAGCAGCTATTGAAATTAGGAGTTATCGCCATGAGTGTTTCTGTTATGTGGTATATCATATGATTACACCTTGACTTATGTATTTAGTTTGATACATCTTGTTCAGACTTATATAGTGTGTAGTTGCATGGTTTTGATCTGATAGAAAATTCCTGATGAAGGAAATTGTGTCCTAAGGCTTATGGACTAGGTTGGATAAAGAAATTTCAGTCATGATGGGTTATCAGACATATATTGGCAACATAAATCACACGCAGCCCCTATGGCAAGACATGTATCATAAACCGCCCCTCAGACATAATATCATTAGAACTAGCCCCTCGAGCTACCTCATAATGACTCGTAATATGCCCCTCGGGCAAAACATGAATCAAGATTAGCCCCTCGAGCAACATCAGATAACTTACTCTGGGTACCCGCGCTCATTAGGGGTGTTCAGACTCTGGATGGGGCTCCTATTGGCCAATCACTATAACAATCCATCTCGCGGCATATATAAATCAGGCCCTCGGCCTCAAAATAACAAGTCACCTCGTGGCATAAAGCAATTAGGATTTTGGCCTCATAATATCATGAATCAATAATAATCTACTGCGGTGTGTAGCCCGATCCCATAATATTCTCATAAAACAGGCCATCAGCATCACTCAATCAAAAACCTTTCAAGCCACTCGGGCTAACAGTAAAACAAGGCATTCAGCCAAAATATCATTTATAGTATCAAAACTGAGTAATAAGGCCGAGTTATGAAATCAGTAAAATACAGCATAACTGAGTACAAATATTAACTCAAAACAGTGAGGAATAGTAGTAGAAAGCCCCTTCGGGTCCAAACAGTTGGCAAGACGCCAAAATATGACGTCCAATCCAAAGCATAGTAATACTTCCCAAAACACAATAGTATCAAATTGTTTTCAATCAAGTACGAGACTTTAATAGTCGTATGGGACGGACCAAGTCACAATGCCCAATGGTGCACGCCCCCATGGTCTTCATCTAGCATGTGCTTCACTCAACGTAGTAAATCAATGTGAAATCTTGGATTTCATACCCTCGAGACAAGATTTACAATCATTGCTTACGTAAAACAAGCCAATTCCAATACCGAGCAAGCCAAGCGATACTTCAAAAGTGCCATCTTGCGTGTTCCGACCTCCAAGTAGTTCGAAATTAATTAAAAACAACTCAAATACGTCAAACAATGCTAAAGCAACAAATCCTAATTGCGAAAGATCGAATCTTCAATCAAATGCTGAAAATCGACAAAAACGCCCAACCCGGGACCGCATCTCCAAGTCAATGTTCAATACTTTAAAGTTTACTTCATGAAATAAAAACCCCTAACTTTAACTTTGAAATCGTCAATTAAATACCAAAAACAAAGATGGATTTAGGAAATATAACTAAAACCGATTAGAGAACACTAAACCCAATACATTTGGCAAAAATCGCCCAAATCCGAGCTCCCCAACTCAAAATATGACCAAATGAACAAGCTCTTATTTTATATATTTTTCTGCCACCTATTCAACCTTGTCATGTCAAATTATCTCAAAACTTTATTTTGATGCCTCAAATGTATTACTTATACAATTTTAGGAAACTCACTCCATTTGACCTTGTATTGAAGGAGATATGATGGTTTCAATATTTGAAAATAGTGCAGAATTTTAAATACGAATTCAGCGGCAATTTCATAATTAATCTAAAAAATCTGGCAACCTAATTCTTAGTAAAATGACCATAAAATCCTTAGACGATGCCCAAATTTGACAATTCTGATATGGATCCATAATTACGATAAGGATCTAATTCTTCAATAAAATAGAAATCAAAGCTTGTTTGCTTAATGTAGTACCATTTATGCTCGAAAACAAGCGCAACACAATCCAAACCTATCTGAAACTCACACGAGCCTCTTGGGGCCCTATTCGAACATACAACCAAGTCTCATAACATAATACAGAACTATACTTGAGGCCTCAAAACACACAATACGACATCAAAATGACGAATCACACATCAATTCGAAATTAATGAACTTGAAACTTTAATCTTTCACCGCCGATGACGAAATCTATTAAATCATGCCCGATTGACATTAAATTTATGATGCAAGTCACATTTGATATTATGGAACTACTACATCTTCCGAAAATGGCATCTGACCCTGATATAAAAAAGTTTCACCCCCGATCAAACTTTACAGAATTTGAAGATTCGCTATTTCAAGCCAAATTCTGCTACAGACCTCAAATTACAATACGGATGCGATCCTAAGACCAAAATCATCCAACAGAGCTAACCTAACTATCAGAAATCCAACCCGAGGTCAAATTGTAAAAAGTTTAAACTTAATCATACCTTTCAAATTTAATGTTTTAGTTGAGAATCATTCTTCCAAATCAATTCAGAAAAACCTTAAAACCAAAACGAAATGATTCACATAATTCATAATACTTCCTACGGAGCTACTCATTCCCTCAAACAAGCGAGCAAAGTGCAATTGCTCAAAATGACCGGTCGGGCGTTACATCCTCCCCGACTTAAACATACGTTCGTCCTCAAACATGCTCCGAGTTTTTCCAAAGGCCTTCAACTCGCTGTATCATCTTGCTATGCACATACCCGGGGGTGACCCCACGTTTCCTTATCCCATATAGGTCTGATAACCCAGCATGACTGAAATGTCCTTATCCAACCTAGTCCATAAGCCTTAGGGCCCAATTTCCTTCATCAGGAATTTTCTATCAGATCAAATCCATGCATCTACACACTATATAAGTCCGAACAAGATGTATCAAATTAAATCCGTAAGCCAAGGTGTAATCACATGATATACCACATAACTGAAACACTCATGGCGATAACTCCTAATTTCAATAGCTGCTCAAAACAACCCAATACCGTTAATACACCTCATAACAAACAAAGGCTCGTTCTAACAATTTTATATACTGCCAATGATGAAATAAACACACAGAAACTCATAACCATTTGTCATATCAACAATTCATGGAGATCTCTCTTCTCCGATAGGAACTACAAAAGATTTCTAAGTCGACTTTCGAATTTATCCTTCCAACCATGCTGTAAACAATTGTGATAGTATTTATTCTTGGTCCAATGGCCTCATCTCATCCAACACAACCACTTTGATGACATGACACATCACTACAATCCAAATCCATATCCTATGCAACTCATGCATCCAATAGCAAAATCCCAAAGGATCGTCCCGAAAGCTTAACAATTACAACCACAGCGAAATACTGAAAATTAATTATACCCCATAGGACCATCACACGAATCTAACAAAAAGGTTCATACCTCAACATAATTTCGCTACAATGTGTGCCCCATCCAAACACTAATCCATGGCATATACCTAGAGCCACCTTGCTCAAAATCTATAACCACGCCATAGAGCCACCTTGCTCAAAATCTATAACCACGCGCAAAGACATCAAGTACTCAAAGTGCATTCGTATAACCACATAGAAGCAAATAACATAACACTGCACGAAACCCGTAAGAGCATAGCCATTACGCCATCCAGCAAGCAATACCCAATGAACTTTTAAGTATTGAACATTGACTTGGAGTTGGAATTGGATGAAACTGGTATAATTGGATGATTTGTTGAATTTTGTGAGTTTTATCGGGTTTCGAGATGCGGTCCCGGGTTGGGCGTTTTTGTCAATTTTCATCATTTGATTAAAGATTCGATCTTTCGCAATTAGGATTTGTTGTTTTAGCATTGTTTGACGTATTTGAGTTGTTTTTAATTAATTTCGAGCTGTTTGGAGGTTGGAACACGCAAGATGGCACTTTTGAAGTATCGCTTAGCTTGCTCGGTATTGGAATTGGCTTGTTTGACGTTAAGCAATGATTCTAAATCATGTCCCGAGGGTATGAAATCCAAGATTTCACATTGTTTTACTACGTTGAGTGATGCACATGCTAGATGACGACCATGGGGGCGTGCACCATTGGGAATTGTGACTTGGTCTGTCCCATACGACTATTAAGTCTCGTACTTGATTGAAAACAATTTGATACTATTGTGTTTTGGGAAGTATTACTATGCTTTGGATCGGACGTCATATTTTGGCGTCTTGCCAACTGTTTGGACCCTTAGGGGCTTTTTACTATTCCTCACTGTTTTGAGCTAATATTTGTACTCAGATATGCTGTATTTTACTGATTTTATAACTCGGCCTTATTTACTCAGTTTTGATACTATAAATGATATTTTGGATGAACGCCTTGTTTTACTGTTAGCCCGATTGGCTTGAGAGGTTTTTGATTGCGTGATGCCAATGGCCTGTGTTATGAGAATATTATGGGATCGGGCTACACACCGCAGTAGATTATTATTGATTCATGATATTATGAGGCCAAAATCCTAATTGCTTTATGCCACGAGGTGACTTGTTATTTTGAGGCCAAGGGCCTGATTGATATATGTCGCGAGATGGCTTGTTATAGTGCTTGGGCAATAGGAGCCCCATCCACAGTCTGAACACCCCTAATGAGCGCGGGTACCCAGAGTATGTTATCAGATGTTGCTCAAGGGGCTGATCTTGATTCATGTTATGCCCGAGGGGCATATTACGAGTCATTATGAGGTAGCTTGAAGGGTTAGCTCTACTGATATTATGTCTGAGGGGAGGTTTATGATACATGTCTTGCCCGAGGGGCTGCGTTTGATTTATGTTGCCCGAGGCCTGTATATGAGTGAGGTTTGCCCGAGGGGCTATTATGTCTTCACTATTTTTACTCACTATTTTATAACATTGTTATAAAAAATTGTTGAAAGACAGTTTCAAAGAATTTTTATTAATATTTAATTTTTAACGAGATGATTTGATTTATATATTATTTTGGAAACATCATGTACTTGTTGTGATGTTATGATGTGGATTATGTATTTTCATACTTCTTAGTCTTTATTAACTTTTATTACTTACTGAGTTAGTATACTCACATTATTTCCTGCACTTTATGTGCAAATTCAGATATTTCTTAGCTTGGTAGCGAGTGTTGATTACTCAGTGGCAGGTTTAACGAAGCTAGCAAGGTAGCGCCTGGCGATCGCAACCCTGCTTTTCTCCCTGCTTATCCTCGCTTAGTTGTATTCACTTATTTCTAGGCTATGTTAGTCTTGATATTTTCTGACGGTTGTAGTATATGCTCATAACTAGTGACACCGCGATATCAGGCTTTCTTTCCGCACTGTTGTGTTTATTTAAACTCATTATGCAGGTTTATTATTAAATAGCTTTGGTTTTGTCTTATAAATAAAAATATTGATTGGTTTTGGTAGTGTGTCGGTTTGTTTAGTACCACGTTAGACGCCATCACAACAGAGTTAGTTTTGGATCCTCACAGACCTGACCACAAAGATCTATCGTACGCATCCTTACCGAAAATAAAAGCCTAAAATTATTAATTATGAACCAATATTATACGAAAAAATGATATTAGACACATATAATAAAAAATCAAATTAAATAGTTGATGAGAACTTTAAACTTATATAAGTAATGGTGAAAATATTATTTGGCTTTATAATAAATAAATAAAAAGGCGTTCTTACACAAAGAGCCATCCAAAATCACTGTTTACTTTTTATTGTCGATATATAAATTATATATTTGTTATATATATATATAAATACATTATACATGAATTATACATATATTATAAATTCGATAGCTATTTTTAATTAAAAAGAATAGGTGAACGACTATTCACGTTAATTCTTCGTACACAAATAGTCACGTTTAAAAAACCACAAACAACCGTATTAGCTGATCTAAGAAGTCTCGTATAATACAAAGAGTTTAACATTTAATATAACTTTTAACTTGGTTAATATTATGTGTTTTAAATAATTAACTTAAGTTCAACATTGAACATAGTTTACTTTGAAAAATTATTGCTAAGGAAAGTATTTTTATAAGTATAATTTTACTCGGTAATTTTAATTTCCTAAATTTTAGGAGTTTCTATATTATTCAAATAAGAAAATATTTAATAGCCATAACTTTAGTTGATTTCAAATAACTCAATTTTATGAAAATAATCAAAAGACTATTCTGTCTAGTGTGAACTATATTTTAAAAGGGTAAATATAATGACTCGACCGATCGTTTGGAGCAATTACGCCTGGTTCAGAAAATTGAGGTCACAAGAAGCTTCATATTATGTGTATCGACTTACGTGTATGATTGGATTCTATTTCCGGATGAATTAAAGTCGAATTGAAAGAAAGAATCATGGTTTGGAAGCTTAAGCGATGAGAATCGGAATTTTGACTTTAGAGTAAACGGCTTTAGAATGGGTTTAGGATGATTTCGGTAGCTTCATATTGTGATTTTGGTCTTAGGCGTGCTAGGATTTGGAGGCACGTAAGTTAATTTGAAGTATTTAAGCGAAAGTTAGAAAAGTTAAAGTTTGAAAAATGGAAGGTTTGACCCATAGTTGACGTTTATGTTATCGAGGTCAGAATGTGATTCCGAAAGTTGAAACAACTCCATTATATCATTTGGGACTTGATATAATGATCCGACCTGTTGTTTTGAGCAATTGCACTTTGCTCGGTTGTTTAAGTGCTCGAGTAGCTCCGTAGGAAGTATTATGACTTACGTGAATTGTCGGTTTTGGTTTTCAGGTTATTTAGAATATATTTAGAAGAATGATTCTCAGCAAGAAACTTTTAATTTGAAAGACTTGACCGAGTTTTCACTTTTTAAAATATTGATCTCGGATTGGATTCCTGATGGTTCCATTAGCTCCGTTGGATGATTTTTGACTTAGGAATGCGTCCAGATTGTGATTTGGAGGTCCGTAGTAGAATTTGGCTTCAACTAACAAAAGTTGGAATTTTAGAAAGTTTGATTTGGAATGAACTTTTAGATATCATGGCCGGATTCAAATTTTGGAAGTTGGAGCAAGTTCATAATGTCAAATGTGACTTGTGTGCACTATTTGAGGTCAATCCCACATGATTTGATAGCTTTCGACATCGATTGTGAAAGTTCGAAATTTCAAGTTCATTGATTTCGAATTGAGGTGTGATTCGTTGTTTCGATGTAGTTATGTATGTTTTGAGGCCTCAAGTAGGTCCGTGTTATAATATGAGACTTGTTGGTATGTTCCAATAGGGTCCCGAGGGGCTCAAGTGAGTTTCAGATAAATTTAGGTTGTGTTGTGCCCCCTTTTTCATATTTCGGCGTCGTTTTTCAAGAACAAATGGTACTATGTTAAGCAAATGAGCTCCGATTTCAATTTTTATTGAAGCATTAGATCCTTTTGTAATTATGGAGCCATAATAAAAAGAATCGTTGAATTTAGATATCGAATAAGTAATATATGGTAATTTTACTAAGAATTGGGCATCTAGACTTTTTCATATTAATAACGAAATTGCCATTGGATTCGTATTTAAAAATCTGCACTATTTTTAAATATTAAAAGCAACATAACTCTTTAATATAAGGTCAAATAGAGTGATTCAAGAATCTAACTTGACTAAATTTTCACAAGGAATCTATTAGAGGCATCAAAAGTGAGTTTCAGGATTGTTTGACATGAGGATTGAGCAGATAGCTGTCAGAAAAATATATAAAATAGGGTTTGTTAATTTAATCATATTTTGAGTTGGCGAGCTCGGATTTAGTCGATTTTTACCATACGTATTTGGGTAAGTGTTCTCTATTCGATGTTAGTTATATTTCATGAATCCACGTTACGTTTTGTTATTTGATTGATGATTTCAAAGTGAAATTAAGGTGGGGGGGGGGGGGTTGTCTAAACTTTCATAAAGTGAATTTTTAAGTTTTGAACATCGATTCGGAGTCGGAATTTGATGAAACTACTATGGTTGGATTCATCATTGAATGGGCTTTTGGATTTTGTAAATTTGGTAAGGTTCCAAGATGCGGGCCGTTCGGAGATCGAAACACGCAAGATGGCATTTTTGGAGCATTGTTTGTCTTCCTCGGTATTGGAATTGGCTTGTTTGAGGTAAGTAATGATTTTAAATCTTGTCCTGATGGTATGAAACCCCGGATTTCACATAGCTTTACTATTTTGAGGCGACGCACATGCTAGGTGATGGGCATGTGGGCGTGCACCATTGGAAATTGTGACTTGGTCCGTCCCATAGCAACTATAAAGTTGTGTATTTGTGTTAAATTATATGATACTTATGTGATTTAGAAAGAATCATGTTTGGGCCTTGTGACTGTCACAACCCTAGTTCATCGAGCGTGAACCTGTCATGATGGCACCTAGTCTTCACGACTAGGTAAACCTAGCACATTGCGGAAGTGACAACATTTACGAAATTTATAATGAAAAGCTAAATAACATGAATAATGTATACAGTTGCCGCCTTGCACATGCACTTTAACACTTTATATTCTGAAACCATCCCAAAGACTCGGAATCTCACGAGTAACACATGCTAAAAGAGTATCATAATGCGATCTACACCAGAGTATCTAAAACAACATAATAAGAGTGGAAAGGCTAACTACTACAGCTGGAATAGAATAGAGACTTCGGATCTGCAAACGTAGTAGATATACCTCGAGTCTCCACTAGTGCTCTCGAGGGTGATATGCCAGAGAAGAAATACCTAGGTCTGCACATGAAAAACGTGTGCAGAAGAGGCGTGAGTACACCAGTCGGTATTCAATAAGTGCCAAGCCTACCTCGGTCGGGTAGAGACGAGGAAGGTCGAGGCCCTAATAAGATAAAAACATAATAATCAATATGATAACGAAAAGACAATGTGGATATAATCTACTGTGAGAATCTAGAAAAATAATAATTAAGACAGTAAGCAAGAACTAACATAGTAAATAAACAGAAGTACAAATCACCACCGGATATTATCATCGGGGATCTCCTAGTATCCTGAGCATCTCCTGGTATCCTCATCATATACTCGAGGGATCTTCCCGTATCCCGAAGATCTCCTGGTATCCTCCGTTTTTATAATCATATCTGTACCAGGGATCTATTGGTATCCCGCACTCTCAATCTTAGAATGAAACACATACAAGGGGAATTTTTCGTGATACCATCCCGTGATCCCAAATCGTAAACATAAAAAAAATTCAAAGAAGCTATAATGTAAGTAAGAACAATTAATGGAATTTCTAGTCTGGCATGCTTCACGTAGGGCAGATGATACAGTTTTGGCAAATAAGCAGGGAAGTCAGCTAAACATGCTTTCCCTAAACTAGCACAGGTTAAATTGCATTTAGAAGAGGCAAATACGCAAGAAAACACAATTAAATATTCTAAGTAAAAATGGATTTTCAACAGCTAGACCAAGTACGTGCTCGTCACCTTGCGTACCTGGCATTTTAAATATCAAGTAATATATCATAAGGGGAGAGGTCCCCCATACAAAGTTAGAGAAGCCACTTACATTGAACCTGTGCAAAATCAACTAAGTAATGATGCCTTCGCCACGAGTATCCGACTCCGAATTTCCCTAATATATTCAATCCAATTACATAACATAAATAACATCGCAAACAAATGATTCCATTATTAAGATTAAAATAAGGCGTGAAAATATGAAAAATGACCAAAACGCTCCTCAAGCCAATGACTCAGAATCGAATAGTTTTCAAATATTCATAACCCTCGTACTCTCACGAGTCTAACCATATAAAAATCCCCAATATCGGAGATCAAATGCCCACTCAAAATCAAACAATTAGGTCTAAGAGGTTTCACCTATTTTTCCCAATTTTAGACATTAAATTCGAATTGTAATGGTGGATTTAACTAGATATTGATGAAATATAATTAGAAAGGGTAAAAGAAACGTTACCCAATAATCTTTTGTCAAAACCCACTCAAAATTTCCTTCTACCAAGCTCTCAGATGATTTTACAACTTTTGAAACTTAACCCTTGATTTTTCTATATCTGCGATCCCTCTATTGACGAAACAAGGCCACTTCTGCGGTTTTCATTAAATGGACCAGAACTGCTTCTGCGGAGATACAACCACTTTTGCGGTTCCGCATAAGCAGCCACGTGACCACATGTGCGGTTTCCTGAGGAAGGCACAAAATCGCTTCTACGGTGGAAAGCCACTTTTGCGGTTCCCAAGCCGCAAAAGCAAAAATACCAGAAGTGACATATCAGCTACTGCTATACTTACTATTTTTCTCCTTTAACCAGCCGAAATCATCTCGAGGGCCCCCGGACCTCAACCAAAAGTGCCAATAACACCTAATACCTTATTCAAACCTGCACCAGTACTTAAAACATATGAAACAACACCGAAAACTCGATTAAATCAAAGATTTAAGCCTAGAAGTTCAAGTTCATCTAAAACATGCTTTTGATCCAAAACCTAACTAACACTCATCCGATTGACTTTAAATTTTGCACGCACATCCTTAATGACCTAGCTGTACTAAAAAAACTTCCGGAATCCCGTTTCGACCCTCGGATAAAAAATTCTCTATCGGACCGGAACCCTCCAAAATCTAACTTTCTAAATTTCTAGCCTAAATGAGCTACGGACATCAAAACTATATTCCGAACACGCTCCCAACCCCGAAATCACCTAACACATCTAACAAAATCATGAGATTTCCATTTCGGGGTCGTATTCATACTATGCAAATTACGGACCACATTCCAACACATAAGCTCTCACATAGGGACTAGGTGTCCCAAAATAATATGAATTCCAACATCGAACGTCCCGGCAAACCAAAGTAGTCGAACTGAACTTAGGGGAAGTAGTTAATGGGGTAACAGGGCATAAATTGCAAAGACGACCGGCCGGTTCGTCACATCCTCCTACACATAAACATTCGTTCATCCTCAAACGAGCATAAAGAACATACCTGAAGCAGCAAATAGATGAGGGTATCGGCTATGCATATCTCGCTCGATCTCCCAAGTCGCCTCCTTGCCCGGCTGACCCTGCCACTCAATCTTTACTTAAGCTATATATCATTTGACCTGAGCATTCAGACCTGCCCGTCCAAGGTTGCCACTGGCTCCTCAATACAAGATAAATCCTTGTCCAAGTGGACTAAAGTGAACTCCAACACATAAAATGGATCCCCGTGGTACTTCCGAAGCATCGAGACATGAAATACCGGGGGAACCCCGGCCAAACTGGGAGGTAAGGCAAGCTCATAAGCAACCCCCCCAACTCACTTCAAAACATCAAAAGGCCCAATGAACCTCGTACTCAACCTCTCTTTCTTCCCAAACCTCATGACGCCTTTCATAGGTGACACCCAAAGTAGAACCCGTTCACCAACCATAAAGGAAACATCATGAACCTTCCGGTTCGCGTAACTCTTCTGTCTGGACTTGGCTGTATAGAGTATGTCTTGAATCACCTTAACCTTCTCTACCGCATCATGGATCATATCAGTGCCCAAAGGCCTGGCCTCACCCGGCTCAAAGAAACCTATCGGGGATTTGCTTATCCTACCATATAAGGCCTCAAAAGGCGCCATATGAATGATGAAATGATAACTGTTGTTGTAAGCAAATCTAGCCAATGGAAAGAACTGATTGCAAGACCATCTAAACTCAATCACGTACGAATAGAGAATATACGCAAGAATCTGAATGGTGCGCTCAGACTGTCCGTCCGTCTGAGGGTGAAATGATTTACTCAAAGTCACCTAAATACCTAATTCCTACTGAACGGCTCTCCAGAACCGTGATGTAAACTGAGGAAACTCTGTCCGAGATGATAGAAACTGGAATGCGGTGCAGACGGATAATTCCTTTGAGATAAATCCCCGTGAACCGCTCTGCTGAGTAAGTAATACACACTGCAATGAAATGAGCGAACTTGGTCAGTCGATCCACAACAACCCAGTGGAATCAAGTTTTTTTGCAGTCATAGGGTGACCAACTAAAAAATTCATAGTGATCTTCTCCCATTTCCACTCTGAAATCTCCATCTGCTGGAGTAACCCTCCCGGTCTCTGGTGCTCAGCGTTCACCTGCTGACAGTTGAGGCATCTAGCTACAAGCTCCGCTATGTCCTTTTTCATCTGCCTCTAGCTATAATGCTACCTCAAATCCTGATACATCTTTGCGACATCGGGATGGATGGAGTACCACGAGCTATGAGCCTCTGTCAATATCAGCTTCTGAATGTCATCAACATCCGGTACATTGGTCCGACCCTGCATCCTCAATACCCCGTCATCTCCAATAGTCACATCCCTAGAATCGCCATTTTGAACTGTGTCCCTGAGGACAAGAAAATAAGGTTCATCATACTGCCACTCCCTGATATGATCAAACAATGAAGACTGAGAAACCACACAGTCTAGAACCCGACTGGGCTCCGAAAGGTCCAATCACACTAACGGACAGGCTAAGGCCTGAATATCCATCGCTATGGGTCTCTATGAAGCTGATAAATATGCCAAACCCACCAAACTCTCCGCTCGGCCAGTCAAAGCATCAACTACCTCATTAGCCTTGCCCGGGTGATAAAGAATAGTAATATCATAATCCTTCAGTAGCTCCAACAATCTCCTCTGGTGCATGTTCAGATCTTTATACTTGAACAAATCTTGTAAACTCCAATGATACGTGTAGTCTCGTAGGGAATGTTGTACAAATAATGACGCCATATCTTCAAGGCATGAAAAATAGCAACAAACTCAAGTTTATGGACAGGGTAATTCTTCTCATATATTTTCAACTACGTCAACGCATAGGCAATCACCCTATCGTCATGCATAAATACGCTCCAAGTACAACTCATGAAGCATCAAAATAAATGGTATAGGACCCCAAAAGAGTAGGCAATATCAGAAAAGGGGCTGAAGTCAGAGCTATTTTGAGCTTCTGAAAGGGAGCACCCTTCCGGGTCAATCTAGTCATAGGTGCTACAATCGATGTGAAACCCTCCACAAAACGACGGTGATAACCCGCCAGGCCAAGGAAACTGCGGATCTTTGTGGCTGAGGAGGACCTAGTCAAACTCTACACGGCCTCCACCTTCTTCGGATCCACCCGAATGCCCTAACTCGATACTACGTGGCCTAGGAATGCCACAGAACTCAACCAAAACTCAAATTTTGAGAAATTTGCATATAATTTCTTCTCTCTCAAGGTCTGAATCACTGTCCTCAGGTGTCCCTCATGATCTTCCCGACTCCAGGAGTATACAAGAATGTCATCTATTAAAACAATGATGAACAGGTCGAGATAGGGCCTGGATACAGTGTGCATCAAATACATAAAAGTTGTTGGGGCGTTGGTCAGCCCAAATGGCATAACAAGGAACTCGTAATGACCATACCGAGTCCTAAAAGCGGTCTTTGGGATATCCGGCTCCCAAATCTTCAACTAGTGATAATCTGAGCGCAAATCAATCTTAGAAAACATCTGTGCGCCCTGAAGCTAGTCAAATAGATCATCGATACAAGGCAAAGGATATCAGTTCTTCACTGTATTTCAACTAACGATACTCAATAAACATGCGCATAGGACCATCCTTTTTCTTCACAAACAAGACAGAAGAACCCCACAGGGAAACATTGGGTCAAATGAAACCCTTATGAATCAATTTTGGTAACTGATCCTTCAACTCAAGAGGAGCCATACGGTAGGGAGGAATAGAAATGGGCTGAGTGCCCGACAACAAATCAATACCAAAATTTATGTCCCGATCAGGCAGCATGCCTAGAAGACCAACTGGAAACACATTGTGATAATCCCATACCACTGGAACGGAATCAACATAAGGGGTATCAGCACTGACATCTCTCTCATAAGCTAAATACACGGCGCACCCCTTCTGAGCCATACGACGAGCTTTAAGAAAAGAGATAACTCTACTTGGAGTGTGATCAAAAGTATCACTCCACTCAATACGCGGAATACCTGGCATAGCCAGTGTCACGGTCTTAGCGTGATAATCAAGAATAGCATACTGGGGCAACTGTCGATGCCCCATTTTTCCATTTGAATAGAGAGTCCGAAAATCAGGTATACGACATTATGGGAGGACAACTCATTATTCTCTTGTGAGAATTGGGTTTTAGATTTGGAGAGTCGCCACCTAATGATCATAGTGCATTAGGGCACTATACAGAGATGAAGAATTTGAGAATAAGGTAAAGTAGAGTTCGGGTAAGGTCTTAGAGATTATGTTGAGGGGAAGGTGTTAGGAACCCCCCAAGATTCACTAGTGTGGTTTCCGTCCATGCTATAATTTTGAATTTAAGAATATAGAAGAAGAAAATAAAATATGCATTACAAATAAGTTTAATGATTTCAAAAAAGAGAAGAAGATAGGAATGGACAATTTTAGAAAAAGGAGTTAATTTAAAGAAACACAATTAAAGAAGACATTGCAAATAAATGAAAAGTAAAGGGGGTCCTAGGTTTTTACAAAATATGGATCACATGAATGCAATATCCAGCAATCACTCCACACAAAAGGGGTCACACAAGATATTAGCGCACTGGTCCTTATATCCATATTCTACCTTTCCCACCCCGTTAAAGTATTCAAACACAATTAGTATCGTTTACATATTGCATGCTTGTACCCGTCCCATCCTATCAGTCCTGGGGTATTAGGACTTCTAATCCTAAAGGGTAAAGTAAGGGATATAGGAATATATGGAGTTCAAAGGTTAAAATTCTAATTGCGACATGCAAACACAAATAACAAATAAAGGGAGGAACAAAGCAAATAAGTAAGGCTCAAGTTAACCCCTTAATCAAACATCACTTAGTTAGCATGTCTTGCGCATACTGGTTCAGTTTTTAAATTATAATTAAACAATAAAATGTACTGGTTTAACACATATATTTAGACAGAAAATCTGCATTAAAAAACTCGAATCCAATTGTCAGAAGTTAAGGTATTTTAAGCGAATAATTTAGCAAGCACTGGTTTCAGAATGAAGTAATTGTAGAAGAGTTTTCAAAACACAATAAAGATTTGCAGTAAATTAAAAAGTGACCGTTTAAGAAAGGTAGGCAACTGCCTAAACATAGTTGTAAAGAATTTCAGAGGAGAAGGCAGAATTACTTAAGGAAAAAAGCAAACTGCAGAACTTGTTTATAAGAGGATCTTAGAAAAACACAAATTTTAGTAAAATAAAAATGTTTAGGCAGAACATTAAGAGAGAAACTATTTTGGAAAAAGTGCAGTTTTGAAGAACTTAAAAGTATTCTGGTTCCAAAGAGTTCTATTAAAGCTGGAGGCTTTTGAAAACATTAATGAATTAAGACGTTGAAGACCATTTGACAGATTGATATTGCTTAAAACCAATTAGTCGAGTTTGATGCAAAATCATATAGGCATGGTATCTATATTTAATTTTTTAGACTTGTTAGTGAACTAATGAAAAGATGATTATTTAACTAGCCCAAAAATTTTCCTGATGAATATGCAGTCCCTGTAGACATGTTTTCTATATACATTGATTTATATGAATGTTAAAGTCCTATAGATAATTTTTCTAATGGTTTGCAATATGATTAATATTACACCCTGTCGGCATGGTATCTAGAATAATTAAATATTTAACCCTATAGACATGATATCTAGATTACTTTAAACATTAAACCCAATAGGCATTGTATCTACCCTTTATTGATGCAAGAAAGTAAAGCCCATCCCACACTCTTTTACTATATTCCCCAGAAGTTCTTTTGCACAAATTATTACAGAACCCGAAAAGAAGAAAGAAAATATAAAATACATTAAAACAAACAGTTGCATCCAAGGTACATAAATCAGTCTAAATGCCTAATTATATGTGATTAGCCAACTTCCGAAATCCAAATTTCCAAAGACTTCTCTTATCCACAGTGTTTCAAAGTTCAAAGAAATCTCAAGGATTCCCGGAAGTGCTTACACTCAAGATATCATTAGAATTAGAATAGTGTATTGTGGAATAGATAACCCTCAGGCATCCAAGTTTAGAGGGAGCTCAGGGGTCCCAAAGCATGGCTTGCAAGAGAGGGACAGAACTTAATAGCTAAGAGTATGTGCAAAGTAATTGGGGAACCATAATAAATGGTGGCCATACCCAGTCATAGGTGTAGACCTGCACACCCCTAACCATTTATTGGTCCAAACAAGATAAGAGCAGACCTTAAAGGTCAGACCTGAGTTTAAATGATGATTAGAACACCACCAGACTCAAGTCATGCTCAACACATAAATGGAAAAAAGGAAGTGGGAATTGATTTGAGTAAAAGGGTTCAAAGAACCTAGTTCAAAGTCATAGGAATCAATAATAACGTGCTGCCATGGCTGAAACTGTACTCTCATACAAAGGGGTAAAAGGGAAGGGATTCACATGAGAAAAGAGCACGCAAAATTGCACAAACATGAAGAGGGAAGGCATAACAGACTAGAAAAAACACATGGTGAAAGAAAGCATAATAAAGTAGGGAATAAACACATAGTGAAGGGGGATTATGACATACCAGATGCAAAGTACTAGAGTAGCAGAACAACAGAGTAAGCAAACAGCAAAGGATCAGCAGGAGCAGACTTAAGTCTCCAGCAAATACTTGAGAGTTCAAAGGGAACTTGAGAATGTTTCAGAGAGTAAGAGGAGAAAAAGAGCAGGGTGCTCAATACTATAAGTGAGCAAAATCAATTTGATTGTGAGAGAGTGCAGAAAAGTTGAATTTTCCAGTGCAGAAGTAATGCAGAGAAATTAGTGAATTGAGAATCTGTGTGTTGAATTTGAACTGTCTTTTAAAAGTGTAGAGGATTCATGCCCTTTATAGTGTAGAAAGCATATAGAAATTGGTAAGAAAATAATCCAGAAATCAACCTGCAACGACCCGACCGGTGGTTTTGAGTACCAGCGTTCTTTTAAGCAGTCGGAGGCCTTGAACAACTTCATTTCGGGAATTATGACTTGTCCACATGGTCAGAATCTATATTCATGGAAATCAGATTTAAATTTAAATGAAAATTCCCATTTCAGAAGCTTTATGCTGAAAGAATGTACTAGGATTGGATTTTTTAGTAAACGACCTCAGAATCAGGATCTAAAAGGTCCAACAGGTTTGTATAATGATATCAGATTTGGGCGTATGTCCGATTGAGATTTTGGATAAACCGGGAGCATGTTGATGCCTATTGTGGAAGTTATCATTTTGGAAGAAATATCATAAGTTTGGCTTGAAGTGCATTTCAATATTATCGTTGTCCGTTTGAAATTTTGAGACTAGTCAAAGCTCCGTATAGTGATTTTGGATTTGGGAGCGCGATCAGAAGTTAATTTGGAGGTCCGCAGGTCATTTGGCTAAAGATAGGAATTTGAAGCTTTTGAAGAAGCTTGACCAAAAGTGGAAATTTCATATCGGGCTTGAAATGCTAATTTTATAGTTCGGATAGCTTCGTTAGGTGATTTGGGACTTATGAGTGTGTCCGAAATATTTTTGTGATGACTGGTGTAGATTTAAGCTTGAATTGGCAAAGATAGAATTTTGGCGAATTCCAGTTGATAGGTGAGATTTTGATCCAAGGCTCGAAATAGAATTCCGAAAGTTTCTATAGCTTTGTTATGCTATTTTGGACTTGTGTGCATAATTTGAAGTGAATCAGACGTGATTTGATAGGTTCGGCATAGGAAATAGAAAGTGGAAACTTCAAAGTTCATCAAGCTTTGATTGGAGGTTGATTCATGATTTTAGCGTTGTTTGATGTAATTTGAGGCCTCTAGCAAGTCCTTAATGTATTTTGGGACTAGTTGGTGTGATTGGTCGGGGTCCCGCAGGGTCTCGGGTGTGTTTCGGGTTGTGATTATGCTCTTATTTAATATTTCAACGTCGTTTCTTTGGACATAAAGGGGTACCATATCAAAGAAATGAGCTCTAAGTTCAGTTTTGTTTGAACCATTAGATCCGTATCAAAATTACGGAGTCATAGAAAAGATAATCATTGAATTTGGATATCGTGCGAGGAAGTTATGCTAATTTTAGTGTCCGTAAATTTTCTAGTTCTTCTGTCTTCGTAAATGCAAAGATATTCATCGCATTTGCGATGCCTGAGTTGCCCAGTTAGCAAATGCAAACTTTTTCTCGCTAATGCAAACTTTTTATCGCAAATGTGAACCTCCCTAGCCCTGTTTTCTTTGCAATTGCGAAGTTCTTCTTCGCTTTTGCGAGGGTTTGCAATTACGAACCATGAGTCACAAATGCGACATTTGAGGGCTGTTAAGTGACGATTTTGATGAGATTTTCACCCATTTTCAATTTTCTTAACCTCCAAACCTCCATGGGTGATTTTGCAAAGACCCAACCTTCTGCAAATCATTGGGTAACTGTTTCCAATTTATTTCCAACTATATTTTCTGATTATACCTTAGATTTAACATCAAAATTCATGAGAATCTAAAGAAGAATTTAGGTTTTAAAGAAAAACATAGAAATTGAGATTCTTGGATTTTAGTGACGAATTTGAGTATGAAATTAGTGACGAATTTGAGTATGAAATTAGGAGTAAATAATATATGATTTCCTAAGGTAACGGGTAACATTTACCTTCAAAAAAATTCGAATTTCGGGCACGTTGGCCCAAAGGAATTTTGGTCATTTGACAAAGCGGAGTTGGGCAATAGAATAAATTGAATTGTTAGCAAGTATTTTTGTTTGACGTTATTTGGAAAATTTTGGAGCATTTTGCGTTTGTTCAATCCTTCGAAAGAATGTAGAATGCCGGTTATGAATCTTCGGAGCGAGGTGAGTCTCCTTTATAATCCTATCGGGGGGGGGGGGGAATTACCCCATAGGTGAATTAAACTGATTGTGTGCTCCTATTTGTGGGGCTACGTACGCACAAGGTGACGAGAATCCGTGCGTAGCTACTATTATGCTATTTTCCGGGTAGTCTAGGACCCAAAAGCATGTTATCCTTGACTCATTTGTAAATCATTGATGACTTGAAATGCTTTAATCATATTAAATATATAAGCGGATTTATTAAAAGACTAAAGCTATTTTTTCTCAAATTATTAAAAAGGAATGGACCTTACTTGGATATTTGCTCTACGCTGACTGTTTGACTGATTATCTGTCTGCGTGTGTTTTTATTTTTTTTGGAACGGGCCAATCACCTCGGTGAAATGGATGCATCTATGGGACGAGCTGCTCGACCCTCGGCAGTGCATAAATTTACAATTTAGTTGGAGCGGGCCGTCACCTCGGCATAATTTGCGCATGTTTGTGCTGTTATCTTGAACGCGTTTGAGTTTTTTATGCCACATTATGTCTTGATATCATTTATTTAATAATAACAAGGAAACTAAGGAAACTTTCCTTGAAAGAATTGTATGACTACCAATTTTCCCATATCTAGATTAGAATCCTATTTATAAAACAAATTCACTGCTTGGATATATTTTTAAGGATAAATAGTCATTGGACTGCTAGTGAGTGTCAGGATTGACCATCTCGTCTCTACTCCTTTGGGATTAGGCGGGACACTCATTGGGTATAGGTTGTTTTTGTACTCATACTACACTTGCTGTGCATTTTTTTTGCACAGGTATATGTGATTTCAGTAGTCTACTGGAAGTAGCAGCACAGTTGATTCTGGAGACTACAGAGCTGCATCATTCGAGACGGCCGCAACTATGGTAGTCCCTTTCAAGTATTGTGTTTATTTTCCGTCCATTTTATTCCTAACAGTTGATGTGTTTATGTTCCTCTTATCAGTAGATGCATAAGTAATTGTGACTCCGGGTTCTAAGATGGTTGAAACATTGTATTAATTGCTTAACTTTAAAAGAAATTTGATTTGAAAATGGCATTCTTTAGAATTTCTAAATATGGAAGAAAAATCATGTATTTCCAAAAGTTTTAAAAGGAGATTTGATTAAGTAATCTAGTTGGCTTGCCTGATAGTAGTTTCCGGCGCCATCATGACCCTTAGTGGATTTTAGGGTCGTGACACAATCACAAAAGATTCCTTTCCATTCTAATTTCGAACGAGTAAAGATAATTAAGGAAAGAGTTTGATCAAAATATTTTCCCAAAGTAGCATAAGAAGAGTAAATACATAGAACTCTATTTAAGGAAAAAGTCCAGTGACACATGGTTTGTAAGAAGGAAAATGAATCAATATAAAATAAAAATTGCAGGCATTGTTCGAATGAACCAACTCGGGAAAAGTGAGGAGAGGGTTTTACTTGAGAAAAATCCATGACAATCACTTAAAACCCAAAGAGATTGTGAATCCAATCATGAGTTGGAAAACTCTTTTTTGGAAGAAAAAGTCCTCATATATAAAGACACAGGCATGTTAAACAACAATGAATTTTCACGCTAATTAGAAAAGCCTAGCATAGAACAAAGTCAAAGAAGAGTACAAAGACAGACAATTGTAAGAAACCTAGAGTTCAAAATTTTCAACCCTAGTTCCAAACACAAAATCCAAGCTTTTCAACCCCCCCCCCCCCCCAAATCCTAGGGTGTTTGACTTGAGTAAGATGTAGAGAAGAAAAGCAAATAATTGAAACAGGCTCGGAGACTCGTGAGAAAATGAACAAATAGCAGGTTCAAGGCAAATAGAACTGATTTGAAACATAAGAAGAGTAGCAAGAACACGTTTTAAGAAACATGGAACTTAAACAAGTTTAGAAGAAGGCAAATAAACCACTGACGCTTAGTTGAAAAATACAATAAAGGAATGCATAAAAGGTGAACATATAAGATAAACATGTGAAAGCATGCTACAGAAACTAGTAGAAGAAATAACGGGGAACATGCATAATAAGGCAAACAGAAAAGCACATGAGAAGATCATGCAAGGAAATAATGCAAGAACACAAGTGAAAAACTCTTAAGAACATGGCATATAGAGATAGATTCACACAAAGAAAAGAAGACGAAGAAGAGACCGCAGTCGTTTTAGGATTTTTAGTAAACTTGAGACATGCTAAATTTGATAAAGAAAAATTGGGGAAAAGCTTCACAACGTTGAATACAACATAGACTCATCACATATCTAAGAAAATAAGAGAAGAAGGAACCTCGAAATGGCTTTAGGGTTTCTCACAAACCAAAGAAATGAGAAGGCTTGGAAAAGGTCTGGTCTCGAATAGGTCTGAGCCGTAGCTAGGCTCTTAAGGCTTAAACCCGCCAAAATAGAGCCGTAGAGGCCATAGGAGGACAGATCAGCGGAGGATATGAATATACATCATTGAGGTCGGACCTCAAAACCCCGAACAATCAGGGCATGGAGGTTAAAGAAGGTGAGCACAGGATGTCCATGGCCTGAAAAGCCATGGACTCCGGTGAAGATTGATCGGAGAAGGTGAGGGAGATGATTAGTTTTTCGAGGACTAGAGAGCATTTGAGAGGAGGAGAGGTCTAAGGTGGCTGTCTGAGAGAAATGGGATTATGGTTGGGGGTTGGTAGAATTAAAAAGGTAAGTATCAATTGTGGTTGTTGATCCCGGGAGGGTTTAGGCAATTGGGTCAGGGGTTGGAATTGGGATTGGCCCAGTTTGGGTTTCAAATTGGTTGAAATTGAAGTGGGAATGTGGCTAAAATTGAAATGAATTGATGCTACAATAGCCAATGTTTCTATTTTATTTTTATAAAAATAGTAAAAATAATTTAAAAAGCAAATTAAAGCCACTGAGTCAATGAATTATATGTTAATATTAATTTTAAAATATTTGGATTAATTTGTATTTAAAAAAATTCCATTAAATATTAAAGAGGCTAGTATTGCAATTACATGCAATGTAGTTTTAAAAATACCAATCGAATTTCTAAAAATATGAAAAAATCATGTTAACTATATTTTGATGTAAATATGAGAATAAAAGAAATTATTTTCCAAAATGGAAAGTTTTCGGGAATAATTATTGACCTTTATAGTGTAAACATAGGCCATAAATTGGTTTAAAAATTAGTAAAAATATCAAAACCCTTTTGTGTGCTTATATATACATACACACACACACACACACACACACACACATATATATATATATATATATATATATATATATATATATATATATATATATATATATATATATATATATATATATATATATTATTTTGAAAGTATTTTGGGTAATAAAATATGTAGGGAAAAATTGTGTATCAGCAACGACAACCAATCCATGCCCAAGATAATATCGAAATCAACCATATCCAGTAATAAAAGGTCTACCCTTGTCTTAAAACCACGAATAGTAACTAAACTTTACCGATAAATGCGGTCCACAACAAGGGAATCTCCCACGGGAGTAGAAACATAAATAGGAGAGATCAATGACTCTTAGGCTATACCCAAATGCGGAGTAAAATAAGATGACATGTAAGAATAGGTAGATCCTGGATCGAATAAAACTGATGCCTCTCTGTGAATAACCAATATAATACCTATGAAGTAGAACCGGAGATAACAACCTCGACACGAGCAGGAAGAGCATAATATCTTGCCCATCAAGTCCTTCGAGGGCAACCTCTATCTCCTCGATCTCCGCCTCTGGCATGCTGGGTAGGTGGGGGGTAGCTGGAGCTGGAACAATTGCATGAGAATCCTGCTGGGCACACTGCGGCGTAGGATGGTGTGGAGCTTAACTCCTACCAAGCCTAGGGCAATCCCTCACTACATGACTGCTTTCCTCTCACTCTAACCAAGCTCTGGGAGGGTACGACAGCAGTGACTAACCTGGCCCACCTCTGCTGGGCTGACCCATGAAAGCACCCAGGCGCACTAGAAACCGGAGGTGCATGGTAAGGCTCCTGTGATCTGGGATGAGCTGGAGTTACTGCTGGATGAAGGAAGAGCTGAATGAACTGCGCGACCCATATAGCCCCTGCCATGTTGCTGGGGAACGGGAACCAGAGTAGTGACCCGACTCTTGATACCTCTTGGCCTCTCTCTCATCTCACTCTCTAGAGTGCAAACCCTCTATCCTCCTAGCTATTCTCACTACCTGTTGAGAAGGTATATCCACCTCCAACTGTCGAGCCATGCTAGATATGATGCGCGGAATAAGACCCTTAATAAACCGGTGAACCCTCTCGCAGATCGTAGCAACCAAGGCCGGTGCATGTCTAGACAACCTAGTATAACAGATGTCATAATTAGAAATAGTTATAGTGCCATGATTCAAATGCTCAAACTCTATGTGCCATGCATCCCTGAGGCTTTGGGGAACAAAATACCTCTGAAACATATCCGAAAACTAAGTCGAAGTCCAGAAAGAATCCTCGTCCGGACTGTCTAAAGAGGGTCATACTTATTGAACCTCTCTAGTCTCCGCTGCACATCCTCAAAAGCAGGTGGCCAATCCTCGGGCTGAACCGGTACTATTGGATGGAGATGGGAAATATGTGGGACCTTCTCCATATACTCTCTCTGCTCAGGAGTGCGCGCTGGGGAGTCTGGGCTCCTCCCCCAACCTGGGATGTGGCTGCAGGAAGGGGAAGCAATCCTGCCTCTGACAGTAGTATATATGCTCATAAACTGTGCCAATGCCTCTTGAACAGCTGGAATAGTAGTGGCTGTGGGCGTGTTAGGTGCCTTAGCCCCAACTGGATCTACTGGTTGTACCTCAACGAATCTCGCGTAGGTGATCTAGCTGCACCACGTACGTGTCCACGACCTTTGGCACGGCCCCTACCTCTAGCGGCTATAGGAGGGGGTGAGAGTGCCTAATAGTCATGGGTAGTACATGTCCTCACCATCTATGAGATAATAGAAAATAAAAGTTTAGAGTCGATGTCAAAATATAGCACGACAAGGAATTTAATAAAGTGAAACCTTTTCCTAAATAGTTGCAAAGCCTCTCGTAGATGAGTGTAAACGCCTCTGTACCGATCAGCGACACTCTAAGAAATCGGCCTGTGTTCCATGACTCCAATGAATCTAGTGCTCTGATACCAACTTGTCACGACCCTAGTTCACCAATCGTGAACCTATATCATTACGGCACCTAGTTTTCATGACTAGTAAGCCTAACACACTGCGGAAGTAACAACATTTACAAAATTTTTAGTCAAAGCTAAATAGCGTGAATAATGTATACAGTTTCCGCCTGGCACATACACTTTAAAACTTTATATTCTGAAACCATCCTAAAGACCCGGAATCTCATAGGTAACCTTAAGGGACCTTTTCTTACTATCCTCTCACTGTTTTCGATTTAAATCTATAATCAGTAATGTTATACTATTTTATTTCATAAATAAGTCTTTACTATAATGATTTGATGCATATAAGAAAATATTGTTTTGGGCTTAGCACCGTGTTTCAGTGATAACCCGAGTGGCTTGAGAGGTTTCTGGCTGAGTGAGTCTGAGGGCTTATGTTGTGTGGATATTATGGGATTGGGTTGCACGCCATTGTATGTTGTTATTGATTCATGATTTTGTGAGGCTGCGAGCCTGATTGATTTATGCAATAAGGTAGCTTGTTATAAGGTAGAGGGCCTGATTGATTTATGCCACGAGGTGGATATTTATAGCGCTTGGGCTGTAGGAGCCCCTCCAGAGTTTGTACACCCCAGTGACGCGAGTACCCTGAGTGAGTGATAGGAAGTTTTTCTGAAGAGGTGTTTATAAGTGTTTATGAGGTAATGCCCAAGGGGCTGTATATGAGTGATTCTGAGGTTTTCCTAAGGGCAGTTTATGATTCATATTTTCCCATGGGGATATTTGTAAGTGATGTTCACCGAGGGGCTATTTTTGATTTATGTTTTTCGAGGGGCTGTATACAAGTGAGTTTTGCATGAGGGTCTGTTTATGTTTTCGTCATTTTTAGTCACTTTTTCATCCCTTCATTGATATTTGTTGAAAGATGTTTAAATAGTTTTACCGAAACTCGATTTAAATGGGGTGAGTTGATTAAAAACCCTAACTTTAAAAGCCTACTGTATTTTATTGAGATTTAATGATATGAATTGTATATCTTATATAGCTCCTCACTACTGCTCAGTCTCTATTTACTTTTATTACTTACTGAGTTGGTGTACTCATATTACTCCCTACACCTTGTGTGTAGATCGAGGTATTTGTAAACCTGGTAGTGGGTGTTGAATATTCAATGGTAGGTCTGTCGGAGTTAGTAAGGTAGATGCCTCACGATCTTAGCCCTGCTTTTCTCCATCCTTTTCCTCCCTTAGTTGTATTTAGTTATTTTCAGGCTATGTTTGCCTTGATATTGTCAAACAGTTGTAGTAGATGCTTATGACTAGTGACACCCCGGTGTCAGTCTTTCTTTCTGCACTGCTATTTTGATTTGAACTTCTTATGCATGTTAAATAGCTTTAGGTTTTGTCCAACAAAAATAAAATATTGATTGGTTTTGGTAGTGTGTCGGCTTGGCTAGTACCACATTAGGCGCCATCACGACGGGGTTAGTTTTGGGTCGTGACAAATTGGTATAAGATCCTAGGTTACATGGGTCTTACAAGTCATGGACAAGTTTAGTAGAGTCTCGTAGATTGGTACAGAGACGTTTGTACTTATCTTAAAGATGGTGCAAAACCTTTAGAAAATCCCACATTCTTGAATTCTTATCGTGCGACCTTGATTTAGCTTGAAATGTAACTCCTGAAATTCCTTCCACGTGTTTTTACGGACGCATGAGCACTCGGTATCAACTGTGCGTCAATGACTTGTGATTCCTTGAATGATAGGTAAGATGTGATTTCTATGTGTTAATGTTTGGCCAATCTTGAGGACTTGGGGTCGGGCTTTGCCTACAGTTTGAGCACTGAGGATTTGATTGTGTGAGCATGTGCTTTTATATGTTTGATAGTGTCCCTATCAGTGGAGGTTATAGCTGGATGGCTACATGATGAGTATGATGTGATTGCGATATGTCTTCATATGATTTGGATGTGATGAGGATAGTCTACTTGATGGTAGAAAGAACTTTTTAGTGCTTGATTTCCATTTTGATGCGATGTATAGCCCCCAGTTATAGGTGTGTTGAAGGATCTTTTTATGTTGTTTAGTTGGGGAATGAAGTAGATTTCATGTCTTGATATGAGTTGAATCTCATGAAGATTAAGTGATTATGGGATGTTTATGACGGTGAAAGGGTATAAAGAGATGTTAGTTTGAGACGAAGCAGGTGGGTTATCTTCTGCGGGGTGTCCTGAGGGCGTGTGATCCCTATGCTAATTTGTAGTGAGTCCTCCTTTACTAGTGAATTGTATGTGCTGCAGATTGAGTTTAGATCGTGAATGAGAGTTGTTTTGGCTGTTACGAGGGTGAATGCGAGATTTGTAGATAATTTGAAGTACTAGATGTTGCACTACCTTATGGAGGATTTAGTTCAATCTCACAATAGTATTATGGCAGCTGTATTATGGCTGCAATAGAGTATGGGCATTGTGAGTTTTTGTGTGTTTTGATCTATGAATTTGATCCAAGTGGGGGAGTTTTCTATTGATAAGTTTATTGCACGGTTAAGTGTCGTATTAGTTTCTGTTTGAGGTATACTAGTGAATCGATTATGACTTGGAGAGGTTGAGATCAAGGATGACTTGAGTAAAGGGAATTTCTGGATACGAGTTGTATGAGGTTTTATGAGTATATGAGAATCATGGAATGATTTGAGTTGTTATTGGTGAATGATGTAATGTGTGTGGAGCAGAAATTCATCTGGTTGCATTAAGGTAGGGTTACATCCTTGGGTGTTAGAGTGCTAATGAGGCTTAGGTTGATCGACCCGCTTGATTAGTATAATCGAGATTTGAGCAGAGTGGATAATTCTCGAGAATGATTCTAATGAATTCAAGATTTATATATGGCAATTGAGAATTTTTGCGGGTTTGGCTACATGCTGAGAGTTACATTGGATGGTGTCGAGGCTTGCAGTATTTCTACATCATTTTGGATTCTATATTTCTGTATCGGGAAAGTAAGATGAATAACATAAAATTCATAGAAGGTCTCTTCTGAGTGGGCATCTTGGTCTTCGTACTTTCGGGGTGCTTAAGAGAGCATTCAGCGGTTAATGAGCCTTAGGGTAGTGTGCTTTAAGTTAGGGTGTCATGTGGTGATTTTGGGTTAAGGATTGAGTTATTATGGCAAGTAGAAGTATAAATGTGAATGCAATTTAGAAGGAACTCATATAGATAGGACAACTTGGTAGTAGGTTGGATCGGCATGGTAATGGGCATGATTATTTCTTTAGGTGTTTATGAGGTAATGAGTTTGTACAGGTGTTCGTAGCAATGCTCTTGTGTTTTGGTGACCTGCTTAGCTTGGTTGGGTTAGAAGGATTCAGTCCTGATGATTGGATTCCGAGCAAATGGTATTTAGAGTGTTCTCGATGGTTTGTACCACGGTTAGAGAGCTGAATCTTCTACTGGAGTGAGTAGCATGTGATGTATAGTAAGCTTCTCCTAAATGGGATCAAATGGAAAGCTCTTGGCTAGTTGTTTACGTAGTTGCTTGTGACACAGAGAGTATTATGAAGTTCTCATATTTATCATGGGATGGCATGGTACATGCGGTATGTTGTGTAAGGTTGAGATTTTCATGTGTAAGGTCATGCTTAGTTCTGAAAGGAAGGTCATAAATTCTTTGGCAACATGGACAGTTTCTGATGACTAGGTAAATGATATTACTAACTAGTATGGCTTGATGAGAGTATACATTTCCGAAAGGTTGATGTGTGGGAGTTATGGAAATTCATTGGTATTGCTGCACTCTCTTTTTTAATCAACTGTTGGAGTTCAAATTTTTCATTGTGCCATAGAAGAATTATAGAAGTATTCCTCATAGGGTGAATGTGTAATTGGAGAGGTGTGGGCATTCAGGTGGTGTAGTAGAGATTAGAGATAGTGGTTCATATGTTTTATGGATTTAGAGACTCGGAGTTCTTGTGAGTAGAGTATTTCGTTGTTGTGGATCGTAAAAAGTAGCAAAGGTTAGTCAAAGGTTAGTATATGTTGTGATTCATTAATTGTAGACTTTCAGAGAGTTATTTATCTATCCTGGGGGACCAGAGCTCATTTGGGGTTCATTGGTCGACCCAACATAGAGGTATGCTCTGTACCAGGTCAGATTTGTTAACTCTGAACTACTATTGTTGAGGGATGTTCCATTCGATTATTGTTGAGTGTATTCGTGTTCTGGACTTATCTATGAGCTACTCTTCTATGATACAAGGGGTTATGATTTGTTGGTTATATGCACATATGGTGCGGTTCTACTGGGGGCTTATAGCAGAATTTGAGTGGGAAGAGTATTCGGTATTGCTTGGTGGATGGCTTATTGGTTATGCTCTTTCGGATTTTGTATGGCGTTATGTCATTTGATTCTCTGTGGATATGGTAATGCACTTTGAGTACTTGACGTTGTTGCGCGTGGTTATTGATTTTGAGAAATGTAGCTTGACGTATATTCCATGGATTAGTGTTTGGATGGGGAACACATTGCAGCAAAATTATGTTGATGTATGAAATTTTGTGTTAAATTTGTATGATCGTCCTACGGGGTGTGATGGATTTTCAGCATTCCATTGTGGCAATACTTGTTAAGCTTGCGGGATAGTCCCCTCGTTTGAATCATTTTTTCATGACTTGAGTACATTTAGGATGTTGCCATTGGGTAAACGAGTTGCACATGTTATGACTTTGGATTGTATTGATTTGTCATGTAATCAGAGTGGTCGTGTTTGATGCATTGACTTCATGGGACCTTGAATGAATACTATCATAATTTCTTTCAGCATAGTTAGAAGGATAATACCGCAAGTCGACTTAGAAATCTGCTATAGTCCTTGCCGATGGAGAGGGAACTCCATGATTGGAAGAACTGGGAAATGATTATGATTTTTGTGTGTTTCTTTCATCATTTGCAGTATACGAAAGTGTTACAATGAGGCTTCGTCTGATAAGAGGTTTATTACCAGTATTGGGGTTGTTTGAACAACTATTGTGATTAGAGGTTATCTCTAAGAGTTTTTGAGTTATGTGCTATATCATATAATTTCATCTTAGGTTACAGATATGATTTGATACGGATCATTTGGAGTTATATAGTGCGTATATGTGAGATTATGATCTTATGGAAAATTATGGATATTGGAAATTGAGCTCCAAGGCTTATGGACTAGGTAGGATTAAGAAATTTCAGTCATGTTATGTTATACGACGATTTGATGGCTTTTGTAACAACTCCTAGCACATTCCAGGACGAACATATGTTTATGTGGGCGAAAATGTAATGAACCAACCGGTCATTTGTGCAATTGCACTTTGCTCGGTTGTTTGAGGGCACGAGTAGCTCGGTAGGAAGTATTATGAAATTTGTGAATCGTCAGTTTTGGTTCTCAAGTTATTTGGAATTGATTTGGAAGAATGATTCTTAGCTAGAAGCTTTAAATTTGAAAGAATTGATCACGTTTTGAGTATTCAGAATTTCATCTCGGATTGGATTTCCGATGGTTTTGCTAGCTCTGTTGGGCCATTTTGGACACAAGACCACGTCCGGATTTTTATTTGGAGGTCCGTAGAAGAATTTGACTTAGGAATTTAAAAAAGTTTGACCAGGAGTGGAATTTATGATATCATGGTCGGATTCCAATTTTAGAAGTTGGAGCTGGTCCATATTGTCAATTATAACTTGTGCGCAAAATTTTAGGTCAAACGGACATGATTTGGTAGGTTTTGACATTGGTTGTGGATGTTTGAAGTTCATTGATTTCAAATTGGGGTGTGATTCATCATGTTTATGTTGTTATGTGTCTTTTGAGGCCTCAAGCGGGTCCATGTTATGATATGAGATTTGTTGGTATGATTGAATAGGGTCCCGAGGGGCTCGAAAGGGTTTCAAATAGGTTTGGTTTGTGTTGCGCTCGTTTTTATTTATGTTTCGACGTGTTTTTGCAAGCATAAAAGGTACCAAATTAAACAAATGAGCTCCAATTTAAATTTTTATTGAAACACTAGATACATATCATAATTATGAAGCCATAACTAAAATAATAGTCGAATTTGAACATCGTATGAAGAATAGATGGTCATTTTACTAAAAATTAGGTTGCCGAATTTTTTTCCGGACTAATTACAAAATTGCCACTGAATTCGTATTTTAAAAATACATTATTTTCAAATATTGAAACCAACATAGCTCCTTCAATATAAGGTCAAATTGAGTAATTCAAGAGCCTAACTTAACTAAAAGTTCACAAGGAATCCATTACAGGCAATAAAAGTTAGTTTCGAGATAGTTTAGCATGAGAATCAAGGCAGAATAGATGGCAGAAAAATATATTAAACGAGGGTTTGTTCGTTTGATCATATTTTGAGTTGGGGAGCTCGGATTTGGCGATTTTGGAAGCGATTTTCACCGTGTGTGTTGAGGTAAGTGTTCTCTACCCAATTTTGGTTATATTTCATTAATCCACTTTTTTAGGCATTTGATCGAGGATTTCAAAGTAAAATTTAGGGGGAAGGGGGAGATTGCTTAATGTTTTCATAAAGAGAATTTTTAAATTTTAAACATCGACTCATAGTTAGAATAAGATCAAACTAATATGGTTAGATTTATATTTGAATTCAGTTGTCAGATTTTGTGAGTTTTGTTGGGTTCCAAGATGCGGGCTCGGGTCGGACATTTTGGTCGATTTTGTGATGTTGATTAAAGATTCGACCTTTCTCTATTGGGATTGGTTGCTTAATCAATGTTTGATGTAATTGAGTTGTTTTTGGTTAATTTCGAGCCGTTCGTTAGAACGCGCGAGATGGAATTTTTTGAGCATCGCTTGGCTTGTTCGGTATTAGAATTGGCTTTTTTGAGGTAAGTAATGATTGTAAATCTTGTCCTGAGTGTATTCACATTTCTTTACTATTTTAAGGCGATGCACATGCTAGGTGACGGGCGTGTGGGCATGCACCGCTGGGGATTGTGAGTTGGTCCGTCCTGTAGCAACTATAAAGTTGCGTATTTGAACTAAATTATATGATATTTATGTGTTTGAGAAAGAATTTCCTAAAATTTCAGTTGTATGCCATGTTTGGGCTCTGTTGTAAAGTTATTTGGACCCTTAGGAGCCTTTTTCTTACTATCCTCTCACTAATTTCGATTGAAAATATATACTCGGTCATGTTATACTCATTGATTTCATAACTAAGTCTTTACTATGCTGTTTTGATGCATATAAAAAATGTTGTTTTGGTTGAGCACCGTATTTTTCTGATAGCCCGAGTGGCTTGACAGGTTTTTGACTCATTGGGGACGAGGGCCTATGTTATGATGATATTATAGGATCGGGTTGTATGCCACAGTATAATGTTATGGATTAATGATTCTTGTAAGGCCGCAGAACTAATTGATTTATGCCACGAGGTGGCTTGTTATGAGGCCGATGGCCTGATTTACTTATGCCACGTGGTGGCTTGTTATAGTACTTGGGAAATAGGAGCCTTTCTAGAGTTTGTACACCCCTAGTAAGGGCGCGTACCCTGAGTGAGTGATATGATGTTTTGCCTAGGGGGTTGTTCTTGATTCATGTTGTTCCTGGGGAGCTATTTACGAGTGATTGTAACGTAATGCCCGAGGGGCTGTATATGAGTGACTGTGAGGTTTCCCCAGGGGCTGTTTATGATTCTTCTTTTCCCGAGGGGTTGTTCGCAATTGATGTTCGCCGAGGGGTTGTTCACGATTTATGTTGCCCGAGAGGCTATATATGAGTGAGTTTTGCCAGACAGGATGTATATTTTGACGACCCAAATTCCATACCCAGTCGTGACGGCGCCTCTCGTGAAGACAAGGACAGCCAACAACCCCAAATATCCTCTTTAAGAAGCTATCAAACATAAATTGATAGAAAGATACTGAATGGCAATTAGCTATGAAATTTCATTCAAATACAACTCGACCGGGGTGTCACAAGTCATGAGCATCTAATGAGTATGGACACTACTATTGGAAAAAAAAAAAAAATATATATATATATATATATATATAAAGCAAAACTAGAACTCAAAGTCGGAATATGGTGCCGCAAATGCTGGCAATCACCTTGCTCGGCTACCAAAATATGGCCTTCGGTCCTGCAAACAACCCGCTACCGGGTAAACAATACCTGCAACTGCACGCAAGGTGCAAGGAGATAAGTGAGTACTTCCAGCTCAGGGGTAATAAGAGAGAATAATATCTGAGTGATAAGAAAACACGTATGGGCACACAAAAATGCTATCAGGAACAGTACAACCCTTTTTTTGAGGAAAATCGAAATACTGTGAAAAATCCCTTTAGAAAATCCCAAATTCTGTTCAAAAATATCTTTTGAAAATATGCTTTTTCAACAAATTCAAAGGTAATTTCAACAGGTAGGAAGTAGTCATAAACTTGCCCTCGGGCTAAATATTAACTCACAATGTCCAACATCAGCCTCTCGGCTCAGCACTCCTAAACATATAACACCAGGGTATCTGGTCAATAAGGCAAGAAATAGTATGTATGCCAACTATATATGAGTGCTAAATGTCGTGCCACATAGTTCAAATAGGAATAAATGCATTAATGCAATGCAATGCACATGAATACGCTGCGCCGTGCAGCCCGAGCCAACCATGCATATGATTTAACGTCGACGACGCTCACTGTGGGGGTTCAGACTCCGGAGAGGCTCCTTCAGCCCAAGCGCAATATCATAGAGTGCCAATATTTACCACTGTTTCCATTACAATACAGGGTGTCAATAGTTACCACCGTTTCCAATTCAACACACGGTGCCAATAGTTACCACCGTTTCCATTTCAATCCACGGTGCCAATAGTTACCACCGTTCCAAGAATAATATACATTCCAGAAAATAGTGAGATAATGATCTTCAGCCCGAAATATCATTCAAGAATCTTTTCTGTTTTGAAAACATAGAATTTTGGCTGAGTTTGCAAAAATACTGTTAAAAACCCTGGACTAAATGCAAATAGTATGCAAATCATGCTAACTCTAAAATATCAATCCCTGCAGGATTCTACAAGTCGGCAAAAGGGCCCCAAACATGGCATCAAGCCCAAATAACATCAATATAAGATGTGAAGCAATCTCCATTATTGTATAATTCATCCCTCGGATTGAACCGAGTGACAATTTCCCACATATATGACCCCGCACTAGCCTTGGAGTGCGTGTATCGCCTCATATAGCGTCACAATGTGATATACCGGGATTTCAAATAATCGGCAATAAGGCCCAAGTATGTCAATGAGCCCAAGTCATAATGATAACAATAAATCATTTGAAATTTCGTGGTAAAAGCCTATAACCGGGACGGACCAAGTCACAATCCCCAACGGTGCTCTACCCCACGATCAGGTCCAGCTTGCAAGTCACTACCAATATAGCACTAAGATGTGCAAATCCGGGGTTTCAAACCCTCGAGATGTCTTTCCTAAGTATTACTCACCTCGAATTGGCAAAATCTCAAGCTTGCGACGCCTTTGCCCCTCAAATTGGCCTCCAAGCACGTCGAATCTAGCCAAAACTAGAGCGAATACATCACAATATGCAAATGGGACAATACCCAATAACAATCGAAATACACCCAAAAACATAAAGTTGGCAAAACTCGAGCCCCGGTCCCACTTCTCGAAAAATTACGAAATTTACATTTTCAGAATCCTTGTCTCGCCACGAGTCCGTACATATAAAATTCACAAAAATCGAGGTTCATTTGACCCCTCAAATTGGTGATTCTAACCAAGAGGTTTTTCTACCCTCTCCAACAAAAATCCTCAAATTAAACACCAAAACTTGCAATAGATTCGAGTTATACAACCAAAATTGAGTTAAGAACACTTGCCCCGATGTTTTCCTTGAAAATCACTCAAAACATCGCATCACCCGAACTCCCATGGTCCAAAAATGAAAGGGTTTGATGAGGTTGGACATTAATATGCTGCCAAAGTATTTGTTGTTCGCGTTCGCGGTCTCTCTTCGCGGTCGCGAAAAACAAATTTCCAAGAAATTATTTTTCAAACTCTTCGCGGACAACCTCTAGTAAAATGATCATAACTTTTGCTAATGATGTCTAAATACCTAATATAATATATTTCTGAAAACTAGATTCAAAGATCTACAACCTTTGTTTTTACATCAACCCCATATTTCTTGTGGATAAAACGATATGAGCTTCCGAAGTAGGACCTGCGCGATAGAAAATTCCTTCTTCGCGAACGCGAAGCACAGACACGAACGCGAAGAACAAATGTCCCAGATGGAAATTCCTTGTTCGCAAACGTGAAGCACAGTCGTGAATGCAAAGACCATAAGTCCTCGAATCAAGTTTCTGCTTCGCGAACGCGGTGGGACCTCGTGAACGCGAAGGACAACACCAGATACCAGCAATCAATAGTTCAAAACCTTCCAAAAATGACCCGTTGATCACCCGAAATCACTCAGAGGCCCTCGGGACCTCAACCAAAAGAACAAATATGTTCTAATACCTCATTCAAACTTGTTCAAAGCATAAAAATACTATCATAAACATCAAAATCATCAAATTCCCACGGATTCAAGCCTAACTTGAACTAAAACTTCCGAAACTTGCATTTCATCCAAAACCGGACCTAAACACTTACGAATGATATAAAAATTTCCACACATACAAAATTCACCTAACGAAGCTACTGCAACTGTCAGAATTCCATTCCAACCCCCAGATTAAATTCTTACCTATCAACCGGAATCCGCCAAAATTCAAACTTAGCCAATTCAAGCCAAAATTTACACCGGACCTCCAAATTAAATTCCGATTTCACTCCCAAGTCATAAATCACCTCCCAAAACTATCTGATCTATCAGAAATCTATTCCGAGCCCAATAACTCATAAGTCAACATCCGGTTGACTTTTCCAACTTAAAATTTTCCTTAAAGAGACTATTTGTCTCATTTCTATCTAAATTCAATCCGAAACACTTCAAACTCAACCAACACATATAATAATACATGAAGAAGCATAAAACGAGGAAAACGGGGTGGTAACTCACGTGACGATGGATCGGTCGTCATATATATGTTTTCATCATTGTTTCATCACTTTGTTGAAAACTGTTGAAAGATGTTTTAAATGGTTTTACAGAAACTGGATTTATATGAGCTGAGTTGATTCAAAATCCTAATTTTAAAAGACTGCTGTATTTTACTAAGATTTCATGATATGAATAGTGTATGTTATATTTCTTATCACAACTACTTAGTCTATATTTACTTTTATTACTTACTGAGTTGGCGTACTCATATAACTCCTTGCACTTTATGTGCAGATCCAAGTATTTCTGAACTTGATAGCAGGTGTTGTTTATTCAGTGGAAGGTCCATCTTAGTTAGTAAGGTAGCTCCCTGACGATCGCAGCCTTGCTTTTCTTCCTCCTTATCCTCCCTTAGTTGTATTCAGTTATTTTCAGGCAATGTTAATCTTGACGTTGTCAAATGGTTGTAGTAGATTCTCATGACTAGTGACACCCCGATGTCGGGATTATTTCCCGCACTTTTGTTTTGAATTAAACTTCTTATTCAGGTTAAATAGCTTTAGGTTTTGTCTTAATAAAGAAAATATTGATTGGTTTTGATAGTGTGTCAGCTTGCCTAGTACCACGTTAGGTGCCATCATGAAAGGGACATTTTTTGGTTGTGGCACGTGCTTGAAAATATTTGTGCCATTTGCAGTTGATTTGATATGGTTCGGAAGCTTGGTTGCAATTCCATAAGTTCATAGCGATTTTTGTGCATTTTGGCATCTGATTCGTGGTTCTAGAGGTTTTTTTGGTATTCCGATCGCGTAAGAGAATTTGTGTAATGTATTCAAACTTGTGTGTGGGCTTGGTTTGTAGTCCCGAGGGCTCAGGTGAGTTTCGAAGTGGTTTCGGAATAACACTCATGATTTCTTAAATTTTCTGCTTTGGTTTCTTCGCAATTTTGATGTTCTGGTCACAAAAGCGGACATGGGATTTGTGAAGAACCATCACATTTGTGATTCCTAGGTGGCTGGGAAATTTTTGCATTTGCGATGAGGCTACTGCATTTTTGAATGCGGACCTTCGCATTTGCAAAGTTCGTGTCGCAAATGCGACCTTAGCAGGGTAAGTCCAGGCTTCGCATTTGCGAAGCTTTCTTCACTTTTGCGATTTCACATTTGCGAATCTTGTATCACAAATGTGACATCTGCAGCCTACTAAAAGCTGGGTATTCTGAGGTTTTTCTTCATTTTTCATATTTATAACCCTAGACTCAAATTGAGACGATTTAGTGAAGAGATTTTCAAACCATGTCATTGGGTAAATATTTTTAATCAATTCCCAACTATATTTTATGATTATATTTTAGATTTAACATCAAATTGATGAGAATCTAAAGGAAAATTTAGGAAAAATTATGAAATCTTTCAAAATTTATAAAATTATAATTTGATCGACCAAATGGTATCGAAATTAGATAATGTTTGTACATGTGAATTCGTAACAGAATGGGTATTTGGTTTTTGTAAATTTTGCTACGTTCCCAGGTATGCTCCTGGGAAGTTAAATTTCGTTGACTTTTTGCAAATTGTGTAAGAATCATAGCTTTATTAATTGGAATTGTTTTCTCTTGCATTTTTTGATGTTTTCAAGTCATTTTTGGCTATATTGAGCCGAGCGTTGATGAATTGGTAAAGAAAAAGCTAGATTGACTATTGAATTAGCTGAATTGAGGTAAGTAGCTTGTCTAACCTTGTGGGGGGGGGGGGACTCCCTCTAGGATTTGAGTCTTCTATGCTAATTGTAGTCCGTGCGTGTGAGACGACGAGTGTGTTCTCGGACTTAATTGTGGAAACTTTGCCTTTAGGGTAATTAGGTCCTTATGTTCATTAAGTAGGAAGTTTTAATTTAATAAATCCTATATTAAAGGTAATAATCCATTCGATGCTGTATTTTATTTGAAAAGGATAATTTCTTTATTCAAATTATTTCTTAAAATAACTTTATATTTTTTTGCTAATTTCCTATTTGGTTTAGAAGTTGTTATCTATTGTATATTGAATAAATAAGACTCTTTGAACATCTTAATTACATTGGTTATAGTCCCAATATACTGAGTAGTATGAACATGACGTTGTGTAAAGCGAGACAGGAATATGTGGGCACAAGGTGCCGTATGTGCTAAAAGTTCACAAATTGAGGTTATGATGCGAGACATCGAGTTTTGATATGGTTGTAATTGTGTATCAAAAATGATGTGATCGACTAAGTAAACATTGCCTTCCTTATTTGAGTACATTTTACTTATCTGTGTCTCAGCTTTGTTGATGTTAATTCACTTGGTTATCTTACTTTACCATTTGTTCTTTTCTATTATTGTCTCTTCTGTTTGTAATTGATTCCTCCCTGTTATTGGTATTATGCTGTTGCCTTTACCATTATTAGTTTATTACTAAATCATGTTCACTTTATTAGACCAGTAGGTGTACATACGATCCATCGTCGCTACTCCACCGAGGTTAGTCTTGATACTTAATGGGCACCGCTATGGTGTGCTCATACTACACTTCTTTACATTTTTTTATAGATCCCAGTATATGATCAGTTGTAGGCTGTTGGGGTCATCGTAATGGAGACTCAAGTTAAACCTGTTGTTGTGTTCGCAAGCCTCGGAGTCACCTTGGTTTGTATTCATTTTCATTAGCTCCTTTCTGTTCTGGAACAGTATCGCATTTATTTTGGATAACTACCCTTAGAAACGCTGGAATTGTACTACCCGCTTTGGGAATTGTTATTGTTCAAAGTTATCTAATTTGAAGTTAATGAATATAAATGTTATTTCTCTAAATATTTGGCTTACCTAGTTTAGGGACCAGGTGCCATCAGGATTCCTTCGGAGGGATTTTTGGTTGTGACAATAAAAAAGACGAGTAACATTTCCCTAAGGGCGTTCGTGCATTTAATATAGGATAGATACAGTCACGCATACATGGAATATAGTACAGTAGCAACAATATTATAGTTATGGCAAGTAAATTTGAATATTGTACCTATGGCACGTTAATAGCCACTGAATATAGTGGTTTCTGAAAACTCATCTTCCTTTTGGGTGTGGTCAGTATGAAGGAAAACATATTCTGAAAAATATCTTAAAATGTTTTCATGTTTGGTTGGCTTAAATATTTTGGAAAATATTTTCCTCGTTACCTCATTTTTCTCCAATTGGAGGAAAATATTTTCCCAATAAAACAAAGAAAAATATTTTCCAAAGTTCCTTCTCAACCTTCCCCACACACCCCCACAAATGTACCCTTACACCTCCCCACCCACTTATCCAACCCCTCTCGATTTGAGGTCCGATTTTAAAACAAATTATTTATTTGGATTCGTGGGGGAATGGGTAATCAGGTTTTGGTTCGAACCTTGAGTTTTGACCATGTGGGCTCGAGAAAGATTTTTGACTTTTTGGGGAAAACTTTGAAAAACTCATTTTTATGCATTAGGGTTGATTCATTTAGCGTTTATTTATGTAATTAAGTAACTTGTGACTAGATATGAGCGAATTGGTGGTGGAATCAAGGAATAAAGCTATAACTAAAACGTGAATTGTGTTCGTGGCACCGATGTAAGTGTTTTGTCTAACCTTAGCTTGAGGTACTAGGGGTCATATATTATTTGTTACGTGAATTGTGGAATACGGCGTATAGACATGATGATGAGTATCTATACATCGATGTCAACCATCGGGGCGGGTGGCAAGTCTTCCATGAGATACACGAAATGGGATCAGGTTGCACGCCTGAAACAAGATACGAAATAAAAGTGAAATCCGCCTTTGCTTTCCTTATCGTTGTTAGTAGTTGGATTTTTGGTTCCTTTATATTCTCTAGATATTTTGTTTTTACCTGTTATTCCCCAAAGCATGCTTTTCCCCCTCCCATCTTTATTTATTTATTTGTGCTTAATTTGCTGTACATTATATAACTGCACAAGTTTATTTGGTATTCTGGTCCTAGCCTCCTCACTACCTCGCCGAGACTAGGCTAGACACTTAGCAGCACATAGGATCGGTTGTGTTGGCACTGCACTCTGCACTATGTGCAGATCTTGGAAAAGCCCTAGGAACGTTGTTTGAAGGCTACCTTCAGTCCACGTGGAGATCCAAGGTAGGCCTGCAGGTGTCCACAGGCCCTGCCGTCTCCTCTATTCCTTATTATGTGTTTCATTCCTTTTATTAAGAAATAGTGTATTGTTATTTTTCTTCTGACGTTGTATGTAGTAAATCTTAGACTGTCTATGACACTTGACACCAGGTCTTCGGTGCTTAAGGCATTAGCAATTGTAATAAATGCATATTTTAGATATTTTAATTTTTTCATCCGCTTAATTCAAATTTTCCTTGTTTATACATTATCACCTTTTGTTTGTTAAAACAAAATAATTGGTTAAGAAGTAACTTGTTTAATGTATTGGCTTGCCTAGCTCACATTAGTAGGCGCCATCATGACTCCTTATGGTGAAAAATTTGAGTCGTGACAAGTTGGTATCAGAACTCTAGGTTACATGGGTCTCACAGTTTACAAAAAAGCTTAGAAGAAATTGAGGGATCGGTATGGAGAAATATGTATTCTACCATATCGTGCAATTTTGTTTCTCAATGATAATTGAATTTTAACTCTGTTATTTTGTAGATTACGAGAACATGTTCTTCCTCTTGTACTGACCAGTAGCCCCACACCAAACAACAGCTCTCACAAAGGGAGGAGGGCAAGGCTGAGGACGTGCTAGAGGCCGAGGTAGGGACAGAGCACAGCCCCGACCAACAGCACCAATTGCAGAGCCTCAAGTTGACTTTGATGATAAGGTTTCGGCCCCAGCAGTTCTTGTGGGCCCAGCTCAGGTCCTATAATTGTTTATTGCTACCCCAATACTTCTAGATGCCCTGGTACATCTTGTTGGTCTTATAGAGAGTGTCACCCCAGCGCATACTTGTTTCCTGTAGCACCAGCCGTCTCTCAGGGTGGAGGAGGAGCCCAGACTCCTGCTGCTCACACTTCGGAGCAGGTAGCTCTCGAGTTCCAGACTCCAGCCGTACAAATAGTTGGAGTAGTTTAGGGTAGCTCACACCAGTGATGGTTTGTGGAGATTAGACAGTCCCTACTACTTTCAATGGTGCATTTTCGATGATCCCTAGGATTATCTAGATAGTTGTCATGAGGTTCTTAGGAACATGGGAATAAAGTAGACCAATGGGGTCGATCTTGTACGTTTTCGCTTTTCTGGATTCACCAAGACTTTGTCGAGGGATTTCTATTTTGCTAGGCCAGCCGGATCACCAGCTTTGACTCAGGAGCAGTTTACTAAGCTATTTCTGGAGATGTTTCTCCCCATTACTCAAAGAGAGGCATAATGGAGTCAGTTTGAGCATCTCCAGAGGGTTCTATGACGGTTACCTAGTAGGAGACCATATTTATCGTCTTGGCTCGTCATGTCCTTGTCATACGTCCCACCGAGAGAGAGAGAGGGGGTGAGAAGGTTCATTAATGGTCTTATTCAGATGATTCTTCTTTAGATGGTCAGGGTGTGTGAGTTCCTTCTAGGAGGCGGCCAATGTGGCCCAGAGAGTGGAGATGGTTCTATCGCAAGGAGATGGTCAGGGGTCTGACAAGAGGCCTCGTCATTCTAGTCAATTCAATGGTACCTTGTTTGGAGGTAGGGATTCACATGGTAGAGGCCATCCTCCTTGGCCTTTTCAATCGTCACTTCTGGTTTCTCACGGCTCTTCAGGTGGCCATAGTTCTCAGATACAGTATTCTGATCAGCAGTCCTACAATGCACCAGCTCCTATAACTGCACCGCTGCTTTGGAATATCCAAGGTTGTCAGCCCCAACAGCTGAGGGCTTGTTTTACTTGTGGCGACACGAGGCACATTGATAGGTAATTTCCTCGAGCATTGAGCAGTTATCTACATTAGGGTTCCCTTGTAATGGTTCAGGAATCGAGTGTTTCACATCCTGCCCAGCCAGCTAGAGGTATGGGTAGAGGTGATAGAGGTAGATGTAGATGAGTTAGAGGTGGAGCTCAGCCGCTAGAGGTGGAGGCCAGCCAGCAGCAGGCCATCCCGTAGATGTAGTTCAGGGTAATGGGCCCCAGCTCTGATGTTATGCTCTCCCAGCAAGGCCTGAGGTTGAGGCCTCTAGTGCACTTATTACATGTACGGTTCTGGTTTGTGATAGCGATGCTTCAATGTTATATGATCTAGGGTCTACATAATCATACGTGTCATCTTATTTTACACCGCATCTGGTTATGCCTAATGATTCTTTGAGTATCCTGATTATGTGTCTACACCAGTGGGTGATTCTCTTATGGTAGATCGAGTCCATCATTCATGTATAATTGTGATTAGAGGTCTTGAGACTCGTGTAGATTTGCTTCTTCTAGACATGGTCGATTATAATGCCATATTAGGGATGGACTAGTTATCACCTTACCACACTACGTTGGACTATCATGCCAAGACCGTGACTTTAGCCTTGCCGAGTTTACCTCGTTTAGAATGGAGAGGGACTCCAGATCATTCCACCCATAGTGTTATCTTTTATATGAAGGCTCGGCGTATGGTCAAGAAGGGGTCTTAGGCCTATTTGTCTTATGCTCGTAATTCTAATGCCGAGGTTCTTTCTATTGATTCTTTGCCTATTTTTGGTGAGTTTTCAGATGTTTTTACTTCAGATCTGCTGGTATACAGCCCGACAGGGATATTGACTTTTGCATTGATTTAGCTCTGGGCACCCAGCCCATTTCTATTTTTCCGTATCGTATGGACCTGTCTGTGTTGAAAGAGTTGAAAGAGCAGTTGCAATATTTACTTGAGAAGGGTTTCATTAGGGCGAGTGCTTCGCCTTGGGGTACACCGATGTTGTTTGTTAAAAAGAAGGACGGATCGATGATGATGTGTATTCATTACCGGTAGTTGAAAAAGGTTACAATCAAGAATAAGTATCTATTGCCAATGATTGATTATTTTTTTTATCAGCTTCAGGGTGCCAAGGTATTTTAGAGGATTGACATGACACCTGGCTACCACCAATTGAGGATTAGGGCATCCAATATCCCTAATATAGCTTTCCGCACTCGGTACATGCATTATGTATTATTGGTGATGTTATACGGATTGACAAATGCCCTAGAAACTTTTATGGATTTGATGAACCGAGTGTTCAGACCTTATTTGGATTCGTTCGCGATGGTATTCGTTGATGGCATTTTGATATATTCCCGCAACCGGGAGGAGCACAAGCAACATCTTAGACTGGTTCTTCAGACCTTGAAGGATAGCCAGTTATAAGCTAAGTTCTCTAATAGTGAGTTTTTATTGAGTTCAGTTGCATTCTTGGGTTATGTTGTATCAGCAGAGGGTATCCAGGTTGATCCAAAGAAGATTGAGCCAGTCAAAAACCAGCCTAGACCACCATCAACTATAGAGATTCAGAGTTTCTTGGGATTGGAATGCTAGTATCATCTATTCGTGGAGGGATTTTCATCTATTGCATCCCCGATGACTAGGTTAACCCAGAACGGCTTCCAGTTCAGATGATCGGATGAGCGTGAGGCGAGCTTTCAAAAGCTCAAGACAACTTTGACTATAGCACCAATGTTGGTTTAGCCTACAGATTCAAGGCCTTATATGGTTTATTGTATTGTATCTCACATTGGACTAGGTGCAGTTTTGATGCAGGATGGTAAGATCATTGCATATGCTTCGCAGCAGTAGACAATTCATGAGAAGAACTATTAGGTTCATGAATTGGAGTTGGCAGCCATTGTTTAGGCGTTGAAGATTTGGAGGCATTATTTGTATGGTGTGGCATGTCAGGCGTTCACGGATCACAAGAGTCTGCAGTATTTGTTCAAGCAAAAGGAGTTGAATTTGAGGTAGAGAAGGTGGTTGGAGTTTTAAAAAGAATATGATATCACCATCTTATATCATCCAGGGAAGGACAATGTGGTGGCCGATGCTTTGAGTAGGATGTCGGCCAGTATGGGAAGTCTTGCTTATATTCTGAATGGTGAGGGACCACTATCTTTGGATATTCAGGCTTTTGCCCTTCAGTTCGTGAGTTTGGGTGTTCTTGAGCCCAACTGTGTGTTAGCTTGCACACTCGCTCGTTCTTCATTATTGGAGAATATTAGAGATCTGTAGTATAATTATCCTCATTTGTGTGTCCCTAGAGACACGGTATATCATGGAGGTGCCAAGCAGATTACCTTAGATGATGAGGGAGTTTTGAGATTTCAGGGTCGAGTTTGTGTGCCTAATATGGATGGACTCCAAGAGTTGATTCTAAATGAGGCCCATAGTTCCCAGTACTCTATTCATCCGGGCGCCACAAAGATGTATCAAAATTTGCGGCAGTATTATTAGTGGAGGAAGATTAAAAGGATATCATTGCATATGTGTCTCATTGTTTGAATTATCGGCAGGTTAAGCCCGATGGTTCATTTCAGAAGATTGAGATTCCTTGGTGGAAGTGGGAGCGTATCACTATGGACTTCATTATTGGACTCCCATGGACTCAGAGAAAGTTTGATATAGTTTGGGTTATTATAGATAGGCTAACCAAGTAAGCACATTTCATTCATGTTGCAGTCTCCTATTATTCCAAGAGGTTAGCTGAGATCTATATCCGGGAGATTGTTCGCCTTCATGATGTGCCCGTGTCTATCATTTCAGATTGAGGTACTCAGTTTACCTCACATTTGTGGAGAGCATTTCAGCGAGAGTTGGGCACACTGGTTGAGTTGAGCATAACATTTTTTCCTCAGATGGACGGACAGCCCGAGCGGACTATTCAGATTTTGGAGATTATGCTCCGAGCTTGTGTCATTGACATTGGAGGCTCGTGGGATTAGTTTTTTTCCTTTATCAGAGTTTGCCTACAATAACAGCTATCAGTCGAGTATCCAAATGGCTCCTTTTGAGGGTTTGTATGGTAGGCGATGTTGGTGTCAAGTTGGGTAGTTTGAGCCAGAAGTGGCTCGGTTGTTGGGTACGGATCTAGTTCAGGAGACCTTGGACAAGTTCAAGATCATTCAAGATAGGCTTCGTACAGCTCAGTCCAGGCAAAAATGTTATTTCGACTGCAAGGTTCGTGATTAGCATTCATGGTTGGTGAGCGGGTATTACTTCAAGTGTCGCCTATGAAGGACGTGATGCGATTTGGGAAAAAGGGAAAGCTTATGAACTTGCATTCCCGTCGAGCTTATCAGTTGTGCATCCGGTGTTTCATGTGTCCATGCTTCGGAAGTATCACGGCGATCCACCCCACGTGTTAGATTTTAGTAGAGTCTAGTTGGAAAAGGACTTGTCTATGAGGAGGAGCCGGTAGCTGTTTTAGACACGCAGGTTTGTCAGTTGAGATCAAAGAGTTCTCCTTTTGTTTGTGTTCAGTGGAGTGGTCAGCCTGCTAAGGCATCGACCTGGGTGTCCGATTCCGATATGTGGAATCGTTATCCCCATTTTTTTCTCTTCTCATATACTTCCTTCTTATATCCGTTCGAGGACGAACATTTATTTTAGAGGTGGAGAATGTCTTGTTATTCAAATGAATTCTGCATTCTGAGGCCTTAAAAACCTCTTTTAGCACCACCTCGATTTGCATGCGCAGTCCGACCATGTAGCCGGAAATCCTATATGTGAAAATATGTGAAAATGATAAATTTTCACAATAAAATTAATTAATTTGACTTCGGTGAACGTTTTAGGTAAACGGAATTGGATCCGTGATTTGGTCGCCCCGGAGGATCCATTGCAAAATATAGGAGTTGGGCGTATGCCCGGAATAGAATTTCGAGGTCTCAAGTCCGAGAAATGAATTTCTAAAAAAATGATTTTCTAATAAAAAATATAAAGGTTTTTGAAAGTTAAATGTTATGTGAAACCTATGGCATTAGGCCCGTAATATGGTTTCGGAGCCCTGTACAGGTTCAATATGATTTATATGTATTGACTGTGAAGTTTGGTAAGAAACAGAATCCATTTGACATGATTCGGACCATAAATGCAAAATTTGATGTTTAAAAAAGATTCGTTGGTTTTGAGGTTTAATTCGATGTTCATTAGGTTATTTTTGTGATTTGAATATGCAAATAAGTTTGTGGTATATTTTTTGAGATTGTGTGTCTGTTTTGTTTGGAGCCCTGAGGGCTCGGGTGAGTTTTGGATTGGCCACAGGGTGCATTTTGGACTTAGAAAATTGCAGATGTCTCAGCTGGTGTATCAAGTTTGTAGGCTTCACAAATGGGAGATCGCAAATGCGAAACCTCCATCGCAAATGTGAAACAAGGATCTAGGCAGGCCTGATCGCAAATACGGCCACTTGGTTCACAAATGCGGAAGGCCTAGTTGCAAATGTGACGCCTGTTTCGCAAATACGAAACTCTCTTTTGATGCATGGGGTCGCAAATGCGGCCCAACCTTCAAATTTTTCATCTTGCAATTGCGAGACTTCCTTCGCATTTCCCAAGGTAGCAGAGATCGCGCTTCGCATATGCGAACCCTTGTTCGCAATTACCACATCTGAGATTTGCAACTTTTATACTTAGGTGAATTTTAACCCATTTTTCATATCCTCGCAAAATTTAAACACACTACGGCCATTTTTCAAAGGCAATTGTAAGTTTCAACTAGTTTTCTTCAATTATTAACATCTTTTAACATTATTTCAACTTTAAATCAATAATTTTCATTGGGAAAATTGGGTGTTTTGGGTAGAACCTAGGTTTTTCAAAAATTGGGGATTTTGATCTCGATTTGAGGTCTGACTTAAAAAAAATTATATATTTGGGTTCGTGGGGAAATGGATTATCAGGTTTTGGTTCGAACCTCAGGTTTTAACCATGTGGACCAGGGGGTATTTTTTACTTTTTGGGTCTCGTATTATAAATATTTTGACTCTGTTGCAATTTATTGCGCTACACATGTTGTTATTATTATTGTTCCCTTGCCTAAATGTTTGTTTTTAAATATTAATGTTCCTTTGTTGGGAATTTGTTATATTGCTCTTGTTCCCTTTCCAGGATTCTTTGTAATTATTATTGGTTTGTAACAGGGATAGTGTGGCAAGCCAGCCACAAGATTTTTGAAATAGGAGCGGGTGGCACGCCTTCCACAAGATATATAAAATGGGAGTGGGTGGAACGCCTGCCACAAGATATATGAAATGCGGGTTGCACGCCTGCCACAAGTTAATTGAAATAAGAGTGGGTGGCACGCCTGCCACAAGATATTTGAAATGGGAACGGGTGGCACGCCTGCCACAAGATATTTGAAATGGGAGGGGGTTGCACGCCTGCCACAAGACATACGAAATGGGAAAGAGTGGCACTCCTAACAATAAATACATGAAATGGGAGCAGGTGGCACGTCTGCAACGAGATACAAGAAATGAGATCGGGTTGCACGCCTGCAACAAGATGCAGAATTAGAGTGAAATTCTCCTTTGCTTTCCTTATCGTTATTAGTAGTTGGATTTTTGGTTCCTTTATAATTCTCTTGATATTCTATTTTTACCTGTTATTCCCGAAGTATGCTTTTCCCCCTCCCATCTTTATTTGTTTATCTTCTATTACTTTCCGATGTACATTATATACCTACACATGTTTATTTAGTAGTCTGGTCCTAGCCTCATCACTACCTCACCATGGGGTCGTTTGTACTTATATTGCATCCTGCAGTATGTGCAGATCCTGGAGAAGCCCTTGGACCGTAGTTTGGAGGTTACCTTCAGCCCACGTAGAGATCCAAGGTAGACTTGCAGGCGTCTGAAGGCACTGATATCTCCTCTATCCCTTATTCCCTGTTTCTTTTCCCCTTTAATTCAGAAACAGTGTATTCTTGTATTTCTTCAAACTTTATATGTAGTAAATCTTAGACGTCTGTGACATTGCGACACCTGGCAGTGGGTGCTTAAGGCTTTAGCAGTTGTAAGCGATGAAGATTTCAGATATTTTATTATTTTCGTCCGCTTAATTTAAATTTTCGTTATTTATAGTTATCACTTTTTGTTTGTTAAAAAAAAAAAATTATTGAGAAGTTATTAGTTTAAAGGATTGACTTTCCTAGCTCACATTAGTAGGTGTCATCACGACTTATGTGGGTGGAAACTCCGGCTCGTGACAGATGTACCCAATCTATTCTAATAACATCCATACAAAAGAAAGCAAACATTTGATATTTGTTTGCTACAAATAGCTAATTGGCTAAGATTGGAAATATTTTAGTAATTGGTCTGTTTTTATTCTAAAATATTTATAAATAGACATAGCTGGTAATTTTTCTATTTTCTATACTTCCTACCTCGTGGTCTCCTTATTTAGGCTCTAGAGCTTAATTTTTTATCTGCATCTTATGTTTTCATTTTATAGCTGGAAAATTTAAGCTCTAGAGCTTAAGATTTTATTTTTTAACTGGACAACTTAAGCTCTAGAGCTAGAGTTAAAGTTTTTCAGTACAAAAGAAAACCTTCAGCCCATGGGCTGAACTTTGGTGAAAAAGCGGGTACGCTTGTAATTTTTTTGCAAAGCGGACACAAGATAAAATGTGGCACAAAAAATGGGTATATATGCAAATGCCCCAATACTTTCGGCCTAATTTCAGAACAAACCCATAGAACCCTCTAGATCCTTAATCTTAACCCTTCATTTACATTAGATGGTGTCCAGCGTTCTTCTTCCTCTTTTGACCAAACGCCAAATTCTCCGACCCAACCTAGAAAATAATTCACCATTTTTGGCTTATAATCTCTACTCATGCTACTATCGCTACCATTGCTTCCAACGTTCAAAATTGAACGGCCAACTTGACTCAGAATTTAATTTTATCTATTTAAAATCTCGCCAAAAATCAACCCTAATTTTTTCATATATATAGTGGCATTAGGGAAACAATTTGAAGAGGCGTGAACTCCCTCCTTTAACCTTAAGCTTCAGCCGCCCTTTTACCCAAAAACAGGGTCGTCACCCGCACCTTTACCCCTAAAATACTAAAGATTCATCCGCCATTTTACTACAAAAACGATGGTTCAGCCACCCACTTTCACCCCAAAGTCGAGAGTTTTTTAGCCACCTCTATTAATTCACTTCTCTAATTAAAGACAGAGTACTCTAGTTATCTTTGTATTTCTAGCCATTACGAAGGTTTATTTGCTTATTCCGGCGACTAACGATAGTCTGAGGTAGCGAGTTTGAAGTCGGAGTTCAATAGTGCATCTAAGACCCCGCCTCAGTTTACTGCCCACAAAAAGATACACTTGGATCAAAAATGGAAACTCACCGGAGACTCAGCACTACTCAAGTGTGGAGTCGTCATATCTCATATTCCTGTAGATGCACCGGATAGCTAGAAAAACAAGCAAAACACTTAGGATGCCTCTGACGTCTTTCATACTTGTTGTTTTTCTTTTTCCATTCATTCTTGTCTAGTTTATATGATCCTTGATTTATCTGTGTGTGGTTGGGTTGACTTCAAGGTTCGGATGTTATAACATTTAGGAGTCGCCACTAAGTTAAATTAATTTCGGATCTGCTAGTTTAAACTTGTGTCTCATTCCTTAGTTCATTAACATGGTTATTTTGCTTAAAACTTGTAAGAGCAGGCTTTGGCTAAATCTTGGCTATCTAAACTATTTTACTTTTTTTTTCTTTCTTTATTTATCATAAGTTAAAAAATTGAAGTTTTTCATTCTTAATAAACGGAAAAGAACGAGACTCTCAACACATTTTTGGGCTCTTCGATGAATTATAATTAGCAAGGACTATTTTTTAAGGCGAATTAAGTTCTGTTGATCCAATATTAATTATTTCTTTCTGAGTTTAAACTTTTATAATGAAACGGGCTTCAAAATTGAATTCTTTATAAAATCAGATTCTAGTCTCGGCTTTAGCAGGTTTTGCTCCCTTTAAATACTTGAGGATTACACTTTTTATTTATTTATTTGTTTAATTATTTATTATTATATTGTCTTTGAAAAATAAATCTTATAAACTCCTTCATTCTAATGCCTAATCACGACAAAAATAGAGTTTGATGTCATAATTATAAGTAATCTATTGGAATACTCAATTATGATTTGTTTTCTTAAAATACTTTATAATATTTATATCTTAAGATGTTGAGTTAATTAACCTAAGTTTGGGCGATTAACTATTTTTAACGGATCTTAAAAGGTGCCTTACCCCTTCTTTTTGAGATAATTAGAACCCTTACCCATAATCTTAAGGTTAAGCAGACCGTAAAATATAGAGTTAATTTTAAACACTATTTAGCTAAAGTAAGTGTCCTAATTTACTTTTAAGTAATTAGGTGGCAACTCTTTTTAAATAAATAAACCTCAAATTATTAATATGTTATACTCTAATTTTATCCGTGTTAAAATAGGATATAACAGCATAGCGACTCTGCTGGGAATTCTAGGTTCTAAACCATAAAAAACTTAGGTTAATAATAAAAATTAATTTGTGTGTTTTTCATCATCATGATGCTTATTTGAATTGTCTTTATATGATAAACTATATTGTATGAATTGTGTATCTGTTCTTATTGCTTCATATAAATTGTCATCCCGTTCCACTTCCTCCACTTTTGGAAAACTCACACTCTGCACATATCTAGCGGTTACGTGGTTTGCGGCCATGCACTTTTCAAAAAGTACCTTTTAGTGACAAGTTTACGGGTAAATCAATTAGCGGTGCAATTGACACTCGCGGGTTCTCCGCTCTCAAGTTGTCTGCTTGGGAGAAGACCAGTCTAGAAAAACCCACTCTAGTCAGCCTAGGATAGAGCTAAACCACATGTCTTTTAAGAACACGCATCATTTTAACCTTGTGTGATTTAATACCCGAGGTATATTAAATCTATTAATTAACATTAACAAAATGTCCAAGTGGGTTTTCAACCCCAAATGAACCTTATCACGATATGTGCATCATTTGAAGAGTGAACATGCCAATTATGCGGATCATTTGCTCTAAATTAATTAAATTCTAATTAAAGGAGCATGACTAACTTATTTAATATGTATGAAAAGTTTCAATATGCACAATTAACAAGAAGTTTAGATATGACAACATATAATACATTCATTTGATGAAAATATACTTTTTTTTTATCCAGAAAGAGAGGTTTAAGTGATTTATGTATGATATTTTCATTTTAAAAAATATAGAATTATTTAATTAATTTACAGGAATGGAGTGACACATAATGACATATTTATCTTCCAAATAACATGTTAGGCTTACCTCTGGTACAAAGAGACCCCCACGTATTAGGACACGCTATTATTTGCTCTTTGGAATGCGTCACATGTTTTGCTTACCTACTTGTTTACTTGCTATGTTACTTACTCGACTTTATATTTTTACTAACAATATCTGTTGTTTTTCAGAAAAAGTAAATATTAGCTATCCAACTTGCTATATCTTTATTTAAATATATACTTTTATTTTTTCATATATTTTTCCTTTTTCTTATTTTTATATTATTTTTCTGAATTAATAGTAATAATCACCAATCATTCCGCGCATAACGACTTTAGAGCATCATTTTAGTATTTACTTAGGCATAATTTTTTGTAGGTCTACTCAAATTCGTAGAATGTAATTAAGATATCCTTAGACTCTCAGTATTTTCTATTTATATAAAGTACGATGTCTTTTCCATAAACTCTTCACTAGGCTCGGTTCGTCATGAAATTTTTCGGCATTTTTGCCTTAAACTAGCATTAACAATTTTTAAGCAACAATGAGCATCTTTTAATAAACAACTGGTGTAATATTTCATAATTAGAAAATATTTTTCCCATCTAATCCGTGAGTTAATTTTATTCGTGTTCTTTTCTTTGTTATAAATAGAGAGATTTTACACTTCTATTTAAGGTGAATGTCTTTAATTAGAGAGATTCTAGAGTCCTATTATTGGTAGCTAAATCATCCCACTCCCTATAAATAAAGGGGTCTTCTACCATTGTAACACATCCCTAACAATCTCTAAGTATTAATAAGAATACTTCTCTCTCTATTCTCTCTATTGCTCTTGTTCTTGCATTATTGTTCTTGTCTTTATATTATTTCATAACACGTTATCAGCACGAGACTCTACCGTCTCAAGAACCATTCTCGAAAACTCTAAGGTATTTCCCTCTTCCTAATTTAATTTTCGATTATGTCTGACATTACGAAAAGAAAGTTCGTTGCCCTTGAAATTTCGGGCAAGAACTATATGACATGGGTGTTGGATGCTGAAATCCACTTAGATGCTGTGGGTCTCGGAGACACCATTAAAGATAGAGAAAAAGCATCCACCCAAGACTGTACGAAGGCCTTGATTTTCTTGCGCCATCACCTTGATGAAGGTTTGAAGATTGAATATCTCACCGTCAAGGATCCACTCATCTTGTGGAACGGCTTAAAGGAGAGATATGACAACCTGAAGTTGGTCACTCTGCCACAAGCACGATATGATTGGGCTCATCTGAGGCTCAGGACTTTAAGTCCGTTTCTGAATATAATTCTGCAATGTTCAGAATTACTTCTAAATTGAAGCTATGCGGAGATAAAATCTCCGATTATGATATGCTTGAGAAAACGTTTACAACGTTTCATCCCTCCAATATGATACTGCAACAACAGTACAGAGAGAAAGGCTTTACAAAGTACTCTGAACTGATTTCTCTTCTACTAGTGGCTGAGCGAAATAATGACCTGCTCATGAGAAATCACGAAAATCGACCCACTGGGTCTACACCACTGCCTGAAGCAGATAAGGTGCACTCTCATTATGCCAAACATGAAAATGGCCATGGTCATGGTCGTAAACGGGATCATAGCCAGGGACGTAGACAAGGAAGAAATTCCAATGAAGTCCGTCAACCCCCAAGGAGAGATAACCACCGAAAGCAGAAACGGGATCATGAAGATCCTAAGGCAAATGGTTCAGAAACTATATGTTATCGTTGCGGTGGGAAAGGGCACTGGTCAAAGACTTGCCGTATACCAAGACACTTGGTTGACCTTTATCAAGCATCTCGAAAGAGTAAAGGCCCTGAAACAAATTTTGTCTATGACGACAACTTGGACATCACCCACCTGGATGTGGTAGACTATTTGAGCAACCCGAGGGGAAAATAGACCACCTAATCGGTGATGGGTCCGTGATGAAAGAAGATGGAGTTATTTGATTTTGTTCTACTTATTTGTATTAGTTAGTGATAAACTAATAGTCATTAGTATTAGCTCGTATTAGTTAGTTCATGATGCAATGTTAGCAGTAGTTCTTTAGAATGTCTTCAATATGCTCAAATATCAATAATATTTTTATTTTCCAGTAGGGGTAATCGACTAGCCTGAAAAACTAGTCGATTATCTAATATTTTCGCACTAAAGCTGAAAAACAACTGATCGACAATCGATTGTCTATGTCTAACAATTGATTGTCTTTAGACAGTATAATCTGGAATTTTTGAAAAATCATCCACAATCGATTGTCTATGTCTAACAATCGATTGTTGTTAGACAGTGTAATCTGGAATTTTTCAAAAATCATCCACAATCGATTGTCTATGTCTAACAATCGATTGTCGTTAGACAGTGTAATCTGGAATTTTTCAAAAATCATCCACAATCGATTGTCTATGTCTAACAATCGATTGTCGTTAGACAGTGTAATCTGGAATTTTTCAAAAATCATCCACAATCGATTGTCTGTGTCTAACAATCGATTGTCGTTAGACAGTGTAATCTGGAATTTTTCAAAAATCATCCACAATCGATTGTCTATGTCTAACAATCGATTGTCGTTAGACAGTGTGATCCGGAATTTTTCAAAATTAATCAACAATCGATTGTCAATGTTAAACAATCGATTGTGTGTGAAAAATGCTTAAACTTAAAATTTTCAAGCTGCATAGTAATCGATTATGGATAACATATCTGATTTTGTTAGTCAACTGTTAGCAGCAGATTTTGAAAATATTATGTGACACAAACAAATTGAACTTTTTTATTCTTATGTTCGTATATCTCTTTTGTATGTCAAACTATGGGATAGCAAATATGGATATCTCACAAAGCGAACTTGGATCAACGTCCAACTGTAAAAGTATTTGCCTAGTTGATTCATGTACTACACATACAATACTCAAAGAAAAGAAATATTTCTCTCAACTAAATATGTGTAAGGAAAACGTTACTACAATCTCTGGAAGTATTAAATTGATTGAAGGCTCCGGAAGAGCAATTGTAACTCTGCCCAAAGGCACGACTTTAATCATAGAGAATGCAATGTTCTCCTCCAAGTCTAAGAGAAACTTGTTGAGTTTTAAAGATGTACGCCGGAATGGCTATCATATTGAGACAATGGATGAAGATAATCTTGAATATCTCGTCATCACAAAGAATGTCTCCGGCCAAAAGAGGGTTATTGAGAAATTCCCGTCTTTATCTTGTGGCCTGTATTGGACAAGAATTAGTGCAATTGAGGCACATTCAACAGTAAACCAAAGGGTTACTGATTCCAATACCATTGTAATTTGGCATGATCGATTGGGACACCCAGGATCGGTCATGATGAGACGGATTATAGAAAGCTCATATGGGCATCCGTTAAATAATTTCAAAATTCTTTCGAATAATGAATATCCTTGCACTTCGTGTTATCAAGGCAAGTTGATTATCAGGCCATCACCAACAAAGGTTGGGACTGAGTCACCCACGTTTCTGGAACGTATACAAGGGGACATTTGTGGACCTATTCACCCACCTAGTGGGTCGTTTAGGTATTTCATGGTCTTGATAGACGCATCCTGTAGATGGTCTCATGTGTGCCTGTTGTCATCACGCAACCTTGCGTTTGCGAAATTAATGGCACAAATAATTCGACTACGAGCACAATTTCCAGATAATCCAATCAAGTCCATTAGACAGGATAATGCTGCTGAGTTTACATCCCAAGCATTTAATGATTATTGCTTATCAATCGGGATAAAAGTTGAACATTTTGTAGCTCATGTTCACACTCAAAACGGTCTTGCAGAATCGTTAATTAAACGCCTGCAGTTGATTGCAAGGCCATTACTTATGAGAACGAGACTGCCCACTTCGGTATGGGGTCACGCCATCTTACATGCAGCAATGCTAATTCGTCTCAGACCGACGAATTACCACAAGTATTCCCCGTTGCAATTGGTTTTGGGTCATGAACCCAATATATCCCATTTAAGAATTTTTGGATGCGCAGTATATGTGCCTATAGCACCGCCATCCCGCACCAAAATGGGTCCGCAAAGAAGGTTAGGAATATATGTTGGGTTTGAATAGCCCTCCATCATTCGCTAACTCGAAACATTGACAGGCGAAGTGTTTACTGCACGATTTGCAGACTGTCGATTCGATGAGACACTTTTCCCAAAATTAGGGGGAGAAGTTGGTGAAACCAAACGGGAGATTTTGTGGAAAAATGCATCATTATCTCATCTTGATCCACATACCTCTATTTGTGAAAGAGAGGTACAAAAGATTATCCATTTGCAAAGAATAGCAAATCAAATGCCTGACACATTTATGGACTTGAAGAGGATAACGAAATCCCACATTTCCCGCGGAAAATGTTCCAATCCGTATTGATGTCCCTGTTGGACAATCATCTAGTGTCATAACCAATGAGTTGAATGCACGCCTGAAGCGTGGCAGACCATTAGGTTCCAAAGATCGAAATCCTTGAAAGAGGAAAAAGAATGATCAAAATGACACCACGAAAGAATCTCATGAGGAAATTCATGATTTAACAAATTCTGAGATTCATGAAGAATCCATTGAGCCCGAGACTCTGGAAAATACGGAACTATCCCTAAATCCAATTAATATTGAGTTAAATATTAATCGAGTGGATATTGTGGTGGATAATGCCATTGCTTATAATGTCGCATCTAGCATTATGCAAGAATGTGAGGATCTCGAACCTCAATCTGTTGAAGAATGTCGAAAAAGACAGGATTGGCCAAAGTGGCAAGAAGCAATTCAATCAGAATTGAATTCGCTGGCAAAACGTGAAGTTTTTGGCCCTATAGTTGAAACACCTAATGGTGTTAAGCCTGTCGGCTATAAATGGGTCTTTGTACGCAAAAGAAATGAGAAAAACGAGGTACAAAGATATAAGGCACGCCTTGTTGCACAAGGTTTTTCTCAAAGGCCTGGTGTCGATTATGAAGGGACATATTCGCCTGTAATGGATGCGATAACCTTTCGTTATCTCATAAGTTTTGCTATCCATGAAAAGCTTGACATGCACTTAATGGATGTGGTTACTGCCTATCTTTATGGCTCACTTGATAATGAGATATACATGAAAATTACCGATGGACTCAAGATGCCAAACGCGCATAATTCAAAATCTCGGGAAATGTTCTCAATTAAATTTCAAAGATCCTTGTATGGTCTAAAGCAATCTGGACGAATGTGGTATAATCGTCTTAGTGAGTACTTGTTAAAAGAAGGCTATATAAATGACGCCATTTGCCCGTGTGTTTTTATAAAGAAAACAACATCGGAATTTGTTGTACTTGCCGTATATGTCGATGACATAAACCTTATTGGAACCCCTATAGAACTCCAAAAGGCAATTGATTATCTAAAGGATGAATTCGAGATGAAAGATCTCGGAAAGACTAAACTATGTCTTGGTTTGCAAATTGAATATTTGGCAAACGGAATTTTTGTTCATCAATCTACCTATACAGAAAAGGTACTGAAACGGTTTTACATGGATGAAGCACATCCTTTAAGTACACCGATGGTTGTTCGATCACTTGATGTGAACAAAGATCCATTCCGACCACAAGAAAGGAATGAAGAGCTACTTGGTCCTGAAGTACCATATCTTAGCGCAATTGGCGCACTAATGTATCTTGCAAATACTACAAGGCCTGACATATCATTTTCAGTTAATGTCGTAGCAAGATTTAGCTCGGCTCCTACGATGAGACATTGGAATGGGATCAAACACATATTGCGGTACCTAAAGGGAACTACCGGTATGGGCTTATTTTATGGCAAGAATTGCAGCCCGAATCTTGTTGGTTATGCTGATGCTGGATATTTGCCCGACCCACACAAGGCTCGATCTCAAACGGGTTATGTGTTTACCTATGGAGAAACCGCCATATCTTGGCGATCGACTAAGCAATCAATTGTGGCTACTTCATCTAATCATGCCGAGATAATTGCTATTCATGAAGCAAGTCGGGAGTGTGTGTGGTTGAGGTCTATAATACATCATATCCAAGACAAATGTGGTTTGAAGTGTGATAAACTACCCACAACTTTGTATGAAGACAATGCAGCATGTATAGCTCAATTGAAGGGAGGATTCATAAAAGGAGATAGAACGAAGCATATTTCACCAAAGTTATTCTTCACACATGATCTTCAAAAGAATGGTGATATCAATGTTCAACAGATTAGTTCAAGCGACAATATGGCTGATTTGTTCACAAAATCTCTACCAAAGTCAACCTTCAAGAAGCTAGTTCACAAGATCGGGATGCGAAGACTTAAGGACATAATTTGATGTTCTTATCAGGGGGAGTTAATGCGCGTTGCACTCTTTTTCCCTTACAAGGTTTTGTCCCACCGGGTTTTCCTTGCGAGGTTTTTAACGAGGCAACCAATAGGCGCATATTCAAACATGTGTACTCTTTTTCCTTACTTTAATTTTTCCCATTGGGTTTTGTTTTAAGGTTTTAACGAGGCACATCATTGAATAGACATTCAAGGGGGAGTGTTATAAATAGAGAGATTTTACACTTCTATTTAAGGTGAATGTCTTTAATTAGAGAGATTCTAGAGTCCTATTATTGGTAGCTAAATCATCCCACTCCCTATAAATAAAGGGGTCTTCTACCATTGTAACACATCCCTAACAATCTCTAAGTATTAGTAAGAATACTTCTCTCTCTCTATTCTCTCTATTGCTCTTGTTCTTGCATTATTGTTCTTGTCTTTATATTATTTCATAACATTCTTAAAATAGTTACATATTTTTTAAATATTGGCACTCGTGCCTCACAGAATATGCATACCTTCGATTCTTCTCATCAAATCTACTTACTACTATACCTATTTTATCATTCGTGTCAATTCCCATTTACAAATTGGTAGTGTTCAAACTTGCGCAATCAACCGAGCAATAGAAGGACACTATTTTGGTCAATTTGCATCATCAAATTATTTTTACCTATTCAATTCAAGTGTCTGTATCGTCTTATTTCGGGTCGTCCACATTAGTCTTCACGCACCCGTTAATTCTAAGCTATGGCATATAAGTAGAAGTACTAGCCCATAACTCTCAAAACTGTTTGATACGGTATTTCGGTCCTCGACAACTTTATGATTTGTCAACGCTAAAAATTAAAAATAATAATAAAGTCATTTCATGTCTAATTAACTTTTATATCCTAATTAAGTATCTTGATTTTGAGTTTGTCGATATTCAAACAGCCAAAATTTATTTTCAACATCAAAATTATTCGTTTCCAGCCTAGTTGAAACACGGTCTATATAAGACTCAGTCTCCTTACAGCAAAATTTCCATTTCCCTTCATGAAAGAAATTGGTGTAGATTCTTGGCAAGCAGGTTGAGTATGCTCGAAAGGAATATCATGCCATGGAATAATAATAAAAAACATCTTTAAGATTTGGGGCAATTTTTTGGAAAATTCAAAAGTTATGCAAAGAAAAGTAATTATGCTAGAGCTAAAGCTTTTATATTCGACATAAGTCGGCCTTTCACAAAACATTAAATCAATTTATTTTCACGTCAATAAGTCTCAAGTGTTTTAGAGCCTTGCAGATAACAATACATTCACGTCCATCCATTTTACAATTTAGGCATTCACTTCTAGTTTAGAGCTCCTACATAATCATATCATGAATTAATCTATCTAATTACACACTTTTAGTTGGTGCATTTATTTGATTCTGATAAATACACTAACATTTTACTTCTATTTTGTAAAGTTTCATTATTCCTTTAAAGTTTGCCTAGTATTAAACACTATTTTGGTTGCGAATATGCAAAAAGGACGAAGCTATAATGGCAGATAGATTTGAAGCATTCAGTACCGGTATGAGATTGCTGCAAGCAGAAGGTGATGATACCGAGGTAAATGTGGTATGAAGAAACTTACTGGTTAATTTGGGAAGAACATTCAACCTTATTCCAAATGCAACCTCTGCTTCTAGCTCAAACCGAAATATTTTCTTAACCATATCCCCTTGCACAGCTCCTACTTATGCAATCTCTACGCAACATCCATGAACTTGCAACCCCAATAAAGTCATGATAATGCCTCCCATAACCACGTCTCCATTTGAAGAAAGAGAGCAAAACCAACTAGCAGTAAGCCCTCATAAGAAACATGAAAAAGAAATCCATCAAATTTGTCGTATAGATTTGGATAAAAAAACCCTATGATTTATGAAAGTCATTGAAGAAGAATTGCAATCAAGAAATTACCAAATTCTACGATATGAAGACCTATGCCTGCAGCCAGATGTTGAACTTCCACCTGGGTACAAGTTTCCAAAATTCAATACATTCAACGGAAAAGGAAATCCTACTTTCTCATTTAAAAGACTATTGCAGCATATTATTGGGGATTGGACATAATGAATCCATTCAAATGAAGTTGTTCATTAGGAGTCTATTAGGGCTAGCATTTGATTGGTTCACTCAACAAGATATTAGCAAATGGTATACGTGGGATTACATGGTCCATGATTTTGTAGAACACTATAAGTTTAATATTGGAGATAGTCCAAAGCTTTGTGATATGCATGAAGTAGAAAGAATCAATATGAGTCTTTTGCAGAATATGCCATATGATGGAGATTGGAGTCTTCAGAAATACGCTCTCAATTGCCCGAGAATTAGTTGATTTCCACCTTCATCGAAATGCAAAAAGGTATATACTATGAAAACTTTCTATGCGCTCGGCTACGTAATTTCTCGGATTTGGTTAGAGTTGGAAAATTGATAGAAGCAAGCATTCGAGCAGGAAAAATTATTGACAACTCAAAATTACAAGCCACTTTCCAAGATGAGACACTCAAGAATTTACAAAGCAAAAAGAGGAAGATAGATTTTACTTCCATTCCCGCTTATCAGCCACAATCTCAACAAAATAGCCAGCTGCTACAATCTCATATACAACTAAAACCTACTCAGGAAAGCATTCAACATCAAGATTATCAAGATCAATCTAGATATCGCCACTCAGAGAACCTAAAATTCTGCTCTTTTACTCCTCCGAAAGAATCATTGAGCAGCATATTTGAGAGATTGAAAGCGGAAGGACTTTCACAACCAAGGAAAGGATGAATCCCGCAAAATCTTGCTCCAAATTTTGATTGGTCTAAAACTTGTGCATACCACTAATATATTCAAGGCCATGACACATAAGAATGCCCATCACTTAAGCATAAGATTCAGAACATGATTGAAAACAACAAGGTAATTGTGCACCAAGAGCAACCATGCAACAACTATGACCCTTCAATCGCTAATTCCATCGTGGTTGAAGGTGATCTTTCAAAGCTGGAACCAAGACCTTTGAAGAGAAAACGTGAAGCTAAAAATAAAGATTGACTAGAGTTTTTCATCTCTGCTATTTTATCTGCCCTTTCATGATTTACTCTTTTTTATGTACTTTTGTTAAACTTCTGTATGAAGTACGTTTTGACCAGATTCGCGTTTAAAAGAGGATATGTAGGCAACCCTATGGGTTCGGTCTCATCATAATAAAAACCTTATTTACCCCAAATGACAAAACCGGGACAGGTCTTTGCAGAAGGATCCTCATCATTCAGCAAAATAGAAAATGAAATCTCGAGCTATGTATTTGTTACAAGCACAACAACTAATTGGAGAATGCCATGGCGATAAGTTGCAGATTCAAAGGCAAAATTTGACGTTCAATGAAAGGCAACCACTTTATTTTATACTAACAAATTTGCTTTGTTCTTGAACAGTATTACACGCTACCGCAAAGTTCAGCCACAAGATTCATGCAAATCAAAGGATGAAGCCAAGCCAGCATAAATCAAGCTTTGAAACTTATAATTTTTTCTTTGAGTGCAGGATTTTATTCATAGCAAAATTTCAGTATGAAGATTCAACAATTGTTAGCATTACACCGGGAATATTCACTACTACAAAGGAATTTCATCAAGCTCTTTACATCGAACCATTTGCTATTACAAAATCACCGTACAAGCTCTCTATATTACACCATCAATACATGTTACTTCGAATGAAACATGCCGAGCTCTTCGCACTGCACCAATCTGGTAATTTTAAATCAAGCATCACATTTAGGCTTGTCCGCCTTTAATAGGATATTTAGGCTCGTCTCCCTTTAATTGGACGTTTAGGCATATTTTGTCTTTATTTAAATATTTAGGTTTATCCGCCTTTAATTGGATTTATGCACATTTATCTTTAATTAAATACTTAGGCTTGTCCGCATTTAATAGAACATTTAGGAATATTTTGCCTTTAATAAAATATTTAGGTTTATCTGCCTTCCATTCAATATTTATGCACATTTATCTCTAATAAAATATTTAGGTTCGTCCGTCGTTAATAGGACAGTTTGGCACATTTGTCTTTAATTAAATATTTAGGCTCATCCGCCTTAAATTGGATATTTAGGCTTATCCGCCTGTCATGACCCGATTCTCAATCCGGTCGTGATGGCGCCTCTCATGAAGAATAGGCCAGCCAACAAACCCAAATCCTCTCTTTAACCATTTCTAAATATAAATGAATAGAAAGTACAACTTAATAGCATTAAAAACTAATAAGTACAACCCAACACAACCCGACCGGGTGTCACAAGTCACGAGCATCTAAAGAAGACTGAACACCACTACATAGCCAAATATATATATATATATATATATATATATATATATATATATATAAACTAGAGTTGAAAAGATGAAGTCCAGTTCCACGAATGGTGGCGGTCACCTTGCTCAGCTACAATAATAATACCTTCAATCCGCTAATCACCCGATTTCGGGCGAACAATACCATCAACTGAACGCAAAGTGCAGGGAGTAAAGTGAGTACTCCAACTCAGTAAGTAATAAGAGTAAATAGTAACTGAGAGGCAAGAAAAAACGTAAGAGCACTCCGCCATGCAATATGGGACAGCACAACCCTTTGAGGAAACAGTAAATCCGGGAAAATCCTTTAGAAACTATCTGACTCAGTTCGCACAGCCAAGCAAAATCAAAGCAGAGTAAACCATAAATTGTAGGACTACATTGCACTTTACGAAATCATACACAGTATAAGAACCTCACATCTATACTCAGAATGAGTCCGAACCAGGCGTAATAACTACACATGCAACCTCCGTGAAATCACATGATATGCCACATAATCCAAGCACTCGAAACGATAACTTCTATTCACACTAGTTACCCACAATAACCAATACCGATAGCAAACCTCTTATTTAGCTAAAGTCTTATTCCATCACTTTCATACACTGCCAAAGATAAATAAAATACGTTTTAAACAGTAACTATTCCTCAAGTCACCATACATGAAGCCACTTCCTTGTTGACTAATACCACAATAGATTTTCGGGCCAAAGCTCGATATTAACCTTCTAACAAGCTGAAATCACATATGTTCGCATTCATTAATGACTTCAACGATCACCTCGAATTCAACACACCACCCTGGTGATACGACACCTCAATAAAGGCCTAAGTCACAACTTGGATAATGCACGCACCATTAAGGAACGCTCTGAATATACTCAAATCATGACAAATGAGTCAAACGGAAGAGTCGTACCTTAAGCTCATCAATACCGTTACAAAACAAAGCTGACACCTCGTCTCACATCATTGAAAAAGAGTACTTGAATCCTCCTCGAAAGGTCATAACTTCACGTGGCCTCGCCACAGTGCGCGATCCTATCCAAACACTGTTACACATAAAGCACCTTAAGTCACCATGCTCAAAATAGACAGCCACGCACAATTTGATGCATGAAACCAAGCAATCCATTACACCCACGGTGAAACAAATAACACGAAACACGCAACCCGATTGGCCTTAACCAATACTCCATATGCCGAGCAACACTCAATTACTATTCCTTTTCGACTCCCTTTCTAAATCCTTAATAGAACCGCACCACATGTGCCCATATCAAACAAATCTTAACGTCTCACAGCACAGAAAATCAACTCACAAATCTCCTTAGATCTCTATCAAGCTCAATACGATCGGATCAGCCTATCCCTCAATACAACTCAGGACTAACCAAGCTAACACAAGCTAAATACATAGCCACATTGGCCTGCCAACGAACTCAATACCAAGAAGCCTAAAGCTTCTCCTCCCACTGCTGTAACTACTGTCGGAGCCGTACGATACGGTGCCCGACACCAAATAAATCCCAAAATCCACAATCTCGCCCGTTGACATGCCCGGCAACGAGAAACGCATCCGAAAAGTCCCTCAATACTAGAACTGATTCAATGGTAGAAACATCTACACTGACATCCGCCACGAAGACCAATTAAGAAAATCAATCCTTCACAGCCATCCGCTTATCTTTGGAATACAACCACTCTGCTAGACATATTCCGATGCACTCCGCCATAGAACATGCGGCAGTTTCTGACCTAACCCATAACATAATTGTCTAGAATAACCCAACACGGAGACAACCAGTCTACACACAATTATCATATCCAAAATCTAATATACCAAGCAAAGAAAGGTCCACCAGGGCTTCATAGCTAGAACACGAGAACTCTTAGTCACCAAATTCCATATAGCACACGAATCGTTGTACTTGATCCTAATTTTTGCAGTATGAACACATATTACACCTCGAGTACCCAATCCTTCCACAAAAGATATTCTAAAATTCACCCGTGCCATCAAACAAACTTAGATATCAGCACTTGATTGACCAAGAAAGGGTCGCAATACTACCAAAGTATCATCAGTTTAATCATATTACCCTTTCTTGAATTTATACTCTTGTCAAATCACTTCCAATTAGTAGTATCATTTCCTTGGTCATCTGAGGCTACCCGTTACCTAAGGGTTTTATGAACTTCCCTTCAGAACTGAACTGAAACCTCACACACGCAGTCTCGGTACTCTATAACATACCGCATATACCATACCCTCCAAGGATAACATGAGAACTTTTATCTCCCTTTCGCACCGCAGACATTGACGCACTCAGCTAGTTAAGAACTTTCATTCGTCCCACTAGAAGAAAAATTTTTACACACTCCATGCTCTGCATGTCCATAGAAAATATACTTCTCCAAACCACGATGAAAACCAACAAGAATTCTCTCCCAATTCCATTTGCACAGGCTAAGCTGTCGGGATTGAATCCTTCTAACTAGACCAAGATAAACAAGTTGTCAGAACTCAAGTGCTTTGCTGCAAAAGACCAGTAAAAACTCAACGGCTCGACCACACACAAAGAATTAATCATATCCTTACCATACTTATTCAGTCCACTAACAAGCTACTTCATTTAATTAGGTTTCCTTCTGATTCATTTTCAACTCTATATTCCCTCTTGCTTAGCACCACAGTTCCTATACTCAGGCTTATTACACGAGACCCAAGCACAAGACCACACTGTCTAAGACCCACAAGCCACTGAATACTCTCTCAAATATTCCAAGGAACACCACATTCCCAAAATAATTTACTAGGAAGAACTTCTTGTGAATCCAACTCTATTGCCTTTATTTTCCTGATACTGATGCATATAATCCCATAATTAACATAAAAATACCAAAAGTCTTCACATTTTCCAATAAAAATACAGTCTCTAACCACATAGACAACCTTAAAGCACCTTATCATTACATGTTGAATCTTGAACACATTAGAATCATTCTCGAAACGCATTCACTCTTATTCAACTACAAATTACCTGATTCAATGAACAAAACAACTCATGCCTTATTAGCACTCTAACACCGCATGATATGATCTCACTCCAATACAAACAAACATCTTCGTTCGCTATTCACTAAAAATTATTTATCATCAACAGCTCAAGACATTCTATATTTCCACACATCTACGAAGCACCATATAACCTTTGTCCGACTTGTGCCATCCTTGACTCAATTTCCTCGACCAGAAGTGATCTGCCAGCATACCTCGAAACCGAATCACATAATACATATTCATGCAATCAGCTACTCAACAATAACCTCCCCAACTTGGATCGAAGCCATATACCAGGACACACTCAACAACTCATAATACCTTTACTCTAATGATACCAGCACGCAATAGTGAGATTAAACTCAAATAATTTACTTGTTTTGAAAACATCGATCATCAAGTGCTGAAATCCTTGGCAAACCTCGCATTCATCCCCACATCAGTTACGTCGACTCTCTAGAGCTATCCAAATTCATCAAATTTCAACACGTACTCTTCAATTACACATGAGATCTTCGATCAATATACATACAAATCATTCCACTTAAGAACAACCTGCCGGAGATATCCCGCCTGCATTTCCTCAAGTTCGTACTTTGGCATACCTTCCACCATTATATATGCTACACAGTCAATTTAATCTTCCTGATTAAGAACTTATACTGCAATATGCTATTTACTTCGCTCCAAACTAGGAGATCTGAAAAGATTCTTCACTTACCCTTAACTCGGGGCAACACATCCAATCACAATGGAAATCAACACTTAATGATTCATCTATCACCTAGCAGACCTTCTTCGACACTTCCAAGTCATATAGACACATCACACAAAACCAAAATACTCATCACGAAGTTATCCAGCCACCATTCTCACAATTAGAGACATTACTGAATATGTAGGTTCATAACACCAGCTCGCAAAATTAGCACCTCGGTGCTCAAGCCATAGGCAAAGATTCGGCCTTAAGTCCTCCAGACCGGCCCAACATCAACTCATTGAAATCACATCTCACCCCTCGATCAGGAAATCTCAAGCCATCAAGGCACATATAATACTGAGCGGTCATGTGCGCATATAGACGCGAGGAAGCAATTTCAAAAGTTATATTCCAAACTTAATCAAGTATTCACGATAAGAATTACAAGAATGGGATGTTTTCCTAAAGGTTATGCAACCTCTCGAGGATAAATACAGATGTCGTTGTACCGATCTGCGAGACCATACTAAACATGCTCATAACTCGCGAGACTTATTAACCTAGGCTCGGATACCAACTTGTCACGTCCCAGTTCTCACCCCGGCCATGATGGCGCCACTCGTGAAGACAAGGCCAACCAACTAACCCAAATCCTCCCATAACCATTTTTAAATATAAATAAATAGATAGTACTACTTAATGGCATTAAAAACTATTAATTACAACCCAACACAACCCAACTGGGTTGTCAAAAGTAACAAGAAACTAAAGAAAACTAAACATCACTACAGGGCCATATAAATATATATATATATATATATATATCTATATATATATGTTGGAGTTCAAAAGATGAAGTTCGGTGCCGCGAATGCTGCCGATCACCGTGCTCAGCTACAATAATAATACCTTCAATCCGTTTATCACCCGCTTCCGGTCGAACAACACACGCAAGTGCATGTGAGGTGCAGGGAGTAAAGTGAGTACTCTAACTCAGTGAGTAATAAGATTAAATAATAACTGAAAGGCAAGAAATCATGTAAGAGCACTCCACCATGCAATATGGGACAGCACAACCCTTTGAGTAAACAGTAAATCCGGGAAAATCCTTTAGAAAATATCTGACTCGGTTTAAAAAATCTCTTTTGAAAATATCCTTTTTCCAATAGTCAAGCAAATGAATGCAAAATCAGATAGTGCAAGTCCGCACATATGTCAACCCCTCAGGCATAGCACTCTTTTAACAAATAACACCAAGGTATTTGGTAAAAATGCAAGAAATAGCATAGATGTCAATGATATTAGAGTGCTGAATATCATGCCGCGTAGTACAAACAGGAAATAATGCGTGAATGCAATGCAATACACATGACCGCTGCGGCACGAAGCCTGATCCATTAGGGTACCCGCGCTCATTGTGGGGGTTCAGACTCTAGAGGGGCTCCTACACCCCAAGCGCAATATCAATATCACACCGCTTTACCGTACAACCTGATCCATCCTCAATCCAGAAATACACATGCAACACTGTTGCGGTGCGCAACCCGGTCTATGCTCCGTCTAGAAATGCACATAAGCCAATTGGGCAATATAAAAATATTAGGTTATCATCTCAAAACGTCCGTAAAATATCATTTATGTTTTCAAATTTTAGAAAGATGATTGTGTTTGCAAAGAAGTATTTAAAACCTTGGACCGAGATCAAGTAATATGTAGAGTAATGCAACAATAGTGATGCCAATTCCAGAAGGATTCAAATAGTCGACACGAAGCCCAACACATGGCAATCAGCCCAAATCATGATAATATCAAGTAGTTTTAGTGAAATACATAATAAGTTCAATAATCGGGACGGATCGATTCCCAATCCCAACGATGCTCTACCCCACGCACATATCCGACGTGCGAGTCACCTCAATGCAGTACTATGATGTGTAAATCCGTTACTCACCTCTAACTGGCGAAAACTAAAGCTTGCAACGCCTTTGCCCCTAAATTCGGCCTCCATGCACGTCGAATCTAACCAAAAACATAGCGAACACATCACACTATGCCAAGGGAACAATACAACAACAACATCACCAATACGTATATAAAATGGCATGCAATAACATTAAGCATTAACTAACATAAGTGGGCACACTCCAATACACAGATCATCTGTGGAGAGCCCTACCAAACCCCACCCAGCCCCGGGAAAGGAATACGATAAATTTTAGATGCCCCTATTCTAAAACACTGATACTAGACCTCCAGATTTTCCTATCAAGGGCCATGTCCTCAGAATTCCGCATTCTAGCCATGTCCTGCCTAATCACCTCTCCCCAATGCCTCTTAGGCCTCCCTCTGCGTCGACTCACGCCGACCACCGCCAGCCGCTCCTAATTCTTCACCGGGGCATCAGGGCTTCTCCGCGGCACATGCCTGAACCACCTAAGGCTCGCTTCTCTCATTTCTCATCCTCTAGGACCACCCCCACCTTGTCCCGAATAACTTCATTCTTAACCTTATCTAGTATGGTGAGCTCGCACATCCACCTGAGCATCCTCATCAACCTTCATTCTCTGAACATGCGAGTTCTTCTCCAGCCAACACTCTGTCCAATACAACGTGGCAGGTCTAACCACAACTCTATTAAATTTCCCGTTTAGTTTCTGTGGAAATTTCTTATCACACAAGATTGCTAATGCAACCCTCCACTTCGACCACCCTGCCCCTATGCGGTGAGTGACATCCCCATCTATCTCTCCGTCCCCCTGGATGCCCGATCCAAGATATCTGAAACTGTCTCTCTTAGCGATAACCTGAGATCTAAGCTTCACTTCCATTCTTACTTCAGTCAGCTCGGCACTAAACTTGCACTCCAGGTATTCTGTCTTAGACCTGCTTAGTTTGAAACCCTTAAACTCTAGAGTCTGTCTCCATACCTTCAACCTCTCGTTAACACCAACCCTTGTCTCGTCTATCAAGACAATGTCATCAGCAAAAAGCATACACCAAGGCACATCCCCTTGAATAAGACTAGTTAGAGCATCCATCACTAACGCAAACAAGAGAGGGCTAAGGGGAGATCCTTGATGAAGCCCCATAACCACCGGGAAATGGTCTAAGTCGCCACCCACCATCCTAACCCTAGTCTTAGCAGCATCGTACATGTCCTTGATTACTCTAATGTAGGCTTCTAGCACGCTCTTCACCTCAAGGAACTTCCATAGCACCTCCCTTGGGACCTTGTCATATGCCTTCTCCAAGTCGATAAACACCATGTGCAGGTCCTTCTTCTTATCCCTGAACTGTTCCATCAATCTCCTGACAAGGTGGATAGCTTCTGTAGTGGAGCGCCCAGGCAAAAAATCAAACTGGTTTGCGGATACAGATATCGACTCCCTCAGTCTCGCCTCGACTACCCGCTCCCAGACTTTCATAGTGTGACTCATTAATTTGATACCTCTATTGTTGTTGCAACACTGGATATCCCCTTTGTTCTGTTACACGGGAACCACTGCAATCTCTCGATCTTGAAGATCACAATGAACAACCTCAACAGCCACTCCACTCCTGACCTACCCATGCATTTCCAGAATTCCACCGGGATTCCTTCTGGCCCGGTTGCTCGACCCCTACTTATCCTACGCAAAGCCCCAACAACCTCCTCCACCCAAATGCGCCTGCAGTACCCAAGCTCTCTATGACGATCTGAATTCCCCAGCTCCCCTAGCTCTGTATCTTGATCCCCATCCTCGTTAAGAAGGTCTCGGAAATACGCCTGCCACCTCTGCTTGACTCGAGACTCCCCCATCAGAACTCTACCATCCTCGTCCTTGATGCACCTAACATGGTCTAGATCCCGCGCCTTCCTCTCCCTCACTTTAGCCAACCGGAATAACTTCTTGTCCACTCCTTTCTCCCAAGGGAACAATACCTAATCGATAATAATCAAGATATAGCAAAGATCTCGAAACTAGCAAAACCCGAGCCCCGTGCCAATTTCTCGAAATATTACAATACTCATATTACCGGATTCCTCATCTCTTCACGAGTCCATACATACCAAAAACTCCCAAATCCGAGCCCAAATGACCTATCAAATCCCAATTTGAAATATCAAAACTCAAGCTCTAGCTTTACCCTTTTTAATGAATTTCAACCAATTTCCATGTTAAATCTAACATAATCTCGTGTTTTTAGGCCAAGGAACTTACCTCTATACATTCTCCTTGAATCTCTCTTCAAAATCACCTCAGAGCTCCCAAAGCTCACTCAAAAATAGTGGAAAATACATAACCCTCGTGGGTAAAAATGATATTTTAAACCTTTTCCCAGGTCGATTTCCGCCTCTGTTGATCCAATACAACTTTTGTGGCTTCCTCTTATACGGTCAACGTCTTCTTTTGCGGACCTTTCACTTAAGGCAACTTTCGGCTTCTGCAGTTCCTAATAGCATCTGCGGGACCGCTTAAGCGATCAAATGTCCCACTTCCGCGGAACCTGACAAGGGTTCCAAATTCCGCTCCTGCGAGGCCTAGGTCACTTGTGCGAGGCTGCCTATGCAGTCCTCCTTCCACTCCTGCGAAATCTGGCAACGGCCAACACTCTTTCGCTTCTGCGCATCTTCATATTGCTTCAGTGAGACCGCACTTACAGTCCCATTACCGCAGCTGAGAAACCAACAGATACCAGCAAAGTTGAACCTGCAATTAACTCCAAAACCTTCTGTTAAACCAGCCGAATTCACCCCAAGGCCCCCGAGACCTCCACCAGAAGAACAGACATATCCAAAAATATCATACGAACTAGTTTCAATCATTACAACAAATCAAACAACATTAAAACCATCAAATCACATCGAATTCAAGCCTAAGTTTTTCCAAATACTTTTGAAACACTCATTCGATCAAAAACCCTACCAAACAACATCCGAATGACCTAAGATTTTGCACACATATCAAAAATCACATATCAATGCTACATTAGCTCTCGGAATTCCATTCTGACCCTCGTATCAAAATTTTACCTATCAACCGGAAATCGCCAAAATACTAACTTCGCCAATTCAAGCCTAATTCTACACTGGACCTCCAAAATCAATTTCGATCGGACTCCTAAGTCACAAGTAACCTCCCAAAGCTAAGTGAATCACCGAATCTCACATCCAAGCCCTATTACTCATAATTCAATGTTAGGTTGGCTTTTCCAACTTAAACCATCCTTAAAGAGACTAAGTATCTCATTTCTTATCAAAACTAATCCAAATCTACTCTAACACACTACATACTGATGATGAAACATGAAGAAGAATAAAATGGGGGGAAACGGAGAAGTAACACATGAGACAACTGGTCGGATCGTCACAACACCTTTAATGAGATATTTAAGCACGCTTGCCTTTATGATATTTAGGCTTGTTCGCCTTAAATAGAACATTTAGGATTGTCCTCCTTTAACATGACTTTTATGCATTAAATATTTAGGTATATCTGCCTTCAATTGGATATTTAGGCTCGTCCGCCATTAATAGGACATTGATGAATATTTGTCTTTAATTAAATATTTTAGGCGCATCCGCCATATATAGGATATTTAAGCTTATCCACCTTCAATTGGATATTCATGCACATATATACTTAACTAATACTTAGGCTTTTCCGCCTTTAATAGGATGCTTAGGCACATTTTGTCTTTAATTAAATATTTAGGCTTATCTGCCTTTAATTAAATATTTATGCACATATTAAATATTTAGGCTCGCCCTCCTTGAATACGACAGTTATGTACATTTGTCTTTAATTGAATATTTAGGCTCATCCGCCTAAAATAGGAAATTTAGTATTATCCTCCTTTAATGGGATATTTAACCACGCTTGACTTTATGATATTTAGGTTTGTTCGCCTTCAATAGAACATTTTGGCTTGTCCGCCTTTAACATGACTTTTGTGCATTAAATATTTAGGTCTATCCGCCTTCAATTGGATATTTAGGCTGGTCCGCCTTTAATGTAACATTGATGTTCATTTCTCAGTAATTAAATGGTTTAGGCTCATCCGCCTTAAATAGGATATTTAGGCTTATCCTCCTTTAATTGGATCTTAAGCACGTTTGCTTATTAATATAATATTTTGGCTTGTCTGCGTTCAATAGGATATTTATGCATTAAATATTTAGACTTATCTTCCTTTAGTTGGATTATAAGCACACTTATCTTTATGATATTTAGGCTTGTCTGCATGTAACATGACATTTATGCATTAAGTGTTTATGCTTATGCGCCTTTTGTTGGATTTTTAAGCATGCTTTCCGTTATAATATTTATGCTTATCCATCTTCAATAGGATGTTTAGGCTTATACGCATTTAATTGAATCTTTAATCACGTTTGTCTATTAATATGACATTTAGGCTTGTCCGCCTTTAACAGGACATTTATGCATTAAATATTTACGCTTATTCGCATTTAATTGGATTTTTAAGCAAGTTTACCTTTAACTGATTCACATGTTTTTCATTAACTTATTTCGGCCTAGATGGTCATGTTGTTAATATCATTACTGAAATGCATCATTATCATGAATCATTGCTAGCACATTTATAAACTGTATGTTATTTTTTAAAATCATCATTGGAATAAAGCTATACTTTTATCAAATAATTTTGACCGACTAGGCCTCATTGTATAAGTAAATGCCCAATATGTGTCATTTTCATAAGATTACTTTACAACACATTGCATTTCAATATCTACTCTACTGCCGAATTTGCCTTGCAGGAAAGATAGTGCAACATGAGGATCAAGCCGAGTTATTGCATATTATATTTAAAAACTCATTGTTTTCTTTGAGTGCATGAATTTACCAGTAATAAACTTCAGCATGCAGATTCCAATTTATCGGCACCGCTCCCTGAATATTTTCTTTATAAAGGCGCTGCATCAAGCTCTCGTCACCATGGATGTTCGCTACTATAAAGTTACTGCACCAGGATTTTTCATCGCAGCATGAATTGCCACTACAAAATGGGCACTATATCAAGATCTTTGCACCGTATCAAGCTCTTTGCACTACATCAAGTTTTGTAATTACAAATCAATCACTATATATTGGGTCTATATGCCCTCAAACAGGATATTTTGGGTTCATCCACCCTCAAATAGGATATATCAGGTCTATCCGCAATGATATATCGGGACTATCCGCCCTCAAATAGGATATTTTGGGTTCATCAGCCCTCAAATAGGATATTTTGGGTTCATCCCCTTCAAAAAGTATATATCAGGTCTATCCGCCTTCAAATAGGATATATGGGGTTCATCCGCCCTAAAATAGGATAGTTTGGGTTTATCAGCCCTCAAATATGAGATATCGGGTCAATCTGCCCTAAAATAGATTATTTAAGTTAATCCTTCCTCAAAATAATATCAATTTATTTAACCCGAGCGATCCCGCTTGCATAAGCATTGCTAAAATATATCTTTCATAAATCATTTATGAATGCATTTATTTTTGTAAGCTAAATTTTAATGCTGCATTGTGATCATGAAATATAGCACCATAACATTATATTTTTTATATGTTTGCACAATAAAGTAACTTTTCTTATGAATCGATCTTATTTTCATTAATACTTTTATGCCATACTGCTTCTTATTTCCTAACGAGTTTTTTTATCATTGTTACGCTTTGCAGGAAATTTAGCACAACGTGAAACTATATCTTAGCAGTGAACTGGTGCAATTTGTTGGGGAGGAATATCAAACTCTCAAACAAAGGTCAAGGATCTACTTCAAACTCTACTCGGCTTAACTCTCAAAATTCATAATTAAATTCTTATTTCAAACACTTTTCTTTCAATCATGTTACCAGTGTCTCTATTATTTGACACTGCGGCAGCATTTTAAGATTTGCATCAATGTTGAGTCCTACTCTAGGGTACTATAAATCTTGAACTGCATATGGTCTGATTCTCGTAAAACCCGAGATATATAGGCAACTCGAAACCAGAGTTCGGCCGCAATCATTTTTTTTACGTCACCTTTGTCCCATTCCAACTTGATGGTCGGGACAAAATTGGCTACTAAATCAATATTCTTTGCCCGAAAACTCTTTCTTCCAAAATATTTTCTTAAGCTTTCAATATTACTAATAATATAAAAATAGGCATTTTATTATTTTCAACACAAATTGACTTATTTATTACTATTCATAGGTTTTATTAAAAAATTATCATAGTTGTCATAATTATTGTAATTATTATTCACATTATTATTATTGTTTTAATATCATTATTATCATCTTTTGTGTAAATTATATCATTTTCTTCTATTTAATTTAACGTCACTCTATAAATATTATAATAGTTTAAAAATTAATTAGTATAATATGCAATATTTCTTTATTTATTACTTATTGAAATATCTTCAATAATTTAATTAATAAAAGGATATTACTATATAGTATTTATGATATAGCTAAAACTGTCACGACCCCAACCCGGTGGTGATAGCGCCCAACACATTGCTAGGCAAGCCCTACCAATTAGATTCGCTTTCTGAGCTACAAGCTCACGTCTCTAATTCAAAATAATTCGTAATGAGAGAAAATCCGAAATTTAGCCATTGTATATTGAAAATATCCCAACAACCAACAATAGCAACCTCCCACAGATCTGGGGGTCATGATTCTAGAGCCTTTACCAAAACACCGTAATAACACAAAATAATATCATAATCTGAGTACGCAGAAATGACAAAATACAGAAGTAGTGGAGGAGTCGGGTCCTGCGGACGCCAGATAGCTACCTCAAAAGACTTTGATAAAAACACTGAAACTCCTCTTCAAGATCAACTCATCCATGCGGTACCTGGATCTACACGTAAGGTGCAGGGAGTAGAGTGATTACTTTTAACTCAGTGAGAAATAGCAATAAATAACAACTGAAAGAAAGAAAATCCGGTAAAATCACTATACAGTTTTATTACTAGTTATAAAGACTAGTGGATAGGTACCAAACAGGGAAAAGAATCTGCTGCATACTTCCCTTTCCGTCCGACCAGTTACTAACACTGCTGGGCGCGCAACAAATCCAACACCATATATGTATATATATGTATAGTGCTGCGGTGTGCAGCCCGATCAAATATAATATATAAGATGTTGCGGCGTACAGCCCGATCCAATAAACATAGTCGAATGCGCTCACTGGGGGTGTGTGCAGACTCCGGAGACGCTCTTTTAGCCCAAGCGCTATAATACTGTGGCATGCAGTCCGATCCATATATTACTGTGGCGTGCAGTCCGATCCATACAATATATCACTGCGGCGTGCAGTCCGATCCATATAATATACTACTGCGGCGTGTAGTCCGATCCATATAATATACTACTTCGGCGTGCTGTCCGATCCATATAATGAACTATTGCAGCGTGTAGTCCGATACATATACATGTGTATGCATTTATTGTTGCAGTGTGCAGCTCTACCCGATGTGTATATATATCAATTAGCCTCACCACGGGGTCCTCGACCCCACTCAATCATTATAGACTTGGCCTCTCGGGCCCACTCCGCTAAGACGGGGTATTCAACCCTATGTATTGCTCATTCAGGGTGACAGTTTCAAAATCTGATTTATTTCATGATTTACTATCAAAAGTCAAGACAGTTGGTATGTGTCCAATGGGTATTGTGAGGTTAATCAGCTCCACATACTCTTTAGGAGTTCTACAATCGGCACAAGGCCCCAAACATGGCAACTAGCCCAAATTATGCGACTACAAGCTCAATCTCAGTCGAGAAACACAGTAAGTCATCAATCGGGATGGACCAAGTCCGAGTCCACAGCAAATACATCACCACGCTCAACACAAGACGCATGTCTCATCTCAACATAGTACCGTATACTGCAAATACGGGGTTTCAAACCCTCAGTATATCATTCATAACCATTACTCACCTTGAACCGGCCAAAATCCTAGCTCGCCTTGTGCTTTCCTCGCAAATCGACCTCCTCGAGTGTGGAATCTGATCAAAACCACAAGGAATATGTTATAATAAGCTAATGGGACATAACCCAATAGAAAGAACTCGAAAAACACCCAAAAATATGAAGTTGGCAAAACCCGAGCCCTAGGCCCGCTTCTCGAAAATTACAAAATTTACATCAACGAAATCCTCGTTTCTCCACGAGTCCGTACACATATAATTTATCAAAAGCAGAGTCCAAATGGCCATCAAATCCGCAATTTTCATTTCAAAAACCAAGCCCTATTTTGCTTCAATTTTTACCCAAATTTCAAAGAGTTAATAGATGATTCTTCGATTAAATGAACTATTTAGGCAAAGAGACTTAAGTCCAATCATTTCCCGTTGAAATCCCCTTCAAAAAATACCAACAAGCTCTCAAGGTGCTGTAAAAATGGAGGATATAATTATAGGTTCGCTACAGAAATTTTCCATTAAAAGTCTTCTGCCCAGGTGAAATCTCCCCTATGCGATCGCTGCCCCTGGCTTATGATCGTAGAACACAAATATAATCCCTCCAATTTTCCTCCTATTCGATCGCAATATGCCCCATGCAATGGCAATGAATCCATAAGTAGTCACAAGACTACTTTCCAATACTACGCGATCGCATAGACACTTGCGCGACCGCACAACACAAAATTACGACCCAGATCCAACCTTCAAGTTGATCGCAATGGTCCTCTGCGATCGCATAGGACTGCAACTGCTGAACCTCAATCTGCAAATTTCAGTCGTGGAAATGCTCTCCGATAACCCATCGAAACCATCCCGAGGCCCTCGGGACCTCAACCAAAGGCACCAACATACCCCAACACATGATACAGACTTGTTCCAACCATAAAAACACGACAAACAACACAAAAATCATCACTTCACGATGGATTCAATCTTAAGCTAAACTAAAACTTTTGAAACTCACATTCGACCTAAAACCCGACCAAATGACGTCCGATTGACCTGAAAATTTTAAGACATATCCAAAATCACCTATGAAGCTACATCAACTCTCGAAATTCCATTTCGACCCTCGGATAAAAATCTGACCTATCAACCGGAATTCGCTAAGATTCAACTTAGCCAATTCATGCCTAATTCTACACCGGACCTCCAACTTCAGTTTCGTTTCCACTGCCAAGTCATAAATCACCACTCGAAACTAGAAGAATCGTCGAAAATCCATTACTAGCCCTATTACTCAAAAGTCAACATGCGGTTGACTTTACCAAACTAGCCTTCTCTTAAAGAGACTAATTGTCTCAATTCCAACCAAACTCTAACGGAATCACTTCAAACACTACAAAAACATATGATGAATCATAAAGAAGCATAAAACGGAGAAAATGGGGTGGTAACATATGTTACGACGGGCCGGGTCGTCACATCCTCCCTAAATAAAACAAACACTCGTCCGGGTCAAGAAACATATCTGGAGCCTCAAACAAACAATGATATTTGCTCCGCATCTCTTTCTCGGTCTCCGAAGTGGCCTCCTGCACGGGCCGACCTCTCCACTGCACCTTCACCGAAGCTATGTCCTTTGATCTCAACTTTAGAACCTGACGACCCAAAATAGCCACTGGCTCCACATCATAGGTCAAGTCCTCATCCAACTAGATCTTGCTGAAGTCCAATACATGAGACAGGTCCCCAACATACTTCCTGATCATAGAAACATGGAACACCGGGTGAACTCCCGACATGTTGGGCGACAAAGCAAGCATACAGGCCACCTCCCTAATCCTCTTGAGTATCTCAAAAGGTCCAATGAACCGCAAACTCAGCTTCCATTTCTTTCCAACCCTCATCATGCCTTTGATAGGAGAAACCTTCAGCAAAACCTTCTCGCCCACTATATAAGATACATCATGAACCTTTCAGTCCGCATAACTCTTCTGACGCGACTGAGCCGTGCAAAGTCTTTCTTGGATAACTTTCACTTTCTCTAAGGCATCCTGAACTAGCTCTGTCCCCAATTGTCTAGCCTCGTCGTGCTCAAACCAGCCAACTACTGATCTACACCATCTCCCATATAAAGCCTCATATGGCGCCATCAAGCTAATGAATTAATAATTGTTGTTATAAGCATAAACTGCAAGCGGCAAGAACTCAGCCCAAGAACCCCGAAAGTCGATAACATAGACATGCAACATGTCCACTAATATCTGAATTGTACGCTCGGACTGTCTGTCCGTATGAGGATGAAAAGTTGTGCTCATCGATGTTTTAGTGCCGAACTCCCGATGAAAAGTCCTCCAGAACTGGGGAGAAAACTGGGTACCTTTGTCTGAGACAAGAGAAACTGGAACCCCATGCAACCTCACAATCTCATGGATGAAAACTTCTACCAACCGCTCCGAAGAATAAGTGGTACACACTGGAATGAAGTGCACAGAGTTTGTTAGCCCATCCACAATCACCCAAATAGAATCAAAGTTCCTAGAGGTACGAGGGAGACCACTCACAAAGTCCATAGTAATGTTATCCCATTTCCATTCTGGAATATCCATCTGCTGAAGTACACCACCGGGTCTCTGTTGTTCATACTAACCTGCTGACAATTGAGACACCTAGCCACATAACTCATAACGTCCTTTTTCATTCTCCTCCACAAATAATGCTGTCTCAAATCCTGGTACATCTTCACGTCACCTGGGTGTATAGAATACTGCGAAGTGTGGGCCTCCTCTAATATCAGCTCTCGGAGCCCATCCACATTGGGCACGCAAATCCGGCCTTGCATCCGCAACACACCATCACTATCAATAGTCGCATCTCTGGAATCACCATGCTGGACCCTATCCTTCAGGACAAGCAAATGCAGGTCATCATACTGGCGCTCCATGATGCGATGATACATAGAAGACCGAGAAACCACATACCCGACTGGGCTCAAAAATATCCAACCTCACCATCCGATTAGCCAAAGCCTGAACATCTACTGCAAGGGGCCTCTCCCCAACTAGAATATATGCCAAGCTACCCATATTCACCGCCTTCCGGCTCAAAGCATCAGCCACTATATTTGCTTTCCCCGGATGATACAATAGGGTAATATCATAATCCTTAAGTAACTCAAGCCACCTCCGCTGTCTCAAATTGAGGTCCTTCTGCTTAAACAAGTGATAAAGAGTGCGATGATCCGTGAACACCTTACAGGACACGGCATATAGATAGTGATGCCAAATTTTCAAAGCGTGAACTATAGCAGCCAACTCCAAGTCATGAATATGGTAATTTTCTCATGAGGCCTAAGCTGACTCGAAGCATACGCAATAACTCTACCCTCCTGCATCAAAACACATCCGATCCCAACTCTCGAAGCATCACAATATACAAAATAAGAGCCTGAAGCTGATGGTAATACTAGCACAGGAGTTGTAGTCAACACTGATTTGAGCTTTTGGAAGCTCTCCTCGCACTCATCTGACCACACAAATGGTGCATTCTTTTGCGTTAACTTCGTCAAAGGTGAAGAAATAGATGAAAATCCCTAAATGAACCTATAGTAATAACCCGCCAAACCGAGGAAACTCCAAATCTCAGTAGCTAAGGACAGTCTAGGCCAACATTTCACCGCCTTAATCTTCTTTGGTTCAACCAGAATACCATTACTAGACACCATGTGTCGCAGAAAAGCTACGGAACTGAGCTAGAACTCATACTTGGAGAACCTTGCATAAAGCTTCTCATCTATCAACCTCTGCAGACCACCCTCAAGTGCTGCGCGTGCTCCTCCTGGCAACGCGAGTACACCAGAATATCATCAATAAACAAGATCACAAAAGAATCCAGATATGGCCAAAATACACTATTCATCAAGTGCATGAATGCAGCTAGGGCATTAGTCAGCCCAAACAACATAAACAAAAACTCATAATGCCCATATCTCGTCCGGAAAGCTGTCTTTATGATATTATAACCTCTAATCTTCAGCTGGTAATAGCCTGAATGAAGATCAACCTTAAAGAATTCCTTTGCCCGCTGAAGCTGGTCACACAAATCCTCAATACGAGGCAATGGATACTTGTTCTTCACTGTCACTTTGTTCAATTGTCTGTAATCAATACACATTCTCATTGTGCCATCTTTCCCCTTTACAAATAGCACAGGTGCACCCCACGACGACACACTCGAGCGAATGAACCCCTTATCTAGGAGTTCCTTCGGTTGTTCCTTCAACTCATTTAACTCTGTTGGTTCCATACGATAGGGAGGAATAGAAATGGGATGGGTGGCCGGCACCAAGTCAATACCGAAATCAATATCCATGTCCGGCGGCATGCCCGGCAAGTCTGCTGGAAACACATCCGGAATTCTCTCACCACGGGGACCGAATCAAGACTAGGAGCCTCGGCTCCAACATCCCTCACAAATGTTAGATATGATAAACATCCCTTCCCAACCATCCGTTGGGCCTTTAAGAAAGAGATTACCTCGCTGGGTACATAATCAGTCGTACCACGCCATACGATCCTCGGGATACCCGGCATAGCCAATGTGACTGTCTTGGCGTGACAGTCCACAATAGCATGGCACGGTGATAGCCAGTCGATGCCTAGAGTAGCATCAAAATCTACCATGCTCAATAGCAGCAAGTCAACTCGGGTCTCCAGACCCTTAATAGTAACAATACCGGAGCGATACACGTGGTCCACAATAATAGTATCGCCCACCGAGGTAGATACGTGCACAGGTAACGCAAGACACCCTCAGATAGTCCCCAAATGATGCGCAAAGTAAGAAGATACATAAGAATATGTGGATCCATGATCAAATAAAACTGAGGCATCACTATTGCAGACTGAGATAATACCTGTAATTACAGCATCTGAAGGCAATATCATCTGACATGTCTTGAAGAGTATAGCAACAAGCCTGAGCACCACCGGATCAGTCTCACTCTCTGGAGCTCCCCCTAACTCCCTGACCCTTACCCCCGGCTTACTGGGCAGGTGCTGCAGACACTTGGCCGAAAGATAAAGGCTAACCCCTCTGCTGAAAAGAACTGAAAGAACAACGGGGACACTCCCTCCGTATATGCCCAAACATGCCACACCCATAACAATTCCCTGGCACTGGGGGATGGAACTGAAGGGAAACCCTCGCACCAATGTGGCTAGCTGAAGAACTCGGCCAAGATGAACCCTGAACAGATGGGTCATGAGATAAACTCTGCGCTGGAAGTGCGCTCAGAAATGGATGACCCTACTGGGAGCCCTGATAACCACGACCAGAAGATGCAAAATGGTACTCTGACCAAGCTGGCTGTGGAGCCTTGAAAGAACGACCCTTGATCTACTGAGACTGGCTCCTAGACGGAGCACCACTGGAGCCACCTGATCCTCGAGGCCTTTTGGTCTCCCTCTCCTCTCTTTTTTGAGGCGATCCTCTCAATATTGCGGGCTATATCCACCGCCTCCTTAAAGGTGTAACTCAGGACCCTCTCACGAGTCATAAAAATACGGAGGGGATAAAAGAGCCTATCCACAAATTGTCTGATCCACTCCTGATCCGTCTCAACCAACTACAGAGCATATTGTGCTAACTCTGCAAATCTCATCTCATACTGCGTGAGTAACATATCCCCGTAACGAAGACACCCTAACAGCCTGCGTAACTCTTCCCTCTGTGATCAAGGCACCCACTTCTCCAGAAAGATAGTGGAGAACTGCTGCCAAGACAATGGCGCTGCACCTGCCGGACTACGCCGCTCATAAGCCTTTCACCAGGTAAAGGCTGCTCCTGAGAACTGAAAAGTGGTAAAAGATACCCCACAAGTCTCCAAGATCCCTGCTGCCCTAAGCATGCGTCTACACTTGTCGAGGAACCCTTAGGCATCCTCGCCCGGAACATCACTAAAAGTATGAGGTGAAAGCCTGCTGAACCTCTGCATACTACGCTGCTCATCATGTAGCATCACCCCGGGCATTCTCTCCCGGCATACCGCTAAAGGTAGGAGGTGAAAGCCTGTTGAACCTCTTCAGACTACGCTGCTCGTCATCTGGCATCGCTTGCACCCCATCACCCTGAACTGGAACAACCGGCTGAACAGGGGCAACGGGCTGAACTGGTGGTGCCTCTAGGGTCTGCAAACCCAGTGCACCCTGCTCTGGAGTGCGTGCTGTGGGGGTCTGATGACCACCCCCAGTATGGGATGTAGCTGCGGTACTAGTCGAGACTGCCTTAGCCAGGCCAGTGCAACCGATAAGATCTAAGCCAAGGCCTCCTGAAGACCCGGAATCACAATAGTCAATGCTGGTTCCTAAGAAGGTGCTACTGGAACCTCTTCAGCTGGAGGGTGATCCTGATAGGGGCTGTTGGTAGGTCAACTGGCGTTGCCCCTGCTATTCCTCGACCACGACCACGGCCGCGTCCTCAACCTCTAGTGGGTGGTATGGTGGCTGTCCGCCACGTCTAGTCGCACGCGTTCTTGCCATCTGCGAGAGAATAGAATAAAAAAGTTTAGTCCTCGGATCAATAAAGTCGCACGACAAGAATTTCAACAATATGAAGTTTTTCCTAAAGGTTGTGCAGCCTCTCGAGGATAAATACATAAGTCTCTGTACCGATCCGTGAGACTCTCCTAAACCAGCTCAAGACTCATGAGGCCTAGTAACCTAGGCTCTGATTCCAACTTGTCACGACCCCGACCCGGTTGTAATGGCGCCCAACACATTGCTAGGCAAGCTCGACCAATCACATTCACGTTCTGAGCTACAAGTTCACATCCCTTATTCAAAAACATTAATTACGAGAGAAATTTTTAAATTTAGCAGTTGTATATGGAAAATATCCCAACAACCAACAATAGCAATCTCCCACAGATCTGGGGGTCATGAGTCTAGAGCCTCTACCAGAATAGCGTAATAACACAAAATAATATCATAATCTGAGTACGCGGAAATGACAAAATACAGAAGTAGCGGAGGAGTCGGGTCCTGTGTGTTAGAATAAGTGCTTAACGCTAGAGAGGGGGGGATGAATAGCGTATTATAAAAATCACAGGAAAATATAACTCAAATGCGGAATTTAAAGAGTAAGGAAGAAGTGCACCAAAGTTATACTGGTTCACCACAAACCGTGGCTAAGTCCAGTCTCTTGAGATACAATCTCAAGGTTCAACTAATTCCGTTAAGCTTGCGGGTGCCTAACAAACCGTTACACTTGCTCAAGGATACCGCACCTCAACACTTCACTTGCTTGAGCCTACCTCACCCCAAGACTTCACTGTTAAGCTTCCCGGTGCCTAACAAACCGTTACAACTTGAGAACTTGAATCACACAAGTCTCAAACAACCTTGCTCGAGGATACCTCACCCCAAGACTTCAAACGAAGGAATAAAATATTCCTTCTTACAACAAGGGATTATAAAATCTCCCTCAAGTGTATGAAAACACTTATCACTCACTTAAACAGAACTCTCTTTATAGAGTAGATATGAGTAAACAAGTACGCTCAAGAACACAACAATAAATTCAAAGAATTGGCTCTCAAAATATAATTAAATATGATAAAATGAATGTAGAGAGTATTTGAAAGCTTATGAATGTTTAGATCAGATGTTGTGTCTCAAATGAGAGATTTTGGGGTGTATTTATAGCCCCAAAATCCCTTCTAACCGTTGCTTAAAGTTTAAAGACAGATTCTGAAAATCTGTAGGTTAGTCGACTAACTTAAGGTTATTCGACTACCTATTTGAAAAACTAGTCGTTGAGCAGGCAACGGCTAGTTGGATAGTCGACTAACTAAAGTTGGATAGTCGACTACCTTGGTAACGGTCATCAGGTTAGTCGACTAACCAATATCAGATAGTCGACTATCTGACCCTGCGGAAATGGTCCAGTTTAATTTCGATTAACTTATTGAAAATAAGTTATAAAACGTTTTTCATTTCTTTGTTTGAAGATAATAAATATTATAAATATCTTAAACATGAAAAACAATTTTAAGGACCATTTTGGATCAATAAAAACATTTAAAAACATTTTGTTTTAAATGCATTGAAAATATTTATGATATAACATTAAAAATCAATTTGTTTTAAATGCAATAAAATATTTATGATATGCAATAAAAATATTTATGATATGCATATATTGTAAAATTATTTTTGAGAGAAGCAAAGACTCAAATTTAAAGTCGGATCAAGATCACAATAAAGACAATATAAATATGACTCAACAAATGTCTTCATTTATTTTCATTGCTTCATTTCTTCTCTTGATCTTGTCTTGAACTTCTTGGACTCCAATTCTCGTCCGCTCAATAATTTCGCATATCCTTTTCTTTCCCTTATATAATTTTGGATATCTACAAAATAAACACACTTTAGTTAAAATATAAATCAAAGTGTATTTCAATAATAACTCACATTTGTTTGGCATATATTTATTTTCCATCTAATTCGGTTATTCAATTATCAAAACATATAAATATGAACATACATATATGTTCCAACAATTTCCCCCTTTTTGATAATGGCAAACCAATATGGTGATATGCATAAAAATATAATTTGACTATGCCAAATATTATACAAGTCATTATTGAGTTCCCCCTCAATTTATGCATAAAATATTTTAATATAAAATGCATAAAAACATGGTCCAACAATTTCCCCCTTTTTGATAATGGCAAACCAATATGGTGATATGCATAAAAATGTAATTTGACTATGCCAAATATTATACAAGTTATTATTGAGTTCCCCCTCAATTTATGCATAAAATATTATAAAATAAAATGCATAAAAACGAAATGCATATCCCCTTATCTTCCCCCTTTGGACATTAACAAAAAGACAATTTTATTAATGAAAAAGGAAAATTACATAAAGAGTAATACAAAATAAAAGTTCAAAAATAAAATTTAAGAACTATTGTCGTCGAAATCATCGCTAGAATCACTTGCGGAAAATACGTGAGAATACGAATAATTGACATGGTCAAAATATCCGTGGACTTCTTCACTAAGTCTTCGCACATTTCTTTCCGTGCGAGACACATTTCTATCAATTCGATTCATTGAAGTTGATAGAGAAGCAAGTTGCTCCGAGATGGTTTGAAGAGACGCATCCGGTTGAGCACGAGGACGACGAGCTTGAGTTGGAGGAGGAGGAAGATGTTGTTGATCATGGCCATGGAAAGAAGTTTCTTGTATTTCCTAATGTTTGGTACGATTTTTCTTGATGCCAACATTGGTATTGATTTGAGATGCTTCAAGAAGATGCATTATAAGAAATGCATATGGAAGAGGTTTGTCACCTCCTATTGAATCAAGCATATGTGTAAGAATAAGTTTACACCAATTTATGCGTGCATTGGAAATAATAGCATGCATATTTTTTGCGTCTTCACAGCAAATTGTGGTGTGATTGCTTTTTCTCGGTTTGAGAACACGAGTGATAATGTAGAAAATCAAACGAAATTCTGGAAGCAAATTTTTTATAGGGGCACGCTTGTGCTCTTGAGTTAATTCAAAGGGTCCAATTCCAATTTGGTTGAAAAGGACTTGTTCATCAAAGAGCATTCCTTCGACACCAGTATATTGATTGATGTCTTGGCCATCACGGGGAAGGTTTGTGAGGGCTTGAATATTTTCTTCATTTAGAAGAATAGGAATACCATTAATTTTGGTAGAAAGTACCCCTTCCTCATCTTTCTTTAGATTTGAATAGAAAGCTTGAATCAAGTGAGGATGAATGAAATCGTATTTTAGATAAACAAAGTCGATTATTTGACTTTGTAAAAGAATGTTTGAATGAATAGAATCGGCAAGATATCTTCCGGTGGTAAATCGAGGAGGAAGAATTTCTCGATTATCAAATTTTTGAATGAAACGTTGAAGTTCGACTTCTTTTTCGAACCATAGAAAAGTTCCATCATCATAACAATATGTAGATGGAGGAATGTTTGAAGAAGAAGCAACATTCTTTCCGGCACGAGATCGTTTAGAACTTCTATTTGCCATTTGAAATTGTAGGCAAGAAGAACTTTTGAAGAATTTGAAGACTTTGAAATAGAATTCTTGTGAATATGAATGATTTTGAAGTGAGTCCTTTGAATACATACTATTTCTATTTATAGAGTCAAGAAAAGAATAGCATTAAATGCAAATTTTCAGATTTTTGGACTCTACCAACGTATTGAAAACGGTCAGATTCTTGAACTGGCCGTAGGTAGTCGAATAACTTTTGGTTAGACGACTATCTGGAAACAGCTTGAATTTCTGGATAAGCAAGTTATTCGAATAACTGAAAGTTAGTCGATTAACTTCGACGACTTTTGAAAAATTGGCAAACAGAAAACTTGAAAAATAATTTTCATTTTATGAAATTTGTTTATTTAAAAATAAACTATAGTTTTGATAAATCTATATGATAATTTATCAAAATTTTGTAAAAATGAAAAATATTTTTATCAAGTCAAAGATGCTATTTCCAAAAACAAAGATTCACAAGCCAAGCAAAAATAGACTTAATTAAACTTCATCTTGGTTCCCCCTGTCTTTAGGGCGATACCTGCAAAAAAGAAAATAAACGTCTCCGACGCTCAAGTTAGTAAATATTCAAAAATAAATGCAACCTAAATGTATGCATTAGATCAACGTAGAGTCAAGAATTCCGAGTTCAATTCGAATACGGAAGAACGACTCTTTATCCAAAGGTTTGGTGAAGATGTCGGCCAATTGATGTTTAGTTTCAACGAACTCAATTTGGACATCACCTTTAAGAACGTGATCTCTAATAGAATGGTGTCTAATTTCAATATGCTTCGTTCTTGAATGAAGAATTGGATTCTTCGTCAAGCTTATGGCACTAGTATTGTCACATCGAAGAGGGACGTGATCAATGGTAAGACCATAATCCAAAAGTTGTTGTTTCATCCAAATAATTTGTGCACAACAACTCCCCGCGGCAATATATTCGGCCTCGGTTGTGGATAAAGCAACAGTAACTAGTTTCTTGCTAAACCAAGAAACGAAGGAGTTACCGAGCAAATGGCAAGTGCCACTAGTGCTCTTGCGGTCTAATATGCATCCTGCAAAATCAAAGTCGGAATAGCCAATTAATTGGCATGAAGAACCTTTGGGATACCAAAGTCCCACATTCAAAGTTCCAATTAGGTACTTCATTATCCGTTTTAACCGCAGTAAGATGTGACTCCTTCGGACACGATTGATATCTAGCGCATAGGCAAACGCTAAACATTATATCAGGTCTACTAGCAGTAAGATAAAGTAAGGATCCAATCATACCTCGGTACTTCTTGGTGTCTACCTCCTTACCTTTCTCATCTTTGCCAAGATGGTCAGACGTGCTCATTGGAGTGGCTATTGCTTTGGCGTTGCTCATTTCAAATCAATTCAGCAACTCCTTGCAATATTTAGTTTGACAAATGAAAGTTCCCTCTTTCATTTGCTTAACTTGCAACCCCAAGAAGAGATTAAGCTCGTCCAACATTGACATCTCAATTTCGCTAGTCATGAGTTTTAAAAACTCGTTGCATAAAAACTTATTAGTTGCTCCAAAAATAATATCATCAATATAAATTTATTTTGAAACACAAAAATAATATCATCAACATAAATTATTTTTGAAATACAAAAAAAATGATATCATCAACATATAAATCATGCAATCTATTTCCCCTTAATGAAAATTCCCCTTAATCTTCATAAGTGACCTCAAGCTTATCCCACATTTCTTTGGCAGTTTTGTAGTGGGAAATTTTCCGATAGTCCTCCTGATTCAAAGAGCTATACAACATATTGATTGCCTTGGTGTTGTATTTACTTACCATGGCTTTTCCAACTTGTGTCGTCATTTGTTCACCATATTTGATGATTTGCCATAGATGAAAGTTGTTTGATTGGATGAAGATTCTCATCCGCTCTTTCCAATATGTGTAATTGCTTCCATCAAATAGTGGAGGCAAAAAGGTGCATGAACCTTCACCTATTCCTGCATAAGCACTACGAGTAGAAGCCATAGAAAGATTCTCTCAAACGGTTAAGTCTTACAGAGAGTTAGGCTCTGATACAAATTGTTAGAATAAGTTCTTAACGCTAGAGGGGGGGGGGGTGAATAGCGTATTATAAAAATCACAGGAAAATATAACTCAAATGCGGAATTTAAAGAGTAAGGAAGAAGTGCACCAAAGTTATACTGGTTCACCACAACCATGGCTAAGTCCAGTCTCTTGAGATACAATCTCAAGGTTCAACTAATTCCGTTAAGCTTGCGGGTGCCTAACAAACCGTTACACTTGCTCAAGGATAACGCACCTTAAGACTTCACTTGCTCGAGGCTACCTCACCCCAAGACTTCACTGTTAAGCTTCCGGGTGCCTAACAAACCGTTACAACTTGAGAACTTGAATCACACAAGTCTCAAACAACCTTGATCGAGGATACCTCACCCCAAGACTTCAAACAAAGGAATAAAATATTCCTTCTTACAACAAGGGATTATAAAATCTCCCTTCAAGTGTATGATAACACTTATCACTCACATAAACAAAACTCTCTTTATAGAGTAGATATGAGTAAACAAGTACGCTCAAGAACACAACAATAAATTCAAAGAATTGGCTCTCAAAATATTATTAAATATGATAAAATGAATGTAGAGAGTATTTGAAAGCTTATGAATATTTAGATCAGATGTTGTGTCTCAAATGAGAGATTTTGGGGTGTATTTATAGCCCCAAAATCCCTTCTAACCGTTGCTTAATGTTTAAAGACAGATTCTGAAAATATGTAGGTTAGTCGACTAACTTAAGGTTATTCGACTACCTATTTGAAAAACTAGTCGTTGAGCAGGCAACGGCTAGTTGGATAGTCGACTAACTAAAGTTGGATAGTCGACTACCTTGGCAACGGTCATCAGGTTAGTCGACTAACCAATATCAGATAGTCGACTATCTGACCCTGCGGAAATGGTCCAGTTTAATTTCGATTAACTTATTGAAAATAAGTTATAAAACGTTTTTCATTTCTTTGTTTGAAGATAATAAATATTATAAATATCTTAAACATGAAAAACAATTTAAAGGACCATTTTGGATCAATAAAAACATTTAAAAACATTTTGTTTTAAATGCAATGAAAATATTTATGATATAACATTTAAAATCAATTTGTTTTAAATGCAATATATTTATGATATGCAATAAAAATATTTATGATATGCATATATTGTAAAATCATTTTTGAGAGAAGCCAAGACTCAAATTTATAGTCGGATCAAGATCACAATAAAGACAATATAAATAAGACTCAACAAATGTCTTCATTTATTTTCATTGCTTCATTTCTTCTCTTGATCTTGTCTTGAACTTCTTGGACTCCAATTCTCGCCCGCTCAATAATTTCGCATATCCTTTTCTTCCCCTTATTTAATTTTGCATATCTACAAAATAAACACACTTTAGTTAAAAATATAAATCAAAGTGTATTTCAATAATAACTCACATTTATTTGGCATATATTTATTTTCCATCTAATTCGGTTTGTCAATTATCAAAACATATAAATATGAACATACATATATGTTCCAACACTGTGGATGCCAGGAAGCTACCTCGACAGAATCCGAAAAATACTCTGAAACTTCTCTGCGAGATCAATTCAGCCCAGCAATACCTTGATCTGTACACAAGGTGCAGGAAGTAGAGTGAGTAATAGCAATAAATAACAAATGAAAGAAAGAAAATCCGGTAAAATCACTATATAGTTCTATTACTAGTAAAAAAGACTAGTGGATAGGTACCAAACAGGGAAAAGAATATGATACATACTTCCTTTTCCGTCCCACTAGTTACTAACACTTTTGCAGCGCGCAGCCAGATCCAACACCATATCTGTATATATATATGTATATTGCTTCCGCGTGCAGCCTGTTCCAATAAAAATAGTCGACTACGCTCAATGGGGGTGTGTACAGACTCCGAAGGGGTTCCTTCAGCCCAAGCAATATAATATTGAGGCGTGCAGTCCGATCCATATATCACTGCGGTCTGCAGACCGATCCATATAATATATCACTGTTGTGTGCAGTCCGATCCATATAATATACTACTTCAGTGTACAGTCCGATCCATATAATGTACTACTGCGGCGTGAAATCCGATCCATATGATGTACCACTGAGGCGTGCAGTCCGATCCATATATATGTGTATGCATATACTGCTGCAGCGTGCAGCTCGACCCAATGTATATATATCAATTAGCCTCACTACGGGGTCCTGGACCCCAATCAGTCATCATAGACTTGGCCTCTCGGGCCTACTCCGCTAAGACAGGGTATTCAACCCTTGGTATTACTCATTCGGGGTACCAGTTACAGAACCCGGTTTATTTAATGATTTACAGTCAAAAGTCAGGAAGTTGGTATGTGTCAAATGGGTAATGTGAGGCCAATCATCTCAACATACTCCCTAGGAGTTCTACATATCGGCACAAGACCCCAAACATGACAACTAGCCCAAATTATGCGAGTACAAGCTCAGTCTCGGTCGAGAAATACAGTAAGTCATAATCGGGATGGACCAAGTCTGAGTCCCCAACAAATGTATCACCACGCTCAACACAAGACGCGTGTCTCACCTCAACATAGTAGTGAATAGTGCAAATACGGGGATTGAAGCCCTCAGTATATCGTTCATAACCATTACTCACCTCGAACAGGCCAAAATCCTAGCTCGCCTTGTGCTTTCCTCGCAAATTGACCTCCTCGAGTGTGGAATCTGATTAAAACCACAAGGAATATGTTATAATAAGCTAATGGGACATAACTCAATAGAAAGAACTCGAAAAACACCAAAAAATACGAAGTTGGAAAAACTTGAGCCCGGGCCCGCTTCTCGAAAAATTTCAAAATTCACATCACCGGAATCATCGTCTTGCCACGAGTCCGTACATATAAAATTCATCAAAATCGGAGTCCAAATGTCCATCAAATCCCCAATTTCCATTTCAAAAACCAAGCCATAGGTTCTTAAATTTTTACCCAAATTTCAGAGAATTAATGGATGATTCTTCGATTAAATGACGTATTTAGGCCACGAGACTTACCTCCAATAACTTTCCGTCGAAATCCGCTTCAAAAACTACCAACAAGCTCTCAAGGTGGTGCAAAAATGGAGGATATAATGATAGGTTCGCGACTGGAATTTTCCACTAAAAGTCATCTGCCCAGGTGAAATCTACTCTACGCAATCGCAACCCCTGGCTTGCGATCGTAGAGCACAATTCTAATCCCTCCTATTTTCCTCCTATGCGATCGCAATATGCCCCATGCGATCGCAATGAATCCAAGCCTCCAACTATGTGATTGCATCCTACCCTCTGCAAACGCACAAGACTACTTTCCAATACTACGCAACTGGATAGATACTTGCGCGATCGTACAACACAAAGTTAGGACCCAGACCCAACCTTCTATGCAATCACAATGGCCCTCCGTTATCGCATAGATCTGCAACTGCTGAACCTCAATCTGCTACTTTCAACCATGCAAACGCTCTACGATAACCCCTCGAAACCATCCCGAGGCCCTCAGGACCTCAACCAAAGGTACCAACATACCCAACACATCATATGGACTTGTTCCAATCATAAAAACACGACCAACAACACAAAAATTATCAATTCACGATGGATTCAAGCCTAAGTTAAACTAAAACTTGTGAAACTCACATTCAACAAAAAACCCGACCAAACAACGTCCGATTGACCTGAACATTTGCAGACATATCGAAAATCACCTAACGAAGCTATAGCAACACTCGGAATTCCATTCCGACCCCCGGATCAAAATCTCACCTATCAACCGGAATTCGCCAAAATTCAACTTGGCAAATTCAAGCCTTATTCTACACAGCACCTCCAAGTTCAGTTCTGTTTCAACTCCCAAGTCATAAATAACCACCCGAAACAAGCCGGATCATTAGAAATCCATTCTCAACCCGATAACTCATAAGTCAACATCCTGTTGAATTTTTGAAACTAGCCTTCTAAGAAGAGACTAATTGTCTTAATTCTAACCAAACTTTGAGCGAATCAGTTCAAACTCTAAAAACACATATGATGAAACATATGAAGCATAAAACGGAGAAAATGAGATGCTAACACACAAAACGACGGGCCGAGTCGTCACAAAAACAATGTATTTAGAGATCTGTATAAGACTAAGAAAATTAATTGGAAGGAGGGAATAGGCCATGAATTTCGACCAAATCCAAAGGACCTATCAGGTTAGCCTTAGTTAGACATTAAAATCAGCCTAGTATTAAGCCTAAGCCAATACCCCAATTTCTAGCCTAATACTTTCGGCCTAATTTCAGCCCAAATCCATAGAACCATCTAGATACTTAATCTTAATCCTACATTTTCATCAGATGGTGTCCAACGTTCTCCTTCCTCTTTTGACCAAACGTCAAATTATCCAACCCAACCTAGACAATGCTTCACCATTATTGGCTTAAAATCTCTGCTCATGTTGCTATCTCTGCCATGGATTTCAACGTTCAAAATCGAATGGCCAACTTGACTCAAAATTTAATTTTTTTTTATTCAAAATCCCACTGAAAATCAACCCTACTTTTTGCCTATAAATAGTGGCACTAGGGAAACGATTTGAAGAGGCCTGAGCCTCCTCCTTTAACCTTAAGCTTCAGCCGCCCTTTTACCCAAAAACAAGTTCGTGAAACGCACATTTACCCCTAAAAATACTAAAGATTCATCCACCATTTTACTCCTAAAATGATGGTTCAGCCGCCAACTTTCACCCCAAAGTCGAGAGTTTTTCAGCCACCTCCAGTAATGTACTTCTCTAACTAAAAATGGAGTTCTCTAGTTCTCTTTGTATTTCTAGCAATTACAATGGTTTATTTGCTTATTGTGGCTACTAACTATCGTCTAAGGTAGAGAGTTCGAAGTCAGAGTTCAATAGTGCATCTAAGATCCCGCCTCAGTATGCTGACCACAAAAAGATACACTTGGTGCAAAAATGGAGTCTCATCTGAGACTCAGCACTCCCCAAGCATGAAGTCGTCATATCTCATATTCCAATAGATGCACCAGATAGTAAGAAAAACAAGTAAAAAGATCTGAAACGCCTATGGCGTCTTTCTTACTTTTTGTTTTTCTTCTTCTATTCATTCATGTCTAGTTTTTCTGATCCTTGATTTATTTGTATGTGGTTGGGTTGACTTCAAGGTTGGGATGTTATAACATTTGGGAGTCGCCATTAAGTTAAGTGTCTCATTGCTTAGTCGCCACTGAGTCTAAAATTTTATAATAAACGGGTTTCTGTTATAAAATATTCTATTTTAGGTGAATGTCCATACTTAGAGAGATTCTACGGTTTACTTCTTGGTGGCTAAGTCACCACCTCCCTATAAATAAAGGGGTTCTATTCAATTGTAAACCATCCCAAAGTATCAATAAGAATACTCCTCTCTCTACTTTTCTCTCTATTGTTCTTGTTCTTATATTATTTCATAACATGTTATCCGCACGAGTCTCTAACCAATTGAACTTGATTTCTTCCTTCTTCCAGAATTTCTATACGGAAAAATAGAAGAGATGGTATCATCATAAAGTAATGCAACGGGATGGAAACTCAAGAGGTAGATTTGATATCACAACATTTATTGGTATACCTTAAAGGTAAGTAATTTACTTTTCCCTTTAAAGTTCATGAAATTCTACAATTTGATTTCATATACAAACATAGACAACAAAGTTTGATTATAACTCTAATGGAGTTTGTAAGGAATTATAACCACGTGAAGTGGTAAAAGTTCTATGTCTTGCCATGATTAAATTCATGTATGATTGTGGGAAAAGAATTGAAAATCCGTCCCATTGAATTTGCTTCATTCTCATTCCCTTTAGAGAATGTGATAGCAGTATGTGATAAGTCTGAAAGAAGACAAAATTATTACCGTGAAGGTATCAATGGATGTGGACGTGGCAATAGACGGAATTATAATCGTCATCATTGGGGTAATGAGAATAATAAAGATTCTCAAAATAATCTTTCACTTTATGAAAGTAATATATGACATGAGATTGTATATAGCACATATAGATGATTATGATCCATTCCCTGAAGTGAATGTGATAATTGCAATAAAGCCCGTAAGTATGGACACGCTATTGATGTAATTTTGTTTTATGTCTTACATTATGAAAAGAAAGTTCGTTGCCCTTGAAATTTCGGGCAAGAACTATATGACATGGGTGTTGGATGCTGAAATCCATTTGGATGCAATGGGTCTTGGAGACGCCATTAAAGACAGAAATAATGCATCCACCCAAGACTATGCTAAGGCCTTGATTTTCTTGCGACATCACCTTGATGAAGGTTTGAAACTGTGCTAAGGCCTCGATTTTCTTGCGCCATCACCTTGATGAAGGTTTGAAACTGTGCTAAGGCCTTGATTTTCTTGCGCCATCACCTTGATGAAGGTTTGAAAATTGAATATATCACAGTCAAAGGTCCACATATCTTGTGGAATGGCTTAAAGGAGAGATATGACAACCTGAAGTCGGTCACTCTGCCACAAGCACGATGCAATGAGAATCCAAAAGCAAATAGTTCATAAACTATATATTATCGTTGCGGTGGAAAAGGGCACTGGGCGAAAATTTGCCGTGTACCAAGACATTTGGTTGAGCTTTATCAAGCATCTCTAAAAGGTAAATGCCCTGAAACCAATTCTGTCTCTGACGACAATTTTTACATCATCCACTTGGATGTGGCAGACTTCTTTGAGCACCCTGAGGGGAAAATAGACCACTTAATTGGTGATGGATCTGTGATGAAGGAAGATGGAATTGTTTGATTTTATTTTACTTATTTGTATTAGTCAATGAATAAACTAATAAATATTAGTATCATCTCGTATTAATTAGTTTATGATATAACGTTAGTACTAGTTCTTTAGAATGTTTCAATATGCTTAAATTTCAAAGATATTTTTATTTTCCAGTAGAGTTAATCGACTAACCAAACAGTTAGTCGATTATCTAATATTTCGCATTAAAACTGGATTTTTCCGCAAGCTAAGTTAGTCGACTATCTGATTTAGATAGTCGACTAACCTGATGACTGTTTACAGTCGACTATCAACTTAGTTAGTCGACTAACTAATATTTCGCATTCAAACTGGACTTTTCCGCTAGGCAAGATAGTCGACTATCTAAATCAGATAGTCGACTAACCTAATGACTGCTTCCCAAGATAGTCGACTATAACTAAGTTAGTCGAATAACCTCAGCAGATTTTGAAAATATTATTTAAATATGAAACAAACGGATATAATTTGTTTATTCTCATGTTCGTATATCTCTTTTGATTAATTGATTCATGTACCACACATACGATATTCAAAGAGAAGAAATATTACTCTCATTTAAGTATGTGTAAGGCAGATGTTACTACAATTTCTGGTAGTAGTAAATTGATTAAAGGCTCCGGAAGAGCAACTATAACTCTGCCTAAAGGAACAACATTTTAGAGAATGCAATGTTCTCCTCCAAGTCTAAAAGGAACTTGTTGAGTTTTAAAGATATCATTCAAAATGGATATCATATTGAGACAATAGATGAGAATAATCTTGAATTCCTCATTTACTCATGAAAACGAGGCTGCCCACTTCGGTTTGGGGTCACGCCATTTTGCATGCAGCAATGCTAGTTCGTCTCAGAACGACGAATTATCACAAATATTCCCCGTTGCAATGAGTTTTGGGTCATGAACCTAATATATCCCACTTAAGAATTTTTGGATGTGCAGTATATGTGCCTGTAGCACCGCCATATTGCACCAAAATGGGTCTGCAAAGAAGGTTAGGAATATATGTTGAGTTTGAATCCCCCTCCATTATTCGCTACCTCGAAACATTGACAGGGGATTTGTTCACTACACGATTTGCAGACTGTCAATTTGTTGAGACACTATTCGCAAAATTAGGGGGAGAAGTTGGTGAAACCAAACGGGAAATTTTGTGGAAAAATGCATCATTATCTCATCTTGATCCACATACCTCTATTTGTGAAAAAGAGGTGCAAAATATTATCCATTTGCAAAGAATAGCAAATAGAATGCCAGACGCATTTACAGATTTGAAAAGGATAACAAAATCACATATCCCCGCAGTGAATGTGACAACATCTGATTCACGAATACATATTCATTATTGGAAGAATATGAACATGAAATTGGTATTGAATATACCACACTCACCCCTAGAAGGAGGTTTGAGATGATATATGAAAATAACGTCATTGTTATGGCATGAATAGTCATTGGTCACGTACCTATTGTACGCCAAAATAATTTGTCAATGTGATTATCAAAGGACAATAATAATGCAAGAAACATATCTTGCATATAATTTTGACATGACCATAATAGTATAACTTTCTCTTTAAAAGAGATATTCACCACATGGATGTTGATGAATTTGTGGTAGTACAAAATTAATTGAGAGCTCTAGAAGAGCCAATTATTACTATGTTGGAGAAACACAATTGATTACCAATAAGGTACTGTGTTGTAGTAAGTCTCAAAGAAACTTATTCGTTTCCAAAGTATATGCGAAAGCGATTGATTATATTGAGACTATAAATAAAGGAAAGATTTGATATCTTCTATTACTACAACTTGTAGCGGGATAATCTGTATATGAAAAACTACCCGCTTTATTCTCCAGTTTGTACTACACAAGAATACCACAATAAAGTGGACGTTTATTGATATAAAAACCCATATCATAATAAACTTGAAGTTTATTGATAATTGCACATGTCATGGTGTAAATTTGAAGTTTATCAATATTGATAATTTATTCAGTTGGCATTCGGGTTAGCCATATCATTTTAAGTATGATGTGCAGTAATAGAGAATTCACATGGGTAAATATTAACGAACTAGAAAGTTCTTTACGAATTCTCTTGTATTACTTGTTCTCATTAATTAATTGACCAGCTAAAGAGTTCGGGTTGAATCCCATAAATTCTGGAAATATCAAAGGTGAATATGGGCCCATTAACCTGCCATGTATACCACATATGATACATCTATGATATGGTTACATGTGCGATTGTTATTAACCCGCAGCATGGCCGGTGCTTGCGAGGTAAATTGCTCAGTAATATAACTTCGAGCATAATTTCCAGATTTTCTATTCAAGATAGTTCATCTTGATAAGTTGGTTTATATCATAGTTGGTTTAGCAAGATAATTATTGAGTGCCTCCACTTAATAGCTAAACTGTTTCTTATGAGAACAAAGTTATATATATCAGTTTGATATACGTTGTATACGAGAGTATATTATATTCTCCCCTCACAAGTGGTTCAGGGTCAGGAACCAAATAATTTCATCTTATTATTATTGATGTGCGGTGTACATTTTCATTAACACCATAATGCACAAAGATGGACTCTCAAAGTTGAGGAAACAAGTTAGCTTTTCTAACATGAGGGGGAGACATGATAAACACTTGAGAAAAGGTTACATGGGATGAATTATCATTTGTATATATAGATCCTCGAATATCATAATATGAACCTGAAGTTCATAAAAGGATAATTCAATTGCAACATATTGCAAAGCATGCTATACGCATTTGCTGACCCAAAGAAAGTAACTATGTTCTCACTGCAAATGCTCATATTAAGTCCCAGAAGGACAAAGTCTTTGATACGCTTAAAGCGTATAGACAAATCGATTTCAAAATAACTTCTTAATAAAGAAGATGAGCAAATGATCAAAGTGATCATAATGGGGAGGCAAGTGATCTAGAAGATCACATGACATAACACTTCATAAAATCTCATGAGAGATTCAGGTACCTGAATATATGAATAAAGAGATCTCCATGTTATGTCTTTATGAAAATTTACTGGAACCGATATAAAATGTTCGTCGACGACATCTATGATAGCGCTAAATATCGATGAGGATCTTATGTTTGTCGAATACAAACAAAATATTGGCTAAATGGAAGAGATACAATTCAAGCAGAATTGATTCCATATGAAAGACATGTAGTTTTGGACATGTAGTTCAAATACTTGAAAGTATAAAGTCAATGATTGAAGTTGCTTGAAGCATATACAATTCTTGGTCCTGAAGTACCACATCCTAAGTGCAACTTGTGTATATATGTATCTTGCTATAACTATTAGCATGATGGCATCGAGAATACCTCTATGGATATATTGAAGAGATTCCACGATATTATATGAAGATGTTCATATCTATCAAGAATGATAATTTCAAGGTGCGGAATATTTATTCAAATCAATATGGCTGATTTATTTATCAAATCTCTACAAAAGATCGTTTTGAAGATGGTGCACAAGATTGGAATGCAAATGCTCAAGGATGTGAATTGATGCTCTTTTTCAGGGGGAGTTAATGCGCGTTGCAGTCTTTTTCCCTTACAAGGTTTTGTCCCACTGGGTTTTCCTTGCAAGGTTTTTAACGAGGCAACCAATAGGCGCATTTTCAAACATGTGTACTCTTTTTCCTTTTCTATAATTTTTTTTCCCATTGGGTTTTGTTTTAGTTAAGGTTTTAACGAGGCACATTATTGAATAGACATTCAAGGGGAGTGTTATAAAATATTCTATTTTAGGTGAATGTCCATATTTAGAGAGATTCTAGGGTTTACTTCTTGGTGGCTAAGTCACCACCTCCCTATAAATAAAGGGGTTCTATTCCATTGTAAACTATCCCAAAGTATCAATAAGAATACTTCTCTCTCTACTTTTCTCTCTATTATTCTTGTTCTTATATTATTTCATAACAGTTTCAAAATTAAATTCTTTAAAAAATCAGATTCTAGTCTCGGTTTTAGCAGGTTTTGCTCCCTTTAAATGCCTAAGGATTAAACTTTTTATTTATTTATTTATTATAACATTGTCTTTGAAAAATAAATCTTAAAAACTCCTTCATCCTAATGCCTAATCACGACGCAAATAGAGTTGATGTCATCACTATAAGTAATCTATATTCAACCATTACAGATTTACTCATATGTCAGTATTTTTTAAACTTGGAATATTCAATTATGATTTGTTTTCTTAAAATACTTTAAAATATTTATATCTTAAGATGTTGAGTTAATTAACCTAAATTTGGCCGGTTAACCATTTTAACGGATCTTAAAAGGTGCCTTATCCCTTCTTTTTGGGATAATTAGAACCCTTACCTTTAATCTTAAGGTTAAGCACACCGTATAATATAGAGTTAATTTTAAGCACTATTTAGATAAAATAGGTGTCCTAATTCACCTTTAAATAATTAGGTGGTGGTTTATTTTAATTAATTAAACATTTGAATTACCAATATGTTATACTCTAGTTTGAGTCGTATTAAAAGGGGGTATAACAACGCCATCCTTTCCGGGAGGTCGGCCCATCATAGGAGTAACGCTGCCGGTACCAGTTCGGCACGCGCTGCTGAGAGGGACTCGACGACTAATGTCGATGGAGTTGGCGGAGGAGTAGAGGAATCGGATTGCCAAATTTCCCAAGAGGATGTGGATGAGCTCATGAAGGGCACCACACATGTGGAGATGACGACGGACGTGTTCGACCATCAAATTGTGATTCATGGGGCTTGTAATTTATTGCTGACAGCGAACAGACCGCATTGGCTCTTACTTTATTATGCACCGCCCCTTAGAGCGAGACTCTCAGAACCGTCGATGATGCGGAATTATCACGAAGGTTCGCCATAATTGTTTTACATGTAACCCCTTTGTCTTTTGCAATGTTGTAAGGTAGGCTTGACGTGTGCCGATTTTCGTTCTTTCCTTTCAGACCCTTGTTTTGGAGGTGGAACGGAGACGTCATGAGTAGAAAAGGCGACCATCTTTGAAAAGATGGAAAAAATGTATCGGCGGTACCGCTCCAAGAATCTTGCTGCGGTGGACCTTTTCCAACAATACCACGAGTTTCGAGTGTTCCGTGAGGGTCTTGAGTAGAGGGAGTCCTAGTTGAAACGTAGGGAGGCCGAACTGGAGAAGAAGGATAACGAGCTGATGAGGCCCGTAGCTTGTAATAGCGAATTGGACAGCGCTCCTCACGATGAAAGATGATGAGCTTGAGCTCAGTCGGGGAGGTGGAAGCGGAGAATGTTGATCTCAAGCGTCGGGTAGCGGACTTGATCGTCGAACTTGAAGCCAGGGTGGCAAAAGTTAATGCTGTTAGACACGTTTCTCCCTCTAGGTCTGAGGACACGGTTCGAATGCACGCCACAATGCGCATGAGATGTGGATTTTTGCGAAGGCCAAAATCGACGTGTATAGGGAACTTCATGTCGAGGGCCAAGTGACAGAAGAGGAAGTGCAAGCGCAAAGGTGTGAGGCTCGTACTGCCCGTGAAGCCTGTGGATACAACTCCGACTCCCCCTATTGGGAAGGTTGCACTTTTGAGGATGTCGATCGACTAGACTCTGACTCTTGCTATAATGAGGTTTATTGTCCAGGAGACAACGAGTAGGATGGCGAGAAGCCCTAAATTTGTACATGTTTTGTTGTTATTATTTTTTGGAATATAGTAAATTTTTTGCGGTGATATCTAAACTGTATTTTTGGCGTTATTCTTCTCCGATCATTTTTTTCTTGCTTTTCGGTACCTAGCCTCCGTTGAGGTGGCGTTTGTTGTCTGTTAAAAATGTTGTCCTGACTCGAGCTGGGTCAAAATGATGTCTACGACCTTAGCCATTAGGGTATTTTATACTATCCATCGTCAGAGTGGTCGTCGTCGTGGGCGAACAATATTTATGGCCATAGCCATCAGGATACTGCTTCGGCTGTCATCGAAATAATATCTACTGTAATCAAACTGGGTCGAACCCTGACGATGGCCTTGCCAATAGGATGTTGCTTCGACTATCATCAAAATGATATCCATCGTGGTCGACCTGGGTTGAGCCTGATATTGATGGCCTTAGTCAATAGGATGTCGCTTAGACTATCGTCGAAGCGATATCCGACGTTGTCGAACTTGGTCGAGCCCGATGCCGATGGCCTTAGCCAATAGGATGTTACTTCGACTATCATTGAAGTGATATATGTCGTAGTCGAACTAGGTCGAGCCCGATGTCAATGGCCTTAGACAATAGGATGTTGCTTTGACTGTCGTCAAAGTGATATCCGTCTTGGTTGAACTGGGTTGAGCCCGATGTTGATGGCCATAGCAAATAGGAGGTTGCTTCGACTGTCACTTAAGTGATATCCTTCGTGCATGAACTGGTTTGAGCTCGATGTCGATAGTCTTAGCCAATAGGATGTTGCTTCGATTGTCGTCGAAGTGATATCCGTCGTGGTCGAACTAGGTCGAGCCCGATGTCAATGGCCTTAGCCAATAGGATTTTGCTTAGACTATCGTCGAAGTGATATCCGTTGTGGTCGACCTGGGTCAAGTCCTTATGATGGCCTTAGCCGTTTGCAGATTTTTATATGGACTTAGCCGTTTGTTGATTTTTGCATGGCCTTAGCCGTTTGCCGATTTTCGCATGGCCTTAGCCATTTCCCAATTTTTCTATGTTGGAGAATTATGTTTATATAATGGAGAGACTTCTACATAATGGAGAAGAGAATTGTCTGTACAATGTAGAGTTTTGTCTATACGATGGAGATTTAACTTGTGTAGTCCCTTTATAATATCGGCCGAGAGATCGTGTCGACTGGCCGATATGATGAACTCGCTCTCAGATACCACCAGGTGTCCCCATCGCTACCTCGTTAAAAACATCCACAAGAAACCTTATTGGGACAAAACTCAGGTGAGGAAAAAACTGCACGACTTAGGAGACGCCTTTCAAAAGTGGAAGTATTTGAGGTGGGCAACGTTCCACTTTTTTTGGAGTGTTTTTCCTTCGATCATTTACAATTGAAATGCTCCTTTGTTCGCTGCTGTTGAGATCTTGTATGGTCTGTCCCAATTGGTTCCAAATTTTCCTTCACTAGGATCGTGTGACGCTAGTGTTTTCGCTTTAAGGACGTAGTCGCCCACTTTAATTGACCTTATTTTGGCCATCTTGTTGTAATATATTTTCGCCTGTTGTTTCTAGGCCGTTATTCTTATATGGGCCATGTCTCTTCGCTCTTCGGCTTCGTCTAGATCTGCAATCTGTTTTCATCATTTTCTGCCCCGCTAGTGCGTCAATATCTCAAGCTTGGCTCCCTGATTCACACGAGTATGACCGTGTCGGTCCCGTAGACCAGTGAATACGGTGTTTCTCCCGTGCTAGATTTGGTGTGGTGCGCCATGCCCACAACACTTCAGGTAGTAATTCATGGCCATAGCCTTTAGCTTCCTCGAGCTTCTTTCTCAGTATGTTCAATATTATTTTGTTGGAGGATTCGGCTTGGCCATTGGCGGTAAGGTGATACGGAGTGGAGAGTATCTGCTTAACGTGCCAATTCTAAGAACTCTGTTGTCTTCTTACCCATGATCTAGGGCCATTTTCAGAGCTGATTTCTTTGGGGACGCCGAATCAACATATGACGTTTTTCCATACAAAGGCAATGACTTCATGTTCACGTATCTGTGCATGCGCAGCTACTTCAATCCACTTAAAAAATAGTCAATCACGACTAAAAGAGAATGTACCTTTCCTCGTCCTGCTGGTAAAGGACCGATTATATCCATTCCCCATTTGATGAATGGCCAAGGTAAGGTGACAGAATAGAGAAGCTCCCCCGGTTGGTGTATCATATGGGTGTGCCTTTGGAATTGTTCACACTTGCGAACGTAGTATGCCGCCTCTTTTTTCATAGTAGGCCAGTAATAAATGGCTCGGATGATAGATAGGACGAGGGCACGATTAGATGTATGAGCAACATAGTGGCTTTTGTGCACCTCTTCTAATACTTGTCTCGTTTGAGACGTCCCGAGGAACTTAGCGAGGGGGCCGCCAAACGACCTCTTGTATAGATCGTGATTTATCAATCTATATGGGGAAGCTTGTACATAGAGCTTTTTGGCTTCTCTTTTATCGCGTGGGAGTGTTTCGTCCTATATATCGGATAGAAATTAGTTGCACCAATCCCAAGTAAGGTATTAAAAGAGTACTTCGACATGATCGATGGCCGAATGAAGGAGGGTGATCACACTTTCTTTGCTATTATTTTTGGTGACCGCGGATAGTTTTGCTAAGCCATCTGCCTTGACATTTTGTGCCCTGCGGATTTTCTCGATGCGACATTCGTCGAACTCTGGCATCAGCTTGCGAACTTCTGATTGATATTTTTTCAACCTTTGTTCTTTAATCTGGTAAGTCCAGGTGACTTGATTTACTACGAGTTGGAAGTCACACTTGAGGATGAGTTGACGGGCCCCGTATGTGATGGCTAATTTCATACCTCCAGTCACAGCCTCATACTCGGCCTTGTTGTTAGTCATCTCGAGGCATCGTATGAATTGACAAAATATTTTGCCCCTAGGGATTTCAAGGGCGAGTCCCAGTCCCGACCCCGAGGCATTCGTGGCACCGTCAATGTAGAGAGTTCAGAGGTCAGCGTTGGTGGTGGCACGAATGGCCTCTTGCTCCACCTCTATCAATATCTCTGCGCTGAAATGAGTGATAAAGTCGGTAAGTACCTGTGACTTGATGACAGTTCTTGGGTGATAGGATATGTCATGCTCGGTGAGCTTTATGAACCATTTATCAAGCCTACCGGAGAGTTCGGGCTTATGCAGAATGCTTCTCAGGGGGAAGGTCATTATTATTTTTATAGGATGATACAGACAATAGGGTATGAGCTTTCGTGAAGCTACGACCAGCACTAGAGATAGTTTATCGAGGTGTGGATACCGTGTTTTGGCATCTACTAAAGTTTTGCAGATGTAGTAAATAAGAGTTTGCGTACCTTTATTTTTGCGGACCAAGACTGCGCTAACAGCAACTTCGGACATTGCCAGGTACACCAGCAAATAATCGCTCGAGTTTGCTTTGACGAGTAGTGACGGTGAATAGATATGCTTTTAGTTTCCTCAGGTCCTCAATGCATTCCTCCTTCCACTGTAGCCCATGGTCCTTCCTCGGTACGCTGAAGAACTTACGGCATCTTCCGGAGGACCGCGAGATGAATCTTGATAGGGTGGTTATTCACCCCGTCAACTTCGTACCTACTTCTTGTTGTTCAAAGCCTCACGTATTGCATGTATGTCCTTGATTTGATACGGGTTGACTTCGACACCTTTTTGTGATACGAGGAAACCTAGGAATTTTCTCGAGGCCGCGCCAAAGGAGCACTTTTGTGGGTTTAACTTCATCCCGTATTGCCTCAATATCTCGAAGGGCTCTTGCAAATGATCAATGGGCTCCTCCTTTTTTGCCGACCTTACTAACATGTTATTAATGTAGACCTCCAGATTCTTGCTAAGATGTTCCTTCAACATCTTGGTGACCAACCTTTGATATGTTGCACTCGCAATTTTGAGTCTTGGTGGCATCACTTTATAGTAGTATGTCCCTTGGCGGGTAATGAAAGTTGTGTTCTCTCGGTCCTCTCCGGCAATCATAATCTAGTTGTAGCCGGAGTAGGAATCTAAGAAACTTAAAAGTTCGTGCCCTGCAGTTGTGTCAATCAGCTGGTCGATGGTTAATGGGAACGAGTTTTTTGGGCATGCTTTGTTCAAGTCGGTGAAATCCACGCACATTCTCCATTTCCAGTTTTTATTTTTAACCATGGCGACATTAGCAGCCCACTGCTGCTATTTCAATTCTCTGATGGAACCGTTGGCTTGTAACTTCTCCACTTTTTCACCGACTGCCTCGTTGATTGCTGATTTGAATTTCCTTCTCCTCTACCTCATGAGCGGATATAGTGGATCGATATTCTGCTTATTAGTGGCGATGTGTCTTGGTATTCCCGGCATATCTGAATGAGAGAAGCCAAATAAATCTGTGTGGTCAGTTAAGAATTCGTGGTACTTTCTTTGGTCAGAGAGATTGTGCCCTATGTAGGCTTTCTTTGAATGATCGATATCATCCAACTTGACTGGGTCGAGGTCCTCAATGTCGCTTTGCAGTCTTCTACGACATCTGGGTCTTTGATGGCTTCTACTGTCGGGTTGATTTTAATTCCCGACATGGCTGATTGTTATGCCTCCGCACTTACTCCTTTTTAATATTTGGTATGTGTACAGTCTTGGGCGATCCGATAGCATTCCTGAGCGGTGCGTGGCTCGCCCCAAATGCTGAATACTCCCCATGGGGTGGGGAATTTAATTACATGGTTGAAGCTCGAGGGGATGGCTCGCATGGTGTGTACCCAAGGACGTCCTATAATGGCGTTGTAAGCTGTTTCTTGGTTCATGATGTGAAATGTGATTCCCAGCGTGACCCCCCTCCCTCGCTAAGATTGGCAATGATATCTCTCCGAAGGTCCGCTCCACTGCATTATTAATACCTGTTAATGGTATAGAATGTAGTATTATCTTATCTTCGAGTCTCATTTGCATGAAGACTCTTGGATGGATGATACAAGTGCCTCTTCCCTCATCTACCATTATTATCTTCACATCAGTATCAGTGATACGTAAAGTTGTAACTAAAGCATCATAATAAGAAAAGGACAAATCGTCGGTATCAGACTTATCGAATGTAATACTATCTTTGAAGTCATCATACCGCTCCTGAGCGATCGTGCGCTTTAGCTTGTGTGTGGAGGTGAACTTTACGTGGTTAATTGCTGAGATTTCGCCACTACCAATGATCATATGTATGGTGCGTGCTGGAGAAGGTGGTTTTGGTGGTCCCTGAGACTGATCGCGTCCTCTAGAGAAAAATGCCTTTCCCTTATTGCTAAGCAGCTCCTTCAGGTATCGTTGGTTCAGCATTCTTACCACCTCCTGTCGTAGACCTATTAGGTATCCTTAGTTTAGCATTCTTACCACCTCCTGTCGTAGACCTATGCAATCTTCGGTCTTGTGTCCTCTTTCCTAATTGAATTCGCACACAATGTTCGACCTCCTTGCACTAGGATCTTATTTCATTTTCTGCGGCCACTGAACCTTTGTGCCCAGCTTCTCCATTGCGTACACAATTTCAAAGGGGACACATAAAATTTATGAGCGTATAATAATGGGGGAATACCTCTTTCATTTCGGAGCGGGCGGCATTTCGCGGCACGACATCTAGGTGCCTTGGAGGGGGTGGATTGGGAGTTCTGACATAAGGCAGGTGCCTTTCTTTGCTGAAGCGTGAGGGTTGTTCCCGACATCCATCATTGCGTTGGTCCCTTCTTGTCTCCGAATGTATTGACGTTAGTTGTTGGGTAGGACCATTAAGATCTTCCTCGTCTTCTCTTACTTCGGCGCAGTAAGCATTGTGAATCTCTTCCCATGTAGTGGGGAGATACTTCATGAGTCGGCTGAGTAGCTTATTAGTCGCTTTTGAACCATCTCAGTTTAGCCCGTTCTGGAAAGCCGAGACTGTGATTCCTTCCGATACATTTGGTAAACCCATTCTTACACGGTTGAATCGGGCCAGGAAGTCCTTGAGTCCTTCACCTGTTGTTTTCATTATGAGAAAGATATTGTTGAGCTTAGCTTCGGCATTCTTTGCTCCTGCATGAGCGGTGGCGAATTTGTCTACCATCTCTTTGAACGTCGATATTGATCTAACGGGTAGCGGGAGTACCATGTTAACGCCCCTCCTGTCAAAGTTTCTCCGAACTTTTTTAGTAGCACAGACGATACTTCATCTTTTGATAAGTCATTGGCTTCTACAGCTATCACATAATGGATCAGATGGTCTTCGCGATCCGTAGTCCTGTCATATATTCTCAAGTATGGTGGCGTCTTGAAGGTTTTTAGGATTGGGTGACGGGCAGCTTCCTCACTGTACGGTTGTTCGACGAACCTTCCCACATCGCGTTTTGGTAGTAGATTAGTGGCGCCAGGAATTTTGTCTACTTTTTATTGATGCTCTATCATTTGATCACAAAGCGCTTTATTCTCATTCTCCATTTCCTCCATTTTCTTAAGAATGGTTGTGAGTGTACCATCACTTGCATTGATATCGATGTGAGCGTTGTTTGTTCTTACAACACTCGGCTCGCCGGCGTTGGTGGCGATATGTACCGTTGACGAATCTTTGAAATTTCCCTGTGGTGAATTTTCGAGCATGCTACTTATAGTATTTGTCAACCATTCCTCTAGTAGCTTATGACTACTGGGGGTGTTTTCTTGGCTGCAGATGTAGAGACCTCTTTTTTCATACAAAATCGTTAGATCTTCAAGTGAAGAGGGTGAGATCTCCCCCCTCCGGTGCACTACCAGGTGTGATATTTGTGGTGTTTACTCTACCGGCCTCGTTGAGGCGGCCTATGAGGTTGGTTGCGACATCTGCTATGATTTTCAACCTTGCTTCTCTTTCTGCCGTTGTTGGTTTCTAAGGGGTATGAAGAATAGTGATTGTTGCTTTTAATATCCCAGGTGCGAACTATGATTTCGATTACTGACATCCCCACAGACGGCGCCAAATTCTTTGACTCAAAAGTTATCGAATTCTTTTTAAGCAAATCAATCAAAAGAGATGAAGGGGTAAATCTTAATCGAAGATAATAAGACCCTAAGATGTTCTGAAAGCTTTATTTGTAAGAGTTACAGTAGATGTGAGAGAGAGAAAGAAAAAAGAGAATAGAGAGAAGAAAGTTCCACCATAAATCAGAGTTTGTAACCCCCCTTGCTAGGACCCCCTTTATATAATAAAGGGTCCTCCTAGAAATATTAAAGAATAGAAATGAAATATACATTATTGATAGGTCGACTGAACTATGGGGTTGTTAGAAAATACTCAAGGAACGCAAAGCTAACCCTAAAAATGGAATATTACCTCAGCTCAAAGGTTGTTTACTCAAATATTTCCTTCCGCTATCCTTGAGTCGTGCATCTATCTTGGCTTGTGCATCATGTTCAGCCGGTTGGTCGTACCGGTATAAGAACATGATTGGTCAAATTCGACCTCATATAGATTTTCACTTCAGAAGTCACAGTGTATATTTACACGTTGTTCTACTTTATTTGCAATAGTAAGCAAGTAGCCGAGTGGTTTCTTAAATCATCACGAGCTATTTTTGAATTTGTAGCAGTTTAAACGTAGGGCTTAACTGCTGGCGGTATATATATATTTAATCCTTTTTCTATTTTTGTTAATAATAATGAGACACTTTCATTCGTCAGTCGAATTCTAGGTTAACACCAGTAGAGCGACATAGCTAAGGTGAATGTAGAAGCCAATATAAAATGAGACGGTGTTTTTATTAAAATCCATGGATTTACGTCAATGTGGTACGTACTAATACAGTCGTTCTAATCAATTTCCTGTGAGAAGAGAATTTGAAATTAAATACTAGTACAGAATTCAGTAAATTTTATCTGGTTCTCCATCAAACTGGCAAGTCCCATCCCTCAACTATGAAATGAGAAAAGTAGTATTTGGTTGAACTTCAAGCATTCTCTCGTGTTTTGCTCCTAACGAAAATGAGGGGTATTTACACAAATGGCCTATATTGAGGCCACTAATCTGTACCTCACTACTTCAGCAGGCAAAATTTAATTCATTATATTAATTATTGGAAAAATCCTTTTGGCCTAACTGAATTTGGCCAGATTGACCCAAATGGAGTTAATTTAGTTATTTTATGCTATTATTAGGGTAAATTATGTTTTTCAATAGCAATAGTACCCTTTTACTTTATTTTTAGTTATTTCTCCCACCATTTATTGTTTATCTTCTCAATGTATCGAATAGCTCAAAAGGTAAAACCTATTTGCCTTGTTAATGCAAAAAAAAACATTAATTTTTTTTTTACGATTTATAGACTTTTTTTATTAGTATGCACCCATAAAATTCTCCATAATTAAACCTATATACATGTATTTTATTGGGCATTTCATATAATTTTTAGTATTTGATTTGTATTTCGTATATTTTATAGTATAATATGGTCTTCCATGTCCTACTATTTAAACAAAGATTCCTTGGCCGAAAACCTATTTAACCAAATATTCTTTGGCCGAAAATCTACTTCGCCAAATTATTTTTTGGCCGAAATCCTAGTGAAACAAAATCTTTTATTCGCTACAACAAATTTGATTATCAATGACGAACTATTTCGTTATTTAAAAGTCATATTTTGTCACAAAAAATCATGTGTGACAAAAAATAATCTGTCAACCTTTCGTCCCAAAAACACCATCACTAAAAGCATACAAAGATAATTTTTGTGTTTCGTCATTAAATCAAGTTATATTAGGGACGAATTTTTTTTTCCTCCCCAAAATACTATTTGTGATGAAGTTGTTCGTCAGGAAAAGTACAAAATTCTCGTCGTTAATAGCTTGCTTTTGTCACTAAAAAGATTATCAGTGATGACGAAACTACTTTATCACTAACTATTTAGTTTAGCTAGTGATGATATCAAATGTCTCTAAAGTTATATATATATATATATATATATATATATATATATATATATATATATATATATATATATATATATATATATATATATATATATATATATATATATATATATATATATATATATATATATATATATATATAGTGGTTAAATCAACGTTATTTCGTCACTAAAGACTACCTTTTGTGTACAAAAAATATTTCGTCCCCATATTTAAAATAGTGACAGCTTTGCTTTTACAACTATATTATAATTTGTAGTTTGAAATTATTATGTCGTCGCTAAAATTAATATTATTTTACAAAACTATCATAAAATACAAATTACTAAAAAGATAATTCTCGGAAAAATAATATTTTTGACAATAACAGTTGTTATTTATGATGAACATTTGATGACGTTAAAATCTGTAATGATAGTGTTTATAAGTAGTATTTATCTAATTTCCCATTAATTTCAAAATTTATTATTTAGTAAATAGAAATAATATAGCAAAAATGGAAGGAACAATAAAAATTCTCACCCATGATTCCATAATTAAGAAATAATACAAAATTAAAATAATATCTCATTACAAACTATGTAAATTAAAACACAAAAAAAAAATCAAAATTTATTCAACAACATGAGGCCGAATCAAAATACAAAAATTTTTAGTAATAAATTAAGAAAGTCAAAATTATGCTTCTTCCTTAAACGCTAATGTAACCCCTTGTCTAACGTGCTCCTGTACCTGTTGATGAAAAACATAATTTTAGTACATATTTTTTGATAAAAAGGATTAGCAAATAAAATATTTTCAGACTTTACATATAGTATTTAATTAGTGAAGAAAATAATAAATGACAAATTAGTATTGGTAGAAAGATAAATACTCGAAGTTAGACAATAAATATTAATTCTTCTCTAACTACAAATAGCCACAAGAACTAAGAAGAAGAGATATAAATTAAGAGTCTTGTGAGGGACATAACAGAAAAGAATTCAAGTAGAAATAATACTTCTTAACTTAGCTTGAGGATTTGTATCAAAGCAAAGGAGGCGCCAGAAATAGCTTGCCTCTGAAAACACCCATCACACGGATTTGATCTTTTATGTTATTAAATCAATAAAAAAATTTAGAGAAAATTAAGTATTATCGAATAAGAGGATCTATGTGTGTGAAAGTAAAAAATAAAATATTATGGAAGCAGCATAGCAGATCTCATTGGTGTAATAATTTGATGTAGAACTGAATGCCACGTAAAGAGTTAAGAGAGAAATGAGGGAGAATTGAGAAACAGATGGCGGTAGTACTCAAACTTAAAAAAGAGATTTTAGAACACAAAATAAGAAAATGAGGGAAACTTCCCGCAAGTTTGTTTCATACAATTTTGAAATTGAATAAATTAATCAAAGCAGTGATATATGGCATCCAGAAATACTGGGCACAGATTTTTATCATACCAAAGAAGGTCCTGAAGGTTAATGAGGCAATCTGCAGGTCCTTCCTATGGACAAGCAGTGCTACTATATCTAAAAGAGCTTTGGTTGCATGGGAGATAATACGTAAACCTATATCTGCTGGTGGTCTAAACATCATAGATATGGCTACCTGGAATAAGGCAGCCATAACAAAACTGCTTTGGGATCTTGCTAGGAAAAAAGACTGCCTCTGGATAAAATGGCTCCACTGCTATTACATCAAGCAACATGATATCAGTAATAAACCTTTGCCAAAAACTGCCTCTTGGATTATTAGGAAAATACTGGAATGCAGGACTGCTGTCATGGAAAACCAACAACTGCAAGGAACTCTTTACTGCAGACTGAAATCACTGTGTAAACTGGACAAGTTCCAAATTCACAAGTTATACATTGCTATGCTTCCTAGTTATAGTAAAGTAGATTGGAGGAATGTGATGCTGACTGCAAATGTACAACCAAGATATAAGTTTACAGTGTGGTTAGCAGCTCAACGCAGGTTACCTACCATTATAGACTGCACAAAATTGGAATTGATATACCTACTGACTGTGCTTTCTGCAAACAACAAGAAGAAAGATTTGAACACCTCTTCTTTGCATGCCCAGTCACAAACAGATTATGGCTCAGAATATGCAAATTGATAGGATATCAGAGAGTAGCTAACACTTGGGAGGATGAGCTGCAGTGGATATGCAGTAAGGCTAGAAGTAGAAACTGGCAGCAGGCAATCACTGCTACTGCTTTTGTTACTACTGTTGCATTGATATGGAGAAACAGGAATTCAATTCGATTTGAGAACAAGACTTTTGCTGAAGATCAATTCTGTAAAGAAGTGGCAGTGTTGATACATACAAGAAGTAGGAAATGTAAAAGGTGGCAGGAAGGGTTACATAAACTTAACTGCTATCCTTAGTTGGATACAATAGCTACATGTTAGAACTGTCTATATGAGCTGTGTAGTTAGAACTAAATGTAAATGAGTAGTAGAAGTCCATACTCTACCAGGAATCTATTGTACATATTTTTTTGAAATCAATGAAAGTGATAGTTTGAATCAAAAAAAAAAAAAATTTTTTTGAAATTGAATAAAACAAGATACCCAAAATACACTTGCCGCTTTTTAATTGTTTTCAATTTAATTTCTCTTAAATTTTTTATGTTACTAAAAACGATAAGATCAATTTTTAGTTGACAAAAAAAGCTATTAATTAAAATTTTATTATGCTTACCAATAATTAAATCAAATTATTTCGATTTACAATGATCAGTACTATGGTTGTTAATTAAAAAACTATTGCCAATTCTTAAATTTTATAGTGCAATTATTTCGATTTACACCAACTGTTTATTACAAGTATGCTAATTTTATCTTGATTTCATATTTATAATATCGTCTTTGGCGCTTAAAAATTTATTCAACACTTGACGCTTGTAATTTAATTATATGAAATGGTAGAGCTAAACGAATTGAAGAGCAGTTCAAGTGAATCTCATTCGTTGAAAAATTACAATATATAAGTATAATAAATAATTTTTTTATACATGCATATTTACATATATATGGAGTCCATTACACAAATGGCCAGTCAACTATCCCAAATTATCTCTTAAAATTAGTTTGTTTTGTTTGTAACAACAAAGTCACTGAACTATGCCTATTGCAATCAGAATGTCACTCAACTAGAATTTTCAAATTTTAGATTGCCAAATATTTATTTTACCCTCTAAATTATAGACATTTATTTTCTTTTTATTTTATTTTAAACTTTTCAATATAATTAGAATAATTACGCTGTTGTGATTTATATCGTTACATTGAACGTATATACATATATAATAATTATATATAGGTTCCACTAGTCAATTGACAATGATCGTTCTATTTTGGGATATATTTATCAATTAAAAAATGAAATATGGATAATAAGTAGATATCGAAGCTAGTTAATTATGTTGAAGCGCTTTTTATATAGTTACATTGAACGTATAAACATATATAAAAAGTACATATAGGTTCCACTAGTCAATTGATAACGATCGTTCTACTTTGGGATATAGTGATCAATTAAATTACGAAATATGGATAATAAGTAGATAACGACGCTAGTTAATTACGTTGTTGCACTTTATATATAGTTATATTTAACGTGTATATATATATATATATATATATATATATATATATATATATATATATATATATATATATATATATATATATATATATATATATATATATATAGGTTCCACTAGCCAATTGACAACGATCGTTCTATTTCGGGATATAGTTATCAATTAAATTATGAAATCTGGATAATAAGTATATATCGACGCTAGTTAATTATGTTGAAGCACTTTATATATAGTGACACTGAACGTATATACATATATAACAAGTATATATATATATGTTCCACTAGTCAATTGACAATGATCGTTCTATTTTGGGATATAGTTATCAATTAAATTATTAAATATGGATAATAAATAGATATCGACGCTAGTTAATTACGTTGTTTCACTTTATATATAGTTACATTAAACGTATATACATATATAACAAGTATATATAGGTTCCACTAGTCAATTGACAACGATTGTTCTATTTCGGGATATAGTTATTATCAATTAAGTTATGAAATATGGATAATAAGTAGATATCGACGCTAGTTAATTACGTTGAAGTGCTCTATATGTAGTAACATAGAATGTATATACATATATAACAAGTATATATAGGTTCCACTAGTCAATTGACAAAGATCAGTCTATTTCGGGATATAGTTATCAATTAAATTCTGAAATATGGATAATAAGTAGATATTGACGCTAGTTAATTACGTTGTTGCGCTTTATATGTAGTTTAATTGAACGTATTTACATATATAACAAGTATATATAGGATCGATTAAATTATCAAATGGATAATAAGTAGATATCGATGCTAGTTAATTACGTTGTTGCACTTTATATATAGTTACATTGAATGTATATACATATATACAAAATATATATAAATTCCAGTGGTCAATTGACAATGATGTTCTATTTTAGGATATAGTTATCGATTAAATTATGAAATATGGATAATAAGTAGATATCGACGCTAGTTAATTACGTTGAAGCGCTTTATATATAGTTATATTGAACGTATATACATATATACAACAAGTATATATAGGTTCCACTGGTCAATTGACAACGATCGTTATATTTCGGATATAATGATCAATTAAATTATGAAATATGGATAACAAGTAGATATGGATGCTAGTTAATTACGTTGTTGCACTTTATATATAGTTACATTAAACGTATATGTATATATGTATATATATATATATATGTATGTATATATATATATATATGTATATATATATATATGTATGTATATATATATATGTATATATATATATATGTGTATATATATATATATATATATATAGCGGTTCCACTAGTCTATTGACAACGATCGTTCTATTTCGGGATATAGTTATCAATTAAATTATGAAATATGGATAATAAGTATATATCGACGCTAGTTAATTACGTTGAAGCACTTTACATATAGTTTCATTGAATGCATATACATATATAACAAGTATATATGTGTTCCACTAGTCAATTGACAATGATCGTTCTATTTCGGGATATTGTTATTTATTTAATTATAAAATATGGACAATAAATAGATATCGACGCTAGTTAATTACGTTGTTTCACTTTATACATAGTTACATGAAACGTATATACATATATAACAAGTATATATAGGTTCCACTAGTCAATTGACAACGATCGTTCTATTTTGGATATAGTGATTAATCAAATTATTAAATATGTATAATAAGTAGATATCGATGCTAGTTAATTACGTTGTTGTGCTTTATATATAGTTATATTGAACTTATATACAAATATAACAAGTATATATAGGTTCCACTAGTCAATTGACAACGATCGTTCTATTTCGGGATATAGTTATCAATTAAGTTATGAAATATGGATAATAAGTAGATAATGACGCTAGTTAATTACGTTGAAGTGCTTTATAAGTAGTTACATTGAATGTATATACATATATAACAAATATATATAGGTTTCACTAGTCAATTGACAACGATAATTCTATTTTGGGATATAGTTATCAATTAAATTATGAAATATGGATAAGAAGTAGATATCGACGGTAGTTAATTACGTTGTTGCGCTTTATATATGGCTACATTGAACGTATATACATATATAACAAGTATATATATGATCAACTAAATTGTGAAATATGGATAATAAGGAGATATCGACGCTAGTTAATTACGTTGTTGCCTTTTATATATAGTTACATTGAACGTATATACATATATAATAAATATATATAAATTCCACTAGTCAATTGACAATGATCGTTCTATTTAAGGATATAGTTATCCATTAAATTATGAAATATGGATAATAAGTAGATATCGACGCTAGTAAATTACGTTGAAGCGCTTTATATATAGTTATATTGAACGTACATAAATATATAACAAGTATATATAGGTTCCACTAGTCAATTGACAACGATCGTTATATTTCGGATATAATGATCAATTAAATTATGAAATATGGAAAACAAGTAGATATGGATGGTTAATTACGTTGTTGCGCTTTATATATAGCTACATTGAACGTACATACATATATAACAAGGATATATAGGTTCCACTAATCAATTGACAATGATCGTTCTATTTCGGAATATAGTGATCAATTAAATTATGAAATATGGATAATAAGTAGATATCAACGCGAGTTAATTACGTTGAAGCGCTTTTTATATTTGATACATTAATATGGTACCACTAGTCCATTACATGACATTTTTATGCTAAAATTTTTTTTTATCATAATCTTATTATACTAATATCATATTTCATGATATTTATTTACCCATCCTGTAAAAACTTATATAAATAATATTTTGCGCTTTATATATAGTGACCATTAGTTACATTTAATACGGTACAACTAGTCCATTACATGACATTTTTATTCTAAAATCTTAATTATAATCATCATATTATACTAATAAATTATCATAAAGTGTCCCTTCACTTGGTTTAATACGAAGGAAGAAGAATAATAAATCGCATAGGAAGAAGTTCTAATCGTATATACCGTGTCGGAAGAAAATATATCGTATATATTGTATATACAAAGAAAATATACTATATACACCATATAAAGGAAAAAATATAATAATTTATATTTTATTATTTTTCTAATGATAAAATACACATAAATACAATTAATATGCACAAATATAATACAAGACTTTTCAACTCCCTTATTAAATTTTTGCATAGCTCAAGACTAGAATTTAATTTTATATTTTTGGAGGGAAAAAAATAGATTTAATACATAAAGAGGCTTGGTTGTCTTTTTACTGGTGTGGCCAAAGTTGTGTGACAACCAGACCCATCGTCTTATGTGTTACTTCTCCATTTTACCCTTATTGTGTTGCTTCCTGTTTCAATATCTGTATTAGAGTTGATCGGGTGTAATTGAATTGGTTTTGGTTGAAAATAAGGCACATGGCTTCTTAGACGGAAGCTTGTTTTCGAAAAGTCAGTCGGAAGTTGGCTTGTGAGTTAGAAGGCTCGTATGTGATTTCTGGTGATTCGGTTAGCTTCGGGAGATGACTTGTGACTTAGGAGAGCGATCGGAATTGAATTTGGAGGTCTAGTGTAGAATTAGGCTTGAATTGACAAAGTTTGAATTTTTGCAAATTCCGGTTGATAGGTGAGATTTTGATGCAGGGGTCGGAATGGAATTTCGACAATTACAGTAGCTTCGGTAGGTGATTTTTGATATGTGTGTACATTTTCGAATTATTCGGAAGTGATTAGGTTGGATTTTTCATCGAATGAGAATTTGGAAAAGTTCTAGTTTCAGTTAGGCTTGAATTTGAGGAAATTGGTGATTCTTGATGATAATGTTAGTGTTTTTATGGCCCGAGCAAGTTTGAATGAGGTAATTGGTCATGTTGGTGCTTTTGGTTAAGGTCTAGGGGGCCTCGGATGTGTTTCGGGTGAGTACGGACACCCTGGAGCTTAGAAAAATTGAAGGGGCAGCAGTGTGGTGCGGACCGCACATCTTTTCGCGCGGCCGCGCAGGGATAGAACCTGCACCGTCACTGGTCCTGCTTCGGAAGCTCATAAAATTTTATATTCAAGGAATTTGGGGTTGCTTCAAGTACAAAAGTTGTAGATCTTGAATCTAATTTTTAGAAACATATTATGATAGTTATTTGGACATCTATAGAAAAAGGTATCACCAAAATACTAAAGCCTCTCACTGCAGTCAAAAGCTCCACGCCCGCGGCCATTTTTGTGCGGCCGCGGAGGCTGGGCGCTGACCGCGTTCATTTTTGTGCGGCCGCACAGGTGAAAATCTGGGGGTACAGGTATAAATACGAGATTTTGGGTTTTATTTGATATTTTACCCGTAGGAGCTCGGATTTTGGCATTTTTTCGAAAGTTTATCAAGAAATTCATCGTGATAAGTGATTCTAAATCAGGTTTGGTTAGAGAACATGAATCTATCATTGCATTCATCATTTAATTAGTGATTTGATATGAAATTTGGGAAGAAATTTTGGAATGTTTCAAAAATGTAAAATAAAAAATTGTAGGACCAAATAGTGTCGGAATTGGATAAATTTTGTATGGTTAGACTCGTGGAAAGATAAAGATCACATTTATGAAAAATATTCTGAATTTCGAGAAGTGGATTCGGGGCTCGGGTTTTGCCAACTTCATATTTTTGGGTGTATTTCGAGTTATTTCGATTGGGCTATGTTCCATTAGCCTATTTTGATATATTCCTATTGGTTTTTATCAGATTTGGCATCGGCGGAGGTTGATTCTCGAGGGAAAGGTATTGCGAGCTAGTTTGTGGCCGGTTTGAGGTGAGTAATGGGTGTAGATGATGACCTGAGGATTTGAAACCCCGACATATCACATTATGACGCTATTATGACGCTAGACAAGCACTCCATGGCTAGTGCGGAAACGTATATGTTGGAAATTGTGACTCGGTCCAACCCGAGGGATAGATTGTGCTATGTTGGCAATTGCTTCGCATACTATATTGATGATATTTGGGCTTGATGCCATGTTTGGGGCCTTGTGCCGACTTGTAGAATCCTTGAGGGATCGTTATTCTAGAATTTTCATTATTTGCATATTATTTGAATTCAGTCCAGGGTTTAAATACCATTTTTGCAAACTATGCCATATTTATACGTTTTGAAAACTCAAATGATTTTTAAATGATATTTTGGACTGACGAGTACAATCTCACTATTTTGGATTGTATATTATACTTAAATGGAAATGTTTGTAAAATTGGCACCGTACTTTTAAATGGAAATGGTGGTAACTATTAAATGGAAATGGTGGTAACTATTGGCACCGTATTTTTAAATAGAAACGGTGGTAACAGTTGGCACCATATTTTAAAATGGAAATGGTGGTAACTATTGGCACCATGTATTGTAATGAAAACGGTGGTAACTATTGGCACCGTGTATTGAAAAAGAAACAGTGGTAACTATTGGCACTATATGATATGGCACTGGGCTGTAGGAGCCCCTCCGGAATCTGAACCCCCACAGTGAGTGCAGGTACCCATATGGATCGGACTGCACGATTCGCAGTGTTCATGCATTGCATTGCATCTCATGCATTTATTCACCGTTGCTTACATGTATATCTCTTAGGCTGGTATTGTATAGAACTGCTAGATAGCTTCATTTTGTGTTATTTCGCATTTTCTTATCTTCGGGTTTTTATACATACTTATTACTCACTGAGTTGGTAGACTCACCCCATACTCCCTGCACCTTGTGTGCAGATCCAGGTGCTCCAGAGACATTGCGCTGCTGCTGTTGATTACCCGAGCTTTTCAGAGTATTGAGGTAGCTGCCTAGCGTCCGCAGGACCACTTACTCTATCTCTATCAATATATTCTTTTTTTGCTATTTTGTTAGACTTTAGTATCATTTCTGTTCGGACTTGTATCCCGTTTTGTTAGAGGCTCTGTTCTCGTGACTCCTCGGTTTTTAGGAGGATTTTTGTTCTTACTCAGCTGTATTTTTATCGGTATTGTATATCCCTGGTTGGGAGTTTGATATTACATTCGATGTGTCATCTTAAATTGCTTTTTTGGGCTGGAAATGCCGTTCTTGGTTGTGGTTTGGTCGGGCTTTCCCATCCTCGCGGTCGTGCGCCATCACGACTGGGTTTGGGGTGGTGAAAAGTTGGTATCAGAGCGTAGGTTGCTAGGCCTCAATAATTATGAGCCGATTCAGTTGAGTCTCGCGGATCGGTACGTAGACGTCCGTATATATCCTCGAGAGGCTACAGAACCATTAAGAAAACTTCACATTCTTGGAATTCTTATCGTGCGTACATGATTCATCTTGGGACATGACTCTTGAAATTCCTTCCTCACGTTTGTATGCGTTCGTGAGCGTCCAATATTATATGTGCTTGATGGCTGATGACTCCTCGATCGAGGGCCAAGTTATGATTTTCTTGAGTTGTTGTTGGGCCATCATGGAGGACTTGACGCGAATCATTGTCTATAGCTGGAGCACCAAGGTGCTGATTGCGCGAGCTGGTGTTATGAGCTTACAAGTTCAGTATTGTCCCTAATTGTTGTAATGGCGACTGAATACCTTCATGATGAGTACGTTGGTGCCGTGAGATTTGTTTGTATGACTTGGTAGTGTCGAAGAAGGTGTGCTATGTGATAAACGGACCATTAAGTGTTTGATTTCCATTGCGATCAGATGTGTTGCCCCGAGTTATGGGCGCGTGAAGAATCTTTTCAAGTCTCCTAGCTGGGAGGGGAGTAGATTGCATGCTTCGGTATAACTTCAGACTCAAGAAAACTAAGTGATCGTCTGAGGTGTATGACGGTGGATGATATACTGAAATATTATATTGAAAAAAGCAGGTGGTTATCTCCTACAGAGTGTTCGGAAGTTATATGATCCTTATGTGAATGTTAGAAGATCTCATGTTTTATTGAAAGGTATACCCTATGTGTTGTGATTCGAACAGGTGCAGGGCATGTTCATGTGTCAAACTTTGATAATATAATACATATAGTATTGAGATTAATGTTATTGATATACAATGTGATGCTTTGTCAAGTTGTGGATGTGTAGCTAGGATGGTTTGGGTGATTCTCTGGCAGGTGGATAGACTCAATTACAAAGGAAACTCTGCCAAAATTTTTCTTTTTTTTTTTTTTGAAAATTTGGGACTTAGTATAAAATAAGTTGCCTAAAGAGTGGACTTAACTGTTGTGTGAGTAATGCAAGAGTTTCAGAAGAGTTAAAAATTCCAGATGATTTGTGTTTCCACGAGTTTATAAAGTAGTGAGTTTAATGTCACTATGGCATGGTGGTGTCATCAGAGTAAAAGTGTTATGAATTTTTGAGTGTGTCCGGGTATATGGTTTCAAGCTAAGTTGGGGAGGTTGTTTTTAATTAGCTGATTGTACAATTATGTGCTATGTTAGTTCAGATTAGATGCATGCGGATGGATCAGTTCTGGTTGCATGAATTGAGCCGAGGATGGCACGTGTGGAGGAAAATTTCTACAAAGGTTATACGATGCTTTCGTAAATGTGTTGAAATACCAGGATGTTTTGAGCTGTTGTTGATAAAGAATGATCGGTGCATAGAGAAGGTAAATGGTTGTTCGTATCTGTATGAAATCATGTTCTGCGGTGTCAGGGTGCTAATGAGGCACGAGTGGTTCCGTTCGTGTAGAGCGGGTGAATTACAGCTGAATAAGAGTGAATGACTCTTGAGAATGGTCTTACTACGTTCAAGATTTTGCATGTAACAATCAGGTGTCTTAAGTTTGTGTATGTGGCTAGAGACTATGTTTCCATTAGAAAAGATCAAGACTTGTGGTATTTTATGTTATTCATGGGATTCTATGTATCCATATTTGGAAGGTAATGGTAACGAATTCAGGTTCGCAGGAAGTTCTTCAAGGTAAAGCATTCTGGAATATTGCATTTCTGAGAAGTGTTTGAGAGTGTATTAAATGGCCTATGGGTCTTAGGTAGTGTGGTCTTATGTGGAAGTCTCGTGTGGTAAGCTGAATTGAGGTGCGGGGGAGAATATCAAATTAATGATGAATCGGGAAGGAAATTAGATAAATGGAATAGCTTGTTAATAAACTGAAACGGTATGGTAAGGGTATGATTAATTCCTATATATGCTCGAGGTAATGAGCCTTACGGGTATTGTGCAGCACATCTATAAGTGCTGGCAGTTTACTTAACTTGGTTTGGGTAAAAGGATTCAGTCTTGGCAGTTTAGCTTGTGCAATGGAATTGGGAGAAAAAGCTCTTGGTGTGATTTACCATGGTTTGAAAATGAGTATATTTCCTATGGGTATGCGAAGAATGAAGTGTGTAATAATTTTTCTCCTATATGGGAACCTGAAAGTTCTTGACTAGTTGAGTGCTTCGATGTCTGCGGCTCATAAGAGAGATAGAAGTCCTCATATTATACTAGTGTGGTATGGTCTATGTGTTATGATATGGAGAATTGAGATTTGCGTGTTCAAGGTTTTGGTTCAGTTTGTAATGGAGAAATCATTAAATTATTGAGCAGCACGCACAGCTACAGGTGAGTAAAGAGCCGATCTTCAGATGATTAAGGTGGTGTAAATTGATGATACGTCAGTAGCATTGCGACACTTTCCTGTTGGATCTACTGCGGATATTTGAGTTGTTGATGGCACAGGGAATTTTGAATACCTTTCATGGTATGAATGGATACTTGATGTGTGTTATGTATTCGTACGGCGGAGTGTGGAATCAGGCACAGTGATTCATGCATTATATGTGTTGGAGACTAGAAGTCCTCGTGATCTGACCATGCGGTGGTTGTGGATCGTGTGTATCGATATCGTCTAGCAGTTGTTGAAAACTTGAGGCCCTAGTGGATCTTTTTTTGCTCGGTATGTTAAATTTGAGTTATGATATTTGATGGAAGACTGGTTGTTCCAGGGTCGGATTGTCTAGACTAATGTGTTATGGGCTATATCAGAAAATGCCACAGGCTGCGTGGCAAGATACATTGGATTATGTCCTAGCAGGGTAGCTTGCATTCCAGAGACCAGTGGACGGTTGGCAATTATTGCTTATATAATTGGGCCTTCGTGGCGGATGTTAGTGCAGAGGTTTCTACCATTGATTCAGTTCCGGTATTGAGGGACTTTTCGGATGCGTTTCTTGTGGCCGGTCATGAGGCTATATGTATTTATATTAATGAAAAAATTTGGCTCGATATGCATCTCCTTTTGTGAGATATATGTGCGGATCGGGTGGCACGCCGCCACGGGTATATTATTTGGATCGGGTGGCACGCCGCCACAGGTATGGCATCTGGATCGGGTGGCACGCCGCTACGAGTATGTTACTTCCTACCCTCCATTATCTTACTATTAATATTTACAGCTTAAATCTACCGTCAGACTTGAGGTAACAATAAAGTGAAAAAAAAAAAAGAAGACAAACATCAACAACATGAAATAAAATGGAGAAAAGAATCAATAAATATATACAAGAGATGGAGATCATATATATACTATATGACATGCATTTCTGAATCTTCTGCTTCTTCCTAGTCGTTGAGTCCATTGGTTCTTTTACCGGGTCCGGACACCGGTTTCTTCCCTTTAGGAAGCCTATGTAATAGCAAGTTGACACGTTCTCTCCTCAGCTTCATTGTAGCTTCAACTTCTTCATTCAAATCTTTTCCTGATCTTGAAATGGATGACTTATGTAGTAGGTTAATATTAACCCCAGTCAGAAATACAATATTGCCCAAAATTTTCACTGGCTAAAACATCGTCATTAAGTGGTCTAGCGCATGAAGATTGGGATATCAAGAGGGAAAGCACTAGGATTGCTGTGATTTGGCTGAGGTTGTAGGAGAATTTGGCGTCGGCCATGATTCTTTTTTCTCAGCTAGGTGGGTGTCAAACTGAGAGTGAGATAAATGAGAAATGAGAGTGATTTTGCCATAACAAAGTGCTGTGCTTTGAGGAGATTTATACGAAGTGAAGTGGGCAAAAAAGACAGTTGTGCATAGTTGAAAAGGTCAGCCAACTTCAGAAGTCGTAGTGTTAGGAATAAGGATTTCTGGGGCAAAGTCGACACGCTTTCACATTGCACACGCTATTAAGATGGCAGCAACACTACTTAGTTAAGTTTGATTATTACTAGGGATATTAGCTAAAAAGAGTTTGATTACTATTAAGGGTGGTTCTTTCACTATCAAACTAATTCCTCAAATTAATTTGGTACACTATCAAACTATGAAGCATTACGACGCTAGGGGTCCTACGATACCCCACCAGGGACATACGCGTGTAACTTTTTTTTCTTGTATGCTAGTAGTAATATATAAATATCTTCTTAACAAAAAAATAAAAATTAAAATATATTGTAATTTGTCTTATGACTTGTAATTTGTAAAGTCTTAAGTACATTTTCACTTTGAACTTAACTTTTATGTACTGAAGGATAAAATATATTTACGTGTTCAATATAATTTTGTCGGCTCCAGTACGTTATGCTTCATTTTTCTAAGTTACAATAACTAGTTGTAATAATTTTTAAATACAGTGTTAATTTGACTCAAAAGTTATTAAACACTTTCTAAGCAAATCAATCAAATGAGATGAAAAGTAAATCATAATCGAGGATAACAAACTCTAGAATAAGTTTGATGATCGGATTAGCAACAACAGTAGATGAGAGGAAAAAAAAAGAGAGAGAAAGTCTTAGAGAGATGAGAGAGTAAGAGAGCTTGTATATTGAGAAAGATTCCTCTTTTTACACAGTTCGAATCCCCTTTATATAGGTGGAGATCCGTGTCTAAGTATAAAAAGTCCGATAAAAAATACATCACATTGGGGGGGTGGGGGACGAGACTTTGAAGTCGTTTCTCTTATTGCCCTTAAGTCATCCCGTTGCCAAGACTCCCGCATAGTCATCGGTCGGTCGTGCTGACTTGTGGACGTGACCGGTCAAATTCGAGCCCATATAGTTAGTCCCTCCGCTCGTCCGGGTCACAACGATATGCATCCTCGATGGTCGGAATCGACACCCTTTGTTCTGTTGGCAGAGGGTCGATTATGTCCATTCCCCATTTTATAAAGGGCTATGGCAAGGTGACCGAATGGAGGAGTTCCCCTGCTTGGTGTATCATGAGGGAATACTTTTGGCACTGCTCACATCTCCGACATAGTCTGCTGCCTCGTTTTTCATGGTAGGCCAGTAATAACCGGCGCGGATAAGGCATCAGATGAGAGTCGGTTCCCTGTATGGGCGCCGCAATGGCCCACGTGCACCTCCTCCAATACTTGTCTTGTTTGATACTGTCCGAGGCATTTAGCGAGGGGACCACCGAATGTTCTTTTGCAGAGGTCATGATTTACCTTGCCGTACCGGATGGCCTGCACGCGGAGCTTCTTGGCTTCCTTTCTATCCTGTGGGAGTGTTCCATCCTGCATATAGGATACAAGGCAGTTGCGCCAGTCCCAAGTTAAGTTTAAAGAGAGTACCTTGACGTGGTGAACAGCCGAATGGAGGAGGGCAACCATATTTTCTTTGTTGATTTTCTTGGTAGTTGCAACTAGCTTGGCCATGCAATCTTCCTCGTGTTTTGTGCCCGAGGAATTCACTTGAAGCGACATTCATTGAACTCGGGTATCAACTTATGGATTTCTGAATGATATTTCTATAATCGATGTTCTTTGATTAAGTAAGTCTCGGTGACCTGATTTACTACGAGTTGAGAGTCGCAGTGAAGGATAAGTCATCGGGCCCTATACTTGAGTGCTAATTTCATACCTGCATTCATAGCCTCATACTCGGCCTAGTTGTTAGTCATCTCGGGGCATCATATGGACTGGCGAATTATCTCGCCTGTAGGGACTTCGGGACGAGTCACAGTCTCGATCCTGAGGCATCCGAGGCACCGTCAGTATAGAGGGTCCATAGGTCAGTGCTGGGGGAAGCGCAGAGGGCCTTTTATTCCACCTCTGGTAATATCTCCATACTGATTTCGGTGACAAAATCGGCAAGTACCTGCGACTTTATGATGGTTCTTGTATGATATGTTATGTTATACTCGCTGAGCTCGATGGCCCACTTGGCGAGCCTACCTGAGAGTTCGGGTCTATGTAGGATGCCCCTTAGGGCGAAGGATGTTATTACCTTTTTGGGGTGGCATTGAAAATAGGGTCTCAGTTTTTATGAAGCTACGACCAGCGATAAAGCTAGTTTTTCAAGGTATGGGTACCTTGTCTCGACGTCTGTTAAAGTTTTTCTAATATAATAAATATGGAGTTGAGTAACTTTGTTTTTGCGGACCAAGATAGCGTTGACAACGACTTCGGACATTGCCAGGTACACAATAGACATTCGCCTGGGTATGCTTTGACGAGTAGTGGAGGCGAGGATAGGTATGCCTTTAATTTCCTTAGGGAGTCGATGCATTCCTCATTCTATTGTAGCCCATGATCTTTTCTCAGTACGATGAAGAGCTTGTGGCATCTGTCCGAGGACCGTGGCTTGAACCTTGATAGAGCGGTTATTCGCCCTATCAGTTTCTGTACCTGCTTTTTGCTACTCAGAACCTCCGGTATTGTGTCTATGGCCTTGATCTGGTCCGAGTTTCCTTCTATCCCTCGTTGTGACACAAGAAAGCCTATAAATTTTCTTGAGGCTACGCCGAAGGCGCATTTTTCCGGGTTCAATTTCATCCCGTACCGCCTCAGTATCTTGAACGCTTCTTTCAAATGACCGATATGGTCTTCCTTCTTTGCCAATTTCACTAACATGTCGTCAATATAAACCTCTATTGTCTTACCGGGTTGTTCCTTAAAATCTTAGTGACCAACCTTTTGATATGTGGCTCCCGCGTTTTTGAGTCCGAAGGGCATCACTTTGTAGCAATATGTCCCTTGATGGGTGATGAAAGTCATTTTTTCCTGATCCTCTTTGGCCATTAGGATTTGGTTGTAGCTGGAGTAGGCATGCTAGAAACTAAGCAGTTTGTTCCCTGCCGTTGCATCGATCAGTTGGTCGATGTGGGGTAAGGGGAAGGAATCTTTTGGACATGCCTTGTTCAGGTCCGTGAAGCCTACACACATTATCTATTTCCTATTTTTTTTTAACCATGATAACATTGGCGACCCACTGTAGGTATTTCGATTCTCTGATGGAACCACTAGCTAGCAGTTTGTCTATTTCTTCACTGACTGCCTCGTTGATTGCGGCATTGAATTTCCTCCTCAAATGCCGCACGGGCATATGAAATGGGTCATCATTCAGCTTACGAACAACGTTGTCTTTCGGGATCCCCGGCATATCCGAGTGAGAGAAGGTAAATAGATGTGTGTGGTTAGTTAATTCGTGGTACTTACCTGGGTCGGAGAGGTTGTGCCCGATATCGGCCTTTTTGTGTTGTCGGTATCGTCCAGCTAGACCGGATCGAGGTTTTCGACCGTCTCTTTGCAAGCTTTTACAACATTTAGGTCCCTAATAACCTCTGCCGGCGAATTGATTTTAGTTCCTGACATGGCTGATTGCTATGCTTCCGCACTTGCTCTTTTCAATTATTTGGTATGTGTGCAGTGTTGGGCGATACGGTAGCGTTCTTGGGCAGTGCACGGTTTGCCTCGAAGATGAATATTCCCCATGGGGTGGGAAATTGGATTACTTGGTTGAAGCTCGAGGGGACAGCTCGCATGGCATGTATCCATGGACGCTCTATGACGGCATTATAAGTCGTTTCCTGGTTCATGACGTGGAAAGTTATTTCCAGCATGACTCCCCCTGCGAAGACTGGTAGTGATATTTCTCTAGAGGTTCGTTCCACGATGGTGACACTATATTCGAAGTCATCATTCCGTTCGAGAGGGATCGTGCTCTTCAGTTTGTGCGTGGTGGTGAACTTTACATGATTGATCGCCGAGTCGCCAAAGCTCCTCTTTCATGCAAGATCGTTAGATCCTCGAGTGAAGAGGTCGAGAGTCCCCTCCTGGTACATTACTTGATACTACATTTGCGGTGTTTTCTCTACCGCCTTCGTAGGGAGTCTAGGAGGTTGGTTGAGACGTCTGCTATCATCTTTAACCTTGCTTCTTTTTCTGCCATTGTTAGCTTCTATGGAGTATGAAGAGTAACGATCGTTTTATTGATATCATAGGTGTGAACTATGATTTCAATTACCGAAATCCCCACAGAAGGCGCTAAATTGTTCGACTCAAAATTTATTTAACTACTTTTTAAGCAAATCAATCAAATGAGATGAAGCGGTAAATATTAATCAAAAATAATAAAGATTAGAATAAGTTTGATGACCGGATTAGCAATAATAGTATATGAGAGAAAAAAAAAGAAGAGAACATCGGAGAGAGATGAGAGAGCAAGAGAGCTTGTATATGCAGAATCCCTCTTTTTACACAGTTCCGATCCCCTTTACGTAGTAGGGGATCCGTGTCTAAGTATAAAAAATCAGATCTAAAATACATCACATTGGTTCGGGGGGGGGGGGGGTGAGATGACGAAGTCGTTTCTTTTATTGCCCTTAAGCATTACCACGACTGGCGTATAGTCAGCGATCAATCATGCTGATTTGGGAACGTGATCGGTCAAATTCGACCCAGACAAGTGTTGGCATGCATATGAAAATTAAAATGCAAGGTTTTTATTACTTTCTTTGGGGTGTTTATTGTGTCATTTTCCTAGAAAGAAGGGAGAAATCCCATCCACTAATCTTATCTAACACGTTGAGGACACACCAACGTTATTGGAAGATACAAGTCCGCTGGCATTTTCTGAAAATCGTCATGGCAGGAGCAAACAAATTTGGACTTAGAGTAACACAGAACTACTGATGTGACTAAATTTAGTCGCCGATAATATTCCCTCCGTTTCAATTTATATGAACCTATTTGACTGAGCACGGAGTTTAAGAAATAAGAGAAGACTTTTGAATTTGTGGTGTAAAATAAAGCACACATTAGCTATAAATCATTAAATAAAGGTAAATTGTTTCCAAAAAAGGAAAGTTGTGTCACTCTTTTTGGCACAAACCAAAAAAAAAGAAAATAGGTTCACATAAATTAAAACAGATGAAGTATTTATTAGTGTGACAGGTTTGTATGAATACAATATTTTGGAACGAGAAAATATTCAAAATCCATGTCGCTAATAAATTACATTGGTTAAATAACGAACAATCCACCAGTTTATGAAAGAGAACATGGATGTATAGAAGGAGCAAAATTAGGGGAGGATTCAATTCAGAAGGTGTTTAAAACTTAATCTATCATGATTCGGATTTCTCACCTATCGGAAATAATGATGATATCTACTCGCAAAAGCTTGATAACCCGAGTATTATAAATTCACTAACCTTTCTATTTAGTCCTTTTTAATAGTTTAAAACAACATGCAATTAACAGAAAAATATTAACAATGATTAAAGACTAGTGGAGATGTAATCTGATAACATAGCCAAAAAAAATACAATAAGTACGACATTACTAAGTTCATCGCTACCCGAAACAGGTGTCACAATATCACGGACCGTCTACGAATACTACAATAATTGTCTGGAAAGAAAGATACAATCTATCTCTGAAGTGATCGAAAATAGAATATAAAGATAGAAGAGAACGTCGGGTCCTACGAATGCCTGCAGGACTACCTGGGGATCTCTAACTAGACTGAAGGCGCCTCCCAAAGCTATGGTCCAAAAGCCACCGCTGCGGGATCTGCACACAGTGCATAGTTTAGTATCTACTCAACTGACCACATGTGCCGGTAAGTGTGTGGTCTAACCCTGGCGAAGTAGCGACGAGGCTAGGGCCAGACAACCAAATAAAACTGTGCAGTTATATAATATGCAACGAAAAATAAAACAGAACTAAACAATTAAAGATGGGAGGGGGACATGCTTCAGGTAAATATCATTTATTAATAGTAATGCAACAGAAAAGCATGAAGACAATTTGGAATTGACAACAAACGAATAAAGATATCGTAACCAACTAATAAACAATTTTATTATCTACTGTTGCGGCTCGCAACCCGATCAAATCATAAAGACATTGTTGTTGCATGCAACTTGATCCATATAATTTATCACTGTTGCGACATGCAATCCAATCAAATTATATTATTGTTGTGGCGTGAAACCGAATCCAAACAAATATTGTTGCAGCATGCAACCTGATCCAAATATAATATTGTTGCAGCGTGCAATCCAATCCACATATACAGTTCAACGCCAATCACAAAGAGAGTCCTAGCAAGAGATCAATAAGGAAACCACGTTATCTCGGCAATGGAATCGACAGTATAAGTAATCACAAAGAGAGTCCCGTCAAGGGGTCAATAAAGAAACAATACTATCCCGGCAAGGGAATTGACAGTATAAGTAAATACATCCCAGCAAGGGAAAAATCAGCTATAACTAAACTTATTCCAACATCTAACTTCCTCAGCTAGTACCAATACTCAATCATATATAGTTTCCACAATAATGATCATAATTCTTGCTCAATATAGAGAATCAATAACTTAGGCATTCGTAGTGTTTATTAATAACACAACAATTTCAATTTAATACTAACAATAATGCTTGACAGCAACGTATAGATACTCATCACCATGCATATGTGTCGTACTCAACAAGTAACACATAGCAAATAGGACACAACTTCTAATCCCTCAAGCTAAGGTTAGACTAAACACTTACATCGAACTTCCACGGCGAACTCAAGCCTCAAACACCGCTTTTCCTTTTGAATTTGTCTTGCAATCAACTATATGAAGACATAATCGACTTCATAACATCAATAAACGCTAAACAATCCAATTTCAATGCTTAATTATAGATTTCCTATCATTCTTCCCAAAAAGTTAAAAATCGACCCCGGGTTTGCTTGGTCAAAATACGAGGTTTGGACAAAAACCTGATCACCCATTAACTCACGAGCCCTAATATGCAATTAGTTTCGAAATCCGACACCAAAAGGAGGTTTAAATTCTATTTATATAAAAATCCTTAACTCTACCCAAATCCCTAATTTTCAATCATTAAGAACATGATTTATGCCTAGAAATCTAATGGGTGTTAATGGAAATTGAAGAAAATGAGTCTTAGATTACATACCTATGAATTGATGGTGAATTTCTATTTCAAAAATCCCCCAATTCGGAGTTTGGAAGAAGAAGTTATGAATTTTGGATTATATCACATATGTTCTCTTACTGTTTAAAAGACATTGCAAAAATTGGTCTATGTGATCGCGAATAAGGGTATGGGAATGCATAGGGTAAGGAGGATTGGTCATTGCGGTCGCAGAGCAGGGAATGCGATCGCATAGAGGAAACATGGGTTTCCCTTCCCGGGCTTTGTTTTTACTCATTGCGATAGCGGGACAAGCAATGCAATCTCATAGAACAATTGGTGACCCCCTCCCCCCTCTCCGCGCGGATTAACTCTATGCGGTCGAAAAAGTAGTTGTGCAATCGCATAGCACAAAATAGGGCCCCCTGAAAGTACACTATGTGATCATGAACTTATATGCGATCACATAGCACAAAGACTTGGACACAAGAAAATAGCAGAAACACCATATTTTATAAGTCCAAAAAACACTCTGACGCCTATCAGAAACTCACCCGAGCTCTCGGAGCTCAAAACCAAACATGTACACTACTTTAAAAATACCCTACGGACTTACTCGTGTGATCAAATTGCCAAAATAGCATCAACAACTGTAAAATTACCATGAAAATCATGTAGTCAATTAAGAGCTTTAAAATTTCCAATTTTCTCAAATACAGTCCAATTCACATCATTTCAAGTCTGTTTCTCACCAAATTTCATAGATTCGACTTAAACCATATATATGATCTGTACCAAGCCCCAAAACAAAAATACGGGCCCAATACCATCAAAATTTTAAACACATTTCATTTTAAAAACTCATAAATAATTTAGAAAATAATTTTCTTTCAAAACTGTTTTCTTCGGCTTGGGACCTCAGAATTCGATTTCGGGCATATGCCCAAGTTCTGTATTTTCCTACGAACCCTCTGAGACCATCAAATCATGAGTCCAGGTCCGTTTACCCAAAATATTGATCGAAGAAAACTTAAATTCATTTTAAAATCAAAATTGATCATTTTTCACAGATTTTTACATAATGACTTTTCAACTACGCGCCCGAACTGTGCATGCAAATTGAGGTGATGTTGAAAGAGGTTTTTAAGTCCTTGGAATGCAAATTTTATTTCTAAAACAAGTGATGACCTTCTGGGTCATCACATTCTCCACCTCTAAAACAATCATTCATCCTTTAAGGACATAAGAAGGAAGTACCTGAGTCGGGGAAAGCTGGGGATAACGGCTCCGCATGTCGGACTTGAACTCCTAGGTCGATGCCTCAACAGGCTGACCTCTTTACTAATTACAAACTCAAGGAAAACTCTTCGATCTCAACTGAGAATAGCTAATGGCTCCTCCTCATAAGACAAGTCCTTGTCCAACTATACGGTGCTGAAATCTAACACGTGGGATGGATCGCGATGATACTTATGAAGCAAGGACGCATGAAGCACTGGATGCACGGCTGATAAGCTCGGCGGCAACGCAAGTCTGTAAGCCACTTCTCCCACTCAATTGAGAATCTCAAAAGGCCCAATGAACCTAGGGCTAAGCTTGTACTTCTTCCCAAATCTAATAACACCCTTCATAGGCGACATTCGAAGCAATACCCGATCATCGATTATGAAAATATCAAATTGCAAACCTTACAGTCGGCATAATTCTTTTACATGGAGTGAGTTGTTCGCAGCCGACCCTGAAAAATCATGATCTTGTCGAAGGCATCATGCACTAAATCTGTACCCAAAAACCGAGCATCTCCCGACTCAGACATCCAACCGACGATAGATTGATCATATATACTCTTGCCTTATGTTTTGATGATTTAACAAACTTACTGTTAAGATCCAGATAGGGAACCTGAACTACTTGGACTGCTACAAGCTTTAACGAATTCCAGCTAAAGGTGAACTGCTACAACTTCAAGAGCTAGGAACTCACACAAGGAAATGATGCTCTTGTGGTTTCCTCATAGCAGTACAAATTCAATTGTACACAACTGAAAATGAAGTGACTGGCGGCACTATTCTACCATACTGCAGTGTCCGCCCACTCATTTTCTAACAAAACAAAGTGCTCACATCATTTCAAATAATATGATCAAGATGTACTCAAAATGAGATTTATACAAAAACATTACTGGAAGGTTTCTATTTATCATTCAAGCCTCTTGCAAAAATAGAGAAATTAATCCTCACAAGATTGAAGAACAATGTGAACGCAACTACGAACCAGTTCCTAAATGATAGTCTATTGTTTTCCTAGTTGATTTATAAATTTATTATTGTACTTATTCTATATCCTAAACTGCTTACTTAGAGGCATTTGATTAGGAGTTCTCTTGAAAATCCGTAAACTCCTTGAGTTTATATTGTGACTAGATTTAGTCATAAGGAAAAGTCTTTGTAATTGTAGAGTTACAAAGTGACTTATGGTGAGAGCATCACAAGTTAAAAAAAGCCTTTGTATCTAGGAATTCACAAAGTGGCTTGTGGTAAGAGTACCACAAGTTAGTTGAGTAAATTCTTTGCAATAGAAATTATTGTTAAATGACTTGTAATAGGTAGATTACAAGTTAGTGAAGTTAAAAGCCTAGAAATGTAGGTCGTGGTTTTTTTATCCCTTTGTGTGAGATTTTTCCAAGTAAAAATCCTTTGCCTTATTTAAATACATTTTTATTAGCATTCTCAGCAGAATCCTATAGAGGACCAGGTACTCTACGGTTTGGTGGACCCGTACAAACTAATAAGTGATATCAGAGCAATTTCCTCCTATCAGTCCAAAACCTAGGAAAGATCCTCATGGTGGCTCCACCAAATTTTGAAGAAAGTCAATCTATATACTGACCCCCCCCCCCAAGTTTGATGGACACTACTATTGGTGGAAAACTAGACTGTACGATTTCATCATGGTTGAAGATTGTGAGCTTATGTGATATCATTTGCGATGGTCTTTATGTTCCAATCAAGGTATTAGATGAATTTCCATTTTCAATGGAAAAAACCAGCGAAAAATACATTGAAGCAGAGAAGAAAGCTATGGTGAAGAATTTTCGTGCCAAGAAAATTTTGGTGTGTGGAATGGGACCTAAAGAGTACAATAGAATCTTTACCTACGACACTGCAAAGGAAATATGGGAAGCTTTTCAAACAGCTCATGAAGGAACTACACAAGTAAAACAGTCTGTAGATAATCATAAAACTGGTGATAGTTCCTTGATGGCAGTTGAAGGTGAGGAGATTAGATATGGCTCAACTTTTGCTTTGATGGATCAATCAAATATTGATGAAGATAATGACAACAAAAAGGTAAACTTGAGGGATGTTCAGAGAATCTAAAATCCAATTCCCAAAAAAAAAACTCATGTGTTTAGTAGATATTTTTATCACTGCCTTTTGTAGTCCTGCGGAGGACAAGGATTCTTTGATCTTTGAATTAGAGGAGTCTGAACATACTAGAGAAGACTTAGTTGTTGTAGTTACTAACCATAAGAAAACCATTGAAATCATTAGAAAAGAAATGAGTGATCTGTTGGCAGAAATTGTAGACCAAAGGGAAACAATAGTAAAACCATGGACTAAGTCAAAACATGGGAGTTCTAAAAAGGAAAGGAGATAGCAAGTGAGGAATAAATTAGGCTTGAAGATGAGGTGAAAGCTATGAGATTTAGGATGTGTGCTGAAATTGAGGCAAACGATCTTCCCCAAACCAAACTAGAAAGATTAATGAATGATCCTGAAAAGTCTCTAAAATGGACCTGGTCCTCACAAGCTACCACTACCTTGCTTACTAATAATTGTGCAAAAAAAAAAGGGAGCAAGGTTCCAAAGGAAGAGAACTCTTCACAGCTCTCACGGTAAGTACGTCACTGCCTCTGATAACTGGCCTCGTACTCAATGTGGGAACACTGGGCGCTTCAAGTAAAGTGTCTAGGCCAAGAATCAATCAATTCAGAAAGACAAAGTGATTGCTGAAACCGTGATCACAAAAGAGGGACCAGGTTCCACACACAAAAAACACACATTATCTGCATGGACTAAGAGAGCTTTTATTCATCCTCTTGCTTACTACAAAGGATCCAAACTTGTATTGGGTTCCTAAAACTATCTCCTAATCTCTTATGCAGAGAACATTGAAAGGAAGTGGTCAACAAGGGTTCATGGATAGTGGGTGTTCGAAAAACATGAGTAGGAGCACCACAGACTTTCTTTCACTAAAAGCCCTGCAAGGAGGGAATGTATCCTTTGGAAACGGTAAATAGGGATACATTGTTGTAGTTAGATAAGTTGGGAAGTCACTCACTCATTCTATTGAAGATGTGTACTATGTCAATGGGCTGTGTTTCTCAAATCTGTGATAAAGGAAACAAGGTGGAATTCTTATTCAAAATATGTATAGCCACTGTCCCTGTGACCGGTGAAATAGTACTTGTGGCTAAAAGATACAATAACATCTATGTTGGTGACTTTGAATCTTTATAGAGTGGTGATCTGAGTTGTCTGAAAACTATTTACGATGATGCTGAACTATGGCACAGAAGACTAGGCCAAGTAAGTTTTTCCCTTCTGAACAAACTAATTCAGAAGGACCTAGTACATGGTCTGCCTTTGTCACAATTGAAGATGCAGAAACTTTGTGACCTGTGCTAGAAGAAAACATGTGAAGTCCTCTTTTAAGAATAAAAGAGATGTGAGCACCTCAAAGCCGCTTGAGCTTCAGCATATTGATGTGTGGACCTATAAGGGTGCAAAACAGATGAGGAAAAAGATATGTTTTTGTAATCGTGGATGACTATTCCAGATTCACATGGACTTTGTTTCTCATAACAAAAGATGAGACTATTAAAGTGTTTGTAGCCTTTGTGAAAAAAATCCAAGTGAAGATGCACTCTAGAGTTGTATGCGTTAGATCAGATCATAGGACACAATTTGATAATGTCAAATTTGATGAATTCTGCAATGAAAATAGCACCACTCACAATTTCTCAGCTCCCTTACCCCCCATCAAAATGAAGCAGTATAAAGGAAGAACAGAACTCTGAAAGAAATGGCAAGAACAATGCTGATTGATAATGGAATTGCAAAGAACTTTTGGGTTGAAGCTTTCAACACTGCCTGCTACTTAGTGAATAGATGTATGATTAGATCATCTTTTGAACAAGACCCCGTATGAATTTTTGAATGGAAGAAAACCCAAGCTGACTCACCTTAGAAAATCTGGATGCAAATTCTATGTTCTCAACAATGGAAAGGAACAGCTTGGTAAATTTGATGCCTAAAGTGACGAAGGAATATTTCTCGGTTACTCTTATCAAAGAAAGGCGTACAAGATATATAACAAGAGGACTCAATGTGTTAAGAAAAGTGTCCATATTATTTTTAATGAATCATATCAATAATTTAAGAAAAGTACTGAGGAAGATCAAGATAGTTAACCCTTACTTGTTGCTTTAACATAACAAACGAAAAGGAAGATATGATAAGTCAAGTAAAGGATCCAAATTAAGGCAACGATGCCTCATCATCAACAGAACCAAGCACTTCAATTACTACCACTGAAGCTAAAGAAAGGGTGGTTGATGCAGTTTAGGGAACTCTACTAGCACCCGAGGGAAGAATAGAGGAAAATCAGCCAAACATACTTTCCTCCTCTTAAAATGAACCTCAGGCGTCTAAATGGAGATACCAAAGCTTTCACCCTATAGACAAAATCATCACTCCTCTATATTCCGGAGTTCAAACCAGGTCAAGAGCTAGAAATTCACTTGTCTTCTCAGCCTTTCTCTCCTAGATAGAACCCAAAAACATCAAGCAAGCCTTGAAAGATGCATATTGGATTATAGCCACGCAAGACGAGCTACATCAGTTTGAGAGAAACAATGTGTGGAACCTGGTACCTTGACCCCAGATCTAACCATTAGAAACCAGGTGGGTATTCAGAAACAAGCTCGATGAACATGGAATTGCCACAAGGATCAAGGCTTGGCTAGTGGTCTAAGGCTACAATCAAGAGGAAAGGATTGAATATGATGAAATGTTTCCTCCAGTGGCTCGCATGGAAGCTATCAGAATTCTAATAGCTTTTGCATTTCATATCGAATTCATATTGTTCCAAATGGATATCAAGAGTGCATTTTTAATGGACTTATTAAGGAAGAAGTCTACTTGAAGCAACCCCCTGGGTGTAAATATCATGAGCACCCTAAATATGTGTTAAAACTGGACAAAGCTCAATACAGGCTAAAACAGGCTCCTCGAGCTTGGTATAAAAAACTGTCAAAGTTCCAAATGGATTTTAGAGAGGGAAAATTGACAATACTAGTTTCTTAATGAAACGAGGAAGGAACATGCTTATGGTTCAGGTTTTTGTTAATGATATCATTTTTGGAGCAACAGATGACTTTCTGTGTGAAGAATTTGAAAAACGTATGAGAAGTGAATTTGAAATGAGCATGAGGGGGGAATTAAACTTCTTCTTAGGTCTTCAAGTAAAACAACCCAAAGGGTACTTCCATTTGTCAGCAAAATACATTAAGGAACTCTTGAAGAGGTTTGACATGGAAGCATCAAAGGTGATAGACACTCATATTGCAACTGCTATTCGACTGGAAATGGATGAAACTAGATCTCGTGTAAATCAAAAAATTTATTGAAGAATTATTGGGTCTTTCCTCTATCTTAGTGCAAGTCGACCAGATATTATTTTTAGCGTGGGGCTGTGTGCAAGGCTTCAATCAAATCCCAAGGAATCTCGTTTGATGGATGCCAAAAAGAATATTGATATATCTTAAAGGAACACATGACATGGTGTTGTATTATCCATTAGGTGGCAGTTTTAATCTGATTTGGTATGTTGATGCAGACAATGTAGGTTAGCTTGTGGACAGAAAAACACTTCTAGAATGGCTCACTTCTTAGGCTCGTGTATTATCTCTTAGGGAACAATGAAGTAGAATTCAGTGGCTCTGTCAACGAAGCTAAATATGTGGCTGGAGCATCTTGTTGTGCTTAACTTTTATAGATGAAGTAGTAACTAGAGGACTTTGGGGTACTCACTGAGAGTGTGCCCCTGCTATGTGATAACACCAGAGCACTCAACAAGGCCAAGAATCCAGATCAACATAAAGAGACAAAACATATTAATGTGAGGCATCACTTTTCGAGAGATAATATGGAGAAAGGGTTGATATTTATGAAGTTATACATCACAGAAGATGAAATTGCATACATTTATACCAAGTCACTAAGTAGGGAACAATTTCAAAGAAACAGAGTAAAGCTGGGATTGTTGAAGCCAAATTAAAAGCCTGATTCCTCTTGACTGGCTCAAAGTATTTCTGGCTATGTCTAACTCACTTCAATACTGTTGCAGGTAAACACGCATGATGAGCATAGAGGCGATAGTTGCAGTGCATGAATGATAAAAGAGGATTGATTCTTTAAAAAAAGTTGAGAACCAGGTTCTTGTACTAAAGGTTAGTAGTTCTGTGCATCATTTTAATACATTTCTTAAAAAGGTACAAGATACAACTGCCATGTCATCAACTTTTCAGATCTTATTGTCACGTCCATACAATTCAAAACGTTCAATCTCCCTATGAATTATTGTAATTCTCCACGCCCAACTGCCGTTTCAGAAACGATGCTTATTCCTCTCCCTTCATAATTATCCTCACCTTTTAAAAACCATATATTCTACTCTTTTCAACCATAGTTGATGTTGTAGAATCACCCAAAAATGAAGGATCGTCACCCACTTCTTTCAATGGCTGAGAAAACTTCCCATCTCTCTGCCTCAGCTATTACTACCACTGACCCATCTATGGAACCTCTCATTTTCGCTGAGCCTTCGTCACCCTCTATCACTCATGTTGTTGCAGTCACACCTTCCCTAGTTTCCCACTCTCTTCGCAACTCAGAAACCCTTGAAACTGATGTTCTGTTCTCCCCTTCATCTATTTTTCCCACCAGTCAAACCCTCATTGGAGAACAAGGTCAAAATAATTATTTCACAAAGGGCTCTGCCATCGTTGACATTGATTCCGTTGTTGTGAAAGCACCGGTTGAAGAAGAAAAAGATGTCATAACTAGGAAGTCACAAAGTGGCTTGTGCTAAAAGTACCACAAGTTAGTTGAGTAAATCCATTGCAATAAAAATTATTATAAAGTGGCTTATAATAAGTAGATTACAAGAATTTAAAATCCTACAAGTGTAGGTCGTGATTTTTTGATCCCCTTGTGTGGGATTTTTCCACGTAAAAATCCTTTGCATTATTTACATGCTGTTTTATTAGCATTCTCAGCTAAATCCTGTAAAGGACCAGCTACTCTACAGTTTTGTGGACCCATACAAACTAACAGCGACCGACACTGCCTGCCACACAAAGCCTCACAAGGAGCTATCTAGATACATAACTAGTAGCTATTGTTGTACGCAAGCTCTACTAAAGGAAAAAACTTATCCCACGAGACTCCGAAGTCAATGAAACAAGCTCAAAGCATATCCTACAAAATATGAATAGTCCGCTCTGATTTCCCCTCCGTCCGAGGATGAAACGTTGTGCTCAATTCAACTCGTGTGCCCAACTCTCGCTGAACTGCTCTCTAGAAATGTGAGGTAAATTGTGTACCTCGATCCGAAATGATAGACATGGGCACACCATGAAGATGAACAATCTCCGAGATATAGATCTCAGCAAACCTCTCGGAATAATAAGAGGCTGCCACAAAAATGAAATATGTTGACTTGGCCGGTCTATCAACAATAACCCACACTCCATCGAACTTCCTCTGAGTCCGTGGGAGTCCAACAACGAAGTCCATAGTGATATGTTCCCACTTCTACTCAGGAATCTCAATCTTGTGGAACAAACCACCGGGCCTCTGATGCTCGTACTTAACTTGTTGACAGATCAAACACCAAGCCATATGTGCGAAAATTCCCTTCTTCCGCCACAAATAATGCTTCCGCATATCCTGATGCATCTTATCAACGCCCGAATGAATCAAGTACCAAGAACTATGGGCCTCCTCTAAAACACTCTCAAAGTCCATCCACATTAGGCACACAAACTCGACCATGCAATCTCAAAACTCCATCGTCTCCTAAGGTAACCTTCTTGGCCCTCCGTGTTGCACCGTGTCTCTAAGGACACACAAATGGGGATTATCATACTCTTGATCTTGGATACGCTCCAATAAAGAAGAACGAGCAACGGTGCAAGCTAACATACGGTTGGACTCAGAATCATCCAACCTCACGAACTGATTGGCCAAACCACGAACATCCAAAGCAAAGGCCTCTCACCGACCAGAATATAAGCAAGGCTGCAAATACTGGTTGACTTTCTACTCAAGCATCGGCTACCGCATTGGCCTTTCCCAGATAATATAAGATGGTGATATCATAGTCTTTCAATAGCTCCAACAACATTCTCTATCTCAAGTTTAGCTCCTTCAACTTGAACAAGTACAACAATCTTTTGTAATACGTGAACACCTCACATGCCACGGAATACAGATAATGCCTCCAAATCTTCAACGCTTGAACAATGGCTGCTAACTCCAAATCATGAACCAGATAGTTCTTCCCAACTCTGGAGGGACCAAGACTGGCGGTGCGGAAAAGTGCTTATTGACTATGTCGAAGGCTTTCTGCAAGTCATCAGTCCATTTGGTAGCGGCGTCCTTCGTCAACATCTTAAATATTTGCTTACAGATGAAAATAGATTGAGCTATGAACCGCCTAATGTAGTTTAATCTCCCAAGAAACTCATTACGTCCTTCTTGTTCCTTGGTGGTTGCAATTCTTGAATGGCTTTGACCTTTGACGGATCCAGTTCTATTCCTCGGTGACTCACAATGAACCCAAGTAGTTTTCTGGCAGGAACCCGAATGCACATTTGGCAGAATTCAGTTTCAAGTTGTATGTTCTCAGTCTGTTGAAGAACTTCCTCAAATCTTCCATGTGGTTAGTGGCTTTCTTGGACTTGATAATGACGTCATCTATATATATCTCGATCTCTTTGTGTATCATATCATGGAAAATGGTAGTCATGGCCATCATGTAGGTGGCCCCAACATTCTTTTACCCAAATGACATTATCTTGTAACAATACATCCCCCATGGTGTAATGAAAGCCGTTTTCTCAACGTCTTCCTTATCCATCCATATCTAATGATACCCAGCAAAACAATCAACGAATGACTGCTGCTCATGCTTGGCGCAATTATCGATCAAAATGTGTATGTTTGGAAAGGGGAAGTCGTCCTTTGGACTGGCCCGATTGAGGTCCCGGTAGTAGATACAGACTCTGACCTTCTCGTCCTTCTTTGGTACTAGCATGATGTTTGCAAACCATGTTGGACACTCTACTACTCTAAGAACCTTAGCCTTGACTTTCTTGGTGACTTCTTTCTTGATTTTCAAACTCATGTCAGGTTTGAACTTCTTGAGCTTCTGCTTTAACGGTCGACATGTCGGATCAGTTGGTAGTTTGTGGGCCACAATAGGCGTACTCAAACTAGTCATGTCATCATACGGCTAGGCGAATATGTCCTCATATTCTGTTAGAAATTTCGTGTACTCTTCCTTTTCTAATGCCGACAAATGAACGCTGATGCGCGTTTCTTTGACATTTTCGGTATCTCCCGGTTAACAACCTTAGTCTTTTCCAAGATGGAATAGGGCCTATTCTTAAAATCCTCAACCTCTTTAACAACCTACTCTGGTATATCATCTTCCTCTAAGTCTACAACATTTTGTTATATTGTCTCGTTGTATGTCACAGTCGTCGGTTCATCAAGATAAGTAATAGCAATACTGCAAATAAAGTATACAAGAGAAAGTAACAAGAGTAAGAAACGTAATAAACTGGAGTGCTTTGATAAATTTCGTAACAATTTTGAACATTTGATATTTTATTTCAAAATCAAAAATGCGAAAAGAGAGTCAAGTAGCGAAAAATAAAGCTAATGCATGGTGCTTTGTTCAGCCGTTCTACCCCGAAGCTTTCCGGGCTCTAGTGGTTCTGATGCTGGTGCTTCCTCTTCTTCTGACCCATATACAACATCGACTGGTTGAAAAGTATGCTCCAAGTGGGATATCGACTGCTCTATGGATAATAATGTCCGCTCCATGGTGGAGACCATTTATTGGATACATTCCATGTATACTCGCATCCCAGACCGAAAGTGGTACCATATTTCTTCAGCTTGATAGGCTTAGCTATCCCTTGGAGATTTTTGTCGAGTCCTTTGCCTGGTTCATACCCTCACCAGTTCAGCGCGCTTTCAATTTTGTGTTCCACCATTTTGTAACATCTCGTACTTTTCTAAGAGGATTTGTGACCAGAAGAAACTATCGGTTTAACAACCTTGATACTGCTCAATACGTTTTATATGGTATTTTGAGTGGAGCACTTTATGTAAAAAAATTGTTTTTAAATGATTTTAAATAGTTATTAGTATTACAGCTTTCAAATATATTTTAAATTATACAAATAATATGAGAAAATTTATAAAAGTGGTTGTCTTTATTAAAAAGATCGAAATTATTTTTGCACAAGAAAAGAAGGTTATTTTTTTACCATTTAAAGAATTAAGCGTACGAAAAATATATAGTCTTTATATAAGATTAGAAAAAATTAGAAGTTGAGAAAATATTTGTTACATGGATGTCTTAATGAAATAATAGTATATGTATTTATTTTATATGGTATCATATGACCATAATAATAGGATTCGTAAAGACATTAAAAGTAAATAATATTATATTACCATGATGTTGTTTTATAAGCCAATCTAATATATGGCCAACTTGACACTAATTCATTTTAATTTTAATTTTTTGTATAATACTAGTTAGATGAATATTTAACTTATACTATCTATTACTGAACCAATTATTTTGTTTCCTATTGAATATTTATTTGGAAGGACGATACCTGTATAAATCATATTGAGTTTGGAAAATTTAAAACGTGCATTAGTAAGAGATAAAGCTAGTAGTATCTTAACAGTATTATAGTTCCACTAATTAATCATAACTTTTAACTTTGTTTAGGAGAGTTGAATATAGTCTAACGTGGCAGCCCCCTGTGTTCCATTAGTGACTCTTAAATTTGCATGTTTAAGGTGTCACCTTATAAAAAAATACTAGTCATGACTCACGAAGAAGTACTAATTCCATCTTTCACGTGCTAGTGATTTCTTGTTGCTCTAATCAACGACCCTTCTTGCATATATCAGAGTATGTGTATATATATGTATTTGTATGCATATTTCTATATCTATCTATGACTAATCTATCTTATAAATCAGAGTGTGTTTTATTTCACAAAATTGGAGGTTCAAACCAGTATGAAGAATGGGGCCAACAGAGAGAAAAAAGGGAAGTCTTATGAGGGTGGTTTACCCCTCTGCTTAGCCTATAATTTCACTCTCAACCAAACAACCAAGCCTCTTCAACAAAGTAGTACTACTGGTTTCTGATTTTTCAGAGCTTCAACTTCCATTAGTCCTTCAGTAGGGGGTCCTAAAAATAGTTATTCCTGCATTTCCCTATCTTTATTGCATCGAGAAAATCCAACCTGTATTTTGGCGGAGTGACCCGGTTAAGCAGAAGGTTTTGTTCTTCGCACTAGTACCGTTAATATACTCATGTTTGAATTGGCAGAGGTGGGAAAGATAGAGATAGGGTCATGTATGTTAAGGCACTACAATAGAACAGGACATACATAGCTACAGAATTTAGCTTGGATATACATATCCCTATCTAATATACACATTTAGCAAGAGATTTAGCTAGAAAAGTCATATTTCCTTGCAAATTTTTCGATAAAAAATCTAGTCATATCTATAATTAGTTAGGACCATTCCTTGCTAAAACATAGCTAGAGTTTTCCCAAGTCAAATTTATATCTAATTTTAGAGGGAATCCTAATTTGGCGCTAAATTTATTTTTCAAAAAATCATAAGTTAGACAGGGACACAGTTCGTAGCAAGTCGCTAGCAATATGTTAGCAAGGAAAGTCTCTCAGCTAACGCTAAATTTTAGCGGGAAACTTACATGGCGCTAATTGTTTTTTCCGAAAATTTATCTTTTAGCTAGGAATATATACGGATGCTAATCTCTAGCTAAAAAGTAGCTAAGGATGTTTCCTAACAAAATCTGTAGCTAAGCTTTAGCGGGAAACTCCAACATATCACTAATTTTCTGTGTTAAATCAGTTGTTTAGCTATGGACGAATCCTAGCTAATCTCAAGCAAATTATTATTATTATTATTATTATGATTATTATTATTATTATTGTTATTATTATTATTATTATTTAATAATTATGAATGTTTAAATATGGCAATTTATCAAAATTTGCGTGGCCACAACCCACACATTTAAAATAATTTTTCTACGTATAACTAAAATAAAATTTTGTCTCGTCATTATTTCTTATCCTATCTCACCATCCTAATTAAATTGGTGGAGAATTCATCTAGACTATCTTTTAGGGAATTTAGAAATAAAATTAAAAAAAAAAAGTAAAAGCAATCCAGCTTACAATAAAGAATTGTAAAAGCAATGTAGCTTAGCTAATTTGTTGCAAATTAAAAATAAGCCCTAATTAAATAATACTAGTTAAATCTAGGCATAACTCATAATAGTCCAGCTTAGCTAGCGGGAAAGATTTAGCTAATTTGTAGCAAAAGAAAAATAAGCTCTAATTAAATAATATTAATTAAATCCCAAGTCACTCCTTTCTGTTAAATTTTTTAGGGTTGCCACTTAAAATTTGTAGGGTTTCGCTTAAAATCTCTAGTAATATTCCCCAAATCCTTAAAACCCGCAAAACACTCTTCCACGTCTCTTCATTCCTCTAATGCCTCAACTATAGATCTTCTAAGCCAGTGAAAGAAGACAACTTGTTATGTTGTTGCTTGTTAGTCTCCGATAAGAATTTCTTCTATACTTGAAGCATCTCTGCAAATAGGTCTTTTATGGAGTGTTTAATTTATCGTGAGTTATCAATATCTTCTACGCACCAGGTATTCTTATCGTCGCTTAATTTAGTGTTAACTATGAACTAAGATAGAGCAATTCTCTCAATTATTTATGTTTTCTATCTTATTATAGAAATTGAACTTTCAATAATGTGATATAAGATGTTTCTACGTATATGTTTATTTGGTTTTTGCTAATAATTAGATGATTGCCCTTATATTTTAATGAACAACTACTTCTGGGTTTGAACAAAAAATAATGAAGATTTATTGTTGCTCTGGTTAAGCAAGTAAAATTATTTCCAATGAAGGCAATATGACAAGTAAATAATAATAAAATTAATATAATCTTTGTGATGATCCGACCCGTCGTCTCATGAGTTACTACCCGTTCTTCCTATTTTCGGTTTTCTTACGTTTCATTACCAGTATAAGGTGCGTTAGAATTGATTTGGAGTGATTTTGATAAGAAATGAGACACTTAGTCTTTTTAAGGAATGATCAATTTGGAAAAAAAAAAACCAACCAGAAGTTAACTTGTGAGTTAGAGGGTTCGAAATTTATTTTCGATGATTCGGTTAGTTTCGGGGGATAATATAAGGCTTACGAGAGCATCCGAAAGTAATTCTGGAGGTTCGGTGTAGAAGTTAGCCTATTTTGGCGAAGTTAGGATTTTGGCGAAATCCGTTGGTAGGCAAGATTTTTATCCGAGGGTTGAAATGGAATTTTGAGAATTTCTATAACTTCATTATGTGATTTGAGACGTGTGCGCAAAATTTCATGTCATTCGCACATGATATGGTCGGGTTTTTTATCATAATGCGTATTTTGGAAGTTTGGGAAGAACTTAGGGGATAATTCGATGTAATTTGATGATTTTGGTGTTGTTTGAGGAGTTTTGTTGAATGGAACAAGTTTTAATAATGTTTTAAGATATGTTAGAGTGTTTGATTGAGGTCCCGGGGGCTTCGGGGTGATTTCGGATGGCTAACGGGAACTTTCGAAGTTAGAAAATTCATAATAGACGGAATGGTAAATGAGTGTGCACAAGACCTCGCTTTGGACGATCATATCTCCCGTTATTTAAGGATTTGTGTGAGCTACTACATATCAAATTAAAACTCTTTGAGTCTAGATTCCAACGCAACAAACTGTGCATCATTTAGAGGTGCACAGAGAAAGTTATGACCCTTTTGTTGAAACACGTTCTTAAGTCGCTAAAACTAAACGTGTGTTCAATTCTGTAGGTTTTGATAAATAACAAACCGACGCGCATGGAACATTGACATATGCCAAAGTCCAAGAACATGAGAAACAAAGAACAAGATCAAGAATATCAACAAAGTTATAAATGAGTCACTTTATAGTGTGATCTTGATCCGACAACTTATTCAAGTCTTGGCTTCTCTCGTAAAATCATTTTCATGCATCGTTGAGTTAAAACAAAATGATTTTCAAACATTTTCATTTTAGCCAAAATGATTTTCAAACATGTTTTTCAAATCTGGACATAAATAATCGATTATGTATTTCGTATAATCGATTATGTTAAGACAGTGTTAACCGAAATTTTTCAAGACAGCAATATAATCGATTATGTCTCACTTGTAATCGATTATGTTAAGACAGTGTAAAACCGGATTTTCAAATCAACAAAATAATCGATTATACGAGATAGCATAATCGATTATTCACTGACCGTTGCCAAAGTATTTTTAAAACGCTGAAATATAATCGATTATACACAAGGCGATAATCGATTATGCTTGCACAGAATCTGCATTCGATTTTTTAACGTTAACAGATAATCGATTATGCAACTTGAATAATCGATTATGCTGCTTAAAATCCGCATATGATTTTTGAACGATCTGCAGATAATCGATTATGCAGATCATATAATCGATTATGCAAGCATAAAATCAGCAATTAGTGATTGGCAATTAAGCAACGGTCTTGGTGACTTTGAGCACTATAAATACACCTCTAATTCACTCTTTTAAGTAGAACAACTGATTACATTCTTGCTTAAGCTTACATACTCTCATATCAATCATTTTATATTCATTTCATAGCTTTTTGAGAGCCAAACTCTTGACTAAGTTGTTATGTTCTTGAGCGTATTGTTTTACTCATATCTACTCTATAAAGAGAGTCTTGTCTTGAGTGTTAAGTGTTAGTACACACTTGAAGGGATATTCTAATCCCTTGTTGTAAGAAGGAAAAGTAGTTCCTTGGTTTGAAGTCTTGAGGTGCGGTATCCTCGAGCAGGTTGAAGTCTTGTAGAGTGTATATCTACGAGCAAGTGTAACGGTTTGTTAGGCACCCGTAATCTTAACGAAGTTAATGTAAAACTCGAGAGAGTCTCTCGGGGACTGGACTAACCACACGTTGTGGTGAACCAGGATAAATTCGGTGTGTTCTCTCCTTACCATTTTAATTACTACACTTATGTTATTCTTGCAATTTTAATTCCGCAAATTTACATTGTTTTTTATTATAACGCTATTCACCCCCCCTCTAGCGTTAAGCGTATATTCTAACAATTTGTATCAGAGCCTAACTCTCTAAAAGACTTAACAGTTTGAGAGAAACAATCCATGACTTCTACTCGTAACATTAATACAGGACTAGGTGAAGGACAATGCTTCACAAGGCCACCACTCTTTGCTGGCACAAATTATACTTATTGGAAGGAGAGGATGAGGATTTTCATTCAATCAAACAACTTCCAATTGTGGAAAATCATAAAGAATGGAGAACAACTTCCAACTAAAAAGGTTGGAGATGAACTCGTCCCAAAGTCGGAAGACGAATACGATATGGACGATATCAGAAAGGTGGAATATAATGCAAAGGCCATCAACATGCTATTTTGTGCTGTAAATCCCGATGACTATCGGAAAATCTCATGTTGCACCACGGCTAAGCAAATGTGGGATAAATTGCAGATCACCTACGAAGGTACGGACCAGGTAAGAGAAGCTAAAATAGATTTTTTAACCCACGAATATGAACGTTTTCATATGAAGGAAAGCGAGAAGATAGACGATATGTTCGAACGATTTTCAAAAATCGTTAATGATCTTCATGCTCTCAAGAAGACTTTCACGGATAGGGAGCTTCTCCGTAAAATTCTTCGAAGTCTCATTCCAGAATGGCAATCCAAAGACGACGCTATTCAAGAGTCAATCGGCATTACAAATGTCACAATCGAGGGGCTTAGAGGTAATCTCAAAACCTATGAATCTACTATTCTTAACCCTCCTTTGGATGATCAAAGGAAGCGAAGAATCGCCCTCAAGGCAAGCACGGCTCAACCTCAAAATGATGAGGATTCAAGCGACGAAGATAACGAGTTCGGACTCGTTATTAAGAAATTTCACAAGTTAATGCGAAAGGAGTATGAACGAAAAGGTAAGCGACAAGGAGACCAATTAAAGTGCTATGGATGCGGAGAAATCGGGCACATCAAATCAAATTGTCCAAATACCAAAAAGGAGAAAAAACCCGTCAAGAAACAAAGAGCATACATCTCTTGGGGAGGCGACTCCGGAGACGAATCAAGTGATGGAGAAGGAAATGAGACCGCAAACTTGTGTCTTATGGCACACGAAGAAACTCAAAATGAGGTACGTACTACTTCTAAGAACTATTTCACTTTAGAAGAAATGCAAGATGCATTTGATGAGTTGTATAAGGAGTTTATTAGCGCTTCTAAATCTATAAAAGATTTAAGAAAACAATTTTCTTCAAAAGAAATGGATTTTGAAAAACTAACTCTTGAAAATGAGAAATTAAAAGAGGAAAACATGTTTTATGGCAAAAGAAGCGCTGATAAACCCGAAAGCTCAAATAAGGATTGTACTTCTTGCAAATCTCTAAAGGAAGAAGTAGAAAGTCTTAGAAGCACTTTGCACAAATTCAATTCTTCACACAAAAATCTCAATGAAGTGCTTGTAAATTTGAAATCCACTAAGCACGGTATTGGCTTTAAACACGAGCCAAAAGAAAAAGGTGAGTCCATTCCTAAACCACCTAAGACTCAACTTAGGCAAAACAAAATAAATGTCAACACTCAACCTAGAAATTTTAATCCTAGAATTGCAACTCATCCTAGAACAAATGCTAGAAGAAATATTGGAATGTATAGACCACCTAGACAAGATTTTCGAAAACCACATCAAAACTATATTCCTAAAAATTGAGTGAACACTAGAAGAAACGTTGGCATGTATAGACCACCTAGATAAGATTTTCGAAAACTACATCAAAACTATGTTCCTAAAAATAGAGTGAATAAATTTAGACCCCCAAATTATTATCATCCTAGAAGAATGCACAATCCGAATGTCATTTGTCATTATTGCAATAAATTGGATATATTGCTCCCGCATGCTTCACTAGACATAGACATTTCACTGCAGGACAACCACACCAATATGTTGCACCTAACACGCAAGGACCCAAAATGGCTTGGGTACCAAAATCTCATTAATTTGTTTTGTAGGTGTGTTTGAAGGGATCAAGTGTTCTTTGGTACCTTGATAGTAGATGCTCCAAACATATGACCGGGGATGCATCAAAATTCCTTCAACTAAAACCCACGGAAGGAGGAAATGTTATTTTTGGAGACAATAACAAAGGAAAGACTATCGGAATTGGATCGGTCGTAAGGACGAATCCTCCTCCATTAAGCATATTTTACTAGTTAAAGGTCTTAAACATAATCTCTTGAGCATAAGTCAATTATGTGACAAGAGAAATCTTGTATTGTTTGACTCCGAAGAATGCTTAGTTATCCGTCGTAGTGATTTCAAAATTATTCTTCGTGGTATTAGAATGGATAATATCAATATGGTTGATCTTGAAAATTCTTCATCAAGTTTTGTAAATTGCCTTATGAGTAAAGAACACGACATGTGGTTATGGCATCGTAGAGTAGCTCATGTAAATATGAATCTTTTAAACAAACTAGTTTCATAAGATTCAGTAATTGGTCTTCCAAACATGAAATTTGAAAAAGACTCTATTTGTGATTCATGTCAAAAAGGGAAACAAACAAAGGCTTCTTTTAAATCCAAAAATGTTGTTTCAACCACCAGACCTTTACAACTTCTACACATGGACCTTTTCGGACCTTCTAGAATTAAAAGTCATGGTGGTAATCTTTATGCTTTTGTTATTGTTGATGACTATTCTAGATTTACATGGACGTTATTTCTTGCTCATAAAAGTAATGCCTTTCAAGCTTTTAAAAGTTTTCTTAAACGTGTTCAAAATGAAAAGAACACAACCGTCACTTCCATAAGAAGTGATCATGGGGGAGAGTTCGATCATAATATCTTTGCAAATTTTTGTGACAAAATTGAACATACCTTTTCGGCTCCACGTACACCACAACAAAATGGAGTGGTAGAACGTAAAAATCGATGTCTCGAAGAGATGGCTAGAACCATGCTCGATGAGGTCGAAATTCCCAAATATTTTGGGCGGATGCCGTGAGTACCGCAAGCTATGTTTTAAACAGAGCTATCATTAGACCGATACTCATGAAAACTCCCTATGAACTCTATAAAGGAAGGAAACCAAATCTTTCCCATCTTAGAGTCTTCGTTGTAAATGTTTTATTCATAACAACGGAAAAGATAACTTGGGAAAATTTGACGCGAAATCTGATGAAGGAATTTTTCTTGGTTACTCATCGCGTAGCAAAGCATATAGAGTTTTTAATAATCAAACCAAAACTGTTGAGGAATCTCCTCATGTAGTATTTTGTGAAAATGATGCTCGCTTGCCGAGAAAGGATTCTTGTGTTGATCTTGCAGATGCTTTAAAGAAAATCAATCTTCAAGACGAGGTACAAAAGGAGGATCCAAAGGAAGTTCAAGATGAAGTCATGGAACAACCTTCGGAAGAAGTACCACCACAAGAAGAAGAATCGATGATGCCTAAGGCTTGGAGGACGTCTAAAGACCATTCTCTTGACAAGGTAATTGGCAACATCGAGAAAGGGGTAAGTACACGAAATCTTCTTAAAGACACTGTAGGGCATATTGCTTTTGTTTCTCAAATAGAACCTAAAACCATTTCCGAAGCAATTGGGGATGAGCATTGGACCTTGGCAATGCAATAGGAGCTTAACCAATTCAAACGCAATGATGTTTGGGAATTGGTGCCAAGACCCGATAATCACACCATAATTGGTACGAAATGGGTTTTTCGAAATAAATTAGATCAAAATGGTATAATCACTAGAAACAAAGCTAGGCTTGTTGCTAAGGGCTATAATCAAGAAGAAGGAATTGATTATGAAGAAACCTATGCACCCGTAGCACGTCTACAAGCCACTCGTTTATTACTTGCTTTTTCATCATCTATGAATTTCAAATTATTTCAAATGGATGTCAAAAGTGCCTTCCTCAATGGGTTTATTCAAGAGGAAGTATACGTTGAACAACCCCCGGGCTTTGAAGACTTTAAATCTCCCGATCACGTCTTCAAGCTTAAGAAAGCGCTATATGGACTTAAACAAGCTCCTCGAGCTTGGTACGAGCGCTTAAGCAAATTTCTTTTGGACAATGAGTTCGAAAGGGGGAAAGTTGACACTACACTGTTTATCAAAAATAAAAACAATGACATTCTATTTGTTCAAATTTATGTCGATGATATTATTTTTGGTGCTACTAATGATTTTTTATGCCCGGAATTCTCTAAGTTAATGACTAGCGAATTCGAAATGTCAATGATGGGTGAGCTAAACTTCTTCTTGGGATTGCAAGTGAAACAAATGAAAGAGGGAACTTTCATTTGCCAATCCAAATATTGCAAGGAGTTGCTAAATCGTTTTGAAATGAGCAACGCCAAAGCAATGGCCACTCCAATGAGTACATACGACCATCTTGACAAAGATGAGAAAGGTAAGGAAGTAGACACCAAGAAGTATCGAGGTATGATCGGATCTCTTCTCTATCTTACTGCTAGTAGACCGGACATCATGTTTAGCGTGTGTTTATGCGCTCGATATCAATCATGTCCGAAGGAGTCACACTTAACTGCGGTAAAACGGATTATGAAGTATCTTGTTTGAACAATAAATGTGGGACTATGGTATCCCAAAGATTCTTCATGCCAACTTGTTGGATATTCCGATTCCGATTTTGCGGGTTGCAAAATGGACCGCAAGAGCACCAGTGGCATTTGCCATTTGCTCGGTAGCTCCTTAGTTTCTTGGTTTAGCAAGAAACAAGTTAGTGTTGATTTATCCACAACCGAGGCTGAATATATAGCCGCGGGGAGTTGTTGTGCACAAATCCTTTGGATGAAGCAACAACTCTCGGATTATGGTCTTAATATTGATCTTGTTCCTCTTCGATGTGACAATACTAGCGCCATAAGCTTGACGAAGAATCCTATTCTTCACTCAAGAACGAAACACATAGAAATTAGACATCACTTTATAAGAGATCACATTCTCAAGGGCGATGTCGAAATTGAATTTGTTGAAACCAAAAATTAATTGGCCGACATCTTCACAAAGCCTTTAGAGAAAGAGTCCTTTTTCCGCATTCGTAGTGAACTCGAAATTCTTGACTCCACGATGATCTAATTCATGCATTGCATTTTTCTCTAAATAATTACTAACTTGAGCGTCGGAGGCGTCTAATTCTTTTTTGCAGGTATCGCCCCAAAGACAGGGGGAATTTTCGGGCACTGGTAACAAATAATCGATTATTGACTAAGAACAATCGATTATTTCTAACATCTCAGTTTGCAGGAATTTGGCAATAATCGATTATCATATATTACTAATCGATTAAGTTGAGATTCAGTGTTACAGGTTTTATAATAATCGATTATTTAGTACTGCATAATCGATTACCCTTTATCGTCTTGGCTTTTCGTCATATCACTGGACTGAAATAACCGATTATCATATTAACCAAAATCGATTATTCCCCGATCCCGGACCCTCATAATAATTCTGTCTATTTTTTGCTTTCTCATGTATGTTTATTATGTTTTAATGAAAGTTCATTATTTTTGCTAATGTCAAAAGGGGGATGAATAAGGGCTATGCACACTAACACATATCGGCATAAATTGAGGGAGAACTCATAAATTGAGGGGGAACTTATACTTATCATATGCATATCCTTATATTGGTTTGCCATTATCAAAAAGGGAGAAATTGTTGAAACACGTTCTCAAGTCGCTAAAACTAAACGTGTGTTCATTTCTGCAGGTTTTGATAAATGACAAACCGACGCGCATGGAACATTGACATATGCCAAAGTCCAAGAACATGAGAAACAAAGAGCAAGATCAAGAATATCAACAAAGTTATAAATGAGTCACTTTATAGTGTGATCTTGATCCAACAACTTATTCAAGTCTTGGCTTCTCTCGTAAAATCATTTTCATGCCTCGTTGAGTTAAAACAAAATGATTTTCAAACATTTTCATTTTAGCTAAAATGATTTTCAAACATGTTTTTTCAAATCTGGACATAAATAATCGATTATGTATTTCTTATAATCGATTATGTTAAGACAGTGTTAACCGAAATTTTCAAGACGACAATATAATCAATTATGTCTTACTTAAAATCGATTATGTTAAGACAGTGTTAACCGAAATTTTTCAAGACAGCAATATAATCGATTATGTCGCACTTGTAATCAATTATGTTAAGACAGTGTAAAACCGGATTTTCAAAGCAACAAAATAATCGATTATACGAGATAGCATAATCGATTATTCACTGACCGTTGCCAAAGTATTCTTAAAACGCTGAAATATAATCGATTATACACAAGGCGATAATCAATTATGCTTGCACAGAATCTGCATCCGATTTTTTAATGTTAACAGATAATAGAATATGCAACTTCAAAAATAGATTATGGTGCTTAAAATCCACATATGATTTTTGAACGATCTGCAGATAATCGATTATGCAGTTCATATAATCGATTATGCAAGCATAAAATCAGCAATTAGTGATTGGCAATTAAGCAACGGTCTTGGTGACTTTGAGCACTATAAATACACCTCTAATTCACTCTTTTAAGTAGAACAACTGATTACATTCTTGCTTAAGCTTACATACTCTCATATCAATCATTTTATATTCATTTCATAGCTTTTTGAGAGCCAAACTCTTGACTAAGTTGTTGTGTTCTTGAGCGTATTGTTTTTACTCATATCTACTCTATAAAGAGAGTCTTGTCTTGAGTGTTAAGTGTTTGTACACACTTGAAGGGATATTCTAATCCCTTGTTGTAAGAAGGAAAAATAGTTCCTTGGTTTGAAGTCTTGAGGTGCGGTATCCTCGAGCAGGTTGAAGTCTTGTAGAGTGTATATCTACGAGCAAGTGTAACGGTTTGTTAGGCACCCGTAAGCTTAACGAAGTTAGTGTAAAACTCGAGAGAGTCTCTCGGGGACTGGAATAACCACACGTTGTGGTGAACCAGGGTAAATTCGGTGTGTTCTCTTCTTACCATTTTAATTACTGCACTTACGTTATTCCTGCAATTTTAATTCCGCAAATTTACATTGTTTTTATTATAACTCTATTCACCCCCCTTCTAGCGTTAAGCGTATATTCTAACACCTTTTTCTGGGCATATTTCACTAGCATCTGGGCGCGGCCCCGCTAGTGCTAGCGCGCTTAAGACAGTAGTGTGCGAACTAGCACGCCCAAATGCACGCCCAAGTGCGCGGCCGCGCTAGTAACATGCCTAATAATTGGCCCAAGACCAGTGTAGAGTGTTCCCAAGTAATTTTTGGGGTTAAGGCTTGCTCTCTCAAGAGGATTTCGTCCCAAACTTCATCCCTATGATACAAGGTAAGATTTTTGGAGTACTTTAAGTTGATTACTACTCCTTTACACTTCTATTAACATAGATTGATCTTGAAAATCCTTAAATTTCCTTCTAATCCCTAATTGATTCAAGAACACTCCAAAATGGATTCTCAAGATTCTTACTAGAAGAGGTATATCTATCATCTCTAACTACTCTATGGGGATTATTTATGTATGATATATACATTAGAACTCATGGGTTGATGATGGAAAACCATAATTGCCTAACCTAGGTTGTGTTGGTTGTAGAGATTGTGAAAATGGTTTAATTAAGGAGGTTGATGGTTGGGTATGAATGAATGGTCCTACATATGTTGCTGGTAGTTATAAATTGGTTTGGAATGATGGTGGGGTAAATTTGTTGGCTAATTGGTGATAGTTGGATGAACCAACACTATAGTTAGGAGGTGTGAATATCTATGCCTGCAAGGTGTTTGATAATAAGCCTATATGGCATAAGTTATAGGGTTCATTACCGATATTGGGCCTATTGAATGTTGTATTGTAGATTGAAGTTACCTAACTGTATTGGATCATCGTAGTAGCACTAAGGGACGGGTTTCAGATATATGTATGGGTTACAACCCCGTCTTTTAGAAATCGAACTATATCGATGTTTGTGTGATTTTTGGTAGATTCGACACGCGAGGAGGTCGATACAAGAGGGAAACGCATTGCGGACCAGTCTACGACCGGCTAGAGGTGAGTAGTTTGTATAGATGATGGCCTAAGGGTTTGAAATCCCAGTTTATCACATCGTGACGCTATGTTGGGGTGTGACTCGTACCCCATGGCAAGTATGGGGTTGTAAATGATTGGGGATTGTGACTTGGTCCATCCCGAGAGCTAAATAAAGTATTGGCGTATGATAAGCACATTCTATTGTTGATAATTGGGCTTAATGCCATGTCTGGGGCCTTGTGCCGATCTGTAGTACCTGTCTAGGGTGAATATCTGTGTGATAACATGATTTGCAGAATCATTTATCTCTGTCCTGTGTTTAATCACCGAAATGAAATGCTAAGTCACTTTTTCTGAAATTAAATAATTAAATGATATTTACCTTAATAATCGAAAAAGGGGAAATTAGATTGAATCTGTTATGTGACTCATATGCATATTGTGGACCGAGTATGGGTCGGGTTTCACGCCGCAACGGTGATATGATAATATTGCGCTTGGGATGAAGGAGTCCCTCCAGAGTCTGTACACACCCCCAGTGAGCGTCGTCGATGTTAAATGGATAGGGCTGCACGTTCCGCAGTGAATTCATGTGCATTGCATTACATCTTTATCTGATACTTGGTTGTTGTAATGCTGTTATGTTGTTATCATGTAGCTAAGTTATAGGATTGTTAGTTATAGCTTTGCTATGTATTCTTTCGTGGATTCCTTACTTTTAGACATTTTCTATATGTATTATTCATTGAGTCGGTAGTACTCACCCCTACTCCCTGCACCTTGTGTGCAGATTCAGGTACACCAGAGGCTTAGCTGATTCTCGTTGGTGACTTCCAAATCCACCGCTAAAAAGCAATAGATACGGTCGCAGGAATATAATAACCCAACTATGAGCCGGGGTCGAATCCCATAGAGTAGAATGTGTAGGCGATCAGAAATGTAAGGGAATTATCGCTACTCGCTCAGTGCCAAACAATAAGAATTTTGGGTTGAAAATTGTTTTTATATCTAAGATGCGGAAATGTAAACTAACCTAGAAAGCAAGTACAATGATCAATGACTACAAGTTTGAAAGCATCGGGAATTACACTCAAGTAGCGATCCAATGTATTTCATGATTTTCCAAATATGAGTGAGTTTATGTTAATTAGCCACGGATAATAATTCTTAATTAGCTTCTTCTGAAGACTAACAAAACTTTCTAATTGAATTATCCCTAATTACAATTAAAAGATTAAGCGCATCCGCAAGGCTACAAGTAGTTCAATCCTATCCCTAGGTAGAATCTATCAAATGAGGGTTAACGCCTTAAGTTCTTGTTAATTAATCTTTCCCAACCCCAAACTATTTTTCCCAAAATTAATTCGGAGTTAATGGGCGAGTCTTAGGGTTAGCTAATCCTTTTGGAAACATTAAAGAACAAGAATAATTACAAAAATAATAACTCACTTCATAAATGTAGAAATATCATTCAATACATAAGCACAACAATGTAAAAAATCCACACTTTAATTATGAATATTTTCATAAACAAGATTCAAGTGTTGGATAAAATACTACACACTTAAATATTCAATACCAAGCAAGGAAATGGAGAAACAAATACAAATGGGTAAGAAAATCTTAACCCAAAGCTTGAAATCAACAAAACCCAAGTGTGTTTGTGCAAAACTCTAGCCTTCAACTTGTTCTTTCTAGTCTAAGAGACTGAAAATAAGCCAAAGATGTTCTAAATGTCTGCTTGGACGAGTATAAAAATCATTTGGGGTGAGAATATGTGAAATGCCAAATCATCTGCGGCTAAGTGTCCGCTAATGCGATTCCGCAGAAGCAGAAAACCAACCGCAAAAGCAAAAACCTTCTTGTTCAGTTGTGGTCGCGAAAGTGGAGATTTGACCGCTTCTACGGTCCCGCAGAAGCGAGTTTTCAACCGTAGAAGAGGTTTCTTCCTGTTCCTCCTATTCCGCATAAGCGATCAATAATCCGCATATGCGGAGGTCGCTTCGCGACCAAGGATCCGTAGAAGCGGAAATAACTGTGGATTTTTGCATGGTTTGAACTCATTTTTTGCTCAATTCCACTTCGCTTCAATGCAAACCACTTCATAGCATCATGTACATGAAAATATCACAATAACCACTATAAACATCCTCATTTCATACTTAACACGACATAAAATCTAAGGTAAAAAGGCTGAAATGTGTGGTAAAATCACCCCACATCAACACCCCAACTTAAAGTTTTTGCTTGTCCTCAAGCAAATCAAAACAAAATATGAGGATTCAACATTTCAAACACAAGTGGTATTGCCATTTCTTTCATAAGACATTCTTTAATTTGCACACCATACTAATGGATTTGGTTGGTACTAACAAGTAGGCTCAAGTATGCACATCTTTTATGAATAACTCCCTCATAAAGACAAACAATTTAAAAAATGTGCAAACGATGTCAAAAGTAATCAAGTGATCCTCATAAGCCTCAAGAAGTGACTCAGACGCACTAGTTCGCTAAAAATGCTCACTTTACTCAATTTCACCAATATTTCCTAATTCATGTGCCCTTACAAAAAAAAAAGAGAAAGTCCCAAAATTCACATTATTTACAATATATACGAGGGACCAATTTTTCAAGAACACTCACTCTCACAAAGAATACCATAGGATTGCCCTTATTTTAATTCATCACTTATTCAAAAAATGATCGGTTGGAGGTCTCATAAGGACTTTTTGAGCTTGTAATGTAGGTTAGGGACGGGTAGGATAGACATTTGGGTACAAGTGACTTCACCCTCCTTGAACACTACTCACACTCTTTTCATTTTTTTATACTTCGCTTCTTTTTGAGCCCCCATAGCCTCATTTTCCTCTAGTTCCCAATATAGGACCACCTTACACACCTCTTCTAATTTTATTCAAGACTCCATACTTTATATAAACAACTATTTTCTCTCTCTCTCTCTCTCTCTTTTTAGGAGCTTGAATATTTTAAACCAACACTTTTTAGGCGTGAGGTCCTAAACTCAACGTACAACCTTGCCACTTTTTCTCTTCGATAACATCCCCAACTTAGGCTTTTAGCCACATTCTCAATGTTCAACGAGAGACGGGTTCAAAAGAGGGAATTATTTTTAAAACGGGGAAATGTTTGTAACGAGTTGGCCAAAGAAAAGGTTTCACGGCTCAAATTGGGTACTAGTGATATTATTTACACAAAGGAAGACTTGAAAGGCTAAAGAGTTTTTACAAATCAAAGCAAATAATGCCTAAGATAATTCCTCCAACCAATCAAAGTGTCATTAGCATGAACAACCAACTGGGCAAGTTCTAGATGATAGAAGTAAACACAAGATTTATTTGAACAAACAATAACACACACTGCACATGAACTAATCAAGATGGATCAATTTTGTTTTCTAATAAAAACTTCAAGATCAATATCAAACTAGTGAGCACAATGAGTCACTAAAAGAGCGAAAATTGTATCTCAAGATCAAATTTGCATCATGCAACTTGTTTAAATTCAAACCAAATTTTCGGAGGGGTATTATCAATTCACAAATTACATACAAGAGACAAATATTATTAGTACCAAATAATCCAAGAGCCTCATCCTATCAAAAGAAGACTAATTCCCTTAAGAAATTTGTCAATCTATCCATCATCAGAAAACGTCAACAAAAACTTTATAGAATTACCCGGTTGACTTCAATAGTGTTCCTTGGGAAAGAACTGTAGCATGAAGAAAACCCAAGGAAATTTTATTTACAGAAAAATAAATTTCGAAAGAAAGACAAAAAACACAAAAACACGACCAATCAACACCAAGCCCGACAAGGGCACACCATAAATCACAAGCCCGGCAAGGGCACAAAATATCCATACATAAAGATAAGCCCAGCAAGGGCACATAATATATCAAAATATGAATACAGTGCTACAAATACCACCCCCAATTAAAAGCTTTGTAGTGTCCTCACTGCACAAAGTCTAATATGAAGCATAAAAGGAGTTGAGGGTCTCCCTGATTTCTGCGTCAGACTAGCAGACTGTGGGAAGGCGGCTGATCAGTACTGGACTGCACTCGTGTCTCCACCATCACTGGCCTCATCATCATCATCGTCATTATCATCATTCCCACCATCTCCAACAGACTCTGAAATGAAGGAATACTCCTCACTATCGTCTTTAGCTTCCACTGGAATCTTGGCATCTGGTCGTCCCCATTTGAAAATTACTTTGATAACCCTCCATATTTTGACGATAATTTTGTTCTTCTTTTTGTTGTTCTTCTTCTCTTGCTGAAAGTTCGTGGAGGTCAGCATGAGCCTTGGCCAAGGTACCATAGGCTCCCTCCAATTGGTCACAAATGCTGTCATCTTCTTCATGTTCTCTTCATGTAGTTTCTGAGCATCTAAGTGACCTTCCATGTCTTCCCTAGAGAAGTAAAAAGGGTCAAGCTGTAAGGAGGAGGGAACACTCGGAAACTGTGATACCAACTCCTTAATTGATTGAAGCTCGGAGTTGAGTATCCCGAATGGGCCATGAGAGGACGGCTCAGAACTGGTAGCTGTGGTGACAACTTTCCTCTTCTTGCTCTTGACAACTGTGCCCTCTCCTGTCACTTTCAAAGGGTGGAGAGGTTTGTCAGCTGGAAGCCAACGGTAAGTGGGATGGATGGCAACCTCAACTCGGGTGCATAGCCTCGTAATCAATGAGGGAAACATCAACATTGCATCCTTCTCTCTAGAGTATTCTCTTACGTACTGCCTCATCTCCTGAAGAATGTAGTGCCCCACATTAATTTGTACGCCATCCAGGAGGAATGCTACGATCAAGGATCTGGTATAGGAGACATCAGTGACGTTCCCACACGGACATACCCTGCTGCTCACTATATGCAACCATCTCTTTGCCTCTGCCATAAAGTCTGTTGATTTCATCCCTTTCTATTTGTTCCCCCAATTCTATCTCAACTGAGGAGGAAGAAGCTTGAACACAAGCCACTGCCCATTGTCACAATGATCTTTCTCGCTTGCCGGCTCCACGGGATAGTTCGGGATTCCAACAGTATCATTGATGTATTCCACCCCAAACCGCACCATTTGTCCTCTGAATATTATGTGAGGATCATCAAAGTTCGTACACCGAAGATTGGAGTAGAACTCGCGGACCGACATCTCATTGGCCTTGCATGGTGTGGCAATGAAACAGGACCATTCGGACGTATATAGCCTGGCATGAACGTCCGGAAGCTTCTCGGCCAATTTCTCCTCATTTATCCCCCATTCAAGCAAGATGTTTTTATGGACCAAATTGTCTAAATACGGTGCTCCGCTGAAGCAGACATGAAACGCGTATCATTATAGGGTTCATCACCCGCTTCTTGGATTTCCGGGTGCGATCCGCTTGCGTTTGGGTCCAATTTTTAATTAAGGCACCTAGAAAAATCATCACAAAGTTAGTCGGATAATTAAACCATGTTAAGAAATTCAAAACATTGCGTTTGAGCCAAAAAGTTAGGTTGAACGGGCCCGAGAAGCCTCAGTTGCAAACGCAATGGCTCACCATTTCTGGGCAGTTTCTGCTTATGCGGAATTTGGGCAGCAGAGGCGGTTCTTCTTCTGCGGGTATTCGACCGCTTCTGCGGTTTGTTTTTTCCAATTTTCGCTTCTGCGAGATTTTCACCACAGAAACGGTCTCACTTAAGCGTTGAAACATCCGCTTCTGCGGTACCTGTGCTTCTTCTTCCCAGTTACTAATTTTTTTTTTCATTTTCGATTTCAACAAAATTTTGGCACCCAAAATATAGAATTAATGCAACTTAACAGCACGTGATTCAATTAGGACCAAATTTGTGCCACATCGCACAAGATGTTAACTCATACATTGTGTCGAACACATTGCGCTCGAGTGAAGATGAACCTTCTTTCACACAAATGGGGTACTCAAGACTTCCCCCAATTTTGTTCAATTCACACAACAGACAAACTCACACTCAACCAAATCCTCACTTTCTAACTTAGCAACAAGAGTCCAAAACATGAAAAATGAAAAAGAAAAGATATGAAAGCAAATAAGCAAAAAGAAAATTTCTGTTGCAAATGGAGAATGAGAAGTGAGAAATGAAGATTGATAAGAGGTGATGGAAGACAATACCTGAAGTCGGGCAAGAGAAATGAAATTATGAGCAACCTTGTTCAAGTTTTGAAGATTTGTTCGTTTTTGGGGGGTTAGGGAAGTGTGAGCAGAGAGCTTATGATTTTGGGCAAAAGACCCGTTTAAACTTCTTTTTCTCTTTCAAACATGGGAAATTTTCGCTTCAGCGATTCTTTTGCCGCTTCAGCGGTTCCGCGTACGCGACCAAGTGGCCGCTTCTGCGATGATGTCCGTGTTTGCGATCAAATTTCTGCTTCTGCGGTACCGCAAATGCGGTAAAAATACCGCAGAAGCGGTTTTAGCAGAGATTGTCTGCACAGTTCTAGCAACTACTGGATTTTGCCATCCGGATCATCCTGACCTGCTCAAATCAACTCCAAAAATATAAAACTTGGCAGATTAGTCAAAAATAATATTCTAAGATATTATAAAAAAGAAAATTTCATAAATAATGAAAAATTTTAAAAACGATGGGTTGCCTCCCACTGAGCGCCACATTTAACGTCGTGGCACGACGCAAACAACATTACCACTTTTCTCGCCACTTTGATGATATAAATTGGGCATCTAGCTTGGCATCAAGCTTGTGACCACGAGCGATGTGGGTGGTAATTTGATGTTCGAGCCAATGCTTAAAATTTTCATTTTACACTTCTTGGCTTTCAAGTGAGGGATGTCATCTTGATTCCTTGCTTCCTCAAACTATAAAATGTATGGCTTGAGTTTTTCCTCCTCGCACTCCTTCATTGGTTCATGTAGTTCAACTTCCGTGTCACCACACAATTCCAACGTTGAAAAATGCTTGGAGTGTGATTCCAGCCTTCACTTTGCAATTCTTCTATCTTGACATCCTCCTTTGCCCCTGGATTAGAACCAGTATCAACCTCATTTGCATTTTTCCCGATTGACTCCAATTCCATATTTTTGTCGGCATCAATAACACTCATTGGGTCGGTTAGCAGACGTTCAATTCTTGACTATTTGAAGTAAATCTCGCTTTCCTCCCCGGAATTGGACTCTTCTTCGCTTTCTTCTACACACTTTAGTTGTTGGGCATAGTGAGCCTCAACCAATTTTCGCATTTGATCTTCCAAAGTGCAGATGTGTTCATCATTGTAATTCAAGCCTTGACTCAAGTCCTCGAGTGCTAAGTTATGCTATTTCTCATTTTCAGTAATGGTATTTAACATGAGCATTATTGTTTCCTCTTGAGCATTTGGGAGTTCTTCTTGGTCTTGATCAAGTGCCAAGGAAGGATTTTCATTTTCATCCTCCAAGAAGGATTCTTGGTCTTCATTCACTTTCGAGGCTTTTTGAGCCCTTGAGGCTTCGATCATTTCCTCCATTTGTGAGTGCAATTTTTGGAGTGCTAAATCATTTTGGAGACTAGTCTCCAAATGATATTCCAAGGCATTTTGTTCTTTGTTTCCTTCTTCAAGTCCAAATCCACCGCTAAAAAACAATAGATACGGTCGCAACAATATAATTACCCAACTATCAGTCGGGGTTGAATCCCACAGAGAAGAATTTGTAGGCGATCAGGAATGTAAGAGAATTATCGCTAGTCTCTCAGTGCCAAACAATAAGAATTTTGGGTTGAAAATTATTTTTATATCTAAGATGCGGAAATGTAAACTAACCTTGAAAGCAAGTAAAATGATCAATGGCAACAAGTATGAAAGCATCGGGAATTACACTCAAGTAACGATCCAATATATTTCACGATTTTCCAAATATGAGCGAGTTTATGATAGTTAGCCACGGATAATAATTCTTAATTAGCTTCTTCTGAAGACTAAAAAGACTTCCTAATTGAATTATCCCTTATCACAATTAGAAGATTAAGCGCACCCGCAAGGCTACAAGTAGTTCAATCCTATCCCTAGGTAGAATCTATAAAATGTTGGTTAACGCCTCAAGTTCTTGTTAATTAATCTCTCCCAGCCCTAAACTATTTTCCCAAAATTAATTCGGAGTTAATGGGCGAGTCCTAGGGTTAGCTAATCCCTTTGAAAACATAAAAGAATAAGAATAATAAAAGAAACAATAACTCACTTCATAACAACAACAACAACTACCCAGTATAGTCCCACAGAGTGGGGTCTGGGGAGGGCAATATGTAGACGGGCCTTACCCCTACCCGAAAGGGCAGAGAGGCTGTTTCCAATCGACCCTCGGCTCAGTGAAGGAAAGGGACAACCAAAACAAAAACAACAAAAACAACAAAAGAGCATTAGTAACTTCAACACAAATAACGTAAATAATTATCTAAAACATAAAAACCTAAAAATAAAAAACATAAAAACTATAAATAAAATATCATGCAATAATATCGGACAATAACTAGCATAAGACATAAGCACGACAAGGTATAAAAACCACACTTTAATTATGAATATTCCCATAAACAAGATTCAAGTGTTGGATAAAATACTACACACTTAAATATTCAATACCAAGCAAGGAAATGAAGAAACAAACACAAATGGGTAAGAAAAACTTAACCAAAAGCTTGAAATCAACAAAACTCAAGTGTGTTTGTGCAAAACCCTATCCTTTAACTTGTTCTTTCTAGTCTAAGAGACTGAAAATAAGCCAAAGATGTTCTAAATGTCTTCCTGGACGAGTATATAAATCATTTAGGTTGAGAATATGTGAAATGCCAAATATGCCCCAGGCCATGTGCTCGACTTCCACTTCTGCGACAAAGTGTCCGGTGATGCGATTCCGCAGAAGCGGAAAACCAACCGCAAAAGCGGAAACCTTCCTTTTCAGATGTGGTCGTGAAAGCGGAGATTTGACCGCTTCTTCCGTCTCGCAAAAGCGAGTTTTCAACCGCAGAAGAGGTTTCTTTCTGTTCCTCCCATTCCGCATAGGCGATCAATAATTCGCATAAGCGGAGGTCGCTCATGCGACCAAGGATCTGCAGAAGCGGAAATAACTGTGGATTGTTTCATGGTTTCAACTCATTTTTTGCTCAATTCCACTTCACTTTAATGAAAACCATTTCATAGCATCATGTACCTGAAAATCTCACAATAACCACTGTAAACATCCTCATTTCATACTTAACACAACATAGAAGGTAAGGTAAAAAGGCTAAAATGTGTGGTAAAATCACCCCACGTCACTCGTAGTCTCCAGAGATATTTCAGAGTTATTGAGGTAGTTGTATGACGTCCGCAGGACCTGGCTGCTCTTTATTATTTCTTCATGTTATTATTATTATTATTATTATTATTATTATTATTATTATTATTATTATTATTATTATTATTATTATTATTATTATTATTATTATTATGTACTTTTCTAGATTTGGTTTTGGTATTCAGATACTATTATTATCACCCAGTTTTGTTTAGAGGCTCTAGACTCATGACCCCAGATCATGCGGGTGTGAAATTGATTGTTTCGTATTTTACCTATATCACATTATTAATATTCTTGGATTATTATTTTGTTAAATTCTCGATTTGAGACTTAGTGTTACGTCAGAAGCGATCGTAGGTCAGGCTTACCTAGCTTTGGCGGTGGGTGCCATCACGACCGGGTTTGGGTCGTGACAAGTTGGTATCAGAGCCAGGTTACTAGGCCTCACGATTCATGAGCCGATTTAGTACATTCTTGTTTATGAGTGTGTCGCGCACCACACGTATAAGCAGGAGGCTACAGAACCTTTAGGAAACACTTCACTTTCTTGAAATCTTATCGTGCGTCCCTGATTCAACTTGAAAGAGTAACTCTTGAAATTCCTTCCGCTTGAATGTATGCGCGAACGAGCGCTCAATATTATATGTGCCTTGATGGCTTGTCTAGATGGGATTGCTATGAGTTTGATGTTAGGCCAGTCTAGAGAACTTGAGGCCGGATCTTTGCCAATGGCTTGAGCACCGAGGTGTTGATTGTACAAACTAGTGTTACGAACTATTATGTTTAGCATTATCCCTAATAGTGGGGATGGCGGCTGGATAGCTATGTGATAGTATGTTGGTGTTGTTTGATGTGTCTTTATGACTAGGAAGTGTCGAAGTAGGTCTGCTAGGTGATAGATGAACCATTAAGTGTTTGATTTCCTATTGTGGTTCGATGTGTAGCCCGAATATTGGCGCATAAAGAATCTTTTCAAGGCCCATATTGGAGGTGAGATAAATTGCGTGATACGATATGAGTTCAGACTCAGGAAGACTAAGTAGTTGTAATCTGTATGGAGGCGGAAGGTATATAGAAATGTTATATTGTGGCGAAGCAGGTTGGTTATCTCCTGCGGAGTGTTCTAAAGTGATGTGGTTCCTATGTATATTGTGAGAATATTTCATGTGTAATTGAAATGTATTTTCCATGTGTTATGATTCAAATAGGTGCAACGCATGTCCATGTATAAATTTTGATAATATAATACATGTAGTATTGAGAATAACGTTGTTGATATACATGGTGATGCTTTATCAAGTTATGGACGTGTTATTAGGATGGTTTTGATGATTCTCTGGCAGGTGGATAGGCCTAATTACAAAGAAAACTCTGCCGGAATTTTTGAAAATTTTGGGACTTAGTAAAAATTTTTTTGTTTGCAGAAGAGTTAAAATTTCTGATGATTCGTGTTTTCACAAGCTTATGAAGTAGTGAGTTTAATCTCATCATGATATTACGACAGCAATAGAGTACATGTGTTGTGATCTATGGCTTCGAGCCAACTTGGGAAGCTTGCTATGGGTTAGCGGATTGTGCGGTTATGTACTATGTTAGTTCAGATTTGATTCATGCTGGTGAATCAGTTCTGGTTGTGGAAATTAGGCCGAAAATGGCACGGGTGAAGGAATGTTTTTGACAAAATGTCATGAGCTCAGAGGAGCAGGATATAAGTTTAGATGTTTACGATAAGTTGGAATTGTCTTCAGCGCCTAAGATCGGTGTTTTGTAAAAAGGATTTTGCATCCTGGTTAATGATTCTTGATCGCTTTTCAGCGTTAGTGCGACTGGTGGTTTGGAGGTACGCTTAAGATATTATTGTGGTAGGTTGTGGGAGTGTGTCCCACGGGAAGATTATATAAGTATGGCATGTGGTCACCTAAATGATTAAAAATGTAAATCGAGTATGAAGAGGTGATGGTGTCGTTAAGTTTTTAATTCATGCGTGGAGGGCAGTTGGCATATTGGGTTGTGAACTGGGGAGGATTACTCCGAATGCGATGGTTGTTCTTGTGTGTTATGAGAAAAATGGGAGTCATTATGAACCTTTGAAAGGTTATCAAGCTAGTTCAATGTGATCAGAATCGGCTTGAAGTCGATGGATAGACTTAATGTGAATAATGGCCCTATATCAGGCCATATGTGTGAATTTTAGTAATGCGGTCCTCGTGGAGGAGTAGTTAGGTTAATGTCTCTTGTTAGATATTTCCCGTATTGATGCATTGCACCGTGTGAGTTGTGAGATGACTTGAGAAATTGCTACGTATCGAGAATCTGCGTATGGATGACGTTATATGACAATCATGGCTCTTGAAATTCAGATTGTACATCACACCTCAGTTGTGCTAGAGTTTTGTAGCTTATAATTCTATATGTCCCTCAGATATATTATTATGCATTTAGCATGCTTATGACAATCATGGCTCTTGAAATTCAGATTGTACATCACACCTCAGTTGTGCTAGAGTTTTGTAGCTTATAATTCTATATGTCCCTCAGATATATTATTATGCATTTAGCATGCTTATGACCAATACTCCGTATTTTGTTGATACGAGCAAATTTGGCTCGATGAGCATCTCCTTATGTGAGATCTATGTATGGATCGGGTGGCACGCCGCCATGGGTATGTTAGCTGGATCAGGTTGCACGCCGCAACACTGTGATATTGACAATAGTCTTCTATATGCTATCTTTATGCCTTGCCTCCTGTTTTCTGAGGAAAGCCACAGTAGTTCGTGAGACTGATAATTCCTATCAGAATTTGTTTTCTGTTTATATCGTATTCGAATTGGTAGCCTATTGGCATATTGAGGAATCATATGTGACTTTCGATTATGTTTATTGCCTGAGCAGTTCGTAATGGGTGAGACGAGATCATTGATTTGAGATCAGTGCAATCTAAGTAGATGAAGTAAATTAAGGAGCTAAGACCATTGTTTGGTTCATAATGAGGCGATTGTTCTTGTCGGAAATATAGACCCAATGAATTGTTGATTCGGCGGCGTTATCAGTTAATACATTTCTTATCTGTCGTGTCGGTATTGTAAGAATTTGAACAAGACCTATGTATGTCATACAGAGCATGGGATATGCAATGATTTTTCTTCTAGATGGGATAAATGGAAGTCCTTGACTAAGTTGAGTACGTAAACGTTCATGGTTCGGAAGAGAGGTGAAGTTCACATGTTACCTTAGGATTGTATGGTATATGTGTTATGTTGTGAAGGATTGAGATTTGCATGTGTAAGTTTATGGTTCACTTTTGAATGGAAACTCATAACATTCTTAGGCGGTACGGGCAACTGTAGGCGATTAGAGGTTACATGTTCAGAAAAAAAAGCCAATGCGATTAAGTTGATGGAGCTCAATAATATTGGGGCCAGGTGTGGTGATGCGTCTGCTATATGGAGTTGGAGACGGGGAGTTTTCATTTACATGCTATATTGTGTATGTGGATCATATGCGTCAGTATTGTTTAGCGGCTATCAGGATTTGGAGGCTCGAGTGGATCTTTACTTGCTGGTATGTTTGATTTTGTATGTGATGTCAAAATTTAGACTGGTTGTCTCAGCTTTGGGGAGTTTTGAACTATTGTGCCTGGGATATGCTGGAAATGCCACGGGTTGAGTGGCGGGGTGAGTTATATTATGTTCTATCAGGTTTGCGTAGTATGTTTTATTTGTTTCACCGTGGGTGTAATGCGTTATTCTGGCTCCAACCACCAGTTGAGCATGGTTGTCGATTTCAAGCATAATGACTCGAGGTGTTTCCTGTGGAGTAGTATTTGGACAAGATCGCGCGTTGCAGCAAAGCTGCATGGAAACATGACCAGGCAGGTCAAATTTGTGGGTCCTATATCTATGGTATAAGACGGGGTATCATCATTCTGTTGCGATAGTGCTAGTGAATTTGAGGTACAACTCCCTTAGTCGAGTCATTTTCATGATTTGTGTATGTTCTAACCGTTTCTTATTGGTGCACGTATTATGCAAGTTGTGACTTAGTCCTGTATTAATGTGTAACATCACTAGAATGGTGTGTTGGATCCGAAGTGATTGTTGGGGTCGTTAATGAATATAATCGGATTTGATTTCGGCATGTTTGATGGGTAAACATCGTGATTTGATTAAAAAAATTTGTTATGATAACTACTAGAGGAGAAATGGCATCATGAATGGTTGATATGAACAATGGTTACGATTTATTGTGTGACCAATTATCGTTGGCAGTATATGAAAGTGTTGGAAAAAGAATTTAGCTAATAAGGGATTTCCTATATGTATTTGGTTATTGTGGTCAATTGCAGTGAGTAGAAGTTATCGTTTTCGAGTGCTTGAATTATGCAGTATATTATATGATTTCACCCGAGGTTTCAGGTATAGGTATTACAGGTGGTTCGAGACTATTCAAGTATAGGTGTGAGATTTTGATCATATTGATGGTTTCAGAAGTAAAAAGGTAGTTCTATGATATATGGACGAAACTAGATTGTCTAAATTCAATTTAATTGTGTTATCGGACCTATATGAGATAGGGTGACGTGGAATCACTCCCACATTTATACATGGCAAGGTTATCCAGCAATTGTTGGGTTGTTGGAATAATTCTGGGCACGTTCGAGGACGAACATTTGTTTAAGTTGGGGAGAATGTGACGACCCGAACCGTTGTCTCATAAGCTACTATCCCATTCTTCCCATTTTCTATTTTCTTACGTTTCATTACCAGTATGAGGTGCGTTGGAATTGATTTGGAGTGATTTTGATAAGAAATGAGACACTTAGTCTCCTTAAGGAAGGATCAATTTGAAATAAAACAATCGGAAGTTAACTTGTGAGTTAGAGGGCATGGAATTTATTTTCAATAATTTGATTAGTTTTGGGTGATGATTTAAGGCTTAGGAGAGCAACCAGAAGTAATTTTGGAGGTTCGGTGTAGAAGTTAGCCTATTTTGGCGAAGTTAGGATTTTGGCGAAATCCAGTTGGTAGGCGAGATTTTTATCCAAGGGTCGTAATGGAATTCCGAGAATTTCTATAGCTTCATTATGTTATTTGAGATGTGTGTGCAAAATTTTATGTCATTCGGAGATGACTTGGTCGGGTTTTTGATCATAATGCGTATTTTGGAAGTTTGGGAAGAATTTAGGAGAGAATTCGATGTAATTTGATGGTTTTGTGTTGTTTGAGGAGATATGTTAAATGGAACAAGTTTTATTAATGTCATAAGATATGTTGGAGTGTTTGATTGAGGTCCCGGGGGCCTCGGGGTGATTTCAGATAGCTAACGGTAACTTTTGAAGTTAGAAAATTTCATAATAGACGGAATTGTAAATGAGTGTGCACAAGACCTCACTTTAGACGATCATATCTCCCGTTATATAAGGAGTTGTGTGTGCTTAAACCTATTAAATTAAAGCTCTTTGAGTGTAGTTTCCAACGCAACAAACCGTGCATCATTTGGAGGAGCACAGAGAAAGTTATGACCATTTTGTCTGGGCATATGTCACTAGAGCTCCCAGATGCGCGGCCGCGCTAGTGGCTAGCGCGCCCAAGACAATACTGGGCAAACTAGCAAGCCCAAATATGCGCCTAGGTGTGCAGCGGCGCTAGTAACGGGCCTATAAATTCCCCAAGACCGGTCTAGAGTGTTCCCAAGTCATTTTTGCGGTTAAGGCTTGCTCTCTCAAGAGGATCTTCATCCCTATGATACAAGGTAAGATTATTGGAGTACTTTTAATTGATTACTACTCCTAAAAACTTTTGTTAACATGGATTGATCTTGAAAATCCTTATATTTCATTCTAATCCCTAATTGATTCAAGAACACTCCAAATTAGATTGTCAAGATTCTTACTACAAGAGGTATATCTATCATTTCTAACTACGCTATGGTGATTGTTTATGTATGATATATACATTAGAACTCATGGGATGATGGTGGAAAACCATAATTGCCTAACCTAGGTTGTGTTGGTTGTAGAGATTGTGTTTAAATAAGGAGGTTGATGGTTGGGTATGAATGAATGGTCATACATATGTTGTTGGAAGTTATAAATTGGTTTGGAATGATGGTGGGGTAAATTTGTTGGATAATTGGTGATAGTTGGATGAACTAACACTATAGTTAGGAGGTGTTAATATCTATGCCTGCAAGGTGTATGATAATATACTTAAATGGCACAAGTTATGGAGTTTATTACCGATATTGGTCCTATTGAATGTTGTACTGTAGATTGAAGTTACCTAACTGTATTGGATCATTGTAGTAGCACTAAGGGACGAATTTCAGATATATATGGGTTACAACCCGTCTTTTAGAAATCGAACTTTATCGATTTTTGTGTGATTTTTGGGCAGATTCGACATGCGAGGAGGTCGATACAAGAGGAAAAGGCATTGCGGACCTATCTACGACCGTCTAGAGGTGAGTAGTTTGTATAGATGATAGCCTGAGGGTTTGAAACCCCGGTTTATCATATCATGACACTATGTTAGGGCGTGACTCGCACCCTATGGCAGGTACGGGGTTGTAACTGATTGGGGATTGTGGCTTGGTCCATCCCGAGAGCTGAATAAATTATTGGTGTCTGATATGCACATTGTGTTGTTGATAATATGGCTTAATGCCATGTTTGGGGCCTTGTGCCGATCTATAGTACCCGTCTAGGGTGAATATATTTGTGATAACATGATTAGCATAATCATTGATCTCAGTCCTGTGTTTAATCACCGAAATGAAATGCTAAGTCACTTTTCCTGAAATTAAATAATCAAATGACATTTACCTTAATAATCCGAAAAGGTAAATTAGATTGAATATGTTATGTGAATCATATCCATATTGTGGACTGAGTATGGGCCGGGCTGCTCACCGCAACGGTGATATGATAATATTGCGCTTGGGCTGAAGGAGCCCCTCCGGAGTCTGTACACACCCCCAGTGAGCGCCGTCGACATTAAATGGATCGAGCTACACGTTCCGCAGCGAGTTCATGTGCATTGCATTGCATCTTTATCTAATACTTGGTTGTTGTTGTGATGCTGTTGTGCTGTTAGCTTGTAGCTAAGTTATAGGATTGTTAGTTATAGCTTTGCGTTGTGTTCTTTTGTGGATTTCTTACTTTTAGCCATTTTCTATATTTATTACTCACTAAGTCGGTAGTACTCACCCCTACTCCCTGCACCTTGTGTTCAGATTCAGGTACACCGGAGGCTTAGCTGATTCTCGTAGTCTCCAGAGACATTTCAGAATCGTTGAGGTAGCTGCATGACGTCTGCAGGACCTGGTTACTTTTCATTATTTCTTCATTTTATTATTATTATTATTATTATTGTATGTTTTTCAAGATTTGGTTTTGGTATTCAAATACTATTATTATCACTCAGTTTGTTTAGAGGCTCCAGACTCGTGACCTCCAGATCATATGGGTGTGTTATTGATTTTTTCGTATTTTACCTATACCACATTATTAATATTCTTGGATTATTATTTTGTTAAATTCTCGATTTGAGACTTAATGTCACGTCAGAAGCGATTGTAGGTCATGCTTACCTAGCTTTAGGGATGGGTGCCATTACGACCGGGTTTGGGTCGTGACAATCTTATAATTTTATTATATGATAGGAAAAAAGAAGCAGAAGCCTATGTTCCTTTGTAAGTTTACTTGAAAGCAAAGCTAAAGTGATATACCTTTTTAAATAAATAAATTCCACTTACAAAACATGAGTTTGATGAAAAACAGAGGCAACCTCTGCTAGTTTTCTTCTCTGTACTTTTCCAAATTTGGTGTTGTCAATCTGCTAAAACGGTGAACTAATTCACACATTATTATGTACTAAGATAGTGTTTGTGTTTTGTCATTTTTGTTAGATAGCAAGCATGAGTTCCTTTAGAGCTGATTGTATATGGATATATAACAGACTAGTGCCTAGTCGAAAAAGAGTCAGTGCCTAGTCGAAAAGGAGTCACCACTGAGTTTATAGAGAGTGTGCAGGGATTTGTAGAGTTTGCATTAATTCAGCATGACTTCGTTTCTAATGGGAGTATAAGGTGTCCATGTTCAAGATGTAAAAATATTAGTGGGTTTCTTGAACCTCATGATGTTAGAGCACATCTATACAACCATGGTTTCATGCCTAATTATTACAAGGATAATAAAGATAAATTAGAATGTCCAAAGTGTGGTCAACCATGCTATAAGCCTAAGAAAGAAGTTTCACAATGGCATATTCCCTAGAATCCTGATATTAGTATTTTTTCCCTGTGTATCGATTTTGATATTGTTGTCTCTCTATTTTTATGTTCAAACCCAGAGGGAACTGTGAATACCGTATTAACAGAAACTTTTGGGTGTGCGTGTATCGACTTACATCAGTTCATAATTGCAAAGTTTCTGTCTTTCATATATGTCAAATATTTTTCTGTTAATTCGGTGATTTAGTTGTGTAGTATTGTTAATTTGGTGTTGGAAATTAAAGTAAGAGTGACTGGCATTTTAAATTGTTCTTGCTGACTTAGTTCTGGGCAAATTGCTCACGAAAGAACAAAATTAACTGAATGCATAGGTTTAAACTCTTAATTTTGTATTGATAGTAACATGGTATGTACCATATAGAATCCCCTGCTTTTACATAATGAGCAGAAATATTGCATTACATCTGATGTTAAGCTATGCTTAAAAATGCTCTGGAAACACATTGATATGCCTTTTATGTTTGCCATTCATGCTACCTTATATAAGGCCTACCATACTTACAGAGAATAGAACAATTCTCTATTTGTTGGAGTATGTGCCTACTTATATACATCGCACTCACGTGTATAGCAATAACAAGAAAAGGCAAGTATTTCTCTGCCATGCTTCATGAAATGCCACAGATTATAGGTTCATGGCTTAAGAAATGAGAATGATACCCCTCCTACATGGTACAATCCACTGACAAAAATAGAGCTTGAAACAAGAAGAAAGCAAACCATAACTGAACTGTAATATACGTATTTTTAATTGTCTACTTTGTCAATTAGAGAAGTCAGTTTCGTCATCTACTTCTTTAGTTGCAGAAGTCTATTTCTCCATTGTTTGTTACTTCCCTTACAGAACAATTTATCTGCTATATTGATATTCTATGTGATAACTAACACTTATAATTTTTTCAGAATACATTTACAGAGAGTATTAAGGAGAAGATAGGTGAAACTTCAACATCAAGGAATGAAGAAGGTTTTGAAATAAATGATGCAGACGTGGAAAGAAACATGGCAACAAATGGAGATGAGGAAGGAGAAATAACTAGCAAAGAAACTATTGTGCATTTGTTGAAAACTATACCAGATGAGCAACTATTGAAAACTTGGATTGAAATAGTTGGAGGTACAAAAAAAGGAAAACTATATGGTCTTGGTCCCAAAAATTATCTTCTGGCAGATTCATTGGGCACTAATTGTGCATCCTCTAGTGCTTCTAATCCTCCAAATATTCCTACTCAACAAGTTTTTGAAACATCCGAATTTCAGAAACTTCTTGATCGTGCAATGGAGCAATGGATGGAGAACATGTTGGCACGAGTGCAAGCAAATATTCGGGAGCATATGCAAGAAGAAGTAAAAGTTGCGGCTCGTGCTGTCGTGCGTGAGATGCTTGGTTTACCTTCTCAACCACCACCAAGCGACTCTGGTCCCCCATCTTAGATTAGTAGACTTTATGTTATTAATTATTTAAGTTAAGACATGTTTTATTTACCAATAGACATATATATACTTCATTGTTCTAGGATTAATAGTACTATGATTACGCTTACATTCAAATTAATGAATTTAATTACTTATTTTGTCTCATTTCGAATTATGTAGAAAATTACATTCTGATTTCATCATTTATAATATAGGAATTAGTCCTAGCTAGATTTATCCTGGAAATTTCTCAAGCCTAACCAAATATAGTCTAGGATATTTATCCAATTAGCTATAGACAAAAATTCGGCTAGTAATCTAGCTAGAACGTTTGTAAGTTTAGCTAGGGCTATTCCTAGTTATGTTTTAATGAAATCAATGCTCACAGGCAAAATTTTCTTGGAATTTAGCTAGCCTAGTCGTAGAAAATAATAGCATGGAATAAGTCCCTAGCTAATAGCCTAGCTAAGTTTCAACAAAGACAACATTGACCAAAGAAAGTTTGCATGGAATTTAGCTACCACATGTCCTAGCTAATGATAGCTAGGAATTAGCCCCAAGAAAATATCCCTAGTTATATTAGCAACGGATAACATAATTTTCGAGCAAAAATTTAGGTAAGAGCATATTAGCTACAGAATTTTGCTATGGTCAATTTCCTAGCTAAAGCGAAGTTAGCAAGGATCTTGGTAATTTAGCTAGGATTTTGGTTTCTAGGTAATCACATATTCTCTTGTCGTGGCTATCCGTTCTTTTTTTTTGGCAAGATCCTAGTAACGATACGTCAATGTACTATTTCATAAGTTATTATACTCTTAGCAGCTAAGGATTCCTATGTTATTCATTCCGGCAAAGCGATATTCAAGCATGTCTAATTACGTATCTAGTTCCCTATTGAGGTATATGATAGAGCTATTAATGTTCATAATATTGTGATACATGCATTTTCGTGCATATACATTTATCACCGAGCTATGCCCGGTTGGGCAGTTATGCATTTACCACAAACCTACAGCCGGTTGGGAAGTTACATATTTACCACCGAGCTACGGCCGGTTGGATAGTTATACGTTTACCACTTGCGGCTGGTTTGACAGTTATACATTTACCATCGTGCTACGGCCGGTCGGGTAGGTACCACTGGTTGGGCAGTTATGTATTATAATACCACCGGTTGGGCAGTCATACGTGGTACCACCGAGCGACGACCGGTCGGGAAATTACCACTGAACAATTGAGCAGTCATGAATCACACAATATGGATAAGAGTATCAAATTGTGTATATATAAGTATAACAAGAATGTATATTCGGTGGCACTTCATAGATTTAGGTTGATTTATATATGCGTTTAATTAAAGTTGAATCATTGTTATGTTTCAGTTCTGCCTTATATACTCAGTACATTATTCGTTTTGACGCCCTTTTGTTGAGGACGCTGCATTCACGCCTGGAGGTATAGGTAATCTGTTTGACAAGTCCTTATAATAGACGAGATTGGCATTCAGCGAAGGATCGGTAAGACTCCACCTCATTTGGAGTGCTGCTCAGTCTTTGAGTCTTCAAGTTAGAGTTTTACTACATACTTATGGGTAGGCCAGTACCCTGTCCTATTTGATGTCAAATAATCGTATAGGCTTTGTAGACAGACGTTCATTTTGTATAATATGACAGAGGCCTTGACGACCAATATGTATTCATGTTTTAAGAAAAATTGACCACTTATAGTTATACATTGTGAGTTAATGGCAATGTTGACCCATGATGATCACATAAAGAATGAGTTATAGAGTGGTTCGCTCGGGCCATCTCGGCACTGAGTGCCAGCCACGCCTCCCCAGGTTCGGGGCATGACAGAGTGGTATCAAAGCGGGTCATGTCCTAGGGAGCCTACAAAGCCATGCCTAGTAGAGTTTCATATATGGTTGTGCGCCACATTTATGATTGAGAGGCTATAGGGTATTTAGGAAATGTTACCCTTCTTTTGTTTCCAGATCGTGTCGTAGAGTTGAGTTGTAATAATAAGTCAGCATAGATTTTCCATCGAGTTTTGTATCCACTAGAGGTGCTATTACAATAGATCTTTAAGGCGTAGATGGAATTTCTACCTATATGGAAATAAGGTTATGAAAACGACAAAAGATACGATCCAAGAATAAGAGGAAAGTAAGATAAATAAGGGTGAAGAAGTTATGAGAAACTCCCCCAACTAGTTGTATGGGGTGGGGTGCCCTTGCTTCTTGCTTTAGAAAGATTGCTCGTAAGTACAAAAGGTTGGGATAGTCCAGAGCTCATATATAGGTTGGATTTTAGTTTAGTATATAGAAGACACTCTAGCGAATGTTTTGGAAATCTCCAAGAGTTAACATTCGAGGACGAATGTTTCTAAAGGGGGAATGATGTTACATCCCATACTTTTACACAGAGGATTTGTGACTATATGACCCAGTCGGTTTAACAACCTTGATACTCTTAGATACATTTTATATGGTATTTTGAATGGAACAGTTTATGAAAAAAGATTTTTTTTAAAAATGTTTTTATATTATTATTAGTATTACTACTTCCAAATATATTTTAAATTATACACATAATATGAGAAAGTTTATAAAGGAAATTTTCTTTATTGAAATGATCGAAATTATTTTCGCACAAGAAAAGAAGATTATTTTGTTTACCATTTAATGAATTAAGTGTACAAAAAAATTATACTCTTTATATAAGATTAACAAAAATTAGAAGTTGAGAATACATAGATAATTTTACATGGATGTCTTAATGAAATAATAGTTTATGTATTTATTTTATATGGTACCACGTGACCACAATAATAGGGTAGGTAAAGTGTAATTAAAAGGTGAGTAGTATTATATTACCATAATGTTGTTCTATAAGACCAATCTTATGTATGGCTAACTTGACACTAATTCATTTTAATTTTAATTCTTTGTGTAATACTAGTTAGATGAATATTTAATTTATACTATCTATTACTGAACCAATTATGTTGTTTCCTACTGAATGTTTATTTGGATGGACGATACGTGCATATATCATATTGAGTTTGGAATATTTAAAACGTGTATTTAGCAAGAGATAAAGCTAGTAGTATCTTAATAGTATTATAGTTCCACTAATTAATCATAACTTTTAACAAATCTAGCTAGAGAGTTGAATATAGTCTGAGTGGCAGCCCCCTGTGTTCCGTTAGTGACTCTTAAATTAGCATGTTAAGGTGTCACCTTAAAAAAAAAAAGTAGTCATGACGCATGAAGATGCACTAATTCCATCTTCCACGTGCTAGTGATTTCTTGTTGGTCTAATCAACGGCATGTGACGATCCGATTCGTCGTCTCATGTATTTTTGTTCCATTTTTTCTGTTTAATGCTTGTACATATTTTATTTTAGAGATTGGTTGGAAATGAGACAATTCATCTCTTGAAGGAAGGGTTGGTTTGGAAAAGCCAACCGGATATTGACTTGTGAGTTAGAGGGCTCGGAATGAATTTTTGATGATTGGGTTAGCTTTGAGGGATGATTTAAGGCTTTGGAGAACAATCGTGAGTAATTTTGGAGGCTCAGTGTAGAATTCGGCTTGAATTGGATAATGTAGCATTTTGGCGATATCCGGTTGATAGTTGAGATTTAGATCCGAGGGTCGGAATGAAATTTCGAGAGTTGCAGTAGCTTCGTTAGATGATTTCAGATGTGTGTGCAAAATTTCTGTTGATTCGGAGGTGTTTAGGTCGGTTTTTGATCAAATGTGAGTTTCGGAAGAATTTGATAAACTTAGGCTTGAATCCGTGGCAAATTCATGATTTTTGTGTTGTTTGACATGTTTTAGGGTTAGAAGAATTTTGTATGATATTTTTGGGTATGTTGGTGCTTTTGGTTGAGGTCCCGGGGGCCTCGGGGTTATTCCGGATGGTCAAACGGAAGATAATTGGACTTAGAGCATTGCAGAAATACTGCAGTCAGTGCAGCAGGTACTTGGCCTTCTCGAATGCGAGTGGGCAATAGCGTTCGCATAGAAGGATTTGGGGCCCTGGAGTTTTTGTTTTTCGCGTTCGCGTCCATGTAATCGCGTTTGCGTAGAGTCCGGGAAGTGAGCACCGCGTTCGCAATGGGGCTTGTCGCGTTCGCGTAGAAGGGATGGGGGTCTCCCCTATGGAATGTTCTTCGCGTACGCGGCACAGGACGCACGTTCGCGTGGTAAGATCTGGCAAGGCATCGCGTTCGCGGGTATGCCACCAGTTCGTAAAGGGTAAGGTTTGCCAGTGAAAATTTTGTGCATCGCGAACGCGAGGGGGTCTCGCGTTCGCATAGAAGGAAATAGCTGGGCAGAAAAGGGTTTATACTAACATTTCATCTGCGAACCAAGTCTATTTTCCACCATTGTTGAGCAAGCTTGGGAGCTTTTGACGAGGAATTTCGAGGGTTTTAACTGGGAATCGATTGGAGGTAAATCCAATGGCCTAGAATCGTCATCTAATTGTGATTTCAACACCCAAATTTATGGAATTTATGTAAAAAGGGAAGAACTAGGGCTTGTGTTTTCTTAATGAGAAATTGAATTTTGAGGTGGGAATTTGGACTCCTATTTTGATGAATTTTATATGCATAGACTAGTGGAGAGATTTTTTTTTTTAAACCCCTCCAAAATTAGGAGGATCTATAGTGCTTCCACACTTCCCCTCCCTGGCGACTCGAACCCAGGACCTAACGGTCGTAGGTTGAGGTGCTTTACCAACTGAGCAAGCCTCACTTGTCTAGTGGAGAGATAAGGAACGTTTTGGTGTAAAAAATTTTGACATTCGAGAAGTGGGCCCAGGGTTCGGGTTTTACAAATTTCGTAATTTTTGATATTTTTCGATTCTTTTCGATTGGGTTATATTCCCTTACCCAATTGTTATGTATTCATTGTGTTTTTGGCCCGATTCGATGCGCGAGGAGGTCGATTCAAGAGGCAAGGGTATTGCTAGCTTATTTTCGGCCGGCTAGAGGTGAGTAATGTATGTAACTGCTCCTCTAAGGGTTTTAAACCCCAGACTTTCACATCGTAATGCTATATTGAGGCATGACGCGCATTCCACGATGAGTGCGGGGTCGTATAATGTTGAGGATTGAGACTTAGTCCATCCCGAGTGATTATTTCTACTATATTGGCGACTGAAACGCATACTTTGTTATTGTAAACTGGGCTTTTGTCGTGTTTGGGGTCTTGTTCCGACCTGTAGAATCCTTAGAGGATCTTTATGTATTTTTTCTCACTTATGTGCATAACATAAATTCTTAGTCATGTGTTCAAATATTAAAAATAATATAATAACAGTGTTCTATACATGAATCTTAAATGAAAAGGATACGAGGGCTGAAATCCCTATAGTATGTCACACCCGATAGGCTGTGGGATAGTTTGACTGAGATGGGCCGGGGACCCTGTAATGAGGATGGTTTCTTGATATGGATCGGGCTACACGCCTAAGTGATTATTTTATATTGATATTGAGGCCGAGAGCCTGTTTTTTGCCAATAACTAGTTGATATTGCGCTTGGGCTGTAGCAGCCCCTCCGGAGTCTTTACACACCCCCAGTGAGCGCCGTCGATGTTAAATAAGTGGAGCAGTCTGCACGCCGTAGCGGGTACTGGGGTGTACCGTTATATGTGTTGGATTCTGTCATGCATTATTTCTTAACTGTATTATTTGTTATATACTATTTCCACGGTTTTGGATTTGAGCTGCTAGATATAGAGTACATTGTGCATTTGTTGTGTTTTCTTACCTTCAAACTTTAGTTATGTCTATTACCATTGAATTGGAAGTACTCACTCTACTCCCTGCACCTTGTGTGCAAATCTAGGGCAGTATCATGCTTATTGATTCCAGCTGATCCAGAGCTCTTTCGGGGAGTATTTGAGGTAGCTGTAGGGCGTTCGTAGCCGATAATTCTCTATCTCTCTTTATCCTTTATTTTCTTATTATCAATGTTAGACGTGCTTTGTAGTAAGATATTATTTTGTCATTAGAGGCTCATGGTCGTGACACCTGGTCCTAGTTGGGCTATTTTGGTATTTTGTCAGATTTTTCGTATTTTTATCAGTATTTCAGACTTTGAATTAAATAGCTTTATCTTTACTTAAAGTTTTATCTTTACTTGTTTAAATAATTGGAGTAATTGTCATAAAAGTTCGGGTTTGCCTAGTAGTGTGCTAGGCGCCATCACGATCGGGTTGGATCGTGACAAGTTGGTATGAGAGCCTAGGTTACGTGGTCCCGCGAGTCATGAGCTGGTTTAGTAGAGTCTCACGGATCGGTACGGAGACATCTGTACTTATCGTCGGGAGGCTACAGAACCTTTTGGAAACTTCATATTCTTGGAATTCTTATTGTGCAACTTTGTTGATCCGAGAACTAAATTATGTTATTCTATTCACTCGTAGATGGCGAGAACCCGTGCTACAGAATGTGACAGACAACCACCTGTACCACCTACTGAGAGGTCGTGGACGCGGTCGTGGTCGTAGTCGTGGTCGAGGCAGAGCCGAGGGGGCAACACCTGTTGACCCACCAGTTGCCCCGGCTCAGGAGCAAGCTCCAGCTGTAGAGACTCCAGCAGCACCTGTTCAGGAACCAATTGTGCCTATTGTGATTTCGGGCCTTCTGGAGGCCCTAGCTCAGATTTTATCAGTCTGCACTGGCCTAGCTCAGGCCGTCTCAACCACTACTACAGCAGCTACTTCACAGGCCGGGGGAGGCAATCATACCCCCGCTGCTCGCATTCCTGAGCAGGTAGTGAAGGGTTTGCAGACACCAAATGCACCACTAGTTCAGCAGGTTGCCTCGAATCAGGATCATGTGATACCAGCTATGCCAGATGATGAGCAGCGTCCTCTTGAGAGGTTCTGCAGGCTTTCACTTCCTAATTTCAGTGGTGTTCGGAGCGAGAATGCCCATGGTTTTCTCGACAAGTGTCAACGTACTCTTCGAACCACAAGGATCTTGGAGTCGAGTGGGGTATCATTCACTACTTTTCAGTTTTCTGGAGTACCTTTCACTTGGTGGGAGGCTTATGAGCGGCGTAGGCCGAAAGGTGCGGCGCCTTTGTCATGGCAGGAATTCTCCACTCTCTTTCTAATGAAATGGGTATCGCAGTCTTAGAGGGAGGAGCTGCGTAGAAAGTTTGAGTACCTTGGTTAGGGAGATATGACCGTGACACAGTATAAGGTGAGATTTTAATAGTTTGCTCGATATGCTTTATGGATGGTACCGACTGATCGGGAGAGGATTCGTAGGTTTGTGGATGGACTCACCTATCCTATCCGTATTCTGATGACCAAAGAAAGGGTTTTGGGCCATACCATTGAGGTTGTTGTAGATATTGCTCATGATATTGAGACGGATCGCCTTCGGGACAGAGAGGAGAGGGAGGCCAAGAGGCCTTGACGATCCGACAGCTTCAGTGTTGCTCCGCCTAGGGGCAAGTTTAAGCAAAGCAAAGGTCGTTCTTTCAGGCGTCATCAGTCGGCTCATCCATAGTATCATGTAGCATTTTCAGGCTGTGGTCATCAGGGGTTCCAGCAGGGCCAGTCGTCACTTAGTGCCCTCCCAGCTCATAGCTCTTCATTTTGCCCTTCAGCTCAGGGTTCTTCTGCGTAGAGCGCATCGGCTAGTCATCATGTATGAGGGGTTACCATCAGTCCCCTTCTCCAGTAGCTGGTATTTTCGTCGAGTGTGGCGAGTATGGCCATATAAGAAGGCAGTGTCCTCGATGTCGTTGTAGCCAGTCTCAGCAGAGGGATCATCCCTCGTCTTTTGCTCTAGTTTCTTCAGTACCAGCCCAGTCAGAGAGGGGCGGAGGCCAGGAAGCCAGGGGTCGCCCTAGGGGTGGAGACCGATCAGGTGACGACGGCCAGGCTAGATTTATGCTATCCCGGGCAGGACAAATGCCCTTGTATTCGATGCTGTTATCATATGTATTATTTCAGTCTGCCACCGAGATGCCTTTGTCTTATTTTATACCAGTCCTACCTTTTCCTATGTGTCTTCATATTTTTCTCATCATTTGGGTGCGACCTGAGGGTGTCTTGCTTTACATGTGCACGTATCTACCCCGGTGGGTGATACTATTGTTGTTGACCATGTATATCGATACTGTCTTGTTACAATTGGGGGTTTGGATACCCGAGTTGATTTATTGTTCTTGAGCATGGTAGACTTTGATGTTCTGGGTATGGATTGGTTATCTCAGTGTCATGCTATTCTAGACTGTCATGCAAAGACAGTCACCTTGGCTATGTCGGGTATTTCAAGTATCGATTGGCGTGGTATGACTTATTATGTCCCTAGTAGGGTAATATATTTCTTGAAAGCCCAGCGCATGGTTGGGAAGGGTTTTTAATCATATTTGGCCTTCGTGCGTGATGTCGGAGCTGAGGCTCCCAATATAGATTCTGTTCCCGTTGTGAGGGACATCCCTGATATATTTCCTGCAAACCTGCCGGGTATGCTCCGTGACAGGGACATTAATTTTGGTATTGACCTAGTGCCGGGTACCAAGCCCATTTCGATTCCACCTTATCGTATGGCACCAGAAGAGTTGAAGAATTGAAAGATCATCTTTAGCAACTCATAGAAAAGGGGTTTATTCGGCTGAATTTTTCACCGTGGGATGCACCTGTGTTATTTTTGAAGAAGAAAGATTACATAATGAGAATGTCCATTGAATACAGGCAGTTGAACAAGATAACAGTGAAGAACAAGTATCCCCTACCTCGCATCGATGATTTATTCGACCAGGTTTAGAGAGTGAGGGTGTTTTCTAAGATTGATCTCCATTTGGGTTATCACCAGTTGAGGATCAAGGAGTCAAATATTCCTTAGACTGCCTTCATGACTAGATATGGTTATTATGAGTTTCTAGTTATGTCTTTCGAGCTGACCAATGCTCCAGCAGCGTTCATGCATTTGATGAACAATGTATTTTGGTTGTATTTGGATTCATTTGTTATTGTATTCATGTGTGAGTTCTGGCTTAGTTCTTTGGACTTCTTGGGACACGTGGTGTCCAGTGATGGTATTCAGGTTGATCCAAAGAATATTGAGGCGGTTGAGAGTTGGCCTAGAGCGTTTTCAGCCATAGAGATTCGTAGTTTCCTCGGTTTGGCGGGTTATTATCGTGGTTTCATTCAGGGTTTCTCATCTATTTCCTCGTCCTTGACCAAGTTGATGCGGAAGGGAGCACCGTTTGTGTGGTCGGATGCGTTCGAGGAGAGCTTTTAGAAGCTTAAGAAAGCTTTGACCATAGCTCCAGTATTGTTCTTGCCATCAGCTTCAGGTTCTTACACCGTTTATTGTGATGCTTCGAGAGTCGGGATTGGTTGTGTATTGATACAGGAGGGTAGAGTGATTGCATATGCTTCTCGGTAGTTGAAGCCCCATTGTAAGAACTACCCTGTTCATGACATAGAGTTGGCTGCTATAGTTCATGCCTTTAAGAATTGGAGGTACTATTTATATAGGGTATCTTGTGAGGTGTTCACCGATCATCGCAGTCTCCAACACTTGTTCAAGCAGAAAGATCTTAATTTGAGGAAGCGGAGGTGGCTTGAGTTACTTAAGGATTATGACATTACCATTTTGTATCATATGGGGAAGTCAAATGTAGTGGCCGATGCTTTGAGTCGAAAGGCAGTTAGAATGGGGAGTTTGGCGTATATTCTAGTTGGGGAGAGACCATTTGCAGTTGATGTTCAGGCTTTGGCCAATCGGTTGGTGTGGTTAGACATTTCGGAGCCTAGCCGCGTGTTGGAAAGCGTAGTTTCTTGGTCTTCCTTGTATGATCGCATTAGAGAGCGCCAGTATTATGATATGTATTTGCTTATCGTAAAGGGCAGGGTCCATCACGGATATGCTAGAGATGTGATTATTGGTGACGATGGTGTGTTGAGGAGGCAGGGCCACATTTGTATGCCCAATGTAGATGGGCTTAGAGATTTGATACTTGAGGAGACCCAGAGTTCGCGTTATTCAATCCATCCGGGTGCCACGAAGGTGTACCAGGACTTGAGACAACATTACTTGTGGAGAAGAATGAAGAAGGACATTGCGGTATTTGTGGCTCGGTATCTCAATTGTTAGTAGGTATAATATGAGCATCAGAGACCAGGTGGTTTGCTTTTGCAGAGGGTTATTCCTGAGTGGAAATTAGAGACCAAATGCTTTTAGGCGTTTTGGTCCAAAGCTCCTGTGAAATACCCTCGTTGTTCGAGAAAAGTGAGCATGACATTGGTGATTTGGAAGTTCCCATCCGGATTTGGGGAGTAACTACTGCACTTGCGTACCCTTGATTGGGTAGAACTCGTGGAGCAGCTCTTGGTAGAGGTGGAGGAGGGTCTGGTATGTTGTCATTAGCATTAGCATTAGCATTAGTATTTCTACCGCTCATTTGTGCTTGGGGTAAAATCTCATCTTGTTCCACATCTTCCACCTCCTCCACTCCAACATTAATAGGATCATTCACATTTAAAGCCATTGGTACCTGAGTTAAATGAACAAACCAAATAAGTAAAAAGAAGGAAAGAGAATAAAAAATACAAAACTAGCCAACAAATAGTCAAACAGCGTAAAGCTCCCTGGCAACGACACCAAAAATTGATCAGTGCGGACTCAAATGTATGGATGAGTGGGCATGAGTACTAATAACCCTATAGTGTATCAGGGTCGACAATTCGAGAGGGAGCTTCCATTTGGAGTTGATGTATATGCTAGCCTAGAAATATGTTTTGGCTTCTAATTGTTCTTCTTATCATTTTTGATTTTTTCTTTTGTTATCAACTAAATTTAGCAACTAATATTGTAAGTTAAAATTATGCTAAGTTATAGTGCTAGATTTATGCAATAAGAGAAAGACACCTAGGGTCATGACACTCACCTAGGTGGATAACTAACGGGTATAAAATTCTAACAAAAGGATGATAATTATGGGGAATATGGATAACCGTTGCACTTTAGCACTAACTCTCACACCTCTTGGTAGAGAGAGTGATTTTGCCCAATTGACTCTTTCGAGACCAATTGGGTAGGCTAATTTACCCAATCAACTTAAGGTTCAAGTAGGGTGATTACTCTATCGAGGTTTAACTCGTTACTTGGGACTACCATTCTCATGGGTCCATCCCAAATCCTTGTTGGGTTGAATGTGAGGTCATAGACTCTCTTTCTCAAGAAGAGTGTAAACCCACTAAGCTTGACTTAGTGTTTGCAACCACCAAATCTAAGTAAAATCATACAAACAACCCAAATACCAAACACCTACTATCATCCAAGCTTTAGTCAAGAACACTCATTTATTACCTACACTAGGGTTGAGCCACAACCCTAGCTAATGGGTTTTGCTAGGCATGGAACAAGCAGAAAAAGAAGAAATACTAGAAGAAATTAACATAATCATTAACTACAAGTTTAATCTAGTAGAATCCATGCTAAATACAAGAGAAAATATCCTAAAGTAGGCTAATAACGAGAGTCACGAGCTCAGCTGCTAAAGAGAATGATAAAACTTGACTGAAAAAAGTAAAGTGTTCTATTTATACTACACAGGAAAAACCGAACAAAAATTCTCTGAGGGTCTGTTGCGGACCGCATAGAACTGTCATGCGGCCACATAGGGTTTGTGGTCATCATATCTAGATTTTGGACTTGAGGATTCAGACTGCATTGAAATGACATGGGGGCGCATAGGTCGTGTTACGCGGCCACACAGCTACAGTGATTCGGTCCGCGTGGAAATGGCATGCAGCCACACAAGAGGTTCTCCCAACTTGCTGGTTCTCTGAACTTCACCCATGCGGACCACATTATTTTGGTGTGCGGCCGTGTGGGCCTGTTTCCTTGAGTTTCTAAACATCTAGTCTCTGGTCAGTGCAGACCACGTGGAAACGGATGCGGTCCGTGTGGGATTTCCTCTATTTTGGTCACTCTCTGAACTATCCTGCGCTGCCGCACACCAAAATAGTGCGGTCCGCACAGGTCAACCTTGACTTGTCTTCTTGGACAACTATTATGTGCGGCCGCACATTCGAATAGTGCGGTCCGCACAGGTAACCTTCTCCCCATTGAGTTATCTGTTGGTGCTTGGCAGGTTTCACTCCTTTTTTGTGCCTATTTGTGATATATATCATCTCGTCGCTCAAACCTGCAATCAAACGCACTTTGTCAGCAATTTAAGACTAATTTGAATCAGTTTATGCACAATGCCCGGGTAAGAAAGGGTACAAACATGTATAACTCAAAGATATCAATTCCCCCAAACTTAAACCTTTGCTTGTCCTCAAGCAAATAAAAATGAGACCTATCCCTCAATCAAAAACACCCCAGTAATTCATGTTCTTCCTAAGGTACCTCAACGAGCCTCAGTTGGGACTAACAATTGCCCTTTATGCATATGTATCAATAACAAATTTAAAACTATGAACACTTGTGGATCAAGTGAAACACAAGAGCATCAAGGGTTGACACAGCTCATTAAGGAACCTTTATCAAATACTTCACTCATTGTTGAACCTAGACTGACAAATCCTCGACTTTCCTTAAATGGAACTCACCTTTTAGAATAATTGCATGCAAATCGAGGTGAATGAACTCTCTCATCTCTCACAAATAAACACCCCTAAGACCGGCTTTAAGCACCATAAGCTTGCCCTTCATCTAAGTATCCACTAATGTAGGTTTATCTGAACTAGAGATCACATAGGGCTTTCGTGGAGTCATTGTGAAGGCTTTTAGGTAGAGGTAGGATATGATGTTGTTTCAATGGTTTCAATCTTCCCTTAGGCCCTTCATTCGATTTATTTTGGCATTCTTTCTTGACTCAAATGATTAATTAACTTCTTTTGGGGACTAGAGGGATGCAATATCGCTCTTTCTTTTGCAATTCAACACCTTTCTCCTATTTGAATACTTTTCCACACCTTTTTCACTTTTGAATACTTTTCCACACCTTTATGATTGTTATTCTCTTTTTGTCTTTTTCTCTTTTTCACTGTCTTCCTTTTCTTTTGCTTTTGTGCCTTTCCACCACATTGATATCTTTCTTGTTTCCCTCCCATAATCTTGGTCATTTGCCTCTTCTCAAGGGAAGATTTGGGAGCCAAAAGAATGCCTAATTGAGAATCGGTATAGGCTTGTAATTTGGTTCATGAAAAGTAAAAAATGATTGATGCTCAAAAGGGGTGAATTAGGGATCATCTGATTGGTAGGTCATGGAATTGTCATTTTGAACTTTTGGATCAAGAAAAGCCTATGATCATTTATCAAGTCAAGTTCCACATATTATTTCGCCTCAACAAATATTCGGGGCAAGTTCTAGGCCATCGGCACGGTACTTGGGCTTAACACATCGAATTCTGACAACACTCACCCAATGATTGCCAAAAACGGAGTCCAGGGCCCACACCAACCTTAGATACGATCATAGCGCACAATGGCCAAACATGACGATATGATGATTTTTTTGTCAACACAAGAGTCTGAAGGTCACGACCTTCAGCATCCTAAACCCAACTTAATTTCTTTGACCATGGGATCAAATTCAAATGTGCTAGGCCCAAGTGAAGCTTTGCCTGAGGTACCCTTAACTACAAAAACTTGAAAATCAAAAAGAAAAATCAGTAACTGACTCAACCCTTAAGAATCTTGTCATGCTATTTATAATTGGGATGAGCCACTCGGTTCACACAACATTCCACCCTTGGAAAAAAATCTGGCATTAAGAAAACCAAGGGCTTATTGCCAACACCAAACAAAACAAAAAAGAGGCTACGAGACTAACTTTGCAACTAAAATTTAACATTTTAACGAAAATAATAAAAATAAAAAGAAAGCTTAAATGAAACCAAATGAATATGTACACAACAGAAGTAGAATAACAACTAAGGGAGTTAAGAACCAAGTGTTATATACAAATAAACTATAACTACGAATGTACTAAAAGTAGTCAATATGTACAATTATCCAAATATAAACAAAAAGTAGGGCCACACCCCCACAAATAAGAGTTAGCTTTCTCCCCAAAGCTAAATACCAAATAAATTATCAAAACTAAGCAAAGGATATAGAAGAGGCCCCTCAAGCCTCATCAGATTCTCTCTGCTGGTCAATGGCTTCTGTATCTTCTGTATTGGCAGGGACCTCAGACCTGTCTTCAGCTTGCTGCTGTTGTGCTAGTGGGACATCCGGTGCCTGCTCCTGAGCTAGCTCAACTACTAACCGGTGCCGCTGCTATCACTACTCCCTCAGTGTTGGGGAGCTTTCTCTTCTTCCTCGGCCTCTCCTCCTCTTGTGTCTGCACATCCGATGGCTCCACGGACGTCTCAACAAACAATAAGTCAAGTGGTAGCTGATCCGCTACCAACATGTCTACATGTACCTGTAGCTTTGCCATCGACTCCTTTGAAGCCTTTGTCTTTCTCAACTTTCTGTGCTCATTAGCCAAATCTTTGAGAGCTTTGCTATGCTCCCCAACAACCTTTGCCAAATTTTCCTATTTCACGGTCGTCTTTTCTTGGTTGGCCAAGATTTTCTTCAAGGTCTCATCAGTAGAGACAGGCACCTCAACACTCACCGGGCCTCTCTCTGCCTGAACAGCAGTGGTCAATATGGACAACTTGGATATCGCAGTGGACATCCAGTTATTCAAACTACCAAGTGTGTGCGTGAGTTGGTTGGCAGTGAATCTGTGAGTCTTCGACACAGAAATCATCGGGTCATCTGTGACAGTAGGAGGAGCTGTGGATGGGCCTTGAGGCACTGTATGAGTAGTGGGCTACTCAATGGCAGCTGGCTCTTCAGAATGGCAAGTTGCGGAGGAAGTAGAGGCTTGACTCTTCTTGGAGCCCTTAGGGTTATCCGGGCCCTTTTGATCATACCACGAATACGGGCTCACCGGAGGCACCATGATGTCATATTTATTCTTTTTCACTTTCATCTCCCGGAAGAATAGTGTCAATTTGTTGGGAAGGGGATAGTTGGTATTCGTCTCGTTCCACACATGGGAGATCACTCGAGACATGATGTTGCCGACGTTCAACGGAAAACCCTCCATAATGTAGGCAACAAGAATAGCATGATCAACTGGAACAGAATGATCATGTATGGTCAGGTCTAGATGATTGCACACAAGGTCAACCACCCTTTGGCTTCAAAGTTGAGGGTGTTTCTGTATATTTTCTCTTGTACCTTCAACTACACCGGAACTGTACCTGGAGCAGCTAGAATCCCGGCTAACCACGGGCGAACTTCTTCTTTTATTGCAAGCTTCTCCAAGTACTGAGACTTGTCTTCTACCCATACCCCAGAAAGTCATTCAAGGATTTCCCATCAAACACTACCGTCTTGTCTCTCACCTTTGTCGGTTTTGTATCCTGAACCACATGGTGAACATTGCTGTGAAATTCCTTCACCATATGTTCGTTTGCATTTCCAACCCTTTCCTTAAAGAACCCCCAACCCTCTCTCATACGAAATTGAGCTTGTACGTGGGGGTTGTGAGGGAAAAAGTCGGCATCAATGAAACGCCGCTCCAGAATAAGCTTTCTCTTTGTCCACCATTCCCTATACCGGTGGAAAGCGACCTCACTAATAAACCTATCCTCCCAAGCCTCTGTCTTCCTTTTTCCATCAATCCCCCTAACCTTTGGTTCTCATCCCTTGACATACCCCGCACTCTCCCCTGGAATTGTAGCTGCGCGAGAGCTGGAGTATTGGCCCTCATCTTCGTCATCGATCCCGAACTCATCAGACAAGCTCGAGAATACATTAAGTGGCTTTTTGGATATAGCCATGGTTGCATCCTCCGAAGAAGAGGCCTCAGTTGCGGGACCTCTATTGACATATGGTCGGGGATTGACTCTGAAGTGATGTCCTGGGAGGGTTCGTACTCACTCCCAATTGAATGAGAAGCCGCCTTGTCGGCTATCCAAATGATCTTTCTCTGCTTCTTCAGTGTCTCCTTATCTTTGGGAGTGACTTTTACTATTCCCCGCACAATTTTCCCCCGGGAAGCACCACCCTCCCGGGTTATTTGTCCAAGACCCCACGTTGTATTTGTTTACCACCCCGTTTCTGTACCATTGTCCGCAAAGCATAAACGTATGAGGTTTTTAATAGAAGCAAAGAAGGAGAAATACACGGTTATAGCATCAAATAAAAATTTCATGATTTATGTTGTAGATAGGGGTCACGCGGACCGCACAGAAAAGACATGCGGTCCGCACAGGTCAAAATGTTTCACAAATAGTTTTCAGAAAGTACCTACGTAGACCACAATGTAATGGATTGCGATGCGTAGGATTGACGTGGACCTCCCAGAAATGCACGGTCCGCACAGGTTGAGCATCAAAATTAACCTTCTGTGAACTCTGGACATGCGGTCTGCACTGATTTGGACCGCGGCCGCATTGGGTTCACGCGGAGCGCACAAAAGTGGACGTGGTCCGCATAGATCACACTTCTAAAAATGCACCCTCTATGTTTCTAGGCACACGCTCTGCACTGATTAGGACCGCGGCCTCGTTTGATTCATACGGACAGCACAAAAATGGATGCACTCCGCAACGAGTGGGTACTCACATTGCCTATAAAAGCACACGCGGACCGCACATAAAAGTTGTGCGGTCGCATAGGGCGAATTAACTAGCAGGCAACCATTTTAGTTCAAAATTCAACATTGAAGAGCCTAAGTGTCCCTACTCAATTATTATCAGGTGATTATATGCATATTGTTCAACAAAATTACCCAAATCCTAATCTAATCAGTCGTCTAAGAAGAAAAAGAAAGCAAATAAGAAGTTACACTAGTGAGATTTAATGAAAATAACAAAAATTAAACTAAGAATTGAATTATATGATGAAGTGTTACTAGCTAATTGATGAAAATGATGATAATTGCACACTTTGAGCGAGTGAACATTAGAAATAATGGCTCTGGTGAAATTTTGCGAAAAGAGTAAAAGGATGCCCCAGATGTATATTTATTCACAACCCTGAGGCCGAGTTGTCACCTTCCTACGCGGCCGCACAGAAATGGCACGCGGACCGCAGAGGATTTTTGCCCTTAATGTCATGCACACAGCCCATGGGGACAACACTGCTTTGACATGCGGCCGCGTGGGAAACTTCAAAGACTTTATGAATTTGGCCATCCCCATGCGGTCTGCACTGTGTTGGACCGCGGCCGCGTAGGAAATTTATCAGAGAGTGGCCATTTCTGATTCTTCCTACACGGACCGCACAAAAGTGGTATGCGGCTGCATAGGGTCTACTGAGTTTACACCATCAATTTGTCGAGCCCACGTGGACCGCACTGTTTGGGGTGCGGTCGCATAAACATTGTTCAGAGATTTTTTTTTTCTTTACCTTGCACTGGTTCAACAATATCCCTGTAACACTTCACAAACTATCAGCTCAAAAATCCTATTCTAAAACAAAAAAGAAGGAAAAACAAATGACATTGGTTGCATCCCAAGAAGCGCCTGATTTAACGTCGCGAAACGACGCATGTTACCATCATAGTCACCTCAAATGAATCAGTGCCACCACGTGGTTATCATCAAATTTTCCCAAATAATGCTTGACTCGATGCCCATTGACTCGGAATACTTCACCATTCGTGTTTTTGAGATAAATGGCACCGAAAAGAGTTACACCAACCACTTCAAAAGGACCGCTCCACTTGGACTTATGCATTCCCGAAACAACCTTAACCGGGAATTGAAGAGAAGAACCATATCACCAACTTTGAATTCCTTCCCTCGGGCATTCTTGTCATGGAGATACTTCATGTTATCTTTGTACAAGGACGAGCTGGAGTATGTATGAAGCTTGGACTCATCAAGCTCGTTCAATTGTTCAACCCAGAGATTAGCTGCAACATCCCACTCTAAATTCAATTTTTTCAAAGCCGCCTTGTGCTCTAACTCCACTAGAAGATGACATGCTTTTCCAAAAACAAACCGATATGGCGACATGACAATTGGAGTCCTGAATGTTGTACAGTAGGCCCAAAGAGAATCATCCAATTTCTTGGACCAATCGGTCCTATTTGAATTGTCAGTTTTGGATAGAATAGTCTTGATTTCCTGGTTTGAGACTTCTACTTGGTCACTCGCTTGAGGATGATAGGGAGTGGTGACTTTGTGGTTTACCCCATTCATGGTAACCAAATAATAGAAAGCGTTGTTGCAAAAATGAAAGCCATCGTCACTAATTATGGCACGGGATATGCCAAACCTAGTGAAAATGCTCTTCTTCAAGAAAGCCACCACACTACGAGCTTCATTGTTGGGTAAGGTGATGGCATCGACCAATTTTGACATGTAATCCACAGCTACCAAAATGTAAGTGTTTCAACAAGAACTTATGAATGGTCTTATATAATTGATCCCCCAAACATCAAAAATGTCAACCTCAAGATAAGGGGCATCTCATCTTTCTTTGAAATTCCTCAAGCACGTTGACACTCATCACATCTTTTCACATAATCACCGACATCCTTGGGAAAGGAAGGCCAGTAGAACCCACAACTCAATACTTTAGACGCCTTCGTCGCCCCGCCATGATGTTCCCTTCTTCGGGAACATACCGGTGAATCACACCATCGGTGCAAATTTTGAAAAGGCATGGCTCATCCTAATAGATGTCCAAAGCATCTCATTTAAGCTTCTTCCTTTGGTTAGAAGAGAGCTCACACAGGACCACACTGGTAACCAAATAATTGGCAATGTCAGCAAACCACGACACGTCAAGCATAGAAACTGAGAGGAGTTGTTTATTCAAAAAAGAATCATCTACCTCAAGGCCGTCCGAAGGCCTCCCTTCCTCCTCCAATCTAGACAATGGTCCGCCACTTGGTTCTCACTTCCTGTTCTATCAATGATCTGCAAATTAATTTTTTGTAGAAGAAGAACCTATCTCATAAATCTTTCTTTTGAGTCTTTCTTAGTGATCAAGTACCCGACGGCAGCGTGATCGGTATGGATAATCACATTGGCTCCCATAAGGTGCGGGCGAAACTTCTCCATGGCAAATACAATGGCAAGCAATTCCTTCTCGATGACTGTGTAATTTCTTTGCACCTCATTCATCGTCTTGCTAGCATAATACACCGGATGGAATAATTTGTTGATTTTCTGGCCCAAGAACGCCCCCACCGCAACATCACTAGCGTCACATATGAGCTCAAAGGGTAAGCTCCAATTGGGTGCGGTTATGATAGGGGTAGTCCAAATGGCATACACCAGAATGCGAATGTGCCATACGGACATGTGAAGGTTATCTTTTCCTGGCCCTCTGAGGCAATAAGAATATGGTTATAGCCGGAATATCAATCTCGAAAATAATATAATGCCTGGCCCGCCAGACTGTCAAACATCTGATCCAAGAATTGAAAGGGAATAATCTTTTCTTGTAACCTTGTTCAGTTTACAGTAGTCCATGCATACCCTCCAACCTGTCATAGTATGAGTCAGAATAAACTCATTATTATTTGGTCACAACCGTCATTCCTCCCATCTTTGGTATACACTGAACTGGAGAGGTCCACGAACTATCAAAAATTGAATATACCATACCGGTGACAAACCACTTGATGATTTCCTTCTTAACCACCTCTTGCATGGACTCATTGAGTCTCCTTTGATGTTCAAGATACGATCTCGCATCCTCTTCTAATATTATCTTCTGCATGCTAATCGCAGGGCTGATACCCCAAATATCTGCCAAGTCCATCCAATCGCCCGCTTGTGCTTTTGAAGAACCGCCAAAGTGGTTTCAACTCTAACACCCGTGGCTTGTTAATGGATGGTTTGGTGGATGGAAATTTTTGATTTTTAAGATCAAGAGATAACTTCCTCGGCTCATAGGAATATGAGCCCATGCCATGAAGTGCATTCACACACTCCACCCTTTGTGGAATATCATCAACATCCATGTTAAAGATCACGGCCTCGAGTGGGTCCTCAACATTTGCCATTGTGCTTGTGTCATCCACTATCACTGTTGTGACAATGTCAACAAACAAACATACTTCGGCGCTATTTGGTTGGCACATAGACTTTCTTACATGTAAAACCACTTTTTCATCACCAACGCGGAAAGTTAATTCTCCCGCCTCTACATCAACAAAGGACTTCTCCGTAGCTAGGAAAGGCCTTCCAATAATAATAGGCATCTCGCAATCCAAGATCACGATGTCTGCTGAAAATATCAACTTGTCAATATGAACGAGGACATCATCAATAATTCTTAAGGGCCGGTTCATAGATCGGTCTTCCATTTGAAGCCTCATGGAATCAGGCCATGTTGCCCGAATCCCAAAGTTCTGAACACCGATTAAGGTATGAGATTGATACTTGCCCCCAAGTCACATAGGGTCTTTGCAAAATCTGCGCTTCCAATGGTCCACGGTATTGTGAATGCACTGGGATCCTCTAGCTTCGGAGCCATGGAGTGCACAATGGAACTCACTTGATGCATCATCTTGATAGTTTCGCACTCCATAGATCTCTTCTTAGTAACCAAGTCCTTCATGAACTTTGCATATCCGGGCATTTGTTCAAGTGCCTCCACCAAAGGCACATTGATTGTCAAACTCTTCATCATCTCAATAAACATTTTCAACTGATTGTCACCCTTTTGCTTAGCCAATCTTTGAGGATATGGCGGAGGAGGCTTAGGTAAAGGTTCCTTAGCTGTTGGCACAGTAGATTCCGTCATGTCAATGACGTGTTCCCTAGACGGATTCACGACCTTTGCGTCTCCACCTCACCCTCATCAATATCTATTCTTACTTCATTCCTCACAATTTGTTCAACAATATCTTAAACCACTAATGGGACATCATCTTCCCGTAACTCATCATCATCAACCGTAACTTGACTTTCGTGCCCATCATCCCCTGTCCTGCTACGAGTTTTCACCGCCTTGATATGGTTATTGTGCCCACCCTTAGGGTTCACCTCCATATCAGTTGGTAGTGCAACCTTCAGGAAAGTGTTGAGAGATTGTGATATTTGTCCAAGTTGCACCTATAAGTTCCAGATCGAAGTGTTGTGGGAGGTTAATTGGGCATCCGAGTCATGATTCATCTTCATCATTTGTTTGAACATGTTATTAATTCTGCCCTCATTATGATGCGAAGGACTGGACACTTGAGATTGGAACAGGGGTGGGTTGTTCGGTTGTTGGAACATCGGGGGCCATTGAAAGCCTTGCCCCCGATTGCCTGATTACCTCCTTGATTATTGTTCCACCCACCATTGTTGTTGTTGTTCAAATTATTTTTGTTTCTGCCCCAATTACCTTGATTGCCTTGATTACCCCAATTATTACCTTGGTTACCTTGATTACCCCAATTGTTACCTTGATTGCCTTGATTACCCCAATTAATGTTCAAATTTCCACTATTTTGTTGGTTCCCCCAATTTCCTTGGGAACACCATTGTTGATTCCCTTGGTTTCCTAAATTACCTTGGTAGTTATTGACATATTGGACCTCTTCACTTTTGTCATCATACCATTCATTCGAATAACCACCATTCCAATCATCAAAGTTGTCAAAATTTTCCGGAGGTTGTTGTTGCCCTCTTTGCCTTCTTTTCATCGTACTAAATCCCTCAATCGCATTAAATCCCTCCATCGCATTGACTTGAAGCGGATTTTGAACTTATTGAAGTTGAGCCTTAGCCAATTTGTTCATTATTTTTTGGGTTCGGCGATGGCTTGACCTTGATCACGCAACTCCTTATGCATGTGTATAACTTTGGGATCACCTTGAGGAACATTAGCCCGACTTTTCCATGCCGAAGAAGTATCGGCCATTTCATCAAGAACATCACAAGCTTCGTTGTATGGAAGCTTCATAAAATTACGACAGGCCAATTGATTAACAATGCATTGGTTTGTTGTGTTAATACCCCAATAGAACATCTGTTGGATCATCATGTCACTCATATCATTGTTGGGGCACTCTATCACCATTGTCCAAAATCTCTCCCATATCTCATGTAAAGGCTACGTCAGATCTTGCTTGAAAGCTAGGAACTCATCTCTAAGAGCCGCCATATGACTAGGCGAGAAGAAATTCGCAATGAATTTATCCGCCAATTCATCCCAAGTACTGATGGAATGATTTGGCAATATGTCCAACCAATCCAATGTCTTCCCCCCCCCCCCCCAAGTGAGAAGGGGAAAAGTCTTAGCCTAAGTGCATCTTCCGAAACAATTGTCTACTTTCTCCCCCAAGAAGCATCCACACACCCTTTCAAATGCTTGTTGGCATTTTGGTACGAAGCGCCTATCAAATACCCTCATTGTACGGTCAAAGTGAGCATGACATTGGTGATTTGGAAGTTCCCCGCGAGGATTCGGGGAGAAACTATTGCACTTGCGTACCCTTGATTGGGTAAAACTCGTGGAGAAACTCTTGGTGGAGGTGGAGGAGGGTCTGGTATGTTGTCATAAGCATTAGCATATCTACCCCTCTTTTGTGCTTGGGGTAAAATCTCATCTTGTTCCATATCTTCCACCTCCTCCACTCCAACATTAATAGGATCATTCGCATTTAAAGCCATTTATACTTGAGCGAAATTAACAAACCAGATAAGTAAAAAGAAGGAAAGAGAAGCAAAAACACAAAGCTAGCCAACAAATAGTCAAACACCGTAAAGCTCCCCGACAACGACGCCATAAAGTGATTAGTGTGGACTCAAACCTAAGGATGAGTGGGCGCGACTACTGATAACCCAATAGTGTATCGGGGTCGATAATTCCCCAGGGAACTTCAATTTGGAGTTCATGTATTTTCTAGCCTAGAAATGCGTTTTGGCTTCTAATTGATCTTCTTATCAATTTAGATTTTTTCTTTTGTTATCAACTAAATTTACCAACTAATATTGTAAGTTAAAATTATGCTAAGTTAAAGTGCTAGATTTATGCAATAAGAGAAAGGTACTAGGGTCATGACACTCACCTAGGTGGCTAACTAGCTGGTATAAAATTCTAACACAAGGATGATAATTATGGGGAATATGGATAACCATTTCACTTTAGCACTCACTCTCACACCTCCCTGTAGAGAGAGTGATTTTGCTCAATTGACTCTCTCGAGACCAATTGGGTAGGTTAATTTTCCCAAAAAACTTAAGGTTCAAGTAGGGTGATTACTCTCTCGAGGTTTAACTAGTTACTTGGGACTACCATTCTGATGGGTCCATTCCAAATCCTTGTTGGGTTAAATGTGAGGTCATAGACTCACTTTCGCAAGAAGAGTCAAAACCCAGTAAGCTTGACATAGTATTTGCAACCACCAAATCTAAGTAAAATCATACAAACAACCCAAATACCAAATAGCCACTATCATCCAAGCATTAATTAAGAACACCCATTAATTACTCACACTAGGGTTGAGCCAAAACCTTAGCTAATGAGATTAGCTAGACATGAAACAAGCAGAAAATGAAGAAATACTAGAAAAATTAACATAATAATTAACTACAAGGTTAAACTACTTGAATCCATGCAATACAAGAGAAAATTGCCAAAAGTAGGCTAATAATGAGAGTAACGAGCTCATCCGCTACACAGAATGATAAAACTTGACCTAAAAAGTAATGTGTTCTATTTATACTACACAGAGAAAACCAGACAAAAATGCCCTTGAGGGTCTCTTGCGAACCGCATAGAAATGTCATGCGGCCACATATGGCTTGTGGTATTCAGATTTGGTTTCTGGACTTGAGAATGTGGACTGCATAGAAATAACATGCAGCCACATGGGTCATGTTACGCGGACCGCATGGAAATGACACGTGGCCGGAAAGCTACAGTGATGCGGCCCGTGTGGAAATGGCATGCGGCTGCACAAAAGGTTCTCCCAACTTGTTGGTCCTTTGAACTTCACCCATGCGGACTTCATTGTTTTGGTGTGCGGCTGCGTGGGCCTGGTGCCTTCAGTTTCTGAACATCTAGTCTCTTTTCAGTGCGGACTACGTGGAAATGGATGCGGTATGCATGGGTTTTCCTCTACTTTGGTCACTCTCTGAACTATTCTGCGCGGCCACAAACCAAAATAGTGCGGTCCGCACAGGTCAACCTCGACTTGGCTTCTTGTAGAGCTATTCTGTGCAGCCACACATCTGAATAACGGGGTTCGCACAGGTGACCTTCTTCCCACTTGAGTTATTTGTTGGCGCTTGGCAGGTTTCACTCCTCTTTTGAGCCGATTTGTGATCTATATCATCTCGTCGCTCAAACCTGCAATCAAACACACTTAGTAAGCAATTTATAACTAATTTGAAGCAGTTTATGCACAAAGCTCAGATAAGCAGGGTATAAAACATGTATAATTCAAAGATATCAACAGTGTAGATCCCCGGTCGGTTATTTTGAGCATGGAAAGCCTAGGTTTTTGGGGACAGATTTGGTCCAGGATACCTTAAAAAAGGTGAAGGTGATACAAGAGAGACTTCATGCAGCTCAGTTGCATCAGGGGAGTTATGCAGACCGGAAGGTTCGGGGTGTAGCATACTTGGTGAGTGAGAAGGTCTTGCTGATGGTTTCACCTATGAAGGGTGATATGAGGTTGGACAAGAAAGGAAAGCTGAGTCCGCGGTTCATCGGACCTTTTGAGGTGCTTAGGAGGATTGGGGAGGTGGCCTATATGCTTTCTTTGCTACCCAGATTGTCAGGTGTTCATCCGGTGTTTCATGTGTCTATGCTCTGAAAGTATGTTGGGGACTCGTCTCTTGTCGTGGACTTCAGCACAGTTCATTTGGATGAGGATTTGACTTATGATGTGGAGCTAGTGGCTATTTTGGGTTGACAGGTTCGGAAATTGAGATCAAAGGATATAGCTTCAGTGAAGGTTTAGTGGAGAGGTCGGCCCGTGGAGGAGGCCACTTGGGATACCGAGTAGGAGATGCAGAGCAGATACCCGCACCTATTTGAGACTTCAGGTATATATCTTGACCCACTTGAGGACGAGCGTTTGTTTTAGTTAGGAAGGATGTGATGACCCGACCCGTCGTCTCATGTATTTCTATCTCGTTTTCCCTGTTTAATGCTTATACATATTTCATTTGGTCAATTTGAAGTAATTCGGATAGAGATTTGTTCGAAATGAGAAAATTAATCCCTTTAGGGAAGGGTTTGTTTGAAAAAGTCAACCGGATATTCACTTGTGAGTTAGAGGGCTCGGAATGAATTTCTAATGATTCGGTTAGCTTCGGGGAATGATTAAGGCTTAGAAGAGCAATCAAGAGTAATTTTGGAGGCTCGGTGTAGAATTAAGCTTGAATTGGCTAAGGTAGCATTTTGGTGATATCCGGTTGATAGGTGAAATTTTGATCTGATAGTCAGAATGGAATTCCGAGAGATGCAGTAGCATTCTTAGGTGATTTTTCATGTGTGTGCAAAATTTCAATTGATTCGGAGGTGTTTAGGTCGGAGTTTTGATCAAATGTGAGTTTCACAAGAATTTGATAAACTTAGGCGCCAATCTGTGGCGAATTGATGATTTTTGTGTTGTTTGACGTGTTTTTAGGTTTGGAAGGAGTTTCTATGATGTTTTGGGGTATGTTGCTGTTTTTGTTTGAGGACCCGGGGGCCTCAGGGTGATTCCGGGTGATCAAACGGAAGAGAATTGGACTTATAGCATTGCAGAAATACAACAGTCAGTGTAGTAGGTATTTGGCTTCCAGGAACGCGAGTGGGCAATTGCGTTTGCATACAAGGATTTGGGTCCCTGAGGTTTTTTTTCTGTGTATTCGCCTCCATGTAATCGCGTTCGCATAGAGTCCTGGATGTGAGCATCGCATTCACAATGAGGCTTATCGCGTTCGGTATATGGGATTGAGGGACCCCTGTGGAATGTTCTTCGCATACGGGGCACAGGGCACGCCTTCGCATAGTAGGATCAGGCAAGGCATCGCCTTCGCGGTAGAGCCACCGTGTTATCGAAGGGTAAAGTTGGCGAGTGGAAATTTTGTGAATCGCGAATGTGACGGGGTCTCGCGATCGAATAGAAGGAAATAGCTGGGCAGAGAAGGGTTTTAAATAACATTTCATCCGCGAACCAAGTCTATTTTCCACCATTGTTGAGCAACCTTGGGAGCTTTTGACGAGGAATTTCGAGGGTTTTCAGTGAATCGTCATCTAATTGTGATTTCAACACCCATATTTATGGAATTTGTGTAAAAAGTGAAGAACTAGGGCTTGTGTTTTCTTAATGAGAAATTGGTTTTTGAGGGGAGGGCATTTGTACTCTGATTTTGACGAATTTTATATGTATAGACTCGTGGTGAGATAAGGAGCATTTTGGTGTAAAATTTCTGACTTTCGAGAAATGGGCCGGAGGCTTGGGTTTTGCAAATTTCATAATTTTTAATATTTTTCGAGTCTTTTCAATTGCGTTATATTCCCTTAGCAAATTTTAATGTATTCGTTGTGGTTTTGGCCATATTCGACGCACGAGGAGGTCGATCCAAGAGGCAAGGGTATTGCTAGCTAGTTTTTGGCAGGCTAAAGATGACTAATTGATCTAAATTATTCTCCGAGGGTTTGAAACCCCAGACTTTCACATCGTATGGCTATAGTGAGGTGTGATACGCATTCCACAATGAGTGAGGGGTCGTATATTGTTGTGGATTGAGACTTAGTCCATCCCGAGCGATTATTTCTACTATATTGGCGACTAAAACACATACTTTGTTATTGTGAATTGGGCTTATGGCCGTGTTTGGGGCCTTGTGCCGACCTGTAGAATTCTTAGGGGATATTTATGTGTTTTTCCACACTTATGTGCATAACATAAATTCTCAACAAAGTTTTAAAATATTAAAAATAATATAATAACTCTATTCAGTACATGAGTCTTGAATTGAAAGGATATGAGGGTTGAGATCCCTATAATATGTCACTACCGATTGGTTGTGGACTTGTTTTACTGGGATGGATCGGGGGCCCTGTACTGAGGAAGGTTTCTTGATATGGATCAAACTACACGCTGTAGCGATTATTATATATTGATATTGAGGTCGAGAGCCTGTTTTATGCCAATACATGGCTGATATTGCGCTTGGGGTGTAGGAGCCCCTCCGGAGTCTGTACACACCCCTAGTGAGCGCCGTCGATATTAAATAAGTGGAGCAGGCTGCACACCGCAGCGGGTGCTGGAGTGTACCGTTATATGTGTTGCATTCTATCGTGCATAATTTCTCAACTATAATTTTATTGTATACCCTTTCCACGGTTTTGGATATGAACTGCTAGATATAGAGTACTTTGGGCATTTCCTTTGTTTTCTTACCTTCAGACTTTTGATATGTCATTTACCACTGAGCTGGAAGTACTCACTTTACTCTGGCACCTTATGTGCAGATTCAGGGCAGTCTCAGGCTGAGTAGTTCCAGCTGATCCAGAGCTCTTTTCAAGAGTATTAGAGGTAGTTGTAGGGTGTTCGCAGAATATGATTCTCCCCTCTATCTTTATCCTTTATTTCTGCATTATCAGTGTTAGACAGACTTTGTAGTAGGATATTATTCTGTCATTAGAGGCTCATGGTCGTGATACCAGGTTCTAGTTGGGCTGTTTCAGTATTTTGTCATATTTTCCATATTTTTATCAGTATTTCAGACTTTGACTTAAATAGCTTTATATTTACTTGTTTAAATAATTGGAGTAATTATTATAAATTATCGGGCTTACCTATTAGTGTGTTGGGCGCCTTCACGACCTGGTTGGGGTCATGACACGACCCTTTTTGCATATATATGCGTATATGTATATATATGTATTTGTATACGTGTTTCAATATCTATCTATGACTAATCTATATGGGTGAGTTTCCAAGCAAATCAGTGAAAGCATAGAAAAGGAAGGTTTAGTTTCTTAAATGCATTCTTACATAGTCTCTTTGGTTAAACTCTCTTATAAATCAGAGTGTGTTTTATTTCACAAGTTGGAGGTTCAAACCAGTGTGAAGAATGAGGCCAACAAAGAGAAAAAGGCAAGTCTTGTGAGGGTGGTTTCTCCCTCTGCATAGCCTATTATTTCTCCCTCAACCAAGCCAACAAACTTCTTCAACAAAGTACTACTACTGGTTTTTGATTTCTCAGAGCTTCAACTTCCTTGAATCTTTAAGTAGGGATCCTAAAAGTGGCTATTTGTGCATTTCCTTCTCTTTATTCCATTGATAAAATCCAACCTATATCTTGGCGGAGTGACCTAGTTAAGCAGAAGGTTTTGTTCTTCGCACTAGTACCGTTAATATACTCATGTTTGAATTTGCAGAGGTGGGAAAGATGAGATAGGCTCAGGTTTGTTCAGGCTATCCGTTCTTTCTTTTGGAATTATCCAAGTAACGATACGTAAACGTAATACTATTTCATAAGTTATTCAACTCTAAGCAGTTAGGAATGCCTATGTTATTCATTTCGGGAAAGTGATATTCAAGAATGTCTAAGTACGTTCCTACTTCCCTATTGAGGTATATGGTAGAGATATTATGTTCATTATATTTTGATACATGCATTTTCATGCATATACATTTACCAACGAGCTACGGCCGGTCAGGAAGTCATGCATTTTCCACTGAGCTATGGACGGTTGGGCAGTTACACATTTACCACTAAGCCACGACCGGTAGGGAAGTTATACATTTACCACCGTTCTACGGTCAGTCAGGCAGTTACCACTGGTTGGGCAGTTATGTATCATTATTTACTACCATTTGGGCAGTCATATATTTAGCTCCGTACGACGGCTGGTGGGGCAGTTAGCACTGATAAGTTAGGTAGTCATGCATTAGACAATATGGATAAGAGTATTAAAGAGAAACATTGTGTATATGTAAGTATAATAAGAATGTATAAACGGTGGCACTTGATAGATTCATGTTGATTTTTATATGTCTTTAATTAATGCTGAATCATTGTTATGTTTCAGTTCTGCCTTATATACTCAGTACATTATTTGTACTGACATCTTTTTTTTAGGGACGCTACATTCATGCTTGTAGGAATAGGTAATCACATTGACAAGTCCTCATAGCATATGAGATTGTCATTCAGCGAAGGATCGGTAAGACTCCACCTCGTTCGGAGTGTTACTAAGTCAATGAGTCCTCAAGTTAGAGACTTACTAAATACTTATGGGTAGGCCAGTACCCTGTCCCATTGATGTCAAATAATCATAGATGCTTTGTAGACGTACGTTCATTCTGAATAGAATGTTAGAGGCGTTGATGTCCCATATGTATTCATGTTTTAAGAAAGATGGTTCATTAATACATGGTTCATTGATATAGTGTGTGACCACTTATAGTCATACATTGTGAGTTAGGGCCATGTTGGCCCATGATGATCTCAAAAAGAATGAGTTACAAAGTTGTTCGCTTGGGCCATTTCGGCACTGAGTGCCAACCACACCTCCCCAGGTTCGGGGCGTGACACATTTATCCTTGTAAACGACATTGACTCGCTCAATGTGGTGATAGGTTTCTCCGCCTATCTTTCTTTCTGATTGCTAGGATGGTCTGGTAACTGTATATGGGATTAATACCATCACCGTGAATAATCACCTCTTGGTGATTCCACTAATATTTCACTACCTGATGTAAGGTTGATGCTACAACCCCATTAGCATGAATCAAGGCCGTCCCAACAGCAAGTTGTAAGGCATGAACTTGAAAGTCAACATCAAACGAAGTTAGCCCCATTTGTAAGCACATTCTAATCTCCCCAATAGTGGACCTTTGGGAACTGTCGAAGTCTTTGACGTTGATGGCCCCGTCTTTGATCTCATGCAGACCCTTTCCAATGTCCCGAGTGTTACCAACAGACAAATATTAAGGCTAGAACCTCCATCGATCAAGACCCTGGTGATGAAATAATCCTCGCATTGCATGGTGATGTGCAATGCATTATTGTGGCTCAACCCTCTCGGTGGCAATTCATCTTCATGAAAAGTGATTTTAGGACTCACTTACACCTGCCCTATCATGTTTTCCATTTCTACTCCAGTGATATTGCTTGGTACATACGCCTCACTCAACACCTTCAATAAGGCGTTCTTATGTATGTTAGAGCTTTGTAGCTAAGATAAAAATCTAGGCCGGTGTTTTGTTCAATTGGTCAATAATTGAGTACTCCTTTGCTTGTTTCTTCCTCCAGAGATCATCGGGTCGGGTTTCCGTGATGGTTGGCCGTCCAGAGGCCTGCTTGCTTGATTCAGCCAAATGCTCTGGAGTATAGACCTTGCTGGTCCTTGTCATACCCTGTGTCGCAAATGCTTCTCCGGATTTGGCTTTCCCTTTTCTCCCTGCCTCGACTATGTAATCTGAAGGGATGGCCTTTGTATGAAATGGTGCTATGATCAACATTACTACTGGAATGGGTACCCTTGCTTTGGGAGGTAATATAGCAACCTCAAATGGTACATATGCCTCTGGGGACCCAAACTCGACCTCAATTTGTGTTGGCATCTGTGCGAGGATTGTGTTTCAAGATCAAGTTGTATGGACATGTTCACCTCAACGTCTTCAGAAGGCTGAATCTGGACCACAATTAGGTTAAGGGTGGCTGTTGGTTTCTTTGTCTATTCACCTTCTACAATCAACCCGATCAATGCCTTGGGGTTCCAATCATCTTCTATCTCAATCATGTGAACGCCTCCACCCTTGTGGTCTGGTAGAGGGTTGTTATAGACAATTGGAGAATGCTCCTTTGCCAAGATGATTTTGTTGTCAATCAAAGCGTGGATATTATCCTTTAGAGAGCGACACTCATCAATGGTATGCCCCTTCACGCGGGAATGGTATGCAAAAGTTTTGTTTGGGTTGATCCCCAATGAGGGGTTTTCAGGGGATATGGCAAGAATAGGGGTGGCATAATCTGTATCTTTGAGCCTTTCATAGAGCTGTTCAATAGGTTCGGCAATGGTGGTATACTGTTTGGGAGGTCTGCCATTGAAATTTGGTCAGGGTCTAGGAAAGTTTTGGCGAGGGGGATGTTATTGATAGTGGGCTTGTTGGATGTTGCAGGCTTGGTAGACGTGTGCTTGTTGGGGGTATCTGGGTGAAGTAGGCTGTTTGAAAATTTCTAGCTTTCAATCAACATCAGCCTTTCGTAGTACTATGGTTCTTGAGCTCAGCCGAAAAACCTTTCAGTTGTTCTTCTTCTAAAGCCGGCTTGACCTTAGAAGCTTCTAATATCCAATGAGTGGCATACTCGTGGAAAGTTTATGTGAGTTTCTTCTTTATGTTCTGGATGTAGCAACACATCTGGCACATTCTCCGCATTGAACCTGAAACTGTCGATGAAATCGGATACCATACTTACCCAATTCGGCCACTTCTTCGGGTCTTGGCTAATGTACCAAGACAGAGCATCTTCACTCAGACTTCTCATAAAAAGCTTCATGCGAATCTTTTGGTTCTTTCCTACCCTAACCAGCTTGTCACAATATGTCCTCAAATGGATTCTGGATACCCTATGCTATCAAACATATCGAGCTTGGGAGGTTTGTACCCCTCAGGTAGTTCGACATTTGGTTGAATGAAAAGGTCTTTGTAGTTCAATCCAGCGATCCCCTTGCTTCCTTCAACACCCTTAACATGGCTAGTCAACTTCTTGAGTTCTGCGACTAGGCTCATGATAATGGAGTATTGGTCATCAGGCACAAGTGTGCTTGAGACGGGTTGAATGGGGTGTGGTATGGTTTCCACATATATGGGTGTGTTATGATGAGTGTGGAGATGGTCATTTGTGGAGTTCAGTGGTTCAGGGATTAGCAGTTGGGTGTTGTTGGAAGTGTGGCAAGTGTTACAGTGGTGATTGGGAGTGGGATGGCTTTGCAGTTTCGAGATGTTTTGTTGAGGTGTGAGGCTTTGAGTGTTGGAAATGTTCATATCTAGGGTGGAGAAAGAAAACGACAAGCTTGCTAAGTTCCGAACTTGGTACATCTCTTCTTGAAATTTCAACAACTTCTGCTCGAGTAGCGAGGCACTTTCCTTAGAAACCTTAATACCCTGAGTAACTCTACCTATTCGATAGAGTTCTCCTTTCTAGTGTTGCTCAAATATTCCATTTTTCCCTTGTTCTTGTTTCTCGCGAGACTAGGATGTGGAGTGGGTGGAGGGCCCTTAGATATTGTGGAGTATGATGACGATGCTAGAGTGCACTAACTAACTTTTAGGGAGGGGAATAAAACAAAAGGTAGCAAGTTAGTGCAGATTATAAGAAAATGATGTTGCAATATTTAATCACATAGTGCGAGAATACAAACTGTGTCCTAATTTGGGCGCCTCATTGTGACCAAGGTAGTCCTGGCGACAAATTGATTTGCAGAACGTATATTTCTAAATGCCTCATTTTGTTAATTATAATAAGAGGAATACCAATACAACACTAAAATAGTAGAAGATAAAATGTCATTAATATCCATTGGCCTTACATTTAAAGCAAAGAAAAGTAATCCTAACTAATTGGTCCCAGAAGGACCTTCCCCAAACTCGGCATCTTTGGCTCCGTCAAATAGCTTACCAGCTCACCAAGTCCCAGCAGCAAGTAGGCTCTAGCCAGGTGTCCACCTTCGTTTCCCTCAGCATTCTGGCAGTCTTCATTCCTCTTGATGAACTTTTTTTCTAGCACCACTAAACCCCGCTCCAAGTACCCCATTCATTTGTTAGCGCTGACAACCATGTCTTTCCATTCTTCAATAAGCTTTTGGTTGGCTTTTTGAATTATTTTGTGCTCAATTTCGCATTCCTAAATCCTCTTGAACAATTGGTTGTACTTAACTGCTTTAGCCTTTTTGTCGATGATCCTATGACCTCAAACAAACCAGGGTTGACATAAACCACTATGATTATCCTCCAGCCAGCTTGGATTGTCTAACGTATAACCAGCATGGTACCTGTCTGGGTCAATAGTATCTCTTCCCATGATGATTTTTCAGTGCCCAATGTGTTTTGCTTGGAACTTGTAAGGGCTTTCATCCTCTTGAAAATTCGGCCCGGAAGTGACTCATCTTATCGACCCTTGGCATAACCTGCTTCCTGCCTGCATATCTCATGACTTGGAAAGGGACATAAAGATAAGTTATTCTCAAACCTTTGAGTATAAGAAACGGTTTATCCCTAGATCGAGAAATGAACTCTTTAGTAGGGTACCATTCGAATATCTATTATACTTGGTCCTCTTTCATTTTTCAAACAGTTCTACCATCCTCTGGCGTCTTCTAGTTGAGAAAATATATTGGGCATATTGTTCATTCACCTTGGCTGATGGAAGGCGATATGATCATCCCAATCCTATGTTGGATATCTTGTCGATACTCACCCTTTTGGAGGTGCTCTATGAGCCAGAGTTAGAGTAAAACGTTGCAACCCTTGAAGTGCTTGGCCCCCTGCTGACACTTTTCTAGGGCTTGGAATATCTTTACAATAATCATGGGCACTATGCTAAATGGCTGGCCGCTAATTCCCTCCATTAAGGTATTGGAGACCATGGCTAGTCTGATATGGATCCTAGCCTTCTTCATAGGAAATACTATCATCCCCAAAAAGCAAAACATGAAGACAAAGACCCTCCTATGGATATGCCTCAATGCTGTAAGGGCAAACACCTCAAGATAAGTACGGTAAAATTTGCTGTGACCATACCTTTCGTATAACTATTCAAAGGGAATGCACGACTCATTTAGGCAAGTTAGATCGACATTCTTCTTTAGACCCATCATATTAAGAAAACCTTGATCCTTGCGGTTCTCTGGTGTTAGCACACTCGATGTTTCCCATTGTATACCAGCCTATCCTCCTATTTCCTTTAGTAGGGGTGTCATTTCAATCTCTCCGAAGCAAAACAAAGACCTATCGCAATCCTAGAAAATGGCGGTAACTTTAATAATTTTGTTGCTTGGTCAGATTTCCATAAAGGAAGGTAAATTTTGCGAGTATTTTCGGACGAGGGTCTGATCACTAAATGAACGTCCTCCCACCAGTTTAGAATCTTTTGGTGGATGTTGGTGACCATGATGAATCCGGGGACCTCGTGCCTCATTTCTGCAAAACAAAAGTGTTAGGACCTTATCCCCGCCAAACTTGACTATTTAAATAACAATAGTTGGCATATGCATCATTTAGTTCTCCAAATAAATGCATAGAACATGGTAGTGTCCATTTGGGTTTCAAGAAAACCCAGTGGACTTTGGGACAAGGCTATCTTAAAGAGTCATTATGCCGACAACATAACTTACTGGGCTAGGTTTTGACAGTGATGCATGCACAATTAAATATAGTATGGTTTTTATCGGTTATTAGAACAATACCTTTGAGCGGACAACACTATAGGGAAAGGCACGAAACCGTCAACTACACCGTTGATCGACTGGTTTTACAATAAATACGCCTTTGCCAAATTTAGGGATGATAATATCAGAAGGGCGCAACCAATCATGATAAGAGTTGCTATGGTATTTTGTTTGGCACGAGTGGAATATGATGTTGAATATACAGTTACAAGAATTAACTAATTTTTCATGTATTTGCTCGTTCATAAACTAATAATTACAATAATTGCTCAGCATTAAAGGAAATCGGTAAAAGAAAGCATTAAGTGAAATAAAGAAATGAAACAAAGAGCCAAGTCGGTTTCGAAGTAGATGAACAGATAAAGACATTAAATAAAGGTAATTAAGAAGAACTAAAGTCACAAGTAACATGAAATGGTAAAAGCCTAAAAAAATTTCTAGCAGAGTCGCCATGCTGTCGCGCCCCCTTTTTCTCGCGAAATCGGGTTTATGACATTTAGGAAGACAACTTGTTCCCTCTTGGGAATTCACTTTTGGAATTGAAGAGTCGCCACCTAATGATTAAAGTGCATTAGGACACTAGGAAGAATTTGTTTAGAAAACCAGAGTTTGGGTAAGGGCTAGAAATTATCTCAAGGGGAAGGTGTTAGGCACCCCTCAAGATCTACAAGTGTTGTTCCAGGCCATGATAAAATTGTGACTTTAAGTAAAAACAATAGATAAGTAGATAAGGGTAAAAAATATGAGGAGTTTTCACATTGTGATTGCAAATAGGTCGAGGTTTGAAGAAACAAAAGGGCTCAAGTTTTGAAAATGTTGAAAAATGACAAAAGAAACAAATAAAGGGAAGGCCGTCCAAGGTTTATAAATAATATGGATATCATCAATGCAATATCCGGTAGTCATTCCTAAAAAGAGGAGCTAAATGTGGTATTAGTGCACCGGTCATCATATCTATATCTACCCATTCCCACCCCGTTGAGGTATTAAATGCGAATGGTTTCGTTACTTATTACATGCTAATATCTGCCCCAATCCTATCAGTCTCGGAGGAATTCGAGACTACTAGTCCTAAAGGGAATGGAATTTTGGTTTTATTAGTTTAAAAGGATTCAATTCTAGGGAGACAAACAAAAACACATAAGCAGATTATGGGAAACACATAACAACATAAAAGGCTTAGATAGGCCTTCTAACACAAAGATAGGTTATTTAGCATGTCTTGCATGTACTGGTTATGGTCTGAATTAAACTTAAAGCGTTAAGACAGGTTGATTTATCACATATTTTCAGATAAGAAGTCCAAATTAGGCTTGCTTCCTGGTTATAATTATCAAAGACTGGAGAATCCAACAAAAAAAGGGGAAGAAATGTTTAATTAAAGAAAATAAGTAATAATCAATTGGATCTTATTAATAGAAATCTTAAATCAATCACAAATTCGTAAAAACATTTTTGAAGGAAAAACTTCATATAAAGCATACAGACATGTCAAACAAAAAATAGTTGTAATGCTAATTAGAAAAGACTAGCATACAAAAGTTTAAAGTCATAACAAAGAGGTTCAAGTATAGTTTAAAGATTCCAAATGAGTTTGAGAGTCCAGGGTTCCGAAGTAGAGCCCTAGTCCAAAATCAAACTTGGCAAAAACTCCAAATCCTAGGGTTTCAACTCAAATCAGACGTAGAGACAAGAAGACAAATGACAGGCTCACATGTCTTTTTTAGAGACTCATGAGAGAATAATAAGATAGAATAGCAAGTTTGAAACAACATAGTGAGAAAGCTGATTTGAAGCATAAAGAACATGTTTCAAGAAAAGCTCGAAACTTACGCAAATTCAGAAGACAAAGAGGTAGTAAAAACATGAATCGGTAGATAAAACATATTTAGAACTCAAAAAAAGTCCAGTAAAAGCAAACAAAGGACTAAAAGCTCAGTATAAAATACAGTAAAGGAATAGAGGAGTAAATGAACATATAAGATAAACATGTGAAGGCATGATATAAAAACCAGTAGAAGGAAGAACGAAGCACAATAAGGAAAACATAAAGAATAGGAAAAGAACATTCTAGGTAAAATTGAGAACATACATACATAGCATAGACAGATTAACAAAAAGAAAAGAGGAAGAAAAGTCATAAAACATTCTAAGATTCTTTCAGAAACCTTAAATCGAAGAGAAACAAATTTTGAAAGAAACGATTGGGGAAAATATTTTAAACTCTCAGTAGAACACTGATATAAAAAGACTTAAGAAAACATTCAGAGAAGAACCTCGTATAGCTTAGGGTTTCAGATAAACCCTAGAAATGAGGGATAGTACATGTCATGCATGGCCCGAGAAGCCATGTATTGCGATTGAAAACGGGTGAGAGAAGCTCGGGCTTTCAGAATCTTCGAGAGTGTTTTGAGAGAGGAGAGAATTCAAAGGCAGCGGACCGAATTAATGAGGGGATAAGGTTAGGGTAGGGGAATTAAGAAAGGCAATGAAAGATCATGGCAGTTGATCAAAATGATCAATGAGCTGGATTAAAAGAAGGGGCTAGGCAGATTAACCGGTTGAGTCAGGGGCTGGGTAAAAATGAAATTTGGCCGGTCCAATTGGGAGTTAAAATTGGATCAAATAGGGAGGTCGATTTGGCTATAATTGAAATGAATTGGGGTTACAAATTAAATAGCCAATTTTGTCCCTTTTATTTTATAAAACTAATAGTAGATATGATTCTGAAATAAAATTAAGAGTATCGGGTTAGTAAATAATACATAATTATTAATTTTAAAATATCAAAGCAAATTTTATAATTATGAAATACTATTACATCTCAAAATAGGTTAGAATTACAATTATATGCAATTTCACTTTAAAATTACCAAATAAATTTGTAAAAATATTTAAAAAATCAACTTAACTATATTTTGATAAATATGGGAAATAAAATAAATTATCTACCAAAATAATTATTTTGGGAATACTTATTGGTTTTTATATTGCTAGGATGGACATTAAATTTATTTTAAAAAACCTTTGATATTTAGGAAAAATACCAAAAGGCTTGGGCAGGCTTATATATGCAAATATATATTATTTTGAAAGTATTTTGTGTATATGAAAATATACAAGAAAAAATTAGGTATAAACAGTACCATTTGGCTTCATTTGCATTGATAGTTGTTTCAGGACATTTCCTTCGATTTTTTTCCAGATACAACGCTCTCTTTGGCAGTACCCTTATTACCATGTATGGATATTTCCAATCTGGAGCTAATTTTCCATTAGCTGCTCCAACATTTTGTTTTGTTTCCTTAAGCTTATCTTCATTGCATTCTAATTCTTGATTCATTGTTTCGAAGTCTGACAAGTGTTTTAGGATCTAGGCATGAAAATCGCAAGCATGCCATGTAGTTGAAATATGGATTTAACATATCTAAAAAAGAATAAGAAAAATGACAAGTTTAAGAAAAGTGCGACGCTCGGCCGATCATCGTAGAATTAATACTCCCATCTCCTATTAACAGCTTCCCCTAAGTTCAATTCTACTATTTTTTTTCGGGACGTTCAGTGTTGAGTTTCGGAGTGTTTTGGGATACTTAGAATCGAAATGAGAGCTTAAGTGTTGGAAAGTGGCACATAGTCTAAATAGTGTGTGGACGACCTCGTAATGGAAATTTGATGGTTCTGTTAGCTCTGTTAGGTGATTTATAGGTTGGGGGCATGTTCGGAACGCATTTTGGAAGTCCCTAGCTCAGTTAGTCTTGAAATGCCGAAGTTTGAATTTTTGAAGTTTCCGGTCCGATAGTGAGTTTTTCATCTGATGGTTGGTATGAAATTTTGGAAGTTTTAATAGCTCCGTCATGTCATTTGAGATGTGTGTGCAAAATTTTAGGTTAATCGGACGTGTTTTGGTTAGGCTTTTTATCGAAAGCGTGTTTTGATGAAATTTGATGTTCTTAGGCTTATTTTTGATTAATTCATGTTTCCGATGTTTTTTTTACATGTTTTAAAGATCGACACAAGTTTTAATAGGGTATTAGGTGTTGTTGGTGCTATTAGTTGAGGGCCTGGGGGTCTCGGAATTACTTCGGGTGGTTGACGGGAAGATCAGAGAAGTTTTACAGCAGCTGAAGTTTTTCTCTTCTAGTATTTTCACTTCTGCGACTTGGGAATCGAACAAGCGGAGCCACATAAGCGGATAAAAGGCCTCGGAAGCAATTATTGGTCGTTCTTTCAGAGACTGCAGAAGTGGTCTGAGACCTGCAAAAGTGGAATCGCAGAAGCGCAAAATTTTGATCTTCAGTCAAAGTCGCACAAACGACTTAAGTTCCGCATAAACGGGACCGCAGAAGCGGAAAACACTGTGCAGATAAACCAATTTCGAGGGATTTGTTTTAGAACTTAAAAAAAATAATTTGGAGCTCGGGAGAGGGCGATTTTAGGTGGGTTTTGAAGAGGAGATCTTTGGGTAACATTTTCTTAATCTATTTAGTTATATTCCGTCAATATATAGTTAAATCTATCTTTTAAATTCGAATTGAGGATCAAAATTAGGAAAAATTTGAAGAAACATATTAGGATGAAATTAGAGTTTTGAGCGGGTTTTTGATATCAAATTTGTGAGATTTTTATATGTTTAGACTCGTGAGAATACGAGGATTATGGAAATGTAAAATTTATCCGATCTTGAGATGTTGGCCTGAGGGGCATTTTGGTTATTTTACCAAAATTCGCGTTTTATCTTTGAATTAAATAGTAGAATCAATTGCTTGAGATGTTATTTACGATATGTAATTGAATTGAATAGATTTGGTCCATTCAGAGTCTGATACTCATGGCAAAAGTATAATTTTGTGTTGATATTTGGAGCCGATTCGAGGTAAGTTGCTTGTCTAACCTTGTGGTGAGGACTTTTCCCCATTAAGACATGATATCTGATATTTGAATGCCTCGTACATGAGATGGCGAGCGTTTATTTGAGCTAATTATTTAAAATCCACTTTTACTTAATGTATTTAAATTGAGTTTTCTTGCTTACTGTTTATTCTAATTGCAAGTTTACACTGTATTAGATAAAGAAGCATGTTTAGTTGACTTACTTGCCTATTTGCTTAAACTACCTTGTTTGCACTTCGTGAAGCATGTTAGGCTAGAATTTACTATTACTTGATCTGACATTAGCATTTAACCTAATATTTGAGCTGCCATTATGTGTTTTAAATTTGGGACTACGGGATGGCATCCCGAGAGATACCCATGTACTTGATATGTTTTGGATTAAGGGTGCGGGATACCAAGATATCCTTGGCACATGTATTTCTATATATTGAGGATACTAAGATATCCTCGGGATACCAAGAGGTCACCCGCTAATCTATTGATGATACCAAGAGATCCTTGGGATACCAAGATATCCCTAGTGTATATGATGAGGATACCAAGAGATCATCGCGATATCAGGAGATCCCCGACTATTATTTTATGTTGTGAGCAGTATTCCTTATATTGTTTTTTCTGTTTTCTATTACTGCTTTCCTTATTTATCCTGTTTAGATTCTCACTGTAGACTTTATCTATACTGTTTCCCATATCTTATTATTTATTATGTTTATCTCAGTAGGGCCCTGACCTTCCTCGACATTACCCGACCGAGGTTAGGCTTGGCACTTACTGAGTACCATTGTGGTGTAATCATGCCCCTTCTGTGCATGTATTTGCATGTACAGATCTAGGTACCTCCATCAAGGCATATCATCCCAGAGGCGAAGAGATTGAGCGAAGACTTCGAGGTATAACTGTCGCGTCCGTAGACAAGGAATCTCTATATTATTCCAGCTGTAGTAGATAGCTTTCCTTTTCTTTCACTTGTTTAGACATTCTGGAGTTAGAGCAGTATATCATATTTCTATTAGATTGTGATTCCCGTGAGTTTTAGGGTTTGTTATAGATTTTTCCGTGGTGAATGAGTTGCATATGCCGAGCAGCACCTATATACAGTTTCTCTTTCAGTTGTTCAGACTTAATTATTATTTTTCCGCAAGTTTAAATTTGTTTTTCACATTTTAGGCTTACCTAGTCATAGGGACTATGTACCGGCACGACATGTTCATGGTGCCTTAACTGGGGTCGTGACAAAAAGAGACATTTTTGGACAAAGAAATATTAATTTCATTTGATTTTTATTTTTTTTATTCAATTTTTGAAGATAGAAAGGTGTACATCGGAAAGTAAGACAATAAACTAACACATCGGTATCACACCCTGGGATAATCCAGACGCAGAAAGAATAGCAAGACTGGCTACTAAGACTCCTATCTGATGGGAAATTTTCATGCTTGGCGATCATTTTTTGGCCTTTTTCTGTCTCGGCAGAGACTGCAATTGCATTCACTGCCAGATGAAATTATTCATCTACACAAATCATTCTGTCTACTGGCCCATTTGTGAGAATAGGAAGAGTATTGTTCATCATATTAAGAGCCTATTCGTCCTGGAGAACTATTCTTTTAGCTTCAATCAAATCTTCAACTGCCTTTTTTAGGGTCTTACAATCCTCTGTACTGTGTCCCACTATTCTGGAGTGGTATTCACATCTAGCATTAGCTCGATGCGAGAGGGGATCGGGGTTTGGGTGGTTTGGGTCCATTGGCTGCAGCAGACCTTGCCTGAGTAGCTTCACAACAAGCCCGAGTATGATTTACCAGTGCGACTGAGCTGAGTCCTTTTGAAAAGCTCTCTTGGGAGAAGATTATACTTGGGAACATTTGATGTAGGATTATATGGATCTTGGTAAGGATGGACATTTCTGTGAGGTGGAGCTCGATTTGTGTATAATATTGTGGTCATATGTAAGATTGCACGTTTATCACCTGTCACGACCCAGAAATCCCACCCTCGAAAGTCACGATGGCGCCTACTAATGGACCTAGGCAAGCAAAACCTTAGCTATTAACTACCCTTTTTATTACCTCTTTTTGAACAAACAGAGGGCGACAATGTAGCAAGAGCGGGATATAAGACAATTAGCGGAAATCATCAATAACATAAAATTTTAACTATGTCTATTACAACTTTAAAACTCAATACCCCACGCACCTCATTTTTCCTACACCCGGAAGGGCATAAGAGAGTTTTTTCAATTAAAGAACAATTGAAACGCAATTTATTTCAATTAGAATTTAGATTTGCCACATGGGATATTTTATGGTGTCCCAAGTCACCGATTTGAATCCCAAATTGAGGAAAAGATTGACTCTATATTACAATCTGCGAACATAGAAATCCAGGTAAGGAATTCTTTTAACCAGGGAGAAGATGTTAGGCGTTCTAGCGTTCCGTAATTTTAACATGGTCGCTTAACTGTTTTATTTGAACTATTTATTTGATTTTAAAACGCTTTCAAATCTATGAGCCTTTTTAACTTTTAGTCCGCTTGTACTTTATATAGAAAGATTTCAACATTATACAAAACGCGTCTTTGGATCACGCCACAAGAAATTCACCCACAATCTGTGACATATTTTATTTAATGTTGTTATGATTTGAATTTGGGTCGCATGAAATGTGCATCCGAGTTTAGGAAGATAATATTATTAAAGTAATTTGCCTAACGCAACTATGCATTTTATAACTTTGCGAGGGTCATGGAAAATTGGTAAATGGCGCGCCTCGAATTCTAAGAATTATAAAAAAAATAATCCATGAGGGACACACATTTAAGATTTTACTTAGCGCGACGCACCTCAGTTCCAATTTTAAAAGGGAATTCAAACTAAATTTGAAAGGCCAGAAACTACTTGGGTTACAAAATATAGCGCACCTCCAATCTAATTTTAAATGTCAATTAATTAAATAAATAAAGTTGTGGAATTTCTACTTATTTTATGAAAATTATTAAGCTACGTTTTGGTAACTAATGTTGGCATTAAAAGACTCACCTCTGATTGAGTAACAAACAAATTTGGGCTAACACAACAAATAATGGGAAGGCAGGTCAACAAGGCCGAAAGAAAATCCAAGTGTCAATTGTAAACGCTCAGATTTGGGCCTAGAGGAACGATATGCACCAGAATAAATCAAAGCATCCCCAAAACTTGGCTAAGCTGCATCAACATGGGCCAATGACACGCCCAAGAGGGGTCCTCCTTGATGCTCTCTATTTCAGCACATGCACACAACATGAACGGGAAAATATTGGTCAAAATTAAGTAACCACACATGCATCTTAAAATATTCAATTATTATTAAGATATTTCATGAATTCCTACTTAGAAAATTAACATGAAGCAAGGTGATAGACACAATTTCAGGAATATGCTATGTATCTTTTTAAAAAAACCTGCTAATTACCTCAAATTCTTTTTCAATTGTCTTCAATTAATTTTACAGGGGCAGTTATGTGAAATTCCCTATACAACTTGAGCCTACTGTTTGGCTAAAAGTTTTTCGAATACTTAAATAGCTTAAAAAAATTAAAAAATAATGATACGGGCCAATGGGAATCAAGGGTAATGTGATCTAGAGAATGTTAGATGATAGAAAATAATGACTATAATGTAAGAATAGAGATATAAGAGAAGTATGATGTATAACATGCGTTTTTCACAAGAGATGGAGAGAGAGTTGTATATTTTCAGTAATGAAATACACATGAGTCTTTACAAAGGGAGAAGGTTCCCTTTATATACTAAGGTACCTTCCTCGAAATAATACGAAGAAAGTACAAAAGTTGGTGGCCTCGATATACGAGTGTCAAAGTTTGATGTAACATTACATCGAGTCACGTCACTCGGTCCGTTCATTGACTTGGGCCATCCTTACTTGAGTCGACCACGATAAGGCCGCTTTCTTTAGTGAGGCAGTGTGTGGATCATATGTGGGTGTAGAGAACCAAATTTTCTCAATACAGATAGTTCCTTTGTTTATTGGGGATGCAGTCGAAAGAAGTTTCCAATGGACGGACAAACGTGCTCGACGCCTATGGAAATTTGGACATTCGTGTTTATACCTCTGTGACAGACACGTTCGTGTGTGTAGAGGTCATGTGGTTGAGATGTTACCTCCTTTTTTGGAATTTCTTTTTAAGGTGACGTTATCGATCACATGCGTGATCATTACTTCTGCTGCCGAGGTGGTTTAGGTTATTAGGTGACGTTCGGGTTTCCTGCGCTGAGTTTTGAATCATGCCTTTTCTATTTACGTGTACCTATTCTTATAAATAGGAGGAGAGTTGGACTAGGTTCATCATTCGATCCTTTTCGGAGAGTATTTTATCAATTTTTCCCTATCTTTTTCTGGTGCTAGCTATTTTTTTCTTCTCTGAAATTCTCATTCTCAAGAATCGAACTTGTGACCCGTAATACCTTTTTCTTATTTCATTCACTATGGCTACACGTCGGCGTGACGATACCACAACAAGGGACGTTGCTTCCACCAGGGCTTCGTCATCCTCGGACGGTGAGGAGGCCGAGGAAGTTTTTTTCCTCTATCAACGGCCAACCTGCTCCCACGTGATATGAGCAAAAAGAATGACTTTATGAATAAGCGTAAACTCCTCCCTTGGGAGCATATTGAGATGATGCTGTCCCACTTGGCCTCTCTCAGGTAGTCGTACGATATTCCCGATCACGTTGACATGGTTCCTGCGGGGCCAGACTATGTTAACGTGCCTAGTACCGGGTACTGTGCCTTCTATCAGTACGCCTTCCGAATTGGATAGACCCTTCCCATTTATCCTTTAGCGAAAGAGTTGTGTCTCTAGTTTGGAGCATGCCCGGCCCAGCTTACCCCGTGTCACATCCTTCAAATGTTCAATGTGGTTTTAATGAGAGGATTAATGCTCCAGTAGAGGAGTAGGGTCAAGAAGATCTTTGTGGCGCGGGTGGACGACAAGGCCAACCGTAAATTCTAGACGAGGTTTTTCTACGTGCGTACCGAGCACCTTGTGTCCAACCCTGATGGGTTTCCAGAAGTGTGGAATGAAGCATGAAAGTATTGTCGTGCGTGATTTTTTCTATTTTGACCTTACTTTGCTGGTTCTGAGTGTCGAAAGTTTCTTTGTTTTCATGTAGTGGTTGCTCGCCCTCCTTGTAGGGTTGATGACATTAGGTCTTGGGTGCAAGCGCTGATACCTTTTGCAGAGGAAAGTCATTCCTGGTCTGAATTCCTTAGGCTCTACGGCCTGACTGGTAAAGGCTTTACCTAATTTTGGTTATGGTTTGGGGGCTCCTATTATTTTCTTGCCTGTCTCACATGTGTTTTGGAAGGTCGGGACGCCTCTAAGAAGGCGAGGAAGAAGAAGCAGTAGAAGAAGAAGACTGTGGCCGGTCCTTCTAGGACGGTATCTGATCCTGAGGAGGATCTATTCTTCGTCAGCACATCCAGGGGCAGTGCTTCGTCCCCTTCAAGATAGGAGGGTATGTTAGATGCGGCTCTAGAGATAGCATCAGAGGCCGTGATGGGGGTCGTACCTAAGACGACGCCCATGGAGGTGCAGGTGGCTGTTCCTGAGATTTCCCCTCTAAGGACGACTGCTGCCGTGCCGACCCCCTCTAAGCTCGCTCTGCATCTCGCGGAGGGGGACCGTGAAGAGGAGGAGACATTGGAGAGGAGGCAGCGTCGGATTCTCACTAGCAAGGTCGTGGCTACCCATCGGGAAAGGCTAGGCCATCCCGCCCTGTATCAAGGCTGGCCTTTATGGCAAAGTCTATTCACTCAGGAAGAGCTGATCTTAGGAGGGAGGTCGCTCGAGGAGAAGCGAAGATATGGATGTGGCGGTATCAGAGGCAACCACGGAGGGCGCACCCAGAGGAAGCAGATCCTTGGACCGGGTGGAGATGATGGCCAACAAATCTTCTCTTCGTATAGTGATCCCAAGTCACTATTATTTTTTGGAGAACTATGAGGAGGTGGTAGTATGACGCTCTTCTGTGCCGGTGCCGAGCATGCGACCGTGGCGGAGCTTAGTGATAAAGTCTCGGCCCAAAGGGTGGCAGGTCCAGCTCTACAGGTATGCCTTTGCCTTGCTTGATGACCTTTCTTTTTGTAGAGTTATGATTTTCCTATACTTTCTTGGTTTCTTTTCCAGACTCTTGTCTTAGAGGTGGAGTGGGATCGGCGCCGGAAAGAGAAGATGGCCAAATATAACAGACAAGCGCAGAAGTACAATGAGACGCGCGAGGTGCATCAAACATTGGCCGATATGTACAAGCAGGACCCTAACTTTAAGGTGGTTTGTGGGGGCCTAGTTGAGTCCTAGGCGCAATTGAAGAAAAGAGTTGCCGAGCTGGAAAAGGTTGATGAACAGATGATGGCCGTTGTTTTCTCGAGATGCGGAGATGGAGGTCCTTATCCAGGCCTAGGACGAGGAGCTGTAGCTCGATCGTGTTGTGGAGGAAGAGGCGTAGAATAGCGCACCCGGGTAGCGGATCTAACGGAGGAACCTAAAGACATGAAGGCCGAGGTCGAGGAGCTTAAGCTAGCTATCGCACAAGCCGATACGTCTCGTGAGGCGCACGAGATATGGGTATATGATAAGGCCATCCTAGTCGTGCTTGAAGAATTCCTGGCGGCTGGTCGAGCGTTTGAAGCGGAGGTTGAGAACCAGCGCCAGCTGGTTAGAGTAGCTCGTGTGGCGGCAAGCTATGGTCCTGAATCACCGGCCCGGGAGGGGGGAAAATTGGCAGACATCAATCGCTTGGAATCCAGCTCTTGGATTTCCTGGGCGTACCCTCCAGAAAATGAGGACGGGCCACCTTAGGGCCAGGCCGGTCTAGATAAGTAGTGGTTTCTTAGGGTTTTTGTAAATATGCTTGTACATACTGATTTTGTATCAGGGGTGTTTGTTCCCTTTGGTAAAAACATATAATTTTTGTTGTAAGTAATCTTTTCTACCATTTGGCATGTTTTCGTACTTTTATTTACCGTCGCTGCTTGGAATTTTTCGGCCATAGCCGTGTAAAGCTATCCTGATGGTTTTATCAATATAAAATAAACAGCCGTAGCCTTGTGAATACGATGGCCGTAGCCATGTACAGATAAAGGTCGTAGCCTGATGAAAATGATTGCCATAGCCATGTAAAATAAACCTCGTAGCCTGATGGCCTTAGCCATATAAAACGATCGCCATAGCCATATTAAATAAAGGATGTAGCCTAATGGCCTTAGCCATATATAACGAAGGCCATATCCATGTGAAATAAAGCCGTAGCCTAATGGCCTTAGCCATATAAAACGATGGCCATAGCTATGTGAAATAAAGGTTGTAGCCTAATGGCCTTAGCCATATACAACGATGGCCATAGCCATGTGAAATAAAGGTCGTAGCCTAATGGCCTTAGCCATGCAAATCGATGGCCATAGCCGTTTTAAATAAAGGCTGTAGCCTTATGGCCTTAGCCATATAAAACGATGGCCATAGCCATGTGAAACGAAGGCCGTAGCCCAATGGCCTTATTAATATAAAACGATGGACGTAGCCATGTGAAATAATATCCTTAGCCATGCAAATCATTATCCATAGCCATGTGAAATAAAGTTCGTAGCCTAATGGCCTTATCAATATAAAATGATGACCTAGCCATATGAAATAAAGGCCATAGCCTAATAGCCTTATCCATATAAAACAATGGCCATACCCATGTGAAATAAAGGTCGTAGCCTAATGGCCTTAGCCATGCAAATCGATGGCCATAGCCATGTGAAATAAAGGTTGTAACCTAATGGACTTAGCCATGCAAATCGATGGTCATAGCCGTGTAAATAAAGGCCGTAGCCTAATGGCCTTAGCCATATAAAACAATGTCCATATCCATGTGAAACGAAGGCCGTAGCCTAATGGCCTTAGCCATATCAAACGATGGCCATAGCCATGTAAAATAAAGGCTGTAGCCTAATGGCCTTAGCCATGCATATCGATGGCCATAGCCATATGAAATAAATATAGAGCCTAATGGCCTTATCCATATAAAACGATGGCCATAGACATGTTAAATAAAGGCTATAGCCTAATAGCCTTAGCCATATAAAACGATGGCCATAGCCATGTGAAATAAAGGTCGTAGCCTAATGGCCATAACCATGCAAATGATGGCCATAGCCATGTGAAATAAAGGTCGTAGCCTAATGTCCATAGCCATATAAAACGATGGCCATAGCCAAGTAAAATGAAGGTCGTAGCCAAATGGCCTTAGCCATATAAAACGATGGTCGTAGCCTTTATGTGCACTTGTAGGTGGCCGTAGCCTTTCTATGCACTTGGAGGTGGCCGTAGCCTTTCGATACACTTGGAGGTGGCCATAGCCTTTCTATATATCTGGAGATGACACTAATCTAGTCCATGTATCATGTGTGGCTTGGACAGTACATGGAGAGGTGGGCATGATGCTATTGCGCTACAAACATCTCCAGGTGACCCCTTTGCCGCCTCGTTAAAAACCTTCTCGAGAAAACCCAATTGGGAAAAAACTCGGGTAAGGGAAAAAGAGTACGACTCAGGTGTTACCTTTTTAGAAGTGGAAATGTTTGAGGTGAGCGACGTTCATGTTGTTTTGGAGTGTCTTTCCTTCCATTGTCTCTAGCTGGAATGCTCCTTTCCCGACCGCCGTCGTGATTTTGTAGGGCCCATCCCAGTTTGTGCCCAATTTTCCTTCACTTGGGTCTTTTGAGGCTAGAGTCTTGGCTTTGAGGACATAATCCCCTACTTTGAGCGGCCTTATTTTGGCCCTTTTGTTGTAGTATCTTTCGACTTGTTGTTTTTGGGCTATCAAAATGACGTGAGCCATTTCTCTTCTTTCTTCGGCTTCATCAAGATCTTGGAGCCTGCTGAGGTCATTTTCTATTCCGCTAGTGTGTGAGTACCTTAAGCTAGGTTCTCCCACTTTGACAGGTATTACCGCGTCAGTTCCATAAACCTGTGACTATGGGGTTTCTCCGGTGCTGGATTTGGGCATGGTTCTGTGTGCCCACAAGACTTCGGGTAGTAGTTCGGGCCATAGTCCCTTGGCATCTTCGAGCTTCATTTTGAGTATGTTCAGGATTTTTTTGTTGGAGGACTCCGCTTGACCATTGACGGAGGGGTGGTATGGCGTGGATAATATCCTTTTGATGCGCCATTTTTTGAAGAACTCGGTAGTTTTCTGATCGGTGAACTGACGCCCATTATCGCAGCTGATTTCTTTGGGGATGCCAAAACAGCATATGATGTTCTTCCAAATAAAGGTGATGACTTCTTGCTCATGTATTTGTGTGTATGCACTTCCTTCCACTCACTTAGAGAAATAGTCAGTTAAAACAAGTAAAAATTGTACCTTTCCTCGTCCCGAGGTAGCGGGCCGACTATGTCCATCAACAACTTTATGAATAGCCAGGAGATGTGACAAAATGGAGGGGTTCTTCTGGTTGGTGTATCATTGGGGCAAACTTTTGGCACTGCTCGTATCGGCGGACGTACTCCGCTGCCTCTTTCTTCATGGTGGGCGAATAGTAGCTGGCGCGTATGATGTACCTAACGAGGGCGTAGTTGCCAGTGTGAGTGTCGCAATGGCCTTTGTGTTCTTCTTCGAGTACAGGTCTTTCTTGTTGCAGTCCTAAGCATTTGGCTAGGGGGCCACCAAACGTCATTTTATAAAGGTCGTCGTTGATCATGCCGTATCAGGCAGCTTGTACGTGGAGCTTTTTTGCTTCTTTTTTATCAAGGGGGAGTATCTGTCCTGCAAGTAAGATACGAACTGGTTGTGCTAGTCCCAAGTCAGGTCTAAGGAATGTACCTCAGTGTGATCAATAGCTGAGTGGAAGAGTGTGACCACACTCTCCTTGTTGACGCTTTTGGTGGCGGCAGCCAACTTTGCCAGGCCGTCTACTTCAATATTCTGTGCTCTGGGAATTTGTTCGAAGCGACATTCGTTGAAGGTAGTCATTAGCCTATGGATTTCTTACTGGTACTTTTGTAACCTCTGTTCCTTGATTTGATATGTCCCAGTGATATGGTTTACCACAAGCTGGGAGTCGCAGTGGAGGAGAATTTGGCGAGCTCCATACTTGGTGGCCAGCTTCATGCCTGTAATAACGGCCTCGTACTCCGCCTCGTTGTTAGTCATTTATGGGCATCGTATGGACTGGCGAATTGTTTCACCCATGGAGACTTGAAGAACAAGTCCCAGTCCCGATCCCGATGCATTTGCAGCGCCATTCGTGTAAAGGACCCATAGGTCATTTTTGGAGGATGCGCTTTGTGCCTCGAGTTCCGCCTTTGATAGGACTTCCGCGCTGAAGTCGGCGATGAAGTCAGCTAAGACTTGTGACTTGATGGCGGTTCTTGGGAGGTACGTAATATCATACTCGTTGACCACGATGGCCCATCTGGTGAGTTCGGGTTTGTGCAGGATGCTCCTTAGAAGGAAGGTCGTCACCACCCATGTGGGATGGCACTATAAATACGGTCGTAGCTTTCGTAAAGCTACTACAACTGCAAAGACTAATCTCTCAAGGTGGGGACACCAGGTTTCGGCGTCCACTAAAGTTTTGCTGATATAATAAATAGGAGATTACGTACCTTTATTTTCGCGCACTAGGACGGCGCTAACTGCGACCTCCGATACGGCCAAATATACCAAAAATGGTTCTCCGGGGTTGGCTTTTACGAGTAGGGGCGGTGATGATAAGTATGCTTTTAGGTTCATCAGGTCATCTATGCATTCTCTGCTCTATTGGAGTCCGTGGTCTTTTTTCAGTACACCAAAGAACTTGTGGCATCTGTCGGAGGAGCAAGAGATGAACCGGGAGAAGGCGGCTATTCGGCCCGTTAACTTCTGCACCGTCTTCGTGCTTCGTAGCGTTTCTGGGATGGCCTCTATGGCTTTGATTTGGTCAGGGTTCACTTCGATGCCCCTTAGTGATACCAGAAATCCCAGGAATGTTCCCGACGCTACTCGGAAAGTGCACTTCGCGGGGTTCAGTTTCATGTCGTACTTCCTTAGTATTTCGAAGGCTTCCTTCAGGTGGGTGAGGTGGTTCTCATTATTTGATGATTTGACCAACAAGTCATCAATGTAGACCTCGATTGTTTTTCCTAGTTGTTCTTTGGACAGTGTCTTCACTAGCCTCTTGTAAGTGGCCCCTGCGTTCTTGAGCCAGAAGGGCATTACTTTATAGCAATACGTCCCATGATGGGAGATGAATGTTGTCTTTTCCTGATCTTCTTCGGCCATCATGATTTGATTGTAGCCAAAATACGCAATAAGGAAGCTTAGCAGTGCATGGCCTGCTGTTGCATCTATCAGTTGGTCAATATGGGGTAGCAGGAAAGAGTCTTTCGGGCACGCTTTATTTAGATCAGTGAAATCTGTGCACATCCGCCACTTCCCATTCTTGTTTTTGGCCATTAGGATGTTGGCGACCCATTCCGGGTACTTGGATTCCCTGATGGAGCCATTGGCTAGCAGTTTGTCCACTTCTTCGCTCACTGCTTCATTAATGGCTGCGTTGAATTTTCTTCTTATATACCGCACGGGCGGGTGCAATGGGTCGACGTTGAGTTTGTGAGAGGCAATTTCTCGTGGAATTCCTATCATTTCTGCATGAGAAAAAGCAAACAGACCTGCATGGTTAGATAAATATTCACGGTACTGACCTGGGTTTGACAGGTCGTGGCCTATGTATGCTTTCTTTGCGGGGTCGCTGCTGTTTAGCTAAACGGGGTCAAGGTCTTCAACCGTAGCATTGCAATAATCGACCTCCTCAGGATCTTCAATGGCATTTTCTGTCGGATGGACCTTAGTCCCTGACAGGGCTGATTGCTATGCTTGTGCACTTGCTCCTTGGAGCTTCTTGGTATGTGTGTAATCCTGGGATATCTTATAAAATTCTTGGGTGGTGCGGGGCTCTCCCCCTATGATGTGCACTCCCCATGGGGTTGGGAATTTGATTACTTGGTAGAAGCTGGAGGGGACGGCTCTCATGGCATCTATCTACGGGCGTCTGATAATGGCATTGTATGTTGTTTCTTGGTTCATCATGTGGAAGGTAGTTCTATCGCGACTCTACCTGCAAGAATGGGCAGTGTCACCTCACCTGAGGTTCTTTCCACTGCATTATTAAAACTTGTTACTGTTATGCAGCGCCGGATTATTTTATTCTCAAGTCCCATCAGTGGAAAGACTCTTGGATGAATGATACATGCACCGCTTCAATCGTCGACCATGATCCTTTTAACATCAGTATCTAGTATGCGTAAAGTAATAACTAAGGCATCATAATGAGGAAAACACAAACCGTCGGCATCAGACTTATCAAATGTGATACTATCTTCGAAGTCATCATACCGTTCGTAGGTGATAGTTCGCTTCATCTTGTGGGTGGTGGTGAATTTGTCGTTATTGATCGCTGAATGATTGTCATCTCCAATGATCATGCTGATAGTGCGTGTTGGTGACGGCGGCCTTGGTGGGCCATGGTGTGGTTCCCGCCCTCGTGCGAAGTTGATCTTTCCTTTGTCGTTGAGCAGCTCTTTCAAGAACCCTTGGTTCAGCATTCAGACTACCTCCTGACGGAGATCTATGCAGTCCTCCGTTCTGTGCCCCCGCTCTTGGTGGAACTCGCACAGGGCGTTTGACTTTCTGGTGGCGGGATCGAACTTTTTCATTGCTGGCCATTGTACTTTGTTGCCCAGCTTCTCTAGTGCGTACACTACCTCTGAAGGAGACACACAAAAGTTATGTGCAGATAATGGAGGGGGCGTACCTCTGTCGTTCCTTAGTGGAGCGATATGTCGTTGCAAGGCGTCTGCAGGCCTCAGTGGTGCGGGTGTAAGGACTTGATGTATGGTTGATGTCTTTCCCTGTTGAAGCGTGTGATTTGTTCCCGCATTCTCTCATTGCGCCGGTCCCATCGGATTTCTGGGTGTATCATTGTCAACTTTTGGGTCAGATCGTTAAGGTCGTCATCATCCCCACGTACCTCGACGCAATAGGCGTTGTGTATTTCTTCCCAGCTGGCGGGGGGATATTTCAGGAGACATGGAGCGGCTCCTTCCGTGTAGGGTTGTTAAATGAACCTCCCCATTTCTCGCTTTGGCAGCAACTTAGGCGCGCCTGGGATCTTATCCACCCTTTCTTGGTTTTTCTTTATCTGGCCGTGGAGCGACCTGTTCTCGTTTTCCAGTTCTTCCATCTTTTTGAGGATGGCTGCGAGTGTTCCGTCATTAGCTTGGACATCGACGGGTACGTTTTTTGTTCTTGTGACCTCAAGCTCGTCCTCAGTTGCAACATGATCTGCTGCTGGGGTGCATCTATCATTTTGAGGTGGTTTCTTGCCTAGACTGCTCAGAGTGCTTGTCAGCCACTCTTCTAGTAATTTCTTTATTTCTGGGGGTACTTCCTTAGTGGTAGATGTTGAAGCTTCTCTTTCTCATGGCACCACCATATCTGCTGATGAGGAGGGTAAGGCTTCATATCAAAGTACTAGGGCTTATGTGTAGGGCATCTCCTTCGGCAGCCCCGTTGAAAGTTCCCGTGAGGTCTGTTCTAAACTCCAAGATAGCGTACGGCTCCTTCCGTGTAGGGTTGTTCAAAAAACCTCCCCATATATCGCTTTGGCAGCAACTTAGGCGCGCCTGGGATCTTATTCACCCTTTCTTGGTGTTCCTTCATCTGGTCGCGGAGCGACCTGTTCTCGTTTTCCTTTTCTTCCATCTTTTTGAGGATGGTTGTGAGTGTTCCGTCGTTCGTTTGGACATCGACGTGTACATTGTTTGTTCTTGTGACCTCGAGCTCGTCCTCGGTTGCGACAGGATGTGCTGCTGGGGTGCATATATAATTTTGAGGTGGTTTCTTGGCTAGACTGCTCAGAGTGCTTGTCAGCCACTCTTCTAGTAATTTCTTTATTTCTGGGGGTGCTTCCTTATTGGTAGATGTTGAAGCTTCTCTTTCTCGTTGCACCACTAGGCCTTCTCATTAGGAGGGTAAGGCTTCCACGCCTATCAAAGTACTGTGGGTTATGTGTTGGCCATCTCCTTCGGCAGCCACGTTTAGAGTGCCCGTGAGGTCTGTTCTAACCTCCAAGATATCATTCATTCTAGCGTTGTTGTCATCCATTTTAGGTTGTAGAGAGTGGCTTTTCGAAGGATCTCTACAAACCAACTACATCTTTCATTCTCGAAGTCTCCACAGACGGCGTCACATTGTTTGGCTAAAAAATTATTTGAATACTTAAATAGCTTTAAAACAATCAAAAAATGGATACGGGTCAATCAGAATCAAGGGTAATGTGAAATAGAGAATATTAGATGATAGAAAATAATGACTATAATGTAAAAATCGAGATATAAGAGCAGTATGATGTATAACAGGCGTTTTTCACAACAGAGGGAGAGAGAGTTGTGTATTTTCAGTAATGAAATACACCTAAGTCGTTACAAAGGGAGAATGTCCCATTTATATACTAAGGAACGTTTCTCGAAATAATACAAATAAAGTATAAGAGTTGGTGGCCTGGATATACGAGTGTCAAAACTTGATGTGACATAACAACGAGTCACGTCACTCGGTCCATTCATTGACTGGGGCTTTCCTTACTTGAGTTGACCACGATAAGGCCGCTTTCTAGTGAGGCCGTGTGCGGATCATATGTGGGCGTAGGGAACCAAATTTGCCCAATACACCTACTTCCATGCATAATGTCAAACAAAATCTTATGGGTCTATCCAGTAGATACAAGTCCTAACATCAAATTAAAACTAACATGTTTCTGCAACACAAGTAAATCAATGCACAGGTTACCTACCATTGATAGACTGCACAAAATTGGAATTGATATACCTACTGACTGTGCTTTCTGCAAACAACAAGAAGAAAGATTTGAACACCTCTTCTTTGCATGCCCAGTCACAAACAGATTATGGCTCAGAATATGCAAATGGATAGGATATCAGAGAGTAGCTAACACTTGGGAGGATGAGCTGCAGTGGATATGCAGTAAGGCTAGAAGTAGAAACTGGCAGCAGGCAATCACTGCTACTGCTTTTGTTACTACTGTTGCATTGACATGGAGAAACAGAAATCCAATTCGATTTGAGAACAAGACTTTTGCTGAAGATCAATTCTGTAAAGAAGTGGCAGTGTTGATACATACAAGAAGTAGGAAATGTAAATGGTGGCAGGAAAGGTTACATAAACTTAACTGCTATCCTTAGTTAGATACAATAGCTACATGTTAGAACTGTCTATATGAGCTTGTGTAGTTAGAACTAAATGTAAATGAGTAGTAGAAGTCCATACTACTACAGGAATCTATTGTACATATTTTTTTTGAAATCAATGAAAGTGATAGTTTGAAAGAAAAAAAAAATCAATGCACAGCCTGCCTTTTAAGGTAACTTGGATCATTTTTCCTTCCTTCTAGCACAACTCATATTTGTTACTACTTAACAAGAATTCACTCACTCATTACATGAATGTGGCACCATTGAACTACAAGGGAACATGCTATAACAATCAGATATACTGCTTAGCAAGAGGATACATGCATAATTCATACCATTTAGCAATGGTCTAACTACATATGCAACCAAATAAGCTATACCCCAATTTCTTTAGAATACTTTCAGATTTCAACTCTAACTACAAGATACTTGCTACAAAATTAATCTCCCATCAGATAAAACCCAATACGGCCTTCAGTATTATATTGACATTATCTAGCAGAATATAATGCATCAGGAAGGCTCAGTAAATAAAACAAAATAAAACTAAGCTACTAAACAAAGTAAATTGAAGTTGTGTTTGAACTCCCAATTTTGTTTCTTACTTCAAAAAATCTTCACATGATATAGGATTTAGGAGCAAATACCTGGAAACGGAAAAGGAAAGAAAGAAGTGAGGCAACAATAAGCAACAACAAACCAGCAGTCAACACCCAGGAAGTAGGAAACCAAACAAAAACCAACTGGACTTAGCCAATGAAACAGTAACCTCTATAAAATCAAAACATCAAAACCATCTCTTCAAGACCCTAAATCAGACCATTTTTCCGACCAAAGATTGCAAGATGTGAAACTTTCAAGGATTTTAACTAAGGAAAAAGATCAGAAACCTCCAGCTAACCTAGAATTTGATCAGTTTTATCATAGAAAAGGGCTGGAAATCAGTGTAATTTTCAGAACTATTCAGCCGTTTTATTTTCTCAGAATTTTCCCTTTATTTTCAGTCCCTCCATTAGAAGGAAGATGTGACTTTACAGGTAAGGCGCTAGGGCAGACTCAAAAAGTTAAAATTTGCACCTTGCCCCTTTTCTAATTTTTATTTTAGCTTAAATGTCCTTGATCGGGTTTTCCTTTTGCTCAAATACCCTTAATTTAGTTGTCAAAAATTTAAACCACCCCCCTACCCAGCTTGCTAGCAGCTTCCCTAGGTAGTTACCAAAGATTCCCTAAGTTATAGTTCCCAAAAGAACCCCTACAACCCCTAAAATTTACCCTTCAAAAGCCATAATTTGTCAACTCAACCCAAAATCATTTTTATGGGTTCGTATAGCCCAAAATCAAATTCCCTTTTGGGCCTTCTAATTTTCTGAACAAATTCTTGACTTTGAAAGTTCAAAAACTATCAAGTGCTAATACACAACGTCTTAAAGACTCGTGGAACTTGGATCCAAATGGGAACAAAGATCAAAACATATTCAAACTGAAAATCAAAAAACATTACTAACTACAAAAATCTGAAACTAATCATGCAGACAGGGATGATTTGAAGAGATGGAAAAGAGAAAACAAAAACAATGAGAAAAATGAAGAGAGTCAGAAGAACATGAGAAGTGATCCATAAAAAATAAAAACTAACAACATAAAATGAAGTAAAATTACCTAATAGAGCTCATCGACAGTGAGCAATCGAAGATAACCCTCAGATCTTCAAATTTTGGCGGAGTCTGACCTTAATCATTTGTTCATGCCAAGAACACACGAATAAAAACAAACTAAACATAAGTCCTCAAAGAATATCGATTTTAAGGCTTTGGGATTTTGGGGTTTCGAATTTCGATTCCAGATTTTTAAGATCTTGGGAAATATTCAAGGGAAAAGAGATATGGATTCAGAAAAAGGGGATTGAGGAAATTTTAGGATACCGAATTGGGGCTTATTGACGGTGGTACCACCACCCTAAAGCTGTAGGGAATGGTGGCGGTGTTAGGGTTCTAAAGGGTCATCTCTGAAGGTGAGTCAAGAGAGATGAGAGATGGGCAGGAGGGGGGGTCTGAGGGGTGGGGTCTTATTCATACCGTTTTATAGTAAGGGGAGATCAATTCTTGTCCGTCCGTCAGTTCTTCTGTATCTCTTCGATTCCCTTTCCTCTTTTCCAAATGAATTCCTTTTATTTAAAATTCTTTGTCAATTAATTTTTAAAAATAAAAACCAAACTAAATACTAAATCAAATCAATCCTATAATATTAAATTAATTAACTTTAATTAAAATCAAATCGAAGGAAAAATTACCAAAATTCATAATTAAAATTAAAAGTGTAAATTAAATTATTTTTTGTGATTTTCAATTTTTATGAAGCAGCTTAATTACTAATTAATTATTAAAATAATAATTTAAATTCTAAATGCACATGCAATATATTTTTATATTTTTCATACTTTAAATAAAATTAACACGCTGAGAAAAAAATGTAAATAATTAACAAAAATGCTACAAATATCTACGAAATTACAAAAAATGGAAAAATCAATTTTTTTATTTTGAATTTGTGGGAGTAATTCATATAGGAAAAAAATCATGTGCTCATAAATATCACAAATTGTCTAAGAGTTGCTAAATACAAGGTCTGAAGAAAATACATAATACTATTTCTGAACAAGGATAAAAGAATCAGGGAATGGGATAGAAGGGGATGTTAGGGTCTGCGGATGCCTGCAGATCTACCTTGGCTCTCCGAGTGGACTGAAGGAAGCCCTCCAACTATTGTTCGAAAGCTCCTCCAGGATCTGCATAGTGTAGGGTGTACTATCAGCAGAACCGACCCCATGTGCTGGTAAGTGGCTAGCCTAAACTTGGCAAAGTAGCGACGAGGCCAGGATCAGACCAGCAAACAAATCTGTGCAGTTTAAATATACACAACGAAAAAGGGAAAATAAAAATAGCCAATCAATATTGGAAATGGAACATCATATGGGGAGATAACATTTTTTAATAAAAGCAACAAATAATGAAGGAAATAGCATAACTCGAATAGGAATAATATATCAACAAATAATTAACTGCACGGCATCACCCTTTGTGCTTTCACTCTCGTTGTCACAAAAAAAATGTCCTCAAAAAGTGCACGGCATCACCCTTCATGCTTTTACTCTCTTTCCTCACCATATAATCAGTAGAATCGGCACTGAATGGTACATAATGCGGCATGAAATCACCCTTCGTGCTTTACATTCTATCATCACAATCATACACAGCATCACCCTTCGTGCTTTACACTGTTTCCTTACAAATTACAATGCACGTCATCACCTTTCGTGCTTTATCACTCTTCCTCATCCAAAAACAATCACAAAAAAAGGGGCGAGGGAATAAAAAAGTTAAAATAGGAATCCCGACAATGGAACAACAATTAAACAATTAAATCCCGGCGAGGGAACAACGTCAATAATATCAACTTTCCGGTAAGGGATCAAAATCAATAATATCAACTTCCCGGCAAGGGAACAATTTATACCTCTTTCTATCTCTTTCAATTTTTATTTCATACTCATATTACCACTTGAGACAATGCTCCAACAGGTTCAATCAACTCATTTACTTAAACAAATTCATAATATAACTTGGGCCATTGCTCCTTGATGTTTCAAGATGTAATGACCCGAACCGTCATCACGTGAGTTACCGTTTTTTTTCTGCATTTTATGCTTTTATATGTTTCATTATATTTGTTTGTAGAACTTGAAGTATTCCGGATGGAGTTTGGTTAGAAATGAGACCATATGTCTCTTTATGAGAAGGCTAGGTTGGAAAAAGTCAACCAAATGTTGACTTTTGAGTTAGAGGCTCGAAATGGATTTCCGATAATTCGACTAGTTTTGGGTGGTGATTTATGACTTAGGAGTGCAATTGGAACTGAGTTTGGAGGTCTGATATAGAATTAGGCTTGAATTGGCTAAGTTGAATTTCGGCGAAGTCCGGTTTATAGGCGAGATTTGATCTGCAGGTCAGAATGGAAAAACGATACTTGCAGTAGCTCCGTTAGGTGATCTGGATATGCGTTAAAATTTTCAGGTCATTCGAAGGTGCTTAGGTCGGGTTTTAGATCAAATGCAAGTTTCAGAAGTTTTAGTTTGACTTAGGCTTGAATCCATCGTAAGTTGATTGTTATTGTGTTGTTGTATGTGTTTTTATGATTGGAACATGTTTGTGTGATGTTTTAGGATGGGTTTGCACTTTCGGTTGAGGTCCTGAGGGCCTCGGGTGTGTTTCGGATTGCCAACCAGACCATTTTGTGCCTTAGGAAAGTAGCAGAAATTGCACGTTCTGTTGCAGGCAATTTGTTCATTGCGATCGCATAGGAGCTATCATGATCACGTAGAGCTTTCTGAGGGCCATGAATTTTTGTGCAATGCATTCACATCAATGCAGGTGCGATCGCATAGGTGTGGCCAGAGAAGCTAGGTGATCGCATGGAGATGGTCACGATCACATAGGAAATTTTTTTAGGTCTGGTAAGTTGTTCTATGCGATCATAGGAGCTTGGATGCGATTGCATAGAAGGAAAATTTTAATAACATTTCATCCGCGAACCAAACATATTTTCCACCATTGTTATGCAACCAAGAGAGCATTTTGAGCAATTTGAAGCATTTTTTTTATGGGTATTGATTAAAGGTAAGTCCCTCGACTTAAAAACACCATTTTTACGAAGAATAAACCCTCAAATCCATGAAATTATGAAGAACTAGGGCGTAGTTTTTAGAAAACGAATTTGAGGGATTCGAAGGGTCATTCAAGCTCCGTTTTCAACAAACTTTATATGTACAGACTCGTGGTGGGACAAGGAATCCGGTGATATGATTTTTGGAATTTTTTGGGAAGTGGGCCCAGGGCTCGAGTTTTACCAACTTCATGATTTTTAATATTTTTCGAGTAATTTCGATTGGGTTATGTTTCTTATACATATATTGACGTATTCGTTGTGGTTTTGACTAGATTCGATGTGTGAGAAGTCGATTCGAGAGGAAAGGGTGTTGCCAGCTAGTTTTCGGCCAGCTAGAGGTGAGTAATTGATATAACTGTTGTGCTGAGGGTTTGAAACTCCAGACTTTCACATCGTAACGCTATATTGAGGCGTCACACGTATTCCACGATGAGTGTGGGGTCGCATATAGTTGGGGATTGAGACTTAGTCCATCTCGAGTAATTATTTCTACTATATTTGCGACTGAAAGTGTACCTTGTTATTGTGAATTGGGCTTATTGTCGTGATAGGGGCCTTGTGCCGACCTGTAGAATCCTTAAGGGATTCTTATATATTTTTCTCACTTGTGTGCATCACATAATTTCTCAGTAACATTTTCAAATATTAAAATAATATAATAGTTGTGTTTTATACATGAACTTTTAAAAAAAAGGATTTTGAGGGCTGAGATCCCTAGAGTATGTCCCGTCCGATTGATAGTGGACTGATTTTTGACTTAGATGGGTCGGGGACCCTGTAGCGAGGGTGATATTCCTGCTATGCATCCGGATACACGCCGTAGTGATTATATATATTGATATTGAGGCCGAGAGCCTGTATTATGCCAATACCTGGCTGATATTGCGATTGGGCTGTAGGAGCCCCTCTGGAGTCTTTTTATACCCCTAACGAGCGGCGCCGACGTTAAATCAATGGAGCGGGTTGTGCGCCACAACGGGTACTGGATTGTACCGTTATATGTGTTGAAACACGTCCTCAAGTCGATATAACTAAACGTGTGTTCATCCTTGTAGGTTTTGATAAATGACAAACCAACGCGCATGGAATATCGACATATGCGAAAGATCAAGCACATGAGAAATAACGAGCAAGATCAAGAAAATCAACAAAGTTATAGTTGAGTCGTTTTATATTTTGTGCTCTTGATCCGACAATTGATTTAAGACTTGGCTTCTCTCGTAAAATTATTTTTAAACAAATCATGCATCGTTGTGTTAAAACAAAATGATTTGCATTTTAGTCAAAATGGTTTTTAAACATGTCTTTTAAATCTGGACCTATATAATCAATTATATGAACCATACAATCGATTATATTAAGACCGCCAAAACTGGATTTTTCAAAAACAATGAAACAATCAATTATATACTTTTAACAATAGATTATATTGAGACAGTGTGTCCCAGATTTTAAAAGACAGCTAAACAATCGATTATCCACTTCCATGTAATCGATTATTTTAAAACGGTATGCACCAGATTTTTCTAAGTACAAAAATAATCGATTATGTCCTTACAGGTAATCGATTATGTTGAGGCAGTGTGCATCAGATTCTTCAAAGTAAGAAAATAATCCATTATGTGTTTTCAAGTAATCGATTATGTTAAGACCGTTGCCAACGATTTTTGAATCACCGAAAAACAATCGATTATATAGATTCTTATAATGATTATATGAGCGTAAAATCGGTGATTGATTTTTTAACGTTACCAACTAATCGATTAGTAAGTCAAACATAATCGATTATTTAGCGTGAAATCTGCATATCATTGTTGACTGATCTTAAATAATCGATTATATAGAATCGCATAATCGATTATATGAGCACAATTTCAGCAATAACTAATTGGCAATTAAGCAACGGTCATAGTGATTTTGAACACTATAAATACACCTCAAAATCACTTGTTTCTGCACAACAACTGATCATTATCATTGCTTAAAGCTTACACACTCTTGCTTATCATTTTATATTCATTTCATTACATTTGAGAGCCAAAATCCTTGTATAAGTTGTTGTGATATTGAGCCTATTATTTTTACACATACCCACTCTATTAAGAGAGTTTTGTTTTGAGTGCTTAGTGTTTGTAAACACTTGAAGGGAAGTTGAAATCCCTTGTTGTAAGAAGGAACGGTCAATTCCTTGTTGTGAAGTCTTGAGGTGTGGTATCCTCGAGCGGATTGAAGTCTTGTAGAGGGTATATCTACGAGCACTTGTAACGGTTTGTTAGGCACCCGTAAGCTTAACAAAGTTAGTGGAAAACTCGAGAGAGTCTCTCGGGGACTGGACTAACCACACGTTGTGGTGAACCAGGGTAAAATTGGTTTGTTCTCTCCTTGCTATTTTTATTTCCGCATTCACTTTATTCTTGCAAGATTAAATTCCGCAAATTTACATAGAATTTCATTTAAACGCTATTCACCCCCCCCCCTTGCGTTAAGCGTATATTCTAACAATTGGCATCAGAGCCTAACTCTCTGTAAGACTTAACCGTTTGAGAGAATCTTTCCATGGCTTCTACTCGTAGTGCTTATGCAGGAATAGGTGAAGGTTCATGCACCACAAGGCCACCACTTTTTGATGGCACCAACTACACTTATTGGAAGGAGAGAATGAGGATTTTCATCTAATCCAACAACTTCCAATTGTGGAAAATTATCAAATATGGAGAACAACAACCCACCAAAAAGGTTGGTGAAGAACTCGTCCCAAAATCGGAAGAGGAATATGACGCGGACGATATTAGAAAAGTGGAGAACAATGCAAAGGCAATCAATATAATGTATTGTGCAGTGAACCCCGACGACTATAGAAAAATATCATGTTGCACCACTGCCAAGCAATGTGGGACAAACTAGAAATCACCTACGAAGGTACGGAATAGGTAAGGGAAGCTAAAGTTGATTTCCTAACCCACGAATATGAATTATTTCGTATGAAGGAAAACGAGAAGATAGATGAGATGTTGGAACGATTTTCAAAAATCGTTAATGATCTCCATGCCCTCAAAAAGACGTTTACGGATAAGGAGCTTGTCCGAAAAATTCTACAAAGCCTCACTCCGGAATGGCGGTCCAAAGCTAATGCAATCCAAGAATCAATCGGCATCACAAACGTCACCATCGACGGATTGCGAGGTAATCTCAAAACTTACGAATCCACTATTCTTAACTCTCCTTTGGATGATCAAAGGAAAAGGAAGATTGCGCTCAAAGCATCAACAACTCAACCTCAACGCAATGAGGAGTCAAGCGACGAAGATGTCGAGCTTGGACTAGTAATCAAGAGATTTCAAAAATTCATGCGGAAGGAGTACAAAGGAAAGCGTCAAGGAGGACAATTAAAATGCTATGGATGTGGAGAAGCCGGACACATCAAATCAAATTGTCCTAATAGCAAAGGCGAAAAGAAATCCACAAAGAAACAACGAGCCAACATCTCTTGGGGAGGTGACTCCGAGGATGAATCAAGCGATGGAGAAAAAGAGGAAACCGCCAACCTATGTCTCATGGCACATGAAGAAAACAAAGAAGAGGTATGTGAAAATTCTTCCAAGAAATTCTTTTCTCTTGATGAAATGCAAAATGCTTTTGATGAACTATATGGTGAATTTATAGGAGCTTCTAAAACCATAAAAGATTTAAAGAAACAATTATCTTCAAAAGAAAATGATTTTGAGAAATTGACTCTTGAAAATGAGAAGATAAATGAACTAAAGAAACAATTATCTTTGAAAGAAAATGAGTTTGAAAAATTGACTTTTGAAAATGAGAAACTAAAACACGAAAATAAATTTAATGGAAAAAGAAGCTCCGATAAGCCGGAAAGTTCAAATAAAGATTGTATTTCTTGTAAAGCTTTAAAAGATGAGGTACAAAGTCTTAAAGGTACCTTAAATAAGTTCAATTCCTCTCACAAAAACCTAAATGATGTTCTTGTTAATTTAAAGTCTACAAAACATGGCATAGGTTATAAAAATGAGCCTAAAGAAAAAGTTGAGACCATCCCCCAACAACCTAAGGCTCAACCTAGGCAAAATAACATAAATGCTAGAAATAACAATCCTAGAACCAATATGCATCCTAGAAGAAATGTTGATCATTTTAGAACATCTCGAAATGGCTTTCAAAGATCGCAACCTAGACATACTCAACCTAGAAACAACTACCCTAGGACTACTACAAACACTAGAAGAAATTTTGAGCAATTTAGAGCACCTAGAAGAGACCTTCGAAATTTCAATGCTCCAAATAGAGTAAATGAATTTAAACCCTCTAATTACTATCAACCTAGAAGAATGCATAATCCAAATGTGATTTGCCACTATCGTAATCGAATAGGACATATAGCCCCTGCATGCTTCACTAGACATAGACATTTCACGGCTAGTCAATCACAACACTATTTTACACCGAACGCACAAGGACCCAAAATGGCTTGGGTACCAAAAACTCATTAATCTGTTTTGTAGGTGTGTTTGAAGGGGTCAAGTGTACTTTGGTACCTTGATAGTGGATGCTCAAAACATATGACCGGAGACGCATCCAAATTCCTTCAACTAACACCCAAGGAAGGAGGAAGTGTTGTTTTTGGAGACAATAACAAAGGAAAAATTATCGGCATCGGCTCGGTCGGTAAGGATGAATCTTCTTCCATTAAGCATATCTTGCTAGTTAAAGGTCTCAAACATAACCTCTTGAGCATAAGTCAAGTATCTGACAAGGGAAATCTTGTATTGTTTGATTCCGAAGAATGCCTAGTTTTCCGTCGTAGTGATTTTAATATTATTCTCCGTGGCATTAGAATTGATAAAATTTATATGGTCGATCTTGAAAATTCGTCATCAAGCTATATGAATTGCCTTCTAAGTAAAGAAGATGACATGTGGTTATGGCATCGTAGAGTAGCTCACGTAAACATGAATCTATTAAACAAATTAGTCTCACAAGATTTAGTGATGGGTCTTCCGAAGATAAAATTTGAAAAAGACTCTACTTGTGATTCATGTAAAAAGGGAAAACAAACAAAAGCCTCGTTGAAATCCAAAAATGTTGTATCTACCACTAGACCCTTACAACTCCTGCACATGGATCTCTTCGGTCCATCTAGAATTAAAAGTTATGGTGGAAATCTTTATGCTTTCGTTATTGTTGATGATTATTCTAGATTTACATGGACACTATTTCTCGTTCATAAAAGTAATGCATTTCAAGCTTTTAAAAGTTTTCTTAAACGTGTGCAAAATGAAAAGAATACAACCGTCACTTCCATAAGAAGTGATCATGGGGGAGAGTTCGATCATAATCTCTTCGCGGATTTTTGTGACGAACTCGGTATTGAACATACCTTTTCGGCTCCACGTACACCACAACAAAATGGAGTTGTTGAACGTAAAAATCGATGTCTCGAAGAGATGGCTAGAACCATGCTCGATGAGGCCGATATTCCAAATGTTTTTGGGCGGATGCCGTGAGTACCGCAAGCTATATTCTAAATAGAGCTATTTATTAGACCGATACTCTTGAAAACCCCCTATGAACTCTACAAGGGAAGGAAGCCTAACCTATCCCATCTTAGAGTCTTTGGTTGTAAATGCTTTATTCACAACAATGGAAAAGACAATCTAGGAAAATTTGATGCCAAATCAGATGAAGGAATTTTTCTTGGCTATTCATCACGTAGCAAAGCATATAGAGGTTTCAATCATAGAACCAAAACTGTTGAGGAATCTCCTCATATAGCATTTTGTGAAAATGATACTCGCTTGGCTAGAAAGGATTCTTGTGTTGATCTTGCAGATTGTTTAAACAAATTAAATCTTCAAGACAAAGTGCAAAAGGAAAATCCAAAGGAAACTCAAGACGAAACCTTGGAACAACCAACGGAGGAAGCACCATCACAAGAGGTAGATTCTGTAATGCCTAAGGCCTGGAGGACATCTAGAGATCATCCTCTCGATAAGGTAATTGGCGACATTGAACAAGGGGTAAGTACTCGTAACCTTCTTAAAGACACCGTAGGTCATACGGCATTTGTTTCTCAAATTGAACCTACTACCATTTCCGAAGCAATTGGGGATGAACATTGGACCTTGGCAATGCAAGAGGAGCTTAACCAATTCAAACGTAATGATGTTTGGGAATTGGTGCCAAGACCCGATAATCATATCATAATTGGTACGAAATGGGTTTTTCGTAATAAATTAGACGAAAATGGAATAATCACTAGAAACAAAGCTAGGCTAGTTGCTAAGGGTTATAACCAGGAAGACGGAATAGATTATGAAGAAACATATGCACCCGTAGCACGCTTAGAAGCAATTCGTCTATTACTTGCCTTTTCTTCATCAATGAATTTTAAATTGTATCAAATGGATGTTAAGAGTGCCTTCCTTAACGGATTTATTCAAGAGGAAGTATATGTTGAGCAACCCCCCTGGTTCGAAGACTTTAAATCTCCGGATTATGTCTTCAAGCTCAAGAAAGCACTCTATGGTCTAAAACAAGCTCCACGAGCTTGGTATGAACGCTTGAGCAAATTCCTTTTGGAAAATGAATTTAATAGAGGAAAAGTCGATACTACGCTTTTTATCAAAAGGAAAGGCAATGATATTCTAATTGTTCAAATTTATGTTGATGATATTATTTTTGGTGCAACTAATGAGTCTTTATGCAAGGAGTTTTCAAAACTCATGACTAGCGAATTTGAGATGTCTATGATGGGCGAACTTAATTTCTTCTTGGGGTTACAAGTCAAACAAATGAAGGAAGGAATCTTCGTTTGTCAATCGAAATATTGCAAGGAATTACTAAATCGCTTTGAAATGAGCAACGCCAAAGAGATGGCTACCCCAATGAGTACATCCGACCATCTCGACAAGGACGAAAAAGGTAAGGAAGTCGACCCCAAAAAGTACCGAGGTATGATCGGCTCTCTTCTTTATTTAACTTCTAGTAGACCGAACATCATGTTTAGCGTGTGCTTATGCGCTCGATATCAATCATGTCCTAAGGAGTCGCACCTAACTGCGATAAAACGGATAATGAAATATCTCGTTGGAACCATAAATGTGGGACTATGGTATCCCAAAGGTTCTTCATGCCAACTTGTTGGCTACTCCCATTCCGATTTTGCAGGTTGCAAATTGGACCGCAAGAGCACTAGTGGCACTTGCCATTTGCTCGGTAGCTCTCTAGTTTCTTGGTTTAGCAAGAAACAGGTAAGTGTTGCATTGTCCACAACCGAGGCTGAATATGTAGCCACGGGGAGTTGTTGCGCTCAAATCCTTTGGATGAAACAGCAACTCTTGGACTATGGCCTTAGTAACGATCATATCCCTCTTCGATGTGATAATACTAGCGACATTAGCTTGACGAAGAACCCTGTTCTTCATTCAAGAACGAAACACATAGAAATTAGACATCATTTTATAAGAGATCACGTTCTCAAGGGCGATGTCGAAATTGAATTTGTTGAAACCAAATATCAACTAGCCGACATCTTCACAAAGCCCTTAGAGAAAGAGTCCTTTTTCCGTATTCGTAGTGAACTCAGAATTCTTGACTCCACGATGATCTAATTCATGCATTGCATTTTTTTTTGAATAATTACTGACTTGAGCGTCGGAGGCGCCTAATCCTTTTTTGCAGGTATCGCCCCAAAGATAGGGGGAATTTTCAGTCACTAGTGAAATATAATCGATTATTCATACACTACAATCGATTATCTAACGTATCGATTTTGCAGGAATTTGGGCATCAGGCAAAATAATTGATTATTTGAGACTGGCTAATCGATTATTGAATGTTAAGTTTTGCAGGTGTTAAGTAAACAATCGATTATTAAAAACTGGCTAATCGATTATTACATTACCGTCTCGTATGTTTTGTAGGTGTTTAGTAAATAATCGATTATGGGACACTAGCTAATCGATTAGTATGTTACCGTCTCGGATGTTCGTAACTCACCGCCTACCATATAATCGATTATTTCAAAATCAACAATCGATTATTTCCTGTGTCCGCAAAACTCTGAGCTCACTGTCAAGCAAAAATCGATTATTCCCAAATCCATAATCGATTATCTCCCAGATTCCGAAAAACGCTAATGTCTCTGTCACGCAATAATCGATTCTCATATCTCCACAATCGCTTATCCAACAGTCAGCTTTCAAATTTTTTCCGTTTTTTTACCGTTTGAGTCTTCAATGTTACAGCTTTTTTCACCTTAAATGCTGTCCCATCCTCCACATTATAAATAGGGGTCTCCACTCTTCAAATTTTCTCACTTCATCTTCAATCTTTGCTTCAAACACCCTTCTCAAAGCTTCAAATCAGTTGCATCAGCTCTTAAATTTTCATAAAAATGACGAGTAGGCAGTCCAAACATTCTCGTGCCTGCAAGAGTATTGCCTCCTCTTCCGCCGCACCTCCACCCGTTTTTCCTTATAAAGACGGTTCTTATTTGCATTTTGATTCTCAATCCGAACTCGCTCGATTCCATGAAAAATTTGAAAGTCGAGAGATACTCCCACCTTGTTTTTCCACTACAAGATATCTCTGCAATAGCGCACCTCCCACAACAGAAAATATTCTTACTCAATGTCAACTTATTGACTTTTTATATCTTCAATACTCCTATATACACCAAGATTTAATTCGTGCCTTCTATTCTAATCTAAAGAAGGACGACAATGATGAACTTGTCTCTACAATCAATGGAGTTCAAATTTTTGTAAATGAGGAGAAATTGTAATTCCTCACTAAACTTCCCCGAAATGGTGAAAATATTTCTCTCTACACTAGAGATGACGGCGCATTATTTGACGAACAACTTTTTTTTCACCAAATTGGTATTGGTGACATTTCGGATAGTCGTCGCCCAACTATTACTCATATGCTCCCCGAATATCGCCTAATTTTTTATTTCATCACACGAGTCCTCAAACCTCGCAAGTTCAATCACACCACTCTATCAAAAGAGGACGCAAAAATCTTACATGCAATTATGACCGGGGCTCGCATAAATTGGTGCCGGTTCGTCATGACACATATGTATGACGCTATTGTAAACGGTAGACCACTCCCTTATGCCTTACTCGTAATGGCTCTTCTTGAAGCCGCCGGCATCGACACCTCCGTCGGTCCTCAACAAAAAGCTACAAAGCATTGGGAGATTCACGAATCTTCGCTTCCCAATATCGGCGAACATCATCCTCCTCCTCCTCCTACACAATTACGACGTCCTCAAGCTCCCACTCTTCAAACCATTTCGGACCAACTTGCTTCCTTGTCCACCTCAGTGTATCGTATTGATCCAAACGTCACTCGTTTGACCACTGAGCTTCATGGGTACTTCGATCATGTCAACTATCCATATGCCCAAACTATACCTCAGGAAGGAGTTTCGGATGCCGAGATGGATGTCAATGAAGAATAAATTATTTTTCTTATTATGCGTCGTTTGATTAATCTATTGTCTATTTTTCGTGCCTTCATATGTATGCTTATTATCGTTTAATGAAAAGTTCATTATTTTTTGCTAATGTCAAAAGGGGGAAGAATACGGGCTATGCATACTAATAATATTGGCATAAATTAAGGGGGAATTCATAAATTGAGGGGGAATTCATTCACTTGTCTTCAATTGTCGTTATCTAAAATGCATATCCCGATATTGGTTTGCCATTATCAAAAAGGGGGAAATTGTTGAAACACGTCCTCAAGTCGATATAACTGAACGTGTGTTCATCCTTATAGGTTTTAATAAATGACAAACCAATGCGTATGGAATATCGACATATGCCAAAGATCAAGCACATGAGAAATAACGAGCAAGATCAAGAAAATCAACAAAGTTATAGTTGAGTCGTTTTATATTTATGCTCTTGATCCGACAATTGATTTAAGACTTGGCTTCTCTCGTAAAATCATTTTTAAACAAATCATGCATCGTTGTGTTAAAACAAAATGATTTGCATTTTAGTCAAAATGGTTTTTAAACATGTCTTTTAAATCTGGACCTATATAATCGATTATATGAACCATACAATCGATTATATTAAGACCGCCAAAACTGGATTTTTCAAAAACAACGAAACAATCGACTATATACTTTTAACAATCGATTATATTGAGATAATGTGTCCCAGATTTTAAAAGACAGCTAAACAATCGATTATCCACTTCCAACTAATCGATTATTTTAAAACAGTATGCACCATATTTTTCTAAGTACAAAAATAATCGATTATGTCCTTATAGGTAATCGATTATGTTGAGGCAGTGTGCATCAGATTCTTCAAAGTAAGAAAATAATCGATTATGTGTTTTCAAATAATCGGTCATGTTAAGACCATTGCCAACGATTTTTGAATCACCGAAAAACAATCGATTATATAGATTCTTATAATCGATTATATGAGCGTAAAATCGGTGATTGATTTTTTAACGTTACCAACTAATCGATTATTAAGTCAAACATAATCGATTATTTAGCGTGAAATCTGCATATCATTGTTGACTGATCTTAAATAATCGATTATATAGAATCGCATAATCGATTATATGAGCACAATTTCAGCAATCACTAATTGGCAATTAAGCAACGGTCATAGTGATTTTGAACACTATAAATACACCTCAAAATCACTTGTTTCTGCACAATAACTGATCATTATCATTGCTTAAAGCTTACACACTCTTGCTTATCATTTTATATTCATTTCATTACATTTGAGAACCAAAATCCTTGTATAAGTTGTTGTGATCTTGAGCCTATTATTTTTACTCATACCCACTCTATTAAGAGAGTTTTGTTTTGAGTGCTTAGTGTTTGTAAACACTTGAAGGGAAGTTGAAATCCCTTGTTATAAGAAGGAAAGGTCAATTCCTTGTTGTGAAGTCTTGAGGTGTGGTATCCTCGAGCGGATTGAAGTCTTGTAGAGGGTATATCTACGAGCACTTGTAACGGTTTGTTAGGCACCCGTAAGCTTAACAAAGTTAGTGGAAAACTCGAGAGAGTCTCTCGGGGACTGGACTAACCACACGTTGTGGTGAACCAGGATAAAATTGGTTTGTTCTCTCCTTGCTATTTTTATTTTCGCATTCACTTTATTCTTGCAAGATTAAATTCTGCAAATTTACATAGAATTTCATTTAAACACTATTCACCCCCCCCCCCCCTCTAGCGTTAAGCGTATATTCTAACAATATGTATTGTTTTCGCTCATGCATTATTCTTTAAGTGTGTTAAGTTGTTGTATACTTTTTCCACTGTTGGGATATGAACTGCTAGATATAGAGTACGAGTACTTTGTGTATTTACTGTGTTTTCTTACTTTCGGCCTTTAGTTATATCTATTACCACTGAGTTGGAAGTACTCACTTTACTCCATGCACCTTGTGTGCAGATCCAGGGCAAACTCGGGCTAAGTCCTCCAGCGGATACAGAGTTCTTTGAGTATTTGAGGTAGCTGCAGGGCGTTTGCAACCGATGATTCTCAGTTCTATCTTTATCCTTTATTTCTGCATTATCACTGTTGGACAGACTTGTATTAGGATATTATTCTGTCATTAGAGGCTAATGATCGTGACACCGAGTCCTAGTTGGGTTGTTTCGGTATTTTGTTAGATTTTACATATTTTATCAATATTTCAGACTTTGACTTAAATAGCTTTATCTGTAGTCGTTGAAATAATCAGGGTGATTGTTATAAATAGGTCGGGTTTGACTAGTAGTGTGCTGGGCGCCATCATGACCGGGTTGGGTCGTGACACAAGAACCACAATTACTTCCTTAACCTTCCACAACAAGTAGAAATCACCTTTAAAGCATAGATTACTCAACGAAATCGTGAATTTCACATTGTAAAACTCACGGTCATGCTAGCTACCAACGTATAGATACCTGTCACTATACCTATACGATATATTCATAATTAGCAAATAGAAAATAGCACTAAACTCCTAATTCCTCAAGCTATGGTTAGACAAAACACTTACCTGAATGTCTTGAACACCACTCAAGTCTAAATTATTGAATTACACCTTGATTCCACCACCAATCCTCTCGAATCTAGTCACTAGTTACTTATTACATCCATAAATGCTAAATGAAACAACCTCAATGTATGAAAATGCGTTTTCCAATGTTTCCAAAAAAGTCAAAAAATCACCCTCGGGCCCATGTGGCCAAAACCCGAGGTACGGACAAAAACCCGATTACCTATTCCCCTACGAATCCGAATATATGATTTGTTTTAAAACGGACCCCAAATTGAGGCACAAATCCCAAAATTTAGAAAAATCTAAGTTCTACCCAAAACACCCAATTTTCCCCATGAAAATTTTTGATTTGAAATTGAAATCAAGTTAAAAGATGTCAAGGAGTGAAGAAAATGAGGTAGAAATCACTTACCAACGTTTTGGAGAAGAAAAGTTGTTTAGAAAAATTGCCTCTTATGTTTTTTGGGGTATTGAAAAGTGAAAAATAATTGAAATTCTAGTTTCTTTATACCCCTATGAGACCCCATGTGCGGACCGCATCAAATGGACCGCGGCCGCACATGCTTACCTGAAGACCTACAGTTCAGTACCTTGTGATAACTACACAAAGGTGACTGCGGCCGCACAACTTTCACTGCGCCCCGCACAAAGGTGACCGCGGACGTGCTAGCCCATCAGCGGTCATACGTGATTCCTCGTGGACCGCACTAGATGGTTCAGAGACCTGCAACTTCTAATCCTAAAACATCTGACTTTCTAAGCTTAAGACATCCTGGAAGCTACTCAAAACTCACCCGAGCCGTTGGAACTCTATCCTAAGAATATACATAACCTTAAAAACTTCCTACGGACATGTCTATACAATCAAATCACCAAAATAATATCATGAACATAGAATTACACCTCGAGATCCATGAAATTTCTCAAAACTCTTTTTTAAACATCAATTTCCCAATTAATGTCCGAATCACATCAAACAATGTCCGTTTTTAACCAAACTTCACAGAAATGATTCAAATAATATTTAAGACCTCTACCGGGTACCGAAACCAAAATACGGGCCAGATATCATATTATTTTAATCCGTTTTTATTTCAAGTTTCCTTAAACAATTTTGGAAAACAATTTCACTTTAATATTTATTTCTCAGGCTTGGGACCTCGGAATTCGATTCCGGGCATAGGTCCAAGTCACATATTTTTCTACGGACCTTTTAGGACCATAAAATCACGGATCCGGCTCCATCTGCCCAAACTATTGACTGAAGTCAAATTTATTCATTTTAAACTCAAAACTTAGCATTTTTTCACAGAATTTTACATTTAAGCTTTTCGACTACACGCCCGGACTGCGCATGCAAGTCGAGGTGACTCCAAATGAGGTTTTCAAGGCCTCAGAGATGCAGAATTTAATTAAAACAGGTGATGACCGTTTGGGTTGTCACATCACTGCATACCAACAAAACTAACCACCTGAACAGAACCTGGCTAACTCACACCACAACCTTGATAGTTTTGAGACATTTAACATATAGGAAATCGTACGTTGGGATGCAATGCACGTAATGCTAAATGCTTCTACCATGTGTTTGAACGATTGCATGTTTCTGCCTCTTTTTAATCCCTCTTGATTTTATTTTCATTTTATTTTTTCAACTCATTTTTTTTTTGCACTCTCATTTTCTCCTTTTGTTTTTGTCACTCTATTCTTTCTTTTTCACTGAATTTTTCTTTATTTTTCTTTTTAAGAAAGATTTTTTTTAAAATTTTGTATGTTGCCTCTTAATTTTCGAAAAGGGGGCTTTTAAGAAAATACTTTGGATTTCTGAATTTTTTTTTTAAACTTGCATAAGTACTTCTAAAGAAAAATAAAAATATTTTAGGACATCAATTTTATTAAAAATTATTTTTCTGAAAGAAAGACTTTTAAACAAGGAAAAGAATTTTTTGTTTTCTTTTTTTTTTTTGAATTTTTGGGAAAAGTCTTCTTAAAAAGGTTGAAAAAATACTTTTGTTTTTTGAATTTTGATTTGACTTCTGAATTTTTGAAAGAAGGACTTTTAAGAAAATATTTCGAATTTATGAATATCTCTTCTTTTTCCCTCTCTTTTTTAATTTATGAAAGTAATTTTAAAGAAAAGAGAAGATGTGTTGGACTTTTATTTTTCAAATTTTTATGGACATTTACAAAAAAAAATAAAAATTCTCAAGATAAAAAGAATATTTTTGAAATTTTGTTTTTGATGTTTTTTTTATTTTTTGGGACAAATACTTCTAAACAAAAGAAATCCATATTTTAGTTTTTGGTTTTTCTTTTTTTATTTTTAATATTTCATATCTGTATGAAAGACTTCAGAAAAAAGGAAACTACCTTTTTCGATTTTAAAAAAAAATTCTTTTTTTTGAATTTTGTAAGGAAAATTTTCTAAAGACAGAAGTAAAAGAAAATATTTTTAGATTTTTAAAAATTTGGTTCAGAACTTATGAGGTTTGCTTACATATCTCACATCTGGTGAGAATCAAACCCACATAGTTCGGTCAGTTTTAACGGAACAAGGGAAACAATGTACTTGAAAATTTTGGCTCATTTTGAAATGACCTTTCTTTTTTTTTTTTAGATTTTCAGGATTTTGAAATACCTCACTCTTGTTTTTTTGGTTTCTTTTGTCATTCCCTATTCTAGAAGTTGATCAACATGCAAATTGAAACAAACAGATACGCAAGTAGCACGTAAGATTCATCAGGGTGGTCTTTCAATATCGGTATACCTGACCTAAATGGACCCAACCTATGTTGAGTCAAGAAAGTCCTTTTTAGCATAAGACTCAGATAAATATAGGGTTAGCATCCAGTTCTGAGATTAAGGCAAAGTTAGTTGCACGTGATGCAAACAAATATACCTACTAGGAATCCGACATGATGTTATGTTATTCTAGGCTTAAAATCCTGGGTGTATTGTTCTAAACATGGCTTACTTGAGCGCATAGCTCGAGCCGAGGGGGGCAGCGTACCAGGAATATAGAAGTTTCACCAGCTTTGCTACTTTTCTTAACCTCATTAACAAATTAGGATATGAATCTAACATAAAAGAAGCTATGCGAAGAGCAGGCTTCCTAGATGATTTAGAATACCTAGAGAGAAAAGGTTTTCGTAGCAGTTTATGTACAATCCAAGAAATATCAAAGCCAAAATACTGACATTTAGCACATTAGGCTCAAACACATAAAAATCAGATAATAAATAAAATGCAACGGTAACAGTTATTCTAAGCTCGAATTCTTAAACGCTGAACTAAAAAGTTTTGGGTTATTATCCCCAACAGAGTCTCCAGAGCTGTCACACCTCCTTTTTCTACCTAGAAAGCGTATTTAATTGAGCTTTTCCAACTAAAATGACATTATCAAAATGAGATTACCAGGGTAGCCACTTGGAATGATTTATGCTATCCCAACTCACTGATTTATTTTAAAAATCCCAAATCAAGGAAAATCGACTTCATTTAAAAGTTTGCAAAGCCAAAAATTCTACTTAAGGAATTCTATTAATCCGGAATAAGGTGTTCGGCATTCCCGATTTCATGGTTATACCATGGTCTTTTAACTATTAATAATTGGCCTATTATCGAATTTACTATTTTTTTAAACCTATTGTGCATTTTAGCTTTATTATCTTTTAACCCTTTTTAGTATTTATGAATCTATTTCTTAAACAAGTTGCGATTATCGTACACTTGCCATTTTGGAACACATTGCAAACCACGCTACATGAAATTTAACCTCGATTTGCGACTTATATATTTTATTATTGTTCCAAGTTGTTATGATCATGTCACATAAAATGCACACCGGACTTTGGGAATTAGGTATCGTGACCATGCCAAGCGAACCTTACCCATAGTCACGATGATTTATTATAAAACGTGCCAAAAGCAAACTACGAATGTTCAAAGTATTTTTTTTCTACAATGGTTTTTGCATTAATGTGAGGGCCATAGATTATGGGATTTATTTGTAAATGGTACACCTAAATTTATTAAAGGAAGAAATTGTACTCAGTTAAAGAAAACTAAGGATGTTCATTTTTAAAACTAATTTGAAATTCAATACAAGGCTATTAGTTATAGGTATAAAAATATAAGTCAGGTCTTTAGTTATCACAAAGGACCTGGGCCAGGACTAGGCCCAATACATTATAAAGATGTAATGACCCGGCTAGTCCTCTTATGAGTTACCGCTCTGTTTCCCCCAATTTTCTCTTCTAATTGCTTTTTATAATTGTTCTGTATGTGATAGGGTTATTTGGTTAGGGTTCGGAAAGGATTTCATAAGGATGATTTCGACTAGGTTCCCTAATTTGGGCCAACATCTTACCCAATGATTTCAATTAAAAAGCCTTTTGACATGGCTGATATCCTACTGACCTGCAGCCTTGCGGTAAAATAAGAATTATATCAAATGAAGACCAACATACATAAACACTATATAAAATTCCCGAAAATCAACATACATAAACAATCATGCTACGAGTCTTACTTCATGTCATGCTATTTATACTACCAATTATGACGACCTGGCCAGTCATCTTGAGAATTAATGCCTCGATCCTCTACTAACTACTTATTCAAATTTATTTCGGCTAATTTCATTTACCGGGTTGTTCGGTTTTCACTTTAAGGGAGTTTTAGGACACTTAATCCCTAAATCAGAGTTTAAGTGCTGGAAAGTTGACCGTAGTTACAATAGTGTATACAAAACCTGGAAATAGAAATGTAATGGTTTCGTTAGCTCCATTGGGTGAATTTGGGGTTAGGAGCATGTTCGAATAGTGTTTTGGAGGTCAGTAGCTAACTTAGGATTGAAATGCCGAAGTTTGAATTTTGGAAGCTCCCGGTTCGATAGTGAGATTTTTATCCGGGGGTCAGAATGGAAGTCTGAGAGTTGCAGTAGCTTCGTCATGTCATTTGGGATGTGTTTGCAAAATTTCAGGTCATTCAGACGAGGTTTGATAGAATTTTTATCGAAATTGTGCTTTATAGAGTTTTTGAAATTTTAGCCTTGAATTCAATGAAAAATAGGTGTTTGGAGTTTTTTGTAGGGTTTCGAATGTTGGAACAAGTTTAAATGATGCTTTAGGTTAAGTTGGTGTTTTTGGTTGAGGTCCCGGGGGCCTCGGCGTGTGTTTCGGATCCTCAACGGGTCATTTTTAGAACATAAAAATTGCAGACAATATTGTAGCAGCCCATTTCTGGTTTCCTTCTTCGCGTCCACGAGTGGGGTCTTGCATTGGTGTAGAGGAACTGGGCTAGGGGGAGGATTGCGCTTTGCATTCTCGAAGGTTTGTGAAGTAGAATAACTATTATGTGTTTCGCTTTCGCGATGATGTCTCGCGTTCACGAAGGTAAGGGTTCATTGGTCATCGCAATCGCGTTATGGTCCACGTGTTTGTGTAAGGTCTGCCCGTGTAAGCTATGCGTTTGCGAAGTGATCTCGCATTCGCGTTAGAGGAATTTGGTAAGCGATACTTTTGTGCATCGCGTTTTCGATAGTAGTCTCGTGTTCACGAAGAAGAACGTGCCTGTGCAAATATGAGATTTTAAAATCGAGGGTTTAGCCATTTTTATCGAAACTTAAGCTTGGGAGCTGAGCGAGATTTTGAGGGATTTTCATAGATATCGATTGGGTAACAATTCTAATCTACTGTTTGCTTGTAACCCATTAATCTACGCATGAATTCCTCTTTTAATTTTGCATTTACAGTAAAAATTTGATAAAACTGCATAGGTCAAATTATTAAGCTTTGATTGGGCATTTGACATCGGATTTGGATAATTTTAGTATGGTTGGACTTGTGAGAATATGAGGTTTCTGAAAATATTAATTTCACCTGATTCCAAGGCGGTGGCTTGAGGAGCGTTTTGGTTATTTTATATAATTTTGCGTATTAGCTTAGAATTTTATTGTAGAATCAGCTTCTTGAAGTATTATTTACATTATGAAATGGAATTGAATAGATTTGAGCCATTTGGAGTGAGATACTCGTGGTAAATTCGTGGTTTCTAGTTGATTTTGAGGCGGTTCAAGGTAAGTAGCTTGTCTAACCTTGTGTGGGGGACCTTTCTCTTAGGATTTGTATATTTGGTGATTTAATTGCCTTGTGCATGAGGTGATGAGCACGTACTTATGCAAATTTTTGAAAATTCGGTTTTCGTAAATAGCATGTTTCCTTTTTCTCTTTATTATACTTGCAAATTTTCCATGTTGTTAGTTGGAAAAGCATGCTTAGTTGATTTAGATTACCTATTTGCTTAAATTGCCCGGATTGTACTACGTGAAGCATATTAGGCTAGCATTACTTGTTTTCCTTGATATGATATTTCATTTCTAAAATATCTTGTTGTTGTTGCTGCGTATTTACATTGGTACTATGAATGTGGGATTCTACTAGTTCCCCCTTGTTTGTTTACTTTGGGACTATGGGTTAGATTCCCAGTAGATCCCCTTGTACATCTATATGCAATTACTAGAATGCACCTAACAGATTCCCCAGTACTGGGTATTTACATTTGGAACTACGGACCGAGGTTTTAGTAGATTCTCACGCATTGATTATTGGGCTATGGGACGGTATCCCGGGAGATCCACTGGCTAGTTGATGTAAGGGATTACAGGGCAATATCCTGGGAAATCCTCGTTGTTACTATTGGTATTGAGCTGTTCTTATTTTTGAGTTTACTCGGTTCTTTTGTATAATTGTTGTTTCCTTGTATAACCTGTCTCATTTCACTACTGTACTCATTTATATTGTCTATTTCATGCTGTTGAAACTCTCTATTATGTTTAACCTCGGTAGGGCCCTGACGTTCCTTGTCACTACTTCACCGAGGTTAGGCTTGACACTTACTGAGTACCGCTGTGGTGTACTCATGCCCCTTTCTGCGCATGTTTTTCATGTGCAGATCCAGGTACCTCTGCATAGGCTTACCATCCTTGAGGCAGGGAAAGGTTTTGGAGACTTCGAGATACATTTGTCGCGTCCGCTGATCAAAGAGTCTTCTTCTATACATCATCTTATAGTGTTAGCCCTTTTATCGAATTGTCGATGTAGACATTTCTAGAGATTAGAGCACTTTACTGTATCCCTTCTATCTTGTGTTCCCGTGAGCTTCCGGTATTTAGGATAGTTTTGTAGAAGTTTGAATTACTGTGCTTTATATTCCGAGTGGCATTTTACATTTCGCTTTCGTTTTGTCAAATTTTTGGCTATAAGTTATATTTCTACAATGTCTCGATAGTTTACCTAGCCATAGTTGACTAGGAGCCATCGCGACAGTTCACAGAGGGTAAAATAGGGTCCTGACAAGTTGGTACCAGAGCTCTAGGTTCATAGGAGTCACAGAACACGAGCTAGTTTATTAGAGTCTCGCTGATCAGTATGGACACATTTGTACTTTTCTACGAGAGGCTATGGAACTATTAGGAAAATCTTCACTTCATTTTAGTTCATTGTCGTGCGATATTTTGATATCACAATTCTAAACTTGTGCCTTATGTTATATCACAGAAGGTGAGGACACGTGCTACTCGAGATGATCAGGCACCCATGGCCCCTACTACAACCAACAGAGGTCGAGGCCGGGGTAGAGGCTGAGGACGCGCACATGGTGCAGTGAGAGCCCTATGCGAGCAGCCGCCGAGGTACTACCACCAGATCTAACAAGTGTCCGAGCACCGACATGCCTATTGCTACTACTACTCCAGCCCTTCAGGAGACTCTACCACAGGTCATGAGCATGTACACCCCTTTTGCTCAGGAGTGTTGCTTCCCCTTGTTGAAGCCTCATCCCATGCCGAGGGAGGAGCACAAACTCCCACCACCAACATTCTTGAGTAGTGAGTGCATGTTGACCAGGTCCCAATGATTATTCTTGTATCACCTGCAGCGCCGGTTCAGCCTAAGGGCATGATAGCGGCTTCCGAGCAGGAGTAGTTGAGACTTGAGAGGTTTAAGAGGTACAAGCCGACGGAGTTTGGTGGTTTGGCTTCAGAGAACGCTCTAGATTTCTTGATGAGTGTTACCGCATTCTCCGTACTATGCGTTCTGATCGAGCGGGGTTTCTTTTAGTACTTTCCAGCTCCGAGGAGCCACCTATGATTGGGGGCGCACCTATGCTGTTACACAGTCCAGATGCAGCTGCTTCACTGACTTGGGCTCAGTTTCGGATCTCTTCCTCCAAGAGTATGTTCCTTAGAGGGGCTTATAGTTTGAGCATTTACGCTAGGGTGCTGTGACTATTTTAAAATATGTTGTCTGTTATACAAGTTTGGCTAGGCATGCACAACCTAGGTTGCTATTTTTTGCAAAAGGGTTCACCAGTTTATTGAGGGGCTTATTCCTCCAATCAGATCCAGCATGGCTTGTGAGTTAGAGATGAATATTTCTTATCACCAGGTGGTGAGCATTACTAGGATGATTGAGGGTATGCATGCTAGGGAGAGAGGGGAGAGGGAGGCCAAGAGTCTCGAGAGTCAGGCCATTTCTCAGAAATTGCATTGTATATGGCCTTGCCGCCCCCTTTACATAGAGCTCTACTTCTGCGTCCTCCACCTCTAGCAGGCTAGGCAAATGGGGTAGCAGTTGGAGCTGTAATCATAGCCAAAGAACTCTGCGAGGCACGCTATGGCTGAGGAGTCTATGAAGGTGCACCCCTCCCAAGTATGGGGCAATCACTAACCATATGGCCAGTGTCAACACACTAAAACCAAGATCTGGGAGGACGTTGGGACTAGCTTGATCCAGGTATGCCGGACTTTCCTTTGAAAGCACCCCGCACAGGAGGCGCGCTAGAAACTGGAGGTGCATAATAAGGGTCCTGAGGCACAAGAGGAGCTCGAACACTGCTGGTTGACGGAAGACCTAAATGAACGGACTTAGCGTGAATATCTATGTCATCACATGTATTATATTAGTTTGTCACAGAGATACATCAGTTCTATTTGATCCAAACATTTATTCTTATGTGTCTTCTTATTTTGCTCTATATTTGGGTGTACCCCAAAATTCTTTGTGTTCCCTATTTATTTTTCTACTCTTGTGGGAGATTCTCTTGTTGTGGACCGCATTTATCATTCATGTTTGGTTACTATTCTTTATTTTGAGACCACAGCTGATTTATTGCTTCTCAGCATGGTTGATTTTGATATTATTTTGGTCATAGACTGGTTGTCACCCCATTATGCTATTCTATATTGTCACATCAAGACTGTGATGCTGGCTATACTAGGTGTATCGCATGTCGAGTGGAGTGGTACCTTAGATCACACTCCCTATAGAGTTATCTCTTTCCTTGAAGTTCAGCAGATGGTTGAGAAGGGGTGTGACACGTATTTAGCTTATATAAGAGATGTCAGTATTGATACTCTTCAGTTAATTCAGTCCCAGTAGTACGTTCCTGATTTATTTCCATCTGATCTTCCATGCATGCCCCTTGATTGAGATATTGATTTTCGCATTGATCTGTTATCGGTCACTCAGCCTATTTTTGTTCCTCCGTATCATATGGCTCCTCCTGAGTTGAAGAAGTTAAAGGAGCTGTTACAGGAATTGATTGATAGGGGTTTTATTCGATCCAGTGTTTAACCTTGGGGTGCTCCTGTCTTTTTGTGAAGAAAAATAATGGTTATATGCGTATGTGTATCGAATATTTCCAATTGAACAAGGTGATAATGAAGAATTGTTATTCATTGCCTCGTAGTGATGATCTGTCTGACCATTTTCAAGGCGCACCAGTGCTTTTTAAGATTTACTTGCTCCCATGTTACCATCAGTTCGGGATTCGAGAGCCATACATACCGAAGACTGCTTTCAGGACTTGATACAGTCATTATGAGTTCCTTGTTATGTCATTTGTGCTGACCAATACCCCAGCAGCCATTATGCATTTGATGTATAGTGTGTTCCTACCGTATCTTGACGAGTTCATCGTTATTTTTGTTGATACTATTCTTGTGTATTATAAGAGTCGAGAAGATCATGATCAGCACATGAGGACTACGCTTCAAACTCTGAGAGAGAAAAAGTTATATGCAAAGTTTTTGAAATGTGAGTTTTGGTTGGATTTAGTGGAATATTTGGCCACTGGTATGGAGTGAGGGTATTCAGGTGGATTCAAAGAAGGTAGAGGTAGTGTAGAGTTGGCCCAGACCGTCCTCAACTACTAAGATTCCCAGTTTCCTTAGCTTGGCAGGCTATTATCGTTGTTTTGTTGAGGGGTTTTCATCGATTGCATCCCCTATGACTAGATTGATCCAGTATGGTACTCCATTTTAGTGGACAGAAAAGTGTGAGGCGAGCTTTTAGAAGCTCAAGATAACTTTGACTACATCCCCAATTTTGATATTGCCTACTGGTTCAGGATCTTATAGAGTTTATTGTGATTCCTTAAGGGTTGGCCTCAGAGGAGTGTTGATGCATGACTCTAGGGTAATTGCCTGCGCATCAAGACAATTGAAGATACATGAGAAGAACTACCTTGTTCACGACCTTGAGTTAGCTACCATTGTTCACTCCCTGCAAATTTGGCGCCATTATTTATACGGGGTTCCCTGTGAGATTTATGCAAACCATCAAAACTTGCAGCATTTGTTCAAGAAAATGGTTGTAAATTTGTGCCATAGGAGATGGTTAGAGTTTTTAATGTATTATAACATCACTATTTTGTATCACCCAGGCAAGGCCAATGTGGTAGCTGATGCCTGGAGTCGCCGGATGAAAAATTTGGGGGTTCGGCATATTTAGAAGCATCAAATAGGCCTATGGCGATGGATGTTCAGGCCTTAGCTAGCCAGTTTGTCAGATTGGATCTTTCGGAGCCAAGTTGTGTTCTAGCTTGCGTGGTTTCTCAGGGAGCGGCTGTATGATGAACCTTATTTTCTTGTCCTCGACAAGGTACTGCACGGGGATGCCAGAGATATGACTATTGGAGATTATGGGGTATTGAGGATTCCGGGTCGAATTTATGTATCCAATGTTGATGGGCTTCGAGAGTTGATTCTATAAGAGGCCCATAGTTTGTGGTGTTCTATCCATCCAAGCGCCGCAAAAATGTATCAGGATTTGAGGTTGCACTATTGGTGGAGTTTGTTGAAGGAAGATATAGTTGGGTTTGTAGTTAGGTGCCTCAACTGTCAGCAGGTGAAGTCTGAGCACCAACGATCGGGTGGGTTGCTTCAGCAGATAGAGATTCCGGAGTGGAAGTGGGAGCGGATGACCATGAACTTTGTAGTTGGACTCCCGTGAACTTCAAAGAAGTTTGATGATATTTGGGTGATTATGGATCGGCTGACCAAGTCTGTTCATTTTATTCCTATGTGTACTACTTATTCACCTGAGCGGTTGGCAGAGGCATATATCCGGGAGATTGTTTGTCTGCATGGTATTCCGATTTCCATTATTTTAAATAGAGGTACTCAGTTCACATCATGGTTTTGAAGGGTCGTTCGGTGTGATTTGGGCACTCGGGTAGAGTTGAGTGTAGTATTACACCCTCAGACGGACGGATAGTCCGAGCGCACCATTCAGATTCTTGAGGATATGCTCTGTGCGTGTGTGATTGAGTTAGAAGGGTTTTGGGATCAATCCTTGCCATTGGAATAATTTTCTTACAACAAGAACTATCAGTCCAACATTCAGATGGCACCATATAAGGCTTTGTAAGTAGGTAATGTAGATATCCAGTGGGTTGGTTTGAGCCGGGTGAGGCTAGACTATAGGGAACATATTTGGTTCAGGATGCTTTGGAGAAGGTTAAGGTGATTTAGGATAGACTCCATACAGCCCAATCCAGATAGAAGAGTTATGCAGACCGGAAGGTTCATGATGTTTCGTATATGTTTGGAGAGTGGGTTCTCCTTCGGATTTCGCCTATGAAGGGCGTTATGATATTTAAGAAGAAAGGGAAGTTGAGGCTGAGTTTTATTGGCCCTTTTGAGGTATTGAGGCATATTAGGGAGGTCACTTTTGAGCTTTCCCTACCTCCCATCTTGGCAGGAGTTCATCTAGTATTTCATGTTTCGATGCTCCGAAGGTATCACGGTGATCCTTCGCACGTGTGGGATTTTAGTTCAGTCCAGTTTGTCAAGAATCTATCCTATGTTGAGGAGCTAGTGGCTATGTTGGACAGGTAGGTCATAATGTTTAGGTCAAAGAACATTACTTCAGCAAAGGTTCAGTGGCAGGGTCAGCCGATTGAGGAGGCAACCTAGGAGACAGAGCAGGATATGCAGAGCCGTTACCCTCGTCTTTTCACTGCTTCAGGTGTGTCTCTAAGCTCGTGCGAGGGTGAAATGTTTAAGTGTAGGAGAATGTGACGGACCGGCCAGTCGTCATAAGAATTATTGCCCCTATCCCCTATTAACTTTTTTCCCCAAGTTTATATCTGCTAATTTATTTTTTTTGTTTTGAGTTGCGGAGAGTTTTGGAACACTTAGTCCCTAAATGAGAGCTTAAGTGATGGAAAGTCGACTGTAGTCTGAGCAATCTGATGACAACTTCGAAATGGGAGAATTTTGTTAGCTCCGTTGGGTGATTTTGGGGTTAGGAGCGTGTTCAGATATTGTTTTAGAGGTCCATAGCTAAGTTAAACTTGAAATGCCGAAGTTTGAATTTTCAAATTTCCCGGTTCGAGAGTTAGATTTTGATCCGAAGGTCAGAATAGAATTCTAAGAGTTGTAATAGCTTCGTCATGTCATTTGGGATATGTGTGAGAAGTTTCAGGTTATTCGGACTATGTTTGATAGACTTTTTAATCCAAAGTGTGTTTTATAATGTTTTTGAAAATTTAGGCTTGAATTTGATGAAAATAGGTGTTTTCGCGTTCCAAAGGTTGGAACTAGTTTGATTAATGTGTTAGGTTATGTTGGTGCTTTTGATTGAGGTCCCAGGGACCTCGGGTATATTTTGGATGCTTAACGGGTCATTTTTAGAACTTAGAAATTGCAGAAAATATTGCTCCAACCCAATTCTAGTTTCCTTCTTCCCGTTCGTGAGTGGGGTTTGGCGTTCGCGTAGAGGAGCTTTGCTGTGGGGTTGATTGTATGTCAAAATATTTTAGTATTTTTTTAATATTAAAAAAAATTAAATCAATTTATTGCCTTGTTTTATCAGTAAAAAAATAATAACTATTCTCCGAATTATTGTTTCTGGTGATTCATTTATTAGATTCCCATATTTATGCTAAAATATAGCTAAGGTACTTTTTATATTTTTTAAATATTTTTTATTTTTAAAATTAATTTGCATATAATTATTGTATTCCCTAATTTAAGATTTATTTGCGTTTATAATTACAAAATTGATTTTAGTATTTTAAATTTAACGTTCGCAAAGTATATTCTGCGTTCGCAAAGGTTTGTGAAGTAGAGCAGCTGTTATGCGCTTCGCATTTGCGATGATGTCCCGCATTCGCGAAGGTAATGGCTCATTGGTCATTGCGATCGCATTATGGTCCATGCGTTCACGTAAGTTCATCCTGTGTAAGCTACGCATTCGCAAAGTGGCCTCGGATTTGAAATAGAATATTTTGGCCAGCAGGACTTTTGTGCATCACGTTCGCGAAGAAGAATGCGCCTAGGAAGATATAAGATTTTAAAATCGCGGTTTTATCCACTTTTATCAAAACTTAAGCTTGGCATCTCCGATTTGAGCGAGTTGTTGAGGGATTTTCAGAGATATCGATTAGATAACAATTCTAAACTCCTTTTTGTACCCCACTAATGTAAGCATGAATTCCTCCTTTAATTTTGAATTTTGAATAGAGATTTGATAAAACTTCATTGGGCGAATTATTGAGTTTTGATTGGGCATTTGATATAGGATTTGGATAATTTTAATATGATTGAACTCAGAAGAGTACGATATTTCTGAAAATGTTAAGTTCACCTGATTTCGAGACGTTGGCCTAAGTGGCATTTTAGTCATTTTATATCATTCCACGTATTTGCTTCAAATTTTATTTAAGAATTAGTTTCTTGAAGTGTTATTTACATTGTGAAATGGAATTGAATAGATTTGGACCATTTGGAGACGGATACTTGTTGCAAAAGCGTGGTTTCTAGTTGATTTTGAGTCGGTTCAAGGTAAGTGGCTTGTCTAACCTTGTGTGGGGGACCTTCTCCTTAGGATTTTTATATTTGGTGGTTTAATTGCCTAGTGCGTGAGGTGACGAGCGCGTACTTGTACAAATTATTGGAAATCTGATTGTCTTAAAAGTATTTATCAGCGTGTTTTCTTTTTCACTTTATTATACTTTCAAATTTGGCATGTTGTTAGTTATAAAGGCATTTTTAGTTGATTTAGATTGCCTGTTTGCTTAGATTTCCTTAATTGTACCACGTGAAATATGTTAAGCTAGAATTATTTGTTTTCCATGATATGAAATTTTATTTTTGCAATATCTTCTTGCTCTTGTTGTGTAATTACATTGGGACTACGGATTTGGGATTCCGGTAGTTTCCCATCGTTTGTTTACTTTGGGATTACCGGTTAGATTCTCAGTAGATTCCTCTGCACAGCTATATGGAACAACGGGAATCCACCAGCTAGATTCCCAGTACTGGGTAGTTACACTCTGGACTACGTATTGGGGTTCAGGTAGATTCCCGCGCATTGATAATTGGACTACGGGATGGTATCCCGAGAGATCCACTGGACAGTTGATGCAAGAGATTACATGACGGTATCATGGGAGATCCTCGTTGTTATTATTGGTTTTGAGCTATTCTTATTTTCGAGTTCACTCTGTTATTCTGTATAATTGTTGTTGCCTTGTATAACTTGTCTCATTTTACTTCTGTACGCATTATATTGTATTTCATACGAAACTTTATATTATGTTTAACCTCAGTAGGGCCCTGATCTTCCTCGTCACTACCCCACTGAGGTTAGGCTTGGTACTTATTGAGTACTGTTGTGCTGTTTAATGCCCATTTATGCTCATGTTTTTCATGTGCATATCCAGGTACCTCTGCTCATTCTTACCATCCTTGAGGCGAGGAGAGCTTTTGGAGACTTCGAGGTACATCTGCCGCGTCTGCAGACCGAAGAGTCTCATTCTTTACTCTATGTTGTAGTGTTATCCCTTTTATCATACTATTGATATAGACATTTTTGGATATTGGAGCAGTGTACTGTAACACTTCTAGATTGTATTCCTGTGATTTTCCGAGTTTTGGGATAGTTTTATAGAAGTTTGAGTTATTGTGCTGTATATGCCGAGTGAAATTTTACATTTCCCTTTCATTTTGTTTAATTTTTGGTTTTAAGTTATATTTTTGCAAATTCTCGATTATTTTCCGTATAGTTAGGCTTACCTAGTCGTAGATAATTAGGTGACGTCATGACAGTGCAGGGAGGGAGAACTGGGGTCGTGACACCAATACCATCTCAACAGTAAATGGCTCAATAATTTCCTAATATTTTACTATTTTAAAAATGCTAGAATTATGACTATGAGCCGAGTATTTTCAGCAATCAAACCATTCACTTTTGAACATATATAACATATTGACTAGCATACTCTAACAATGAACTAAGTGAAACATCCATGCACCAGATATTAAACTAAGACATATACTAAAACAACACGTCCATAATATTTAAACAAGGAGAAATAAAATATTAAAGCTAAGAAAGATATAAGAGATCATAGGAAGAAAAAGAACTGGAATTTAACATTTTTGTACATCAATTTCAACTTCACATATTTATCTCATCTTTGTTATTCAAAGGTTCTAAAAGTACCTGGGTAAAACAGAGAGTAAAATGACAAAATCTCTGAGGAACAATAGAAATTAGCAAGAAACTTCAGCTATACAGTTAGTAGTATATAAAAACAAACACCAACTTAACATTCAATCCATTTTTGACTTGTGAAAAACCAGAAAATCCCAGAGCAATTCTTTAGGTTTTTTGCTAAATTAGAGGAAAAAAGAATCAACTCCTAAGGCAACAATAGCTGAAACTTTGAGAGAGTACTTTTAAGGTTCTTCAAATCTAACGTTTGTGTGAGAAAATGAGATAATGGCTTTCTTTTTATAGTGTATATCCAAAAACAGTATCTAAGAAATATACTACCCTAAATTCTTTGGATAGTATAACTGATGTGACAGAGAATAATGTCGAGTTGTCCATTTTTCAGCATCTTTTAAAACAAATTTTTTACAGTTGTATACTTCTAGAACCTTCCTCTTCCTAGAGAAACCATCCTAAGTTTCTTTTAGTTCAATTAGACCCTTAAAAGTTTCTAATGATATACAAATCAAGCACAACCGAAATACTAATCAAGAAAAATAAAATTCAAATGAATCCTACAACAGGAAAACCTAAATTAAACTAACCCTAACAAGAATTGAATTACGATGGAATCAGCAAGAATTTTATGTAGTGAAACAATTAAAACATGCTAATTTATACTAATATAAGAAAAATGAACAAACACCTAAAAGATTATAGTGGGATTGTGTTGGGAAGGGACTCGTGATCACATTATGTTAATTTGGAGCAATTTGGTGAAGCTTCGCCGTCGTGCGGTGATTTCTGGGCGGCGGATAGAGGCGGAGTCGGCATGGGAGTTCAATGGCAGCTAGGGTTTAGTTCATTTAGACGAGAGAGACACAATGGAGGGGTGTATGTGGGGTTTGTGATTTTTTCGACCAATATTACTTAAAAAAATGGGACTAAGTTTCAAGCCGTTGGATCAAATGAATCCAACGGCGGTGATGAAAGAACGTGTGAAACAGTGTCATTTTTATCACTGTGGCTATTGGAACGATCTTGCACAGTCAGGCTTGGTTTGAACGGGATTTCAAAAAATTAATTGGGGTGGAGTTTGTGTATTAATAATTGTCCCAACTTCAAAGCCAAATTAATCAACAACAACAATAGCTACCCAGTAAAATCCCACATAGTGGGGTCTGGGGAGGGTAATATGTACGCAGACCATACCCCTGCCCCGATAGGACAGAGAGGTTGTTTCCGATAGACCATCGACTTCAAAACCAAATTAATCCTTTTTCCAAATTATTTTCTTATTTTCCTTTTTTCTTTGTTTTATTTTTCTTTTCTTTAATTAAAATTCTAAATTAAATTTTAAAATTAATCTAAATCATAAAATTAAATTAATTATCTATGATAATATTTATAATAATTAGTTAATAGAAAATTAATGAAGAGAAAAATACTATTCTAATATTTTATAGCTAAAAATATAAATGAATGATATTTTTTGTGACTTTCATCTTAATAAATCAATTAATTTAACTAATTAATCCTAAATATGAAAAATCTAAATGCAATGCATAGTATTTTTTATTTTTTTTCATGATTTTAACAAAATTAAACTTCACAAAAATGCAAACAATCAATAAAAAGTCCTACAAAATCGTATAAAATTGCAAATAATTTGGAAAAATCTATTTTGTTTAATTTTGTAGGAGTATTTCAGATAGGGCAAATATACATGCTCACAATAGCAATATGGGATCTCCCAGGATACCGTCCCGTAGTCCCAAATGTAAATATGCAGGGGGATCTCTCGGAATACCGTTCTGTGGTCCCAATGTAAATATGGAGTGTCGAGGGATCTCCCAGAATACAGTTCCGTAGTCCCAAAGTAAATATGTAGTGCAGGGGGATCTCTCAGAATACCATTTCGTACTCCCAAAGTAAATATGCATCATAATCAATAGGAACAACAATTATATCAGGGAATTTGCAGTTTAAACTAAGTTTGCATTGAAGGAAAATAGGAAATTTCACTAGAACATGCTGCAGCGAGTTCAAATAGACAATTTAACACGTAAATGTGTTTTTTTAACCTAATCAAGGTAACGACATATTCAAATTCAGTTCAAACAAAGAAAATTAGGTTACGACTTAGTGAAAAACGGAGCTTTACAAAAAAAATAGCACGTGTACCCACTCGTCACCTCACGTACACGGCGCTCATATATCAAATAATACCAAAATTCTAAGGGGAGTTCCCCACACAAGGTTAGGTAAGCCACTTACCCCGAAGCAAGCCCAAATCAATCCGAAATCACGCTCTTGCCACGAGTATCCAACTCTAAGTGGCCCAAATCTAATCAAATCAATACATAACTTAAAATTAACCACAAACAACTAATTTAACAAATGAAATCGAAGCTAAGGCAAGAAAATAGAGAAATTCCCAAATCCTCCTCGGGCCCATGCCTCAAAATCGGGTAAAAGTCACAAATTATGAGTACCCATTCACTAATGAGTTTGCTCATACAAAATTCATCCGAAACTTATGCCAAATCGTCACTCAAACCTCTAATTTTTGGTTGGGGAACTTTTTCCACAATTTTCCAAACTTCCACTCTCAAATTCCTTAATTAGATGAAGAATTCAACCACAGATTAATGTAATATCATCAAAATTGAGTTAGAATTAGTTGCCCAATAGATCTCCTTCAAAATCTCTCAAGAAGTCGCCTTCCACCAAGATCCAAATTGAATTTTGTTCTATGAAATTTCAAACACTCGAAATCATCTTTTTTTGCCAAGCGGTTTCAGCTGCTACGATCCTAAGACAACATCCATGGTCCCGTTTCTGCAACCATCGGTTCGCACCTACAGAAATTCATTGACTCCCCATAGTGCACCTGTACTCAACCTTTCACAGATGCGACTCCGCTTCTGCGGCTCTTGCATCACATCTACGACTACAGGCCCTCATGACTCAAACCATACCTCTGACCCATTTCTCACTTCTATAGGGCCGCACATGCAGGCTTCCCATCGCAGGTGCAAAAATACGGGAACCAGCCAACTTCAAATTTTTCCCAAGTCAAAATTTTCATCCGTTAAGCACCCGAGACTCCCGGGACCTCAACCAAACATACCAACCAGTGATAGTACATCATACAAACATAGTCATGCCCTAAATCACATTGCATAGTGAAAAATTAACGAATCCCTCTCCAATCAAAACTTAATGAACTTAAAATATCAAAATTCTACAATCGATGTCGAAATCGACTATACTACGTTCGATTGATAGCAAATTATGCACACGTCATATTGTAACAACTCGAGTTGTTATCTCATGATTTACCAATCCTTTTTCCCCATTTTTTATTCTTTATGCTTTATTATCCATGTTTTGTGGTGTCAGGTTGGTCGGATCGATTCTTGAGTGATTTTCATAAAGTTTGAGACACTCAGTCTCTTCTAAGAAGGTTTAAGTTGAAAAAGTCAATCGGATGCCAACTTATGTGTTAGAGGGTTCAGGTGTGAGTTTTGATGCTTTGGTTAGCTTTTGGGAGGTGATTTATGACTTAGGAGTGTGATCGAAATGGTTTTTGGAGGTCCGGAGTAGAATTAGGCTTGAATTGGCGAAGTTGATATTTTGGCAATTTTTGGTTGAAAGATGAGATTTGATATAAGGGCCATAATGGAATTCAAAGAGTAGCAATAGCTTTTTGTGTTATTTGAGATGTGTATGCAAACTTTCAGGTCATTTAGACGTGGTTTGGTTGGGTGTTTAATAAAAAAGTGTATTTCGGAAGATTTTAAAAACTTAGGCTTGAATCCGATGTGTTTTGGATGATTTGATGTTGTTGGAGATATTTTGATGATTGGAACAAGTCTGAATAAGGTATTAGGATGTATTGGTGCCTTTGGTTGAGGTCCCATGGGCCTCTTGTGAGTTTCGCGTGTCCATTCAGATCATTTGAGAGTTCAGAAAAATTGAAGATTTTGAGTTCCAGCAATTGCAGACATTTTGGTCTTCGCGTTCGTGAAGAGTCTACTGAGGGAGGTAGAAGTTTGGTCTTCGCATTCACAAGGCAGGTGCCATATTCGCGAAGGGTTGCGAAGCTGTGCATCGCGTTCGCGACTTGGTCTTCACAATCGCGTAGAGGAAGTTGGGTCTGTTGGGTTCAAGGTCATTTGCTCATCGCTCTCGCGGAAGGTGGAGCACATTCTCAAAGTGGATGGTCGAGGAAGAATTGCATTCGCATTTGTCAGGTCGCGTTCACATAGGGAAAATATTGGTCAATGCGAGTTTGTACTTAGCGAATGCGAGGGTTTGACCGAGTTAGCGAAGAAGGAAAATAAGGCCTGGGCAAAATAATTTTGTGTCATCTTGTCCGCGATTTTAAGGCTTATTTCACCCATAGCTGCTTGTTTTTGGAGATTTTTGAAGGAAATTGAAGAGGGATTCATGGGGAGTTGTTAGATTGTTGGACTAAAAGGTCTATTATTATGTGAATTCCACCTTGAAAATCATGAAAGTTAAGCCTAAAATTGAAGAACCAGCCTTGAGAAATTTGTCTTTTGAATTGGGATTTGAAGAACCATTTGAGGTTGGATTAGAGAGATTTTGATATGTATGAACTCGTGGAAAGATAAGGAATCTAATGATATGAAAATTTATGAGATTCAAGATGTGGGACCGTGGCTCGGGTTTTACTAATTTCGGAATTTGTTCCCTTTATCGATTATTTTCGCATTTTAATGCCCTCGTTCTGATTTTTGATAGATTTGATAGGCGTAGAGGCCAATTTGAGGGACAAAGGTTCTGCGAGCTAGAGATTTAGCTTGGTGTATGGACGTTATTGGACCAATTGAGCCAGCCGCATCAAATGGGCACAGGTTCATCCTGATGGCGATCGATTACTTTACCAAATGGGTTGAAGCAGCATCATACAAGGAAGTCACCAAGAAGTTAGTTGAAGATTTCGTCTGAGATCGTATGGCTTGTGAGTTACACTTGTGTGGTGACATCTTGTGAAAAGGTTGAGGATCATGTGATTGAAAGAATTCCTGAATGGTGAAACCGAAAATATTGTGGTAACAACATATTGTTGGTTATGGACATCCATTGTGGTAACTCGGATTATGAACAAATTGATGAACATGAGGAAATTGTTGTTGCTAGTTGTGGAAATACTATACCCCTTGTTGTGGATTATATCATAACAATGTGCTTTAGTTGATTTGTTGTATTTGTTGATGTGTTGTATGTTGATTGTGAACTGAAACAGTCAAGCGGGGTCAGGTTGCGCGCCGTAACACGATGAAATAAGGTGTGGGTTGGGGCGATAAGGGTGGCCGAGGTAATAAGGGTGGAAAAAGTGATCCAATATCACTATTGAAATGAACAGAAATTATGAAATGATAAATGTGAAATTGTGAAAGGAGACAGCAGGAGAATTTATAACCTGTGGGGCAGTATTGCCCATTTGTTTGATTAATTGTATCATTTGTTGTGAAATGCTTGGTATTACTCCATGGTTGTGCTATTGTTGTTCAACATTATACTTGTATATGTATTTTTTGCTTGAGTTTTCTTGGGACAGAGTATGTTCATACATGCAAGTACAATTCAAATATACTGACGTCCCTTTTTGGCGAGGGCAATACATTCGTATTATGATTGTAGGTAGATCCGCTGAAGGCACTGCAGCCCACCGTTCGTAGCTCCTCCTACTTTCTTATCGGCAGTGTTAGTACTTGGTGAGCCCCTCTCCTTCTTGGGACCTGCGTGGTTCAGGACACCTCAGTTAATGTAATAATAGTATCGTGATGTCATTGCAAAGGTATAGTTGGGGCTTTGTCTCCAGCAAGTGTTATATTGTCTTTCTCTTAGAGGCTCCGTAGACAGTGTCATGTGGGTTAGAACTTATGTACATAGGTGTATGTTTTGGGCGTTGTAATTTTGTAAACCACATTCCCTGTTAATCATAACATGTGTTTTGTAAATGATGTGCCCTGTTAATCATAATGTGTGTTTGGCAAAAGATGTTCCCTGTTAGTCATAATATTTCCTTATAAAAGAAAATCCATATTTACTTTCAATTGCATTTGGTATCTTTTGGCTAATTAACAATGAATAATGTGGGGTAACGCGTGGGAAATAGGAAAGGCACCCAGTTCCACTTGACAAGGGATACCCGGTTGAGTGTCGGTCATGTCCCTCGGATGTGGGGCGTGAAAAACTTGGTATCAGAGTCTAAGGCTTAAAGAGTCCTATGATGTCTCGGAACCATGCCTAGTAGAGCCCTTCTTAACGGTGTGTTGCCGACCACATCAATAAGTTGGGGGCTACACGGGCATTTAGGAATCAATTCCCATCTTGTTATTCCAGTTCGTGCGATGAAGTAACGATGTCTCTAATTCACGCTTTACTTCGAATTTTCAGAAATGGCACCTAAGAAGAAAGCTAGACTTGGCCTAGGGGCCAACGCCACTTCCAGTGCGGCTGTGGATCATGTGACGACTGCCACGAGTGAGAGTGATTCCCCAGTTCTGAATTTGCCTGCTCTATCCACTCCTAATCCAAGCAATCATGTTCCAGCGGCGGCCGAGGGTGCCACTATCTCTCCTGCCAATGCTCCTAATCCTGATGTTGCCCCAGTTTCCGATCCCGAGATTTTTTATGGAGACCTTAGGGGAGCCATCCGTATGTTGACCAAGTTAGTGGCCGCCCAGGCCTAGAGATTTCATGATGCCCATGTGTCCTCCAGTGGACAGGGGGATTCCTCCGGCTCCAAATTTCATCAGTTTCTGCGATTGTCCCCTCCAGAGTTCTCAGTCACAGACCCAGAAGCCGATCCGCAGGATTTCCTTGATGGGATGTACAAGACCTGTCGAGTGATGAAGGCAACAGAGGTAGATGGGGTAGAATTAGCTTCATACAGGTTGAAGGGTGGGACGCATTCGTGGTTTGAGATGTGGGAGGATTCATGTGAGGAGGGGAGGCCTCCAGCTAGATGAGATGAGTTTGTAGATGCCTTTATGGACCACTTATTGCTTGCCGAGACCATGGAATCTCGTGCCACCGAGTTGAGGTTATTAAGCAGGGTAGTATTAGTGTTTGTGAGTATCATATGGATTTCGAGAGGTTTTCCAAGTATTCTCCTCAAATGGTGTCGACTATGGAGGCTATAGTTCGACGATTCGTTCAAGGTCTTAGTCGATTGGTGGTAAATGAGGTTGCTACAGCGGCTTTGCATTCAGACATGAACTATGGGAAGATTGTGGGCTTTGCTTAGGCCACAGAGGCCAGAAAGTTGAAGATTTGGGCAGACAAGGAGAGTAGCAGCAGGGCCCGATCTATGGGTCACTCGGGGAGGTCAGCTCTAGGGAGCGGGCCATCAGGACCATCTCAGTCTTATGCTCAGTCCTCAGCTAGTGCACCGCCATCTGTGCACTGTTACCAGCAGAGTAACACTTCAGGGCCAGATCCTGACATCAGGAGGGGTTCCGCTAGTTTAGTCATTCGAGGATGAGACCTCGGCAACAGTGAGGTATATGTCCCAAGTGTGGGAGATTTCATGCGGAGGCCTATTACTTGGATGCTCCGGTGTGTTACAATTGTGGGGTGAGAGGTCACATACAGCAGGACTACCGTATAACGAGACAGGGCACGGGTAGGGGACTTGCTCAGCCATCCAGTTCATCAATTGCTACGTCATCAATGCGCACTCCATCCCCATCAGAGTATGATGCAGCCAGAGGTGGAGCTCGTGGTAGGGGCGGACCCAACAGGTTTTATGCAATTAGTGACCGTCAGAGTGTTGAGGCTTCCCCAGATGTTGTTTCAGGTATCCTATCTGTCCATACCATTTATTTCTATGATCTTATTGATCCGGGGTATTCTTTTTCCTATGTCACTCCATTTGTTGCTTCGAGTCTCGGGATTGAACCCGAGCACCTTCTTGAGTCGTTCTCTGTATCGACTTCGGTTGGTGATTCTATTATAGCCGCGCGGGTCTGTAGGAATTTTCTTGTTATGGTAGGTAATAGTGTTACCACGTCCGACCTTATCGGGCTTGGGATGGTGTATTTTGATGTAATCATGGGGATGGATTGGCTCTATTCGTGCTTTTCTAAACTTGATTACCGGACGAGAGTCAAGAGACTCGAGTTCCCTAATGAGCTGGTTATTGAAAGGAAGGGAAATGGTGTTCTGTCGAGGGGTAGATTTATTTCCTACCTCAAGGCTTCGAAGATGATCAGAAAGGGGTGCATCTATAATTTTGGTCCGAGTGACGGACACCACTCCACAAGTACCTGCCCCCTAATCCGTGCCAGTTTTGAATGAGTATCTTGAGGTATTTCCAGATGATCTTCCAGGAATTCCGCCAAATAGGGAGATTGATTTCGGGATTGATATATTGCAAGATACCCAACCAATATCCATTCCACCATACAGAATGGCGCCAACAGAGTTGCAAGAGTTAAAAGAGAAGTTGAAGGATCTACTAGAGAAGGGGTTTATCCGGCCAAGTGTGTTGCCGTGGGGTGCTCCGGTTCTATTTTTCAGAAAGAAGGATGTGACGCTTCGGATGTGCATCTACTATAGGCAGCTTAATGAAGTCACCATCAAGAATAATTACCCTTTGCCTCGGATAGATGATTTGTTTGACCAATTGCAGGGTGCAAGTTTCTTCTCCAAAATTTATTTTCGGTCCAGGTATCACCAATTGAAGATCAGAGAGCAAGAGATTCGAAAGACCTCTTTCAGAACTCGTTATGGCCACTTTGAATTCGGTCATGTCTTTTGGGCTAACCAACGCCCGGCGGCTTATATGGACCTTATGAATTAGGTCTTCAAGTCATTCTTAGACTCCTTAGTGATTGTTTTCATTGACGACATCCTCGTATATTCGCGGAACAGGGAGGATCATGCAAGCCACCTTAGAGCAGCTTTGTAGACTCTACATCAGCACTAATTGTATGCCAAGTTTTCCAAATGTGAATTTTGGTTGGAATCTATCGCTTTTCTGGGTCATGTTTCCAATTAGGGGATTCGGGTGGACCCCCAAAAGATAGCAGCGGTGAAGGATTGGCCTAGGCCCACGACCCCGACGGAGATCCTTAGCTTTTTGGGATTGGCAGGGTATTATAGGAGGTTTGTAAAGGAATTCTCCACCCTCGCCTCCCCTTTGACAAAATTGACGGAGAAATCAGCCACATTCCAATTGCCAGATGCTTGTGAGAAAAGTTTCTAGGAATTGAAGACAAGGTTGACTTCGGCACCAGTATTGGCCTTGCCAGAAGGCACAGGGGTTTTTCTGGTTTCTTGTAATGCCACCAGAGTCGGTTTAGGGTGTGTACTGATGCAATACGGAAGGTCACAATATATGATTCCAGGCAACTCAAGAATCATAAGAAGAATTATCCGACGCGCGATTTCAAGCTCGCAGCAGTTGTGTTTGCCTTGAAAATATGGCGGCATTATCTTTTTGGGCTTCATGTAGAGGTATTCTCATACCACAAGAGTCTCCACTATTTGTTCAAGCAGAATGAACTGAATTTGAGGCAGTGGCGATGGCTAGAATTGCTTAAGGATTATGATATGGACATCTTGTACCTTCCAGGGAAGGCAAACGTGGTGGAGGATGCCCTCAGTCAGAAATCAATGGGTAGCTTGGCTCACTTGAGAGCGGATCAGAGGCTCCTAGTTTGAGAGGTACACCAGCTGGCCAACCTTGGGGTTTGTATCTTGGCCCCGAATGAGGAGGAACTCATGGTGCATAATACAGCAGAATTGTCGCTCGTTGTGGGGGTTAAAGAAAAGCAGTTTATTGATCCATCATTGGCACAATTGAAAGAGGCAGCTCTAAGTAACGAAATTTCAGCATTTTCACTCGGCAGCAATGATGGTGTGCCACGGTGCCATGACAGGTTATATGTCCCGGATGTGGATAATCTTCGGGAGAGGGTAATGGTAGAGGCTCATCATTCAAAGTAATCAGTGCACCCAGGCTCTACAAAGATGTATCATGATCTCAAGGATATCTATTGGTGGAGTGGTATGAAGAAGAGTGTGGCAGACTTCGTCTCTAAGTGTCCGATTTTCCAGCATGTGAAGGCCGAGCTTCAGCGTCCGGGAGGGTTGAACCAGCTTATAGAAATACCGACGTGGAAATGGGAAATGATCAATATGGACTTCGTGACAAGACTACCCCGTACTCAACACATGTTCGACTCAATTTGGGTAATAGTGGATCGACTCACCAAATTAGCTCACTTTTTGCCTGTCAAGTGCACTGATACTGCGGAACAATATGCTTGGTTGTATATCAAGGAGATAGTGAGGATTCATAGTACGCCTCTTTCTATTATTTCAGATCGAGGATCTCAGTTTACAGCTAACTTTTGGAGGAAATTTTAGCAAGGTTTGGTACTCAAGTTAATCTAGTACAACTTTTCATCCGCAGACCGATGGCCAAGCAGAGCGGACTATTCAGACGCTTGAGGATATGTTGCGGGCATGAGTCTTGGACTTCAAAGGTAATTGGGATGATCACCTACCCCTTATAAAGTTTTCTTATAACAACAGCTTCCATGCTAGCATCCAGATGGCCTAATCTGAAGCATTGTACAGAAGAAGGTGTAGGTCCCCGATTGGGTGGTTCGAGGTCGGTGAAGCAGAATTAATAGGGCCAGATCTCGTGCATCAGGCCATGGAGAAGGTAAGAGTCATTCTGGAAAGGATAAAGACTGCTCCGAGTCACCAGAAATATTATGCGGACGTGTGTCGAAGGGAGTTGAAGTTTCATGAAGGAGATTGGGTATTCTTGAGGGTGTCCCCTATGAAAGTAGTCATGCACTTTGGGAAGAAGGGAAAACTAAGTCGTAGGTTTGTCGTGCCTTATCAAATTACTCAATGGATTGGTCAAGTTGCGTATAGGATGGAATTGCCCCCTGAAATGTCCTTGGTGCACCCGGTGTTCCATGTATCCATGTTGAGGAAATTTGTGGGTGATCCGTCAAAAATCGGGCCAGTTAAAGACATCAAGGTTACATATGAGTTATCATATGAGGATATTTCAGTTGCTATTATGGATAGACAAATCCGAAAGTTGTAGAACAAGGATATTGCTTCAGTTAAGATGCTGTGGCGAAACGAACAAGTCAAGGAAGCCATATGGGAAGCTGAAGATGAGATGAAGATAAGATACCCCCATTTATTTGAGCAAGTCTAGAAATGATCGTGTGAATCTTCTCCCTAGGAGAATTTTTGTTGTGTCCCTATGTAGATGTAAGAAACATCCCTTATTTTGCCAAGTGCCTTATTATTGTAGTTCCTTCAAGTTGTGCCCAAAACTGATGTGTTGTGATTGTTTGAGAAATGTGCAGTCCTTTTATGTAATGAAAGTTTTGTACTCTCATGGTAAGGTAATGTAAGGAAATAATGATTAATTTTGCATAGATAGGAAGTGCCAAAGTGTTATACTTGTGTGATGATTAATTTTAGCATGGAGGAATTGTATTGGAGTGATTAACTATATTGTACCCTTGTGATAGGTAAATGGATTTGATAGTACAGACGATTAATGCTTAATTTAATTACATGTAGTGTGCCAAAAGGGTTAAGATTTTATCGAGAGATTGAATATGTGTAAATATGAGGATCATGATTTTATAACTGTTAGACAGGTAGCAAGTTTGTGTAATAGTGCTTGAAAATATGTTTTGGGGGCTCTTTGACAAGTGATTATGTCCATATTACAAAGGAAACTCTGGCAAATTTTTTTTTTTACAAACTTGAAAGTTAATAAAAGCGTAGGAACTTGCATATCATGTTTTCAAACTCATTGGTTCCCAAGTCCTCATTCGAGGACGAATGATATTAAGCGGGGGTGGATGTAAGGCCCCTTGAAAGCGAGTGCTCAAATGCTAGCAGCTCATAGATTCGAGTCTACCTACGTGGATCCAATTCTTTTTACTATTTTGCACTTGAAATTTGAAATCAAAATTTTTCCAGAAAAGGTCCAATCTGCGGTCCAGAATGCGGTCGCAGATCTGAAATGCGGACCACATTTCTGCCGCAGAGGTTTCCAGAGAGCAACTAATTTTTTTTTTAAAATGTGGTCTGTTCTGCGGTGCATTCTGCGACTGCAGAACACGAATGCGTACCGCATTTTCATGTATTCCCAACACAAGGAGATCCAAAATTTGGGACCAATCTGCGGTCCATTCTACGGACCGCATGTCGGTTCTGCGATTGCAGATCGAGCTCACCTAATTATTTTTCTAATACTATAAGCCTGACCCCTCTTTTAATAAAACACCCCATCCCTCATTTTTTAAACATTTTCTGAAACAGAAAAAGAGAGAGGAATAGAGGGTTGTAGAGAGAGAAGGCTATTTCTTCATCAATCGATACTTTAAAATCATTGGAGCCCGGGGAATTTTGGTGCATTGTCTTCACTTCTGCGTGCATGTCTTCAAAACCCTAAAATCTTGCAAAAAGGAAATTTGTTTAGTAAATTGTGAATTCCTATTCTATGTCCTATATATTAATCATGAAGTAGATTGACCCGTCTTGGTTGCTTGGTGAATTGGAGTGGAAGTTAGAAAGAGGTATTCAATTCCAGGTATGTATGGCTAAGTGTGATCCTTGTGAAATCGCCTTGTGTTGACACGTGATATAACTTGATATCCATGTGGGGAATTATTGTGAAACTCTTGTGATTTACACTTGTGTTGTGACATCTTGTGGCAAAGGTTGATGATCATGTGATTGAAATAATTCCTTAATGGTGAAGCCGGAACTATTGTGGTAACAATATATGGTTGGTTATGGCCATCCATTGTGGTAACTCGAATTGTGAACAAATTGATGAACATCAGGAAATTGTTGTTGCTAGTTGTGGAAATACTTTACTCCTTGTTGTGGATTATATCTTAACAATGTGCGTTAGTTGATTTGTTGTATTTGTTGATGTGTTGTATGTTGATTGTGAACTAAAAGTATCAGGCGGGGTCGGGTTGCGCACTGCAACACGATGAAATAATGTGTGGGTTGGGGCGATAAGGGTGGCCGAGGTAATAAGGGCGGACAAGGTAATAAGGGTGGAAAAATTGATCCAATATCACTATTGAAATGAACAGAAATTATGAAATTATAAATGTGAAATTGTTAAAGGAGACAGTAGGGGATTTTGTAACATGTAGGGCACTGATTGCCCTTTTGTTTGACTAATTGTATCATTTTTTGTGAAATGCTTCGTTGTTGTTCCATGGTTGTGCTATTGTTGTTAAGCTTTACACGTGTATATGTATTTTCGGCTTGAGTTTACTTGGGACAGAGTTTGTTCATACATGCCAGTACCATTCAAAGTACTGACGTCCCTTTTGCCGGGGGCGCTACATTCGTGTTATGATTGTAGGTGGATCCCCTGCAGGCACTCCAGCCCACCATTCGTAGCTCCTCCTCCTTCCTTATCGGCATTGCAAAGGTATAGCCGAGGCCTTGTCACCGGCAAGTGTTGTATTATCTTTCTCTTAGAGGCTCCATTGACAGTGTCATGTGGGTTAGAACTTATGTATATAGGTGTATGTTTTGGGCGTTGTAAGTTTGGACACCACCTTTCTTGTTGATAATAATGTGTGTTTTGTAAAAAATATTCCCTACTAATCATAAGGTATGTTTGGAAAAAGATATTCCCTGTTAATCGTAATATGCCCTTATAAAAGTGAATCCATATTTACTTTCAATAGGATTTGGTATGTTTTGGCTAATTAACAACGAATAATGTGGGGTTACGCGTGGGGAATAGGAAAGGCACTCAGGTCCACTCGACCGGGGATACCCGATTGAGTGCCGGTCATGTCCCTCGGATTTGGGGCATGACACAGAATCAATCATCACCGACAATGGCTCTAACCTCAATAGCGACCTAATGAAAGAAATGTGTGAAACGTTTAAGACCAGCATAAGAACTCTACGTCTTACAGACCTCAGATGAACGGAGCTGTTGAATCAGCCAATAAGAACATCAAGAAGAAGGAAAATGATTGCAAAGCACAAGCAGTGGCATGAGAGATTCTCGTTCGCTTTATTGGGTTACAACACCACGATCCTCACGTCAACCGGGGCCACTCCTTACATGCTGGTTTATGGAACAGATGCGGTCATTCCCGCTGAAGTAGAAATTCCATCCTTAATTGTCATGCAAGAAGTAGAATTAGATGATGGAGAATGGGTTAAAAGTCGCTACGAGCAGTTAGCCCTCATCGACGGGAAGAGAACGGATGCTGTCTTTCATGGTCAATTATATCGGATCAGAATGTCCAGAGCCTTCAATAAGAGACTTCGACCAAGGAAGTATACACCGGGGCAGCTGGTGTTGAAGAAGATATTTCCACATCAAGATGAAGCCAAAGCAAAATTCTCTCCCAACTGGCAGGGTCCATACATGGTTCATCGGGTTCGGACTAGAGGAGCCCTTATTCTCGTAGAAATGGACAGAGAAATTAGGCCGAAGCTTATCAACTTGGACACAGTGAAGAGATACTAGATTTGATCATTATGCTTTCCTTTATAATGTAATTTGAACTATGTGTTTGATACTACGCTTAACGCTAGAGGGGGTGAATAGCGTTATAATAAAAATTAGCGTAAACTTGCGGAATTTAAAAATTGCAGGAAATAAATAAGTACGATAAGTAAATAAATTAGAACAAACGCACCGATGTATCCTGGTTCACCACAACCCGTGGCTAGTCCAGTCCCCGAGAGACTCTCTCGAGATTTCCACTAACTTGTTAAGCTTATGGGTGCTCAACAAACCGTTACAACTTGAGGACACAAGCCTCAACAACCTTTGCTCGGAGATACAACACTCCAAGACTTCAACCAAGGAAACACAAGTTCCTTCTTACAACACAAGGGACTAACACATCCCTTCAAGTGTACAAAAACACTTAGCACTCAAACAAGACACTCCTTTAAGAGTAGATATGAGTAAAAAGAATACGCTCAAGATCGCAACAACTTTCGACAATAATTTGGCTCTCAAAAGCTTATGTAATGAATATAAAATGATAAGCAATAAAGTATGCAAGCTTTAACAATTGTATGATCAGTTGTTGTGTTTAGAAGACTGAATTGAAGCTGTATTTATAGTTGAAAAACCTTGTATTACCGTTGCCTAATTGCCAATTAAGAGTTGCTGATTTTACTCTGTGACAATCGATTGTCAAATTACCACAATCGATTGTTTGCCAGTTCTTCCAAAAATCAATCCCAGATTTTACGCATAACAATCGATTATTTAAGATCAATAATCGATTACTGGCAACGTTCAAAATATCATTTCCAGATTTTACTTAAAACAATCGATTGTCAGAAATCTACAATCGATTACTCAGCAACGTTCAAAAAATCCTTTCCAGATTTTAATTAAAACAATCGATTATAGGAAATCAATAATCGATTACCTGACGGTATTTGAAAACATTTTGGCAACGGTCAGTTATACAATCGATTATATTAAGTTAACAATCGATTATATATCAGTCTTGAAAAATCAATTTAGACACTACCTCTTGACAATCGATTGTTATAGGTTCACAATCGATTATTTAATAACTTTGAAAAAGTCTGGAAGACACTGCCTCAACACAATCGATTAAATTAGAAAAATGGGGCGGGGCGGGAGTTATTCAGTTTGTGTAGGGGCGTAATCTAGGGTTTAAGGGTGATTCGGGTGAATATTTTGGGTTCAATGCAAATTCTGCCACAGCTGAACCAAACAAAATTTTCCCTTTTCAATCCTTCTTTTCGTTTTATTTGTTTTTTCTTAATTTTAACTTATTTAATTAACTAAAAAACCTAAGTCAAAGAAATAATTTTTAAAATTAGATATTTTTTTATTTTTAACATAAAGATAATTAATTAACTCAAAGATTATAAAAAAAATACTAATTTGAGACTAAAAAGTTAATAATATAAAATAGCTAATATTTTGATTTTTTTTGTCTATTAATGTAATTAATTAACAACTTATACCTAAAAATATAGATGATAACCTAACAATGCATGCATGAAATTTGAACATTTTATGGTATTTCCTATAATTTTTTCAAATATAAGAACATGCACAAAAATATAACTAAATGCAAACAATTACTATAAATTCCGAAAAAATAAACACTCAAAAGAAAGCCCACTTGTGACTTTTGTAAGAATATTATTATTCTGGCAAAAGTTACGTGCTCACAATCAAGGTAATGACATATGCTAATGTAGTTCAAACAAAGGAAAAAAGTTAAGACTTTGTGAAAAATGGTGTGTTACAAAAAAAATATGTCATGTACGCACTCATCACCTCACATACACCGCACTCATATATCATACAATACCAAAATCCTAAAGAAAATTCCCCCACACAAGGTTAGGCAAGCTACTTACATCAAAGCAAGCTTAAATCAATACGAAATCACACTCTTGCTACAAATATCCAATTCTGAGTGGCCCAAATTGAATTAAACCAATTACATAACGTAAATATAGATACAAACACCTAATTTAACTAATGAAATCAAAGCTAAGGCAGGAAAATAGAAAAAGTCCGAAATCCTCCTCGGGCCCACGTCTCGAATTCTTTAATTAGATGAAGAATTCAACCATAGATTAATGTAATAAGATCAAAATCGAGTTAAAATTAGTTACCCAATATCTGTCCTTCAAAATCCCTTGAGAAATCGCATTCCACCGAGCTCCAAATTTAATTTTGTGTTATGAAATTTCAAATCCTCTTTTCTTCCTAGCGATTTCTGCTTCTGCGATCCCGGACCGCATTTGCGGTCCCGCTTTTGCGACTAGAGCTCCGCACTTGTGGAAATTGATTAACTCCACAAACATTTCACCTGCGCTCAATCCTCCCAAAATGTGGCTCCGCTTCTGCGCCTCTTGTTTTGCATGTGCAACCACTGGCCCTCATGCCTCAAACTGCACCTACAACCCCTTGTAGATGCCCTTTTTCCCTCCTTTCTAAAAAGAATAGGCGAAATCGAGTTTACGACATTATGGACAGAAAAACTCTTATTCCCTTTTGAGGAATTGGGTTATAGAATTTGAAGAGTCACCACCTAATGATTATAGTGCATTAGGACACTTTTAAAGAAGAGAAGATGATTTTGAAGGAAAACCAGAGTTCGTGTAAGGGCTTGAGATCTCAAGGGGAAGGTGTTAGGCACCCCTCAAGATCTACTAGTGTGCCCGAGCATGCTTAATTATGAAATTGGAAGAAATAGAAGGAAACAAGTAAGGTTTGCTCATAGTAGTTACAAAAAACTTTTAAAACTTTGCAAATAAAAGGAAGAATAGATAGTCTTTAGAAAATGAGTTGATGCGGAGAAATGAAAACACTTATGAAGAAAACATTACAAAAGAAAAGAAAGGAGGTCCTAGGTTTAAATACAATATGGATCACATCAATGCAATACCCAATAATCACTCCTCAGAAAGGGGTCGTACGAGATATTAGCACACCGGTCATCATATCGATATTCTACCCTTCTCGACCCATAAAGGTATTTAAGCGAGATCAATCTCGTTTACTTATTTCATGCTAGTACCCGTCCCAAACTATCTGTCCCGGGGTATTAGGACTTCTAATCCTAAAAGGGAAGGAAAGGGGTAGGGGAATATATGGTGTTTAAAAGGACAAAATACCATTGGCGACAACCAAAAGAAATAGCAAGTAATGGCGAATAAACAAACACACAAGGCTCACACAAAATCACATAAGTCACATAGCATCTAGTTTAGCATGCCTTGCACATACTTATTTGGTCTTTATATTTCAAACTTAAGCGACGGATTAGTTTAACACATAGAGTCGGATAAAAAGTCTGTATTAGGCAACCCGGATCCAATTGTCACAAATTGAGTTGTTTTAAATAGGTTATTGATTACGAACCTAATGCAGAAGAGTTTGAAATAGGAGATTGTAAATTGCAGAAGTTCAGAGATGGCTTTGAAATCAGCAGAATGAAATACATTAGAGTTATGAAGAAGAGTTTCGAAAGTGAAAATCCTTTAAAAGCAAGAATGAGCTAAAGATTGTTTTGAAATAGAAGTTTCATGAGATCAATAAAAATTCAGGCAGAAGGTTGAAAACCGTTTCAAAATAAGATGCAAAATTAGAAAATTTAAGGGCATTGCAGACTTGTAAGAGTTTTTGAAATAAACAGGTTTGGACGATTTTTGTTGAAAAAAACCAATTGCCAAATTATTATCAATACAGATTTAGACGAGCTTGAACCCCTATAGACAGGATATCTATGCCTTGATTTTTAAGGCTCGTTACAATTATTAAACCGGTAAGAAATGGGTATTTGATTGTCCTACAGTTTGCCTAGCGTTCATGCATTTCCTATACACATGATTTCTATATGCAACTGGTTGTTTGATTATTAGGTGCTATGGACAGGATTTCTAATGATTGAGTTAATAAATGTTAAAAACATATAGACATGATCTCTAGGTGATTGAAGAATTAAACCTATAAGCATGATTTCTAAGTGACTGAATAACAAACATTGGTCACATAGGCATGGTATCTACCCTTTTGTGCAATAAAGTAAACCCCTCCCATACCCTTTAGTAATACACCCCAAAATCTTTTACAAGATTATTAAAGAAACAAAGGAAAGAAAAAAATTGAGAATATATCACATCCTACAGCTTGATCCGAGAAGCCTATTCAATCTTAATATCCAATAACAAGGAATTCCAGGGTCCCAGAGCATGGCTTACCAAAGGGGGGCAGAACATAGAACAAGGAATGAGTGCAAAGTGAGAGTGGATCCATAACAGAGGGTGGTCATACCCAGCCATGGGCATGGACTGGCACACCCCTGACCCTTTGCTTGGTCCAAGCAAATAAAGAGCAGACATTAGAAGTCAAACTTGGGTCTGGATGGTGATTAGGACACCGCCAGACCTGAGTTAAGGCTCATGACATAAGGGGTAAAGGGAATGGGGAATTGACTTGAGCAGAGGTTCAAGAGAGAACCTGATTGTGAGTCATTAGTGGAAATAATAGAATACCAACATGAATCAAGAAAGCATTTACAGAAACATGCAGAAAGCAAGAAGGCATAACAAACTTGAAGGTGCAGAATATGATGAAAGAGAGCATGACAGACAGAATGGAGAATGCATAACAGAAGAAGGATAATAAACACATAGTCAGGGGGGTAGTATTTAACTAGGAAGACATACCAGATACAATTTTTAGAACAGCAGAACAACAATACCAAGTAAACATCCAGAGAGTGAGCAGGAGCTAACTCAGAAACTTCAAGCACTTGAGAAATCAAAGGAACTCAAAGAAAGATCTCACAGTAATGAGAAGAGGAGCAGGGTGCTCAGTAGAGAAAGCAGTAGAAGTAGCAGAGAAAGCAGTAGTAGAGAAAGCAGCAGTGGAGTTAATACTAATTTTTATTAAGGAAGGGGTGCTTGATTGTAAAGGTTGTTATTCCAAAAGTGTGCAGAAAGAGCAGTGTGAGGATGGTGTCTAAGAGCAGAAGGGTAGTCCCCTTTTATAGTGCAAAAAACGAGTAAGCAGAAGGTAAGAAATAATTTTCAGTCAAACACATAAGGATCTCCCCTAGTATAAGGGATTTGATTTCAAACGGGATGAGACAATTAAGGAAAGAAAGAAAAAATAATTAAAAGATTTTCAGAGTAGCATAACAAAGGTAAGTACACTAAGATTAATTAAGGCAAGAATCCAATTATTTTGAAAAGATAAGGAAAGTAAATAAATCAAACAGCCTGTAAATTGAAAACCTTGCTCGAATGAACTTAGTCATAAAAGGGAGAGGAAAAGGTTTAATTTGGAAAATCAGTAACAATCAATCGAGCCTTAGTAAAGGGAAATTGGAATTAATTACAAGTTGCGAAATCCTTTTGAAAGGAAAAGCTTTTATATATAAAGCACATAAGTGTCAAACAAGATAAGAAAGACTGGCATAGAAAGTTCCAAATCAGAAGCAAACGATTCCAGTCTAGTCTAACGTAGAACCCTAGTTCAAATTCAAAGAACAAAAACTCGCAGGAACCCCAAACCCTAGGGTTTTGAATTCGAGTAGGGTACAGAAATTAGGGGCAAGCCCTTGAAAAAGACTCATAGAGTCTCATGAAGAAGCACACAGATACAATAGCAAGTTTGAAGCAACATAGTGAGAAAATCATAAAGAACAAGTTTAATAAAAGCTCAGAACTCAAGCAAGTTCAGGAGAGAAAAAAGGTGACATAGCACTTTAGTGAAAGTTGATGGAATAGGTTTAGAACTCAAACAAACTCAATAAGAAAACAAATATTAAAGGGGTACATATAAGATAGACACGTAAAGCATGATGTAGAAAACAAGTAGAAGAGATAACACAGCAGCACAAGTAGAAGAACATGCATATTAATGCCAAAACATAAAAACATAAAGGAAGATATGCACAAGAGAAAATACATAAGAACAAAGCATATACAGGCATATTCACATAAAGAAAGAAGAATTAGAAGAAGAAGAAGAAGAAGAAGAAGAAGAAGAAGAAGAAGAAACAGAAATCATTTTAAGAGGTTTTCTTTAAAACCCTATATTGAACAGACTAATTTTGAAAGAGACGATTGGGGAAAAGATTTAAAACCTCGAGTGTAACATAGATCTATCACAGATCTAAGAAAATAAAGAGAGAACCTCAAACAACTTTTAGGGTTTCTGAGAAACCCTAGTGACGAGAACCTCAAAAACCTCAAACAACCACGATTCGGGGCGAAGGGGAGAGAGCACATGCCATTCATGGCTTGATAATCCATGGACGCCAGTGGAATTTGGTCGGAGAAGACGATATGGGGCGGCTAGGGTTTGAGTATTAAAGAGAGTTCAAGAGAAATCAGGGGGTTCAAAGGCGGCTGTTGAAAGAAAATGTATTGGGCTTGGGGGTTTGGTAAAATAAAAAAGGGAAAGGGCGTGTTTGGGCCATTGATCAAAATGATCAATAGCCTGGATTAAAAGGTAACTGGGCGGGTGAGATAAATGGGTTATTGGGTTGGGTTAAACGGGCTTGAAATTGGATGAATATTAGGCTAAAATTGAAATGTAAATGAGGCTACAATTGAAACGAACTAGGACTACATTTTAAATAGCTAGTTTTTCCCTTTTATTTTACAAAAATAGTAAAAATAATTTTAAAAGAAAATTAAAGATGTTGAACCAATTAATAATATATAAATATTAATCTAAAAATACTGAGATGATTTTATAATTATAAAATGTTGTTAATTATAAAATAGACTATAATTGTAATTACATGCAATTTAGCTTTAGAAATGTCAAATGAATTTGTAAAAATATGCAAAAAAAATCATCTTAATTATATTTTGGTGTAAATATGAGATGAAATACGTTTTTCCTAAAAAATAATAATTTTGGGAATAATTTTGGATTTTGTACTGGTAAAATAGACAAATAAATTGATTCTAAAAAAATTCTTAAAAATTGCGCAAAAATACCAAAACTTTTGTGCATGCTTATATATGCATGTATATGCTGTACAAAAATACGTAGAAAAAAATTTGGGTATCACACCCCTTCCACGCTTCTACGGGGCCACACCTGCAGGTTTCCCACCGCAGGTGCGAAAACACCAGAACCAGCCAACTTCAGATTTTGCTCAAGTCCAAATTTTCATCCGTAAAGCACCCGAAACTCACCCGAGGTACTCAGGACCTCAACTAAAGATACCAACCAATCCTAAAATATCATATGAACTTAGTAGAGCCCTCAATTCACATCAAGCAATGCTAAGATCACGAATCACTCCGCTCTCCAAACTTAACAAACTTCAAATATTAAAATTCTACAACTGATGTTGAAACCCACTAAACTATGTCTGATTGACCATAAATTTTGCACACAAGTGATATTTAGTACTATTGACATATTCCAACTTTTGAAATCAAATTCCGAGCCCGATATAAAAATTCTACTATCGGCCCGAAACTAAAAAAATTTAACTTTCGTCATTTCAAGCCTAAATGAGCTACAGATCTCAAAAACACAATCCGAACATGCCCCTAATCCCAAAATCACTCAACTGAGCTAACATAATTAACGAAATTCCATTCTAGAGTCATCTTTAAACTATTCCCACTATGGCACAAATTATAAGGCTTAAGTTCTCATTCAAGGACTAAGTGTCCCAAAGCACTCTGAAACTCAAAACGAATCATCCTGGCACATCACAATACCGGAAATAAATACGGGGAAAGCAGTTATTAGGGGATTGGGGCTCTAACTTTCAAAATGACCAGCCGGGGGATTACAGGCATGGCCCAGTCGCATTTGTATTTTCTTACTATCCAACTAGGACATCAACTCGAATTGTAGCATTTACAGCTGAAATATACGACTTAGTAACTCGCAGGAGGTTAATAAATGCATATGGAAGTCGATTTATAATATTTTGCATATAAATAATATTTTTAGCTTCTCATTCACATTTATTTATAAGATTGTCATAACCCAATTCCCAAATTCGGTCGTGATGGCGCCTCTCGTGAAGACAAGGCCAGCCAGACTGTTTTAAATAACCTTTTCAATGATATATATATATATATATATATATATATATATATATATATATATATATATATATGTGTGTGTGTGTGTGTGTGTGTGTGTGTGTGTGTGTGTGTGTGTGTGTGTGTGTGTGTGTGTGTGTGTGGATTAAACAGTTCAAGATAATTAATAAAATGATTTCGCGGAATACAACCCAACATAGCCCAAATTGGGGTGTCACAAATCACCAGCATCTAAGATGTAGGAACACAAATACAGAGTCAACTATATGTATATATATATATAATGAAATTTGAAGTTCCAGATGAAGTTCGATGTCGCGAACGCTGGCGGTCACCTTGCTCGCCTACAATATAAATACCTTCAGCCTGGTAACAACCCGTTATCGGGTTATCAATACCTACAACTGCACGCGAGGTGCAGGTAGTAGAGTGAGTACTTCCAACTCAGTGGTAATAAGAGTAAATAATGCTGAGAGGCAAGAAATCACGTAAGAGCACTACATCATGCTATAAAGTACAGTACAACCCTTTTTAGATCCAGTAGTTCCATGAAAATCCTTTATTAAAAATCTAAAATATAACGCTATCTCAAGAAGTAAAATAATTATGCCATAAAAACCATAAGGTATCAGATAATTCTCCATTTTGAAAATAGAGGAAATAACCAATTCAACAATTAAGCAATAATCACAAGTTTGCCCCTCGGCCTCAATATCAAACTCTCAGTATAGCATCAGCCCCACGGGCTCACTACCAACTCACCAGCACACAACATCAGCCCCTCCGGCTCACTCTCAACTCACCAGACACAAACAACGGCCTCTTGGGCCCACTCCCAACTCACCTGGTACCCTGGGCTCACTGGGGTGTGTACAGACTCCGGAGGGGCTCCTACAGCCCAAGCGCAACATCAATAGGCCTGAAAGACTTCACACATCACATACGAGGCCTGAAAGCCTCCTCATATAACACTCGAGGCCTGAAAGCCTCCTCACATAGCACTAGAGGCCTGAAGGCCTTCCCACATAGAACTCGAGGCCTGAAAGCCTCCTCGCATCCTTCAACAACTCCTCACAGGTGGCTCACGACCTCAATCAGTCCATTAAAAAGTCAGAAGCCTCTTGGGCTTCACTAAAAAAATAGTGCTCAGCTCATTGACATTTTATATATCATTTAAATCTCGAGTTGATTATAAACGTAGCTGAGTTCACAAAATAATATAATTCAATTGGACTAAATTCCATAATATTTCAATTCGTGAGGAAGAATTGTGATGTAAATTCACAAAAGATTTCAGATAATTGGCACAAAGCCCAAGTATGGAAATAAGCCCAAATCATGATAAAAATTAATAATTCTTTATCAAATACGTGGTAAAATCAACAACCGGGACGGACCAAGTCACAATCCCCAACGGTGCTCTACCCCACGCTCATACCTGGCGTGAAAGTCACCACAATACAGCACTATGATGCGCAAGTCCGGGGTTTCAAACCCTCAGGACATCTTTTACAAATATTACCTACCTCGAACCGGCGAAATCTCTAGCACGCGATGCCTTTGCCCCTCAAACCGGCCTCCATGCGCGTCAAATCTAACCAAAGTCACACAAATATCGATGAAGCTCGATTTCTAAAAGACGGGATTTTAGCTATACATATATGAAATTCGCCCCTTAATGATACTACAATGATCCAATATAGTTATGTAACTCCAATCTACAATACACCATCCAATAGGGCCAATATTAGTACTAGATCCCATAAATTATGCCATTTATGCATATTATCAAATGTCTTGTAGGCATAAATATTTACACCTCATAACTATAGCATTGGTTCCTCCAACTATCACCATTAACCAATAATTTATCCCACTATTATTCTTTAACAATTTATACTCCTAACATCACATGTACATGTGTGATCAACCATTCACACCCAAACCAACAAATATTCCATCAAATAAACATCTTTAAATTCCTACCATGTTTATGTATTCAAATTAGGAATTCATGGCCTCAAATCAACATGCCATAAGTTGTAATACTTGATTCATACTCATAATTCCATATTAAACCTATGTGTGTACGTATAAGGTGTAGGATTACCCCTTGTAGACCAAATTTTAAAAGTCAACTTTGGGGTGTTCTTGAGATTTTGAAGAAATCCTATGAAATCTAATAAAAATCATATTGTAACTACTGATTGTGAAGTGAAATCACCACAGAAACACACCTAATAACTCACCTTAGGTGTGCAATTGGGTGCCTTGGTCGAATTGGGGGTGTTGGCGAACCCTAAGTTTGAGAAATGACTCAATTTCTCTTATTTCCGGTCCTTAAAACACTTAAAAACGCTCCATCCGCGCATTTTCGCGTGGTGTTCACGCGTTGTTTGCGCGTTTTAGCTGATCATTCTGCCTCAGACACGCGAAACGCGCGTTTTCGCACGGTCTTCGCGTGCTCTGACACCTGACCAGAAAAAGTATCATAACCTTCTGTATACAATTCCAAATTACAAACGGTTTGTTGAGTTGGAAGCTAGACTAAGAGTGAGTTCTTGTTGTAAAAGAGAAAGGTGTTTGAGAAGACCATATCTTCTCATTGATTGTCGGGTTTGCTAAGTACCCTCAATCTTAGTGTGTGAAGTCTTGTGGTGCGGTATCCACGAGCAAGGTGAAGTCTTGAGGTGCAGTATCCTCGAGCAAGTTGAAGTCTTGTAGAGTGTAAATCTACGAGCAAGTGTAATGGTTTGTTAGGCACCCGTAAGATTAACGAGTTAGTGGAAACTCGAGAGAGTCTCTCGGGGACTGGACTAACCACTCGTTGTGGTGAACCAGGATAAATTCGGTGTGTTCTTTCCTTACTATTTTAATTACCGCATTTACTTTACTCCTGCAATTTTAATTGTGCAATATTTATCAATATTCTCGTGGCGCACTATTCACCCCCCCCTAGTGACGGGCATAAATCCTAACAAACGTCTGGTTAACGTTTACCAAATTGATCCTTTCTTAAAGAGACTAAGTGTCTCATTTCTTATAAAATAATTCCAAATAAATTCTAACGCATCTCATACCGGTAATGAATCATAAGAAAGTAGAAAATTGAAAGAACGGGGTAGTAACTCATAAGACGACGGGTCGGATCGTCACCAAAATGATCCTAATGAGATAGAGATAATACATTCTAATCTATCTCTTTTTCTAGTTATTTATTTTCTTCCCCTGATGTTGGGAAAATTTATTCATAAAAATGACAATCACCAAATCTGGCTGTAAACAGATCTCCTGTTATAGGTTCAAGATATACTCCTAATCTACTTTGGGAACCCATCTTTGTGCGTTGTGGTGAAGCAACAGGAATATATACCGCACATCTAAAAATTCTTAGATGGAAAATATTTAGCTCCTGACCAAAACCCAATTGTAATGATGAGACTTCATGATAACAGGTTGGCCTTATGTGCACAAGTGCTACTGCAAGCAAAATAGCATGTACCTACACTAAAAAGGAAGTTTTATCCTTATTGGCAATGTTCTAACTATTAATTGGAGGTGTTTAATCAACGATTCTACTAGACTATTTTGAGTATGAACATGAGAAAGCAGATGCTCAAATTTTATTTCGATGGCCATACAATAATTAGTAAAGTCCTGATATGTAAATTCACCAGCATTATACTAGCAGTATCAAGAATAACTATCTTAATAGCATATTCTAGAAATTGTGCTCTTAACCTTATTTTTTGGGACAACAATCTCGCAAATGACATCTTACGAATTGACAATAAGCACACATGTGACAATATTGTAGATGTATCTATCAGGACCATAAAATATTTGAATATTCAACATGGAGGGTGTATTGGCCCACATATATCACCTTGTATACATTCCAAAAATGCAGGGGATTAATCCCAAATTTAGTTTTTGAAGGTTTAATAACTACTTTTTCTTAAGAACATGTAGCACAAGAGAATTCCTTATATTGAAGAATTTTAATTTTATATTATTCTGCACATCATGTTGGAACCGGGATGGTCCAACCGGTCATGCCAATTTACAATATCATTAGAAGTAGTAAGCCTTTTGTTTACTATGGCATGTGATTCAACCACATAGTCTTCTCTGGTACGAAATGGGCCACTTCAAATAGGTTCATTGCTCCGGCCCAGAATACGATGAATCCAGCAGGGGCTCAAAATACGAGTAATTTTTCATGCACATATTTTTTTCAACTTTTATTGTAGTAATATAAATGTATCAATATTTCCTTTGTCAGAGGTATCACCATGTTAGCTATTTTGGCGAATCGTTTTGAAACTTAATAAGTTTTTTTGATACTTACTACAATACAGTGCATTATTAATAGTCAATATCGTTCCTTCAAGTAGTAACAAGGTTGCTCTTCTAGAGCCCTCAATTAATTTTGTACTACCAGATATTGTATTAACATAAGCCATTTTCATAACCCAATAAGAGAAAATTTTCTTTTCTCTTAATATTGTGTGAGTTGTAGCACTATCTAAAAGGTATAAATCTTTATGACTCATCCTGAATCTAATTGAAGACTGGAGAATTTTATATTTTTTATAAAAAATAAAAGTACACCATAAGAAATGCTCATAAAATAACATCATCAACAACAACATAAGATAACTTAAGTACTACTTGAAAATAAAACAACTTCGAAACGAAAATACTGAAAATAAAAATAACAACATAATTGCATCCCCAGTAAAATAATAAAACATTAGTTTTGATCCAAAAGAAGTCTTCAACTTTCAAATGAGTGAGATCATCGAGCCTTCAAAATCATCATCATTCAAAACAAGATTTGCCTCGACATTATTATAATTTTTGCTTGAAGGAGCTGCCTCAAAATTACTTTTAAAGGCCAAGTGAGACTCCACTGGGGCACTAGCAGAAGATGCTCCAACATTATTTGTCTTTTTTTATGGATTTTTTCGTAAAGCCTAACAAAAATCTCAGGTGCATGACATTGTATTTTCTAGTGACCTTTCATGCCATAGCGGTGGCAGTTACCACTTTTGAGTCTTGAAGGATTATTTTGAAAACTCGAATTGATCTCTTATGGTAGGCTAGAAACTCATATTTTAGTCATAGTTTGCACTCCAATCACTCTATTTTAATTTTTCTTGAGCTTAATTAATGGTGATTTGCGATTATTATATATTTTATGTCTTGCAGGAAATGATTCCGAGCTATTAAGATAAATTTGAGCTAATTTGAATAAGTTGGAGCTTTAAAGTCTAAGTAAAAGCTCAAAAAATTAAGTTGGGATCATGTTCGGGGGTCGAAGACCAAGTATGGATATCAAAAGTGCAAGAAAGAAAATTATACTTCCGGGCCACAGGGGTCGTCGTGAGGCGCTGCGCAGTGCGACAGTGCAAAGTGGCTTGTCTGACAAATAATCTGCTCTCTGAAAACATGCACTAGCATGACACATTAGTGTATTTTCGCGGTCTAATTTTTTCATTTAATCATGGAAAGGATACTTTCGTCCGAGTCGATTCCTATGGTGTAAATACACCAAAAACACGATATTTATAAGACTTTTGACCTTGGAATCTTTGGGAGAGCATTGGAGGCTACAAGACATGGGATTCCATCATCTTTCCATCAATTCAATACAAGAGATTGGATTGTAATGATAGATTGATGCTTTATCACTCCTTAATTTTATTTACCATGACTTCCTCCATAATTATGGAGTTGTTTACCTAAGGAATTGTCATGATTTTGTGATTTGGTTGTTGTATATGGATTTGATTACTGCTTAACTACTTGAATTTATTGGAGGAGCTTTAATAAATTTGTGATTTTATTCTATAAAGTGTTTAATCGAAAGAGGAACAACTTATTGAGTATCATTACAACGATCATTAGTTTATTTTGGTGATTCTTTTAAGCAATCAAGAGAGCTTTTTGAGTTACCGTTTAAATTAATATTCAGAAATATTCGTGAGAAGTTTCTCTAAGATCATTCCTACCATTAGATTCTTGCAAGTTTCGCCACACTTCACATTAGTTTATTTGAAAATTTTAAATTTTATTGAGAGAGAGTCTAAATGAAATTGTAAGCTAATCACTTATTTAATTCGTGAGAATCCGTAGAACCTCAAGAGTGAAATATAACAGTATCATATCTAGAATAACAACCTTGCACATATTATGTCAACACCCTTATTTCTCACATCGATAAGAAACCAACTCTGTAAATCGCTAGTTCTTCGCAGTAAATTGTCAATTGCTTTATTATAGTATTTAATCGCAGTTCGTAATCATTCCACTCAGTTTTGTTCATCCTGAATAGTATTTAAACTAGGAATTACTAGAGAATTTTTTAAATCCAATACATGTGGAGACGATAATCATATTATACTATCTTTGGCAAGCGAGGAACAATTTTGTGTTGTGTTTTGCGCTCGTCAAATTTTGGCGATGTTGATGGAGATTGGCAATCAATAGTATTCAAAATAGATTTTGATGCTAATTCAGGAACTTATTTTATTTTATTTTTCATGGGATTTCTCTTTCGTGTGTAGGCAATAGATTGACCTCTCTGGTGTATTCTCGATCTTCATCAAAAGAATTAATTCCATACAATCCAAAGGTGAAAAAGTGTCTACGACAATTGGTAAAAGAGAAAGAATTCACCGGAAAATTCATGGAGCAAAGAATTCACCGGAAAATTCATGGGGCAACCTTCAACCCAATAACACATGCTAAAATTGGTTAAGTAGGTAGTTGATTTGGCTGTACGAGAAGAAGCCCAATAAGAAGCAGCTGCATGGGTAATTGCAAACGTAGCTCTCAGAGCTGACGAAACAGTTGAAAGGAATGAAAGATGAAGATTCAACGTGAACTGACCTCTGGTTGAAGATGAATTTGAAAATTATATGCCCAATCCTGGACGATCACTGGGAGACCACGCAGGCCAGTCTACAACCAAGGAGTATCTAGTGTGCAATACCCTTCGATCACAACCAATAATTTTGAGATCAAGCAAGGGCTACGTCAAACCATTTAGAATAATTGTGTCTTCCGTAAACCAATGAAGATCCAAATACTCATTTAATTGATTTTGATGAGATTATGAATACCTTCCAAAACAATGGAGTATATAAAGATGCTATCAACTTAAGTATTTTCTTTTTCACTGAGGGAAGATGCTAGCATAGATTGCAGAGTTTTTCGACAGGGTCAATTCAAACTTGGGAAGACATGATAAGGAAGTTCCTTGAAAAATATTTTTCAACTACAAAAAACAGGGAAAATTCGAAAATAGATACAAAACTTCGAACAGAAAGAGACAGAAATGGTGTTTGAAGCATGGGAAAGATTTAAGTATATTGTGAGAAAATGACATCATCATGGAGTAGATTTATGGATGCAACATCAAGATTTTTGGGATGGTCTGACACCCTCTGGTAGAAGGACACCAAAACACCGCAGTTGGAGGTCCTCTTGTGAAGAAAGCAACAAAGGAGATTGTTGGAATTCCGAATGAATTATATTAAGATGCAAATCAATGGCCTGCAGATGATAACCATAGAAGAAAATAAGCTGGAGTTCACCAGCTAGACTCTAACACTTCAGTGCAAGCATAGCTAGACACCATGGACAGAGAGATAAGAAAGTTAACATTGGCTAAGGTATACAGTAAGCCGCAAGCAGCATGTGACTTTTATTGAGTGGGATACCCTACACGTAAGTGTCAGGCTTCAGCTTAAGTAAATGTTGTGGGGAGCTTTGACAGAGGCAACTACCAAAGTGGCAACAATTTTAACCCCATGGGGAAGAGGCACCCAGTTTTTTCTTAGAGTTCACGAGGTGCTAGTGCAAACGCATGGCAGCAAAATAAATTTAGACCCTAGGGATAGGGAGATCCAGGTTTCCAAAATCAGCAGAGCTAGCGATATCATTCTCCTAATCACTCTAGCATGGAAGATCTGATGAAGGCCTTAATGAGACTCTTGAAATCCATGGTGCAACTATATAAGAATAGGGCATGACCATTCAAAACTTGGAAAGACAGGTGGGGTAACTTGCAAAACTATTGTCTGAAAAGGTCCCAGGAACTCTCCCCTGGTGATACTGAAAAAAATCCAAAATAAAGATGTCTTTAAGGAGTAGGCACGCATTGGAGGATCCTAGGGCAACAAAAAAGGATGAGCTGATTGAAAGATGTGTGGAGATTGTGGAGGAGCAGAAAAATGACAACATTCAAGCAAGTACAGGGACAACATTCAAGAAAAAGGATGAGAATACAATAAATGAGGATATTGAAGAGAGTAAATATATGCATGTTATGTCCTTCCCATAGAAGCAGAGAAGAGAGAATTTGGACAAATAATTCGGGTGATTTCTAGAAGTGCTTAAGTAGGTGCATGTGAATATACCTTTCACAGAGGTGCTTTCAATAATACCAGCTTATCCTAAAATTTTAAAGGAGATATTGTCCAAAAATCAAAAAGTGGAGAGACATCGGTTGTCATGCTCACAGAGCATGGTAGTGTCATTCTGCAAAACAAGCTCCCTAAAAAGTATGGTGATCCAGAGAGTTTTACTATATCTTGATCTTTAGGATGTACTACGTTTAAAAATATTTTTGTGATTCAGGTGCTTCTATTTATCATATGAATTTGTCTATTTCAGGAAATTGGAAGGAGATATTGGAGAAATCAGGTCGATACCTGTGTCCTTGCAGCTGGCGGATCTTACCACGATCTTAAATGAAGGAATAGTAGAGGATCTGCCAGTTCGGGTACATAAATTTGTGTTCCCGTGTGGGGAACATGGAGGAGAATAGGGAGGTCCCTCTGATTCTAGGGAGACCCTTCTTTGCAATTGACAGAGCAATTCTAGTTATTCAAGCAAGGCAGCTCATACTCATACTTGGGGAAGAAATTATGGTCTTCGAGATGTAAGGAATAATGGGGGCCCTAAAGGAGAAAACTAGAAAGAGTGAAACTGATAAGTGTGGGATATACCCAAAGAAGAATTAACAGAAGCTCTCAGCATGGTTGTGGGCAATGGGTCGGGCATGCAAACAAGATCCTGACTTCGATTCACACCCCTACTATATGAATCAGGAAAGTTTTCTTTACCTCTTACTTTTTATTTATGTGTCATAGGGACATGCCACAATTTAAAGTGTGGGGTGGGGATGTAAATATGTATATATTTTTTTTTATTGGAAAAAAATTGAATTTTCTCGATAATGAATTTTTTCGGCTATCTTCTTGAGGGATTAAAGTTGAAGAAATTTTTTTTAGCCATTTATTTTTGTTTTGTTTTCTTAGATAGTGTGACAATTCTCCTTTGATTTTTATTTGTGATGCATTTATTTTTCAAGGATTTTGTTTGAACCGGGTGTAGTTAGTTTTTTTTTATTAGAAATAGTGAAGTCTTGTGATATGCATTGAACAGAAATAACTTTTCTTGATGTTGTTGTGCCTTGATAATAGTGAGCGCCTTATTTGTGATGCCTAGACTTAGTTCTTGACTCATAGATAAGTACCTTAAATTGGTTAATTGTGACTTTGCTTAACTACTTTGACTAGAGAGTCGGGATAGATCCACTCCTAAGTGAATTATATGTCAATGTGTGAGTGACGCTTTTTTGATATTCTGGGTATGTCAGTTGATGTCTAAAACTTATCCCGTGTGTTTGCAAAGCAAAATAGCAGTCTTGTGCAGTCTAGAAATTGACATAGATATTTTTTGAGCCAATTATATATATATGACCCGCCTGTTCCACTTTATTTGAATTAATTATCTGTTTGGAGAGCCACTAGTAGGGAATTGAAAGAAAAAAAATGAGTTTGCCTGTAAAGGAAACAAATCAGAATTTAGAAAAGAAAAAAATTAACTCCTTGCTAATGGTAATTCTTGCTTTGTTCATGCTTAAGAAAATTGGGAGCTTGGTGCTAATATAATGTGAAGGTCGGGTTTTGGTTAAATATAAGTGTGGGGTTCAAATTGATGAAATTGTATGTATGAAAGTACTTGCGGAGGTGTAGTCGCTATGTCCAAATATATCATACTCATTTCGTAGTTTAAATTACAACCAAAATAATGTCCTACTTGATCTTTAATTGAATGAGCTCAAATTAGTAGACTACTACACTACGGGCAAGCACATGATGTGTCTTCTGTGGCACATGAATCTTAATTCTGAAGGTAAGTAAATTCTGTCTATCTTGAGTTCCTAAGTATTCTTGAAATTTATTGTATATGGAACTACTCTCTATTGTTTGTGTGAGAGAACATGATTTGCGAATGTTAGGTAACATCTTTGACCTCTGTGTTTGAGTAAGTGAGCATGTTGTGAATAATGTGTGGTGATTTTGATTGGTTCTTTTGATTCACGTTTTGAGACTAAGATGCTATGAAATGGTGCCTAGTTTGCGTCAAAATTTCTTGGCATGATATCTTAAGGAAGTTGTCTGATGAAAAGATCATCTATATGTGAAGTGCAGTTTGATTGCTCTAGGACGAGCAATGGTTTAAGTTTGGGGTGTTGATGGTAGCTAGAAACCCATGTTTTAGTCATAGTTTGCACTCTAATCACTACATTTGAATTGTGGTTGAGCTTAATTAATAGTGATTTGCGCTTATTATGTATTTTACACCTTGCAGGAAATGATTATGAGCTATTAAGATAATTTGGAGCTAATTTGAACATGTTGGAGCTTTGAAGTCTGAGTACAACCACAAGAAATTAAGTCGGGATCACGTTCGGGGGTCGAGGACCAAGTCTGGATAGCAAAAAGTGCATGAAAGAAATTACTGTGAGAAATTGTACTACTATGCTGCATGGGAAGATGCAAGGCATGGCACAACAGTACAATGTGGCATGTCTCGAAAAAATCTGCTCTCTAAAAATTATACTAGTGTGATGCATACTGTGAAACATAGTGATAATAGGCGAAATCCAGGTAATTTATCCACTGTTTATGCCATTGCTTGCTTATATTTCGATCGTATATTATGATTAATATGGGCTCTAATAGTGAATCGTACTCATTGCAGGTTAAGGAGCCTATTTTGTGCAAGAAAACGTTGATTGAAGTCATTCTGGAGTAATTAAAGCCCCTCGGGACTAATGGGATCGAAGAGAACTCAAGAAAATGAAGAATTTGAATACCTGGGCATGCGCGCCTAGGTGCGCTTCCCCGCACGATTTGCGCGTCCATTACAGAGAGCAGGGCACATGCGCGGCTAGGTGCCCGGCCCAATGCGCACCCACGCATGTCCAGAAAAACGTGACGCAAGTTTAGGGGCAAATATGGAAATCTGAAAAAAAAAAGTCCACTTAACCTATATAAAGTTAAGCTCGCCCAAGGTCAAATTATCAAGGTTTTTCATAAGGTTTTGCAAGGATAGAGAGGCAAGAGGCAAGGAGAATCTTGGATCATCAAAGTCTTCTTTTCTTCTCTTTGTTTTTGCGAATTGTGATGATATTAAATCTGATTATGCTGAACAATAGTATGAGTGGCTAGAACTCATTGTTCTAGGGTCATGGGTAAAACATGAATGTTGTTGTTTGAAGTTTGATTCAACGAAGTCGGTTTATCATATTGGGTTATTTATTTAATTCGGATTTTAATTATTTTGCTGAGTAGGTAACAGTGAGGTACTATCTACGAATCATTAGTTGAACTCGAAAGTGGAAACTTTAGATTGCATATAGAATTAAAGAGAGCAAGTTCTTCAACCTGGGCATCGAGTAATGGATTCGCGATTGGGATAGACATATACCCAATTGCCTTGCTTGTTTGAAATACAGGAGTTTACATGCATTCTTGTTAATTTTGATTCCATAGACATATAGGCAATGAGTTGACTTGAATAGGCGAGTAAGGACTCGAAAGATTCTTATGAGTAATAGTAACCTTGTCAACCAATAACTCAGATAACTAAATTAGTCGTTTGAAGCTAAAGACACAACACGATTTTTACATATGCCCGTGACGCTGGAATATCCTCCTCTATTGTTTGTTAAGCAAAATTTCTGCTTGTTTAGTTAATTGCTTTAGCTAGATTAAATTGTTAGAAGTTAGTTAGAAATATATACAAATCTCTTATGTGATAAAATTCTTGGATAGATAAAGATATTGGGTTTGAATCAGTCACAAGATAATCATACGTCTTCATGGGAACGATACTTTACTCACTAATCTATTACTTGACGATCACTTTCACTTGCGTGAGTGTTTTGATCGCAACAAGACTTTGGCGCCGCAGCCGGAGACTTTGAAATTAGATATTTGACTGAATTGAGCTTATATTATTTGTTTATTCGAGATTTAACTATCAGTTCACCTTGTTTGTGCCAATACAGGATTTTCTATTGAATGTGAAGAAGTAGAAGCGCAAACAATCTCCTTCCTCTCGATCCAGAAGTTGAATGGACACTTTACAGGTTGAGGAGGGAGGTGGACGCTAGAACCAGAATTGAACGAGAGTTGGACATAGTAGTTCAACCATAGCCAATTGATATGGAAAGCAATGATGAACAGGCGGTTATTGAAGCCGCAAGGCCCAATCTGGAAAATATGACTCAAGCAATTATGAAGCCTGACATAACTAGGCACTTTGAGCAGAAACAGTATATGGTGCAAATGATCCAAAATGCAGGGCTTTTTATGGGTCTACCTCATGAAGAACCACAACGGTGAATTCAGAACTTCTTGGAAATCACTGATACATACAACTATCCGAATGTCCCCAAGGATTATGTTAGGTTGACATCATTCTCGTTTTCACTGATTGGGGACGCTAAGGAGTGGTTGAACAAAGAGCCAGCAAATTCAATTTGCACTTTGTATGATCTGGCTAGGAATTTTTCTATCAAGTTCTTCCCAACTAGGAAGACAAAAGTGTTGAGGAGTCAAATTCTTGCGTTCGAACAGCAGGCCGGCGAGACAATTCACCAGGCATGGGAAAGATGCAAGAAGATGCTCAGAGACTGTCCTCATCACTATCAGACAGACGAGGTGTTGGGGCATACTTTTGTATATGGGTTGGACGATGCTTCAAAAATGAATTTAGAATCAGCATGTGTGGTTAGTTGCATGGCCATACCATATAGTGAAATACAAACCTTGCTCAATACTTTTACAGCTAATGATAACAACTGGCAGGGTGATGGTGATTCACGAAGGGCAATCAAGCAGAAAGAAGCTGGTGTTTTTTTACTAGATGAGGTTTCAGCCTTGAGAACCGAGTTGGAAAAGTTGTCAAATTAGATGACAAGAATGGCAATAAAGTAAGCACAACCAATGCAACATGTAAACCAAATTGCTGTTCGCTGCAAGTTGTGTGGTGACAATCATATGAGTGACATGTGCCCCACAAATCCAGAATCGATCTACTATGTGGGACAACAGAACAGAGGTCCACAAAATCAGCATGCACAATATGGAAACTCGTACAATACAAATTGAAGAAATCATTCCAACTTTTCATGGGGTGGAAATCATCAGGGTCAGAATCAGCTCAGACCTCAAGGGGGTTTCAACCATCTTCAAAAGCCACCTCAACAGATGGAAGAAAGTACCAATGATTTGTTGAAGAAGCTGTTGAATGACACTCAACAAATCAGGACTGAAAATCAACAGATGAGGAATGATAATCAACAACTGAGAACAGATTTCAGAAATCTTGAGAGGCGGCTAGGGCAATTGGCAACAAACCAAAATACCAGACCTGCAGGTGCCCTCCCTAGTGACACAGAGACAAATCCACAAGTGAATGTTGTTACACTTCGTAATGGAAAAGAGCTTCAGGAAGTACCTAAGAAAAGGAGAGATAAGCCTATACCTGAGGGAGAGTTGATACCTAAAGCAACAAAAGAGCCAGAGATAACTGTAGAAAACCCAAAGCCAGTGGAGGTCCTGATACCACCACCACCTTTTCCCCAAATACTGCAGAAGAGAAATGATGATCGCATGTTTACCAAGTTCCTCTCCATGCTGAGCCAAGGCCAACTGAATATTCCATTGGTTGATGTGTTGCGTGAAATTCCAATATATGCTAAGTACATCAAAGACATAGTGGCTCACAAGAGGAGGCTAACTGAATTAAAAACGGTTGCACTTACTGAGGAGTGCACGTCTAGGGTCCAAAACAAGCTTCCTCAAAAGCTTAAGCATCCTAGAAGCTTTACGATCCCTGTGCGCATTGGAAACATTGATGTGGGTCGTGATCTTTGTGATTTAGGGGAAAGCATAAATTTGATGCCCTTATCTCTGTTCAAACAACTGGATCAGGGAGCTTCCAGGTCAACCACTGTGATGTTGCAGCTAGCTGACATGTCAATAACACACCCTGAAGGGGTAATTGAAGATTTATTGCTGCAGACTGGGAAATTTATCTTCCCTGCTGATTTCATTATCCTTAATTATGAGGCTGACTAGCTAGTCCCAATTATATTGGGGAGGCCCCTCTTGGCTACAGGTGATGCTATTATAAAAGTGAGAGTGGGAAAAATGATCTTGATGGTAAAAGATGAGGAAGCAGTATTCAATGTATACAAAGCAATCCAGCTTCCACATCACTATGCGGAGCTCTCCATGATATCAGTTATAGAAGCTGATGAGCAAGTATATGATCCAAGTGCTTATCTAGACGATTCTCTAGAGAAAGCTCTTATGTTGCTTGACAATTTGGGGAATGATGAGGAGGTCGAGGAGATGATGTAGATCCTTGACACATCTTGTGCGTACATGAAGGGGACACATCCCTTTGAACCCTTGGATAGGCTTGAGGGACCTCCTCCAAAACTGTCAGTTGAGGAAGCACCAAAGTTGGAGCTTAAAGCACTCCCTTCGCACCTGCAATATGTTTATTTGGGTGAGTCTGACACATTACATGTTATTGTTTCTTCTGACTTGTCTAAATTGCAGGAAGAAAAGCTGCTGAGAGTACTACGTGAGCAAAAACGGGCTCTTGGTGGACTATGTCTGACATAAGGGGCATCAGTCCAGCCTTTTGCGTGCACAAAATCCTCATGAAAGAGGGACATAAGCCCAGTGTTGAGCAACAACGTCGACTCAATCCAATCATGAAGGAAGTGGTGAGAAAAGAAGTATATTAAGTGGCTGGATGCAGGTATTGAATTTCCCTTCTCTGACAGCAAATGGGTAAGTCATGTAAAATTTGTCCCCGAGAAAGGGGGAATAACTGTAGTGGTAAATGAGAACAACGATCTAATCCCAACAAGAACGGTCAGCAGGTGGCGTATCTGCATTGATTATACAAAACTGAACAATGCCACCTGGAAGGACCACTTCTCCCTTTCCTTTATTGACCAAATGCTTGATAGATTGGCTGGCCAGGAGTACTACTGATTCTTGGATGGTTACTCGGGGTATAACCAGATTGCTATACCCCTAGAGGACCAAGAAAAGACCACTTTAATGTGTCCTTATAGCACGTATGCGTTCAAACGAATGCCCTTTGGTCTTTTCAATGCACCTGCGACTTTTCAAAGGTGTATGACGGCCATTTTTACTGATATGGTCGAAAGATTTGTGGAAGTTTTCATGGATGATTTTTCTGTTGTTGGTTGCTTGTTTGATAATTGCTTGATGAACCTCGAGAAATTACTTGCTAGGTGCGAAGAAACTAACCTGGTGCTAAACTGGGGAAAGTACCACTTCATGGTACGCGAAGGCATAGTTTTGGGACACAAAGTGTCCAAAGACGGTTTACTGGTGAATAAAGTAAAGGTGGAAGCGATTGAAAAATTGCCTTCACCAGTTTCTGTAAAAGGCATTCGAAGTTTCTTAGGCCATGCAGGCTTTTATCGTCGTTTTATCAAAGACTTCTCGAAAATTTCCTCTCCCTTGTGCAGGTTGCTTGAGAAGGATATGGCTTTCAAGTTTGATGATGCCTATCCGAAGGCATTCGAGGAGATAAAAAGAAGGTTGGTAACAACACCCATCATAATTGCTCCAGACTGGGAGCAACCATTTGAGTTGATGTGTGATGCCAGCGATCTAGTTGTTGGGGCTGTTTTGGGTCAGAGGAAAGACAAGATCTTACACTCCATCTATTATTCAAGTAAAACTATGAATCCAGCCCAGATGAACTACACAGTCACTGAAAAGGAGTTGCTTGCAGTTGTGTGGGTGTTTGACAAGTTCAGGTCTTATCTTGTGGGGACCAAGGTCATCGTCTACACAGATCATTCAGCCATCAGGTACTTGTTAGAGAAAAAGGATGCCAAGCCAAGACTGATTCGGTGGGTCCTACTATTGCAAGAGTTCAATCTAAAGATCCGAGACCGCAAAGGGAATAGAAAATTAAGTGGCTAATCACTTGTCCAGATTGTAGAATCAGGCTCACATGGTTGAAGAAGGTGAAATCAAAGAGACATTCCCGGATGAGCAGTTGCTGACAGTCACCTCCACCACGTCTCTATGGTACGCCGACTATGTGAACTTCATTTCTAGTGGGGTGACCAAACCAGAGTTATCACCTGACAATAGAAGGAAATATTTTCATGATGTGCGGTTATACATGTGGGATGAGCCATTCTTGTACAGGCTCTGTGCAGATCAGTTAGAACGGAGATATGTTCCTGAGGAGGAAATGCAAGCCATACTTGACCGTTGTCATTCCTCACCATATGGAGGCCATCATGGGGGATACCGGACAGCTCAGAAAGTGCTACAATCAGGTTTTTACTGGCCCAAACTGTTTAGGGATCCAACGCCTATGTTAAATTCTGTGACAGGTGCCAACGGACAGGGACAATCACTAAGAAACATGAAATGCCGCTGCAGAACATTCTGGTTGTGGAGCTTTTATATGTCTGGGGAATTGATTTCATGGGACACTTCCCATGCTCAAACGATAAGAGGTATATCTTGGTGGCAATTGATTATGTATCTAAGTGGGTGGAGGCCATTGCTCTTCCTACGAATGACGCAAAGGTGGTGGTGAGCTTTGTAAAGAAACATATATTCACACGCTTTGGGACCCCTCGAATATTGATCAGTGATGGAGGTACGCAATTTTAAAATAAGCTATTAAATAATGTCCTTTCAAAGTACGGGGTCAAGAATAAGGTCTCCACTTCCTATCATCCTCAGACAAGTGGTCAAGTGGAGGTTTCGAACAGAAAAGTCAAACAAATTCTTGAGACAACGGTGAGTGCCAATAGAAAAGATTGGGTCGGAAAGTTAGACGATGCATTGTGGGCATATCACATAGCATACAAAACCCCCATAGGTGCTTCTCCGTATAAATTGGTGTATGGGAAGGCATGTCACTTGCTCGTCGAACTTGAGCACAAGGCCTATTGGGCAATAATGAAGTTTAACATGGATAGTGATTTAGCTGGAGAGAAAAGGTTGCTGCAACTTGATGAGCTCGAGGAGTTTCGATTTCATGCATATGAGAATGCCAAATTATACAAAGAGAAGACTAAGAGGTGGCATGATAAGCACATTCAGCATCGCGAGTTCGAGCCAGGGCAGGAAGTTCTGTTGTTCAATTCGAGGTTGAAGCTCTTCCCTAGAAAGCTTAAATCTCGCTGGTCTGGCCCTTTTGTTGTGGCCAATGTGAAGCCTCACGGAGCCATGGATCTGAGAGATATGAATGAAACTAGCACCTTTCTAGTTAACGGGCAACGAATTATACATTATTGGGGTGGTGACTTGGTGCGTCACAAGACCTCAGTGGAATTGAAGGATGCATGAAAACATGTTGAGTCATGCCACGAGGTTAAATCTGGCGCTGGATGGGAGGAAAACCATTAAAATGTTGTGTGTGTTTATGTATATCAACAAAAAAAAATAAAAAAAAATTACAAAACGAAAAGTCGGTCAGACTACGACCAGGTGCGCGGGTGCTCAGTAGGCCGCGCATGTGGCCGCGCATCTGGTGTAGTCTCTGTATGGGCCGCGTACAAATGTGCGCGAGCGCACATGTGCCCACGCAAGCCTCATTAATTTTCCAGCATTTTTTGTTTGTGTTTGTGTCGTTCAGTTTTTAAATTTTTTATTTTTTTTAGTCATTAGTTTTTTTCTTCTTTTAATCTTTTAGAACAAGGGAAAAGACAATTCTACCCCCCCCCCCCTCTACATAAAGCCTCTTTCCCCCTCACCAAACACCCCTAAACAAATGAGGACAAGACCACCCCCTGCTGCCACCACCAAGTCTCCGCCAACCACCGTCTTCTCCGCTCATTCTCCTCTGGTACCCTAGTCTTGTAGTTCCCTTGTTCAATTTTTTTCTTGAGTAGTTTTTCTACTTTCTTTCTTTTAATTTCAGATTCTATGTGTCACTTTGATTAGTTGTGGGTGTTAGTTTTAGGTGAAGCTTTTGGGTGGTATATGTTGTGAAGTTAGTCCATGATAAGTGTGGGGTGAAAACCCATTGATTGGTAATGTTGGAGAGTGGATTTGGGGGGGATGCTTCTTCCAAATAACCTTGAAAAGAATAGTGAAGGCCTCATGCTCACAAGGTATTTGTGGGAATGCCCCAATCACCATAACCAGGTCAATTGAGGCCATAGATGCGTGTGAAGTCTGAGTAGCCGTATCGCTTCACTAACCGGAGATTGGATTATGCTAATGAGTTTTTGTTTTGCAGATTGTATGGCTCCATCCAGGAAACGACGTGCTATAGGTACCTCCTCAAGCAAACAAGCAGGCTCATCTCGATCACGAGGAGCTGCATCGGCATCTACCTATGATGCTACCAAATTTGTCTCACCCAATCCTCAGGCTCGATTTGTAGAGAAAGCTCGTAGGAAGCAAATTCTTGAAAAGGGTGTTGACATTATGAGACTCCAGGTTGGGTGCCCTAGTATATACGAGGAGTTGATGCGGAGGGGGCTGCAAATGTTCTTAAATGATCCCGGCTAAGCCAATCTCATGGTTGTGCGAGAATTATATGCCAACGTTCCTGAGCACGACGATGAATAGTTACAGTGCGCTGCCGGGCGGTGAATGCATTTGTTGAGGCAATTCAAGCGGATTACAAGTTTCCCGCCCCACCAGGGCATTATGATGATTTCTATGTCTATGGCCACAATCCAATGCCTGAAAAATGGGCACGATTCTTTGAAACTATATGTGTACCCGGCAGAGAAGTGGTCTGGTTGCCTAGTGGGAAGAAGTTCCATTCTGCACCCCTCACCTATGAAGCAAAATGTTGGTTATACCTCATATACAACCTCCTCATCCCATCACTCAACACGACGGAAGTCAATGGGCCCCATGATGCATTTATTTGGTGCTTTGTGAATGGCTACGACTTTGACGTAGCCAATGTGATCCACGACGAGATGTTTATCCGCATCCAAGTGAGGAGGTATGGTTTCTTTTTACCTTCTTTAGTGACTCATCTATACAATTTAGCCAATGTGCCCGAGAACAAAGTGGTAGATGGATTGGTAAAGAGGGAAGGCAAGTTTCGGGCAGATAAGGTAACCACAGGCAAGGAGCCGGAGGTCGAGGAGGTAGCAGCAGCAGCTAGTTCGGGTGACGTGGATGATGATGATGATGATGAGGATGATGAGGGAGTTCCATCCCAAGCCCCTGAACAAAATGTGGCAGCTGCAGGGCCCTTTGAGACAGCAACACCCTCAGTCACAGCCTGGGTGTCTCGGCTTACTGCCATGGAACAAGAGATGGATGGTTTGCGGATCTATGTGAACGAATTGGGCACCCATGTGGATGTTCTAGCAGACCAGCAGAAAAAGTCATATAAGAAAACCATCGGCTGGTTACGAGCCTTGGGGAACGCGTGCAACGTGAACCTCGCAACTGTCTCAAACCAAGAGTGACGTTTTAGGGAAGTTCCTTAACCCCATTGTTCTTTCATTCAATTTCACGCCATGAGGGCATGGCGTACCCTTTAAGTGTGGGATGGGGGAATTTCCTAATTGTATGTTGTAAGTAGTGTATAAATTGTTTTTTGTTTGCTTAGTGACATTGATTTGCTTAATTGTCTTCTTTGGGTGAAGTAGTGGTTGAGTAGTTTTTCAAATAGTCTAGATAGACGACTTGGCCCTACAACGGATCCTTATCGATAGGGTTCTTGAGAGAGATAAGTGGACGAAAAAAATATGTAGACTTCCTGATAACGGATCCCTTAGACAATTTTCTTGAGGGAAATGTGTCTAAAGAAAACAACAAAAAGATTTTTTATTACTTCTTTTAGGTAGTGTAACAAATCCCCCTTGGTTTTTCTTTAGGCCGGGGTTCTTTTATAAGGGTTTAGCTTGAACCGGGCTTAGGTAGTTTTTTTTTAAAAAAAAATTGTAGATTAAGATAGTGGGCTATGAGCGGTGAATTGAAAGAGAACCCTAAGCGTTGTTACACCTGAACACCATAAATCCTAGAGTGTAACGCTTAGCTCTCATTGTTGAATCTCATTAAACGTGCCTTAATTTGTGTGTTTATCACTGACTTGAATGCTTGAAATGGAATGTCTTGATGAGCTCATCTAAATGATTCATATGCCATGTGTGGTAAGTACTTGTGTAGTCCATGCTTTGTATTTTGGGTCTAGAACTTGCCCGGTATGTGAGTTGAAGCGAAATTCTAGGTGATGCTTGGTTTGAGAGATGATTTTAGGCTCTCTTTGGTCTTTCTTGAGCTAATTTGCTAACCACAAATAAAATTTGTCCTTAGTAACCCTTTTGAGCCTTTAGACTTTTTACTTGGCACCCACAATACAAGCATGTACCCCTTTATTCTTTATTAACAGAATTTTGATCCCTTACCTCTTAAAGCACTATAATGGTGAGATGAGCGCTAAAAGAAGTAAGAAGGGGAAATACGAGTGGGGTGGCTTCGAATGGAGCCAATGAAAGGTTGAAAGGTGAACTTGCTTTGAAAATGTAAGCACCACTAGCGGAATGTTTTGATGACGAGAAAAATAAATTGAAAAAGAGAAAAAAATTAATAGTGTTTGAGATGAATACTTTGTAGTTTGGTTCTTGCTAGTGAATATGAATGGGAGTGTTTAAAGAAGAAGGGAATGTTGAAGGGCAGTATGGTTTGTGAATCTTAAGTAGACTGGAAACTTTGCGCTTAAAAGTGATTAGTGATGTGTTAAAGTGCTTAGGAGGGTTAGTCACTATTCCTAAATCTATCTTACCCGTCCTTTAGCCCATATTACAACCATGAAAAGTCCTAACTGATTTTGAGCCGAGCTAACCTACATTAGTAGAGACTTACATTAAGGGCAAGCCTATGGTACTCATTGCATGCATGTGACTTTATTTGGGAGAGTGAGCGTTTCCATTAATGTATGTGAGAGTTTTGTTTGATTGTGTGCAACAAATTCAGTTGTGTGATACAATTGTGATGGCATATGATTCTTGATAGAAAAGCAAGTCTTGACTTCTGTGAAGAGTGCTTTGAGGAAGTGTAAATATTGCGTGGCTCGTGAGAGTTAACTCTGAGGCTAGGAATGTTCACTGCAAGGCGCATCGGATATGTATTGTTGTATGTGGAATGCGCTAAGAGGAATGGGTGAGTGGCATGTCGTCTAGAGAGTATAGTGAGATTGCTCGAGGGCTAGCAATGATTAAGTGAGGGGTGTTGATAATAGGCAAAATTTAGGTGATTTAGCCATTGTTTATCCCTCTTCTTGATTATATTCCGATCGTATATTATGACTAATTGATGAAAGATGGGCTCTAATAGTGAATCGTACTCATTGCAGGTTAAGGAGCCTATTTTGTGCAAGAAAACATTGATTGGAGTCATTCGGGAGCAATTAAAGCCCCTCGGGACTAAATGGGATTGAAGAGAACTCAAGAAAATGAAGAAGTTGAATACCTGGGCATGCGCGCCCAGGTGCGCACCTACACACGATTTGCGCGTCCATTACAGAGAGCAGGGCACATGCGCGGCCAGGTGCATGGCCCAATGCCTCGCGCGCATGTCCGGAAAAACGTGAGGCAAGTTCAGGGGCAAATATGGAAATCTGGGGAAAAATTCCACTTAAACTATATAAAGTCAAGATCTCCCAAGGTCAAATTATCAAGGTTTTGCATAAGGTTTTGCAAGGATAGAGAGGCAAGAGGCAAGAGGCAAGGAGAATCTTGGATCATCAAAGTCTTCTTTTCTTCTCTTTGTTTTTGCCAATTGTGATGATATTAAATCTGATTATGTTGAACAATAGTATGAGTGGCTAGAACTCATTGTTCTAGGTTCATGGGTAAAACATGAATGTTGTTGTTTGAAGTTTGATTCGACGAAGTCGGTTTATCATATTGGGTTATCTATTTAATTCGGATTTTAATTATTTTGCTGAGTAGGTAACAGTGAAGTACTATCTACGAATCTTTAGTTGAACTCGAAAGTGGGAACTTTAGATTGCATATAGAATTAAATAGAGCAAGTTCTTGAACCTAGGCATCGGGGAATGGATTCGCGATTGGAATAGACATATACTCAATTGCCTTTCTTGGTTGAAATACAGGAGTTTTACATGCATTCTTGTTAATTTTGATTCCATGGACATATAGGCATTGAGTTGACATGAATAGGCGAATAAGGACTCGAATAGGCGAATAAGGACTCGACAGATTCTTATGAGTAATATTTACCTTGTCAATCAATAACCCAGATAACTGAATTAGTCTTTTGAATCTAAAGACACAACATAATTGTTACATATCCCCTTGAGGCTGGAATATCCTCCTCTATTGTTTGTTAACCGAAATTTCTGCTTGTTTAGTTAATTACTTTTGCTAGATTAAATTGTTATAAGTTAGTTAGAAATACATTCAAATCTCTTATGTGATAAAATTCTTGGATAGATAAAGATATTGGGTTTCAATCAGTCACAAGCTAATCATAAGTCTTCGTGGGAACGGTACTCTACTCACTACTCTATTACTTGATGATCACGTACATTTGCGTGAGTGTTTTGATCGCAACACATAGCATGACATATTAGTGTATTTTCGCGGTCTAATTTTTCCACTTCAACTTGAAAAGGATAGTTTAGTCCGGGCCCATTCCTATATGGTGTAAATACACCAAAAATATGAATTTGGAGGACTTTTGACCTTGAAAGCTTTGGGAGAGCATTGGGGAGGCTACAAGACACGGGAGTTTGGATTGTAACGTTAGATTGATGCTTTCTCACTCTTTCATAATCTTTCCATCAATTCAATACGGGAGTTTGGATTGTAACGTTAGATTGATGCTTTCTCACTCTTTTGTTATATTTGTGATGACTTCCTCCATAATTATGCAGTAGTTTACCTTAGGGTTTGACATGATTTGGTGATTTTTTTTATTGTTGATGGATTTGATTACTTATTAGTTACTTGAATTTATTAGAGGAGCTTTAATAAAGTTGTAATTTTATTCTTTATAGTGTTTAATCGAAAGAGGAACATCACATTGAATATCATTGCAGCGTATGCCTTAGTTTATTTTTGTGATTCTTTGAATATCAATAGAGTTTTGCAAGTTTCACCGCACTTCACATTATTTTATTGAAAATATTTAGATTCAATAGAGAGAGGAATATTAATCAAAAGTATAAGCTAATCCCTTATTGAATTCATAAAAATCCATAGAAGCTCAAGAGTGAAATATAACAGTATCATATCCAGAATAACAACCTTGCACCTATCATGTCAATATCCTTATTTCTCATATTGATAAGAAACCAACTCTGCGAAGCTCTACTTTTTTTTAAGCAATTGTCAATTGCTTTATTTTAGTAGTTAATTATAGTTCGTAATCATTCCACTCAGTTTTGATTACCCCGAATAGTAGTTAAACCAGGATGTAGTACCCTATATACCAATAAGGGCATATAAGTCTTTGACTAAGTTTTTTTTCAAAAAAAAGAAAAGAAATAATAGGAAAATAGGCTAAAGCCCATCGGGAGGAAAAGCAAACGTGAAAAGGGGGAAGGGGGAAAAGCAACGCAGCAAGCTGCTGCTAAACAACAGAGGAAAAAACAACGAAAACTCATAGAGGAGGGGAAAAGGGAGAAAAAGAAAGAGGCTAGAACCAAAGCTTGAGAAATTTTAACTACGCACTGATTCTTACGGGTAATACTCGAATTTCTCATCTGAATTCTTTTCTTCTATTAATTATTTTTATCTCAATTCGTATATTTGAAGGTTTTTACAAGATATAAGAAATATAATACCAATAAGAGTTATTCTTAGAAAATAATGCAATTGGATGTTAGTCAATATTACTGTAGGATAAATTCACTTGAAAAAGAAGGGCATTGGTGTATTTGTACTTAAACTAGTCTCGTTACATATGATCTTTTTTAGGTGTAAATTAAGTTAAGGTGCAAGGATTGATTTTTGGTGTTTAAATATATTGCAATGACAATATCGGATATGGGTTTTAATGTGGTAAGTCTAGTATTGAGTACAAAAGATAGGTAATAAATAAGAAGAAATATTATGGACAATAACATTATATCATTTTAAATTTATGCACACAATTAAGGAAATTGAATAGTAAACGGAATAAAACCACATAAATACATTTTTACTGAAAAGATTTTGGACTAATTTAAATTACTCATAGCATGGGTAAATATAATTTAGTGAATTGATGATAAAATATAACACTCAAAGGATTTGGTATTTTAAATTAGTGATAGATTTATCCTAAATGAGGCAATTAACATGAGATTGATATTATGTAATTATGATTGATTGGAGGAATTTGTACGAATTGCTCAAAGTGAAGTATTTGGTATTTTGGCACTAGTACTGTGAGTAATAATCTTATCGCAATTTGTGTTTTCTTAACTTGGATGATTGACATATAATTTATAAGATTAATATGTTACTGATAATTTTGAGTTGCATGTGGGACAAGTCTTTTACTCGATATGATATCGAAATAGTTGTTTGATATGGTTACCATGGTTTTAAATATTTTTGTTGTCACTGGATCTATTTTAATATTACTTGATTTTACTATTATCAAAATAAAATTATATGATTTGATAAGAAATGAAATGCCCTGTATTGTTTTTAAAATATTTTCTACGAGTATATATATGGATTACAGATATAAGTATAAATGGGAGTAGACATTGAAGGATCTTGTAGCTAATGGTGGGTTCGTTATTCCTACAACACCTTGTAATTACCGATTGACAAAATATCCCTCGCAAGAGGGAAGGTAGAACTAGCATACCGTTACTGATTTCCCTCGAATAGGGACTACCGTTATATTTGACTTCTTGCGAAGAAGTCCAAAATTATACCAGTTACATGATCCGTTCATTGAAACCTACCCAATTTGAATATTGACATTATACAATGGCTACCGAACTTATTACTGAATTGTTATTGTATTATATTACAAGAAAAGCATGATGAGACTGAAATTTATTTATTGTTTCTGAAAGGCCATTTTTATGTTATTTTTTGCTTGAGATGCTAGCATGTTTTCTGACTTGTCACCAATAAAAATTGTTGTATTTAAGTGTTATTACTCACTGAGCTAGTGACTCATTCCCCTCTAATTTTTTTACATAGATAGTTGTTGACGCGGGTGATGATTTCGTTAATTAAAGCGCAGAGGTTGATAGTTCTTGGTGAGCCTCGCACTTGTTCGCCTGGGCGGAAATTTTATTTATTGTTATACTCTTTTCTTTGAACTCTTAGACTCGCTCCATAGTCATTATTTCAGTGTCATGAGTATTATTTTATTATTGTAGTCATATGCTGAGTATTGTTCTCATTTATCAAAGTTGGAGATAAATTAGTATTTCTAGTGGTTAGTTTGTGGTTTAGTTATGGTGGAGACTTATTTTGGTTAATTGACAATTTGTCAATTGTTTGATATGATATTAGGATGTATAGTTGTTGATTTAAGACATTGAAATTTTTGGGATGGTCAAAAAACAAGGGATATTCTGTCTGATTTTTTATAAAATTACCGATGAGGCTTACTTGGGAGTACTTGCTCCTAAGCGCCGGTCAAGGTCCTAAATTGGGTCGTGATTAAGTTAGTATCATATCTCAGGATTAATATCCCGAGTCATGGAGTAATGTTTATTAGAGTCTTTTTTATGGGTATATAGGCGCCTATACTTATGAACTTGAGGCTACTAAAGATTTATGAATGTTTTCCCTTCTTTCATTCTTTGATCGTGTGTTGAGATAACTTGAGATTGACTTTGGAACATTTCTTTCATAGATGGCTAGGACACGCACACCCTCATCTGTTAGATGTGGTGCTGGACATGATACTACCCAGGGTGGCGATCAAGTTGGGGTTCATCAAACTAGAAGACAGACTGCTCCTCAACCTAAAGTTGGAAACATGGGTCAACCTCAAGCTACTATGACAGATCAAGTGCAACGGCACGGAGTTCAGGATGCTCCACCACCAGTGCCAACTATCGTACCTATTGTTGGCTTACCTACAGACGCAGTGGTAAGGTTATTGAATGTGTTGGAGGCATTGGTGCCTACTCATGGAGGAAGTTCAGCTCCCTAGGCTACTTTAAAAAAACAAGCACCTGCACAGACTCAGACTTTAAGAAATAAGGAAGTATCCCTACAGGAGTTTCTGAAATTGAAATCACCAAAATTCTCAGGTTCCGATAATTCAGCAGATCCTCAAAGTTTCTTTAATGGTACTCTCAAGGCACTATGTGATCGTGGATGTTCTAATGAGAGAGTTGTGGACTTGCAACAGACAAACTAGAGGATATATCCAACACATGGTATGAAACTGTATTGCTATGAAGGCCAGCAGGAGCAGCACCACTAACATGGGATGAGTTCACTAAATTGTTTAAGAATCATTTTCTTCTAGAAAGCCTGATGCAAAAATATTCCAGAGACTTTGAGAGATTGGTTTAGACTCTGGATATGGATGAGTCGACATATAATACTAAGTTTTGTAAGTTGGCTATATATGCTGCCTACTTAGTGTCTATCAAAGAAGCTCGAGTTCAAAGGTTTGTTGATGGATTGGTTGGTCGTATATACACTGTAGGATCCCCAAAAATGAAGACTTCATCCTACTCACGTGTATTTGACCTTGCTAGAATGATTGAAATGAAGGGACATGAGGAGCGTGGAGGTAGTGATTTACATAAGAAGGCCAATACAGGAGGGGCTTTCAATGGTGGTTTTAGTGAATAAAAGAGCAAGAAATCAGGGACAACAACAACAACAGGGTTCTCAGATAATGACACATATGTCTTTGCATTCCACATACAAACCACATTATGAACAAGGTAATAGGGGACCATCATCTTCTGTACATTGTAATTCTAGGCAGATATATGCCACTACTCCAGTGTGCCAGACCTGTGGTAGATCACAAATGGGCCAATGTCATGTTCTAATTGGAGAGTGCTCTCGGTGTGGACAGTTGGGACATAACTTGAGAGATTGCCCTCAGTCTTCAACCAGCTTCTATTCAGTCAACTGCACTGACTCAGACTATCGCCATACTTCAGGTGCTACAGGCACAGGAAATAGAGGTCGAGGTGCTTGAGGTCGTGCTACTACGAATCAAGGACAAGGGAATGTTGGTAGAGGTCAGGCAAGAGTTTTTTCATTTGCTATATACAATGCTCAGGCCTCAAATGTTGTGGTTGCAGGTTTTCTTTCTATCTGTTTGTTTGATGCACTTGCAATAACTGATCTGTGATCTACTCACTCATATGTGTCCTCGTACTTTGCTTTAAGGGTTTAGTAGACATCCTGAGCTAATGAACTATCCTTTTCTAGTTGCTACTCCCATTGGAGAGTTTTTATTAGCTCAATACGTGTATGATGCTTGTCAGATTAGGATTGAGGGTAGAGATATTCTAGTTGACCTTATTGTACTTGATATGATTGACTTTGACATGCTGATCAGAATGGATTGGTTATCTTCTTGCTATGCAATTGTCGATTTTCATGCAACAATAGTTAAGTCGGAAAAGGGTTAGAACTGCCCCTAACGTATTGACTCCAGTTTAAAAATGCCCTCCGTTAACCTATTTTGAAAAAAATGCCCCTACCGTTAAAATTCTGGCATATTTGTGCCCCTAACGTATTGAATCCAGTTTAAAAATGCCCCTACCGTCTTAAATATAAGTACAGTCAATTGTTAGACTTAGGAGCACAAATATGCCAAATTTTTAACCGTAGGGGCATTTTTTTCAAAATAGGTTAACGGAGGGCATTTTTAAACTGGAGTCAATATGTTAGGGGCAGTTCTCACCCTTTTCCCTATACCAAATGAACCCAGTTTTAATCTAAGAGGGAGTCAGGTTCCAGAGATTTGCAAAGTTGTATGTTTTATGAAAGCTTAACGACATCTAAAGAAAGGTTGCTTGGGTCTCTTATCTAATGTAAATGACACAAGAAAGGAAATAGTTAGTATAGAAAATGTACCAGTAGTGAGAGAATTCTCTTATGTATTTCGTGAGGATTTACCAAGATTGCCTCCAGTACGAAAAATAGACTTCGGTATTGATTTTCTACTTGACATATAACCCATATCAAATGGAACCAGCAGAGTTAAGGGAGCTAAAGAAACAGTTACAAGATTTGTTAGATAAGTGTTTTATTAGACCTAGAGCATCACCATGGGGTGCACCAGTATTACTCGTAAAGAAGAAAGACAGATCCCTTAGAATGTGTATTGACTGCAGGCAGTTTAACAAGATAACAATATGTTATAAATAACCTTTGCCTCGTATAGACGACATGTTTGATCAGTTACAAGGAGCTGCCAACTTTTCAAAGATTGAACTCAATGCTGGTTATCATCAACTTAGAATCAAAGATGAAGATATTTCTAAGACTTCTTTCAGAACTTGATACGAGCACAATAAGTTTCTAGTAATGCCTTTCGGACTGACTAATGCTCCGGCAGGATTCATTGATTTAATGAATATGGTGTTCAAGCCATTTTTGGATAGATTTGTAATAGTATTTATTGATGATATCCTAATATATTCTCAGAGAGAAGGAGAACACAAGGATCATCTCAGAACTGTGTTACAGACATTATGAAAATATCGGCTTTATGCTAAGTTCTCGAAATTTGAATTTTGGCTAGACTTAGTATTTCTTATGGGGCATGTTATTTCCAAAGTTGGAATTATGGTAGATCCTAAGAAGACAAAGGTTGTGCAGAAATGGCCCAGGCCTACTTCTCCTACGGAGATTCGTAGCTTTTTAGGCTTAGCAGGCTGTTACAGACATTTTGTGCTGGATTTCTCCAGAAGAGCAGAGCCGCTGACCAAATTAACACAAAGAAATGAAAAGTATCAGTGGATGGAGGAATGTGAGAAAAGCTTTCAGAAAATCAAAACGTGTCTGACAACTGCACCAATATTAGCCTTACCATCTGGTTTTGGAGGATTTTCAGTATTCTGTGACGCCTAGAGGTTGGGATTACGATTTGTTCTTATGTAAAATAGTCGTGTTATAGCTTATGCTCTGAGACAATTGAAAAGGCACGAGCAATACTATCCTAAACATGGTTTGGAGATGGTTGCATTTTGCTCTAATAATTTGGAGGCATTACCTATATGGCGAAACTTGTAAGATCTATACTGACCATAAACGTCATAAGTATATCTTTTAGCAGAGAGATCTGAATCTTTGGAAACATCATTGGATGGAACTACTCAAAGTGTATGATTGTTCTATTTTGTATCATCCTAGAAAAGCCAATGTGATGGCTGATGCATTTAGTAGAAAATCTATGGAGAGTCTAGCATACAAAGCTCCTGCAAAGAGACTTTTGGTCAAAGATATTCAGAGACAAGAAGATACAAGCATCAGATTTTGTGTCGAAAATTCAGAGGCATTGTTGGCTTGTGCTCAGGCAAAGTCTTTACTAGTTGAACGCATTAAAGCCACCTAATATGCGGATGAATGATTATGAAAATATAGAGATGAGGCCTTAGTTGGTAAAAGCAAGGATATGATTGTTGAAAGTGATGGTGTTATTCAAATGGGTAAAGGCTATGTGTAGCAGACGTAGATAGGTTGAGACATGTTATTCTTGAAGAAGCCCACAACTCCAAATACACTATACATCCTAGATCCTCAAAAATATACCATGACCTGAAATAATTTTATTGGTGGGAAGGTATGAAGATAGATGTTTCTAACTTTGTTTCTAGTTGTTTGACTTGTCAGCATGTCAAGGTTAAGCATCAACGACCCACGGGACTAATACAACAAATTTAGATTCCAGAATTGAATTGAGAAAGAATTACGATGGATTTTGTTACCGGTCTACCACAAACTCTTAGAGACTATGTTTCTGTACAAGTGATTGTAGATTGATTGACAAAATCATCACAATTTTTGCCAGTAAAGACTACATATGGTGGAGTGAGGTATGCACAGATATTTACAAATTAAAATTTCTGACTTCACGGAGTTCCAATATCTATCATCTCTGATTGGGGATCACAATTGACACGACCCTAAATTCGGACCCGGTAGTGATGGAGCCTCACGAGAACACAAGGCCAGCCAACTATCTCCAATTTAAAATTAAATAGTTAAACAGCAAGAAACAGTATAAAGCGTGCTTAAATAAACCAAAATTTAAACTGATAATAGCATAATTTATTGAATATAACCCAAGACAGCCCAATACCAGGATGTCACTAGTCATGAGCATTTAAACAAACCAGAATACTCCAAATCAAACAATAGATTTTTATAAAGAAACTCTGAACATGAAGAAATAACATAGGGAAAAGCTCCGGGTTGCGAACACCGACAACTACCTAGAGACTCCTCGGATCCACCTAGGCCGGAAAGATCAGCACTCATGAGCGGGACCAGCTGTGTCTAAATCTGCACATAGGGTGCAGGGAGTAATGTGAGTACTCCAAATCAGTGAGTAATAATCATAAATAAAGACTGAAAGCATAAAATCACGTAAGGCACAAATCATGCTATAATGAAGCAGTAAAATCAGTAGAAATGGTAAATCGATAAAGATATGGGAAAGTCATTTTAATTAAAATTAAACTTCATAAAAATGCCCTTGTAACAATTAATCAGGTAATTGGCAAGAAATTAAAGGAAAATAAACACATTAAGGTTTGCCCCTCGGGCACAGTATCAACCAATCCGCCCCTCGGGCAATAGCTGAGAATAATACCATCCCCTCGAGCTCAATCTCACATCATAATGGGTACCCGCGCTCACTGGGGGTGTGCAGAACCCTGAAAGGGCCGCTTACGGCCAAACATAATATCAAGCCACCTCGTAGCATCATCACTAGGCTCTCGGCTATATATTCATCAAGCCACCTCGTGGCGTACATATCTTAGGCCCTCGACCTCAAATCAAGGTTAGTGTTTCCTCACAATATAGGCCATCAGCCTTACTCAGTAAAAAATCCTCATAAGCCACTCTACAGTAGTAAAACATGATTTCACGGCCCAATTATCAGTTAAAAGATCATATAAGTTTTAAAACATAGTAAACATGGAAGAGTATGAAAACAACGAAATATATCATGATTGAGTTCAAGTATAAATTCAAAATAGTGAGGAATATCAATAAACATCCCCGAAGGATTCAAATAGTTGGCACGATGCCCAAATATGGCATTCAGCCCATATTGTAGCGACCCAACAGATTGTTTTAAGATTTTGCACTTTGCTCACCAGTTCTTGGGCATGACTCGCCCTGTGTGATGTATTATGACTCATGTAAATCGTTGGTTTTTGTTTTCAGAGTAATTGGAACGATTTTGGAAGAAAACAATTCTCAGATCAAACTTGAAATTTAAACGTTTTACCAAGATTTGACATATTTGAATATGAACACGCATAGGAATTTTTAAGAATGGTTAGTTTTGTTAGGTAATTTGCGACTTAGGAGCGCAATCAGAATGGGTTTTGGAGTTTTACAGAAGATTTAGGCTTAAATTGCCGAAATTGACACTTCGCCATTTTCCCGGTTGATAGGTGAGATTTTGATGTAGAGGTCGGAAGGGAATTCTGAGAGTTGTAGTAGCTTCGTTGTATCATTTGGGATGTGTCTGTAAAATTTTAGGTCATTCGAACGTGATTTGATAGACTTTTTAATCAAAAGCATAATGTAAGAGTTCTTGGAGTTCTTACGCTTGAAACCTATGTTAAATTGGTGATTTGATGTTGTTGTGAGTGTTCTGAAGTTTTGAGCAAGTTTGAACGATGCCATGGGATGTGTTGGTACAATTGGTTTGAAGTTTCGGGAGTTCCGTATAGGTTCGGGGATGTTTTAAGCCAAAAATCACAGTTGTAGTAGGTTCAGAACGGTTGCAAGCCTCAGAACCCACCCGCGCTGACCGCACAAAATGAAGTGCGTCCGTTGTAGGTGTTGTGCGGACCGCAAAAAATGCAGTGCGGCCGCGGTGGGAACATTTCACTGGTCCTTCTTCGGAAGCTCATATCTTTTGATCTACAAGGAATTTTGAGATGACTCCAAAATGAAAGTTGTAGATATTTGAATCTAGATTTCAGAAAAATATTATAATAGACGTTTAGACAATAGTAGAAAATGGTATGGCCAAAATACTAAATCCTATCACTGCAGAGGAAAACCTGTGCGGCTGCAGTCATTTTTGTGTGGACCACACTCACTTTGTGCGGACTGCGGTCAATTTTTTGCGGTCCACAGAGGTGTATATCCATGGGGAACTCTATAAATACGAGGTTTTGGGTCTTATTTGATGTTTTGACCTAGAGAGCCCGGATTTTGGCGATTTTATTCGAAGGTTTTTCAAGAAAATCATCAGGGTATGTGATTCTAACTTAGATTTGGCTAGAGTACATGAATTATCATTGAATACATCATTTAATTCGTCATTTGGGATGGAATTTGGGAAGAAAATTGTGAAATTGTTTAAAAATGTAAAATGATGCTTTGAAGGACCAAATGGTATCAAAATTGGATAATTTTCATCTGGTTAGACTCGTGAGAGTATAAGGATTCAAGTTTTGTGAATTTTGTCAAATTCTAAGATGTGGGCCCGGGGGTCGGGTTTGACCAATTTCAGGATTTTTTCGGTAATTTGATTATTTTCAAGTGAGCTTTGGTCCCTTAGCACATTTTGATGGTTTGGTACTAATTTCGGCTAGATTTGAAGCATTCGGAGGCTGATTCAAGAGGCAAAGGCATCAGGGGATAGGGTTCGGACCGGATAGAGGTGAGAAATAATTGTAAAGATGTTCTGAGTGTTCGAAACCCCGGATTACACATCGTAGTACTATATTTAGGTGAGGCACAAGCTTGATGACGAGCGTGGGATCGTGCACTATTGGGGATTGTGACTTGGTATGTCCCGATTGATGGATTTACCGCATATTTGACTGAAACTTAATTGCTATCATCATGATTTGGGCTGAATGCCATAGCTTTCTGCCAACTATTTGAACCCTTCGAGGATTTTTTTTGTTGATATTTCCATACTTTTTGACTTATTACTTGAACTCAGTCATATTATTCTACACCTTTTTCAAAATTCAACCAAGTTCATTTTTTGCGTTAACACTTGAAATGATTTTTTAAATAGTATTTTCGGCTGAGCATCATGTTATACTGTTGCTTGAGTGGCTTATCTGACTAAGTAAGGCCGAGGTCTTGTATTGTGAGGATACTTTTGGATCGGGGTGCACGCCGCAGCAGTGAGATACTAATTTGATTATGAGGCCGAGGGCGTGAGATATGTACGCCATGATATGGCTTGTTGACTAATATGAGGCTGAGCCCTAGACTTGATGCCACGAGATGGCTTGATATTGCGCTAGGGTCGTAAAGACCCTTCATGGAGTCTACACACCCCTATGAGCGCGGGTACCCATTGTGATGTAAGATATAGCTCGAGGGCTGGTACTATTCTGAGATTTTTCTCGAAGGGCGAACCTTTATGTGCTTATCTTCTTAATTGCCTGTCATTACCTGTTGATTGTGTATTTGTGCCCGAGGGGCGGAATTCTGTGCTTATCTATACTAATTGTTTGCATTCGTTTCCGTATCTATTGAAAAAGTCATTTTCAAAGAAGTTTAAACTGAGCTAAGATATCTTAAGGGATTTTACAGCTTCATTGCTTTCTTACTGGTTTTGGAACTGCTTCTATACAACATCTTGATATGCTTTACATGATTTCATACCATTCAGACATTAGTTATATTTATTACTCACTGAGTTGGAATACTCACTTTACTCCTTGCACCTTGTGTGCAAACCCAGTTATTTCTACACCCAGTAGGTCTTGGCAGATCGGAGGTAGAGTCATCGGAGTTCAGAAAGGTAGAAGTCAACATTCGTAGCACTGTTTTTCTCCCTCTTTACTTCATTAGTCTGTATCTTCTACACTTCAGACTTTAAGTTGTATTTAGACCCTAGTAGATGCATGTAACTTTTGACACTGCGATGTCGGGCTGTACTTATTTCTGCAATGATCACTTAAACTCAAATTATGCAATATCTAGTTAAATGAAAAGGCATTAAATAGACTAATTAAGATTATTGAATTGATATTGGGAATCGTACCGGTTGTCCTTGTCTTCACGAGAGGAGCCATCACGACCGGGTCCGGTTTGGGGTCATGACAGAGATAATGATGACAACAAATATATTTTAGTCAAATATGCGGTAGAAAAGTTATTCGGGGCGGACTAAGTCACAATCCCCAATAGAGCACAACCCCATTCTCGTCATCAAGCGTGTGTGTTACCTCAATATAGCACAACAATGCGCAATCCGGGGTTTCAAACCATCAAAATATCATTTACAATTATTACTCACCTCGAACTGGTCAAATCTCTAGCTCGCGATGCCTTTTCCCCTCAAATCAGCAACCACTCGTGTCGAATCTATCCAAATTCAGAACGAGGAAGTCAAAATAGGGGGAATGAAGCCCAAGCAAAAACAAACAATATATGACATAAATATTGAAATTACCAAAACCCGATCCCCGCCCCCACATCTTAATTTTTACATCAATAGATTTCGTATCTCTCCATGAGTTCATACATATCAAAAGTTATGTAATTCGACCTCAAATGGTCCTTCAAATCCTCAAGCAAAGGCCTAAGTTTCCAAGTCGTAGTTTCCTAATTATTAACCCTTAAATTCCATTAATTATAGCTCTAATTCGTGAAATAACAGCATAGGGACGAGTTTTAAGTCCGAATTCCTTACCTTAATGAATTTCCCTTGAAATCCCTCTTCAAAATCATCCAAAAAGCTCCAACCCCGAAATAAAAATTGTGAAAATAGCTCAAATCGCGATGGACAAAATTTATAACTTTTGCCGAGGAATTTTCACATATGCATCCACTTCACCACTCCTGCGGAAATCACTTAAACTATGCATTATTTGCATCTGCAGTTCCATACCCGCATCTGCGGCATCGCAGATGCGGTCCTCCTAGCCGTTTCTGCAACCACTTTTCCCGCATATGCAACATGTACTTGCAATCCCCAATCCGCAGGAGCGAAAATACCAGAAGCAGCAAAATCTGCAGCTGCAACAATTGCTCAAACTCCCCGTCAACCATACAAAATCTTCCCGAGGGCCTAGGACCTCAACCAAAAGCACCAACCCATCCCATAACCTTATTATAGCTTGTACCAATATTCAAAGAACCTCAAACAACACCAAATCAACCAAAACACTTCGGATTTAAGCCTAAGTTCCAAAATCTATCAAATTCCGCCTTTGATCAAAAACCCAATTAAACCATGTCTGAATGACCTGAAATTTTGCACACATATCCCAAATGACACAATGGAATTACTGCAACTCTCAAAATTCCATTTCGACCCCTATATGAAAATCTCGCCTACCAACCAAAAATCACCAAAATTTCAACTTCTCCAATTCAAGCCTATATCTACTCTGAACCTCCAAAACTCGTTCTGATCATGCTCCTAAGTCATAAATCACCTCCCGAAGCTAACCAAACCATTGGAACTCACATCCGAGCCCTCTAACACATAAGTCAACACCCATTTGACTTTCCCAACTTAAGCTTCCTTAATAGAGACTAAGTATCTCAAACCTGACAAAAATCAATCTGGATTCGATCTGACCAACCCGATACCACAAAACACGAATAACAAAGCAAAAAGAAGCAAAAATGGGAAAATAGAGCGGTAACTCATGAGAGGACTGGCTGGGTCATCACATACTCCCAACTTAAGCAAACGTTCGTCCTCAAATGAGTCAAGAAACATACCTGAAGCCTCAAACATGTAAGAATATATGCTCTGCATCTCCTGTTTGCTCTCCCAGGTAGCTTCCTCCACAGGACGACCTCTCCACTGCACTTTCACTGAAGCTATATCCTTTGGTCTCAACTTCCGAACCTGATGATCCAAAATAGCTACTGGCTCCACATCATAGGTAAAATTATAATCCAACTGAACCTTGTTGAAATCCATAACATGAGACGGATCTCCAATATACTTTCGAAGCATAGAAACATGAAGTAGCGGATGCACGCTCGACGAGCTGGGCAGCAAGAAAAGCTCATATGCCACCTCCCAATTCTTGTGAAGTACCTCAAAAGGCCCAATGAACCGCAGACTCAATTTCCCTTTCTTCCAAAATCTCATAACACCCTTCATGGGCAAAACTTTCAACAGAACCTTTTCACCAACCATGTAGGACACATCCCTAACCTTCATGTCAGCACAACTCTTTTGCCTCGACTGCACTACACGATCCTCTCTTGAATCACCTTCACCTTCTCTAAAGCATCTTGTACCAAATCTATCCCCAATAACCTAGCCTCACCAGGTCGAACAAACTAGCTGGAGATCTATACCGCCTCCCATACAAAGCCTAATATGGAGCCATTTGAATACCTGATCGGTAGCTATTGTTATAATAAAACTCTGCAAGCTGTAGAAACTCATCTCATGACCCTTTGAAATCAATGAGACAAGCACGCAACATGTCCACCAATATCTGAATAGTGCGCTTAGACTGCCCGTTCGTCTGAGGATGGAAAGTTATGCTCAACTCAACCTACGTACCCAACTTTCGCTGCACGGACCTCCAAAACTACAATGTATGCTGGGTGCCCCTTCTGAAATAATAGAAACGAGGACACCATGCAAACAAAAAATATCTCGGATATATATCTTTGCCAATCGCTCTGAAGAATAGGTAGTATACACAGGAATGAAGTGCACTGAGTTGGTCCGCTGATCCACAATTACCCAAATAGCATCAAACTTTTTCAAAGTCTGTGGAAGTCCAACAGCAAAGTCTATAGTGATCCTCTCCCACTTCTGCTCTAGAATATACATCTGCTGAAGCAAACTACCAGGTCTCTGATTCTCATATTTCACCTGCTGAAAATTGAGACACCAAGAGACAAATCCCACAATATCTTTCTTCATTCTTCTCCACAAATAGTGCTGCCTCAAATCCTGATACATATTCGTGGCACCTGGATAAATGGAATATCGCGAGCTATGGGCCTCCTCCAGAATCAACTCTCGAAGCCCATCTACATTGGGCACATAAATATGTCCATGCATCCTCAACACCCCATCATTGCCGATGGTCACATCTCTGGCATCATCATGCTGAACTCTGTCCTTAAGGACAAGCCAATGTGGATCATCATACTGGCGCTCTCCGAGTCGATCATATAAGGAAGACCAAGAAATCACACAAGCTAATACCTGACTGGGCTCCGAAATATCTAACCTCACAAACCGATTGGCCAAGGCCTGAACATCAACTCCAAGAGGTCTCTCCTTAAACGGAATAAATGCCAAACTCACCATACTCACTGCCTTTTGGCTCAAAGCATCAGCCACCACATTGACCTTTCCCGGAAGGTACAGTATAGTGATATCATAATCCTTAAAGAACTCCAACCATCTCCGCTGCCACAAATTAAGATCCTTTTGCTTGAACAGGTGCTGGAGGCTGCAATGATCAATAAACTCATCATAAGAAACACCATACAAGTAATGCCTCCAAATCTTCAACGCGTGAACTATATTAACTAACTCCAAATTATGAACGGGGTAGTTCTTCTCATGGGGCTTCAACTGACGAGAAGCATTAGCAATAACTCTACCCTGATACATCAATAAACAACCAATACCAACTCTCGAAGTGTCAAAATACATGGTATATGAACCTAAAACTGATGGAAAAACTAACAATGGAGTTGTGGTCAAAGCTGTCTTGAGCTTCTGGAATCTCTCCTCGCACCATCCACCATACAAATGAAGCACCTTCTAAGTCAACTTGGTCAAGGGCGATGCAATAGATAAGAATCCCTGAACAAATTGGTAGTAATAGCCTGCACAACCAACAAAGCTATGATCATTGTGGCTAAGGACGGTCTAGGCCAACTCTGAACCGCTTCCACATTTTTTGAATCAACCTGAATACCCCCAAGAAAGCCACTGAACTGAGCCAAAACTCACACTTGGAGAATTTTGCATAAAGTTTCTCCTCCCTCAATCTCTGCAACACAACTCTTAAATTCTCTGCGTTCTCCTCTTGACTACACGAATGCACCAGAATATCATCAATAAGGACAATCACGAACGAATCAAGATAAGGCCGAAACATATTGTTCATCAAATGTATGAACATTGTAGGGACATTGGTCAGCCCAAAAGACATCACCAAGAACTCATAATGACCATATCGGGCTCCAAAAGTTATCTTAGGAATATTTGAGTCCCTAATCTTCAACTAGTGATAACCCGAACGGAGATCAATCTTGAAGAACACTCTCGCTCCCTGAAGCTGGTCGAATAAATCATCAATGCGTTACTTGTTCGTAATTGTTACCTTGTTCAACTGCCTATAATCAATGCACATCCTGATAGTGTCATCCTTCTTCTTAAAAAATAGAACCGGTGTACCCCAAGGTGACACACTAGGACAAATGAACCCATTTTCAAAGGGCTCATGAAGCTTCTCCTTTTACTCCTTCAACTTTGCTGGTACCACATGATACGGTGGAATAGAAATAGGCTGAGTTCCCGACACCAGGTCAATACCAAAATCAATATCCCTTCCCGGTGGCATGCTCGGCAAGTCTGCAGGAAACACATTTGGAAAAAATCTCAAAATTGGAACAGAATCAATACTGGGAGTCTCAGCACTAACCTCCCTCACAAAGGCTAGATACGAAAGACAATCCTTCCCAACCATAAGCTAGGCCTTCAAGAACAAGATCACTCTACTGGGAACATAATCGATCACACCTCGCTACTCAATCTGTGGTACACCCAGCATAGCAAAGGTGATTGTCTTAGCATGACGTCCAGAATAACACGACAAGTAGATAGCCAATCCATTGCCAAAATAACATCGAAATACACCATACATAATAATAGAAGATCCACTTGGTTCTCCAGACCCCCAAGAGTCACCACACACGATCGATACATACAGTCGACAATAACAGTCTCGCCTACCGGGGTAGATACATAGACAGGCGAAGCAAGAGACTCATGGGGCGTACCCAAATAATGAGCAAAGTATGATGAAATATAAGAAAAAGTGAACCAGGATCAAATAATATAGAGGCATCTCTATGGCAAACTGAAACAACACTTATGATGACAGCAACTGAAGAAATAATATCGGGTCTAGCTGGAGTGCATAGAAACGGGCCTAACTGCCACCTGATCGACCTCCCCTCTAGGACGGCCTCTAGTTGACTGACCTTCACCTCTAGCTGGCTGGGCAGGTGGTGATAAAGTAACTGGCATTGAAGCCAATACTGACCCCTCTGCTGAGATGAACTCGTAAGACGACGAGGGAATTGCCTCCAAATATGACCCATCTCTCCACACTTATAACAACTCCTAGGTGTCGTATAAAGGGACTAAAGGGAACCCCTTACACCAGAGTAACTAGCAAATTCATCTGGCGCAGAAGAACCCCAAACTGATGGAGCACGGGACGAACTCTGAGCTTGAAGGGCACTAAGTGATGACTGGCCCTGATGAGAACTGTGAGAACCATGACCCGACGATGCCTCATGGTAACCTGGGCAGGTTAGCTGAGCAGGATTGAAGGGACGGCCTCTGTCGTGCTGAACCTGACCTCTTGAAAGAGCACCACTATAGCTACCAGATCCTCAAGGCCTCTTTCATTCCCTCTCCTCTCACTTCTAATGATGAACAGACTCAATCTCATGGGCGACATCAACAACCTCCTCGAAGGTAGCACCAGTCACCCTCTCCCTAGTCGTGAGAATACGAAGCTGATAAATGAGTCCATCAACAAACCTCTTAACCCTCTCTCTATCTGTCAGAACTAGCCAGATGGCATGATGAGATAACTCACAGAACCACAACTTATATTGCGACACGGTCATCTCCCCCTGACGCAACAACTTAAACTTCCTGAACAGCTCCTCTCTACAAGATTGTGGCACATACTCCTCTAGAAAGAGAACGGAGAACTGCTACCAGGCAACGGGTGATGCACCAACAGGCCTACGCCTCTCAAAATCCTCCCACCAAGTGAAGGCAACTCTTGAAAACTGATAAGTAGTGAAAGAAACCCCACTGGTCTTTAGAACACCTGTTATACGAAGTATCCTCTAACACTTATCCAAGAAACCTTGGGCATCCTCGCCTTCTACACCATTCAAAGACAGAGGCTGAAGTCTACCAAATCTCTCCAACCTACGGTACTCGTCCTCTAGCATGGATGTAACTATAAAGTCCTGAGCAGCTGCAGCCGGCTAGCCTAGGTATGCCCCCGGCATTTGAAGTCCCTACACGTCCTGCTCAGGTGTGCGAGCGGCGGGAGTTTGATTGTCTCCCCCGGCCTGAGAAGTATCTACAGCTATAGCGGCTGGAACCGCCTAAGCTAGGCCAGTAAAAACTGATAAGATCTAAACCAAGGCCTCCTAATGAGTTGGAATCACAATGGGTACAGCTGGTGCCTGAACTGGTGCTGCTTGTAACGACCCGACCCGTCGTCTCAGGTATCCCCACCCCATTTTCCCTGTTTTATTCTTCTATATGTTTCATTGTATGTGTTTGGATAATTTGAAGTAATTTGGATAGAGTTTTGTAATAAATGAGACATATAGTCTCTTTATGAGAAGTTTATTTACAAAAGTTAACCGAATGTTGACTTATAAGTTAGAGGGCTCAGAATGGATATTTTATGATTCTATTAGTTTTGCGTGGTAATATATGACTTAGTTGAGCAATCAGAACTGAATTTGGAGGTCTGGTGTAGAAATAGGCTTGAATTGGCTAAGTTTGAATTTTGGCGAACTCCGGTTGATAGGTGAGATTTTCATCCGGGGGTCAGAATGGAATTCCAACAGTTGCAGTATCTTCATTAGGTGATTTTGGGTAAGTGTGCAAATTTTTTGATCATTCGGACATTGTTGGTCGGGTTTTAGATCAAATGCAAGTTTCGGAAGTGTTAGTTTAACTTAAGCTTGAATCCGTGGTAATTTGTTGATTCTTGTATTGTTGGATGAATTTTTATGGCTCGAGCAAGTTTGAATGAGGTATTAGGACATCTCTGTGCTTTTGGTTGAGGCTCCTAGGGCCTTGGGGTGGTTTCGAAGGGCTAACTGAGAGTTCGGATGTTGGTTTGTAATGCAGAAATTGCAGCAGTTGTTGCAGATCAACCTTGGACTTTGCGTTCGCGGAGATGCGTCACGTTCGCGTAGGTCTGAGTTCCCTTGGACTTTGTGTTTGCGTGTGGTGTCGCGTTCGCAAAGGGTATTTGGAGACTTGATGGATTCCAGGGCAGTTGCACTTCGCGTTCGCGTCTGGGTCCCATGTTCGCGATGAAGGAGGGAGCAGTGGCGTTCGCATTCATGGTTGGGCATCGTGTTCACAACGAAGGAATTTGGCCAGTTCAGTTTTTTGCCATCGCGGACACAAGATGGCATCGCGTTCGCGAAGAAGGATTTTTCGCCTAGACAGAATGATTTTAAGGGCTCTTTCAGTCGCGAACCCAACAATATTTCCATCATTTTTACTCCACCAATAGAGCTTTTTGAGCGATTTGAAGAGGGTTTTCAACAGATATTGATTGGAGGTAAGTCTCTTGACCTAGAAACACCATTTTTATGAAGAACCAATCCCCAAATCCTTGAAAATAGGTTGATATTTTGAAGAACTAGGGCTTAGTTCTTGAAAACGAATTTTGGGGATTTGAAAGGCCATTTGAACTTCGCTTTCGGTAAACTTTATATGTACGGACTTGTGGAGAGACGAGGAATCTGATGCTGTAATTTTTGGAATTTTTCGAGAAATGGGCTCGGGGCTCGGGTTTTACCAACTTCATGATTTTTAGTGTTTTTCGAGTAATTTCAGTTGGGTTATGTTTCTTTAACCTATAAGAACATATTCGTTGGGAATTGGGAAATTAATTCAATCAGTTATATGACTCATATGCATACTGTGGACTGAGTATGGATCGAACTGCACGCCGCAGTGATGATATGATGATATTGCGCTTGGGATGGAGGAGCCACTCCGGAGTCTGTACACACCCCCAGTGAACGCCGATAACGATAAACGGATCGGGATGTACAGTGTAGTGGATTCATGTGCATTGCATTGCATCTTTGCATGATACTTGACTGTTACATTTGATATTGCTTTGTTGTTAGTTCGTAGTTAAGGTGTTCGACGGTTAGTTTTAGCTTTGCTTCTGGCATTTCGTTGATTTCTTATCTTCAGACATTTTATATGCTTATAAATCACTGAGTCGGTAGTACTCACCCCTACTCCCTACATCTTGTGTGCACATTCAAGTACACCGGAGGCTTAGCTGAGCACTCGTAGTCTCCAGATATTTTCAGAGTCATTGAGGTAGTTTCTTGACGTTTGGAGGACCTGGCTACTCTTCATATTTCAGTTTATTATTATTATTATGTACATTTCCATACTTTTACATTTTCATTCAAATATTATTATCCAGTTTTGTTTAGAGGCTCTAGACTCGTGACCCCAGATCATATGCGAGTGTTTATCGGTGTTTGTATTTTTCCCTATTTATTCTATTAATATTATTAGATTATTATTCAAAAATATTGCTATATTCTCCTTAAATTGTCAGTTTTGAGATTTATTATCGAACTGAGAGCGATTATTGGTTAGGCTTGCCTAGCGTTATGGTTGGGCGCCATCATGACCGGGTTTGGGTCATGACAAGTTGGTATCAGAGCGTAGGTTACTAGGACTCGCGAGTCATGAGCCGATTTAGTAGAGTCTCATAGATCGGTATGTAGACGTCCGTATCTATCCTCGGGAGGCTACAGAACCTTTAGGAAAAACTTCACATTCTTGAATTCTTATCATGCGTCCTTGATTCAGCTTGAAAAAGAAAACTCTTGAAATTCCTTCCATGCAATGGTATGCGCACGCGAGTGCTCAGTACCAGATAATCCTTTATGGCTTATGGTTCCCCGATCGAGGGGCGAGATATAACTTCTATGATTGATGTTGGGCCAGTCTGGAGGACTTGAGGCCAGATCTTGCCTAGGGCCTGAGCATTGAGGTGTTGATCGTGTGAGCAAGTGTTTTAAATTTAGATGTTTGGTATTTTCGCTATTAGCCGGAATGGCAGTTTGGCATCCGCGTGATGAGTATGTTTGTGTTGTGTGGCGTGTCTTATATGACTTGGAGGTGTCGAGGGAGGTCTACTAGATGATAGATAAACTACTAAGCGTATGATTTCTATCGCGATAGGATGTGCAGCCTCGAGTTGTGGGTGCGTGAATAATCTTTTCGAGTCTCCTAGTGGGAGTGAAGTAAATTGCACGATACGATATGAGTTCAGACTCAGGAAGACTAAGTAGCTATTTAATGTGTATAACGGTGGAAGGTATACCGAAATGTTATATTGAGGCGAAGTAGGTGGGTTATCTCCTGCGGAGTGATCTCAAGTGGTGCGATTCATATGTGTGTATGTTAGAAGATTTCATGTGTAATTGAAAGGTATTTTCCATGTGTTACGATTCAAATAGGTACAACACATGTCCATGTATCAAATTTTTGATAATATAATAGATGTAATATTGAGATTAATGTTGTTGATATACATTGGGACGTTTTGTTAAGTTGTGGACGTGTTGTTAGGATGGTTTTGGTGATTCTCAGGCAGGTAGATATGCCCAATTACAAAGGAAAATCTGCCAAAATTTTCGAAAATTTTGGGACTTAGTAAAAAAATTATCGCCTGAAGAATGGGCTTAACCGTTGTGTGAATAAATGCAAGAATTTCATAAGAGTTAAAAATTTCTTATGATTTGTGTTTCCCCAAGCTTATGAAAGAATGAGTTTAATCTCACCATGATATTACGACAGCAATAGAGTATGTGTTGTGATATATATGGCTTCGAAACAAGTTGAGGAGGTTTTTGTTGATTAGCTTATCACACGGTTATGAGCTATGTTGTTTCCATTTCGAGGTATGCTGACGGATTAGTCCTGGTTGCAGAAATTGACCCGAGGATGGCACGAGTGAAGCAAAATTTTGACAAAGGTTATATGATGCTTCATAGATGTGAGAAAATAATAGGATGTCTTGAGTTGTGGGTAAAGAATTCTTAGTGTAAAGAGAAGGAAGTTGTTTGGTTGTATCGGAATGAGATCATGTCCTGAGGTGTCAGAGTGTTGATAAGGCACGAGTGGTTGATTCGTTAAGTCGAGTAATTTTCAGTTTGTATAAGAGGGGTTGACTCTTGAGAATGGTTTTGATGTGTTCAAGATTCTATATGTAGTACTCATGTGTTTTAAGGTTGAGTATGTAACCAAGTTAGTGTTTCCGCTCGAACAAGTCGAGACTTGTGGTGTTCTTAAGTTAATTACGGGATTCTATGTATCAGTATCTGGGAAGCAGAGGTAGCGGACTTAAATTCCCAGGAAATCCTTCAAAGTAGGGTACTTTAGAAGGTGGTATTTTTGGGAACGTTTGAGAGAGTATTTAGTGGCCTATTGGTCTTAGACAGTGTGGTCTTACGTTCGAGTCTCGTGTGGTAAGCCTGAGTTCAGGCATTCTGGTGCTACAGCAAGAGAGTATATCAAGTTGAAAATGAATCAGAAGGAAATCCAGACAAATGAAGTAGCTTGTTAGCGGACCGTATAGGTGTGGTAAAGATATGATTGATTTTTGATATGTGTTCGAGGTAATGAATTTGTACAAGCATTGGGCAACAAGGCTCGTGAGTACTGACAGTCTGCTTGGCTTGGTTCGGGTAGACGGATTTAGTCCTGGTAGTTTAGCTTGCGCAAATGGAATTGGGAGAGAATTCTTGTCAGGTTTCATCATGGTTTGGAGATGTATATTTCTATGGACATGCGGGGCATGGAGTGCGTAATGATTTTATTCTAACGGGGATCAATGAAAGTTTTGGGTTAGTTAAGTGCATCGAAGTATGCGGCGCAGAAGGGAGATGAAAGTTCTCGTGTTATCCCTGGAAGTATGGTAGGTGTGGTATGTTGTAGAGGGCCGAGACGGGCGTGTGCAAGGTTTCGGTTCAGTTCTGAAAGGAAGTTCATAAAGTTCTTAGGCAACAAGTAGTCTCAAGTAATCAAAGGAATGGTACTAGTAATTGGAAGTGATTTGACGATAGTATATGTCTCGGAAGGAGGGTAATGTGATCGGACTAATGATACCTCAGTAGTATTGTGATTGTTTCTTGTTGGATCGACTGTTAATATTCGAGTATCCTAATGGCACAGGGAAATTTGAGAATATCTTTTGGTGGAATGATATGGTACTCGATGTGTGATAGGCATTCATATGGCAGACTGTGGAGATCGGGTATAGTGATTTGTATGTTATATGGAGTTGGAGACTGGGAGTTCTCCGATAGATTTTGGATATGATATTGGGTGTAGACTGTTTGCCTCAGTGTTAGGTTAATCTAGACTATTGTGTTATGGTCTATGTCAGAGAATGCCACAGGTTGCGTGGCGAGGTGCATCGGGTAATGTTATATAGCAAGAGTGGGTTGCATTCCAAATACCACCGGATGGCTGAGAAGTATTGCTTGTCTTGTTTGGGCCTTCATGGCAAATGTCAGCGCAGAGGTTTTTTGACCATTGATTCAGTTCCGGTATTGATGGACCTTTTCAGATGTGTTCCTTGTGGCCGGGCATGTCACTGGGAGAGATTGCGAATTTCAGTATTTATTTGGTGTTGGGCCACCGAATCGTAAGACTCTAGCATGAGTAATAGTAGTGGAACACGCATCTTCAGACTTCATGGTAATGAGCTTCTGGTAAGATCTATGAGTTGCTTTTTCTGTGTTGCGAGGCATAATGATTTTTGGGCAGTGGCACATAAATTGCGGTGCTATCGAGATTCATAGTGGGAGTTGAGCTTTGTAGCTTACACCACCATAAGTATATATGATTATGCACTCAGTGCTTACGATCGATACTCGGTATTCTGTGATTATGAGCAAATTCGGCTCGATGTGCATCTCCCTATGTGGGATCTTTGAGTGGGTCAGGTGGCACGCTACCAAAGGGTATATCTGGATCGGTTTGCGCGTCGCAACAGTGTGATGCTGATGATAGTTTTCGTATGTTACTTTGTATGCCTTGCTTCCTGGTTTCTGAGGAAAGTTTGTACTGGGAGTGGCTCGGTGAATAGCGCATCGGTTGTGTCCTTTCAGGATTGAATGGTGTATATAACGCTTTACCGTGGGTGTGATGGATTGCTTGGTTTCAAACATCAATCTGTGCGTGGTTGTCAAGATCGAGTATATCGACTTGAGGTGCTTCATGTGAAATAGTGTATGGATGAGATCGCGCATTATAGTGAGGCTACGTGGATATTAGACCCTTCAGGAAAGATTCAGGTATTCTATTTCTATGATGTGGGACGGGTCCCAGCCTTGTGTTGTAATGGTATTGATGAGCTTAAGGTACAACTCTTTCGTTTGAGTCATTTTCATGACTTCAGTATGTTAAGACCGTCTCTTATTAGTATGGGTGTACTGTAAGTTGTGGCTTAGGCCGTATTGATGTGTCATGTCATCAGGATAGTGTGTTTGGTCAGAAGAGACCTTTGGGGTCATTAATGGATACGAACGGATTTGGTTTCATCTTGTCGGAAGGTTAATATCGAGTTTCGGCTTGGAGATCTGTTGCGGTATTAGTCAAAAGGGAAGAAATGTCTTCGTGAATGGTTGATCTGAGAAATGGCTATGGTCTACTGTGTGTTCATTATCATTGATAGAGTATACCAGTGTTGGAATAAGACTCCAGCTAATAAGGGGTTTCTATCGGTACATGGTTGTTATGGACAGCTACTGTGGATATAAATTATCGTTTCGAGTGTTAGGATTATGCGGTATATCATGTGAGTGCACTTGAGGTTACAGGTATGGGTTATTACAGCTGGCTCAGCATTATTTTGAGTATAAATGTGAGGTTCTGATCTTGTGTATGGTTTCAGAGGTGCAATATAGTTCTACGGCTATGGGCTAGATGGCCTTTGAAATTTTTAGTTGTGTTGTATTAACGGCCATATGTGAGTTAGGGTGACGTGGTATCACCCCAGCTATATGATTAGTAAGTCATTCAGAGATTGGTTGGATCCTGGTGCAACTCTAAGCACGCTCGAGGATGAGCGTTTGTTTAAGTAAGGGAGGATGTAACGACCCGACCCGTCGTCTCAGGTATCTCTGCCCTGTTTTCCCTGTTTTATTTTTCTATATGTTTCATTATATGTGTTGGGAGAATTTGAAGTAATTCGCACAGAGTTTGGTTAGAAATGAGACATTAGTCTCTTTATGAGAAGGTTATTTTGAAAAAGTCAACCGAATGTTGACTTATCAGTTAGAGGGCTCGGAATGGATTTTCGATGATTTGACTAGTTCCAGGTGGTGAGATTTGACTTAGGAGCGCAATCGGAACTGAATTTGGAGGTCCGATGTAGAATTAGACCTGAATTGGCTAAGTTTGAATTTTGGCGCATTTCGGTTGATAGGTGAGATTTTGATCCGGGGGTTGTAATGGAATTCAAACAGTTGCAGTAGCTCCGTTAGGTGATTTTAGATAAGCGTGCAAATTTTCAGATCATTCGGACATCGTTGGTTGGGTTTTAGATCAAATGTAAGTTTCGGAAGTTTTAGTTTAACTTAGGCTCGAATCTGTGGTAATTTGATTATTCTTGTGTTGTTGGATGCGTTTTTATGACTCAAGTAAGTTTGAATGAGGTATTAGGACATATATGTGCTTTTGGTTAAGGTTTCGAGGGCCTCGGGGTGGTTTCGGAGGGCTAACGGAGAGTTCGTATGTTGGTTTGTGCTGAAACAATTGCAGCAGTTGTTGCAGATCAACCTTGGCCTTCGTGTTCGCGGAGGTGCCTCGCGTTCGCGTAGGCATGAGGTCCCTTGGCCTTCACGTTCGTGTGTGGTGGTCGCGTTCGCGTAGGGTGTTTGAAGGTGCGTGGGATTCCAGGGCAGTTGCCCTTCGCGTTCGCATATGGGTTCTGCGTTCGCGATGAAAGAGGGAGCACTAGACTTCGCGATCGTGGTTGGGCATCGCGTTAGCAATGAAGGAATTTGGCCAATTCATTTTTTTCCATCGCGGACGCGAGATGGCATCGCATTCGCGAAGAAGGATTTTTCGCCTGGACAGAATGATTTTAAGGGCTTTTTCAGTCGCGAACCCAACAATATTTCCACCATTTATACTCCACCAAGAGAGATTAATGAGCAATTTGAATAGGGTTTTCAACAGATATTGATTGGAGGTAAGTTTCTTGACCTAGAAACACCATTATTATGAAGAATCAACCCCCAAATCCATGAAAATAGTTGAAATTGTGAAGAACTAGGGCTTAGTTCTTGAAAACAAATTTTGTGGATTTGAAAGGCCATTTGAACTCCATTTTTGGTAAACTTTATATATACGGACTCGTGGCGAGATGAGGAATCTGATGATGTGATCTTTGGAATATTTTGAGAAATGGGCTCGGGGCTCAGGTTTTCCCAACTTCGTGATTATTAGTGTTTTTTGAGTAATTTCAGTTGGGTTATGTTTCTTTAACCTATAATAACGTATTCATTGTGGTTTTGACTAGATTCGACGCTCGTAGAGGGAGATTCAAAATGAAAAGGCATTGCGGACCATCTACGACCAGTTAGAGGTGAGTAGTTTGTATAGATGATGGATTGAGGGTTTGAAATCCCGGTTTATCACATTGTGACGCTATATTATGGCATGACTCGCACCCCATGGAAGGTGCGGGGTTGATTATGACTGGAGATTGTGACTTAGTCCATCCCGAATAAGTATTATACTATATTGGCGACAGATACGCACCCTGTATTGAATGTATCTGGACTTATTGCCATGTTTAGGGAGTTGTGCCGATCTGTAGCATCCTCAGAGGATGAATATCTTTGTGATAGCATGATTTTTATAATCATTGATCTCATCCCTATGAATAATCACTGTTATAAACTGCTAAGACACTTTTCCTGAAGTTAAATAACTAAATTAAATACTTCTTAATAATTGGGAATTAGGAAATTAATTCAATTTGTTATGTGAATCATATGCATACTGTGGACTGAGTATGGATCGGAATGCAGGCCGCAGCGATAATATAATAATATTTAGCTTGGGTTGTAGGAGTCTCTCCGGAGTCTGTACGCACCCCCAATGAGCGTCATCGACGTTAAACGGATCGGGCTGTACGCCGCAGCGGATTCATGTGCATTGCATTGCATCTTTGCATGATACTTGACTGTTATATTTGATATTGCTTTGTTGTTAGTTCGTAGTTAAGGTGTCAGACTGTTAGTTTTAGATTTTCTTTGTGGCATTTCGTGGATTTCTTATCTTCAGACATTTTATATGCTTATTACTCACTGAGTCGGTAGTACTCACCCCTACTCCCTGCACCTTGTGTGCAGATTCAGGTACACCGGAGGATTAGCTGAGCACTCGTAGTCTCCAGATATTTTCAGAGTCGTTGAGGTAGCTTCTTGAACGTTCGCATGACCTGGCTACTCTTCATATTTCAGTTTATTATTATTATATACATTTCCAGACTTTTACATTTTCATTCAGATAATATTATCCATTTTTGTTTAGAGGACTCGTGACCTCGGATCTTATGGGAGTGTTTATCGATTTTCGTATTTTTCCCGATTATTCCACTAATATTATTGGATTATTATTCAAAACAAAATTACTATATTCTCCTTAAATTGTTGGGTTTGAGATTTATTATCGAAATGAGAGCAATTGTTGGTCAGGCTTGCCTAGCATTATGGTTGGGTGCCATCACGACCGGGTTTGGGTCGTGACACTGCTGGAGCATCCATAACTGGGACATGTCCTGAACTGGGGTGGCTGGTGGATCTACATGTGTTGCCCTAGTTGTTGTGCGGGCCACACCTCTACCCCTACCGCGACCACGGCCACGTTCTCGACCTCTAGTGGCTACAGCTGGTGGTACTTTTAGTGTCCATCCTGACTGTAGCACATGTCCTTACCATCTGCGAGAGAGCAGAATAAAATGAGTTTAGTACTCGGATGAACAAATTCGCACGACAAGAATTTCAAGAATATGAAGTTTTTCCTAAAGGTTCTGCAGCCTCTCGAGGATAAATATAGACGTATCTGTACCAACCCACGAGACTCTATAAACCTGCTCATGACTTGTAACACCTATGTCACCTAGGCTATGATACCAACTTGTCACGACCCTAAACCCGAACCCGGTTGTGATGGCACCTCTCGTAAAGAAAAGGCACCAACTATTCCAAATTCAATATTAAATAGTTAAACAGTAAGAAACGGTCTAAAGCATGATTACATAAACCAAAGTTTAAACAGATAATAGCATAATTTGCGGAATACAACCCAACACAACCCGATACCGGGGTGTCACTAGTCATGAGCATCTTAGCAATCCAGAATACTCCAAATAAAACTACAGAGTTTAATACAAAAACTAAGAACATGAAGAAATAAGATAGGGAACTCCGGGCTAGGAACGCTGACAGCTACCTACAAACTCCTCGAATCCGCCTAAGTCGAAAAGATCAGCACCCGGGAGTAGGACCAGCTACGCCTGAATCAGCACACAGAATGTAGGGAGTAAAGTAAGTACTCCAACTCAGTGAGTAATAATCATAAATAAAGATGAAAGCGGGAAATCACGTAAGCCACAAATCATGCTATGATGAAGCAGTAAAACCGGTAGAAACAAAAAATCAATAAAGATATGGGAAAGTCATTTTAATTCAACTTAAACTTCATGAAAATCCTTTGTAACAATTAAACAGGCAATTAAAGGAAAATAAACACAAAGGTTTGCCCTTCGGGCACAGTATCAACCAATTTGCCCCCCAAGTAATAACTCAGAACAATACTAGCCCCTCGGGCTCAATCTTAAATCACAATGGGTACCCATGCTCACTAGGGGTGTGCAGGCTCCTGGAGAAGCCCCTTATGGACCAAACGCAATATCAAGCCACCTCGTGGCATCATTACTAGGTTGTCGTCCTCATATAAATAAAGCCACCTAATGACGTACACATCTCATGCCCTCGGCCTCAAATCAAGGTCAGCGTTTCCTCACAATATAGGCCCTCAACCTTACTCGATCGAAAATCCTTGCAAGCCATTCGGCAGTAAAAAAATAGGATTTCTCAACCCAATTATCATTTAAAAGATCATATAAGTTTTAAAACATAGTAATCATGGGAGGGTATGAAAACAGTGAAATATATCATGACTGAGTTCAATAATAAAGTCAAAAACAGTGAGGAGTATCAATAAAAATCCCCGAAGGGTTCAAATAGTTGGAACGAGGCCCAAATATGGCATTCCGCCCAAATAATTATGATAGCAAATATATTACTATGAAATATGCGGTCAAATAGTCATTTGAGCTGGACTAAGTCACAATCCCCAAAAGTGCATGACCCCACGCTCGTCGTCAAGCTTGTATCACCTCAACATAGTACAATGGTGGGCAATCTGGGGTTTCAAACCCTCATAACATCATTTACAATCATTACTTAACTTGAACCGGTCAAATCTCTAGCTCACGACGCCTTTGCCCCTCGAATCGGCCTCCGCTCGCATCGAATCTATCCAAAATCAGAACTTGGCATCAAAATAGGCTAAGGGAACAAAGCTCAAACGAAAACAATCAATATATGACACAAATCCCGAAATTACCAAAATCCGACCCCCGGGCACATGTCTCGGAATTCTATAATTTTTAAACCAGTAGATTTTTTATCTCCCCACGAGTTCATACATATTAAAAGTTCTGAAATCCGACCTCAAATGGTCATTCAAATCCTCAAGCAAAGGTAAAAGTTTCCAAGCCCTAGTTTCCCAATTATTAACCCCTAAATTCCATTAATTATAGTTCTAATCTGTGAAATAACAACATATGTATGCGTTTTAGGTCCAAATTCCTTACCATAATGAAGTTCCCTTGAAATCCATCTTCAAAATTGTCAAGAAAACTCCAAAGCCGAAATAGAAATGGTGAAAAAAGCTCAAAATCGTGAAGGACACATATATACCTTCTGCCCAGGCATTTTCAAATCTGCGGCCACTTCACCGCTTCTGCGGTACCGCATTTGCGGTTCTTTATCCACTTCTACAGAAATCACTTAAAATCCCTATTATCCGCATCTGCGGTTCCATAACCCATCTGCGATTTCCTGCCATCTCCCCAAATACCACTTATACGACCACTTTTCCCGCATACCCGGCATCACATTTGCGGTCCCCAATCCACAAGTGTAGAAATACCAAAAGAAGCAAAATCTCCAGGTCTAACAATTTCTCAAACTCCCCGTCAACCATCTGAAATTACCCCGAGGCCCACGTGACCTCAACCAAAAGCATCAACCCATCCCATAACCTTATTCAAACTTGTACCAATCTTCAAAACACCTAAAACAATATCAAATCATCCAAAACACATCGGATTCAAGACTAAGCTACCAACATCTTCCAAATTCCGAAACCCAACCAAACCGTGTCCGAATGATCTAAAATTTTGCACACGCATCCCAAATGACACAATATAACTACTGCAACTCTCAAAATTCTATTCTGTCCCCTATATCAATATCTTACCTACCAACTGGAAATCGCCAAAATATCAACTTCGCCAATTCAAGCCTAAATCTACTTCGAACCTCCAAAACTCATTATGATTATGCTCCTAATTCACAAATCACCTCCCGAAGCTAACCAACTCATTGGAACTCACATCCAAACCCTCTAACATATAAGTCAACATCCGGTTGACTTTTCCAACTTAAGCTTCCTTATAGAGACTAAGTGTCTCAAACTTGACCAAAATCATTCTGGATTCGATCTGACCAACCCAATATCACAAAACATGAATAACAAAGCATAAAGAAGCAGAAATGGAGAAAATAGAGCGGTACTCGTGAGATAACTGGCCGGGTTGTCACAATAATTTACCTCACGAGTCTCTCCTATGAAATGTGTGATACGGTTTGGGAAAAGAGGTAAGTTGAGCCCCAGGTTTATAGGACCATATGAGATACTAGACTGAGTGGGAGTTGCGGCTTATCGTTTGGCACTTCCTCCTGAGTTGTCTTTTATTCATCCTAGTGTTTCATGTCTCAATGCTAACGAAATGTATATCAGACTCATCTTAGGTGCTTGAAGGACCTGCTATACCGCTTGATGAGAAGTTGCCTTACGAAGAGGAGCCGATAACGATTGTTGATAGACAAGTGAGAAAGCTACGGTCAAAAGAAATTGTGTTCGTTAAAGTTTTATGGAGAAATCATATTGCTGAATAAGCTACTTCGGTAGTTGAAAAAGATATGCAAGCGAAGTATTCTCTTTTATTTCGGTTTACTTGTGCGTATTTGAGTTAAATTCGAGGACCGAATCTCATAAGGTGGGGAGAATGTAATACCCTATATAGTAATAAGGGCATATATGTCTTTAACTAAGTTTTTTAAAAATAAATAAATAAATAATTGGAGAATGGGCTAAAGCCCATCGGGAGGAAAAGAAAACGTGAAAAAGGGGAAAAGAAACGCAGCAAGCTGCTGCTAAACAATAGAGAAAAAACATAACGAAAACCCATAGAGGATGGAAAAGGGGAGAAGAAGAAAGAGGCTAGAACCAAAACCTTGAAAAGTTTTAAATACACACAGGTTCTTATAGGTAATACTCGAATTTTTTATCTGAATTCTTTGCTTCTGGTAATTCTTTTTATCTGGTTCATATATTTGAAGGGTTTCACAAGGTATAAAAAATATAATACTAATAAGAGTTACTCTGGGAAATTATGCAATTGGAAGTTAGTCAATACTCCCTCCGTTCCACTGAACCTATTTCCTTTTTGGTCTGTTCTAAAAAAAATTATCCCTTTCTAAATTTGGAAATAATTTAGCTTGAACTTACAATTCTACCCTTAATGAGAAGCTTTTATAATTACGTAAATACTCTGGGGCCCTTCTTGATTTGTTTAGGACCACAAAATTTTAAAAGTCTTTATTTTTTCTTAAACTTCATGCCCAGTCAAACATGTTCACATAAATTGAAACAAAGAGATTATTACTGTATGATAGATTCATATGAAAAAACAACGGTATCGGTGTATTTGTACTTAAACTAGTCTTATTATATATTATCTTTGTTAGGTGTAAATTAAGTTAGGTTGCAAGGATTGAGCTTTGGTATTTAACTATACTGCAATGACAATATCGGATTTGGGTTTGAATGTGGTAAGTCTAGTATTGAGTACAAAAGATAGGTGCCAATTAAGAGGAATAATATGGACGGTAAAGTTACTTCAGTTTGAATTTATGCACACAATTAAGGAAATTGAACAATAAAGTAAATAAAACCATATAAATACCTTTTTACTTAAAAGATATTGGACTAATTTAAATTACTCGTCGCATGGATAAATGTAATTCGGCGAATTGGTGATAAAATATAAAACTCGAAGGATTTGGTATTCTAAATTAGTGATAGATTTAGCAAAAATGAGGCAATTAACATGAGATCGATATTATGTAATTATAGATGATTGGAGGAATTTGTACAAATTGCTCGAGCTGAAGCATTTGGTATTTCGGCACGAGTATTGTGAGTAGTAATCCAGCTGCAATTTGTGTTTTCATAACTTGCATGAGTTACACAATTTTTAAGATGAATATGTTGCCGATTATTTTGAATTGCATGTGGAACAAGTTTTTTACTCGATATGGTACCGAAATAGTTATTTGAGATGGTTACCGTGATTTTATATTTTCGTTGTCACTAGATTTGTTTAACTATTACTTGAATTTACTGTTAGCGAAATGAAATTATATGATTTGATAAGAACCGAAATGCCTTGTATTGTTTTAAAATATTTTCTACGAGTATATATACGGATTACAGACAAGTATAAGTGGGAGTAGACATTGAAGGATCCCATAGCCAACGGCAGGTTTGTTAGACCTAGTACACCTTGTGATTACCGATTACTGTTATAGCCCTCGCTAATAGGAAAGTAGAACTAGCATACTGTTACCGATTTTCCTATAGTATGGACTACCATTATATTTGACGTCTTGCGAAGAAGTTTGCAGTTATACCAATTACATGATCTGCTCATTGAAATCTTCCAAATTTGAATATAGACATTATACAGTGGTTACCGAACTTATTGCTGAATTTTTAATTGTATTATACTACAAAAAAAGCATGACCAGACTGAAACTATTTTATTATTTTTGAAAGGGCACTTTATGTTATTTTCTATTTGAATACTAGCATGTTTTCCGACTTGTCCCCAAATAAAAATGGTTGTGGTTAAGTGTTATTACTCACTGAGCTAGTGACTCATTCCCCGCTGATTTTTTTTATAGAGACAACAGTTGATGTGGGCGAGAATTTCGTTAATTAAAGCGCACAGGTTGATACTTCTTGGTGAGCCTCGCACTTGTTCGTGTGGGCGGTGATTTTATTGTTGTGCTCTTTTATTTGAACTCTTAGAATCACTCTATAGTCATTATTTTAATGCCATGAATATTCTTTTGTTATTATAATCTTATGTTGAGTATCGTTCTCATTTATTAAAGTTGGAGATAAATTAGTATATGTAGTGGTTAGTTGGTGGTTTAGTTATGGTGGAGACTTGTTTTAGTTAATTGACAAGTTCTCAATTGTTTGGTACGATATTAGGGTATTTGGTTATTGATTTGAGATAGAGAAATTTTTGGGGTGGTCCAAAAATAGGGGAAACTCTATCTGTTTTTCTGTAAAATTACCGATGAGGCTTGCTTGGGAGTACTTGCTCCTAAGCGCCGGTCACGATCTAAAATGGGTCGTGATACATGAATTACTAAAATATTATTTAGATCCAATCCCTGTGGAAACGATAATCATACTATATTATCTTTGGCTAGTGAACTTAAATTCTGTGTAATGTTTTATGCTCATCATTCTCTCGTTTTCCATGATAACCACGATCACAATTATTATATCTTCTTATCATTGCCATTCCCACGTACATTCATATGGCCATGATAATTATTCTGTCTTTTTCAAGACTTATCACGTCTCGCTACCATATTCGCTTCAGGAAATGGAGCTGACCCTGTGGACGGGCTTCATGATTTTTCATCGAAAGGGTATTATGTTGCTCAGCCACCAGAAGGCATGAGTCACAATACTTTTTAAAAATCCTTTCGCGGTATTGCTGCTATAATACCATATTTGAGGCATGAAAAGTCGTAAGAGTCTTTTCCAATAAATCCTCATCATTAATAACATCCCCACATAATTTTAGTTGGGAAGTTATTCGAAATACAATAGAGTTACACTCACTTGCAGTCTTAAAATATTGCAACTATAAGTGTGTCCACTCATATCGAGCCCTTGGCAATATCGTAGCCTTAAGGTGATCATACCTTTCCTTCAGGCCAGTCCACAATTCAAGTGAATCTTTCAGTATCAAATATTCAAACGTCAAACCTTCATCCAAATGATGACGAAAGGAAATAATAGCCTTCGCTTTGTCCTGGCTCGATGCCTCATTACCCTGAGTAATGGTGCCACCAAGACCTTTAGCTTCTAAGTGAATTTCAGCATCGAAAAACCATGAGGTAATTCTTTTAAAAAAGATCATGTGCCACAAACTCAAGCTTTACAAATTCGACATAGTAAAAATTATCAAAAAAAATAAATGTATTAGAAATGATTAAGATAATAGTAAAAATAAATAAATGCATATAAATATTACTGGATGTTTAGATTGCTTTATCATAATACATATAGTGGTAATGATGACCTTAATCTATTTATTAGTACTTGTGCAGATTTCAAAGCGTAGAGTTGCATATTTTATCAAACAATAATTTCTATTAACGAATACAAAATATTCATAATAATATATATTTAAGGTGATGGCTTATAACTCCAATAACTAGCAATCTATCATGTTTTCCAGAGTATAATGACATTCATATTAATTAGTAATGGTCAATAATTATGATAACAATTTGACTTAATTCACACAATACAATACTACCAGAAATGGCAAGAAGAGAATAAGAAATGTAGAAGATAACGTGTTATACCTTTAGGATGAAGAATTGAACTTAACTTTGGAGAAGACTAGAGTCATGCTGATAATGTATTATGAAATATAGTTCAAAATAACAATATAAAACAAGAAGATAAGTAATGGAATAAGAGAAGAAGAGATAATTTTCTTATTTATCAAGTTTTCAAGTGTGTCCCATATTACATTTCATCCATCTATTTATACTATTACATAAAAAGGTTACAAAAGAATTTTCTTAAACATGACATTATCAATTGAGATCATGGGGGAAGATCATGGGAGGGATTATGGAAGTGTGTGAGTTACAATCATAATAGTAATGAGTAATGAAGGTTATTTGCATCATGGTTGAAAGTAGTGGACATCCACATTTACTAATAGTAGTTTTACAACAAGTACTAATTAGAAAGAGGAGTTCTTAACTGCATTAGCTGTTTCTGTTAGTATTTTGTCAAGAAGGACCACACAAACAGCCCTTCAAAGACTTCAATTTCCAGTTCAAGGGATTTTTATTTTCCAGCCTTATATTTGAGGCTGTTTTTATACTCTCTGTTCTCTATTTCAAGAATCAAGAATGATACATCAAAATTTAAATAGATAAGAGATCAAAAAGATTAACTTCAGTAATCAGCATAATTACATTTACCCCTCTAATTAAAAACGTCCTAATAAGATACAAAGCTATACGAGGAAAGTGAGATGCGTGGTTTGTCAATTACAACTTAAACAATGTAGACCATCCCAACTTCAAGAAGGGAAGCTGGAGGCACCTTGAGGGATACATCTGCACCCCTACAATTTCTCCTAAGGAAATTATAACCATAATTAATAGCCAACCTCTTCAACATAGATGATCCTTGTTTTGCTTTCACATGTGAATGTCCTAGTACAAATGCTGTCCCAGCTTGTTGTGCTGCATACAAATCTTCTAACTCCTCCTGCAGCAGCTGAGCATCCATTTCTTCCCGTGAATCGACTTCCGACTCATTATCTATGGCAAATCTCACTCTTCTTTCTGCTGGTTGCATTTCGATGACATCCGTCACACTTTCAGCTGTAGGGAACCCGACAGACACACTTGCTGGTTGCACATTGTCCTCGAGCTCGAAAGCTGCTGTACCTGAGAAAGCCAGAGTTCCTATAACGGTCAGTCTGCATTCTCCTGACGATGCACCAGAACGTGAGCCGTCATCCTCGTTGTCAATGATTCCATGTGTCTTGTACCAATCATACCGGATGAAATCAGCCAGCCTACTGACAAGTTCAGATTCAAAGGAGTCAACATCCTGGTGAACGTCACGGTAACCATAACGGACGATGCATCTATAGGAACGATGAGCTGCGGGACCAACGCGGCCTACAAGGTATCTCTCAGCCGGGGGCACAAAAGGGACAGGCACAGATTTCACACACACAAAAACAAGTATGCGGTGGTAGGCAGGGAGGTTAGTAACAAAGCGTGAGAAGTTGGCAGGAATCCCAGAAGTCAAATCAGTGAATACGAGGCCGATGCCAGGGACTCGAGTAATACCCAAGCTTGGACCTAGTGCCAGCAGCCATTCTAATGAAACCTTATTATGGAGATCATATTCATACTTCTTAACTGTGGCATAATGCCAAACAAACATGACAGTAACCAAAAAGAGTGCAAGGAGGATTGGAAGCCAAGCGCCCTCAAGAAACTTAATGACGGAGGCTGAGAAGTAGAGTAACTCAATAGATCCAAACAGAAGGAGAAATCCAAGGGCCAGTATTGGAGGCTTGTTCCAGCAGAGGATGATTACTAATGAAGTAAGGCAAGTGGTCACCAGCATCACCGCCATCACTGCGAGTCCTGCAATTGATAAAGGAAAAAACTCCGACACCTTAAAATTATACACTGAAATAGCAAGTTAAGTGCTTGCTGAACTTCCATACAGCTTCATAATCATAAAGAGCAGGGGGGAGAGAGACAAATAGAAAAAGAAAACAAAAAGAAGCTATTTAGGCTGAGACGGAAAAATGACCGATGATAGACATTATTTGATGCCTTTATAAAGTGGTTTTTGGAGAAAGCACGGTTGGTTCTAGTACCTGACGCATTTCCCATGTGCTTTGTATCTCTGAATCCAATAGTCACAGCAACACAAAGAATCATGAGTATCCAGTTGATCTCTGGAATATATATCTGGCCATGTATTTTGGCAGAGGTGTGAACAACCTTGACTCTTGGGAAGCAGCCTAGAGATTGACTCTGGTTGATAATTGAGAATGTACCGCTGATGATTGCCTGACTTCCCACAACGGAAGCCAGAATTGCTATTACTAGCACTGGCCATCTCACACAATCTACAATTGCAATTAAATGAAAAAAAGAAGGAATAACCCAATGATAAAATATGTTTGAAATTCAAATGAAAATGGATAAACATGATCAGAAAGCTTGCTCTACAAAACCAGCCTTTTTTCATGATAAAAAAAATTACTACTACTAGTAGTTATCTAGGACCAATCCTACCCATTCAACGCCTTAATGCAATAAATACTATGGAAATACCCACGACTCGATTGAGGAGAGACCAGACTTGGCTCATTATTTAAAAAAAAATCATTTCCAGAGTCCATGCCCTTCACAATAAGCACTTGTCCACTTCGCATGTCTTAATGCATGGACTGGATAAGAGTCCAAAATTAATTATTCCCTCCATCCTAATTTATGCAGTACTTTTCGTTTCTCCAGAGTCATTTTGACTAATCTTTGAAGCTAAATTGAATTAGATCAACTCAATATTTTAAAGTTAAAATTGGTTATTAAAAAGCTACATAAAAAGTACTATACGTTGCAATGCTTCTCATGTCAATATAATGAAAATATACATTTTAAAATGTTGGTCAAAGTTCTCACTATTTGAGTTTAGCGAAATGAAAAGTGCCACATAAATTAGGACAGGGGGAGTATCATGTTTAGATGTCAGGTCTTTCAGGTTTCAACTTCGTACATAAACAGTTACATCATGAAGGACTTGAATAAGTTAAACAAGACATTTCCAAGGATATCAACTACAATGTTGGCAATTTCTGCTGACAATGAAATTCTCACATACTAGAGCAGTGGTTGACTTTGTGTCCCGGGTTGCTAATCTTCTGTACTAATGTGATCCATGCATTGGGAATGTCATTTAGAATTGTATGGATGGTAGTAGACATCCCTAGAAACTGATATCTTCTTCTTTAAATGTAAAGACTTTTACTCCCTCGATCCCAACAATCTTTCCATTTTAAGATATCACAAATGTTTGACCATTTCACTGGTGATATTATTCTATTATCTATATATCTTTCAGAACTTCCAACATATCAACTTCATTTAACCATCAAATCTTAAATATGCTTTCTCTCACTTTCCAACCAAAGATTCAGTATTTTTCTTCCACTATAACTACTATATTATACACGTCCTCTTTTTTTTTAAGGACGAGATATATTATACATGTCAAATTACTATCTTAAACTCAGTATCAAGTTAAATACAAAATATAAAATGGGTTGAAAGAACTACTTGTGTTTCCTGAAAAGAGATGTAAACAAATTTATCTACTGAAGTGTTTAAACTGAAAGCTCAAACTCCATCCAGAAAACTACAGTACCAAGCAATCAAGTTAGTCATGCCCTTGTACCACATGAACTTGATTAATATTATTTCCTCTACCAACTGATTGAATGAAAAATGTTACCTGGAACTGATACATAGAAACCAATCTTGTGAATGGTGTGGTGATGCTTTGATAAGAAAGCTGCTTGACCCATATATGCCAAAATTAACGCTGGATAAACCAGAAAGGTGAATGCAATCTGTGGCAGGATAACAAATTAGAAATACAATCTACTGCTGTAGGCATTCAGAAGGACAAAACATTGGTTCATGGAGTTTACTTGAATTGCAGAGTACGAGAAGTGCCCAAGATCAGCAAACATTGCTTCAGACCCTGTTGTACGATAATAGAACATTTCAATATTCATTAATGAAACACTGGGTAATCGTTGCAGTGAATCACTGTCCTATATAATAGTACACTGTTGATATCGTGATTATACCCTAACCAAGTCTAGATATATATCCTTCACAACGATGAATATCAAATTATTATAAGTATCAGGCCAAAATTACATCCATATACAATTCTCTCTGCTACACATTTTTGTTGTTTCTTTTCTCTTATAATCAATTTGACCAATCTTTCGAGCTATATTGGATATAGAATTAATTCATTTATTTCAATGTAAAATTCAGACATTCTGAAACTACATAAGAGAAATAAAAGTTGCATTGTTTCCATGTCCAAGTGATGAAAGAATACATAAAAAAATTCTCAAAGATAACTTCGCTTAGCTCTTGGAAAGGGAAGACAGACAACCATTTTGTGACACGAGAGTACATTTAAGCAATTAGCTGATTGTATTATATGAACCTGGACTGAATGCTTCATCTGTTTAGTCCTGATTCACATATATGCATTTTCCAAGCAAGTAATCTCATGTTACAAATTTCAATCAGGTCCAGGTTGATGATGCATGCTAAACTTATTTCATGTTAATTTTTACTAGAATAGATGCATCAACTAATCCTGGAACCATAGCTCACGTGCTACCGCGAATTTGACCATCCATTTTGCCAATTGGCTTGCTTTTAAATGCCAAGACATGCACCTGACATATGAACAGGTAAACCCACACAAGTGAGGTAGAATAGCATGACTTTTGTAATGTGCTAGCCAGTGGCGTACGCATAATTTTTCATAAGCGGTGTCACAGTTTTAAACAGTGAACAGATACTAATTCACTATAACAATATAATGTTAAAAGATACATAGTTAAAATCATAAAATATAAATCAAGAATATTACTACATGCGAATTTTTATTTTTAAAATGTATTCAAAACAACCTCATTAAAAATAATACTAATTACTACTTTTTTTATGAGTATAAAAACCCTGACCCCAAATTCATTTATAGATCAAGCTTAGAAAAAGCCATAACAAATAACGAAGCTGCCCAGCTTCGAACTTGTGACCTCTACTACAAAAATGAACCTCTGGACCAAATGAGTTACCAGCAGTTAATACCAAGTGGTGTCACTTTATTAAATTTTACTGATATATTTCTTTTGGATTTTAGTTATATATACACATTTAATAAAAAATTCCGACCAAGCGGTGTCATGTGACACCGCTTGGGCCAACGTGGATCCGCCCCTGGTGCTAGCTGCTAGCACCTGATTTATATAATAGCTGCATACTTGACTTCAGAGTATATATTAAAAAAACAGAATGCCCGAAGTAATACAAAAAAACCAAGTATAAGAAGATATATTACCAGTTATGCAGAGGAGAATTCCACCCAAAGACATCCATCCCCCTTTTCTTGTTTTCTTCAGGAACTTTACCATGTAATAGGGGGAAAGAGCTTTATAAACAAGTGGATTCCAGTGGATAATGTTGTATAATCCAAGAGCACTAATGCAGAGTAACCAGATCAACACAATTGGTGCAAAACAAAAACCAACTCGATGTGTGCCATAATGTTGTAATGCAAAGAGACAGACTAATATGAAGCAAGTTATTGGAATCACTGCATCTGCATAAGAAAAAACATCGATGTAAGTAGATAAAAGTGGAAGTAACAATTTATCACCAACTCTATATGGAATCATAATTAAACAATAACTTCTTTAAAGATATGCGGTGATGAACACTTAAACATTAAAATACGTCTAAAAGAAAAGAAATAACCCAGTTTTCATTGATGTGCAGTGATGAAGTAGCTTACATTGATGGTGATCCCGAGACATCGATAACTCAAGGCCAGAAACTGCAGAGAAAACTGCACACGAAAGAAGGTTCCGTATCAGCATCTGCGATAATTCTAGAGAACATAAATTTAATGGAAACAGCCTACCAGATATGGCTGGGGTAAGCAGTCCATCTCCAATGACCATACAAGTTCCAAGAAGCACCAAGATAAGCAAAGCAGTATGGAAGAATTTGTGCTTCTCAAGAAGCAACTTCACCCTTGAGCTGTTCTTAGTCTCGGGAGGATGCTCAAGTTTGTAGGTAGAAAGAGCTTCATCGGCAACTTGTCTGTTCGGAAGAAGGCTTACTTTGGCATGCCTGCATATTAAGGAATAGAGAGCAAAAGTACCACCTACGGCAGAAAGTCTATAAAGGTCAGTATAATGACCAAATACTCGTTAGTTAGACCAAATATCAAAAACATCATTGTGATTTATGGTACATACCCTCTCCATTATCATCAGCTCGAAGTACGACAAAGACATATTTGAACAAAGGAACCAAGGTTAAAGTCCAAAAGACGAAAGAAAGAACACCGAAAATCTCTTCGTTGGTCTCGGAATGATGGATGTCTTCAGCAAATGTGCTCTTGTAGACATAGAGAGGGGAAATACTGAGATCCCCATACACTACCCCAAGACTTTGGTATGCCAGAATCAGTGTACTCTTCCAAGATTTCTATAATGCAAAATTATCAAAGCAAAAGGAGAACAATTATGACTGTAATTCATCAATATGATACAAGCTTCAGTAAGTCTAAAAACTTAAGCAGATTGAAGAACAATGAAATACACACACCTTTGAAGTGTCCCAACACTTCCCATAGTCGATATCCATTCTTCTCAGCAGCTTCTTGCACTAAGTTGGGTCACTTGAAGTATAAATTCTTTATCATATGATAAATCCTGAAAGAAATAAAATATTCACAAAGATTTTTGAAGCAACATTTCAATATATAACACCTAATTGGCACTGAGCCATATCTCCACTTTCCATCCCCAAATAAAGAAGTTAAAAGGCATGAAAACCCTTTTTTATTAACCCCACTTGGCCACTTAATGGCTTCAGTTTGTAGCAGAATGCATTTGTGCACAATGCAGGGACAAGAAAAGTAAAAACTCATAGGCATGTGCATTCCTTTCTTATTGTAGTTAACAAACAAAACAAGAAAAGTGAGAACTTACTCTTCGTTGCCTCTGAAACAAATGGTTAGATTCAACCAAAAGCTGCAGCTAAGACTATATATGTTTAACAGTTCTATTTTTTTTATTAGCACAGTGTAAAGAGTAGCAAGAAGAAAACAAGAAAACGTACAAGTGTGTATGTGAGAGAGATTAACGAAAGCCAAAAGCACATGATTCAACGGCAGTTGCATTATCAAATCAATCACACCAAAGTTGAGCCCCACGTAAATTAAGGCTATTTGTAAGGACCATAATAAGTTCCTCCCACCTTGGTCCCCACACCTCCCCTCCCCTCCCACTCTACTCCACATGTATATGTACAAAATTTACAGGTCACCAAGATAATAGTATACTACAAAATACTACAGTGATATAGTGTAGTAAGTGGATTTCATAGTTTGCCAAACTCCCCAACCTACACGACTCTTGAGTGCCACATCTATATTAGGCAAGAAATGATTAAAAAATGTTCAAATTGAAACAAAAAACTTTTTTTTTGCTCCACAATCATAACTTTTATGCAAATTCTTTTATAACCATAATGTCCGACTAATTTAACTTCCACCAACATAATTATCGGTAAAAAAAAATCACTCAGTAATTTTGTATTTGAACCAGACTTCTTATGCCTCTCAACACACTTCATCGACCAGCAAAAGTCACACTCTTGAGTTCATGACGTTGATGCAATTGACAAACAAAAAGCACATCTTGACATGGCAAAAAGAAGCAAAACGTGAAAATATGAAAAGGGCGGCTTATGAAATATTGCATATAGCTTTCACTTACGCGTAGTTTGGATGGTTGTTTCCGGTCGTATTGTATTGTTACCCTAGATACAATGTTTGTTTTGATTTTTAATATAAAATTGATTGTATCGTATTGTTAAATACATTGTTCTGGAACAATGAAAAACCCCATTTTATGAAACAAACTAAATCGGTGTGGTGGGATTGTTCCGTATTTTCCTTTCTAATTATGCTCATACTTATTATTCTATATTTCAATTTTACCTACAATTGATCTAGATATTTTTTCCTCCAAATCCAATCAGCCTTGGAATGGTTTGTCAGTTTCTACAATCATTCTTAAGAGGTTAGATAAAAATTCTTAGCAGCCTTATATAACAACGTGCTATTGCAATTCATGCGAGCATGTACTGCAAATATAGACAAGAGAGACTGGTATTTGGGGCATTTGAAATAGCTGCAACAGTTAATTTGTTCCTGTGGTGCTAATTGTCTTCTGTCTTCTTCATCGGTATTGTGTTAGTAATTTTCATTACTTTTACATCCTTCTGTCTCATGGTCCTCATGATATAGATGCTTCGACCCTAGTGTTATACCTCTTTCCAACCTTTAATAAAATAATTGAGAATATTTTAGTAAATTTAGTAGTACAATACAGTCAAACCAAACAATAAAGATGTCATTTACCAACAGCAAATGATATAGTCTATCCAAATATTATATCCAAACACATTATTAAACTAAAAGGATGAAAACCTTACCAGAATTGATGTTTGCCTCTAAAGCACAACAAGAACAAAAATGGGGATGAATCTTGGTAAGAGCTAGATAGATAGTGAAGCTGAAAAGAACAGGCTCGAAAAGTAACGCTTAATTGTTTTGTACTATTTCTATCTTCGTAAAGATGAGGCAGAAGCACGTGATCAGAACATGGACCCCCTTTTCCCCCTTCTCTTCTGTTCTGCTATTTGCTCACGATTCCAACGCCTTATCTTACTGCTTAAAATTCCCTTTTTCATATTCTTGCGCTTTTTCACCTAGCCTGAAAATGACCCTGTAACTAAAACCTACTAATTTGGAAATTATACTTCCTTAATCAAATGTAAGCTGGTTTAACAGCTCACAAACTTTAAGAATAGCACTATTTGTAAATGCATCGGTTACGCTCCTGCATAGGCAAACTTAACTTACCAGATCCATATAAAAGCTTAAAGAAATGCTACTAATAAAAAAGCAGCTGTCCATATTCTGACCCTTTTATCTTCTTGGATTTCTCCCTGAAAAGATGTACCCACTATATTATCCCATTACAGATCTAGGACTAGATGGATATACATTCAAGAAGAAATATTACCACTATATATCCCACTAATGAAAGCTGCTTCTGTTCTGTGTCTGGGTAGAGTAAAGAGAGGAGGGGTAGTGAGGGTAATTTCAGTATAGAATGTAGTTAGTGGTGGTAAGTTAAGAGAGAAACCGACATATATTCAGGGTGTTTTTGAATGTGCAGAGCTGACAAAGTGAGAATTGAGAATCTTGGCACTTACATAAAGAAGGAGGAACTGGGAAATGAAGAAATTTTGTTGAAGTCGATACAAAGATTTTAGGACCCATGTTCCAAGAATTAAGCATCATTACTTTACTCAGTACGGAGTATTTTATTAAGGTGGTCTTGGACTAGTCCATTGACACCGCCTGAGGACAATAGGGGGGGGAGGTGGGTGGGAGGAAAAGAAATATGGTTTTCTTTTTTTAGTCTTCTGCGCGTACACATTAGGCAAGAAACAATGTGAGACACATATGATTCCCAATCAGCAAATCACCGAAACCATGGTTGGTATGTCCTTTTGCTGAAGCAAAGTGGCATTCTCTTTTAGAAACAAAAGGAGCAACATTCAGAATCAGCCCCTCCCTGATCCAAGCATTACAACGGAGTAACTTGCTTACATTGTAATAGAGCCCGATGTTACATGTTCTGTGAAAATCACTGACTCAGCTAACTTAGTCAACTCTTGCGGGTGAATACATAGTTCTCGACAATCTAATTTTGAGCTTAATGATTCCATAAAAAAAGAGAAAGAAAAAGTGTAATTTAATACTGTTATTTGTCAATTAAAAAATTTAGTATATTTGGAAACAGCCTCTCTATCTATAGTAGGAATAAGGTATGCGTACAACTACTTTTCTCAGACCTCACTAAGTGGAATTATATTGGATTAGTATTGTAATCTAATTATAAAGTATCAAAGAATGTGTTTTTTTGTTCTTTTTACTTTTTCTGCACGCATACATTAGACAAGAATGTGAGACAAATATGATTCCCGAAAATCTGCAAATCACCGAAACCATAGTTGGTTTATTAGTTGTCCGTTTGCTGAATTTTGAAACTTCAAAGCAAAGTGGCTTTCTTTTTAAAAAATAAAAGGGTAAGATTCAGAATCACCCTTTCCCATAGACGCCTCCCACATTATTCTGCTTGACAGTTTAATTTTAAGCTTAGTGATCCATAAAAAAGAGAATAAGAAAATGTATAGTGTTTCATATTGTTATTGTCCAATACAAAGTCTAATCTAATGAGAAATTATCAAAATTAATAGCGGCTGATTCTACGGTGATTGTCGGAAACTCATCGCTCTATGACATTATTGTTGTTTTCTTGGCTCCAATTTACTTTCTTGGGCCATGGCATATACACATGACATAGTTTTAATTGATAAGACGTACGGTGGTTGTATTGGAAAAAAATTGAATTTGAATTAAAGATAACGTAGTATAATACGTGGACTGGTCAAATAGTTAAAGAGCAATAAATGATTAAAAGGCACGGAAGACAACAGGCACGGGGGAAGAAAAGAAAACAGACACGAGAGGGAATATTAGATACGAGTCTCGTGTCTACTCAAGTCATTTAATACCAACGGATAAAAAGGGCACTGAAGACAAGAATCTGATGACAAAAAGTAGTCTATGTTCATTATTAATACCTAAAACATTAGTTAATCAGTATTTAATAGCAATGATTATGTAAAAGTCTCATTAAATACTCTTTATTATTTAGATTAGTCTGTTACTCCTTATTAGCTATAAAAGAAGGAAGTTTCATCATTTGTAGGGACACAGAACATTCTTGACATCATACTAAAATAACAAATTCTTATTGCTTTATACTTATTCTCTGAAAACCTTTTATTTTTGTCTCTAGTTTATCAGTAACCCGACTTCTTTTCTTTAAACTCAAGTTTTGACCAAATTATATTTTTTGGTTAAACAAATTGGTTCCGTTACCGGGAATCTGATAATCCAATCTTTCTAAACGAACATTCAACCTATTACCAATATGTCAAACAATAATGACAACAATAACCAGGAAAATCAGATCCATCAAGTGGATGATGATGAACTCAACAACGTTAACCCTCAAGCTTCTCCACGTGGATCTCGTGAAGGAACTCCAAATGATATGTCTGAACATGTTGACGGAGGAGCTGAAACAAGAGATGAACTTTTTAAGAGAATAATCGACTCACGAATTGACAAAGCCTTACAAGCTTTAGTTAATCGATTGCCTGATGCACCAGCAACGCCAAACAACAACACGTTGGAAAACCTCCTCTCTGGTCTAGTTAATTCTGGCAATGGAGCAACTCCCAGTGACTCACAAAAAGGAGAAACAGGTAATGCGGGTAATTCTCATCTTCAAAATTTGGTATTAACCTTGCAGAAATAACTCAAGGAGCAGAACGACCGTATCGAGCAAATCCCTGGAGTTCCACCTGTGATGAAAGGAGTGGATGTGGATAAATACTCGCAACAACCTTGGAAACCAAGTGCTGCTCCTCTACCAATTCCAAAGAAATTCAAAATGCCTGACATCCCAAAATATGATGGTACAACGGACCCTCGCGATCACGTAACTGTATTTACAAGAGGAGTGAAAGGCAACGATTTGACCAAACAAGAAATTGAATCAGTGATGGTCAAAAAATTTTGGTAGACACTCACTAAGGGTGCATTAACTTGGTAATCTCTTATACGTGAAAATTCTATAAATTATTTTGCTGAGCTTGCAGATTCTTTTATTGAAGCATATTCGGGAGCTCAGAAGGTTGAAAAAAGAATGGAAGATATCTTCAAAATCAAGCAAGGCAACTCTGAATTGCTTAGATATTTCGTTGATAGATTCCAACGTGAAAGAATGATGTTGCCTCGTGTACCGGATAATTGGGCAGCAATAGCTTTTGCGAGTAATTTGATTGACAAAAGTTCAGAAGCCACGAGAAGGCTCAAAGAAAGCCTTCGTGAATTTCCCGCAACTACTTGGAGCGATGTTTATAACATGTACATTACAAAGCTTTGAATTGAGGAAGATACCGTATCTCAACCTCTTCGAGAAGAAAGGAGCAGATCCAGAAGATCTAAAGCCGAAAAAGGTCATGTAAGAACAGGTACGATCCATATATGGGATCTGTAGGAAAGGACCCACGTTCTAGGCAGGGGAACTGGATCTTCATCCAGGTTCAAAGGCGATCGAAACAACCATGAGCCACGAGATGATGATAGGAATTTAATGGCACGATTTGCTGGTCATAGTTTCACTAATTCCGAACTCGCAGTTGTTCTAAGGAGTATGGGAGATAAGGTACGGTGTCCAAAAGAGATGTGGTCGAATCCAAACAGATGTAATCCAGACCATTGGTTCGAATTTCACAACGACCACAGTCATAAAACATCAGAATGCCAATTTCTACAGAGTGAAGTAGATCATTTACTGAAGCAAGGATATCTCACGGAGCTGTTTAGTGAAAAGGGAAAGCAAGCCTACATGAAAAATAGGCATGAGCCACCAAAACCACCTTCACCTAGGAGAACAGTAAATGTCATCAGTGGAGGGGAAGATATATGTGGAGTAACGTACACGGCTTCAAATAAAGTTTCCAAAATGACGATCATGCATGGCAAGCGAGTATGGCAAACCTTAGAAGATGAGAGTATAAACTTCGCTGATGCAGATACGGAAGGAGTGATTACACCTCATAACAAAGCTCTAATAATATCTTTAATTATACATGACACTGATGTAAAAAGAGTTTTGATTGATCCAGGAAGTTAAGTAAATATCATTCTACTAAGAGTGTTGCGGGAAATGCAAGCTGAAGATAAAATGATACCTAAGGCGCATGCTTTGTCAGGCTTCGACAATTCAAGCGTGGTAACAAAAGGTGAGGTAACTCTGACGACTTATGTTGCAGGTGTTATTAAAGAAACTAAGTTTCAGGTGGTTGATATGGAAATGGCATACAATATAATTATAAGGAGACCATGAATCCATGATATGGATGATGTTCCGTCAACCTTACATCAAGTCATTAAATTTCCATCACCCTGGGGAATATGTCAAATTCGAGGGGATCAACAAATAGCCAAGAGTATCAACGCAATAACAGATACGAGTACCGCGAGTAAAGAGAAATAGCAATTACTGGAAACAGTTGAAGGCGTCAGCAACCAAACTTCAACTGAAAAAATGGATTTAGATTCAAGGCCTGATGTAATTCAAGAACCTGAAGAAAATGAGAATATCAAATGACAATAGAAGAACTCGAGGTTGTGGTGTTATTTGAACAATGGCCAGAGAAAAAAGATTACGTAGGAGCCAATCTAAATCCCGACATGCGAGGTATGTTAATTGAATTTTTAAAAACTAACGTAGACTGTTTTGCCTGGTCCCATGCTGATATGACAGGTATTCCACCGGATGTGATGACTCATAAGCTTAATGAAGACCCATCTTTTACTCCAATTAAGCAAAAGAAGAGAAAGCAATGAACTTTTAAAAATCAAGTAATCCAGGATGAGGTGCAAAAGTTGTTGAAAATCTGGTCAATTCGTGAGGTAAAATACCCTGATTGGTTAGCTAACACGGTAGTCGTACCTAAAAAGAACGGTAAGTGGCGAGTTTGTGTAGATTATACTGATTTAAACAAAGCATGTCCAAAAGCTTCATTCCATTTACCCCATATAGATCAGTTGATTAATGCAACCGGTGGTCATAAACTTTTAAGTTTTTTAGATGCATACTCGTGGTACAATCAAATTAAAATGGACCCCAGTGATAATGAAAAAACTTTTTTCATCACCGACCGAGGGACTTATTGTTACAAAGTAATGTCATTCGGTCTAAAAAATGCTGGAGCAACCTATCAAAGGTTAGTCACCAAAATGTTTCAAGAACATTTGGGAAAAACTATGGAGGTATATGTGGACTATATGCTCGTCAAAACCCAGCACTCCCATGACCATATTTCCCATTTAACTGTTACCTTTGAAATTTTGCGAAAATTCAATATGAAATTCAATCCTGAAAAAATGTGCATTTGGAGTTGCTTCAGGTAATTTTTAGGTTTTCTTGTTTCTAACCGTGGTATTGAGGTAAATCATTCCCAGATTAAATCAATTGAAGAAATACCTGATGTCCTTACCAGTAAAAAGGAAGTTCAGAGATTAACTGGAAGGATAGCGGCCCTAGGGAGATTTATTTCAAAATCTTCAGAAAAATGCTTCAAATTTTTCTCTGTGCTGAAAAAGTAAGATCTTTCCGAGTGGAGTGAAGATTGTCAACAAGCCCTGAGAGATTTGAAAGCTTATTTATCAAATCCTCCTTTACTGGCAAAACCTAAGGAAGGTGAAAAGCTACTCATTTATTTAGCAGTTTCAGAAGTAGCGGTAAGTGCCGTCTTAGTCCTTGAGGACCAAGGTAAGCAATCTACAATCTATTATGTGAGTAAAACTCGATTAGATGCAGAGACAAAGTATCCACAATTAGAAAAATTAGCATTAGCTCTTATCATGGCATCTATAAAACTACGGCCTTATTTACAATGCCATTATATTGTTGTTGTTACTGCTTTTCCATTACGAAATATCTTGCATAAACATGAACTATCAGGAAGACTAGCAAAATGGGATATAGAACTAAATGAATACGAAATAATTTACCAAACTCGAACTGCTATTAAATCCCAAGTACTCACTGATTTCGTAGCTGATTTTAGTCAAGGCATACATTTAGAAGGAGAAAAAGAATTACAAGTTTTTAATGGTGCTAATCTGGGACTTGGCTATTATTTACTGATAGTTCATCTAATGTAAAGGGGGCAGGCTTAGGAATTGTTCTTATACCACCTACAGGTGAAACAATTAGACAAGCTATAAAATGTCACCCTGTAACTAATAATGAAGCAGAGTATGAAGCTGTGATTGCAGGTTTAGAGCTAGCATTAGAACTTGGTATCATGCAAATCGTAATCAAAAGAGACTCACAGCTCGTAGTAAATCAAATGGTGGGGACTTACGTGGCTAGAGAAACTCGAATGCAAGAGTATCTCGAAAAGGTACGGGAATTAATAAGACAGTTCCAAACTTGGAAAGTGATGCAAATTCCAAGAGAAGATAATTTGGAAGCGGATGCTTTATCCAATCTCGCATCTGCAGCAGATATAGCGAATGATGCGAATGCTTCAATCATACATTTGTTCCACTCCGTTCTTGACTCTGATAAAAATGAGGTAAACTTTAATCATTTAACTTGGGATTGGAGAAATGAAATCGTATCTTTTTTGTAGCACGGAATCGTACCTGAGGAAAACGTGAAGGTTCATGCACTTAGAAAGAAAGATGCTCGTTATTGCATATATCAAGGGAACCTTTATCGAAAAATGTTTTGTGGACCATTAGCCAGGTGTCTCGGACCTTCTCAAACAGAATATGTGATGAGAGAAATACATGAGGGTCATTTTGGAAATCATGCAGGAGGCAGATCACTTGTAAAGACATTGATTCAAGCAGGATATTACTGGCCTAAAATGGAAGAAGAAGCGAATGTCTTCGTATCTAAGTGTGACAAATGTCAAAGGTATGGGAATAACATGCATAGACCAGCTGAGTTATTACATCCTTTCATAGCTCCGTGGCCCTTCATGAAATGGGGAATGGACATCGCAGGACCATTACCCCAGGAAAAAGGTCAGGTAAAGTTTCTACTTGTACTTACTGATTATTTCACTAAATGGATAGAAGCAAGGGCGTTTAAACATATACAAGAGAAAGAAGTTAAGGACTTCATTTGGAGAAGTATAATTTGCCGCTTTGGTGTTCCAAAGGAGATCGTGTGTGACAATGGACCACAATTTATAGGAGCCCAAATAACAAAATTCTTTCAAAGTTGGCAAATCAAAAGAATTACGTTGACACCGTTGTTAGGATTTATGCCCGTCACTAGAGGGGGGTGAATAGTGCGGCACAAGAATATTGATAAATATTGCGGAATTAAAAATTGCAGGAATAAAATAAATTCGGTAATTAAAATAGCAAGGAAAGAACACACCGAATTTATCCTAGTTCACCACAACTTGTGGTTAGTCCAGTCCCCGAGAGACTCTCTCGAGATTCCACTAACTCCGTTAAGCTTACGGGTGCCTAACAAACCGTTATACTTGCTCGTAGATGTACACTCTCCAAGACTTCAACTTGCTCAAGGATACCGCACCTCAAGACTTCACCTTGCTCGTGGATACCGCACCACAAGACTTCAACCACTAAGACTTAGGGTACTTAGCGAACCCGACAATCAATGAGAAGATATGTTCTTCTCAAACACCTTTCTCTTTTACAACAAGAACTCTCCCAAAAGAGTAGATAAAGAGATACAAATTTAGCTCTATGAAAAACTCAAAGTTGTCTCTCAAATGGCTCAACAAAAGCTCTAAAATGATGCTCAAATAATATCAATATGTATATCAATATTGGGAGGTGTTGTGTGTTTAAAAACATCTCAAAAGACCTCTTTTTATAGGGGTTAAAGGGTGGATGTCCGTTGCTTAATTGGCAATCAGTTATGCTGATTTTATGCAAGGATAATCGATTATTTGATTTGCATAATCGATTATCCTTTTACCGTTACAAAATCGGAAGAGATTCTGCTCAAGAATAATCAATTATTTGGATGGCATAATCGATTATTTTGTTCCAGTGTTCAAAACTTTGGCAACGGATGCAAGATAATCGATTATTTAAGAATTATAATCGATTATATACCATTGATATACACTGTGTATACCACAGTATACCAGAATTGAAAACTTACTTCAAAAACCATTTTGGTTAAGATGAAAACTTTAACATCATTTTGTTTGAATTATTTAAAATATATTTATGATAAATATGATTTAATAAAATATGTTTATGATAAATATGATTTAATAAAATGATTTTATGCATATTTATGATGACCTATGTTGAGCCAAAAGACGAGATAACTTAAGCGTTGCTCTTACATTTGTTCTACCTAACGACCTACGCCTTGGGTCTTCGGTCTTGAACATTTGAACTCGTTTTTGGCTTTTCCATTGCAATCCGTTCATCAATATGCTTCTCGGCATTCAAGCTTGATTGTTTGTCATATAATATCGTTGTTTGACACTTGACTTCATTGTTTGTCATTCATCAAAACCTATACCTGAAAATCATGCTCATACCAACAAAGCGCACATATCATAGATAGAGTGATTTTCTACAATTTCCCCCTTTTTGATAATGACAAACAACAGGAGATATGCATATCGAATTCCCCCTAACTTCATGCTATATCTCAACATACAATTCATGCAAACAATTCAATATAATTCCCCCTTAATTGAATATTCCCCCTCAATTAAAGCATACTATAATGTGAAGACATTCCCCCTTATTCGATGCAAATCGCCTAAATTCTTCCCCCTTTTGGCATTAGCAAAAAGAGTATACCAATTGTTATTTAAACTATTGACGATACCAATTGTTTGTAAAGAAATCATATCAACATCAAATAATACCAAACGTTAGTAAAAACATACTAACCATAATAATGGTCATTTTTTTTGCAAATATACCAACTGTTATTTAAACTAAAAGTATTCATCAAAACATGAATCAATCATTTAATAGAATAATAATTGATACCAATTGTTATTCAAAATAACACTTATCACAACTTGAATAAATAATTAATATCAATTGTTAGCACATATAAACTATTACGTTTTTATCAAAAATACGATAACTAACCGACGTTCCCCCTTGATGCAATAAGGTTTCGTGCTTGCTGCATCTACTACGATATTGTAGTCTTCAAGCACACCTGCAAATGTACCTAAAAATAGGTTTTCGGTACCCAACTTCTTTTGGGTCCTTGGGGGTTAGGCAAATAATAATCATAATCAAAATATGAATCTCTATGTTTAGCAAAACATACGGGTGTAATGTGACCTACCCGGTTACAGTAATGACATATAACGTTCGGGTTGTGCATATGCCTTGGTTGAGCCAAATGCGTTCTAGGTGATCTAAAGTTGTTATTCCTAGAAGCGTTGAAATTCCTAGAGTTATTTCTAGGTGGTCTAAAATTATTAATTTTAGACTCATTAACAAAAATCCTAGAATCATTTCTAGGTGGCCTAAAATGATTAATCTAGGCTCATTAATAAAATTCCTAGAGTTGTGTCTAGGTGGTTTAACCTCATTTCTATCATCCTTTTTAATTACTTCACTTGTTTTAGAATCATTTGCACTACATTTTTCTAGTATATTTCTAAGTTCTACGTTCTCTATTTTCAAAGAGTTACAAGAAGAACAGTTTGAACTTTGAACAATTAAAGAGGCTTCATTCATCTCCTTGATTTTATTTTTGAGATCGACATTGTCATTTTCCAAAAATCTATTTTCTTCCTCTAAAATTTTGATTTTATTTTTAAGAACAGTATTGTCATTTTCTAAAAGATCATTTTCTTCTTTTAGTTTTTCATTGTCACAAGTCAATTTTTCAAAATCTTTTTCTTTTAAAGAAGATTGTTTTTCAAAATCTTTTTCTTGCAAAGAAAGTGTTTTCTCAAAATCTTTTTCTTGCAAAGAAAGTGTTTTCTCAAAATCTTTTTCTTGCAAAAAAGTGTTTTCTTCAATTCTTTTATGGTTTTGGAAGCTCTAATAAATTCACCATATAATTCATCATAGGCATTTTGTATTTCTTCAAAAGAGCAACAATTAGAATTGCTTACCTCTTTTTCTTCGTCGGCCATGAAGCATAGGGCAGTCGTTTAATCCCACGAGCTGTCCGAGTCCCATGTCACATGCTTTTGGACTTGAGGCGTACCTTCATAAACGGCTTCAAGTTTATCCCACATTTCTTTGGCGGTTGTGCAATAGGAAATCCTCCGATAGTCATTTGAATTCACCGCACAATATAACATATTTATGGCATTGGTATTATATTCATTCTCCTCTTTTGGAACCATGGCTTCTCCAACTTTCTTTGTTGGCATACCGTTCTTAATGATTTGCCACAAACGAAAGTTATTTGATTGGATGAAGATTCTCATCCGCTCTTTCCAATATGTGTAATTTGTTCCATCAAATAGTGGAGGCATAGTGGTGGAGTGACCTTCGCTCATCATTCCTGCATTCAACATTCTCAAAAAATATATATATCGCTCTCAACCGGTTAAGGCTTTCAGAGAGTTAGGCTCTGATACCAATTGTTAGGATTTATGCCCGTCACTAGAGGGGGATGAATAATGCGGCACAAGAATATTGATAAATATTGCGGAATTAAAAATTGCAGGAATAAAATAAATTCGGTAATTAAAATAGCAAGGAAAGAACACACCGAATTTATCCTGGTTCACCACAACTTGTGGTTAGTCCAGTCCCCGAGAGACTCTCTCGAGATTCCACTAACTCCGTTAAGCTTACGGGTGCCTAACAAACCGTTACACTTGCTCGTAGATGTACACTCTACAAGACTTCAACTTGCTCGAGGATACCGCACCTCAAGACTTCACCTTGCTCGTGGATACCGCACCACAAGACTTCAACCACTAAGACTTAGGGTACTTAGCGAACCCGACAATCAATGAGAAGATATGTTCTTCTCAAACACCTTTCTCTTTTACAACAAGAACTCTCTCAAAAGAGTAGATAAAGAGATACAAATTTAGCTCTATGAACAACTCAAAGTTGTCTCTCAAATGGCTCAACAAAAGCTCTAAAATGATGCTCAAATAATGTCAATATGTATATCAATATTGGGAGGTGTTGTGTGTTTAAAAACATCTCAAAAGACCTCTTTTTTATAGGGGTTAAAGGGTGGATGTCCGTTGCTTAATAGGCAATCAATTATCTTGATTTTATGCAAGGATAATCGATTATTTGATTTGCATAATCGATTATCCTTTTACCATTACAAAATCGGAAGAGATTCTGCTCAAGAATAATCGATTATTTGGATGGTATAATCGATTATTTTGTTCCAGTGTTCAAAACTTTGGCAACGGATGAAAGATAACCGATTATTTAAGAATTATAATCGATTATATACCATTGATATACACTGTGTATACCACAGTATACCAGAATTGAAAACTTACTTCAAAAACCATTTTGGTTAAGATGAAAACTTTAACATCATTTTGTTTGAATTATTTAAAATATGTTTATGATAAATATAATTTAATAAAATATGTTTATGATAAATATGATTTAATAAAATGATTTTATGCATATTTATGATGACCTATGTTGAGCCAAAAGACGAGATAACTTAAGCGTTGCTCTTACATTTGTTCTACCTAACGACCTACGCCTTGGGTCTTCGGTCTTGAACATTTGATCTCGTTTTTGGCTTTTCCATTGCAATCCGTTCATCAATATGTTTCTCGGCATTCAAGCTTGATTGGTTGTCATATAATATCGTTGTTTGACACTTGACTTCATTGTTTGTCATTCATCAAAACCTATACCTGAAAATCATGCTCATACCAACAAAGCGCACATATCATAGATAGAGTGATTTTCTACAATTTCCCCCTTTTTGATAATGACAAACAACAGGAGATATGCATATCGAATTCCCCCTAACTTCATGCTATATCTCAACATACAATTCATGCAAACAATTCAATATAATTCCCCCTTAATTGAATATTCCCCCTCAATTAAAGCATACTATAATGTGAAGACATTCCCCCTTATTCGATGCATATCGCCTAAATTCTTCCCCCTTTTGGCACTAGCAAAAAGAGTATACCAATTGTTATTTAAACTATTGACGATACCAATTGTTTGTAAAGAAATCATATCAACATCTAATAATACCAAACATTAGTAAAAATATACTAACCATAATAACGGTCATTTTTTTTTGCAAATATACCAACTGTTATTTAAACTAAAAGTATTCATCAAAACATGAATCAATCATTTAATATAAAAATAATTGATACCAATTGTTATTCAAAATAAAACTTATCACAACTTGAATCAATAATTAATATCAATTGTTAGCACATATCAACTATTACGTTTTTATCAAAAATACGATAACTAACCGACGTTCCCCCTTGATGCAATAAGGCTTCGTGCTTGGTGCATCTACTACGATATTGTAGTCTTCAAGCGCACCTGCAAATGTACCTAAAAATAGGTTTTCGGTACCCAACTTCTTTTGGGTCCTTGGGGGTTAGGCAAATAATAATCATAATCAAAATATGAATCTCTATGTTTAGCAAAACATACGGGTGCAATGTGACCTACCCGGTTACAGTAATGACATATAACGTTCGGGTTGTGCATATGCCTTGGTTGAGCCAAATGCATTCTAGGTGATCTAAAGTTGTTATTCCTAGAAGCGTTGAAATTCCTAGAGTTATTTCTAGGTGGTCTAAAATTATTAATTTTAGACTCATTAACAAAAATCCTAGAATCATTTCTAGGTGGCCTAAAATGATTAATTCTAGGCTCATTAATAAAATTCCTAGAGTTGTGTCTAGGTGGTTAAACCTCATCTCTATCATCCTTTTTAATTACTTCACTTGTTTTAGAATCATTTACACTACATTTTTCTAGTGTATTTCTAAGTTCTACGTTCTCTATTTTCAAAGAGCTACAAGAAGAACAATTTGAACTTTGAACAATTAAAGAGGCTTCATTCATCTCCTTGATTTTATTTTTGAGATCGACATTGTCATTTTCCAAAAATCTATTTTCTTCTTCTAAAATTTTAATTTTATTTTTAAGAACAGTATTGTCATTTTCTAAAAGATCATTTTCTTCTTTTAGTTTTTCATTGTCACAAGTCAATTTTTCAAAATCTTTTTCTTTTAAAGAAGATTGTTTTTCAAAATCTTTTTCTTGCAAAGAAAGTGTTTTCTCAAAATCTTTTTCTTGCAAAGAAAGTGTTTTCTCAAAATCCTTTTCTTGCAAAGAAAGTGTTTTCTTCAATTCTTTTATGGTTTTGGAAGCTCTAATAAATTCACCATATAATTCATCATAGGCATATTGCATTTCTTCAAAAGAGCAAGAATTAGAAGTGCTTACCTCTTTTTCTTCGTCGGCCATGACGCATAGGGCAGTCGTTTCATCACACGAGCTGTCCGAGTCCCCCATGTCACATGCTTTTGGACTTGAGGCGTACCTTCATAAACGGCTTCAAGTTTATCCCACATTTCTTTGGCGGTTGTGCAATAGGAAATCCTCCGATAGTCATTTGAATTCACCGCACAATATAACATATTTATGGCCTTGGTATTATATTCATTCTCCTCCTTTGGAACCGTGGCTTCTCCAACTTTCTTTGTCGGCATACCGTTCTCAATGATTTGCCACAAACGAAAGTTATTTGATTGGATGAAGATTCTCATCCGCTCTTTCCAATATGTGTAATTTGTTCCATCAAATAGTGGAGGCATAGTGGTGGAGTGACCTTCGCTCATCATTCCTGCGTTCAACATTCTCAAAAAATATATATATCGCTCTAAACCGGTTAAGGCTTTCAGAGAGTTAGGCTCTGATACCAATTGTTAGGATTTATGCCCGTCACTTGGGGGGGGGGGGTGAATAGTGCGGCACAAGAATATTGATAAATATTGCGGAATTAAAAATTGCAGGAATAAAATAAATTCGGTAATTAAAATAGCAAGGAAAGGACACACCGAATTTATCCTGGTTCACCACAACTTGTGGTTAGTCCAGTCCCCGAGAGACTCTCTCGAGATTCCACTAACTCCGTTAAGCTTACGGGTGCCTAACAAACCGTTACACTTGCTCGTAGATGTACACTCTACAAGACTTCAACTTGCTCGAGGATACCGCACCTCAAGACTTCACCTTGCTCGTGGATACCGCACCACAAGACTTCAACCACTAAGACTTAGGGTACTTAGCGAACCCGACAATCAATGAGAAGATATGTTCTTCTCAAACACCTTTCTCTTTTACAACAAGAACTCTCTCAAAAGAGTAGATAAAGAGATACAAATTTAGCTCTATGAACAACTCAAAGTTGTCTCTCAAATGGCTCAACAAAAGCTCTAAAATGATGCTCAAATATTGTCAATATGTATATCAATATTGGGAGGTGTTGTGTGTTTAAAAACATCTCAAAAGACCTCTTTTTATAGGGGTTAAAGGGTGGATGTCCGTTGCTTAATTGGCAATCAATTATCTTGATTTTATGCAAGGATAATCGATTATTTTATTTGCATAATCGATTATCCTTTTACCATTACAAAATAGGAAGAGATTCTGCTCAAGAATAATCGATTATTTGGATGGCATAATCGATTATTTTGTTCCAGTGTTCAAAACTTTGGCAACGGATGCAAGATAACCGATTATTTAAGAATTATAATCGATTATATACCATTGATATACACTGTGTATACCACAGTATACCAGAATTGAAAACTTACTTCAAAAACCATTTTGGTTAAGATGAAAACTTTAACATCATTTTGTTTGAATTATTTAAAATATGTTTATGATAAATATAATTTAATAAAATATGTTTATGATAAATATGATTTAATAAAATGATTTTATGCATATTTATGATGACCTATGTTGAGCCAAAAGACGAGATAACTTAAGCGTTGCTCTTACATTTGTTCTACCTAACGACCTACGCCTTGGGTCTTCGGTCTTGAACATTTGAACTCGTTTTTGGCTTTTCCATTGCAATCCGTTCATCAATATGCTTCTCGGCATTCAAGCTTGATTGTTTGTCATATAATATCGTTGTTTGACACTTGACTTCATTGTTTGTCATTCATCAAAACCTATACCTGAAAATCATGCTCATACCAACAAAGCGCACATATCATAGATAGAGTAATTTTTTACAATTTTCCCCTTTTTGATAATGACAAACAACAGGAGATATGCATATCGAATTCCCCCTAACTTCATGCTATATCTCAACATACAATTCATGCAAACAATTCAATATAATTCCCCCTTAATTGAATAATCCCCCTCAATTAAAGCATACTATAATGTGAAGACATTCCCCCTTATTCGATGCATATCGCCTAAATTCTTCCCCCTTTTGGCATTTGCAAAAAGAGTATACCAATTGTTATTTAAACTATTGACGATACCAATTGTTTGTAAAGAAATCATATCAACATCAAATAATACCAAACGTTAGTAACAACATACTAACCATAATAAAGGTCATTTTTTTGCAAATATACCAACTGTTATTTAAACTAAAAGTATTCATCAAAACATGAATCAATCATTTAATTTAAAAATAATTGATACCAATTGTTATTCAAAATAACACTTATCACAACTTGAATCAATAATTAATATCAATTGTTAGCACATATTAACTATTACGTTTTTATCAAAAATACGATAACTAACCGACGTTCACCCTTGATGCAATAAGGTTTCGTGCTTGGTGCATCTACTACGATATTGTAGTCTTCAAGCACACCTGCAAATGTACCTAAAAATAGGTTTTCGGTACCCAACTTCTTTTGGGTCCTTGGGGGTTAGGCAAATAATAATCATAATCAAAATATGAATCTCTATGTTTAGCAAAACATACGGGTGCAATGTGACCTACCCGGTTACAGTAATGACATATAACGTTCGGGTTATGCATATGCCTTGGTTGAGCCAAATGCGTTCTAGGTGATCTAAAGTTGTTATTCCTAGAAGCGTTGAAATTCCTAGAGTTATTTCTAGGTGGTCTAAAATTATTAATTTTAGACCCATTAACAAAAATCCTAGAATCATTTCTAGGTGGCCTAAAATGATTAATTCTAGGCTCATTAATAAAATTCCTAGAGTTGTGTCTAGGTGGTTTAACCTCATTTCTATCATCCTTTTTAATTGCTTCACTTGTTTTAGAATCATTTACACTACATTTTTCTAGTGTATTTCTAACTTCTACGTTCTCTATTTTCAAAGAGCTACAAGAAGAACAATTTGAACTTTGAACAATTAAAGAGGCTTCATTCATCTCCTTGATTTTATTTTTGAGATCGACATTGTCATTTTCCAAAAATCTATTTTCTTCTTCTAAAATTTTAATTTTATTTTTAAGAACAGTATTGTCATTTTCTAAAAGATCATTTTCTTCTTTTAGTTTTTCATTGTCACAAGTCAATTTTTCAAAATCTTTTTCTTTTAAAGAAGATTGTTTTTCAAAATCTTTTTCTTGCAAAGAAAGTGTTTTCTCAAAATCTTTTTCTTGCAAAGAAAGTGTTTTCTCAAAATCTTTTTCTTACAAAGAAAGTGTTTTCTTCAATTCTTTTATGGTTTTGGAAGCTCTAATACATTCACCATATAATTCATCATAAGCATTTTGCATTTCTTCAAAAGAGCAAGATTAGAAGTGCTTACCTCGTTTTCTTCGTCGGCCATGAAGCATAGGGCAGTCGTTTCATCACACGAGCTTTCCGAGTCCCATGTCACATGCTTTTGGACTTGAGGCGTACCTTCATAAACGGCTTCAAGTTTATCCCACATTTCTTTGGCGGTTGTGCAATAGGAAATCCTCCGATAGTCATTTGAATTCACCGCACAATATAACATATTTATGGCCTTGGTATTATATTCATTCTCCTCCTTTGGAACCATGGCTTCTCCAACTTTCTTTGTCGGCATACCGTTCTTAATGATTTGCCACAAACGAAAGTTTTTTGATTGGATGAAGATTCTCATCCGCTCTTTCCAATATGTGTAATTTGTTCCATCAAATAGTGGAGGCATAGTGGTGGAGTGACCTTCGCTCATCATTCCCGCGTTCAACATTCTCAAAAAAAATATATATCGCTCTCAACCGGTTAAGGCTTTCTGAGAGTTAGGCTCTGATACCAATTGTTAGGATTTATGCCCGTCACTAGAGGGGGGGTGAATAGTGTGGCACAAGAATATTGATAAATATTGTGGAATTAAAAATTGCAGGAATAAATTAAATTCAGTAATTAAAATAGCAAGAAAAGAACACACCAAATTTATCCTGGTTCACCACAACTTGTGGTTAGTCCAGTCCCCGAGAGACTCTCTCGAGATTCCACTAACTCCCTTAAGCTTACGGGTGCCTAACAAACCGTTACACTTGCTCGTAGATGTACACTCTACAAGACTTCAACTTGCTCGAGGATACCGCACCTCAAGACTTCACCTTGCTCGTGGATACCGCACCACAAGACTTCAACCACTAAGACTTAGGGTACTTAGCGAACCCGACAATCAATGAGAAGATATGTTCTTCTCAAACACCTTTCTCTTTTACAACAAGAACTCTCTCAAAAGAGTAGATAAAGAGATACAAATTTAGTTCTATGAAAAACTCAAAGTTGTCTCTCAAATGGCTCAACAAAAGCTCTAAAATGATGCTCAAATAATGTCAATATGTATATCAATATTGGGAGGTGTTGTGTGTTTAAAAACATCTCAAAAGACCTCTTTTATAGGGGTTAAAGGGTGGATGTCCGTTGCTTAATTGACAATCAATTATGTTGATTTTATGCAAGGATAATCAATTATTTGATTTGCATAATCGATTATCCTTTTACCATTACAAAATCGGAAGAGATTCTGCTCAAGAATAATCGATTATTTGGATGGCATAATCGATTATTTTGTTCCAGTGTTCAAAACTTTGGCAACGGATGCAAGATAACCGATTATTTAAGAATTATAATCGATTATATACCATTGATATACACTGTGTATACCACAGTATACCAGAATTGAAAACTTACTTCAAAAACCATTTTGGTTAAGATGAAAACTTTAACATCATTTTGTTTGAATTATTTAAAATATGTTTATGATAAATATAATTTAATAAAATATGTTTATGATAAATATGATTTAATAAAATGATTTTATGCATATTTATGATGACCTATGTTGAGCCAAAAGACGAGATAACTTAAGCGTTGCTCTTACATTTGTTCTACCTAACGACCTATGCCTTGGGTCTTCGGTCTTGAACATTTGAACTCGTTTTGGGCTTTTCCATTGCAATCCGTTCATCAATATGCTTCTCGGCATTTAAGCTTGATTGTTTGTCATATAATATCGTTGTTTGACACTTGACTTCATTGTTTGTCATTCATCAAAACCTATACCTGAAAATCATGCTCATACCAACAAAGCGCACATATCATAGATAGAGTGATTTTCTACAACCGTATCATCCAGTAGGTAATGGGCAAGCGGAGTCTACAAATAAAGTAATTATCAACAACCTAAATAAAAGGTTACAAGATTCAAATGGTAATTGACCTGAAGTATTACCAGCAGTATTATGAGCATATCGAACGACGACAAAGACAAGTACGGGAAAAACACCCTTTTCAATGGTTTATGGTGCGGAAGCTTTGATACCAGTTGAGATAGGTGAACCTAGTACACGATGTATTCAAGTAAAGGAAGACTCAAACAACGAAGATTTACGAGTAAATATTGATTTACTTGAAGGGAGAGAGAAGTCGAGTTGATAAGGATGGAAGCTCAAAAGCAAGTAATTGAGCGATATCACAATAGGAAAGCATGCCTCAGGTTTTTTTAAAATTGGGGACTTTGTGTTAAAGAAAGTGTTCTAGTCTACAAAATCAGCTAATTTAGGAAAGCTAAGTCTGACGTGGGAAGGACCTTATAGAGTTCGTGAAATTGCAGGGAAATGAGCGTACGAGCTAGAGACAATGGATGGAAAGGGTTTACCTTCACATTGGAATGCCGTTCATTTAAAGAGGTATTACTTCTAAGGAAGTACCCACGATCAGGTATCGTAATATTAAAGTTTTTTTCTTCAAATTGTTAAAATCATACTAACGATTTTAGATGCTAGGAAAAAACCCTAACTCGTGCCAAATGATGAGTCACGGCCTGCACGGCAAAATGGAATACTCTTAAATTCCTAGCCCAAGGTTACATTATTCTGATGGAAATACACACGAGTTAGGCAGTCTTCATCTACAATCGTACCTCCGAGTCCCGTACATTTTTCTGCTTCAGGAAAAGAACCAAAATTGGAGCAAACACACACTTCACCGCTCAAACACTTGGGGGACTATACTATATACACACGAGTATATGCAGAAGAATGGATACGAGTGCAGAAGAACAAATACGAGTAAGCAAGATTTAAAAAGAAAATCAAGCTGCAAAAGGTCAAGTGTCAAGCAAAAATCACGAAGTAAAAGACAAAAGCACTCATCATAGTGTTCTTTCCCATGAGAACAATGGAGTCACCTCTCAAACCCTTCCTAGTATGAAAATATAGGGTCATGACTATGTATTAAAAACAGGTTATGAAAAACCTTGTTCTATTTTATAAATCTGTTAAAAGAAAACAGTTACGAGAAAGTTGTAGATGTACTTCAATACATGTAATACTCAAGAAACTTGTCAAAGTTCATGAATAAAAACTTGTCAAAAGTTATTTTATACGAAACATGTATGTTCATATTTCTTTCACGTATGGTAACACCATTATGAAGTTGAGACGTCTTCTTCATTAAGTGTCGATAAATAAAAGCACCCTCTTTTATTTTCCTCATGATGATAACATATGAGAAGAACCATGAAAGCATTTTCTAAAAAGATAAAAATGCTAACTTATTCTCTAAGTCCTAAAAAGAAAAAACAGGCAAGAATAGGGTAAATAGAAAATTATTTTGTAAATTCTAGAACAAAGTAAATAGACAAGGATAAAATAAAGAAGTATTATACAAATATTTTAGCATAAAAAGCTAAGGGAAAAACTTAGCTATTACAATACAATTGTTTTCCAAAACAAATACTCCATTATAGTAGAAACTGGGGACTCCACTAAGAAATATTACATCATCAAAGAGGAAAGGTCAAACATTTTCACTGGTCACTGAGAAAATTGGAACATTAGAAGTTGCAGCCTCATTAGGCTCGATAGTAACTTCTAAAGGAGCAGCAATAGAAGCAGTCTCAGCTGAACTTGAAGTATCAACATTCTCGAGGGAAGTAGTAGTCATAGGGATTTCCATTCCCAAAAACTGTGTAATAGATAAATCACCCTCGGTTGCTGGAATCGTAACTTCAACAACTTCAGCAGTTGACTCAAAGTTCAAAGGCTATTCAACCCCAGGAATTCCAATTGTTGGAGAGGAAATGTCAATTACCTGGTCAGGAGAAGGAATTTCAATAGGTTTCTCATTCTTCTCAATCATGCCTAAAACTTTGGCCAACCCAGATTGTAAGTCAAAATTTTCTTGAGAAGCCTCCATCAAAGAATCACGACGAGACTTCAAGAAAGCCCAATTAACTTCATAATTGAAATTCTCTGCAAGAGAATTGTAATCCTTCTCCAGGTTTTCATAATCTCTTCCCCACGTAGCAGGGGTGTTCTTCATTATTTCTTGCTCATCTAGGTGGGAATCAAGGGAAGTTGAAGGTTGGCACGGGAATTCTCCAACGCATGAACCTTATCTGAAGAAATCTTCAAATCAACCCGAGTCTGGTTCAAACTCTCCACTAATTCCTTAGCATATTCTTCATTTTTCTCCATTAGTGATTTGAGTTCTTTGATTTATTCATTAGCTTTTGACAAAGAATCCTTCAAAATCTCTTTATCCTTTTTTACTTGGTTCGTGGAAGCCGTGGCAATCCCTAACTCCGAGGATAAAGCTCGATTCTGCTGCTGCAGTTGAAATTTAGCAGACTGCAATTCTTCAATGCTCTCTAAAGCACCTTCAAATTGTTCTTTCCAATTTTGAGCCTCAAGTTGTGCTTCTTCAGATATTCTCTTATCATCAGCAACAACCTTAGCAGACTCACGTGCCTTTTTCTCCAAAATAGGGATCCTCCCCATTAACTTGGTTCCAATCAAGTATTCTTACAAACATAAGGCACATAAATAAGAAGTTAAAATCAAGGAAAAGCAAATAGTCAAGTTTAAGGAAGTTACCTTTAGTGCTGTGGCTTTGCATCTTCGTTCTCTCCACATCTCCAATGAGAGGCTCGAGCCAAACATCAGCTCCACCAGTCTTCCTCAATAGGCTATGAGTAGCAGGTACTTCAAGTGTAACATTTCTCATAGCCATACCTCTGTTGTTAGGGCCAGATTCAGAATGAGAAATAGAGGAAGAAGGAATAGTGGAAGGAGGAGTAGTAGAAGAGGTGAAAAAAATAAAAGCGGCTGAAACCAAAGAAGGAGCTGAAGAAATAGGCATGGGAGCTAAAAAAGGAACGGGAGAAGGAGCATTTGAAGTAAATGAAGGAGCAGTAGAAGATGTCAAAGGGGAAGAAACAGTCACGGTTGGAGGAGGAATAGAAGAAATAGGAGAGATAGGAATGGAAGTAGATAAAGGAATTTCATTAAGAATGGGTCCAAGTTCCCAACTTTCAAAACCACTCACGAAGAGACAGTGAACAGGTTCACTCGTGTCTCTAGGTGCCAGATCTTCATCGGAGGGGATTAAAACAGGCTTGGTAGTGGAAGTAACTGTAGAAGAAGTAATCGCAGAAGAGGTACGAGGAGGAGAATCTTCTGTTTCTTCTTCCATAATAACACGTCTCCTAGCTCTTGGTCTAGATACCAATGAGGTATTATCTTCTTCCTCATTCTCAGTTTCCACTACCATAGTTTTTCTTTTGGCTAACAATGCTTTAGCCTTGTCCAAACCAAGGGAAGTGTTGGCAATAGTACGTACAGCTAAAGCGACGTCCGCTGCCATCCCTTTTATTCCAAATCCTGATAAAAAAAGGAATTGGGTTTATTATCAATATTTAATATATGTATTTAGAAAACATATATGAAAAGATATATATATACCGTGTGTTTTCACTATCCACCCATGTAAGGAAGAAATAGACTTCCAAGTTCTATCTTCCTTAGAAGCAATCTTCAAAATTGAATCTACCCAACCACGAAAGTTGGGGATAGGCTCCACATCCCCCATGGTCGCTGCAAAAAACCAAAAAAAGGATAAAATTAGAGAGAAAATCAAAATCTCAGAAAATAGATACGGGAAAAGTAAGCAAAAACTTACGTGCAAAGTTTCACTTCTCAGGGAAGGGAATGTTTGATTCTCCCAGCAAATCCCCTGTATGAACAACAATGTAACGAAGATACTAGCCACAATCTTTATCGTCATCGGCGTTTACCAAAACTCTCTTGCTCCTTGCAGTTACGATAAATACTCCATGGCGCAGTAAACTAGGGTGGTATAAGTGGATAAGATGGGAAAAGGTCGAATTGATTTTTGCCTTAGTAGACAAGAATCTCAAACAAGCTACAACCCTCCATACTAAAGAGCCAATTTGAGCTAATCAAATGATGAAAACCTACATAAATCGAGGATAACTGGATCTATGGCAGGTTTGAATCTCAAAGTGAAGGGGTAGGTGTAAACAAAAGAAAATCCATTCATATACACGAACACTCTCTTTCCAGTTGCAATCTTTTATAATGGAAGGGATTGTGAGATCAGTTATAAGAGAAGGATAAGAATCGGTCTTTTCCAATTTCGTAATTTGCTTTTGGAGAGATGTTTTGCAAAAGATAAATCATTCGGTATAATTTCTTCAACTGTGGGTTCTAGAGAAGGGTCTGAAACTTCTTTACCTTTCAAATATGGAATTTAAGAAGAAGAATCTTTGATGCCAGAACCAGAAGAAGGAGGAGCAGAACCAGTTAAACCTCCACGTGTAGATCCCAAACTTCGAAGTCTTCCTCATCTGCCTCTTGAATATTTGATCGGAGCAGGTGCATTAGAAAATTGATCGAGAAGTAAAACCATTCTGGGGTTAGGGTTTGGAGATGCTATTGTTACATAGGCTTGATATGAGGAGAAGTAAAAGAAAGAAAGGAATGTTTGATGAAAATTGATGAAGAAGATGACAAAGGAAATATGAATTAAAAAGCTATATGGGAACAACCCCTAAAATTATGGGGTGCAATGATGAAAAGCCTGTATTAAAGATAACTATCACTTCGTAAATAGAGGAAGTTGAACAAGACTTGAAAAGTGGGTATAATGCTGCAGATCCAGTCAAACGATGACACGTGTATGGAGCATTAAATGAGAAAGATAGATGGGATGTCAATACTGTCACACACATTAATTGTGCCAAAAATTCTCTTTTATGAAGATCCACTTTCCAATTATTTAATTGATAAATAAATGAGAAGTGGGGAGACTATCTGTATTGGGAAAAAAATGAATTTGAATTATAGATGGTGTGGCATGACATGTGGACTGGTTAAACAGTCAAAGAGCAATAAATGATTAAAAGGCACGGAAGACAACATGCATGGGGGAAGAAAAGAAAACAGACACGAGAGGGAATATTAGATACGAATCTCGTGTCTATTCAAGTCATTTAATACCAACAGATAAAAAGGGCATTGAAGACAAGAATCTTATGACAAAAAATAGTCTACGTTCATTATTAAATACCTGATAGGTTAGTTAATCAGTATTTAATAGCAATGATTATGTAACGTCTCATTAAATGCTCTTTATTATTTAGATTAGTCTGTTACTTTGTCAGATATAAAGGAGGAGTTTCATCATTTGTAGGGACACAAAACATTCTTGACATCATACTGAAATAACAAATTCTTATTGCTTTATACTTATTCTCTGAAAGTCTTTTATTTTGGTCTCTAGATTATCAGTAACCCGACTTCTTTTCTTTAAACTCAAGCTTTGACCAAATTATATTTTTTGGTTAAATAGTGGTATTAACGTGAAGCTGGAGGTTTGGAGGCAGACCCGAGAGTCTAAGGGTTTTAAGTTGAGCAGGACCAAGACGGAATACTTGGAGTGAAAGTTCAGTAATAGTACCCAGAAAGGGGATATGTAGGTGAGGCTTGATACACAAGTCATCCCCAAAAGAGGTAGTTTCAAGTATCTTGGATAGGTAATAGGGAGATTGATAAAGATGTCGCGCATCGTATCGGAGCAGGACGAATGAAGTGGAGGCTCACTTTCGGTATCTTGTGTGATAAGAATGTGCCACTGAGACATAAAGGTAAGTTCTACAAGGTTGTAGTTAGACTAACTGTGCTGTATGGAGCAAAGTGCTGGCCGATCAAGAACTCTCATATCCAAAAGCTATAAGTAGCTGAGATGAGGATGTTGAGGTAGATGTGTAGGCATACCCGGTTGGATAAGATTAGGAATGAAGTTATTCGGGAAAAGATGGGAGTGGCCCCTGTGGAGGATAAGATGCGAGAGGCGAGGTTGAGATGGTTCGGCCATGTTAAGAGGAGAAGTGTAAAAGGCCCAGTTAGAAGGTGCGAGCGGTTAGTCTCGGTGGGTAGCAGGAGGGGAAGAGGTAGCCCTAAGAAGTCTTGGGAAGAGATTATTAGGTGGGGCATAACACAACTAGAGCTTACTGCGGATATGGCCCTAGACAGGAGGGTGTGGAGGCCAAAGATTAGGGTAGAAAGTTCGTAGGCAGTCGAGTGTTTCTCTTTGTTTTACTCAATTCGTTAGCATTAGTATTAGTATGATTCGTTACCTAGAGTTTAAATTTATTCTTGGATTCAATCTTATTTCATCTTGTTGTTATTCCTACTTGTTGAAATTACCTTTTTTTTCAGTTGTTCTTTAGCCGAAGGTCTATCAAAAACAACTTCTTTGCCCTTCCAGGGGTAGAGCTAAAGCTGCGTACATCTTACCTCCCCAGACCCACTTGTAAGAAACTACTGGGTTTATTGTTATTGTTGTTGGGCAGCCAACTTTTAAAGGATGTTTATATAAATAGTTGGTTGGGTTTATAATTATTTTCTTAGTCGGTATATGTAATCTTATAAATTGATTTACACTATTGTACACACACACACATATATTATATATATATATATATCATGAATTATGCCTATATTGTACATTCATCGTTTATTTTTAGTTTAAGTAGTTGGGTAAGTGATTAAAAAGGCAATCTGGAGCATAATGCATCTCATATTCGCACATGATTCAAAAAAGGACTGCACTACAGTAGCTAAGCCAAAAATTTACTAAAAATGTCAACATATAAAAAAATTTACATATGAAGATAAATTTTTAACCTAACTATACAATGTTACTTTCTGAAAAAATACAAATATTAATATTTGTTTTCACTTCTTAAATTCATGACCTATAGGTTACAAAGAAATAACTCTATCATTGCTGCAACGTGGGGTTAATTCTTCAGTTGAAAACAACCACTAATTTTATATTCTGCTTAGAAGCTAAATGTCACGCTTTTGCTTCTGTTACGTCACTCTGTGTCCAATAGTTTTTTCACTGAGATAAAATTGGCTACACTTTCATGTATCAACTGATAGGCAAGAAGGCCACTTTATTAATAGCCCATCTGGTCAAAGTTGTAAAAATAAATTTATTTTGAGAAATATTCTCTTTAAAGTATTTTTCTCAAAAGTATTTTTGGCGAGAAGTAATTTGTATTTGGTTAATTAGTTTGAAAAACACTTCTGAACATTAATTAATATTTGGCTAAGTTTTAAAAAATTTATTTTAAATGTATTTTTCTCAAAAGTACTTTTCAAAAAAGTGCTTTAGGAGAGAAACTACTTTTTGCTTCTTTTCCAAAACTGTTTTTGTTTCTCATGAAAAGTATTTTTTTCCTTCTAGAAGCTTGACCAAACATCTCAATTTTCGACCAATAGTACTTTTGATAATAAAAAGAATACTTTTAGCAAAAAATAAGCTTAGACAAACAGACTATAAAGCTTCCTTGTTTGCTTCTCCATTTCACTTTGACTTCCCAATTTTAAAATTTTTACTATCTCCTGCTCAAATTGAGATGGGATGATAGACAATATTTAAGTGTTGTTTATGTAAATTTAAAAGATGTAATTTTATTGCATTCATATGTGCAAGTATAACGCCATATAACTTAAGATATTCTCTATACATATTTGAAGACTCTTTAACTGTCCTAACTGTAGAGTTTTCTTTACATTCCTATAAAATAGTAACATTTAATTGAAAGTAATATTCGTGAATCTTTGGGAAAGAAATGTTTGTTATTAGTAACAGTAGGGCGTGTATAATTGGGTAAATATTAAATTACCATTGAAATTGAAAATTTTGGTATTTCGTATTCGATATTTTGGTATTTGATATGGTATTTTGTTTAAGTTTTAAAAAGTATTGGTATTATATATGGTATTTTGTATTTTAAAATAAAATACAGAAATACCGATACTGTATCGAAGTATATATTATATTACACAATGCACATATTATTAGTTATAACATAAATATAAAAATCTATAATATTCATCAATTAACTCTAAGCAAGTAACAAGATATTTCTAATGATCAAATTTATTTTTTTATGTACAGTTCCCTCTCTTTAAGTTGGTATTTGTTAGTTTGGAACAGTTGTTTTGTCAATAAATATTTTTAGCTTTGTAATTTTGAGTACGTTAATTTAGAATATTATAATCTATAACTTTATTCATTAACTAGTATTTGAATCGAATAAATCGAAAATACCAAATCCAATAAATCGAAACAGAAAGAAAAAAATTAAACCGTACCGAATTTAATTAGGTACAATATTTATATTATATTTTAAGAAACTAAATACCAAAAATATCCTACTAAAATATTTAAATACCATATTATACCGACGGACTAACACCACTAAGTAACAGGCTTTTCTTCGCGAACGCCTAATTTTTGCAATGAAAGTCGTGATTGATCGAAACACATGTATTTTGTCAAAAAAAAAAAAAAAAAATTCAAGGACAAAACCCTTTTTCTGCTTACGTGTTGTTCTATTACTATGAAATAATAACGTTTGGTCCATTTCTAAAATTCTCAATCACGTGATCATGTGACATTCCAGACATTCACGGTCCCTCGTTACATTCCGACAAACGCTGTGAAGCCAAGTTTTACACAATTATTACTCTCAAATGATAACCTTAAGAAGAATAATCCGGAAATAAAATTTGTGATTAACTTTATCTTAAATTTAATTTGGACTATTAGCTAATCTCCAAGAAATTTTACACTAAAATAATGAGATTAGTTATTTGTATTGGCCAAATTTGGTTCCCTATGTTCTCATGTTATTTATGCACGCCCTTGACGTAGAGAGCGGCCTAATTGAGGCCTACTCGAGTAAAGTCGGCCCCAATAAGTGAAATAAGTGAACGGACAGAGTGACATGACTCAAGACGACATCGTTTGAAGCTCTGACTCTTCCGTACACTGAGACCACCAACCCTTGTACTTTTCTTTGTTTATTTCGAGGAATGTCCCTTAATATATAAAGGGGACCATCCCTTTGTAAAGACTCATGTGTATTTTGCTATCTCTCTCTTTCTCTCTCTCTCTCTCTCTTGCGAAAAGATTATTACTTGCCTTATTGTTCTTACATCTCAAGCTATCTACACTATTATCACATATCTTAGCTATACGATATTCTCTAGTTCATATTACGCCTGATTCTGATTAACCCTTATTATTTTCGATTGTTCTTGAGCTTAATAAGTATTTACATAACTTTTGAGACAAGCAATTTGGCGCAGTCTGTGGGATTTCGTGAATCAAAGTTGTAGTGTGCTTCTAGAGATTCTTCAAAAAACCACTATCTACAACCCAAAATGGCTGAAAACAATGCAAGAATGAAAGCTATCGTGGATGTTAGAGCTGATTTCATAGGCCCTCTCAACGCGGCTGCTGAGGGAGATGCTTTACACGCAACCCCCAGTACCCTGATAAACGTGGAAAACTCACCTTTCCCTTCTGAAGATCTGGTGGTTTCAAGAGAAAAAGGGGCTTCTACATCTACAACTAAAGAAGCACCCCCAGAAGTAAACAGGTTACTAGAAGAGTGGTTGACAAACACTCTGAGTAGTTTAGCTAAGAAGCCACCCCAAAATGCTAGATGCACTCTGGCAATAGACCATGTTGCAGCCAAAGATGAACTCGAGGTCACGCGAACGAAAAACGTTTCCGTCGATGCTCAAGCCCACAGCGGCACACTCACAACCATCCTAAAAAAGATGGAGGAAATGGAAAATGAAAATAGGTCGCTTCGCGACCAGATGAAGGAGCACCAAGAAAAAGTGGACAAGATCCCGGGTGCACATAAGCTGTTTCCAAAGCGAGACGTGGGGAGTTTAGTTTAACAACCCTACACAGAAGGTGCTGCACCATACCCCATCCCAAAGACCTTCAAAATTCCCCCCTACTTGAAGGTATATGACGGGACCATAGATCCGAGGACCACTTGATTCAGTATGTCACAACGGTCAAGGGTAATGATCTATCAAAGGAGCAGGTACCATCCGTACTTCTGAAGAAGTTTGGCGAAATTCTAACAGGAGGGGTCCTAACGTGGTATTCCCAGCTACCGGCCAAAAGCATCTCCACGTTCGAGGAGATGGCAGATAAATTTGTCACCGCTCACACAGGAGCAAAAAAGGCGGAAGCACGGGTCAACGACATCTTTGCTGTCCGAAAAACCCTAGGAGAAGGACTCAGGGAGTTCTTAGCTAGGTTCAACACGGTCAGAATGAGCCTACCAAACGTGTCCGAAGGCATGGCAGTCGCGGCTTTTCAGAACAGGCTCAGCAGAGACGGCTCAAGGGCAACCAAGAAACTACTTAGCTGCCTTATAAAATATCCCCCACCACCTGGGAGGATATCCACAACACCTACTGTGCCGAGGTACGTGGAGATGATGACGACCTTAACGTCCCAACCCGTTAGTTGACAATGGTGCACCCAGAAATCCGAAGAGACCGACGCAACGAGGGACGACGAGAACAAGTCTCACACCTCAACAGGGAGAGATACCAACAATATATCAGACCTCGCATCCGCCACCACCAAGGCACGCGGACGCCATAAAACTACATGTCGCCCCACTGAGGAATGACATAGGTATGCCTCTTTCATTATCTACACATAACTTTTGTGTATCTCCTTCAGAAATAGTGTATGCACTGGAGAAGCTACGCAACAAAGTATAATGGCCAACGAAGATGAAGTCTGACCCCCCCACCAGAAAGTCAAATGCCCTATGTAAGTTCCACCAGGAACGGGGACACAGAACCATAGACTGCATAGGTCTCCGGCAGGAAGTGGTCCAGATGCTGAACCAAGAGTTCTTGAAAGAACTGCTCAACGACAAAGGAAAACTCAACTTTGCACGGGGGCGGAACAACCTCACGGCTCGCCAAGGCCGCCTTCGCCAACACACACCATCAATATGATCATTGGGGACGACAATGACTCAGCGATCAACCATGTCAAATTCACCTTTGATAAGTCTGATATCGATGGTTTGTTTTTCCCCTATTATGATGCTTTAGGTATTACGTTACGCATAGTATATAGTGACGTTAAAAGGATCATGGTTGACGATGGCAACGACACATGTATCATTCATTCAAGAGTCCTTACATTAATGGAACTTGAGGATAAGATAATTCCACACTGTATAACACTAACTGGTTTTAACAATGTTGTGAAAAAAACCTCTGGGGAGGTAACGCTGCCCGTTCTGGCAGGAAGAGTTACGATGGAAACCACTTTCCATGTAATGAACCAAGATACGGCATACACGCCATCATTGGACGTCCGTGGATACATGCCATGAGGGCAGTACCCTCCAGTTTCTATCAAGTGATAAAATTCCCTACCCCATGGGGGGTTTACAGCATACGAGGCGAGCCGCACACTGCCCAAGAGTGTTATAAAATAGCTCAAGATTACACTCACACCAAACAGCTCAAAGGAGCTAGTGCGGAGGCATAGTAATCAGCCCTGTCAGGGATTAAGGCCACCCGACATAGGACGCCATCAAAGATCCTGACGACGTTGAGGCCAACAAGGCCACGGTCGAGAATCTCGACCTCGTCCGGCTGAGCAATAGCAATTACACAAAGAAGGCTTATATAGGCCATGACCTTTCAAATCCAACTAAGTATCGTGAATTTCTATCTAACCACGCATACCTGTTTGCTTTTTCCCATGCAGATATACTAGGGATTCCACGAGAAATTGCCTCCCACAAACTAAACGTCGATCCTCTACACCCGCCCATGCGGCAGGTAAGGAGAGACTTCAATGCCGCCATCAACGAAGCAGTAAGTGAAGAAGTAGACAAGCTGATGTCGAACGGTTCCATTAGGGAGTCCAAGTATCCGGAATGGGTCGCCAATGTTGTAATGGTCACCGACCTAAATAAAGCATGTCCAAAAAATTTGTTCCCACTACCCCACATCGACCAATTGACAGACGCAATGACAGGGCACAAGTTGTTAAGCTTCATGGATGCGTACTCCGGCAACAATCAAATCATGATAGACGAGGAAGATCGGGAGAAAACGACCTTCATCGCTCACTAAGGAACATACTGCTACAAGGTAATGCCCTTCGGGGTCAAGAATGCGGGAGCTACATACCAGTGGCTGGTGACTATGATGTTCAAAGAGCAACTCGGCAAAATGATGGAGGTCTATATTAACGACATGCTAGTGAAGTCATCGAAGAAAGAGGACCACCTCGATCACTTGAAAGAAGCCTTCGAAATATTAAGAAGGTACGGTATGAAACTGAATCTTGAAAAATGCACCTTCGGCATAGCCTCGGGAAAGTTCCTGGGGTTTCTGGTGTCAAAAAGTGGCATCGAAGTCAACCCAGACCAGATCAAGGCTATAGAAGCCATCCCATAAATGTTAAGCAGCAAAACCCAAGTGCAAAAGATGTGGGGTTGAATAGCCGCCCTCTCCGGGTTCATCTCACGCTCCTTCGATAGGTGCCATAAATTCTTCGCTGTATTGAAAAAGGACCAGGGATTGTAATGGAATGAAGAATGTGTTAACGCCCTGAGGATTTTGAAGGCATATCTGTCATCGCCACCCCTACTAGTTAAAGCCAACCCAGGCAAACCGTTGTTGGTGTACTTGGCCGTATCGGAAGTCGCGGTCAGCGTTGTCCTAGTACACGAAAATAAAGGTACGCAGTTTCCTATTTATTACATTAGCAAAACATTAGTGTACGCCGAAACCTGGTTCCCTCACCTTGAGAGGCTGGTATTGGCACTCGTAGTAGCTTCATGAAAGCTACGACCCTATTTCCAATGCCAGTAGTAACGACCTTCTCTTTAAGGAGTGTCTTACACAAACCTGAACTAAGCGAACATGATATCACATACCTTCCGAGGACCGCCATCAAGTCGCAAGTCTTAACTGACTTCATTAGCGACTTCAGTACAGCAGTCCTGCCAAAGGCAGAACTCGAGGCACAACGCGCATCCTCCGAAAATGACCTATGGGTCCTTTATACGGATGGCGCCGCCAATGCATCAGGATCTGGACTGGGACTCATTCTTAAGGTCCCCACGGAAGAAACGATTCCCTAGTCCATATGATGCCCGGAAATGACTAACAATGAGGCCGAGTACGAGGCCGTTATTGCAGGCATGAAACTAGCCACCAAATATAGGGCTCGCCGAATCCTCCTCCGCTGCGACTCCCAACTTGCGGTAAACCAGATCACCGGGACTTATCAAATCAAAGAGCAAAGGCTACAAAAGTACCAGACAGAAACCGCAAACTGATGGCTACATTCGACGAATGTGGCTTCGAACAAATTTCCATAGCTCGGAATATCGAAATGGATGGCCTGGCAATGTTGGCTGTAGCCACCAAAAACATCAACAAAGAAAGTGTGGTCACACTCCTCCCCTCGGCCATTGATCACACCGAGGTAGTTTCCTTAAACCTCACTTTGGGATGGCGTAACCAGTTCATATCATATCTACAGGACGAGACATTACCTCCCGATAAAAAGGAGGCGAAGAAGCTTCGCATACAGGCCGCCCGATACTGCATGATCAACAACGACCTTTACAAAAGGACGTTCGGTGGCCCCCTAGCCAATTGCTTAGGGCCGCACCAAACAAGGCTGGTACTCGAAGAAGTTCACGAAGGCCATTGAGGCGCTCGCACTGGCAACCGCTCCGTTGTGCGATGCATCATATGTACCGGCTACTACTGACCCGCCATGAAAAAAGAGGCAGTTGAATTCGTCCGCCGATGCGAGAAATGCCAAAGGTATGCCCCAATGATACACCAATAAGGAGAACCCCTCCATTCCGTCACTTCCCTCGGGCCATTCATCAAATGGGGAATGGATATAGTCGGCCCGCTACCCGCAGGACGAGGAAAAGTACGATTTTTACTTAGTTTAACTAACTATTTCTGTAAGTGGGTGGAAGAAGGTACGTACGCGCAAATACGCGAACAAGAAGTCATCGCCTTCATATGGAAGAACATCATATGCCACTTTGGTATCCTCAAAGAAATCAGCTACGACAACGGGCGCCAGTTCATAGGTCAAAAAACGATCGAGTTCTTCGAGAAGTGGTGCATAAAAAAGATACTATCCACGCCATACCACCCCGCAGCCAATGGCCAAGCGGAGTCCCCTAACAAAACAATTCTCAGCATACTGAAAAAGAAGCTTGAAGATGCCAAGGGGCTATGGCCCGAACTACTGCCCAAAGTCTTGTGGGAACACAAAACTACACCCAAGTCTAGTACTGGGGAAACCCCATACTCACTAGTTTATGGAATTGACGCGGTCATACCTGTCGAAGTAGGTGCACCCAGCCTAAGGTATTCGCACCCCAGTGGAACAGAAAATGACACCAGCAGACTTCAAGATCTTGATGAAGCTGAACAAAGAAGGGAAATGGCCCATTTCAGGATGGTAGCCTAAAAACAACAAATCAAAAGCTATTACAACAAAAGGGCAAAAATAAGGTCACCCAAAGTAGGAGAGTATGTCCTCAAATCCAAGACGTTGGCCTCCAAAGACTCAAAAGAAGGAAACTGGGCACAAACTGGGAATGACCCTTTAAGATCACAACGACAACCGAGAAAGGAGCATTCCAGCTAGAGACAATGGAGGGAAAAATGCTCCAGAACAACTGGAACGTCGCTCACCTCAAACATTTCCACTTTTAAAAGGCGTCCCCTAAGTCGTACTATTTTTCCCTTACTCGGGTTTTTCCCCAATGTGGTTTTATCGGTAAGGTTTTTAACGAGGCGGCGAAGGGAACACCTAGAGAGGTTTGCAGTACAAGTGTACCATATCAGCCTCTCCACGTACTCTCCAAGCCCCACATGATACAGGGACTGGATTAGTGCCATCTCCAAATGAATAGAAAGGCTACGGTCATCTCCAAATGTTTGAAAAGGCTACGACCATCTCCAAATGTATGAAAAGGCTACGGTCACCTCAAAAAGTATGAAAAGGCTACGACCATCTCCAAATGTATGAAAGGGATACGTCCATCTCCAAATGTATGAAAGGGCTACAGCCATCTCCAAATATATGAAAGGGCTACGACCATCTCCAAATGTATGAAAGGCTACAGCCATGCCCAATGCACGAAAAGGCTACAACCATTGTTTTTACAAGGCTAAGGCCACCGAATGTTACAGAGCTATGACCATTGTTTTTACATGGCTAAGGCCATCGAATGTTACATGGCTACGTCCATTGTTTTTATACGGCAAAGGCCGTCGAATGTTACATGGCTACAGCCATTGTTTTTACACGGCTAAGGCCGTAGAATTTTACATGGCTACAACCATTATTTTTATACGGCTAAGGCCGTCAATTGTACATTGTTATGGCCAATGTTTTTACACGGCTAAGGTCATCGAATGTTACATGGCTACGACCATTGTTTTTACACGGCTAAGTCCGTTGAATCTTACATGGCTAAGACCATTGTTTTTACATGGCTAAGGCCGTCAAATCTTACATGGATAAGACCATTCTTTTTACAAGGCTAAGGCCGTCAAATTTTACATGGCTACGGCCATTGTTTTTACACGACTAAGGGCGTCAAATTTTACACGACTACGGCTATCACTTTTACATGGCTAAGGCCGTCGAATTTTACATGGCTACGACCATCGTTTCTACACTATCAAGGCCACCGAATGACCCACTTAGCTTCAACTACGGCAAAAAATACAACAATGTTCCAGAAAACAAAAAAGATTAACCATGGAAAAATTCATATGTCTTTATCCTCAAAAGGGTCAACACCCATGATACAAAAATTGGTGTTTACAAACATATTTACAAAAATCCTAATGGCCTCCGCCACCCTGATTATCCTGCTCCCGCCTGGTCTTCATGTGGCCTGTCTTCATTCCCAGGAGGATACGCCATAGAAATCCAAGAGCCGGACTCAGAACTGTTGACATATGTAGAGTTACCCCCTCCCAGGCCGGTGATTCGGGACTATAGCCGTCTGCTTCACGGGAAGCTCTAACTAATTGGCGTTGGTTCTCAACTTCTGCCTCATATGCTCACTCGACCGCCAAAACTTCTTCAAGTACGACCAGCCGGGCCTCCGCATACACCCATATCTCGTGTGCCTCACGAGACGCATCGGCCTGTGCAAGAGCCCACTTGAGGTCCTCAACCTCGGCCTTCTTGGCATCAAGTTCTGCCGTTAAGTTCGCAACCCGAGTGCACAATTCCGCCGCCTCCTCTACCACTACACGGGTGAGCTGTAATTTTTCGTCCTTAGCTTGAATAATTACCTCCATCTCCGCAGTCCAAGCAACAACGACCATGAGTTGTTTGTCGACTTTCTCCAGCTCAGCCACCCTCTTCTTCAACTGCTCCTCAGATTGCACGAGGCCCTCATGGATCACCCTGAAGTTAGTGTCATGTTTGTACATATCGTCCAAGGTCTGGTGAGCCTCAAGTGTCCTAGTGTATTTATGCACAAACCTATTGTATTTGGCTACCTTCTTCTTCAGGCATCGACCCCTCTCTGCCTCCAAGATAAAGAGTCTGGAAAAAGTTGAAAAGTAAGTGCAAGGAAAATCACCCTCCACAGATGCAAAAGAAAAAAATCATCATTCAAGACAAAAGACATACCTACAAGGCCGCACCCGCCACTCTTTGGGCCAAGTGTTTGTCGCTGAGCTCCGTCAAGGCCGTGCTCTTAACACCCGCACATAAAAGCGTCATGCTGGTGGCCGCCTCCTCGTAATTTTCCAACAAATTGCAATGACTAGGAATCACTATGCGATGGAAAGACTGGCCAGCCACCATCTCCACTTGGTCTAAGGATCCGCCTTCTCTACCCGCGTCCTCAATGGCGATCTCCAGGCATGCCACGTCCACACTTTCTCCCCTTCTTTCCGTGGATTCCGCGACACGCCATTCCGAGCATGTGTCGAGCGGAGTTTAGTAGCGACCTCCCTCCTAAGAGCGGACCTCTCCGAGCAAATGGCCTCAGCCATAAAGACTGATCTAGATTTAGGGCGGGGTGGTTTAACCTTCTCTATCCGAGTGACCAGTGCCTTGCCAGTAACAATCCGGCATCTCCTCATCTCCAACGACTCTTCCTCTTCAAGGTCCCCCTCCGTGGGATGCGAGTCAAGCTCAGATGGCATCGGTTCGTCAGTGGGCGTCCTTATAGGGGCAACCTCGGGGATGGTTCCAGGCACTGCTGCCGGTATCTCCTCGGGCATCGTTTCAAGTATGGCCCAAGACACCGCTTCAGACACTAACTATGGAGCCGCCTCTGATATGACCTCTTGTCTTGAGGGGGAGAAGCACTGCCCCTAGACGTACCTACGAGGATCATATCCTCCTCGTCAGAATTAGATACCGCCCTAGAGGGGGCGGCCATAATTTTCTTCTTCTTCTTCTTCTATTGCACCTTCTTAGGAGCACCCGGACCTACCAAGACATGTATGAGTTGAGCAAGGAAAATTATGGGGAACCCCCAAGCCAGAACGGAAGGGAAAAATCAAGCAAGGCTGTAGCATGTCGGGCCATAGAGCCTGAGGTATTCATGCCAGGTACGACATTCTTCCGCAAACGTATCAACGCTCGCACCCACGACCTAATGTCATCAATCCTTTGAGGAGGGCGAGCTGTCACTACATAAAGGTAAAAAGAAATCTACAATGGTTAAAGCCAGCAAAATAAGATTGCCGAAAAAACTGCGTACAGGAATGCTTACATGTTTGTTCCATGCCTCCGGAAACCCTGCGGGGTTAGACACCAGGTGTTGTGTACGCACATAGAAAACTTTCTTCCAGAATTTACGACTGGCCTTGTTGTCAACTTGCACCACAAGACTCTTCTTGCTCCGACGTACTAACTGGAGCATGGTGCCTCTCATGAAACTCACGTTGAACATTTGCAGGATGTGGTGAATAGAGACCTACCTCACAGCCTTAGCCGCGTAAGTGGTAAGAATCCTACATGCCTTCAGCGCATATGGGGTAAGTTGAGCCGGACACACCCCGTACAGACGACAAAATTCCTTTGCTAGAGGACTGAGCGAGAAGCTATTCCGATCCGAAAAACATACTTGTAGAATGTGCAGTATCCAGGACTGTGCACCTTAGCATAGTCCATCTCGGCGGGAGCAATCTCAACGTAATCAGGAATATCATACGACTTCCTGATAACAGCCAAGTGAGATGGCGTCAGCTCACTGAGTTCCCAAGGGGAAAGTTTACACTTGTTCTTAAAATCCTTCCTTGTACCCATCTCCGGTGGGAGTATGTTGGCTGTTGATAGAGGAACGAGAACCTCCTCGGCTTCCCTATCATCTGAAGATGACGAACCCCTAGAAGGGGCATCATCCTCGGTCTCCTGGTACTATCGCGGCGACACTTAACCATGATGGATATTATAAGAGAAAGGCGCTTCGGGTACACCGGGTTCGATTCCTAGGAACGAAAGTTGTAAAAGAAAAGAGCAACGAGTACCAGAAAAAGACGAGGAAAAGATTGAGGAAATACTCTATGAAAAAAGTTTGAAAGATGGATTGGGTTCAACCTCCCCTCTATTTGTAAGAAAAAGCACATGGAAATCGAAAAGGCATGATTCGAAAATCGGCACGGGAAACCCGAAACGTCACGTCATGGCCCGAACCGCCTCGGGAGCAAAAGTAATGATCACGCACGTGATCGATGATGTCATCCTAAAATGGAGCCCTAATGGGAGGTTATATTTCAACGGCATAACACCTTCGCATATGATCACGCCCTTTTGGGATCAAAAGTTCCAGGGAGAAAAAAAAGACGAGCACTTTGGGCCACGGAGCCAACGTTTAAGACAAGGCTAAAGGAGGCCATACGTGTAGTAAACTCCTCTCGTTGTGAAGAGAGTGAGTCTATAGAGCCTACGAGCCGGCCGATCCAGTGTAGTGGAATCCCGCAGTATCTGCAGGTACGGCCAAATTTCTAGAAAGGACGAGCACTATATCTATTTGTTGAAGATGTCTCTCAGCTACGTTCCCAACAAACAGAGGGACTGTCTGTATTGGACAAATTTGGTTTCCTAAGTTCTCATGTTATCTACGCATTCTGTTGACGTAGAGATCGACCTAATTGAGGCCTACTCGAGTAAGTCGGCCCCAGTAAGTGGACGGACCGAGTGACATGACTCAAGGCGACATCGTTTGAAGCTCTGACTCTCCAGTGCACTGAGACCCCCAACCTTTGTACTTTTCTTTGATTATTTCGAGGAAGGTCCCTTAATATATAAAGGGTACCTTCCCTTTGTAAAGACTCATGTGTATTTTGCTATTTAGAATATACAACTCTCTCTCTCTCTCGCTCTCTTGCGAAAATATTATTACTTGCCTTATTGTTCTTACATCTCAAGTTAGCTACACTATTATCACAGATTTTAGCTATACGATATTCTCTAGTTCATATTATGCCTGATTCCTATTAACCCTTATTATTTTCGATTGTTCTTGAGCTTAATAAGTATTTACATAACTTTTGAGTCAAACATTATCCCATTTAAAAAATAGGATAACTAATCCCATGAGATATCACACCCATTTAGATATCCCGGGATGTTCCACAAGAGGTAAGGTTTATGACATAGGCCCTCGAATTTGGGGGCCCCATTTAAAGAAAAGGTTTATATGTATTTAAAAAAATAATATTTAACATTTTTAATACAAAGATATAGTTTTTAATATAAAAGGAAAGAAAACACTAATATATCTGATGGAAAATAGGTATATATAGGGGAAGCAAATAGCCAGGACACTTATCTCTTAGTAGATAAAATATAAAATAGATACTTATTTTTTGAAGCGTGACTGCGATCACAAGAAGCCTCCAAGCAATAGCGAAACCATCTACGAGATCATCCTCCAATTCCACAGTCTCCTGCTATGTGACCCAAACAATACTGAGAATTAGCAAAATTTGTGTGTGCGAATTTGTCCTAGGGAAAGCATGTAGTCAAAAACCTTGCCTCCTTATGGAATAAGACCTCTTTATATAGCCACATGTTTTAGAGTTTAGAACCCTTTTCATGAACCTGTTGGATCTTCCTTTTCCACCAAGAAATAGAATTCCATTTAAATCCTAATTATTCGGGCACAACAGGGACCACAATATTTAATTAATGAGGCTTCCTATTAAGAAATTAATTCGAAATATCCAAATTAATACTACCATAATAAGTTACGAATTGTTCCACTAAAAATTTGTAACTGCACTCTTCAGTTCAATTTCGAAATTCTTCCATTAAATCTTATTTAACTCTTCATATTAAGATTCAGATACTAATTAAATAAATTAAATTACCTTTAATTCTTTGATTATTTTCTTTAGACTTTCGCTTAATTTATTTCATGTGACGGATAAAAAATCCCCTTGTAGGATTTACACATGAAAACTTATAAGCTTTCATCAAGGTGTATCATCAATCTCTAGACCGAGATATGGATTCCATCAACTAACTATTACTTTGCCAATGTATATTATTATTGTCCAATTTACCTGGCATATTGACCCACAAAAGAATATCGCCTTTTAATAAATCAAAACAATAATATACACAGCTAATAATAATCATATCAAGATTAAGAGTATACGTACATTTAATGGCTAGGAATTTTATTTTATTAAGTAAGTATAAATATTTATCTCTGCTTGGTCCTTCAATACATACAAAATGTACTAGCACAAGAAGTTGGAATTAAACCATTCCCATAATCAAGATAAATTATCTTTAATCTTGTGCTACAATCATTCCTGATGGTTTTTTCAATTTCATTATTAGATTGTGAACATAATCATTATACTTATAAGAACCGATGATTTAATCTTCTGTATATAAGCTAAATATACACTAAATCATCTACTATATAAGTAAAGGACACAGACGAATATATGATCTATTTAATAATTTATTAAAATTAAATAATAATTATTCTATAATAAATATTATCAAACCAAAATTCATAATTAATAATATATATCCCAACAATATGATCATACTGTATTATGTGTGAAGCCAAAAAGTAAAAGGTAAAAAACTAAAATAACCCTACAATTTTAATAGACTTTTATATCCTTTATTTTATTGGATAACCCGTCAATGTTAATATACAAAATATAAATACTAACCTTAAAAAGCTGCATGACCATTTTATCCCTTAAGAAAAAAAATACCTTCTACTAAATGATTAACCTATTACATTGAACCGTATGAATGTGCAGAATTTATTTCATCTACCCATTTCTATTGCAGATTATAGGTGTGTATATATTTTTAGTTATTACTTGTAGTTAATTTTAGTTAATTCAATTATAAAAGAAGACAAAACGGATGACTTTATTTACCTCTTTGTTTACTCAGGGCAAATTGAAACGATTACATTTGGACTTCATAATATTCCAGTTTTGAGTGATTAAAATTTTAAATAATAAGTAGGCATTTAATCTCTCTCAAACATTTTAAAATTCCTCAGAGTATTTTTATGTCAATCGGCACAAGATTACTTAAGGATCTCTTTGTAGATTGTGGGTACTGAGGTATTCATATGTGTCAGAAAAATTGAAAGTTAGTTTTTCTTATTTTTTGTATTTCTTGTCTTTCTTTAAACAAAACTTTGCATATAGGAGCTTTGTTATAATTGTCCTCAAGAGTGTATCCACATGGATTATCATATTTTTTTAATCTGGCCCATGAGACTTTATTAACTAAAATAAAAGTATAAATGTCACGACCCTAATCCTGAACTCAATCGTGATGGCGCCTCTCGTGAAGACAAGGCCAGCCAGACCAATATAATATACCTCTTAAAGCAACTAATTATCATAAAACAGTTTAAAGTATGACTTAATAGTAATAAATTCGCGGAAACATAGATAAAGATAATAATGGAGAAACCATCCCGAAACAGCCCAAATCGGGGTATCACAAGTCATGAGCAACAAATGATTCTAATACAAGTCTACTAAGTACGAAATCCGGTACAATAGTTAGAATAATATAGGCATAACCAGATAAAGGAGACACGGGGGCTACAAATACCAACAACTACCTCGTAGTCTCCGAAACACCGCATGGACTGAGAGGATCAGCACTTAGGAGCGGAATCTGCTATGCGTGAATCTGCACACACTGTGTAGGGAGTAATGTTAGTACTCTTACCTAGTGACTAATAATTATAAATCGTTGAAATCAAGAAAACACATAAAAGCACAAAGCATTCTATACCAAAGGAGTAAAATCACTTAAAACAGTAAATAGTGAATAAATTAAGAAAATACCTTTTTAACAAGTAAAGCAGGTAATTTGACAGGTAAGTAAGAAATAGAAATTTTCCCCTTGGGACCAATATAAATCTCTCAGAACAGTATTATCCCCTCGGGCTCACTCTCAGAACAATATTAGCCTTTCAGGCTCACTCTCAGATCACAATGGGTACCCGCGTTCACTGGGGGTGTGTAGACTCCGGAGGAGCCCCCTTATGGCCCAAACACAATATCAAGCAATATCGTGACTTCATAAGCAGGCTCACAGCCTACATCACCCAAGCCACCTTGTGGCGTATATATGTATCTCAGGCCCTCGGCCTCATATCACTCATTGTATCCTCACATATGGCCCCTCGACCGCACTTAGTTTGAAAATCATCACAGGTCCCTCGGGCATTAGTAAAACAGTAGTTCTCATCCCAAAATATCACTTAGTAATATCATTTAAGTCTCAAAATTGAGTAAAGTGGCTGAGTTATAAAACAGTGTAAAACAACAGGACTGAATTCAAGTAATAAGTCAATACAGTGAGGAAACTGTGATAAAAATCCTGAAGGGTTTAAATAGTTGGCACGAAGCCCAAATATGACAATCAACCCAAATCATGATGATAACAAATAAGTTTCATACAAATACATGGTAAAATCATCAATTGGGACGGCCCAAGTTGTAATTCCCAATAGTCTACGACCCCACAATAATCATCAAGCGCGTGTCTCACCTCAATATAGCACTATGATGTGCAATCCGAGGCTTCAAACACTCAGGAAATCATTACAATCATTATTCACCTCGAACCGGCTAAACCTCTAGCTCACTACGCCTTTTCCCTTCGAATCAGCCTCCACGCGCATCGAATCTATCTAATATCGGAACGAATACGTCACAATATGCTACGGGAACAAGACCCAAGCGAAAACAATTGAAAAATATCAAAAGTCCCAAAATTAGCAAAATTTGAGCCCCAGGCCCACTTCTCGAAACTTAGAAATTTTCACATCAACATGTTTCTTATTCTTCCACGAGTTTATACATATCAAAAACCCAAAAAGCAGAGTTCAATTGACCCCTCAAATCTATAACTTAAGACCTATGAAACTCAAGCCCTAAATCTCCATTTTTAATCCATTAATTCCTTAACTTTTAGTCTCAATCCATGAAATATTACCATAGAAGTGTGTTTTAGGTCCAAAATTCTTACCTCCAAATTTTCCCCCTTGAAAACCCTCTTCCAAATTGCCCAAAAGCTCCAAGCCGAAGTCCAAAATTGGTGGAATAACGCAAAATCGCGAAAATGAAATAATTATATGTTCTACCCAGACATAACCGCATCTGTGGTCCAAAAGTTTGCTTCTGCGGTACCGCATATGCGGTGAATACTCCGCATCTACGGAAATCACTAAATGGACCCTTACCGCATCTGCGGCCCTCCAGTTGCATCTGGAACTCCGCAAGTGCGGTCCCCACACCGCATCCACGCCTTCTCTTCCGCACGCGCGGCGTCGCACCTGCGGTCCCCAAACCGCAAGTGCGAAAACACCAGAAGCAGAAAATCTACAGATTCCACAAACATCCAACTTCTTCGACAACCATCCGAAATCACCCTGAGGTCCCCGAGATCTCAACCAAAGCACAAACATGACCCATTACCTTACTCAAACTTGTTCCAATTATCAAAACACCTCAACCAACATCAAATCTACCAAAATACATCGAATTCAAGTCTAAGTTTCAAAAATCTTTTAAAACACGCTTTTGATAAAAAAACCCAACCGAACCACATCTGAATGGCTTGAAATTTTACACACACATCCCAAATGATACGATGAAGCTAGAAAAACTCTCGGAATTCCGTTCCGAACCCCAGATCAAAATCTCACCTTTCAACCGGGAATCGTCAAAATACTAAGTTTGCCAATTCAAGCCTAATTCTAATTTGGACCTCCAAAACTAATTCCGATCACACTCCTAAGTCATAAATCTCCTCCAAATCTAGACAAACCGTCGAAACACACATCCAAGTCCTCTTACACATAAGCCAACATCCAGTTGACGTTTCCAACTTAAACCTTCTTAAGAGAGACTAAGTGTCTCAAACTTCACTAGATCCTCTCCGAATGCAAACTAATCAACTCGATAATATAAAACACAGACAACGAAGCACAAAGAAGCAGAAATAGTTGAAACAGAGTGGTAAATCATGAGATGACTGGCCGGGTCGTCACAATAAATTTTATTAGCTGTATGAAAAAATGAACCAGAATTATTTGAGAAAATTTTAGAATTTGTTTTTATGTTATCACTGTTGTGATGCAATTATATTTTTAAAAGAGAAAGGTATAGAGAAAAATGATCAAGCAAACAAGTCTTTAGTGGGGTTTAGGATAGAATCGAATAGCGAATGCACTTACGGTTATGACAGGTCCTACAACTCCGTCACTTGGAGAAGTTAAAGGGGGTAGAAATCTTTTGCCTTGGAATGGTTTCTTCGACTGAAGCATGATAATTTAAAGGTACAACGACCCTTCAAGAAATTCCATTCACAATATAATAAGTAAGGTTTGGTCGAATAGCCATTTTTATTGATGTGGTTTGAAACACAATGACGATTCTATATTTATTTTCTGAGATTATATTTCCTTAATGCAAAAATAAATTTTTAACAATATTACCATAATTTAAAATATTATTATAGTTTCAAAATTTATGGATTATAACATGGCATACGAAATGAGTATCTGTCACGACCCTAGTTCGCTCTCCGTGAACATGTCGTGTTGACTCCTAGTCTCTACGACTAGGTAAGCCTAACAATGCAGAAAACAAACTAACTTGCAAAAATAAATAATTAAAACTGACCAATTAAAGAAAATTGTATATAAATGCAGCTCGACATATACCACTCAACATCACCGAATCCTACAATATTATCCCAAAACCTGGAAACTCACGGGAACACAAGCTAGAGGAATACAGTAAAGTGCTATAATCTTCAAAAATGTCTACATCAATAGTACGAATGAAAGCTAACACTACAAGATAGAGTAAATAAGGAGACTCTTCGGTCCGTGGATGCGGCAGATGTACTTCAAAGTATTCAATATACTCCCTGCCTCAAGAATGGTAAGCCCATGCAGAGTTACCTGGATCTGTACATGAAAAATATGCGTAGCAGGGGCATGAGTACACCATGGTGGTACTCAGCAAGTGCCAAGCCTAACCTTGGTGGGGTAGTGACGAGGAAAGTCGGGGCCTTACTGTGATAAGTAACTAATAAATGACAGGATAAAGAAGCAGTATAAATGAGAATTCTACAACAAGAATCTAACATGATGATAAGAATACAGTAATGGAAAATAGTAATAAGACAAACATAATGAAATACTATTCACAATAAGGATGATGACCAGGGATCTCTTGGTATCCTCATCATATACACTAGGGATCTCTTGGTATCCCGATGATCTCTTGATATCCTCAATCAATATGCAGGGGATCTATTGGTACCCTCAATATATACACATTCCAGGGATCTCTTGGTATCTCACACCTCAATCCAGATCATAAACACGTGCAGGGTATCTCCCGTGATGTCGTCCTGTAGTCCTAAATTTCAACACACAGCAACAGCTGAAGAATATTAGAGTTAATGCTAATCTCGTGACAAGTAACATTTAATTCTAGTCTAACAATGCTTCACGAAATACAATTAGGGCAGTTTAAGCAAATACGCAACTAACTCAACTGAACATGCTGTTCTAAACTAACACATCCTATATTTGCAAGTGAAAATAAAGCAGGTAAGAAAGGAACTCAGTTCAAATATTTAATGTAAAATAGGATTTTCAACAATTAGCATGAGCAAGCGATCATCAGCTCACGTACAAGGAATTCAATTACCAAATATCATATCCTAAGGGTAAAGGTTCCCCACACAAGGTTAGGCAAGCCACTTACCTCGAACCGACTCCAAATAAACTAGAAACCACGCTTTGCCACGAGTATCCAACTACAAATGGCACAAATCTATTCAATTCAATTACATATAGTAAATAAACATCTCAAGCAACTAATTTTACGATTTAAACTCAAAGCTTAGACGCGAAATCAGGTAAAATGACCAAAATGTCCCTCAGGCAAACGTCTCGAAATCGGATGAAATTATTATTTTCAGAAATCTCGTACTCTCAAGAGTCTAACCGTATAATAATCTCTCAAATTGGATGTCAAAAAACCACTCAAAACTCAAGAATTCGGCCTAAGAGGTTTTATCAAATTTTCATTCAAATTCGAAATTAAAGGAGGAATTCGTGCTCAGATTAGTGGGCTACAAGCAAAAAGGAGTTTAGAATCGTTACCCAATCGATACCTCTGAAAACCCCTTGAAACCTCGCTCAAATCCAAGCTTAAGTTTTGGTAAAAATGTCTAAACCCTCATTTCTGAAATGTTATATCTGCCCAGGTATTTAATGCACCGCGAACGTGGAGGAAGTCTCGCGTTCGCGAAGAAGAAAAATGAAGGCTGCTCAAATGTGCTTCGCGAATGCGGAAGAGGAAATATTATGGCCCAGACATTTCTCTTCGCGAACGTGTGAATCATTACGTGAACGCGAAGGGTGAACTTGCAAACTACGCAAATGCGAGTGAAGGCATGCGAACGAAGAAGGATAAATGCAATGAACCAACAGCTCTCGTCTCTACTATGCAAATACGGAAGAGGAACTGCGAACACAAAGAAGGAAAGGGGCAGAGCTATGCGATCACGAACCAATCCATGCGATTGAGAATAAGGAATTGGGCTCCCTCCGAAATTACTCTATGTGAACGCAAGAAGGGGGATGCGATCGTAAAGAAGAAAATGTCTGCAACAGACCTGAAGCAAAATTTGCAATTCATAAACAACTCAAAATGCCCCATCGAGCATCCGAAACATACCCGAGGCCCCCAGAACCTCAACCAAAAGCACCTACATGGCCTAAAACATCATTCAAACTTGTACCTATCCTTAAACCACCTAAAACAATGTCAAAAACTCGAATTAATCAAGGCTTTAAGCCTAAGAACTCCAATTTTCCTCAAAATATGCCTTCGATCAATAATCTAACCAAACCGAGTTTGAATGAACTGAAATTTTACACACATATCCTAAATGACATGACGAAACTACTGCAACTTCCGAAATTCCATTCCGACCCTCGGGTCAAAATCTCACTATCGGACCGGAAACTTTAAGAATTCAAACTTCGTCATTTCAAGTCTAAATTATCTACAACCCTCCAAATCACATTCAGAACATGCTCGGAGCCAATGGAACCATCGAATTTTCATTCCGAGGCCGTCGTCACACTGTTCCAACTACGGAAAACTTCCCTACACTTAGGCTCTCATTTAGGGACTAAGTGTCCCAAAACTCTCTGAAACTCAAAATCGAACATCCCTGCAAATCAAATTAGCAGAAATAGACTGGGGGAAAGCAGTTAATAGGGGATCAGGGCGTTAATTCTTACGATGACCAGCCGGTTCATCACATCCTCCTACACTTAAATATTCATTTGTCCTCGAGCGAGCATAGAGACATACCTGAAGTAGTGAAAAGATGAGGGTAATGGCTGCGCATATCATGTTAGGTCTCCCAGGTCACATCCATGTACGGCTGACCCCGCCACTGAACCTTTACGGAAGCAATGTTCTTTGACCTCAACTTTCTGACATGTCATTCCAATACAGCCACTGGCTCCTCAATATAGGATAGATCCTTGTCCAAATGGATTGAATTGAAATCTAACACGTGTGATAGATCACCGTGATACCTACGGAGCATTGAATCATGAAATGTTGGATGAACTCATGCTAAGCTGGGAGATAAGGCCATCTTATAAGCAACCTCCCCAACACGCCTCGATATCTAAAAAGGGACAATAAGCCTTAGACTCAACTTCCCTTTCTTCCCAAATCTCATGACGCCCTCTATAGGCGAAACCCGAAGCATAGCCCGCTCTTCAACCATATAGGAAACATCACAAACCTTCCAGTCTGCATAGCTCTTCTGTCTAGACTGAGCTATACAGAGTCTATCCTCAATCACCTTAACCTTCTCCAAAGAATCCTAAATTAATTCTGTGCCCAATAACCTGGCCTTACTTTGCTCAAACCAACCCAACAGAGATCTACACTACCTACCATATAAAGCCTTATACGGTGCTATTTGAATGCTGTACTAATAGCTGTTATTGTAAGCAAACTCTGCCAATGACAAGAACTTATCCCAAGACCCTCCAAACTCAATCACACACGCACGGAGAATATCCTTAATAATCTGAACTGTGTGCTCGGATTGTTCGTCTGTCAGAGGGAGAAATGTTGTACTCAGCTCTACCTGAGTGCCTAACTCACACTGAACTTCCCTCCAAAACCGAGAAGTGAACTGAGTACCTCTATCTGAGACAATACAAATCGGAATACCATGCAGACGATAATCTCTCGGATATAAATCTCTGCCAACCGCTCCGATGAATAGGTAGTACACATAGGAATGAAATGAGCGAACTTGGTCAACCGATCCTCAATCACCCAAAAAGCATCAAACTTCTTCAAAGTATGTGGGAGTCCAACTACGAAGTCCATGATGATCCTTTATCACTTCCTCTCAGGAATCTCTATCTGCTGAAGAAACCCAACCGACCTCTGGTGCTCATATTTCACCTGCTGATAGTTGAGGCACTTAGCTACAAATCCAACTTTATCTTTCTTCATCCGCCTCCACCAATAGTGCTGCCTCAAATTCTGATACATCTTTGCGACACCCGGGTGGATGGAATACCGTGAACTATGGGCCTCCTTTAAAATTAATTCTCGAGGCCCATCAACATTGGGCACACAAATCCAACCCTGCATCCTCAGCACCACATTATCTCCAATAATCACATCCGTGGCATTGCCATGCTGAACCTTGTACTTGAGAACAAGAAAATGGGGGTCATCATACTACCGCTACCTGATATGATCGAATAATGAAGACCAAGAAACCACACAATCCAGGACCTGGCTGGGCTCCGAAAGATCCAATCTCACAAACTGACTGGCTAAGCCTTGAACATCCATCACCATAGGCCTCTCTAAAGTTGGTAAATATGCCAAATTCCCCAAACTCTCTGCTCGCCGACTCAAGGCATTAGCCACCACATTGGCCTTGCCCGAGTGATATAAAATAGTGATGTCATTATCCTTTAGCAACTCTAACCACCTCCTCTTACGCAAATTTAGATCATTCTACTTGAACAAGTGCTGCAAGCTCTGATGGTCAATAAAAATCTCATAGGGAACCCCATATAAATAATGGCGCCATATCTTCAAGGTGTAAACAATGGCAGCTAACTCAAGATCATGAACAAGGTAGTTCTTCCCATGTATCTACAACTCTCTAGATGCGTAGGCAATCACCCTACCATCCTGCATCAACACTGCTCCAAGGCCAACCCGCAAGGCATCACAATAGACTATATAAGACCCCAACCAGTAGGCAATATCAAAACTAGGGTTGTAGTCAAAGTTGTCTTGAGCTTCTGAAAGTTAGCCTCACACTCCTCAATCCACTGAAATGGAGCACCCTTCTGGGACAATCTAGTCATAACTCATAAGGGTTGCAATCGATGAAAAACCCCTCCATAAAACGATGGTAATAGCCCGCCAATCCAAGGCAATGGAGAATCTCTATAGCTGAGGACGGTCTGGGCCAAATCTACATGGCCTCTACCTTATTCGGATCCACCCGAATACCCTCACTCGATACCATATGACCTACGAATGCCATTGAATCCAACCAAAACTCACATTTTGAGACCTTCGAATATAACTTCTTCTCTCTTAAAGTCTGAAGCACGATCCTCAGGTGTTGCTCATGATCTTCCCGACTCTGCGAATACACCAGAATATCATCAAGAAAAACAATGATGAACGAGTCGAGATAGGGCCAGAACACACTGGGCATCAAATGCATACAAGCTGTTGGGGCATTGGCCAGCCCAAATGACATAACAAGAAACTTGTAATGATCATACCAAGTCCTGAATGCAGCCTTCGGGATATCTGACTCCCGAATCTTCATATGATGGTAACCTGAGTGGAACTCATTCTTAGAAAACACATGTGTGCCCTGAAGCTGGTCAAATAAATCATCAATACGAGGCAAAGGATAACGATTCTTCACGATAACCTTGTTCAACTGGCGATAATCGATACATATGCGCAAAGAACCATCCTTCTTCTTCACAAACAAGACAGGAGCACCCCAAGGTGAAACACTGGGTCGAATAAAACCCTTATCAAGAAATTCCTGTAACATCCTTCAACTACTTCAACTCAGGAGGATCCATACGATACGGAGGAATGGAAATGGGCCGAGTTCCCAGCAATAGATCAATTAAAAAATCAATATCTCTATCAGGCGACATGCCTGAAAGATCAGCTGGAAACACATCGAGATAATCCCATACCACTGGCACTGAATCAACATAAGGGGTATCAATACTGACATCTCTCACATAAGTTAAATACGCGTCACACCCCTTCTCAACCATACGCTGAGCTTTAAGGAAAGAGATAACTCTGCAAGGACTGTGATCTAAAGTACCACTCCACTTAACACGTGATACACCTAGCATAGCAAGCGTTACGGTTTTGGCATGATAATCAATAATAGCATAATGTGGCGACAACCAGCCCATGCCAAAAATAATGTCAAAATCAACCATTATGAGTAATAATAAATCGGCTCTGGTCTCAAATCCATGAATAGTAGCCAAACACGACCGATAAACGCGGTCTACAAGAAGAGAATCTCCTATAGAAGTAGAAACATAAACAGGGGATGTCAAGGAATATCAGGGTACACCCAAATGCGGGGAAAAATAAGAAGACACATAAGAATAAGTGGAGCTTGGATCGAATAGAAGCGATGCCTCTCTGTGACAAACCAGTATAATGCATGTGATGACATAATCAGAGGCAACAACCTCGTTATGAGCAGGTATGGTATAGATCTAGCCTGGCCTCCCCCTCAAGGGCGACCTATACCTCCCTGACCCGCGCCCCTAGCTGGCTAGGTAGATGGGGTAGCAGCTGGAGATGTGATCATGGCTTGAGAAATCTACGGGACACGCTGTAGCTAAGAAGTATGTGAAGGTGCATTCCTCCCAAGTCTAGGGCAATCGATTACCATATGGCGGGTGTCACAAGCGCAAAACAAGCCCTGGGAGGACGTAGTGGCTATGACTAGCTCGGACCGTGTCTGCTGGGCTGACCCCCGAAAGCACCCCGCGCAGGAGGTGCGGTAAAAATCGGAGGAGAGTTATAGAGTAACTTGTGGCGGTTCCATTAAAAATTAGTTTGAAGTCTTTGCAAAGGGTTTTGGAAAGTGACTTATAATTTGTAGATTACAAGTTAGTAGATTTAAAAGCCTACAAGAGTAGGTTGTGGATTTTTGATCCCCTTGTATGGGATTTTTCCACGTAAAAAATCTCTTGCCTTCTTTACATTTAGTCTTAACTGTAATGTACGTATCATCTCATATAGGACCAGATACTCTATAGATTGGTGGACTCGTATAAACTAATAGACTGGTTGTCGCCCCATTATACTATTCTTGATTGTGACACCAAGACCGTGACGCTGGCTATGCCAGGCTAACCGCAGTTAGAGTGGAGAGGTACCTTAGATTATACTCCTAGTAGAATTATTTTATTCTTAAAGCTCAACAAATGGTTCAGAAGGGGTATGATAGGTATCTAGCTTATGTGAGATATGTTAGTATTTATACCCATACAGTTGAGTCAGTTCCACTAGTGAGAGATTTTCATATTTCCAGTTGATCTTCCGGGCATGCCGCCTGACATGATATTGATATTGGAATTGATTAATTATTGGGTACTCAACCCATCTCTATTCCTCCTTAACATATGGATCCTTCTGAATTGAAGGAGTAGTTACATGAATTTATTCATAAGGGCTTCATTCGACCCAGCGTGTCACCTTGGGATTTCCCAGTCTTGTTTGGAAGAAGAAGGATGGTTCTATGTGTATGTGCATTGATTATCGCCAGTTGAACATAGTTACAGTGAAGAACATGTATCCATTACCTCATATTGATGACCTATTTGATCTGTTACAAGCTGCCAGGGTGTTTTCCAAGATTGACTTGCGTTTAGGCTATCATCAGTTGAAGATTCGGGAGCCAGATATCCCGAAGACTGCTTTCAGGACTCGGTATGTTCACTACGATTTCCTTGTGATGTCATTTGGGCAGACCAATTCCCCAACAACATTCATGTAATTGATACAAGTTTGTTCCGACCTATCTTGACTCTTTCTTCATCATATTCATTGACAACATTCTGGTGTACTCCCGAACTTGGGAAGATCATGAGAAACACATGAGGACTCTGCTCCATATGCTGAGAGAAAAAAAGCCATATGCAAAATTTTTGAAGGGTGAGTTTTGGCTAGACTTTGTGGCATTCTTGGGTCATTTAGTATTGAGTGAGGGGATCAAGATGGATTCGAATAAAGTGAAAGCAGTGCATAGTTGACCCAGGTCAGCCTCAGCTACGGAGTTCCGAAGTTTTCTTAAATTGGCGGGGTATATCGTTGACTTGTAGAGGGTTTCTCATCTATTGCAGAACCTATGACTAGGCTAACCCAAAAGGGTGATCCGTTCAGGTGGACACAGGAATGTGAGAGAGCTTTCAGAAGCTCAAGGTAGCTTTGACCACTGGCCCAACATTGGTATTACCTACAGGTTCAGGATCTTATACCGTATATTATGATACGTCACAGTTTAGTCTTGGTGTAGTGTTAATGCAGGATCGTAGGGTGGTTGCTTACACATCCAGATAGCTGAAGGTGCAAGAAAAGAACTATCTTGTCCACGACCTTGAGTTAGCAGCTATTGTTCATGCCTTGAAGATTTGGCGGTACTATTTGTACGGTGTCCGTTGTGAGATCTACATTGATAATCGGAGTTTGGAACATCTGTTCAAGCAGAAAGATCTTAACTTGCATTAACGGAGGTGGTTAGAGCTGCTTAAGGATTATGATATCACCATTCTATACCATCCCGGGAAGGCCAATGTAGTGGTTGATGCCTTTAGTTATAGGGCAGAGAGTTTGGGAAGCTTAGAATATCTACCAGCAACAGAGAGGCTATTGACATTTGATGTTCATGCCTTAGCCAACTGGTTTGGAGATTGGATATTCTTGAGACATGTCGAGTTTTGGTTTGTGCGGTCTCCCAGTCGTCTCTTTATGATCGTATCAGGGGGCATTAGTACGATGACCCCTATATACTTGTCCCCAAGAACACGGTTCAACACGGTGATGCTAACGAAGTCACTATTGGAGTTGATGGTGCATATAGGATGTAGGGCAGGCTATATGTTCCCAATGTAGATGGTTTGCATGAGTTGATTCTCCAGGAGGCTCATAGTTCATGGTATTCCATTCATCCGGGTTCTGAAAAGATGTGTCAGTACCTAAGTGTGACGGCCCGGCTGGTCGTCTTTGGAATTTATGCCCCATTCCCCCATTAAGTGCTTCCTCAAAGTTCATTTTTGTTATTTTAGTTTTCCAGGACATTCGGTATTAGAATTCAGAGTGATTTGGGACACTTAGTCCCTAAATAAGAGCTTAAGTGTTGGAATATGGTCCTTAATTAGAATAGTGTGAAGACGACCTCGGAATGGAAATCCTATGGTTTCGTTAGCTCCGTTAGGTGATTTCGGGGTTGGGAGCGTGTTCGGAATGTATTTTGGACATTCGTAGCTCATTTTGGCTAGAAATGCCGAAAGTTAGAATTTTGAAGTTTCCGGTATGATAGTGAATTTTTGATCCGAGGGTCAGAATGAGATTCTGGAAGTTACTGTACCACTGTTATATCATTTGGGACGTGCGTGCAAATTTTCAGGTCAATCGGACGTGTTTCGGTAGGGTTTTTGATCAAAAGCGAGTTTGGTTGGAATTTGAAGTTCTTAGGTTCAAATCATTGATTAATTTGAGTTTCCCACATTTTTAGGTGGTTTAAGAATTGGTACAAGTTTGAATGATATTATGAGATATGTCCGTAGTTTTGGTTGAGGTCTCGAGGGCCTCAGGTGTTTTCGGATGCTCAACATAGCAATTTTGGGACTTAGAGTATTGCAGCTTTTGCTGCTATGTGTTGCAGCCCTTTTCTTCTCTGCGAGCATAAGCCTTACTGCGATCGTATAGAGCCTTTTGTACTTCACCTATTTTTCCTTGATTGCGATCGCATGTCCTTGAATGCGATTGCATAGTTCTTCCTTATCCTTCTCCGCGATCGCACTCCTTTTTACGTGTTCGCATAGCTGGGCCTCAGGGCCAAAAATCCTTCTATGCGATCGCATAGCCTAGTCCACGATCACATAGCTTCACCTCCTCATGTTCTGTGATCGCATGACTTCCTCTACATTCGCATAGGCCAATTTTTTGGCCTTCAATTTTTACTCTATGGGATCGCATCCCATCTCATGCGATCGCATTGAACAAAAGACCTGGGCAAATATAAACATTTCAAAACGAGGGTTCTTCCATTTTTATCAAAACTCAATCTAGAGAGGTCGATTTTGGGAGATTTTTCGAGGGATTTTTAGAGGCAACAATTGGGTAATGATTCCTTACTCCTCTATGACTAAAACCTTCAAATCTAATCGTGAATTTGATTTTAGTTTTCGGATTTTTGAATGAAAATTGGGGTAAAGTTCTTAGACCTAATTGTGAGGATTTGAAGGGGCATTTGACCTCCGGTTTGGGATATTTTTAGAAGTTTAGACTCGTGAGAGTACGAGGTTTCTGAAAATGTGAAAATTATTCGCTTTTGAGACGTTGGCCTGAGGGGCATTTTGGTAATTTACCTATTTTCGCGCCTTAGCTTTAATTTTAAATAGTGAAATTAATTACTTGCGATGTTATTTACAATGTGAAGTTGGTTTGAATAGATTTGGGCCACTCAGAGTCAGATACTCGTGGCAAGGGCATCATTTCATAGTAATTTTTGTAGCGGTCAGAGGTAAGTGGCTTGTCTAAATTTGTATGGAGGACCTCTCCCCTTAGGATATCTTGACTGTTGTTATGCCTTGTGTATGAGGTGACGAGCGTGTAATTGTGTTAATTATTGATAATTAATCTTATTTGACTTATTTAGACTGTATTTCTTCACGTATTTAAATGTTAAAAATGCAAATTCACTTGCTTTAGCTTAGGAAAAGCATGTTAGTAACTTATTTGCTCTATTTGACTAAATTGCAATATCTGCCTTTTTGTGAAGCATGCTAGACTCTAGATTTTACTTTTTGTCCGCACTTAACTTCTTTCTGTTAAATATTGAATTGCTGTGATGTGTTTACAATTGGGTCTACGGGACGACATCCCGGGAGTTTCCCTATGCGTATTTTGCTCCGAGATTTGGAAGTGTGGGATACTAAGAGATCCCCGACACAGGATTGCTTAATTGGAGGATACTAGGAGATTCTCAGGATACTTGGAGATCCCTCGTGATTAAATGGAGGATACTAGGAGATCCTCGGGATACTTGGAGATCCCTTGTGTATATGATGAGGATACCTGGAGATCCTCGGGATAATAGGAGATCCCCGACGATATGTAGCTTGTAGTGATTGTTCTTTTATTCGTTGATTGTATTTGTATCTTGTTCCGCTCTACTTATTGTATTTTTTACTAGATACTCGAATGTCTATTCATTTCATATTTATTCTTATGTTTATCTCAGTAGGTCCTCGACCTTCCTCGTCACTACCCAACCGAGGTTAGGCTTGGCACTGACTGAGTACCGTTGTGGTGTACTCATGCTACTTTTCTGCACACCATTGTTGTGCAGATCTAGGTGCATTCGTCCAGGTGTATCATCAGTGAGTCCGGAGCTTGCTATCGGAGACTTGAGGTATATCTGTTGTGTCCGCAGACGGAAGAGTCTCCGTTAATTCTATCCTATAGTTAGCAGTACTGTTACCTATTTTTCTCCATTGTATTAGACACTCCATATATTAGAGCTGTACTTATGTTCTTACAGCCTGTGTTGCCCATGGGATTCCGGGTTTTGGGTTATTATTTTCAAAAGTTGTGTATTCAATGTAGTGCCAAGTGGCACCATTATACATTTCTGATTCTACTTAGTGTTTGGTTACTGTTTTTATTTCGAACTGTTAAATTATGCAATGTGTTAGGCTTACCTGGTCGCGACGACTGGGTGCCGTCATGACAGGTTCACAATTGGTGAACTAGGGTCGTGACATTGAGGCAACATTATTGGTAGAAAAGAACGAAAAAGGACCTAGTGGAATATGTTGCTCGGTGTCTGAATTACCAACAGGTGAAGTATAAGCATCAGCAGCCTGGTGGATTACTTCACAAGTTAGATATTCCAGAGTGGAAATGGAGCAGATCACTATGGATTTTGTTGTTGGACTTCCACGGATTCAGCGGAAGTTTGATGAAATTTAAGTAATTGTGGATATGTTGACAAAGTAAGCTAATTTTATTTATATGATGACTACTTATTCTTCTAAACGGCTAGCTCGAGTTTATACATGCGAGATTGTTAGGCTTCATGGCATGCGGTATCTATCATCTCTGACCAGGGTACGCAGTTTACATTACGGTTTTGGAGGGCCGTACAGCATTAATTAGGTACTCATGTTAATTTTAGCATATCATTTTACTCCCAGACGGATGGATAGTTCGAGCACACTATTGAGATATTGGATGATATGCTCCATGCCTGTGTGATGGAGTTTGGGGGTTCTTCAGATCAGTTCTTGCAACTTTTGGAGTTTTCATACAACAAGAGTTATGAGTCGATCATTTAGATGGCATCGTCTGAGGCTACATATGGTAGGCGGTGTCGATCTTCAGTGGGTTGGTTTGAGCCGAGCGAGGCTAGGCTATTGGATATAGACTTGGTTCAAGAAGCTTAAAGTCAAGGAGATTCAGGATCGACTTCCCACAGCCCAATCCAGACAGAATAGTTATGCAGATCAGAAGGTTTGCGATGTTGCATTCATGGTTAGAGAGCGGGTCCTGCTGCGTGTGTCACTCATGAAGGGTGTTATGAAGTTCGGGAAGAAGGGAAAGCTAAGCCCAAGGTTTATTGGCCCATTTGAGGTGTTGCGGCGTGTTGGGAGGTTGCTTATGAGTTTGCCTTGCCTCCCGGCCTGGTAGGATTCTATCTAGTATTACATGTTTTTATGCTCCGGAAGTATCATGATTATCCGTCTCATGTGTTGGATTTCATCTCAGTCCAGCTAGACAAGGATTTATCTTATTTTGAGCAACCGATAGTTATTTTGGATAAGCAAGTTCGAAAGATGAGGTAAAAGAAAATTACTTTAGTGAAGGTTCAATTGAGGGGTCAGCCGGTCAAGGAGGAAATTTGGGAGACCGAGCATGATATGTGCAGCCGTTATCCCTAGCTTTTCACCACTTCAGGTATGTCTCTACACTCATTCAAGGACGAATGATTGTTTTAAGAGGGGGTGGATGTAATGAACCAGCTAGTCATTTTGAGAGTAATAGCCTTGATCCCCTATTTATTGCTTTCCACGTATTCTTTTTTGCATCTGTGACTAGTCGGGAGGTTCTAATTTTTGTTTCGGAGTGATTTGGGACACTTGGTCCCTTAACAGAAGCTTGAGTCTTAATCCCTAAAATGGAAACTTGAGTTATAGGGTTTTGACTATAGTTGGAGTTGTATGAAGATGACTCCAGAATGAAGTTTCTTCAAATTCTATTAGCTCTGCTGGGTATTTTGGATTTAGGAGCACGCCCGATTGTGTTTTGGAGGTCTGTAACTGAGCTAGCTTGAAATATAGAAAGTTCAACTTTTGGGAAGTTTGACCGAAAGTGAAAATTTTGATATCGGGGTCAGATTATGATTCCGAAAGTTGGAGTAGGTCCGTAATATTGAATATGACTTGTATGCAAAATTTGAGGTCAATCGAACATGGTTTGATAGATATCGGTATCGATTGTAGAAGTTTGAAGTTTCAAAATTCATTAAGTTTTAATTGGAGGGTGATTAATGATTTTAACATTGTTTGATGTGATTTGAGGGCTTGACTAAGTTTGTATGGCATTTTAGGACTTTTAGGTACCTTTGGTTGAGGTCCCAGGGATTTCGGGTTGATTTCGGATGATTAGCGAATTGGAAGTTGGAGGAACGGCTGAAGCATCGCAATTTCTGGTGTAATCACACCTTCTGTGGGGTTGAACACAGGTGCTGACTCGCACGTGCGGAAGGAGGAGCGCAGGTGCGGTTTGGAGAAGCTTGGCTTGTGGGCACATGTGTGAGGCTAGAACCGCAGAAGCGGAACTGCTCCTGCGGAGAGGGATCGTAGAAGCGGAAGGTGAGCTGATTCAGGATTCCATAAAAGCGGACAAAAGTCCACAAGCGCGCACTCGCAAGTGCGGCCTTGTGCTCATAGAAGTGGATCGGAGGATTTAAGTCAAGTCCATACCTGCGATAGAATTTCAGCAGATGCGGTACCGCTGGTAAGGGTATATGTCTGTAGGTGCAAAGATCACTAGGCAGAGAAGAGGGATTTCGAGGGTTTTATCCCACTCTTCATATTAGGAGTTTGAGATCTCGGATTTGAGAGATAATTTAGGGGATTTTAAGAGGAAGGTTTTGGGTAATGATTCTTAGCTCATTTATGTTTATATTCCACTAAGCTATACTTAATTTTATCATTTAAGTAATTTGGTTGAGAAATTTGGGGAAAAAGTTGGAAACTCAACTAAGTTTTTGAGTTTTGAATCGGATTTTGAAATCGTATTTGGATAATTTTGGTACGAGTGAACTCGTGAGTGAATATATGTTCGTATTTTTTTGATTTTAACCCGATTCCAAGATGTGAGCCCCCGTCGACATTTTGGGATGATTTTCTAATTTCTTGCTTCAGCCTTGGCTTCATTAATTAGATTAGCTTCTTCTAGTTATTTTTATGATAAGTAATTGCTTTTGGCTAGATTTGGGCTAGTAGGAGTTGAAAACTCGTGAAAAAGGCATTCTTACTGATTGATTGAGCTTGGTTCGAGGTAAATGGCTTGTCTAACCTTGTGTGGGGGAAATCCCCTTAGGATTTGGTATTGATATGGTATGTGAGCAATGTGTACGCAAAGTGACGAGTGCGTACACATGCTAATTATTATAAAATCCGATTTTTACTGAGTTGGAACCTATTTTCATCTTAATTGAGTTACATATGTAGTTATCCTGTTTAGTCGAATATCGCAGGTTTACGTGGTTTAACTACGTATTTGAACTATGTGCAACATGCCTAGTTGATTTTCCTATTATTTTCTTGATTTGTATCAGTCTTAACTGTAGAATTCTTGCTGTTAATTGTTGTATTTATAAGTTTGAGTTGTGTATTTACTTTTGGGACTATGAGAGGGTACATCGGAAGACCCCCCCGCACATTTACTTTTGAGACTACGAGGCGGTATCTCGGGAGATCTCCCTGTACCTTTACGTTTGGGACTACTAGACGATACCTTGGAAAATCTCCTTGCATATTTACTTTTGGGACTACGAGACGGTATCTCGGGAGATCCTCTGCTTGTTTATCCCTGTGTGCTATATTGTTATTTGCTGTGGTTTCCTCTTTGTTAATTCTAGTATCTTATTACACTATAATATTTTTCTGCCTTATTTATTTTAGATATATACTAGTAGGACCTGACCTGACCTCGTCACTACTCGACCGATGTTAGGCTTTGAATTTGTTGGGTACCGTTGTGGTATTCTTATGCTACTCTTCTGCACATATTTGTGTGCAGATCCAAGTACTTCTTATCAGCCACATCATCAGTGAGTAGTGATAATTTAGAGACTCCAAGGTATATTTGCTGCGTCCGCATACCTCGGAGTCTTCCTCTATTCCCTCTTATGTCATTTACATTTTCGTACTTTTTCTTAGACTTTGGTGTGTAGAGATACTAGCTTTCTTTTGTAGCTTGTGACTTACGATTTTTTGAATTTTGGGAACTCTGTATATACTCCAAGTGTTGGTTATTGCACATGCCGAGTGGCATTTCTATCTGTTATTAAATCATCTATTGTAGTTAGTTGTTAAAATTTTGCTTTCATTTTCATTATTTCTCAAATATTAGGCTTACCTAGTCATACAGACTAGGTGCTGTCATGACATCTCACAGAGGAAGGATTGGGTCGTGACAAAGGGTGTGTTTAGTAGGAAAGGAAATACCACTGTGGCATACACCCCTACCGTAAACAAAGTTATGAAAAATGTCTCCAACCCTAACGGTTGTTCACAGTGGCATCTGACCCCTCAGTAATCCATGTTAGTATTTTTAATGGTCCCACAAAAAAATAAAACCATACCTTAAAATCCGGTCATTCCTTATTATCAGGGGGAACCAATGTAGTGGTGTCAAGCTCATTTGAATTCGATATTTTCAGCGCGGAACACTAATTTAAGGGCATACAAACCGAATCGAAAAATCGCAGCAAGTTGAAAAGTCACACCAAACCAATTAAAAAATCCGATTACATTTGGTTTGATTTGGTTTGGTATTGAGCAAAAAAACTCAAACCAAACTGACATATAAATATATAATTTTTACATATACTTTTAAAAAAAATTAAAAAAATGTCTAGAAATATTTGGGATTCTCTTGCGGAATATAATATTTAATAGTATATGAAGTGCTCCATATTTATTAATCTTAAATAATGAATTGTACAATTACTTTCTCATCAAGTGTTACTAAAATGCGTCAAAATCTCTTTCTTCTTCCATATACATATCATACGCAAAGATCTATTAGATTCTTCTATCTTTTTTGAATGTGAAGTGATTATTATTATTTAGATATCATATTGATTTTTAGTATTAATTACTAACTTCGGTTGACCCTGAAAGTATACATCAATGAAAAATTATTGTGAGACGACTAAGAAGTAACCATCATGTGTTACTAAGAGAATTCTTCCATAAGAATATTTTAATAGATATATGTTTGTTAATTTTTTATAGTTTTACTAAACATACATTTACTTATAAAAAATTTAACAAAGTAAGATAAAATAATATTTAAGTAATAAAAAACCTGAAAAATCCGATAAAATAAAACCAATTCAAATCGATATTGTTGGTTTGGTTTGGTTTTGATAAAACTGAACCAACCCCGTCTATGTACACCCCTACACTAATTTATATGTAAAATGTATCTAAAATGAGAATAAATAGTAGATATGAATCCATAACTTTAGCAATAGAATACATTCAATATTCTTTATTTAAATGTTGAACTCATATAATTTCAATCTGGATCCGCCTCTTTTTATAACTAAAAAAATATAAGAAAATTAAAAAAAATACCGTATGTGATTTTGCCTTGTTCGCCAAGCCTCCATTTATACTTTTCAACTTGTTTGGATGGTTGTTGGCTATTGTTACTTTAAATACAATGTTTATGTTGCTTGTTACTTATACTTTATTGTAGCGTATCGCTAAATCCGTTGTTACTTAATGACGAAAAGTATCACTTTATGTAACGGCGAGTTTGGTGTGGTGGCGTTGTTACCTTGTTTTTTCCTCTCATATTGTCCTTCCTTATTATTAAATAATCATATTTTATCTTTCATCCTACTCTTTTATATAATAATTATACCTTATATCCTATTATTTTTTAGTAATATTGCAAGTTTATTTTTCATATTGTTGGTGAATTACATCATGAAACGATAGTAAACGATATACTCTTTTCAAATTGTATATTTATCAAATAATACAGTAAAATACAATATAATATAACGACATATAACAACAATACAAACAAGCTATCATTATTGGCATATCTATATTTGGTAGGAATTGAAAAACTTAAAAAGAAAATTCTTTAGCAGCAAAAGAGAGCCCCACAATCTTGAGGTTCATGCACTGGCGAAGCCATATATGAATAAGGATAATTAATCGATCATCATTCGTCTAAAATATTTATTTTAAAAATATATAATATATATTAAATATTCTTTATCGAAATATTTTTTACTTCTTTTAAATTTAAACACCCTTAAAAAGATTTTTAACTGCGCGGTTGGGTTCATGTTTATAAAGAAAGAAATAGCAGAGCTTGAGCTTGATTGGTGTTAGGCACGAAAACATGGGTCTAATAAATATTTACCTACTTTAGTTTCCCCCTGGTATAAAAAATGGAACAAAAACGTCAACTTTAAAAAGGACTGACACATCGGGTAGAGCTTTCACAAAGAGCATAATTGGCTATGAATCTTGGTGAGTAGGGGTGTTCAAAACCGATCCGAAATCGAAAACCAATCCAAACCGAAGCTTAACGGTTTACTGGTAACGGTTTAATGACTTAACGGACGAGGAACAGATTAAATTTTTTTTTATTAACGGCTTATCGGTTTGGGGATGGATTATTCAATTTTCTTAACGGCTAATCCGTTAACCCGTTAAGAATATAATATATATTATGTATATATATATATAATTTATTTTTATTTATATATATTAAATATAAAAAAAACTAAAACCCTTAAAAATGATTAACAAAAGTTTATTTCTACTTCTAAGCATTTTTAATCTCGGGATCTAGATGATCTGCAGGTACTCGCCCAACATAAAGGAGATGAAGGTGACGGACAAGAAAAAAATGAGGAGGGCAAAGCTATATTACTTCAGGGATAAAATGGATGCCCTGAAAAGACATTAACAAGCTAGCTCATATGAAGGTATACTAGAATAGGTGTTTGATCTATAATTGCCTGAAGAGATCTATCAAATTCTAGTAAACATATATGTTAGGCCGATAAGCCGCCCAATAACCGCCCTATAAGAGCTAACCCGATACCAATCCGCCCGATATCTTATCGGGTGGCTAACGGATTAATACATTTAAAAACCGATAACCTTTAAGCCAAACCGTTAAGAGTAAAAGCCGCCCAATCCGCCCGATGAACACCCCTATTGGTGAGGCCGCTGTATACATAGTAAGGTCGAAAAGGACTTGGAAACTAACGTCAATCCTTGTATCACCATAAAAACGAAGGTGTATATATGAATTTTATAAGAGGATTTTTTTCATAGAAAATCCTCAGTAATTTTGGTGCTATTCATCGCGAAAAATAATACTCCCTTGGATTTTCCCAAGTAAATTCTCTGTACATCCAAAAAGGCAAGTTTAAAAATATTTCCGCGAAAGATCAGCACGTATATACCTCGGTAAATTTACAGGGATTCTGTTAGCCGTATATTTAGCTGAAAATATTTCCCCGCAGATTTAATTGGCGAGTTAATTACTCAAAAATTTCATGAAATTTTATTAGGTGTGGAATTACATGAAAATTTCTTCCTGTAATAATTTAACTGATTTCTTTTTAGCGAGGCAGCAATAAGTGATCAGAATATGGAAAACACCCCGCCCCCCGCCCCCAATTGTTCTTTTTCGATAGGACAATTCACATAAGTACACTTGGAAAAATTACTTTTCAGTCGCCTAACCTATAAATATAGTTCATACGGTAGTCACAAATAATTTCAGCGCCTAACCCACAACTTCATCAACTACACCCAAATTCATGCTTAAATCAGATTTCGTTTTTTCTTTCATTTTTATCTTTACCCTTTTTTCATTTTCATTCTTATTTATTTTTTACTTCCCTATGTATATATAGTAAACAATATCAGGAAGTTGAAGTAACAAATAAATATATATTCATCCTTAGAGTCTATTATTTTTATTTTTATATTTTTTTTGCAAAATTTAAAGTTTTGCAAGGGAAATTCTTATTTCACTGGAAAAAAATAAAAATTTACATTATCAAACACCTTATATACATTGTTATACACACAAAGATAATCATGTATTATGTATAATCTTGTATAGTCGCGTATAATCATATATAATTGTGATAACTATGAGAATACCCACAAATATACATGGTTATATATGATTATACAAAGTATATATATGTATATACAACATATACATCTTTCTTCCTCCCTTCAGAAGTTATTTATAGTGAAGCAAAATTACCAAAAAAAAGGAGATTTCATAACTTAGAATAAGAGACAAGAATTAAAAGAAATAACCCCTCACTCTTTTATCACTTATTCTACTGAGCCACTGTGTAAAAGTCAGGAAGAACAAGTGAAGGGATTTGAGTATGTCCATAAGCAGGAAAAATCGTAAATTCAAAACCAAAAGCAAACGGAGAATACCCAACAACTCAATCTCTTTACTTTGCACCCAGAAAATTTAGTCGATGACAAATACAATGGGGTGAGAAGCAAGAGATTGAAAATGAAAGAGCAAGAGATTGAAAATGAAGGAAAAAGTGGAGTGGGAAGAAAGTCTGAAAGAAAATTTGGGAATGGAAAAGTTTCATCTGTATAAAGAAAAAGAGTGAGGGTGGTGAGGGCAAATCAATGAGAAAAAAATCTCAACGGTATAGAAATGGGCCATACTGAATAAAAAGAAAAAATATAAGCCATATTTTATTAGGATAATGGGTCAAGTGACATAAAGTGTAATTTGTTCTTTTTCGATTTGCTCACGATTCCAACGCTTATTTATCCTTTCCATTTCAACGTGTAAAACTACTGCTGAATTTCATTTTGATATTCTGTCCGTTCCACCGAAATCTCCCATTTTGGAAATCTAAGCTCTTTATTCAAACTGAGGTTGATTTCATATAAAAGAATTAACATTACTGTTTCAATTAAAAATAATCAACGGATAATATATAATTTATGTATAATATATTAATAATAGGTGTATAATCTTGTACAATTTATGTATACTAGATAAAAAATCAAACTATGATCCAACTGTTATTTATGTAAACATCTTACGGCCAATAATTAAATGCATCAGTTATAAGTAGTAGTGTGCATTCGAATCAGTTTATCGATAAATTAAATCGATTATTTGTTATCGAAATCGAAAAAATCGAAACCTTATTGAAACGATAATCATATGTACAAATCGATAATCGATAAATAATAATCGATAATGGTCAAAATCGAATCGATAAATCGAATGCACACCCCTAGACTGTAGACACTTGTAAAATGAGTAACTACCTATTTGTGTAGATTAATATAACATACAGAATGTATATATATTCCGCTACTATTTTAAAGTGGCTATACAATACCCTTTTCCCTAATCTATACCCTTTCCTTTACCCTAAGTCCCTTACCCTATTATTTCCTCTACCACATTTAAGTAATAATCATATTTAAAGATCAAGGGAAATAAAGTTCAAATTAATGGAATACAAAAATAGCCGTGATGTATTTTCTTTTATTTTAGTTTTTTATACCGTTGGAGTGTTGGTGGCATACATTTGATCCTTTATTATAGTTTTGTTGCATATGCTTGTTGATACAATTTTTATGTTATAAATGGTATTCGTCTTATTTTAGCTTCTTTTTGTCCATATAAGTGAGGTGCGTTTATAGCGATATACGTTTCGTGAAATTCCGTAAATTTTCTTATTAGTGTAATCGATAACCGAATCAATAAGCCCCCAAAATCGATAAATCAAAATCGAAAAAATCGAAACCTTATTGAAACGATAACGATAAGCATATGCACAACTCGATAATCGATAAGTAATTATCGATATGGGTCAAAATCGAATCGATAAATCAAATGCACACCCCTAGTTATGAGTTAAACTTAGCGGCATGGATAATTCTTAGCCTACCATATAAATAACCATCGTGGAGATGACATATTCACTTTCATAAAGTGTTCAATGAGGGGGATCGAGGTACTGTGCTAGGTGAATTGGGGCATTCCGAGAGTCACCGAAACTTTTGGTACCGTAGGTGCATTAAGGTTGAGGTGGTCGTGGGGGCTATGCGTAATATGAGTAGGGGCAGAGTAACAGCGCCAGAATAACTTCCGATAGAATTTTGGAGATGTGTAGAGCAAGATTAGAGTGGCTGATTGAGTTGTTTAATGTTATTTTCAAGATAAAAAGGATGCAGGATGAGTGGAGGTGGAGTACGGTGGTACGTTGTACAGGAACAAAGTTAATATCCGGAGTTGTTATAACTATAGAGGTATCAAATTACTAAGTCATACTATGAAAGTTTAGAAGAGGGTGGTAGAAGTGAGGTGAGGAGGACAGTGTCTATATCCGACAATCGCTTCGGCTACATGCCAGATCGTTTAACTACGAAAACTATCCACCTTATTAGGAGGTTTATGGAATAGTAAGGGATAGGAAGAAGGATCTTCACATGGTGTGTCACACCCCTTTTTTTAAAACAAAGCCTCACTAAACCCTCTTAAATAAATAAAATTTTTTAGTAAAAGCTCGTAAAGGGTTTTACAATTGAAAGTGACAAAAATTGTGTTTCAAAAGGAAATAAACTCAGAGTCGCTATCTCACATTGGTTTTGGTATGCCAGGTCACTATTTTTTTAAAAATAATTTTCCTTTTAAAACATTTCAGATTCTAAAACCAAGTCTACACCAGATATTAGGGTAAGGGGGTTTATTTGACTCGGGGAGAAGGCGTTAGACAATCCCCAAGTCCCGCAACTAGTGCGGTTGCGTACTCAATCAAGTTGGCTTTTAGAATATTCAATTGAGGTAAAAAATACAGTAAAAGCAAAATAAACACATACGAAACTTGAGGTCGTCCCCACTTAGTAAAAGAAAAATAAAACAAAATGAAAATGAAAATAAAATACTACACTATGCTTCATTCATAAACGCGCCACGGCTTCCAAAATATTTACAAAGTACTTCGGGGCATATCCCGGATAAAAATATATACAGATTTTCGGGGTATTCCCCGAATAAATTTAACTATCGGGAACGACCTCTCACCTCAAATATAAGAAAATCACAAGGCTTGCCTACCCGAGTGTGATCGCCTTAGGCATATTAATAGCGATCTAATTAATAAACAAGTAGAATAAAAGCATCAAGATCATTCAAAGGCTAATTTCCTTCACTTTTTTAAAAGCCAATTCCCATAACCCATTTGTTCCGTACCTAATCTGTAATGGACTCAACTCCAATCACACAAGTTTTCTTAAATCAACTCCATCTAATAAATTTCTTTAATCAATCCCAACAACCGACCTTGCTACTTTATTATACCAAACTAACAATCAAAGAACACATAATTATACACATTTATCATGGTAGATATAAAAGTTCTCACACTGGGCACAAAAATAGAAGATCTAAACAAACGACATTACCGGAAAGGGAATAACAAAGTGGTAAAAGATTGAACCTCAAATCCTTGAGCTAATTGGAAGAGAAACATGTATCAGAAATCATGCGCGGCAACGGAAACCCGAACGACGGCCTCGAACGGACCTTAAACCACCTCAAACAATTTCCATTTTTGGAAGGTGAAATATGAAATCTGGCTGTTCCCCTCTGTTTTCAGCTTCTTCTTTCTCTCCACAACCGGACTGAAGCTCGTCGTATGGGGTGGTCTGGTTGAATGGAGAGCTGGCTGGGGGTGGGGATGGGTGGTGAGAACGGTTTTTCCGGCGAGTTGGAGGCTGGGTTGGTCGTGAGTGAGGTGAAGTAGCAGCGGCAACAACGCTGCTCGTTGTGAAGAAGAAGAGCGGTGACAGCTGCTGGTTTGGGAGGCGGCGCTGGTTTCTGTTTCCGCTGTGATAGTGGAGTGAGGAAGGTGGTCGACTATGGTTGTTTGGAGTTGAGGAATATGGGTGGTTGTTTGGTGGGACGATGGCTGGAGGACGGCGGGTTCAGATGGGGGGTTATTTTTTTGTTCTCTGCGGCTGACTTCTCTCTAGGATTCTTGTGCTCCATTGTTGTCTCGATGTTCTATGGGTTAAGAAGAAGACTAACTAGGTTTTTAGTATTGAAAGAGAAGAGGGGCTTCCAATTGGGCCTCTGTTGGTGGGTTTAGAATTAGGCTCCAAAAATGTATAAAATTATGCAAAAAAAAAGGACCGAAAATTCAAATTAAATACCTGTAAAACTCTACATTAATTTTGATAAATTATTTGTATTAACAATAAAACTAAAAATTAAAATGTGAACTATTTTTAGTATTTGCAAGGATTATATTAAAATAAAATTAGGCTTAAAGTAATATATCCTCCTAAAAATATCTAATATGCGAATTAAGTAGAGAAATATGGAAATATTTTTTGTAGTTGTTAATTTTTGTTCTTAAAATAATATAAAATAGTTAAATTATCTGAAATAACTATATTAATACTAAATTAAATATTTTACGCTAAAAATAGATGAAATTTCGTGGAGGGTCTAAAATCACATGTCTACATGGTATTTATTAACTTGGATAAAGTGTATGACAAGGTCCCTGGAGAGGTTCTTTGGAGATGTCTGGAGGCAAAAGGTGTGTCGGTTGCTTACATTAGGGCGATTAAGGACGTGTATTATGGAGCTAAGACTCGAGTTAGGAAAGTGGGAGGCGAGTCAGAGCATTTTCATGTTATTATAGGGTTACAAAAAGAATTTGCACTCAGCCCGTTCTTATATTTCCTAGTGATGGACGTACTGACATACCATATTCAAGGGAGGTACTATGATGTATATTATTCACTGATGACATAGATTGATAAGACACAAAGCAGAGTTAACGAGAGGCTAAAGATTTGGAGACAGCCCCTTGAGTCAAAGGGTTTCTACTTGATCACATCTAAGAAAGAATACTTGAAGTGTAAGTTCAGCGTCGAGCCGGGGGAAGTGGGCATGGATGTGAGGCTTGAATCGCATGTCATCTCCAAGAGAGGCAATTTCAAGTACCTTGGACAGAATCATGTGTGACAAAAAAGTGCTACCGATTATTAAAGGTAAGTTTTATAGAGTAGTGGATAGACGGTCCATGTTGTATAGGGTTGGGTGCTGGCCAGTTATGAACTCACATGTCTAGAAGATGAAAGTAGTAGAAATGAGGATGTTGAGATAGATGTGCGGGCACACCCAAGAAGGATAAGATTAGAAATGAAGATATTCGGTAGAAGGTGGGTGTGGATCCTATGGATGACAAGATGCGGGAAGCGAAGTTTAGATGGTTCGGGAACATACAGAAGAGAAGCCCAGATGACCCGGTTAGGAGGTGTAAGCGGTTGTCTTTAGCGGGTACGAGAAGAGGGAAAGGGCGGACGAAGAAGTATTGGGGAGAGGTGATCAGGCATGACATGACGTGACTTCAATTTTTCGAGGACATGACCCTTGATAGGAAGGTGCGAATGTCGAGCATTAGGGTTGTAGGCTAGGAGGTAATTGAACATATTTCTACTTCGTGTAAGTGTGAAGCTAGTTTGATAGGATTTTGTCTTAGACTGCTAGTGGTTAATGTTGTGTTCACACTATTCTTCTATTTTCATAGTGTCGGATCTTATTTACTAGTTATGGTTATTGCTTTTCATCTATTTTATGGTTCTTATGATGCTATTATTATTTCTATGGTTTCTGTTAATGGCATTGATATATTGTCATTTTTCGCCTTCTTGAGCCGAGGGTCTATCAGAATCACTCTCTCTACTTTTTTGGGATAGGAGTAAGATTTGCGTATATTCTATCCTTCCCATATTTCAGTTGTGAGATTTTTCTCCGCGATTTATGTTGTTGTTGTATATATAACCACAAACAAACTTTAAGAGATTCTGATATAAAGTAGCCATATACTTTGACTTTTATCATCTTAATTGGACATGTAAAAACTATATAACTAACGAGGTAAGAATTATTAAAGATTATATATATAAATAACAAACCCATTTCTGATCAATATAGAAGACTCTAACACGAGAAATACGAAAATTTGACAAAGGTGATCCAGTTGTTCTATTACTCCAGTGCACTGGTGGAGTATAGGGGAGATAAAAGCAAAGGGAATATATGCTGATTGCTGGTGTTTTTGGCTAAATCTTTACGCATGCATACAATGGACAAGTAACAATGTGTACCTATGATAATACTCAAAATCAGCAAATCACCGAAATCACGGTGGTTGTCTTTTTGCTGAATATTCAAACTCAAACGCAAAGTGGCATCTACTTTACATGCAGAGATTAAAAGGGACGATCAACACCCTCCGCCGTCTTCCCCAACACACACACACCCAAATTTCTATGCGAAATCTGTCTAAATGTAAAATGCAATATTGGAGAAGCAAATGCCATCCTGCATTAGTGAGACACATATGTTTTGCCAAAAAGTTATTTGATTACTTAAATAGTTCTAAAACAATTAAAAATAATATGGGTTAATCGGAATCAAAAGTAATATGATCTAGAGAGCATAAAATGACCCAGATCTATGGTTATAGTGAGAATAATTCAAGATACAAGGGCAATCAGATAAGTAATAAACTTTTCACAAGAAAGAGAGTTGTATATTTTCAATTGTAAAATACATATGAATCTTTACAAAGGGAAGGTCCCCTTTATATACTAAGGGACCTTCCTCGAAATAATCAAAGAAAAGTATAAGGGTTGGTGGCCTCAGTGTACGAGTGTCAGAGCTCGAAACGACGTCGCAACGAGTCATGTCACTTGGCCCGTCTACTATATGAGGCCTGCCTTCCTCGAATCGACCATGATTAAGCCGCTTTCTTCACCGAGGACGTATGTAGATAGTGTAGGGACGTAAGGAACTACATTTGCCCAATACAGATAGTCCCTCCATTTATTGGAGACGTAGTCGAGAGGCGTCTCCAATGGACGGACATACATGATCGACACTTCTGGAAATTTGGCCGTTCCTATTGATACCCATGCAAGAGACGTGCTGATATGTGAAGAGGTCAAGCCGTTGACATATTACCTCCTTTTTAGGGTTCCTTTTTAAGATGACGTCATCGATCACGTGCGTGATCATTACTTCTGCTCCCGAGACGGTTCAGGTTATGATTTGACATTTGGGTTTACTGCGCCGGTTTTCGAATCATGCCCTTTTGATTTCCGTGTACCCTTTCTTACAAATAGAGGGAGAGTTGAACTTGATTAATCTTTCGAACCTTTTCAGAGAGTATTTTCCCAATCTTTTTCTGGTGCTCGTTGTTCTTTCTTCTTTGAAATTTTCATTCTTCGGAATTGAACTCGTGACAGGAAATACCTTTTTATTATAACTTCCGCTATGGCTAAGCGTTTTAATAATGATACCAGGACCAAGGACGTTGCTTCCTCTAGGGCTTCATCATCCTAAGATGATGGGGAGGCCGAGGAAGTTTTGGTTCCGCTATCAACGACTAACTTGCTCCCACTCGATATGGATAAAAAGGAGTGACTTTAAGAATAAGTGTAAACTCCCTCCTTGGGAGCACAGTGATCTGATGCCGTCTCACTTGCCCACTCTCAGTAAATTGTATTATATCCCTGATCGCGTTGAGATGGTCCCTGCGGAGCTAGACCATGCTAATGTGCACAAGCCCGGGTACTGTGCTTTTTATAAGTACGCCTTTCAAATCGGGTACAGCCTCCCGCTTTACCCTTTGGCGTAAGAGCTCTATCACTGGTTCGGGGCGTGCCCGGCCCAACTTGCTCCGTACGCGTTGAAGGTGTGCATGGTGCTCACCATCTACGTGGCGAAGGCTGGGAAAGAGCTTACCGTTCATCACCTTCTACAAATGTTTAATGCAGTCTTCATGAGAGGATCGATGCTCCAGTTAAGGAGTGGGGGCAAGAAAAGCTTTCTGTCGTAGGTGGACGACAAGGCCAAACGCAAATTATGGATGAGATTTTTGTACGTGCGTACCGAGCACCTTATGTCCAACTTTGAAGGGTTTCCAGAGGTGTGGAACGATGCATGTAAGTATTACCTTGCGTAAATCTTACTACAGTGACCTCACCTTGCTGGTTTTCTCTGTTGAAAATTTCCTTTTGCTTTCATGCAGTGACAGCTCGCCATCCTAGAAGGGTTGATGACATTAGGTCATGGGTGCAAGAGTTTATACCATTTGCAGAAGAATGTCGTTCCTGGCCTGAATTCTTTAGGCTCTATGGTCCGGCAAGTAACGACCTTACCTAATTTTTGTTATAGTTCGGGGCCCTTTATAATTTTCTTTCCCGTCTCATACATGCTTTGACAGGTTGAGACGCCTCTAATAAGGCGCAGAAGAAGAAAAAGCAGAAGAATAAGACCGTGGCCGGCCCTTCTAGTGAGGTATCTGACCCTGAGGAGGATTTGATCCTTGTTGGCACGTCCAGGGGCAGTACTTCGCCCCGCTCAAGGCAAGAGGTCACTTTAGAAGCGGCTCCAGAGATAGTACCTAAGGCCGTGCTGGGGGTCTTGCCTGAGGCAATGCCTATGGAGGTACCGGCGGTGGTGTCTAATACCATTCCTGAGATTGCCCCCATAGGGACGTCACTGCTGAACCAACTTCCTCTGAGCCCGCTCTGCATCCCATGGAGGGGGACCGTGAAGAAGAGGAGACATTAGAGATGAGGCAGCGTCGGATCCTTACCGGCAAGCCGTGAAACCTCAGACGGAGAAGATTAAGGCATCCCGCCCAGAATTAAGGCCGATTTATATGGCAGAGGCCATTCGCTTAGGGAGGTCCGCTCTTAGGAGGGATACCACAGATAAATGGAGCGAAGGCGTGGATGTGGCGGGTGTGGGGGCCGCCACGGAGGACGTGGGCAGAAGAGGTGGGTCCTTAGACCGGGTGGAGATGGTGGACGACCAATATTCTCGTCGCATAGTGATTCCAAGTCACTATAATTTGTTGGAAAATTGCTAGGAGGCGGCCACTATTATGGCACTCTTGTGTGCTGGTGCCGAGCGTGTGACCCTAGCAGAACATAGTGACAAGGTCTTGGCCGAAAGGGTGGCAGGTGCGGCCTTACAGGTATGCCTTTGCCTTGATCGATGACCTTTCTTTTGTGTTAGTGGAGGATGATTTTCCTCGTACTTACTTGGTTTCTTTTACAGACTCTTGTCCTAGAGGCGGAGAGGGATCGACGCTAGAAGGAGAAGACGACCAGATACAACAGGCTGGTCCAGAAGTATAACAAGATGCGAGAGACGCACCGGACTTTGTCCGATATGTATAAGCAGGACCCTAACTTTAGGGTGGTTCGTGAGGGCCTGGTGGAGTCCGAGGAGCAGTTGATGAAAAGAGTGGCTGAGCTGGAGAAGGTTGATGAACAACTCATGACAGCTGTTGCTCGGGCCGCGGAGATGGAGATCCTTATTCAGGCCAAGGACGAGGAACTCCAGGTTGGCCGTGTAGTGGTGGAGGAGGCTGCCGAATTATGCACCGGGTTGCGGCTTTGACGAACTTGATGCCACGAAGGCCGAGGTCACGGAGCTCAAGCGAGCTCTTGCACAGGCCGATACGTCTCGTGAAGCACACGAGATATAGGTGTACGCGGAGGCTAGGCTGGTGGTGCTTGAGGAATGTTTTGTGGCTGGTCGAGCATTTGAAGTAGAAGTTGAGGGCGAGCGCCAGTTGGTCAGAGCTGCTCGCGAATCGGCTAGTTGTAGTCCTGAATTGCCGGCCGGGGAGGGGGGGGGGGGGGTAACTCCGCAGACGTTAATCGTTTGGAATCCAGCTCTTGGATTTCCAGGGTGTACCCTCCTGGAAATGAGGACGGGCCACCTATAAGTAGGGCCGGGCAGGATAAATAGTGGACTTTTAGGATCCTTGTAAATATGCCTGTAAATATTGATTTTTGTATCATGGGTGTTTGACCCCTTTGATAAGGACATATAAGTTTTTTTGTAAGTAATCCTTTCTATTCTTTTTGGCACGTTGTTGTGTTTTGTTACCGTAGTTGTGTAGAACTATACGGCAATAGCCGCGTAAAACAACGGCCATAGCTTTTCATAATTTGATGGACCTAGCCGTGTAGAAATGATTGCCTTAGCCTTATAAAATTTGATGACCTTAGTCGTTTAAACATGATGGCCTTAGCCATGTAAAACGATGGCCGTAGCCTTATAAAAATGATGGCTATAGCCATTTAAAATAATGGCCATAGCCTGATGGACTTAGCCATACGACATGATGGTCGTAGCCTTATCAAAACGATGGCCATAGCCATGTAAAATAATGGTTGTAGCCTGATGGCCTTAGCCATATAGAATGATGGCCGTAGCCTTATGAAAATGATGGCCATAGCCATGTAAAATAACGGCCTTAGCCAGATGGCCTTAGCCATATAAAATGATGGCCGTATCCTTATGAAAACGATGGCCATAGCCATGTAAAATAATGGCCGTAGCCTGATGGCCTTAGCCATATAGAATGATGGCCGTAGCCTTATGAAAACGATGGCCATAACCATGTAAAATAATGGCCGTAGCCTGATAGCCTTAGCCATATAAAATGGTTGTCATAGCCTTATGAAGATGATGGCCATAGCCATGTAAAATAATGATGGTTGTAGCCTTATGAAAAAGATGGCCATAGCCATGTAAAATAATGGCCGTAGCCTGATGGCCTTAACCCTATAAAATGATGGTCGTAGCCTTATGAAGACGATGGCCATAGCCATGTAAAATAATGGTTGTAGCCTGATGGCCTTATCCATATAAAATGATGGCTGTAGCCTTATGAAAATGATGGCCATAGCCATGTAAAATAATAGCTGTAGCCTGATGGCCTTAGCCATATAGAATGATGGTCGTAGCCTTATGAAAACGATGGCCATAGCCATATAAAATAATGCCTGTAGCTTTTTCATTCATTTGGAGATGGTCGTAGCCTTTTCATTCAATTGGAGATGGCCGTAGCCTTTTCATTCATTTGGAGATGGCCGTAGCCTTTTCATCCATTTGGATATGGCTGTAGCCTTTTCATTCATATGGAGATGGCAGTAGCCTTTTCATTTATTTGGAGATGGTCGTAGCCTTTCTATAAATCTGGAGATGGCCGTATCCTTTCTATACATCTTGAGATGGCCGTAGCCTTTCTATAAATCTGGAGGTGATACTAATCTAGTCCCTGTATCATGTCGGGCTTGGAGAGTACATGGAGAGGCGGACATGACGCACTTGTGCTACAAACATCTCCAGGTAACCCCTTTGCCACCTCATGAAAAGATTCCCGAGAAAACCCAATTGGAACAAAGCCCGGGTAAGGGAGAAAGAGTACGAGTCGCGTGAAACCTTTTTAGAAGTGGAAATGTTTGAGGTGAGCGGCGTTCCAGTTGTTCTGGAGTGTCTTTCCTTCCATTGTCTCTAGTTGGAATGCTCCTTTCCAGATGCCGCCGTGATTTTTTAGGGCCATCCCTGTTTGTGCCGAATTTCCCTTCACTTGTGTCTTTTAGGCGAAAGTCTTGGCTTTGACGACGTAATCCCCTACTTTGAGTGACATTATTTTGCCCTTTTGTTGTAATATACTTTTGACTTGTTGTTTTTGGGCTACGATCCTGATGTGGGCCATTTCTCTTCTTTCTTCGGCTTCATCAAGATCTTGAAGTCTGTTGATATCATTTTCTGTCCCGCTGGTGTGTGAATACCTTAGGCTGGGTTTGCCACTTCAACGGGTACGACTGCGTCGATTCCATAAACTAGAGAGTAGGGGGTTTCCCCGGTGCTGGACTTGGGTATGGTTCTGTGCGCGCACAAGACTTCGGGTAGTAGTTCTAGCCATAGCCCCTTGGAATCTTTGAGCTTCTTTTTTTGTATGTTTAGAATTGATTTGTTGGAAGACTCCGCTTGACCATTGGAGGCGGGGTGGTATGGCGTGGACAATATCCTTTTGATGCGCCATTTTTCGAAGAACTTGATCGTTTTCTGACCAATGAACTGGCACTTGTTATCGCAGCTAATTTCTTTAGGGATGCCGAAACGGCATATGATGTTCCTCCATATGAAGGTGATGCCTTCTTGTTCGCGTATTTGCGTGTAAGCACCTGCTTCCACCCACTTGGAGAAATAGTTAGTTAAAATAAGTAAAAATCGTACCTTTCCTCGTTCAGAGGGTAGTGTGCCGACTATATCCATTCCCCAGTTGATGAATGGCCAGGGGGTGGTGACGGAATAGAGCGGTTATCCTGGTTGGTGTATCATTGGGGCGAACATTTGGCATTGCTCGCATCGGGGGGCATATGTAGTTGCCTCTTTTTTCATGGTGGGCCAGTAGTAGCTGGCACGTATGATGCACCTCACGAGGGCGCGGTTGCTAGTGTGGGCGCCGCAATGTCCTTCGTGTACTTTTTCGAGTACCGGTCTTGTTTGTTGCGGCCCTAAGCATTTGGCTAAGGGGCTATCGAACGTCCTCTTATAAAGGTCGTTGTTTATCATGCATTATCGGATGGCTTGTATGCGAAGCTTTTTTGCCTCTTTTTTTGTCGGGGGGGTAGTATTCCATCCTGAAAATAAGATATGAAGTGGTTGCGCAAGTCCAAAGTTAGGTTTCAGGAAAGTACCTCGATGTGATCAATAGCTGAGTGGAGGAGTGTGACCACACTTTCTTTGTTGATGTTTTTGGTGGGGCCAGCCATTTTTGCTAGGCCGTCCGCTTCGACATTGCGTGCTCTGGGAATTTGTTTGAAGCGGCATTCGTCAAATGTAACCATTGGTTTGTGGATTTCTGACTGGTATTTTTGTAGCCCCTGTTCTTTGATTTGATATGTCCCAGTGATCTAGTTTACCACAAGTTGGGAGTCGCAGTGGAGGAGAATTCGACAAGCCCCACACTTGGTAGCCAATTTCATTCCTGCAACAACGACCTTGTAGTCGGCCTCGTTGTTAGTCATTTCAGGGAATCGTATGGACTGGCGAATTGTTTCACCTGTGGGGACCTCAAGAACGAGTCCCAGTCCCGATCCCGATGCATTGGTGGTGCCATCCGTATAAAGGACCCATAGGTCATTTTCGGAGGATGCACGTTGAGCTTCGAGTTCTGCCATTAGCAAGGCTTCCATGCTAAAGTCGGCGAGAAAGTTAGCTAAGACTTGTTACTTGATGGCGGTCCTTGGGAGGTACGTAATATCATGCTCGCTGAGCTCCACGGCCCATCTGGCGAGTCGCCTGAGAGTTTGGGTTTGTGTAGGATGCTCCTTAGAGGGAAATCAAAGGAACTTTCCCGAGGCTACTCCGCAAGCGTATTTTTCGGGATTTAGTTTCATGCCGTACCTCCTTAATATTTCGAAGGCCTCCTTCAGGTGGGTGAGGTGGTCTTCCTTTTTCGACGACTTGACCTACATGTCGTCGATGTAGACCTCCATTGTCTTACCGAGTTGTTCTTTGAACATTGCAGTCACTAGCCTTTGGTATGTGGCCCCTGCATTATGAAGCCCGAAGGGCATTACCTTACATCAATACATTCCGTGGTGGGTGATGAAAGTTGTGTTCTCCTGATCCTCTTCGGCCATCATGATCTGATTGTAGCCGGAATGCGCATCAAGGAAGCTTAGCAGCTCATGTCCTGTCGTTGCTTCTATCAGCTAGTCGATGTAGGGTAGCGGGAATGAGTCTTTTGGACATGCTTTGTTTAGGTCGGTGAAATCTACACACATTCACCACTTCCCATTTTTCTTTTTGACCATTACGATGTTGGCGACCCATTCCGGGTACTTGGATTCCTTGATGGATCCATTAGCTAGCAACTTGTCAACTTCTTCACTCACCACTTCGTTGATGACGACGTTGAATTTTATTCTTACCTGCCGCACGTGCGGGTGTAATGGGTCGATGTTGAGTTTGTGGAGGGCAATTTCTCGTGGAATTCCTGGCATATCTGCATGGGAAAAAGCAAATAGGTCTGCATGGTTAGATAAAAATTCACGGTACTGACCTGGATTTGATAGGCCGTGGCCTATGTAAGCTTTCTTTCCGGGGTCAGTGCTGTTTAGCTGGACGGGGTTGAGGTCTTTGACCGTAGCCTTGCTAGCCTCGACGTCCTCGGGATCTTTGATGGCGTTCTCTGTCGGGTGGACCTTAGTCCCTGACAAGGATGATTTCTATGCTTCCGCACTTGCTCCCTTGAGTTTCTTGGTGTGTGTGTAATCTTGAGCTATTTTATAGCATTCTTGAGCGGTACGGGGCTTGCCCCATATGTTGTGCATTCCCCATGAGGTTGGGAACTTGATTATTTTTAGAAACTGGAGGGGACGGCCTTCATGGCATGTATCCCTGGGCGTATGATAATGGCGTTGAATGCCGTTTCTTGGTTCATTACATGGAAAGTGGTTTCCATTGTAACTCCTCCTGCCACAACGGGCAGCGTCACCTCGCCTGAGGTTTTTTCCATCGCATTATTAAAACTCGTTAGTGTTATGCAGCGTGGGATTATTTTAATCCTCGAGTCCGATGAGTGCAAGAACTCTTGGATAAATGATACATGTGCCGCTTCCGTCGTCGACCATGATCCTTTTAACATCAGTATATACTATGCGTAAAGTAATAACTAAGGCATCATAATGAGGAAGACACAAACCGTCGGCATCAGACCTATCGAAGGTGATACTATCTTCGAAGTCGTCATACCGTTCGTGAGCGATGGTTCGCTTTAACTTGTGGGTGGTGGTGAATTTGACGTGATTGATCGCTGAGTCATTGCCATCCCCAATGATCATGTTGATGGTACGTGTTGGTGAGGGCGGCCTGGGCGGGCTGTGGGGTTGTTCCCGCCCACGTGCGAAGTTGATTTTTCCTTTGTCGCTGAGCAGTTCTTTCAAGAATCCTTGGTTTAGCATTCTGACAACTTCCTGTCGGAGACCTATGCAGTCCTCCGTTCTGTGCCCCCATTCTTGGTGGAACTCGCACTGGGCGTTTGATTTTCAGGTTGCGGGGTCGGACTTCATCTTTGCGGGCCATTGTACTTTGTTGCCAGCTTTTGCAGTGCGTACACTACTTCTGAAGGAGATACACAAAAGTTATGTCCAGATAATGAAGGGGGCATACCTCTTCCATTCCATTAGTTGGGCGACATGTCATTATAGGGCGTCCACATGACTTGGCGGTGGCGAATGTGAGGACCGGATGTATGGTTGGTGTCTTTCCCTGTTGAGGCGTAGGACTTGCTCCTGCCTTCCCTCACTGCGCCGTTCCCTTCGGATTTTTGTGTGCACCGCCGTCAGCCGTCAGGTTGGGCCGTTAAGGTCGTCATTATCCCCACGTACCTCAACGCAATAAGCATTGTGTATCTCTTCCCAGGTGGTGGGGGGAATTTTCAGATGACGGTTGAGTAGTTTCTTGGTTGCCCTTGAGCCATCTCCACTGAGCCCGTTCTGAAAGGCCGCAACTGCCATGCCTTCAGACACGTTAGGCAGGCTTATTCTGACCCTGTTGAACCTAGCTAGGAACTCCTTGAGTCCTTCTCCTGGGGTCTGTCATTCAGTAAAAATGTCGTTGACCTGTGCTTCCGCCTTCCTGCCCCTACATGGGCGGTGGCAAATTTATCCGCCATCTTCTCAAACGTGGAGATGATTTTGGCTGGTAGCTGTGAGTACCATGTTAGGGCTCCTCCTGTCAGTGTTTCCCCGAACTCCTTCAGAAGTACGGATGGTACCTGTTCTTTTGATATATCATTATTTTTGACAACTGTGACATAGTGGATCAGGTGGTCCTCGGGATCGGTGGTCCCGTCATATACTTTCAAGTACGGAGGCATTTTGAAGGTATTTGGGATTGGGTATGGCGCAACTCCTTCTATGAAGGGTTGTTCGTCGAACCTCCCCACGTCTCGCAGTGGTAGAACCTGGGCACGCCTGGGATCTTATCCACCATTTCTTGGTACTCCTTCATCTGGTCTCGAAGCGACCTATTTTTGTTTTCCATTTCTTCCATGTTTTTGAGGATGGCTGTGAGTGTGGATCTGTTAGCTTGAGCATCCGTGGTCACGTTTTTCGTTCTCTTGACTTCGAGTTCATCTTCGGTTGCAACGTGATTTGTTGCTGGGGTGCATCTATCATTTTGTTGCGACTTCTTAGCTATACTGCTTAGAGTGTTTGTCACCCACTCTCCCAGTACCTTCTTAACCTCCGGGGGTGCTTCTTTGATTGTAGATGTTGAAGCCTCTCTTTCTCGTGGAACCACTAGATCTTCTGACGAGGAAGGTAGGTGTTCCACGCTTACCAAGGTACTGGGGGTTGCGTGTAGGGCATCTCCTTCAACAGATGCAGTGAGAGTGCCTATGAGATCTGTTCTTATATCGAAGATAGCTTTCCTTCTCGCGTTGTTCTCAACCATTTTAGGTTGTGGAGAGTGGTGTTTCGAAGGATCTGTAGAAACAAACTACAGCTTTGATTCTCGAAATCCGCATAAAAGGCGCCAAATTGTTTTGCTAAAAAGTTATTTGAGTACTTAAATAGCTCTAAAACTATCAAAAATAATATGGGTTAATCGGAATCAAAAGTAATATGATCTAGAGAGCATAAAATGACCCAGATCTGTGGGTATAGTGAGAATAATTCGAGATACTAGGGCAATAAGATACGTAATAAACTTTTCACAAGAGAGAGAGAGAGAATCATATAGAGAGATAGTTGTATATTTTCAATAGTAAAATACACATGAATCTTTAAAAAGGGAAGGTCCCCTTTATATACTAAGGGAACTTCCTCGAAATAATCAAAGAAAAGTACAAGGGTTGTTGGCCTCAGTGTACGAGTGTTAGAGCTCGAAACGACGTCGTAGTGAGTCATGTCACTTAGCCCGTCTACTATCTGAGGCCGGCCTTCCTCGAGTCGACCATGATTAAGCCTCTTTCTTTACCGAGGACGTATGTAGATAGTGTAGGGAGGAACCAAATTTTCCCAATATATCATAATTATATTCGCACGAATTAATTACATAATGAGTATTACCACCCACAAAAAGAATACATACATTTAATTGACTGACTAAGACTTATCTATATATGTATATGTATATATATATATATATATATATATATATATATATATATATATATATATATATCTGTGTGTGTGTGTGTGTGTGTGTGTGTGTGTGTGTGTGTGTGTGTGTGTGTGTGACGACCCAAAGGGTCTTCACTGTTATTCTACCTTTCTTTGTGCTTTCGAGGCCTTGAAAACCTCTTATTTGGTTGCCTCGATTTGCGTGCGCAGTTCGGGCACGAAGCCGGAAAAGTTTTATGTGTAAATATATGATCTTTGTGTTAAAAACTTTGATTTTGATAATAATATTGATATAGTTGACTTTAGTTAATATTTTGCGGACCCGGACCCGTGATGTGACAGTCCCGGAGGGTCCATAGAAAAATATGGGACCCGGGCGTATTCTTGGAATTGAAATCCGATGTCCTAGGCCCGAGTACGGAATTTTTGATAGAAATGGTTTATCTGAATTTTATATGAGAAATTGAAATAAAAATGAGCTAGAAAGGGAAGGTATCGGGCTCATATTTTTGTTCCGACGCTTAGTACATGTCTTAAATGAGTGTTAAGCGCTATCTGTAAAGTTTGGTTGAAAGCAGACGTCATTTGACATGTTTCGGACCAAAAATAGAAAATTTGGAAGTTATGAATTTTGAAATGAAAATCTTGAGTTTGGAGGCTTGATTCTATATAAATGATGTTATTTTGGTGATTTGATCGCACGAGTAAGTCCGTAGTATGTTTTTGGGGTTGTGGGCATATTTGGTTTAGAGCTCCGAGGGCTCGGAGGGTTTCGGTAGTCCGCGGATTCAATTGGTTGCATGTTGAACACAGTTGGTATGCTTGACCTACATGCTTCGTAGTTGCAAAGCCAGCCCCGCAAATACGAGATCCCCCTAGGCCTTCTCATATCGCAAATGCGAAGAAAAGCTCGCACATGCGATATTTCCCCCTTCATCCTAGTCTTAGCAAATGCGAAGACTTCTTCGCAAAAGCGAACCCCGACCATATACCCAGAGTTCACAATTGCGGACTCCCCATCGCAAATGCGAATTCCACCCAGATCCTGCATTGTTCGCAATTGCGAATATTTTCTCGCAAATGCGAGTTCCGCCTTTCTTCTGCATTGTTCGCATTTGCGAACCAAGTCTCGCAAATGCGAGATCTGCACCTGTGCATTCTATACATAGACGATTTTGAACCTCATCCTTCATATTTTCGAAACTCAAACCTCCATTGACGATTTTCTCAACTCCTTCTTTTCCAAATCAATTGTAATCAACGTTTACTCAATTTCTTCAATATTTAACCTCTTTTATCATGATTTCATCTTAAAATCAAAGCTTTCAATGGGTAAAAATGGGGATTTTGGATAGAACCTAGGTTTTCTTAAAATTGGGGTTTTGGACCTCAATTTAGGATCCGATTTCAAAACAATTGCATATATGAACTCGTGGGGGAATGGGTAACCCGGTTTTGGTTCGAACCTCTAGTTTTGACCACGTGGGCCCGGGGACATTTTGGGAATTTTTGGGTAAAACTTTGGAAATTTCATTCTTATGCATTCAGATTGATTTAACTAGCATTTGTTGATACATTTGAGTAAATTGTGATTAGACTTGACCGGTTTTGAGGCGAATTCAAGGGGTAAATCTATCTTAGAGGTGTGAGTTGAGTTTGGAAGCTTTCAAGGTATGTGTTTGATCAAACTTTGGCTTGAGGGAATCGGATTAGGACAATATTTGCCATGTGCTATGTGGAGTCGGTGTATAGGTATGGTGACGATCACCTATGTGCCTGAGTCAAGCATGGCCGTGAGTCGTAATTGCTTTTAAATTTGAAAGAAGTGAAACAATTGAGTTAATTACTTGTTAAATGAAGTATGAAGTGATGGTTGAGAAGAAAATGAGCTAAGGAAGGAAGTGTGGTACATTTCCCTTGCCAGGACTTGTTGTTGAATTGTTTTCCCTTGCCGTGACGAGTATGCTGTTACCATTAAATCCTCCCTTTACGGGATATTTTGGGCTGTTAGCTGTACCCTTGCTTGGTTAAATTGTTATACTATTGTCCTTCCCCAATGGGACCTCCCTTTTGAAAGATCATTTGAGATAATCGTGTAGAATATGGGTGCGTGTGGCGCGCCGTCAACTTATGAATTATAATACGGGAGCGTGTGGCGCGCCGTCCACTTATACATTACATTATGGGAGCGTGTGGCGCGCTGTCCACTTATATATTACATTACAGGATTGTGTGGCATGCCGTCCACTTATTGTTATTAGCCCGAGGTGCAGGTGACATTGTGCACAGAGAATACGGGTTTGTGTGGCGAGCCGTCCATTTATATACCACACTAGGATCATGTGGCACGTCGTCCACTTATATGTTACATTATGGGATCGTGTTGCGTGTCGTCCACTTATATATTACATTATGGAATTGTGTGGCATACATTCTACTCAGGTTATACATTATGGGATCGTCTGGCGTGCCGTCCACTGTAGATGTGTGTATAACAAAACCTGGAATAGATCTCCTGTTGTTTTTGATGTTCCATTTATATCTTTTACTCTCCGATAGCATGTCCCCTCCCAACTTTATTTGTATTATGTTGTTATTATTTCTTTCCCGTACTTGTATATCATATTTGCACAGGTTAATTGTAGTAGATCCAGTCTAGCCTCGTCACTACTTCGCCGGGGTTAGGCAAGGAACTTACCAGCACATGGGGTCGGTTGTACTGATTCTACACTTTTGTGCCCTTTTCTGCACAACTCAGGAGACAGCTTATGGGCCACAGCAGTAGCTTGGGAGCGTGCCTTCAGTCCAGAGACTCCTAGTTAGTTCTCTGGCGTTCACGAACCTACTTATATATTACATTATGGAATTGTATGGCATACTGTGACACTAAATCTTGGGTAGAGGATGATTAATTTTTTTGAATTTTCTTTAATTTAATATTAATTTAAGACTTCCGCTTGAAACTATCGTTTTATTATTATTAGCTGTGAAAATTTAGTCAAAAAGGTATGTTTAAGTTGGCTTGCCTAGCTCCGACAGTAGGCGCCATGACGAACCCAATGGTGGGTAATCCGGGTCATGACAAGTTGGTATCAGAGCACTAGGTTACTTGGGTCTCACAACTCACGGACAAGCTCGGTAGAGTCTGAGGGATCGGTACGGAGACGTCTGTATTTATCCCCAGAGGCTACAGAGTTAGGAAAAATTTCACTTTGTTCATTCTTGTCATGCGATTCTATTTCTCAAATATTGATTGTCGTTCTACTCTGTTCTTTCGCAGATGGCGAGAACACGTGCGCCTTCTTCTTCTTCTGTGCAGCAGCCCGAGCCCCCAACAGCAGCTCCCATGAGGGGCACGGGCCGAAGCCGTGCTAGAGGCTGTGGCAGGGGCAGAGCTCAGCCCCATGCAACAGTTCTAGAGGTGGAACCTCATATTGATTTTGATGAGGATGTTCCTGCCCACCAGCTCCAGTGGTCCCAGCTCAAGTCCCAGGAGGGGTTATGTTTTCCCTGAATCTCCAGGATGCTCTTGTGCGTATAGTAGGTTTTATGGACAGTGTCGCTAGAGCATGTTTACTACCGATAGCACCAGCCACCTCTCAGGATGGAGGAGGGGTTCAGACTCCTGCTATGCACACTCCGGAGCAGGTAGCTCCCCTGACTTAGGTTCCAGTGGTTCAGCCCGCAGTGGCAGCTCAGACAGGTATTATCACTCAGGCCAGAGATGGAGCGGCCATGTCTTCGGATGCTTTATGGATACTTGATCTGTACTCCAAGCTTTTCACCACCACTTTCAGCGGTACTTCTATAGAGGACTCCCAGGACTTCATATGTAGTTATCATGAGGTCCTTCGGACAATGGGTATTTTAGAGACCAATGGTGTCGACTTCCCCACCTTTTGCTTAGCAGGATCGACTAAGACTTGGTGGAGAGATTTCTGTTTAGCCAGGCCAGCACGGTCGCCATCATTGACCTTGGATAGGTTTTCCGAGCTATTTTGGGGAAGTTTCTCCCAGTTACTCAGAGGGATGTCCTTTCAGGCAGTTTGAGCGCCTCTAGCAGGGCTCTATGTCAGTTACGCAGTATGAGACACGATTTATTGATGTTGCACGTCATGCTATTGTGATACTCCCCTTCGAGAGAGAGTGGGTGTAGAGGTTTGTGGATGGGTTGGTTAAGTTGATCTGTGTTCAGATGGCCATGTGCGCGGGGAGTGAGATTACAGTTTAGAAGGCGGTAGATGGAGCCCGCCGGATAGAGATGGCACTCTCTTAGGGAGGTGGTCAGGGGTCTGATAAGAGGCCTCGACATTCTGGTAGATTCGGTAGTACCTCATCTGGAGGTAGGGATTCACATGACCAAGGACATCCCCCGAGGCCCTTCCAGTCAGCCCTCCAGGCTTCTCATGGTACTCCAGGCGGTCGCAATTGTTTTGTCGCAATATTCCGCCCAGCAGCTCTTCAGTTCACCATCGGCTCCTATCAATGCACAACCGCTTCTATGTTCTTAGCAGCCGAGGTCTTGTTTCACTTGCAGTGACCTGAGGCACATTTCCAATTATTGCCCTCGAGTTTCCGGTAGTTCACAACAGCAGGGTCCTAACCTTATGATTCAGGCAACAAACGATCCACATGCCACCCAGTCAGCCAGAGGCGGGGGTAGAGGCCATAGAGGTGGAGGTAGGGAGCATAGAGGTGGAGCTTAGACCACCAGAGGCAAGGGTCAGCTCACAGTAGATCATCCAAGAGATACAGTTCAGGGAGGAGGGGGTCAGCCCCGTTGCTATGCTTTGTCGGCCAGGCCGGAGGTTGAGTCATCAGATGCTGTGATCACAGGTACCTTTCCGATTTGTATTAGATATGTTTCGGTGCTATTTGAACATGGATCAATGTATTCATATGCATCGTCTTATTTTGCACCCTACTTGGTTATACCTAGTGAGGCCTGGGGTATTCCTATATATGTGTCTACATCGGTGAGTGATTCTGTAGTGGTCGACCGAGTGCATTGTTCATGAGTGGTGGTATTTGAGGGTCTTGAGACCCGTGTCGACTTATTGCTCTTAGATATGGTGGACTTTGACATCCTATTGGGGATGTATTGGTTGTCCCCGTGCCACGCCATTTTGGATTGTCCCACCAAAACCGTGACCTTGGCTTTACCTGACTTGCCCCATTTAGAATAAAGAGGTATTTTAGACCGTTCAACCCGCAGCGTGAAATCGTATATGAAGGCTCGATGCATGGTTAAGAAAAGGGGTGTTTAGCTTAATTGACGTATGATCGCAACTCTAGCACAGAGGTTCCTTTCGTTGGTTCTGTTCCTATTGTTCGGAAGCTTCCCCTGATGTTTTTCCATCAGACCTGCCGAGCATGCCGCCTGACAGGGATATCAATCTTCATATTGATCTGGTGCCTTGCACTCAGCCTATTTTCATTTCATCGTATCGCATGGCCCCGCTAGAGTTGAGAGAGTTAAAGGAAAAGCTTCAGGATTTGCTTGATAAGGGTTTCATTAGGCCAAGAGTTTCTTCTTGGGGCGTACTAATGTTATTGCAAAGAAGAAGGATGGTTCGAATAGGATATGTTTCGATCAGCTTCAGAGCACCAAGGTGTTTTTCAACGATAGATTTGGAATCTGGTTACCACCAGTTGAGGATTAGGGCATTCAGTGTACTTAAGAAAGTTTTCCGCACCGGAGTTTATTTTACCCACGTGATTAGGACCTTATAGTGTTTATTGTGATGCCTCCCATGTATGGCTTGGCACAGTGTTGATGCATAATGGTGAGGTCATAGCATGTGCTTCGAGGCAGTTGAAGATCCAGGAGAGGAACTATCCAGTCCATGACCTAGAGTTGGCAGCCATTGTCCATGCCTTGAAGGTCTGGAGGCATTATTTTATATGGTGTGACATGTGAGGTGTACATGGATCACAAGAGCCTCCAGTACTTGTTCAAACATAAAGAGTTGAATTTGAGACAGTGGAGGTGGTTGGAGTTATTGGAAGGGTGATGTTTCTATCTTATACTACCCGGGGGAAAGCCAATTTGGTGGCCGATGCATTGAGCAGGAAGTCCGCCAGCATAGGTAGTCTCGCCTATATTCCGGTGAGCCAGAGACCTTTTGCCTTGGATGTTCAGGCCTTGGCTAATAGATTTGTGAGATTGGATATTTCTGAGCCTAGCAGGGTGTTAGCTTGCACGGTTGCTCGTTCGTCATTGATGGAGCATATTTAGGAGCGACAGTTTGACAATCCCTATTTGTGTGTCATGAGAGGCATGGTGCAGCAACGAGGTTCCAAGGAAATGACTTTAGGAGATGATGGTCCATTAAGTTTGCAGGGGAGAGTTTTTGCGCCCAATGATGATGGTATTCTAAAGTCGATTTTAGCGGAGGGCCACAGTTCTCGGTATTTTATTCACCCGGGCGTCGCGAAGATGTATCAGGATTTGAGACAGCACTATTGGTGGCGCAAGATGAAGAAAGACATTGCTGCACATGTGGCTTATGGTCTGAATTGTCAGCAGGTTAAGTACGAGCATGAGCGTCCCAGTGGATTATTTCAGAGGATTGATCTTCCCGGGCGGAAGTGGGAGAGAATCACCCTGGATTTTGTTACTGGACTTCTGACGAATCGGAAGACGTTTGATGTTATATGGATTATTGTTGATGGGCTGACCAAGTCAGTGCATTTTATTCCAGTTGCCACCACCTATTCATCCGAGAGATATGCTGAGATTTATATCAGAGAGATTGTTCGCCTTTATGTGGTGCCCATATCTATTATTTCGGAGCGGGGTCAGTAGTTTACCTCACACTTCTGGAGAGCGGTACAACATGAGTTGGGCACCCAAGTTCAGTTGAGTACATCATTTCACCCCCAGACGGACGGTCAGTCCGAGAGGATTATTTAGATTCTTGAGGATATGCTCCGAGAATGAATTATCGATTTTGGAGGCTTGTGGGATCAGTTCTTGCCTTTAGCAGAGTTTGCCTACAACAAGAGCTACCAGTCCAGTATTCAGATGGCTCCGTATGAGGCATTGTATAGTAGGCGGTGTCGGTCCCTAGTAGGATGATATAAGCCGGGAGAGGCTCGGTTATTGGGTACAGATCTAGTGCAGGAGGCCTTGGATAAGGTCAAGATCATTCAGGAGAGACTTCGGTCAGTTCAGTCGAGGCAGGAGAGTTATGCAGATCGTAAGGTCAGGGATGTTGCTTTCATGATTGGTGAGCAAGTATTGCTCCGGGTATCGCCTATGAAGGGCGTGATGCGATTCGGGAAGAAGGGCAAGCTTAGCCCTAGGGTATTGGCCCATTTGAGATTCCCAATCGCATAGGGAAGGTGGCTTATTGACTTGTCTTGCCGCCTAGCTTATTAGACGTGCATCCGGTTTTTCACGTATCCATGCTTCGGAGGTGTCACAGAGATTTTGCCAACGTGTTAGATTTCAATACTGTCCAATCGGACAAGGATCGGTCATATGAGGAGGAGCCGGTTACTATTTTAGACCGGCAGGTTCGATAATTGAGGCCGCGAAGTTTTCCTTCAGTGTGTGTTCAGTGGAGAGCTCAGCCTTCTGAGGCATCGACCAGGGAGTCCGAGTCTGAGATGCGGTGCCGTTATTCCCATCTCCTCCCTGACTCAAGAACTTTGTTCTTTTGTCCGTTCAAGGACGAACGGTTGTTTTAGAGGTGGAGGATGTGAGGACCCAAAGGGTTATCATCGTAATTCCCCCTTTCTTTGTGCTTCTGAGGCATTGGAAACCTCTTATTTGGTTGCCTCGATTTGCATGCATAGTCCGGGCGCTAAGCCAGAAAATTTATGTGTGGAAATATATGAACTTTGTGTTAAAACTATGAATTTTCATAATAATATTGATATAGTCAACTTTGGGGTAAGTGGACCCGGACCCGTGATGTGACGGTCCCGGAGGGTCCGTAGAAAAATATGGGACACGGGCGTATTCTCGGAATTGAAATCCGAGGTCCCAGGCCCGAGTACGTAATGTTTGAGAGAAATTGTTTATCTGAAATTTATATGAGAAATTAAAATTAAAATGAGCTGGAAAGTTAAGGTATCAGGCTCGTAGTTTGGTTCCGACTACCGGTACAGGTCTTAATTGAGTGTTAAGTGAAATCTGTAATGTTAGGTTGAAAACGGGCGTCATTTGACATTTTTTCGACTAAAAATGGAAAATTTGGAAGTTATGAACTTTGAAATAAAAATCATGAGTTTGGAGGCTTGATTCTATGTAAATGATGTTATTTTAGCGATTTGATCTCGTGAGTAAGTCCGTAGGATATTTTTGGGGTTGTGTGTATATTTGGTTTAGTGCCGCGAGGGCTCGGAAGGGTTTCAGATAGGCCGCGGATTAATATTGTGTCATGTTGAACACAGCTGGTAAGCTTGACCCGCAGTCTTCGCATTTGCGAAACCAGCCTCGCAAATGCTAGATCCCCCCAGGCCTGCTCATATCACAAATGCGAAGAAAAGCTCGCAATTGCGATATCGCCCCTTCAGCCCAGTCTTCGCAAATGCGAAGACTTCTTCACAAATGCGAACCCCGCCCATATACCCCAGAGTTCGCAATTGTGGATTCGCCATCGCAAATGCGAATTCCACCCAGATCATGCATTGTTCGCAATTGCGGATATTTCCTCGCAAATGTTAGTTCCGCCTTTCTTTTGCATTGTTTGCATTTGAGAACAGAGTACCGCAAATGTGAGATCTGCACGTGTGCACTCTATACTTAGACGATTTTGAACCTCATCCTTCATATTTTGAAAACCCAAACCTCCATTAACGATTTTCTCTCAACTCCTTTTTCAAATCAACTGTAAGTCAACTTTTACTCAATTTCTTTAATCTTTAACATCTTTTATCATGATTTCATCTTAAAATCAAAGCTTTCAATGGGTAAAAATGGGGATTTGGGGTAGAACCTAGGTTTTCTTAAAATTGGGGATTTGGACATCAATTTTGGGTCCGATTTCAAAACAAATTGCATATATGAACTCGTGAGGGAATAAATAACCCCGTCCACTTATTGTTACTGGCCTGAGATACCGGTGACATTGTGCATAGAGTATACGGGTTCGTGTGGTGCGCCGTCAACTTATATGTTACATTATGGGATCGTGTGGGGCGCCATCCACTTATATATTAAAATACGGAATTGTGTTGCGTACCGTCCACTCAGGTTATACATTATGGGATTGTGTGGCGCGCCGTCCACTGTAGATATGTGTATAACAAAACTTGGAGTAGATCTGCTGTTGTTTCTGATGTTCCATTTATATCTAGTACTCCCCGATAACATGTCCCCTCCTAGCTTTATTTTTATTACGTTGTTATTATTTCTTTCCCGTACTTATATATCATATTTGCACAGGTTAATTGTAGTAGGTCCTGTTTAGCCTCGTCACTACTTCGCCGGGGTTAGGCCAGGCACTTACCAGCACATGGGTCAGTTGTGCTGATGCTACACTTCTGTGCCATTTTGTGCACAGGTCAGGAGACAGCTTACGGACCGCATCATTAGTTTGGGAGCGTGCCTTCAGTCCAGAAACTCCTAGGTAGTTCACTAGCGTTCGCGGGCCCTGAGTTCCTTATACTTCAATTCTGTTTGTTTTCATTGTATCGAAACAAACTCCTTATGTATTATCTTTCAAACTTTTATTTGTAATATTTCGTTGTAGTCCGTGAGTGCTGTGACACTAAATCTTGGGTAGAGGATGATGTTAACTTTTTTGTCATTTTTGTTTCATTTAATTTTAATTTAAGACTTCCGCTTGAAATTATCATTTTATTATTATGACCTGTGGAAAATTAGTTGAAAAAGGTATGTTTAAGTTGGCTTGCCCAGCTGCGACAGTATTGGCCATCACGACCCCGATGGTAGGAAATTTGGGTCGTGTCAATATATATATATATATATATATATATATATATATATATATATATATATATATATATATATATATATATATATATATATATATATATATATATATATAATACGAAGGCACTTACCGAAATATCGTTCGCCGTTTTTATTCTCTAAAAATAAATTTCAATTGTAAGTTACTTTTCAAATATTTAGGGCATTTACATCACCTAAAATTTTGTTCATTAAAATATTTCCTTGTTGAACAACTTATAAATATAAGCAGACAACTAATAATCTACAATCTTTAAATAACACAAAATCAAAGTGCAATAATAAATAAAAAAAATATGAAAAAGGAGAAAATAAAGCAAGCTAATAAGAAAATCTATAATTGAAAGCTAGCTGGTAAACTCGCTCATATTTAGCTAAATTAGTATCCTCCAAATGTTGATAGACTTTTATGCCCTTAAATACTTATATAATTTAAGGATGTAATTTTAAATTATCCAATGGTGGAATTCTTTTTCGATTAGGACAAAGTAATCCTATCAGTAACTCTAGAGTGGATGCTTTCACTAACTGTCTTAATTATTGCAACCTATTAGATCTTGGTTTTAAAGGTAGCCGATATACTTGGACAACCAAACAGAATAATGGTGTCACTATACTTGAACGATTAGATAGAACTTTAACTAACAATGACTGGCTACAAATTTATCCGGATACAATAGTACAACATTTGCCCCACACATATTCAGACCATTGCCCAATATTGGTAATCTTACAAAAACACAGAAATCTTACTAATAAAGCATTTCGTTTGAAAAGATATGGTCAACTGACCCTTCTCTAATCAATATAATTCACAACTCTTGGTTGCATAATCACCCCTAGAGGAAGCAATACAAACTTTCCAGGAAAATGTCATACATTGGAATATATATTCCTTTGGCAACATCCTCTTGAAAAAAGATAAGCTTTTAAATCGCATAAATGATTTACAAAAATTTGTCCATTACCCCATGAAATATTTTCTCCAAAGTCTTGAAATTAAGCGACTTAATAACTTTTGCCAATTACTCAGACAAGAAGAGGACTTTTGGAAACTAAAATCTCGAATTCGATGGTTAAACGATAGTGGCGCTTACACCCAATTCTATCATAGGACCACACTAAATAGACGTCGGCATAATCGTATTAATGCCCTACATGATATTGTTGGTTATTGGATATTTAATCCCATTGACATCCAAACTACCATCATTGACTACTATAATGAACTTTCACCACAAAATATTTCTCTACTAAACACAATTCCAGCTATTCCTCCATATCTTCCACCTTATGCCAGAGTTACCTGTGTGCACTAGACAAATCACTACATAACATGGAAATCAAGTATGCACTATTCTGCTTTCAACCTAAAGCTCTGAGGCCTGATAGTCTCCATCCATATTTTTTCCAACACTACTAGACACATGTCATTGGGTCACTAATTGATTACTGTCAAAAAGCTTTCAAAGAATGCAAGGTACCCCCTTTTAAACATTACATATCTAAGCCTTATCCCTAATATCAAAAACCCCACAACTATAGGTCAATATAAGCCTATTAGCTTATGTAACACATCTTATAAAATAATTACAAAAACCATCTTAATAAACAAAAACCTGTGTTACACAAATTAATTGGACCTACCCAGTCAAGTTTCCAACAAGGGAAAAGGGCACCTGATAACGCCATTATTGTCCAAGAATTACTCAATCTATACAACGTTACAATACTTTAACCTACCATATAACCTCATATCCCTAATCATGTATTGTGTCACTACTTCAACTATATCTATATTAATCAATGGCACTCCCACACATTTTTTTCAGCCCACAAGGGGAATCAGGCAATGGGAACCCTTGTCTCCATATTTGCTCATCCTCTACCTAGAGAGACTATCTAAAAGTATACTCCAATATGTGGAATGTTTAAATTGGCACCCTATAAAACTTTCAAAAGATGGTCCACCACTATCTCGTCTCTTCTTTGCGGATGACATCATTTTCACCTCTACTATACACACCAAGAGTTGCTCAATAGTCATAAATATAATTAACATTTTTACTCAATTATCGAGGCAGGCACTCAATCTACAAAAATCAAAAGTTTTCTTCTCATCCAATTGTGGAACTCAACAAAGGCACTATATCCTTCCCAAACTAAAAATGCGTGAAGGCAAATACTTTGAGAAATACTTAGGCTTTCCCATGTTTCAGGCAAAGACACAAAAATCAGATTTCCAATATATCCTGTATACTTTCAAAACAAGGCTAGCCGGATGGAAAACTCAATTTCTATCTCTCCTAGGGAGATTGACCTTAATCAAATCTACGCTCCGAGTCTGCCTACTCATGTCATGCAATTCATTTCCATTACCCAATCAATTATTAAAAAAAATGGAACAATATATACGTAACTTCCTATAGGGAACTACCCAACAAAAAAGAAAATTTCACTTAGTTAATTGGCAATCTATACTGTTGCCTAAAGACCAAGGAGGATTGGCCATCCAAAATCTCAAATTGAAAAATGATGCTCTTCTAGCTAGTTTGGCATGGTGCCTGTTTCAAAACCCTGCCTCCTTATGGGTATCCACCCTCATACACAAATATAAACATAGCCGCAACAAGTCCTCCTCTTCCCACACCAGAAAGAATATTCTATTAGGTTGGCACAACCGCTAATACGGGCTTTAATGGCAACTTGGAGCCAAATCCACAATCAATTTTTGGTTCGAACCATGTCTTGCCCCACACAAAACACTCTGTTCAATCCTCACTGGACCGTTGCCCCAAAACCACATTGATCGGAGTGTCAATTTCTAAAGAGATCATAATAATTGGAATTTAACTCAACTTCCTTTTCATATCAATGTAGATTTAAAATTCATGATCCACCGGGTTCACGTACCCAGCTATACAACTAACATAGATAAAGCTTTATGGGGACTAAGTACAAGTGGAAATTTCACTGTCAAATCAATGTACTATTACTTGCTTAAAACTTCGTTAAAACCACAACACACCAATCCACCTTTCTAGTGGATATGGCAACTCAAAGTTTAACCAAACTCAAAACCCTCATATGGCTTGTGACAACCCAAAGGGTCATCACCGTAATTCTCTCTTTTTCCATGCTTCTGAGGCCTTGAAAATCTCTTATTTAGTTACCTCGATTTACGTGTGCACTACGGCGCGAAGCCAGAATGTTTTTATGTGGAAATATATAAATTTTGTGTTAACAACTATGAATTTTTATAATAATATTGATATAGTTGACTTTGGTCAACATTTTGGATAAACGGACCCAGACCCGTGATGTGACGGTCCCAGAGGGTCTGTAGGAAAATATGGGACCCGGGCGTATTCCCGGAATCAAAATCCGAGGTCCCAGGCCCGAGTACGAAATTTTTGAAAGAAATTCTTTATCTGAAATAGATATGAGAAATCGAAATGAAAATTAGTTAGAAATTGATGAGCGTAAAATGGGGAATTTGAATGAGCGTTAAGTGCTTTCAGTGAAGTTTGGTTGAAAACGAACATCATTGACGTGTTTTGGACTAAAAATGGGGAATTTGACGTTCTTGAGAATTGAAAGCAGAATTTTGTATTTTGAGGCTTGATCCATAGATTTTGATGTTATTTTGACCATTTGATTGTATGAGTAAGTCTGTAGGATGTTATTGAGGTTGTGTGCATGTTTGGTTTAGATCTCCGAGGGCTCGGAAGAGTTTTGGATAGGTCGTAGGTTCATTTTGTTGCATGTTGGAACAACTGGTATGCCTGACCTACAGGCTTCGCATTTGCGAAGTCAACCTCGCAATTGGAGATCCCATCCTTGCATGCTCACTTCGCAAATGCAAAGAAGAAGCTCACAAATGTGATGTCCCTCCCTTCAACCCAGTCTTCGCATTTTTTCGCAAAAGCGAACCCCGACCATAGCCCCAGAGTTCGCAATTGCGGACTCCCCCTTCGCAAATCCGAGTCCCGCCCATTTCTGCCTTGTTCACAATTGCGAACATTTCCTCGCAAATGCGATATCCACCCTTCTTATGCATAGTTCGCAATTGCGAACGTGTTCTCGCAAATGCGAGATTTGCACCTGCATATTTTACACTTAGCCCATTTTTAAGTTAATTCTTCATATTTTCAAAACCCAAACTTCCATTGGCGATTTTCTCTCAACTCTTTCTTTCCCAAATTAATTGTAAGTAAACCTTTGCTCAATTTTTGTTCGATCTTTAACATCTTTTATCATGATTTCATCTTAAAGTCAAAGCTTTCATGGGTGAAAATGGGGATTTAGGTAGAATTTAGGTTTTTCACTTACTTGGATATTTGGACCTCAATTTGAGGTACGATTTTAAATAAAATCATAGATATGATCTCGTGGAGGAATGGGTAACCCGGTTTTGGTTCAAACATTGGGTTTTGACCACGTGGGACTGGGGGCATTTTGGGAAATTTTGGAAAAAACTTTTGGAAATTCATTCTTATGCATTCAAATTGATTTAACTAGTATTTATTTATTTATTTGAGTAATTTGTGACTAGATATCATCGTTTCAGAGTTCGATTCTAGAGGGAAGGCGGTGTTAGATTTTTGAATTGCTATTGTCGGATCGAGGTTAGTGTTTGATATAACTTAGTCTTGAGGGAATAGGATTAGGAAAATATTTTTTATGTGCTATGTGGAGTCAGTGTATAGGTATGGTGACGGTTACCTATGCGCCTGAGTGTAGCATGATCGTGAGTCATAGTTGCTTCTAAATTCGAAAGATGTGAAACAATTGTGTTAATTACTTGCTAAATAAAATTATGAAGTGACAGTTGAGAAGCAAATGAGATAAAGAAGGAAGTGTGATATTTTTCCCTTTTCGAGACTTATTTTTGATTTGTTTTTCCTAGCTGGGACTTATTGTTGATTTGTTCTCCCTTGCCGGGACTTGTTGTATATTCCCTTCCCCGATTGGTTATGACCGTTGATTGGGTGAGGAAGAGAGATTATGCACGAAGGGTCTTTCCGTGCCATGTTTTTGATAATTCTGCACGAGGGGTCTTTCCGTACCATGTTTTTGATAATTCTGCACGAAGGGTCTTTCCGTGCCATGTTTTGATAACTATGCACGAAGGATATTTCCGTGCCATATTTTTTATTATTGGAGCACAAAGGGTCTTTCTGTGCGTTGATGTGAGAGTTATGTGAGGAAAAGCACGCAAGGTGATGCAGTGCATTTATATTTGACAGTTCTGGTGAGAATTTAGAACAATAGCACGAAGATTGGTGCCGTGCAGTTGTTCATTTACTTCACCCTTTTATTGGTGTTAATTATTTAGTTTCCATCTCTTTTTCGTTGGTCTTATATCTAAGTTGTTACAACCCACAGCATGTCCCCTCCCCGTTATCTGTTTAAATTTTGCTATCTTTCTGTTATTGCATGTATATCTGTACATGTTAATTGTGGTAGGTCCGATCTAGCCTCGTCACTACCTCGCCGGGGTTAGGCCAGACATTTAACAGCACATGGAGTCAGTTGTGCTGATGCTACACTTCTGTGCCCTTTTTGTGCACAGATTTGGGAGTAGCTTACGGACCGCAACATCAGTAGATTGGGAGTGTGCCTTCAGTCGAGAGACTCCTAGGCAGTTTGCTGGCGTGCGCTGGCCCTGAGTCTCATCTATTTCATTTCCGTTGTTTTCAATGTATTGAAATAGACCTCTTATGTATTTTCTTTCAAACTCTTGTTTGTAGTATTTTATAGAAGTCCGTGAGTATTGTGACACTAAATCTTGGGTAGAGGATGATGTTAACTTTTTTTTTCTGCATTTCTTTCATTTAATATTAAATTAAGACTCCCGCTTGAATTTATTATTTTTGTTATTATCTTGTTGAAAATTAGTTGAAAAGGTATGTTTAAGTTAGCTTGCCTAGCTCCGGAAGTAGGCTCCATCACGACTCTCGATGGTGGGAAATTCGGGTCGTGACACGGCTCGCCATGCACAATCGATTACCCACCAGATTATACCTACACCATCTAGGAATTACATAAGATGACCTCTGTCAGGTATGCAACACAGAAAGGTAGAATGTTGGACATGTATTTCTACACTGTAAACACATGTAGTTTGAATTAGGACTAACTACACTCATTAATCAGATACATCCATCTGCCCCCTCCCCTCCATGTGGATTCCCAAAATCATGAACACTAAGTATGACACAATGCCTCATATCATTAAACAAAAAAAACCTTTTTATCTTATACCTTATGGGGTATTTGGATACACCGTAATCATAATAATTTTAGTCATGCACAAAAACGAATAACTCTTAAACAAATAATTAGCCATGCATTGCAATTTATATACTTCACTGCTAGATACAACCGACCCAAGCTAATACACCACGCTAAATGGCTTCCACCAAAATCTTACTCCTACAAATCAAACATGGATGGAGCAGTTATCACCTCAACCCATCATGCAGGCGTAGGAGGTTTCATACGTGACTGCCATGCGAATTGGGTCGTAGCTTTGCACGAAATCACAGCCATGCAGACATCATGCACACTGAACTGTCACTGTACTAGGGCTTTCAACTTGCCAAAGCATATGCTTTGACACCATTGGAAGTTAACATTGATGCCACAGAGGTAATCAATATTTTGCAGAACGACCATCCACTCTATACTAATATAATAGTTAATTGCAGGCACCTCCTGTACCAGCTGCTTAATCCTATAATATCACATATCTACAGAGAGCGGAACATGGTGGCAGATAGGCTAGCAAAAGCTGGTTGCAGTAAGGAGCCAACAAACATAACCACAATTTTTGAAATACCACCGCATTTTGTGAACCAATTTTTGCAACAAGACCAAGCACGGATGGACCACAACAACAACGAAGGAAGCACAAGGCGCGACCAACACCTACAATAGGATATTAAATAACAAGGACCTAGTAGAGATAGGATCCGGATTATGTATGATAAACTAGATAACAGCCTTAACAATGAGGGTTATACCCCATGTACTAATATAACTACCATAGACCTTACCTTAGATGCAGCAACATCACCCCCCTGTAGCTACTGTTTTGATTAATGCAAGTATCTTTCCAACCCAAAAAAATCCTACTACTCGTTGGACATCTTCTTCCATTATATAGTTCTAACATTCCAAAAAAGGGGTTAAAATCATAGTTGAACACATAAACAACTAGCACTGTCTTCTCTCTAGGAAGAAGGGTGAATATTGTTCTCGTCACTATTCATCGGACATATTTTCGAATTTTACCGGTGGATTTTCTCAAAATTGGTATCAAATGATCCCCTTCTCTTTGCGATCATTCCCCAATTGATTTTTCCCTCAAATATATATCCAATTTTCCTACATCTTAAATCTTATTTTCAAGATTTACTGTAGCAACCAGAATTTAAGCAAATTCCAGCGATATTCATTCTGATAGCAGCAACAAATTGTGCAGTTAAGATCAATGTTGGAATTTCCTTTCTGTTCCTACGTTTTTGACGTATTTTTATAAGCTTGGCAGCCATGGCTGCATTGATCTCTCCCCAGCCTTTGGCTGTGGGAGAGGCAATTCAAAATCATGCAAAATCTGATCCAACAAAAATTGCAAAGCAGTCATATGCTACAACAGTAATAGCAAATCAGTCTGCTCCATCAAAGTTAGAGTTATGTCCAGTTATTATCGATCATGGTGAACCTGTCATACAATTCACAATGGAAGAGGTTAATAAATTCATTAGGGAAGAAAGATTGCATCAGGCAGTTGTTCTAATATTCTCTTATTGCAGACCTTATCTAGCGGAAGTGCGAAGAGTATTTTCGTTGCAATTTGATGTTCAAGGTCATTGTAATGTTGAGCAGTTGGAGTATCGACACCTGTTAATCAGGTTTGATCTCTTCAATGATTACGTTCACTTCCTTTCAAAGTCGACTGAATTTCTTAAATCCAAAGGCGATGAATATTTCTTCAGAACATTCCCATGGACTTTTAGATTCAATCCGAAGGAGGAGACGTCGATGGCAGTCGTGTGGATTTCTCTTCCAGGTCTGCCACCAATTTTTTTTGATAAGAAGTCATTAATGTCTATAGCCTCAGCTATGGGAAAACCTCTTGCTGTGGACAAGGCGACGCAAGATAGAACGAGACCTAGCGCGGCAGGAGTTAAGGTTATAGTGGATCTTTTGGATAAACATCCTAAAAATGTCAAGCTGCAAATTCTAGATAGAAGCTCAGGTAAGTCTGTCGAGTTTCATCAAGAAATAGTGTAGGACAACTTTTCTAAGTATTGTCCCTACTGCAAGCATCAAGGCCACGATGAAAAGGCATGTAGAATTAAAAAAGAAAAAGTTGGAGCAGAGGTGGAGGCAGATTACAATTTGAACAGTGATATGCCTTGTATTGAGGAGGATCATACTGACAAATTACAAGGGGATGCAAGGGACTTACTAAACGCTAAAAAATCTGGAAAAGGAACTAAGGATTTACAAAAAAAATGGAGTGAAGGATGTGGTTGGTCCAAGTGAGCCAGCTGCTCAACATTGGATTGTAAAGATGCTATGAAAAAGAAGGCTGTTTTGAAGAATTCTCAACCTTCTGTAAAGGATAGAGATAATGCAGATCAACAGGTTATGGCTAGGAGTGGTGGGGTTGCTGCTGTATCAGAGGCTTTACAGGTAGCATATACAGTAGTACCTGTTTCCGATAGATATGCAAGAACAAATATGGAGACTGCAGGGGCAATTAAGAATGCTACAGATCCTTTTCCATCGAGTGCACATGCTGGATAGTTTGTTGATCTTGATGGACTGCATCACAGGTGCAAGGTGCAGACTACTGTGACTACAGACACAGGAATAGCAATTTTTTCTGGTGCAATTAACACAGCTGCTGAATATCTTTCAATGCAAAATCCTCTGGTCAGTGATCAGATTGGAAATGTTGTGGATGAGGTTGACAAATTACAAGGAGATGCAAGGGACTATCTAAATGGTAAAAGAGTTGGACAAGATGGTAAGGCTTACAAGAAAAAGATGGTAATTCAGGAGGTGAATTAACAAAAGTCCTGCAGCAGACTTTACAAATTGCAGGAGTGACTTTGCCAAATAATGCAGGCTTGAAAGAGGTTGTTGGTCGAATTGATTCAGATATACAACATGTTTCTGTAAAGAATGTTACAAAACAGATTGCGTTTTTCTAAGACTACACAATCTAATGTGACTGCTAGGGATGATGCAAATCAAAATGTAGTGCCTAGGACTGCTTTGGTTGCTGGGGTGAAGGATAGATCTATTGATGCAGCAGATCCAGTGGAGTCTATAGAAGAGGTGTTTGATAGATGTCTGTATGCAGCAAAAAGCCTTCGACCAGCAGCTGTTGGTACAGAATTGTAAGAATCAAAACAGTACATTAACTGATCAAAGAAATGGTACAGAGGATTCTGTTTCTTTCAATGTTAATAAAGATCCAACTGTTGTATCTGCTGAACCAGTGGAGGAGTCAACAATACCAATTCATTTTGATGCTTCAATAAAGGAAATGTCAAAGTTGTCTACTATGAAAGCTCAGCACAATACAAAAAGGCAGGAACATATGTTGATCGACCAGCAGTACTGTTTAAAGAACTCTATTCTGGTTGATCAAGCAACTGATGACAGGTCTACATTACCTGCTGCTTCAAAAATACATGGACAACAAGAAAGCATGATTAAAGCATCAACTGAAAATGATCTGCAAAAAATGATTAAAGCACCACCAAAAAATAACATTGTTAAAAGCAATGAAGAAAAGCTGATCGAGCAACAATAGATAGTGCAGAATCCCAACATTAAAAACACTACAATGCTTGGTCGAACAAATGAAGCTAATTTGGATGCCTCGGATAACTTCAGATCTTTTACAGATTACAATTTTCTGGCAGTTCAAACAGGGGAGAAGTCGACAATAACAAATATACTCGATGATTCAAAAAAAACAATCTGAACAACAACAGCAGAAAAAAAAGAATAAAGCATATGTTTTGATCAGTGAGCATACCAAAAAAATGTGGCTGCAAAGGGCAATAACAGAACCAACAGGACAGTAGAGAATGAATCACATGCTGCATTTGCTTCAGAACTGGATATTATACTGCCTCTGCAAGAAAATGAGATTGCGCAGACCACATATCGTCAAGATATATCTCATCAGCAAGATATGGTTCAAAAAGGCAGCGAGATCTCTTCGACAGATGCATCAACATCTATAAAATCCAAAAATAGAATGCATAACGCTGACAAGAATCCAGTTATTCATACAAACTCGAACTCTTTTGCTGCACTTTCAAACCTCAATATCGATGAGGGAATCTTTACTGGAGACAAATTGCAAATGGAAAAAGAAGTGCAATCTTTTCAGCAGGGGAGAGAAGACTATTGGATTCTATGGACAGTGTGGGATCTCGAGCCAGTGATGATCGAGGTTATGAAAGTTATGACGAATCGAGCACACCGAAGGAAGTAGGATCCTCTAGTAATTCACCCGCTTCTTGTCAATTCTGGGAAGAAACCAATAAGGATGACCAGTACAACAGATGTTTTATCCCATGATAAACAACTGTTAAATGCAATGCTAAATGCACATCCCTTTGAAATTATTGGTCGTGATCCTTATAGCGCTAAACGTGCAAATAGGAGAAGGAATGAGGTACAACAGCAAGTCAAGCAAAGTGATATTAAATCTCAAGATGTACCAAATCATCGGGCATCAGAAGAAGGTGTCTTAATTGAAGTGCTGCCACAATGCATTGAAACAGTCCAAATTAACGCCTCGAAGGAACTAAAGTCGCAAACAAAGGAAAAGAGCAGAAGTGGCAATGTTAGACGACCTCCTATGAGAAATGCCAAGCTTAAGCAGGTCGCTCCAACTATTTCAACAAAATCCAATCAATCTAGAAAGAAATCTTTAATTTTGAATAATTCATGAAGAATGGGACGTTGCTGATAAAGAATTTCTATTGAAGAAATTGCTAAGATCGAAAAATAGGGGACATCAGTGTAATGTATTTATCTTTTTTAACCTGTCATAGTGTTGCATTCCTCACAATAGGATTTAGTACGGTAAGTTTAGCCTGGTATGTGTTATATGGGTAACAATACCGATGCTAATGCCCTCTTATTTGTACTTTTTTATTTGTTGTATTTTCTTGTTTGCTATTAATAAAAACCCAATACTAGGCTCTTGCCGCTTAAAAAAAAAACTTCTTCCATCGTATGCTGACATACTTCTTTTTGGAACATATGTACTCATATGTATAAATTTGAATAACTTGATTTGCTTTTCCTTTTTCAATTTGAACAGTATTTCCAATTTAGTTTGAGAACTTATTGAGGAGCCAAATACTTCTATAAAGTAAACCTACACATTAGAATATACAGTTATAATTGGATTTAATCGGGAAAAAAATTAAAGTAGATGGTTGTCTAGACCATTCTCAATTTTAATAGGAAAGCAATACGTTCTCTATATAAGTTTTTTGTTTTGTATTGTTGGCCTATTGTTAGGGAGCAAACAGATCTTTATAATGCAAATTGTAGTTAAGAATTTTAGCTAAATAATAAATATTTGGGGCATATATGAGTTTCTCTAATGGATCGCCGTTTATTGGAGGTTGAATGTTTTTTTTAATTTCGGTTCATTATCCTTTTCATTGCAAATTAAATATATTTTTTCCTTTTTAACATAAAATTATCCTTTCTATTGGATATATATTTTTTTTTAATATTGGATACAATCTAATATTACCTAATACCAAAAAATTCCGTGAAGTTAATTTTTCGATATTTCTTAAGTAATTTTTTTTATAAATTTGAAGAGTCCAATATTTAGGGTTTAGAATAAATATTAAAAACACCTAATATATTTATTGCTCCTTAAACTTTGTTTCATTGATAGTGAATGTTGACAAAATAGAATGAGAGAAAGGATTTTGTTGTTTGGTACTGTGTTGGTGCTTAAATTATTACAAAACAGAGTTATTTAGAAAAATATTCAACATTGAGGTATGATCATAGTAAAATAAGACGATAGGCTTAAGGGGAAAAAGGGTGTTTGTGACTTTGTGATGTACAAAATCTGTGGCGTGCGAAATTAGAGCGATTGAGAGTGGCGTAGGGTCTGTCAAATTGTGATAATGAAAGAAAGTGGCAAAGTAAAAAACTAATAAGGAAGAAAAATTGATTAAAAATCATTAGATTTTTTCTTTTAATTAAGTAAATTTATCGTATTTGGAAACAATCTATTTGGAAGCAGTCTCTCTACCCCAACGTTAGGGTAAAGTCTGAGCATACTATTTTTCTCGGACCTCATTAAGTGGGATTATATTAGGTTATTATTGTTATAAGTAAATTTATCGTGTCAAATAATAAAATAAATTTTATACTTAGTGTAGATATTGTTTATCTTGAATACAAAATTATTATTGGTTGGTCTTCCAAAATAATTGGTTATCAAGCCCACTGATAATATTAGTTGTGGTCTTATGATGGAGCAACCAATGCATCTGAATGGGTCATACTAAAAAAAAATTATATACAAATAAGTCTTAGGTAAGTTATCATCACATTGTATAGTTGTTTGTGATGATCCGGTCAGTCGTCTTATGAATTACCGCTTTCTTTTTCCCATTTCTGCTTCTTTATGCTTCGTTATCCATGTTTTATATGATCGAGTTGGTTAGTTTGTATTCGGAGAAGATTTAGTAAGAGATGAGACACTTAGTTTCTTTTAAGAAGGTTTAACTTGAAAAAGTCAACTGCATGTTGATTTAGGTGTTAGACGGATCGGATGGGGAGTTTTGATGATTCAGTTAGTTTCGGGAGGTAATTTATGGCTTAGGAGCGTGTTACGACCCTAGTCCACCAACCGTGAAAACGTCATGACTGCACCCAGTCACCATGACTAGGTAAGCCTAACAATGCAAAAATAACAACATTTGCGGATTAATAAGTTAAAGCTAAATTAGCTCAAGGAAGGTATATAATTTGCCGCTTGGCACATACACTTCACCACTATTTATAAAACAGAATCGCAAAACCCGAAAACTTACGGGAAACACCGACTATAACAAAGTACATAATACAGCTCTGATATCCGAAAATGTCTACATCATCGAAAAACAGGATAGGTACTAGCTGAGCTACATGATAAAATAAGAGGGAGACTCTTCGGTCTGCGGACGCGGCATATATACCTCAAGTCTCCTTGAAACTCTCCTGAATCACTGGTATGTGCCTGAACGGAGATATCTGTATCTGCACATGAAAACATGCGCAGAAGAGACATGAGTACACTACAGCGGTACTCAGTAAGTCCCAAGCTTAACCTCGTTCGGGTAGTGAGGAGGAAGGTCAGCGCCCTACTGAGAATAAACATAGTAAATAATAAGGTAACACAAACAATGTAAATAAGGTCTACAACGAAAATCTAAACTAGATAAATACGGAAACAGTAATGGGAAACACAGGTAGCAATGCAAGGAAGGATATTCTCAACAAGGAATAGCAGTCGGGGTTTTCTTGGTATCCCGAGGATCACTGGGTATCCTCATCATATACACTGGGGATCTCTCGGTATCCCGAAAATCTCTTAGTTTCCTCAATTAAGCAAACCGGGGATCTCTTGGTATCCCAATATATATAAGTACATATGTCACGGATCTCTCGGTATCCCAATATATATTAGTACATGTTCCAGGGATCTCTTGGTATCCCACACCCTCAATCCAGAACAGTCAAGTGCAGGGGAATCTCCTGAAAAACCGTCCCGTAGTCCCAATATAAACACACAACAACAACAACAACTCATATTTTAAGAAAAATTACAAAATCTGAACAAGTAATGGTAATTTATAGCCTAACATGCTTCACAAAGTGCACATAATACAATTAATCGATTAAACAAGTAAATCAGCTAAACATGCTTCACTAAGCTAGCAAAAGTTAAAATAACAATCTAAAATAAACAAGTAAACATGAATCTCAGTTTATATATTTCCAGTAGAAAAGGTTTACAACAAATAGGTAAAGTACGCGCTCGTCACCTCTATGGGGCATTCGAACATGTCCTAAGAGGAAATGTCCCCCACACAAAGTGAGACAAGTCACTTACCTCGAACCGATACAAAATCAACTACGAAACAACGCCCTTGCCACGAGTATCCCACTCTGAATGGCCCAAATCTATTCAATTTAATTACATAATGTAAATAACATCGCAAGTAACTGATTTCATTATTAAGATTAAAGCTAAGGCGCGAAAATAGATAAAAAACCAAAATACCCCTCGGGACAACGTCTCAAAATCGAATAATGTTCACGTTTCCAGAACCCTCATACTCTTACAAGTCTAACTATTTAAAAATTTCCTAAATCGAAGGTAAATGACCGCCCAAAATTCAATAATTATGTCTAAAACGTTTCATCCAAATTTTCCCCAATTTTGATCTCAAATTTGAATTCAAATGGTGGATTTAACTAGATATTGATGGAACAAAACTAAATGAGGTTAAGGAAACATTACCCAGTGATCTCCTCTTCAAAATCCACCCAGAATCGCCTTCTCTCGAGATAAATTTTGATTTCTCCAACTTTTGAATTAAACCCGCAGATTCTACTATTTCAGAACAGACATTTCCGCAACAGCGGATAAGGGACCGCTTCTGCAGTCTCGCATATGCAGACCACAAGCTACTTCTGCGATTTCTCATTAAACTCAGCTTCCACTTCCGCGGACGAAAAAACCGCTTTTGCGGTTTCGCCTTTGTGGAGGTCGGACCGCTTCTGTGGTCCTTAAGGATGGTGCCAAACTCGCTTCTGCGATGGGCTAGGCCGCTCTTGTGGTTCCCAACCCGCAGAAGTGAAAATACCAGAAGAGCTACTGCAATTTTCTTCTAACTCCATAAATTTGCTCGTTCAGCATCCGAAACACACCCGAGGCCCCCGGGACCTCAACCAAAAGCACGAATACCACCTAATACCTTATACAAACCTACACCATTACCTAAAACATTTGAAACAACATCGAAAACCTGATTAAATCAAAGATTCATACCTAAGAACTTTAAGTTCATCCAAAATATGTGTTCGATCAAACATCTAACAACCACTCGTCGGATTGACCTAAAATTTTGCACGTCCCAAATGACATGACGGTGCTAAAGCAACTTTTGGAATCCCGTTCTGATCCAGGATCAAAAATTCACTATCGGACCGGAAACTTCAAAATTTTAACTTTCGGCATTTCAAGCCTATATGAGCTATGGGCTCCCAAAATACTCTCGGAACATACTCGTAACCTCAAAATACCCAACGGAGCTAAAGGAACAATCAGATTTCCATTCTGAGGCCGTCTTCATACTGTTCTGATTACGGACCACTTTCCAATACATAAGCTATCATTTAGGGACTAAGTGTCCCAAAACACTCTGAATCGTAACACTGAACGTCCCGACAAACCAAAATACTAGAAATGAACTTAGGGGAAGCAGTTAACGGGGGAACAAGCATAAATTCCAAAAATGACCTGCCGGGCCATTACAGAGCGTGATCATAATTGATTTTGGAGGTCTAGAGTAGAATTGGGCTTTGAATTGGCGAAGTTGATAATTTGGAAATTTTCGGTTGATAGGAGAGATTTTCATATAAGGGTTTCAATGGAATTTCGAGATTCGCAGTAGCTTTGTTGTGCCATTTGGGATGTATGTGCAACATTTCAGGTCATTCGGATGTGGTTTGGTTGAATTTATGACCAAAAGCGCATTTTGAAAGATTTTATAAACTTAGGCTTGAATTTGATGAACTTTGGGTAATTTGATGTTGTTTGAAGTATTTTTATGATTGGAACAAGTTTGAATGAAATATTGGGTCATGTTTGTGTTTTTCGTTGAATTCCGGGGGCCTCAGGATGATTTCAAATGGCTAACGTGAAGAATTGACACTTAAGAAATTTCAGAAAAATATGATGTTTCTAGTGTTTTCCCACCTGTGGCTTGGGGAATGCAGGTGCGGTTTTGCACATGAGAGGGAGGAGACCGCATATATGAGAGTTAGTTTGGCGGGCAGTTTCCGTAGAAGCGGTCACGTAGGCCGCATCTGCGAAGCCGCAGATGCGGAAGTGCTGTCGCAGTTGCGACTTCTGCATTTTTAAGTGAGTTCCACAGAGGCGACTTGTGACCGCAAAAGCGGTAGAGGGGTCGCAAATGCGTAAAGCCCCGAGCAAAATGTATATAAATCATTTCTTCACGATTTTTGAAGGGTTTAACCATTTTAACTTCGGATTGAGAGCTTTTGGGCGATTTTGAAAAGAGATTTCAAGAGAACTTCGTTAAATTAAGAATTTTTTTTTCGAAAACACAATTCTATAGTAATATTTCATCGATTGAGATTGAAATTTAAGGAATTAAAGAACTAAAATGCAGGTTAAGGGTTTGAGTTTAAGAGGGCTTAAATTAAGGATTTGAGGGGTCAACTGAACTCCGATTCTTATGTTGTTGATGTGTATGAACTCGTGGGAGGATAAGGAACCCATTGATGTAAAAATTTCTGAGCTTTGAGGAGTGGGATCAGGGCTTGGGTTCTGTTAATTTTGGGATTTTTGATGTTTTTCGATTGTTATCACTTGGGCTTTGTTCCCTTAGCGTATTGTGATGTATTCATTATGATTTTGGATAGATTCGACGAGCGTGGAGGCTTATTCTAGGGGCAAGGGCATCACGATCTAGAGTTTTAGCTAGTTCGAGGTGAGTAATGATTGCAAATATGTTCTTAGGGTTTGAGACCCTGGATTGCACATCGTAGTGCTATATTAAGGCGAGACACGTGTTTGATGATGAGTGTGGGGTCGTTTACTATTGGGGATTGTAACTTGTTCCGTACCGATTAATAATTCTGCCACGTATTTTATTGAAACTTAATTGTTATCATCATGATTTGAGCTGATTGTCATAATTGGGCTTCGTGCCAACTATTTGAATCCTACAGGAATTTTATCACTATTTTGACATATTAATTAAACTCAGTCATGATGTTTTCCACTATTTTTAAAACCCAGTCACTTTTACTTAGTTTTGAGACATAAATGATATTTTAAATGTTATTTTTGGCTGAGAACTACTGTTTTACTAATGTCCGAGGGGCTTATGTGATCTTTGGACTGAGTACGGTCGAGGGCCAGATGGTGAGGATACACTGATACTAATATGAGGCCGAGGGCCTAAGATACATATATACGCCACAAGGTGGCTTGAGTGATATGAGGCCGAGGGCCTAGATTTGATGCCATGAGATGGCTTGATATTGCGCTTGGGCTGTAAGTGACCCCTCCGGAGTCTGCACACCCCTAGTGAGCGCGGGTGCCCATTGTGATCTTAGAGTGTTGGTGATGATAGGGTGTTCAGGATGCAGTGCTGCATTTGTGTGCCCAATATGGATGGGCTTCGGGAATTGAGTCTGGAGAAGGCCCGTAGCACAAAATATTTCATTTATTCGGTTGCCGCGAAGATATATTAAGATTTGAGGCAACACAATTGGTGTAGAATAATGAAGATAAATATTGTGGGATTTGTAGCTCGGTATCTCAATTGTCAGCAGGTGAAATATGAGTATCACAAACCTGGTGGTTTGCTTTAGCAGATGGATATTCCTGAGTGGAATTTGGAGAGGATCATCATAGACTTTGTTGTTTGACTTCCATGGACTTTGAAGAAGTTCGATGCTATTTGGGTGATTGTGGATCAAGTGACCAAGTCCATACACTTCATTCACGTGTGTACTACCTATTCTTTAGAGCGGTTGGCAAGGATATATATCCGAAAGATTGTTCACTTGCATGGTGTTCCGGTTTCCATCATTTCAGATTGAGGTACTCAGTTTACCTCATAATTTTGGAGGGACGTGCAGAGATAGTTGGGTACGCAGGTTGAGTTGAGCACATCTTTTCATCCTAAGACATACGGGTAGTCCGATCGCACTATTCAGATATTAAATGACATGTTGCATGCTTGTGTCATTTATTTCGGAGGATCATGGGATGAGTTTCTACCACTTGCAGAGATTGCTTACAACAACAGCTACCAGTCGAGTTTTCAGATGGCTCCATATGAGGCCTTGTGTGGGAGATGGTGTAGATCTCCAGTTAGTTGGTTCGAGCCTGGTGACGCTAGGCTATTGAGAATTAATTTTGTACAGGATGCTTTACAGAAGATGAAGGTGATTTAGGAGAGGCTTCGTACAGCGCAGTCGAGGCAAAAAAGTTATGTTGAAATAATGGTTCGAGATGTGTGCTACATAATTGGCGAGGAGGTTCTAGTTAAGGTTTAACCCATGAAGGGTGTTATGAGATTTGGGAAGAATGGGAAATTGAGTCCTCGGTTCATTAGGCCTTTTGAGGTGCTTGGGATGATTAGGTATGTGGCATATGAGCTTAATTTGCCACCCAGATCATCGAGAGTGCATCCAGAATTTCATGTTTCTATGCTCCGGAAGTATATTGGGATCAATCCCATGTTCTGGATTTCAGCACAGTTAAGTTGGATGATGATTTGACCTATGATGTGGAGCTAGTAGTTATTTTAGGTCGTCAGGTTTGGATGTTGAGGCCAAAAGATATAGCCTCGGTGAAGGTGTAGTGGAGAGGTCAGCCCGTAGAGGACGCTACCTGGGAGACTAAGCGGGAGATACAGAGCAGATATCCTCACCAATTTGAGGCTTCAGGTATGTTTCTTGACTCGTTATAGGACGAATTAAGTTAGGGAGGATGTGACAACCTGGAAAGTCGTCCCATGAGTTACTGCTCCGTTTTCTCTATTTCAGCTTCTTTATGCATCGTTATTCGTATTTTATGATATTGGGTTGGTCGGATCGAAACCCGAATGATTTTGGTAATGTTTGAGTCACTTAGTCTCTATTGAGGAAGTGTAAGTTGGAAAAGTCAATATCTTAGACATGAGTTCGATGGTTCGATTATCTTTGGGAGGTGATTTATGACTTAGGAATGTGATTGGAATGGCTTTTGGAGGTTCGGAGTAGAATTAGGCTTGAATTGGCAAAGTGGATATTTTGGCGATTTTCGGTCGATAGGCCAGATTTTGATATAGGGGTCAGAATGGAATCCGAGAGTTGCAGTAGATTTGTTGTTTCATTTGGGGTGCACGTGCAAAATTCGGGTCATTTGAACAACGTTTGGTTAGGGTTTTTGATCAAAATTGTAATTCGGAAGATTTTAGAAAGCTTAGTCTTGAATCCGATGTGTTTTGGGTGATTTGATGTTTTTTGAGGTGTTTTGATGTTGGAAAAGGTATTAATAAGGTACTGGGTTATTGTGCTTTAGGTTGAGGTCCCAGGGACCTCGTGATAATTTCAGGTGGTTAATGGAGAAGTTGAGATGTAATTGTAGCTGCTGAAGTTTTGCTGCTTCTGGTGTTTTCTTACCTTCAGTTTGGGGACCACAGGTGCGGTACCACACGTGCGAAAGGAGAGCCGAAGAAGTGGATTCGAGAGGAAAGTCTTGAACAGTCGATGTAGTAGTTAGACCGCACACACGTAATTGCAGGTGCAGAGGGTGGACCGCCAATATGGAATTGGCCTTGAGGTGATTTCCATAGAAGTGGTGGATAGACCACATATGGGGTATCGCAGAAGGGACAAAAGGTGCCGCAGATGCGGAACAACTTGGCAGATGAATTAAAAGAGTCCTTTGCTATTTTTTGGGTTATTTCACCATTTTTGACTTCGGCTTGGGAGCTATTAGACAATTTGGAAGAAAGATTTCAAGGGAACCTAGTTAAGGTGGGAACTTTTGACCTAAAACACATTTCTATGGTAGTATTTTATGTATTAAAGATATAATTAAAGGAATTAAATGGCTGAAAATAGAGGAGAGCTTGAATTTAAGTGACCTTTAAAGGGGGATTTGAGGGGTCATTTGGACTCCAATTTTTGTGTTCTTAATATGTATGAACTTGTGAGGATATGAAGAATCTATTCGTGTAAAAATTTCAGAATTTTGAGACGTGGTCTCGGGTTGAGCTTTGTAATTTCGGAATTTGTGCCCTTTATTGATTGTTCTAGCTTAGGCTTTGTTCCTTAGCATATTTTGACGTCCGCGTTCTAATTTTGGATAGATTCGACACGCGCGGAGGCCAATTTGAGGGGCAAAGACATCATGAGCTAGATATTTAGCCAGTTCAAGGTGAGTAATGATTGTAAATGATGCTCTGAGGATTTGAAGCCCCGGATTTGCACATCGTAGTGCTATGTTGAGATGAGACACACTTTTGATGCCGAACGTGGGGTCATGCACTATTTGGGATTGTAACTTGATCCGTCCCGATTGATAATTTATCGTGTATTTGACTGAAACTTATTTGCTATCATCATGATTTGTACTCAAATTCCTCTTACACACCTGTTAAATATGGGAATAGTATTACACACTAAATTTTTTAAAAGTGTGTCAATGACACATCTCTTTTGCCATGTATCACCCACGTGTATTACACATAAAAAGGCATATCAAAACTGCAAAATTCATCTGAAATTATTTTTTTTGTTTTCCCTTTTTAACTATTTTCTTTCCAAATTACAGAAAAAAATAACTCATGTCTTCTTCCTCAATGTTTCTCCCCCCCCTCTCCTTGTCTGCTTCACCAACCCCCATCCTAGTTTGGTCTACTCCCATCATATTTCGTCTTTCTAATCAACCCACATGAATAAGAATAATAAGAAAAAGAAGAAGAAAATAGGGACTATTTGGTCTTGTAAAAATTACCATTATTGACCTTTAGAAAAAAATAGGAAAATTAATTGGGTCTTGTTGATTTTGATTGTCATGACCTAAAAAATTAATTTGAATTCATAATTATTGTTAAATAAAAATTTACTTAGGTGATTAATTTTGATAAAATCCAAAAAACATCATTAACAAGTTTGAGGTTTTGGGGTTGAGCTAGAATTTGAAATTTATATAAGTATTTACGATGGATGTTGTTAAAACTTGTTAAGAATCGGGCAAAGAGTTAAATCTATAGTTAGGGAAGAAGGTGCTTGTAGTGAAAGAGTTGGTGGTACTATAGTGGTTGTGGAAAAGATGAGATTGGGTTTTTTCTTTTATGGATTCTTTCTAAGGGAAGATGAGGATGGGGGGGAGGGTTTTTTTTAGTTCTTTTTTTTCTATTTATGACACATGTTAGATGTTGATTGACACATGTAATAACAATCTTTAAGCAAATATGGTCAAACACCGAAGTGGTGCGGAATTGACATACCTTTAAATGTTTTGGTGTGTGATATGATTCATGTCTTTATTAGGTGTACGCCACAAGATATGTACGCCACAAGATGACTAGATTGATATGAGCCTGAGGGCCTAGTTTGATGCCACGAGATGGCTTGTTATTGCGCTTGGGCAGTAAGGGGCCCCTCCAGGAGTTGCACACCCCCAGTGAGCGCATGTACCCATTGTGATATGAGATTGAGCCCGAGGGGTTGGTACTGATATGAGATGTTGCCCGAGGGGCAGATTCGTCGATAGTGTACCCGAGGGGAGATCTTATATTTGTTAACTTGATCTTAGTTATCTGTCTGTTACCAGTGTACTGGTTGAAAGATGATTTTTCTTGATTTTACTGGATTTATTGGTTTTAAATTATTTTCACTCCTTCATTATAAAAGTTCTTGTGTTTTACATATTTTCTTACTTTAAGTTATTATTTATATTTGTTACTCACTGAGTTGGAGTACTCACTTTACTCCCTACACCCCATATGCAGATTCAGGCGTGGCTAGTACCGCTCCCGAGTGCTGATCCCTCCAGTTTAAGTCGAGCTTTCAGAGACTACGAGGTAGTTGTTGACGTCCGCATCCCCGTCTCTCTATTGTTTTATCATTTCTATTTCCCTTCAAACATTTGCACTATTTTACTGATTTAGCAGACTTTTATTATGGCCTACAGATGCTCAAGATTTATGATACCCTTGGTAGGGTTGTGTCGGGTTGTATTTTTTGCATTTTTATCAATATTATCCATTGTATAGTACTATTAAATCATGCTTAGACTACTTTTACATTGTTATCTATTTTAAAAAGTTAATTCGATTTAGTCGGCTGGCCTTGTCTTTAGGAGAGGCGTCATCATGACCAGGTTCGATGTTAGGGTTGTGACAGGAGGGTCATGGGATCCGTTTCTACCCCTTGCAGAGTTTGCTTATAGCAAAAGCTACCAGTCGAGTATTCAGATGGCTCTGTATGAGGCTTTGTATGTGATAATAGGCAAAATCTAAGTGATTTAGCCATTGTTTATGCCTCTGGTTGATTATATTTCGATCATATATTATGATTAATTGATGAAAGTGTTGGAAATAACGCTTTACGCTAGAGGGGGGGGGTGAATAGCGTTTTAAAATTATTAAGCGTTTTAGTGCGGAATTTAAAAACTTTGCAGAAATTAAGACAAGTGCAGTAAAATAAACTTACACAAAGATGTATCCTGGTTGGCCACAAACGTGGTTAGTCCAGTCCCCGAGAGACTCTCTCGAGATTTCCACTAAACTTGTCAAGCTTACGGGTGCTTAACAAACCGTTACAGCTGAGGACACAAGCCTCACCTAGGTGCTCGGGGATCGCAATCCCAAAGACTTCAATTGCTCGGGGATACCAATCCCAAAGACTTCAATTGCTCGGGGATAACAATCCCAAAGACTTCAATTGCTCGGGGATAACAATCCCAAAGACTTCAATTGCTCGGGGATAACAATCCCAAAGACTTCAACCGAGGAAACACAAGTTCCTCAACAAACGAGAATCGCAATTCTCTTACAAACACAAAGACACACTCACTTTACAAAGTACTCCTCAATGAGTAGATATGAGTAGAAATAGTACGCTCAAGATCACAACAACTTAGCTCAATAGAATGGCTCTTCAAAAAGCTTTATAGATGAATGAAAATGATGATCAATGTAAGAAAGCTTTTAGCAATGAAAATACTTAAATTGTATGTGTTGTTGTTGTGAAAACACTGAGTTAAACCTGTATTTATAGGTGAAAAACTCAGTCTTACCGTTGTCTAATTGCCAATTAAGGATTGCTGAAATTACTCAGTGACAATCGATTGTCAGGACTAAACAATCGATTGTTTGCCTATCAGATCAAAAAATCAATCCCAGATTTTACGTTAGCAATCGATTACTTCAAATCAATAATCGATTAATTATAACGTTAAAAAATCCTTTCCAATTTTTGGCATGAAACATCGATTATCAGGAAATCAATAATCGATTATTTTAACAACGTTCAGAAAATCTTTTCCAGATTTTACGCTAAAACATCGATTGTTAAATATCACAATCGATTACCTGAAGGTAATTTGAAAAAAGTATGACAACGGTCAGCTTCAACAATCGATTATCAAATAGAACAATCGATTATTAATTAATTTCAAAACTTACTGTCTCATATATAATCGATTATCAAAAGCCACAATCGATTATTAATTAATTTCAAAACTTACTGTCTCATATATAATCGATTATCAAAAGCCACAATCGATTATTAATTAATTTCAAAACTTACTGTCTCATATATAATCGATTATCAAAAGCCACAATCGATTATCATTTTACTTAAAATCACTGGGAGACATTTTTCTCATTCCAATCGATTACCATTAGTTCATAATCGATTTTTATGAGTTTTGAAAACTTTGCCTCAGTTAACAATCGATTATCGAAAGTACACAATCGATTGTTATGCAGTTTGCAAAAACCTGATGTTAACTGGCTTACTCACAATCGATTATCATTAATTCATAATCGATTGTCATGCAGTCTTGGCTTAGAGATACTCGATTATCATAAGTACATAATCGATTATCTTAGCCCAGATTTTTGAGGCATGTTTGGAAAATATTTTAACAAATGTAAATATGCATAGTTTAAAATCATTTGACACTTACTTTAAATATGCATGATTTTGGAAAAAATAATTTTAGTAGAGAAGCCATGTTATGAGCCAAGATTGAGGAATCAAGATCACAATTAATATTGACTCAATTATAACATTTCCAAGCATTGTCTTGAGCTTCTTGTAATGCATCCATTATGTGCTTGTCCTTGAGCACTGCTATATATCGCTTATTGCTTTGTTTGACATTCATCAAAACCTACAAAAGAACACACGTTTAGTATATTGCATTTGAAACGTGTTTCCAACAATTTCCCCCTTTTTGATAATGGCAAACATAGGCGGGATATATGCAATAATTATTTTGATAAACCAAGACAAGTGTCATGTTCCCCCTCAATTCATGTTCCCCCTCACTTTAAGCATGAATGAAGTTGAGAGCATATAGCATAATATAGCATACTTCTTGATATCCCGTTTCTTCCCCCTTTTGCCATTAGCAAAAAAAATGTACACAAGGGAAGAATAACAAATATGAAATAAACACAAGTTTATTTATTGGAAAAAAATAACGGAAGTAATCGATTATTGATACAGTAATCGATTGTTTGACGGCGATTTTCCTGTAGAATACTTGAGTATCTTGCGTCATGCTTTTTATGATCCCCTTTTCTTTAGGGTGATACCTGCAACAAAATGTTAGACGCCTCCGACGCTCAAGTTAGAAATTATGTAAGAAATAAAATGCAATGCATGACTTAGATCAACGTGGAGTCAAGGATCCCGAGTTCACTACGAATTCGGAAGAAGGACTCTTTATCTAAGGGCTTTGTAAATATGTCTGCCAATTGGCTTTTTGTTTCAACAAATTCAATTTCGACATCGCCTTTTAGAACGTGATCTCTAATAAAATGATGTCTAATTTCAATGTGTTTTGTTCGCGAGTGAAGAATGGGGTTCTTCGTCAAGCATATGGCACTAGTGTTGTCACATCTAAGAGGAATGTGATCAAGACGTAGGCCATAGTCCAAGAGTTGTTGTTTCATCCATAGGATTTGAGCGCAACAACTCCCCGCGGCTACATATTCAGCCTCGGTTGTGGACAACGCAACACTAACTTGCTTCTTACTAAACCAAGAAACTAAAGCGCTACCGAGCAAGTGGCAAGTGCCGCTAGTGCTCTTGCGGTCCAATTTGCATCCAGCAAAATCGGAGTCGGAATAGCCAATAAGTTGGCATGAAGAACCTTTGGGGTACCATAGACCCACATTGGTAGTACCGACAAGATACCTTAGAATCCGCTTTACCGCAGTAAGGTGAGACTCTTTTGGACATGATTGATAACGGGCACAGACGCACACGCTAAACATGATGTCCGGACGACTAGCAGTAAGATAAAGAAGAGAGCCAATCATACCTCGGTACTTTTTGATGTCGACTTCCTTACCTTTTTCATCTTTGTCGAGATGATCGGATGTGCTTATGGGAGTTGCTATTTCCTTTGCATTGTTCATGTCAAAACGTTTAAGCAGATCTTTGCAATACTTGCTTTGACAAATGAATGTACCTTCCTTCATTTGTTTTACTTGTAATCCCAAAAAGAATTGTAACTCACCCATCATGGACATCTCAAATTCGCTAGTCATTAAGTTTGAAAATTCCTTGCATAGAGCATTGTTAGTAGCACCAAAAATGATATCATCTACATATATTTGAACTAGCAAGATATCATTGTTTTCATGCTTGACAAATAAAGTTGTGTCAACTTTTCCATGAATAAAATTATTTTCTAAAAGAAATTTACTCAACCTTTCATACCAAGCTCGAGGAGCTTGTTTTAAACCATAAAGGGCCTTTTTGAGTTTGAAAACATGATTGGGAAAATTAAAGTCTTCAAAACCGGGGGGTTGTTTTACAAAAACTTCTTCTTGGATAAAACCATTTAAAAAGGCGCTTTTCACATCCATTTGATATACAAAGAAATTCATAGAAGATGCAAAAGCAAGCAACAGACGGATGGCCTCTAATCTAGCTACCGGAGCATATGTCTCATCATAATCAATCCCTTCTTCTTGATTATAGCCTTGAGCCACAAGCCTAGCTTTGTTTCTAGTGATTATGCCATTTTCATCTAATTTATTTCGAAAAACCCATTTCGTACCAATTATGGTATGACCTTCGGGTCTTGGCACCAAATCCCAAACGTTGTTACGTTTGAATTGGTTAAGCTCCTCTTGCATTGCCAAGGTCCAAAATTCATCCCCAATTGCTTCAGAGATGGTTTTGGGTTCAATTTGAGAAACAAAAGCAGTAAGATCTAAGGTATTTCTAAGAGAGCTCCGGGTACTTACCTTCCCTCCAACGTCGCCTATTACCTGATCGAGAGGATGATCTTTGACTGTCCTCCATTCTATTTGCTCTTTTGGTTCATTTTCTGGTTGAGGAGCTTTTTCAATTTGTGGTTCCACCGTTTTGTCAGTTTCTTTCCTTGGTGGTTCTTCTTGAATTTTGTCCTTTAGGCTTTCCAGAATACCTGAAAGATCAAGACCACAATCCTTTCTCGCCAAGCGAGTATTATCTTCGGAAAAAACAATATGAGGAGATTCCTCTACAACTTGGGTTCTTTTATTAAAAACCCTATAAGCTTTACTACGAGAAGAATAGCCAATGAAGATACCTTCATCCGACTTTGCATCAAATTTTCCTAATTGGTCCTTTCCATTGTTATGCACAAAACATTTACAACCAAAAACGCGTAGATGTGAAATGTTAGGTTTTCTACCTTTGTAGAGTTCATATGGGGTTTTTAAGAGTATCGGCCGAATTGCTACTCTATTCAAAACATAGCATGCGGTACTCACGGCGTCTGCCCAAAAGTGTTTGGGAATCTTAGCTTCGTCGAGCATGGTTCTAGCCATCTCTTCGAGGCTCCTATTTTTCCTTTCCACCACCCCGTTTTGTTGTGGTGTACGTGGAGCGGAAAAGGTATGCTCGATTCCGAGTTCATCACAAAAGTCCGCAAAGAGATTGTGATCAAACTCTCCCCCATGATCACTTCTAATGGAAGTGACAGTTGATTCCTTTTCATTTTGAACTCTTTTAAGAAAAAGCTTGAAGCTAATAAATGCATCACTTTTATGCGCAAGAAATAGTGTCCATGTAAATCTAGAGAAGTCATCAACAATTACAAAAGCATATCTATTTCTTCCTAGACTTTCGATACGGGATGGTCCGAATAAATCCATATGCAATAGTTGTAAAGGTCTAGATGTTGAAACAACATTTTTGGTTTTAAAAGATGCTCTTGTTTGCTTCCCCTTTTGACATGAATCACAAATAGTATCACTTTCAAATTTTAAGAAGGGAAGACCAATCACTAGATTTTGAGAAATCAATTTATTTAAAAGATGCATGTTCATATGAGCTACTCTACGATGCCACAACCACACATTTTCATCTTTGCTCAACAAACAATCAACATACTCGGATGAGGAGTTTTCAAGATCAACCATGTAAATATTGTCAATTCTAAAACCACGTAGAATAATCTTGAAGTCACTGCGTCTAAACACTAAACACTCATCCGAATCAAACAAAGCAAGATTTCCCTTGTCACATAATTGACTTATGCTCAAGAGATTATGCTTTAAACCTTTGACAAGTAATATATGCTTTATAGAGGATTTTTCATTCTTACCGACCGATCCGATGCCAATAATTTGTCCTTTATTGTTGTCACCGAATACAACGCTTCCTCCTTCTTTGTGCTCTAGTTGAAGGAATTTGGATTCGTCTCCTGTCATGTGTCTGGAGCATCCACCGTCAAGGTACCATAGTACACTTGATCCCTTCAAGCACACCTACAAGGCAAATTAATATTCTTTAGGTACCCATACCATTTTGGGTCCTTGGGGGTTAGGCAAGTAATGATAATAATATGAAGAATCTCTATGCTTTGTAAAACACATAGGTGCAATATGACCTATACGATTGCAGTAATGACATACTACGTTTGGGTTGTGTTGATGCCTAGGTTGAGCCAACAAGGTTCTAGGCGAATGAAAATGATTAACACAAGACATATTGTTCCCATTTCTAGTATAATATCTAGATGGTCTAAGGTTATTAGTGCTAGACTTGTTGAAGGACCTAGTGTCATGTCTAGGTGGTCTAAGCTCGTTCCTAGAGTAATTTCTTGGTTGCCGAAAATTACTATTTGTAGGCTTGTTTGCAAGAATCCTAGATTCGGATCTAGGTTGTCTAAAGATATTAGTTCTACCCTTATCTTCATACATTCTAGCATAATGTCTAGGTGGTCTAAAAGAATTTGTTCTAGGCTTGTTTACAATCTTAGAGTTATTTCTAGGTGGAGTAGTGGAGTTTTTGTTTTTATGCCGTTGATTTCTCTTAGGCGATTCTTTTTCACTAACTTTAAGAACTTTTTTACTACGAGTTTCTAAAGTTTTCCTAAGTTCTGTGTTTTCTAGTTTTAAGGACTCACAAGTAGTACAGGTAAGGCAATTTTCAACACAAGAGGCTTCATGCATGGTCTTGATGACTTGTCTAAGTTCTATACTATCATTTAACAAAAATTGATTTTCATTTGCAAGATTCTCGTTATCACGAGACAGATTTTCAACACCTTTTTGAGCTAAAGAAAGACGTTCTTCAAAGTCCTTGTCTTTTAAAAGGAGTTGTTTTTGAAAATCCTCTTCTTGTAGAGAAAGAGTTCTTTGTAAATCTTTAATAGTCTTAGAAGCATTTACCAGCTCATCATGCAGTTTGTTATAAGCAATTTGTATATCGTTAGATGTACTTACCTCGTCTTTTTCGTCTGCCATGAGGCACCGACCAGTTGATTCATCGTTTGTGCTGACCGCTTTTTGAGGCGTGTTTTCGTGCAATTCCTCAAGTTTGTCCCACATTTCCTTAGCAGTTTTATAGTGGGAGATTTTTCGCCAAAGTTCCTGATTCAAGGCGTTATGTAATATATTCATAGCTTTAGTGTTGTATTTACTTACCTTATCTTTCCCGACTTTTGTCGTCAGTTGATCACTGTGTTTAATAGCTTGCCATAGATACAAATCGTTTGCCATTGTAAAAATTTGCATCCGATATTTCCAGACTGAGTAGTCATTTTCGTCTAATATTGGAGGCGACATGCTGCATTCTCCTTCACCTATTCCTGCAAAGAAATTTAGAGTAGAAGCCATCGATGGTTCTCTCAAACGGTTAAGTTTTTCAGAGAGTATGGCTCTGATACCAATTGTTGGAAATAACGCTTTACGCTAGAGGGGGGGGGGGGTGAATAGCGTTTTAAAATTATTAAGCGTTTTAGTGCGGAATTTAAAAACTTTGCAGAAATTAAGACAAGTGCAGTAAAATAAACTTACACAAAGATGTATCCTGGTTGGCCACAAACGTGGTTAGTCCAGTCCCCGAGAGACTCTCTCGAGATTTCCACTAAACTTGTCAAGCTTACGGGTGCTTAACAAACCGTTACAGCTGAGGACACAAGCCTCACCTAGGTGCTCGGGGATCGCAATCCCAAAGACTTCAATTGCTCGGGGATACCAATCCCAAAGACTTCAATTGCTCGGGGATAACAATCCCAAAGACTTCAATTGCTCGGGGATAACAATCCCAAAGACTTCAATTGCTCGGGGATAACAATCCCAAAGACTTCAACCGAGGAAACACAAGTTCCTCAACAAACGAGAATCGCAATTCTCTTACAAACACAAAGACACACTCACTTTACAAAGTACTCCTCAATGAGTAGATATGAGTAGAAATAGTACGCTCAAGATCACAACAACTTAGCTCAATAGAATGGCTCTTCAAAAAGCTTTATAGATGAATGAAAATGATGATCAATGTAAGAAAGCTTTTAGCAATGAAAATACTTAAATTGTATGTGTTGTTGTTGTGAAAACACTGAGTTAAACCTGTATTTATAGGTGAAAAACTCAGTCTTACCGTTGTCTAATTGCCAATTAAGGATTGCTGAAATTACTCAGTGACAATCGATTGTCAGGACTAAACAATCGATTGTTTGCCTATCAGATCAAAAAATCAATCCCAGATTTTACGTTAGCAATCGATTACTTCAAATCAATAATCGATTAATTATAACGTTAAAAAATCCTTTCCAATTTTTGGCATGAAACATCGATTATCAGGAAATCAATAATCGATTATTTTAACAACGTTCAGAAAATCTTTTCCAGATTTTACGCTAAAACATCGATTGTTAAATATCACAATCGATTACCTGAAGGTAATTTGAAAAAAGTATGACAACGGTCAGCTTCAACAATCGATTATCAAATAGAACAATCGATTATTAATTAATTTCAAAACTTACTGTCTCATATATAATCGATTATCAAAAGCCACAATCGATTATTAATTAATTTCAAAACTTACTGTCTCATATATAATCGATTATCAAAAGCCACAATCGATTATTAATTAATTTCAAAACTTACTGTCTCATATATAATCGATTATCAAAAGCCACAATCGATTATCATTTTACTTAAAATCACTGGGAGACATTTTTCTCATTCCAATCGATTACCATTAGTTCATAATCGATTTTTATGAGTTTTGAAAACTTTGCCTCAGTTAACAATCGATTATCGAAAGTACACAATCGATTGTTATGCAGTTTGCAAAAACCTGATGTTAACTGGCTTACTCACAATCGATTATCATTAATTCATAATCGATTGTCATGCAGTCTTGGCTTAGAGATACTCGATTATCATAAGTACATAATCGATTATCTTAGCCCAGATTTTTGAGGCATGTTTGGAAAACATTTTAACAAATGTAAATATGCATAGTTTAAAATCATTTGACACTTACTTTAAATATGCATGATTTTGGAAAAAATAATTTTAGTAGAGAAGCCATGTTATGAGCCAAGATTGAGGAATCAAGATCACAATTAATATTGACTCAATTATAACATTTCCAAGCATTGTCTTGAGCTTCTTGTAATGCATCCATTATGTGCTTGTCCTTGAGCACTGCTATATATCGCTTATTGCTTTGTTTGACATTCATCAAAACCTACAAAAGAACACACGTTTAGTATATTGCATTTGAAACGTGTTTCCAACAGAAAGATGGAGTGAATCGCACTTATTGCAGGTTAAGGAGCCTATTTTGTGCAAGAAAATGTTGATTGGAGTCATTCAGGAGCAATTAAAGCCCCTCGGGACTAAATGGGATCGAAGAGAACTCAAGAAAATGAAGAAGTTGAATACCTGGTAATGCGCGCCCGCACACAATTTGCGCGTCCATTACAAAGAGCAGGGCACATGCGCGGGGCCCAATGCGCGCCCACGCATGTTGGAAAAAATGTGAGGCAAGTTCAGGGGCAAATATTGAAATCTGGGGAAAAAGTCCACTTAACCTATATAAAGTCAAGCTCGCCCAAGGTGAAATTGAAGGTTTTGCAAGGATAGAGAGGCAAGAGGCAAGGAGAATCTTGGATCATCAAAGTCTTCTTTTCTTCTCTTTGTTTTTGCCAATTATAATGATATTAAATCTGATTATGTTGAACAATAATATGAGTGGCTAGAACTCATTGTTCTAGGGTCATGCGTAAAACATGATGTTATTTTTTGAAGTTTGATTCGACGAAGTCGGTTTATCATATTTGGTTATTTATTTAATTCTGATTTTAATTATTTTGCTGAGTAGCTAACAGTGAAGTACTATCTACGAATCTTTAGTTGAACTCGAATGTGGGAACTTTAGATTGCATATAGAGTTAAATAGAGCAAGTTCTTGAACCTGGGCATCGGGGAATGGATTCTCGATTGGGATAGACATATACCCAATTGCCTTGCTTGGTTTAAATACAAGAGTTTTACATGCATTCTTGTTAATTTTGATTCCATAGACATATAGGCATTGAGTTGACTTGAATAGGCGAGTAAGGACTCGACATATTCTTATGAGTAATATTAACCCTGTCAATCAATAACCCACATAACTGAATTAGTCGTTTGAAGCTAAAGGCACAACTCGATTGTTACCTATGCCCGTGACCCTGGAATATCCTCCTCTATTGTTTATTAACCAAAATTTCTGCTTGTTTAGTTAATTGCTTTAGCTAGATTAAATTATTAGAAGTTAGTTAGAAATACATTCAAATATCTTCTGTGATAAAATTCTTGGATAGATAAAGATATTGGGTTTGAACCAGTCACAAGCTAATCATAAGTCTTCGGGGGAATGATCCTCTACTCACTACTTTATTACTTGACGATCACGTACACTTGCATGAGTGTTTTGATCACAATAGTATGGGAAGCAATGTAGATCTCTAGTTGGTTGGTTCGAGCTAGGTGAGGCTAGGCTATTGGGGACAGATTTGGTGCAGGATGCTTTGGAGAAGGTGAAGGTGATACATGAGAGACTTTGTACAGCGCAATCGAGGCAAAATAGTTATGCTGACATAAAGGTTCGAGATGTGTCTTATATTGTTGGTGAGAAGGTTCTGTTTAATGTTTCGCCCATAAAGGGTGTTATGAGATTTGGGAAGAAAAGGAAATTGAGTCTGAGATTCATTGGGGCTTTTGACGTGCTTTAGAGGATTGGGGAGGTGGCTTATGAGCTTACATTACCACCCATCATGTCGAGTGTGCATCCTGTATTTCATATTTCTATGCTCCCAAAATATATTGGGGATCCGTCTCATGTTCTGGATTTCAGTAGTGTTCAGTTAGATGATGATTTGACCTATGATGTGGAGCCAATAGCTATTTTGGGTCTCCGGGTTCGGAAGTTGAGGTCAAATGATATTACTTCAGCGAAGGTGGATTGGAGGGGTTAGCCTGTGGAGGAGGCTACATAGGAGACTGAGCGAGATATGTGGAGCATATATCCTAACCTATTTGAGGCTCGATATATGTTTCTTGACTCATTCGAGGATGAACGTTTGCTTAAGTCTCTGAACATGTGACGACTAGGCCAGTCGTCTCATGAGTTACCGCTCTGTTTTCTCCATTTCTATTTCTTTATTCTTTGTTATACGTCTTTCGTGGTATCATGTTGGTCGGATCGAATCCAAAATGATTTTGGTAAGATTTGAGACTTTAAGTCTCTTTTGGGGAAGCTTAAATTAGAACGGTCAACCGGATGTTGACTGATGTGTTAGAGGGATCGGATGTGACTTCCGATGGTTCGAATAGTTTTGGGAGGTGATATGGGACTTAGGATTGTTATTAGAAGGATTTTTGGAGGTTCGGAGTAGATTTATTCTTGAATTGACGAAGTTGATATTTTTGACGATTTTCGGTTGGTAGGTGGGATTTTGATATTTGGGTCGGAATGGAATTTTGAGAGTTAGAATAGTTCCATTGGGTTATTTGGGATGTGTTCAAAATTTTAAGTTATTTGGACATGTTTTGATTGGATTTTTTATGAGAAACAAAATTCAAATGATTTTTTAAAATTTGGCTTGAATTCCATGTGATTTGGTTGATTTGAGGTTTGTTTGAGGTGTTTTGAAGGTTGGAATAAGTCTGAATAAGGTTTTGGGATATGCTGGTGCTTTTGTTGAGGTCCCTGGGGCCTCAGGATGATTTTAGAAGGTTTGCCCGGAGTTTGAGACTTTGTTGCAGCTGCTGAATTTGCTGCTTCTGGTATTTGCACACCTGGGGATTGGGGACCGCAGGTGCGGTACCGCATAAGAGGAAGATTTGGTCGTAGAAGCGAAAAGGGCTTGAGGATAAGGAACCGTAGAAGCAACTAAGAGGACCGCATATGCAGAGTCGCAAATGCGGGTATGGGATCACATGTGCGATACTGGGGAGTTAAGTTGTTTTTGCAGAAGCAGATCAAGAACCGCAAATGCAGTACCATATAAGCAGTTAAAGGTCCGCAGATGAAAAAATGTTAGGGCGGAAAGTGTAAAGTGTGGCCTTCGCAATTTTGAGGTATTTTCAACATTTATATCTCGGCTTTGGAGCTTTTTGAACGATTTGAAAAATGGATTTCAAGGGAACTTCGCCGAGGTGAGGAATTTGGGCCTAAAACTCGTTCCTAAAAGCTCATTCATAGACTCGAGATTTGTGTCCTTTATTGATTATTTTCCCTTGGGCTTTATTCCCTTAGCCTATTTTGACGTCCTCGTTCTGATTTTGGATAGATTCAACGCGAGTGGAGACCGATTCGAGGGGCAAAGGTATCGCGAGTTAGAGATTTGAGTGGCTCGAGATGAATAATGATTGTAAATGATGTTCTGAGGGTTTGAAACCCTTGATTTGCACATCGTAGTGCTATATTGAGGTGAGGCACATGCTTGATGATGAGCGTGGGGTCGTGCACTATTGTGGATAATGACCTGGTCCATCCCGATTGATGAATTTATCGCGTATTTGACTGAAATTTATTTGCTATCATCATTATTTGGGTTGAATGTCATATTTGGGCTTCAGCCAATTATATGAACCCTTCGGGATTTTTAATAACAATTCCTCACTTTTTGGACTTTATACTTGAACTCATTCTTGTTAGTTTTCACTATTTTCATACTCATCCATGTTTACTCAGTTTTAATACCTAAACGATATTTTATATGATATTTGGGCTGAGAAACACTATTTTACTACTGCCCGAGTGGCTTGTGAGGATTTTTAACGGAATAAGGCCGATGGCTTATGTTGTGAGGAAACACTGATATTTATTTGAGGCCCAGGGCTTGAGATATGTACGTCACGAGGTGACTTGATTGTTACGATGCCGAGAGCTTAGTGATGACGGCACGAGATGGCTTTATATTGCGGTTGAGTTGTAAGGGGGCCCTCCTAGAGTCTGCAAACTCCTGGTGAGCGCGTGTACGCATTGTGATGAGAATGAGCCTGACGGGCTGGTATTGTTCTGAGACGTTGCCGAGGGGAGGATTTGTTGATATTGTTCTCGAGGGGCGAACTTCTATGTGTTTATTTTTTGTTTATTGTCTGTTAATTTCCTGCGTACTTGTTGAAAAAGATTTTACATAATTTTTCATTTGTTTTACTATTTTAAATGGTTTTGCTGGTTCGTTACAGTATGCTTTTTGCCTTACGTGATTTCTTACTTTCAGTCTTTTTTTATATTTGTGCTCACTGATTTGGAGTACTCACTTTACTCCCTACACCCTGTGTGCAGATTCAAGTGTAGCTGGTCCCGCTCCTGAGTGCTGATCATTTCTGGCTCAGGCAGATCCAAGGAGTCTCTAAGTAGTTGTTGGCGTTCGCAGCCCGGAGCTCGTCCCTATCTATTTTCCTTTGGGTTCTTAGTTATGTACTAAACTCTATAGTCGATTTAGAGTATTACAGACTTGGTTAGATGCTCATGACTTGTGACACCTCGGTAGTTGGCTTTGTTTGGGCTGTATTCCGCATATTATACTATCTTTTGCTTTGAATTTGGTTTATTTACTCATGTTTAGATTGTTTATTACTGTTTACAAAGTGAATTGGGTTTAATGGTTGGCCTTGTCTTCACGGAAAACGCTATCTCGATCGGATCTGGGTTTAGGATCGTGACAAAATCCGAGCCAACCAACCCGACAACACGTGATATAGGAGAACAAGGCAATCAAAAGCATAAATGAAGAAAATGGAACGATAACTCACGAAACGACCGATAGGATCGTTACACTATTTTAAAGAGCAAATTGAATCAGCAGCATGAGTACACATAAATAATATTTATTCCATTTAAGAATCAGGCCCGAGGCATGATAATATATGATTAACATTACAAATATTTACATATAGGCACATATATATTTTCTGTAAAAATTTACATAAGTTGAATAAAATTCAAATAATATTAAGTGATACATGGCCACAATATAATAGATAAGGCCAGTATCCATAACACCAGAATAACCGCTAATTAAGTAAATCACAAACCATATGGAATGAAATAGAAAATGAAACAAACATCAAAGTATATATATAACAGTAACTTTTATGTACTCATGAGACAAAAGTTTGTCTGAAGGCTCTAAGATATATGATGTTATCAGTTCAGTTTCCAACACTGCATCTTTTACATTAGACGAACCGTCTGTGCATATGATCCAAGTTTTTGGGATAGCTTCATTGAACATCTGCAATTCTTTTTCTGCTTCCATTTGTATTCCTTGTCTAAAATAAGTCGTGAAATTAGCTAATACTTGAGATTTTATCGAAGTTCTAGGTTGGTAAGTGATATCATATTCACTCAATTCAATAGCACACTCAGCTAACCTTTCTGATAATTCATGCTTATGTAGTATATTACGTAATTGGTAAGCAGTTACTACAACAATAAGATGACATTGAAAATTTTGTCTGAACTTTCTAGATGCTATGATTAAAGCAAGTGCTAGTTTTTCCAACTGCGTATACCGTGTCTCTACATCTATCAAGTATTTACTAACATAATAGATATAGGATTGTTTACCTTGGTCCTCTCGGACTAAAACAACACTTACCGCCACTTTTGAAATAGCAAGGTAAATGAGCAACCTTTCCCCTGCCTTTGGCTTTGCAAGTAACGGTAGATTTGACAAATATGTTTTCAAATTCCTAAGTGCATGTTGACATTCTTCATTCCACTCAAAATGATCTTTCTTCTTAAGGGCCGAGAAGAATTTGAAACATTTCTTTGATGATTTGGAAATAAATATTCCCAAGAATGCAATTCTCCACATAGTCTTTGGACTTCTTTTTTACTTGACAGCATATCATGGATTTCCTCTATTGCTTTAATCTGTGCAGGATTCACTTCAATACCACAGATAGAAACAAGAAACCCCAAAAACTTACCTGATACAACCACAAGCACGCTTTTTTCGGGGTTCAACTTAATGTTAAATTTTCACAAAATTTGAAATGTATCAGATAAATGAGATATATGATCCCTGTAATACTGATTTTTCATGAGCATATTATCTATATACACCTCCATAGATTTTAGTGACCAGCCTTTGATAGGTTGCTCCAGCAATCTTGAGACCAAATGGTATTATCTAATTACAGTAAGTCCCCTTATATGTTATGAAAGAAGTTTATTCCTCATATTCTGGATCCATTTTGATTTGATTATAACCTAAATATGCATCTAAAAGACTTAATAGCTCATGTCCTGCAGTAGCATCAATTAGTTTATTTATGTGCGATAAAGATAAAGAAACTTTTGGACATGCTATATTAAGGTCTGTGTAATCTACACGGACTTGCCACTTAAAATTCTATTTATTTAACTTGTGAGTATTTACTGTTGGTGGTGTTCCTGATATATAAGCATAGGACCAAGTAAAACGTTGCACGTTAGCTTTTAAGAATTCAATCATAACTTTTATATTTGGGCTCAGATTAGATCCCACATAAACCATCCGCTCAGGCCATTGTTCAAATAATCTTACATCTCCTAATTCTTCAATTGTTGTTTTGATATTTTCATTTTCTTATGGCTCTTGAATTGTTTCATGCCTTGACTCTACATCTGTCCGTCCCAGTTCAGTTGAGGTTTGTGCTGTGATGTCGTCAACTGATTTCTGTGATTGCTATGTTTCTTTACTTCTTATGCTCGTATCTGCCACAAAATTGATATCCCTGGCTGTATGCTGATCTCCATGAATTTGGAAAATTCCTGAAGGTGATGGGAATTTAATAACTTGATGCAGGGTTGATGGAACAACATCTTATTTGTGGATTCATGGTCTCCCAAGGATCATTTTGTAAGCCATCTCCATATGTACTACCTGAAATTTTGTATCTTTGACAACTCTTTCAGCGAATGCAGAGAGTGTTACCTCTCCTATTGTCACAACACTAGAATTGTCATATCCAGACATAGTATTCCCCTTTGGTATCACTTTACATTCAGCTTGCATCTCACATAATACTCATGGTAAAATAATATTCATGTTAGCATCATGTACAATTAAATATATTACCAGTGCATCGTTATGCGAAGTTAATACACCATCTATATAAACATCATTGAATGTGATACTATCTTCCTCCTAGACACGCACACTCGTTTCCCTTGGGTAATCGTCACTTTGGAAATTTTATTAGCTACGGTATATGATATATCCTTGATGTCTTGTCACGACCCTAGCTCATCAATCTTGAACCTTTCATGATGGCACCCAGTCTTTGCGACTAGGTAAGCCTGACACATTGTGAAAATTCAACAATCTTTACGAAAACGATAAATAAAACTGAATAACATAAGAAAATGTATAAGGTGCCGCCTGACACCTACACTTTGACTCAAAATAATATAAAACCTCCAAGACCCAAAAACCCACGGGTAACACAGGCTAAGAGTAAAAACATAATATAAGGCTCTAATATCCAGAAGTATCTACAACAACAGAGTACATGAACAAAACTACTAGGTAAAAAGGTAGAGTAGAAGCAGACTCTTCGGCTCTGCGGAGCAGGAGATGCATACCTAAAATCTGCAAGAGTAGCTCTGAGATAACTAATTGCGCGCGCGACCAGTAGTACATGGATCTGCACAACAAAAGTGTGCAGCAGAGTAGCATGAGTACACCACATCGGTACTCAGTAAGTGCCAAGCCTAACCTCGGTGGAGTAGTGACAAGGAAGGTCGAGGCCCTACTGAGATGAACATAAGAAATAATGTATAATAAATAAACAGTAGACAATGAAGTAAATCCCGAATATCTCGCAAGACAGTAAGTAAAAACAGAACGGGCTACAAATACAATCTAAGAACACAAGAAAAATCACTCGAAAGTCGGCATGCCACATGGAGCTTCGTCAACTGAACCCGCAATCCATTAACCAATATCTGAGGATCTTCCAAGAATCGAACCCGTAGTCCATCATATCAATAATAGAGGATCTCTGGGAATGGATCCCGTAGTCCTTCATACCAATAACAGAGGATCTCCAGTAATGAAACCCGTAATCCATCATACCAATAACACAGGATCTCTGGGAATTGAACCCACAGTCCATCATATTAATATCATAGGATCTCCCGAGAATCGAACCCGTAGTACGTTATACCAATAACAAAGGATCTCTCGGGAATTAAACCCCTACTCTGTCATGTCAATATAGGAGGAACTCCGGGGAATTGAACCCGTAGTCCATCATACAAATAACAGAGGATCTCCGGGAATTGAACCCGTAGTCCGTCATGCCAATAACAGAGGATCTCCTTGGAATCGAACCCGTAGTCCAGCATATCAAATAAACACATCACAACAAATCAATACTAATAGGAAGAAGTTAATTACATGCAACATGTTAAGGACTAGAGCCTAGCATGCTCACAAAGAGGACAGATATTGCAATTTAGTCAAATAGAAAAAATATACTAACATGCATTTCCTAAGCTAAATCAAGTGAAATTTCATTTTTAACAGTTAAATATACGAAGAAACACAGTCTAAATAAGCCAAGTAAGGTGAATTTTCAACAACTAGCACAAGTACGTGCCCGTCACCTCGCGCACAAGGCATTTAAACAATAGCAAGGATATACTAAGGGAAGAGGTACCCCACACAAAGTTTGACAAGCTACTTACCTCGAATTGGTACAAAACCGCTAAGAAACAATGACCTTGCCACAAGTATTTGACTTCGAGTTGCCCAAATCTATTCAAACCAATTACACATTGTAAGTAACATCGCAAGTAACTAATTACACTATTCAAATTACAGTTAAGGTCCGAACATAGGTGAAATAACGAAAATGCCCCTCAGGCCAACGTGTCAGAACCGTATAATTTATACATTTTTAGAAACCTCGTACTCTCACGAGTCCAAACATATAAAAATCTCCCAAATCGGAGGTCAAATGCCACTTCAAATCATCAAAGTTACGTCTAAGAACTTTGCCCAAATTTTCATCCATTTCGCGGACCAAGGACCGCTTCTGCGGTCGCGCCTTTGCGGTTGAAATGCCGCTTCTGTGGCTCCCTCTTATCACGCCAAATTCCGCTTCTGTGGCTATATGACCGCACCTGCGCTCACCACTTAAGCGGCCAAGCAACCGCATATGCGGTATGACTAACAGTGCCAAGGACCGAATCTGTGGCTCTGGACCGCTTATGCGTTCATCGCTTATGCAAATCCTTTTTCGCTTCTGCGTCGCAGACCAAACCCCTCAGATTGCATTTGCGACTTCAACGCCGCATCTGCAAAAACCGCTTATGCGGCTCCCCTTCCGCAAACGCGGAAACAACAGAAGCAGTAGCCGCATCCCATGCAAAACTCTCCATTTTCTCTTGTTAACCACCCGAATTCACCCCGGGGCCCCCGGCACCCGAACCAATAGCACTAATACTTCCTAACACCTCATTCGAACTTGCTCGAATCCTTAAAACTACACCATTAACATCAAAAGCCTCATTTTTCATCAAATTAAAGCCTAAGTTCCATCAAAACTTCCAAATCTCGCTTTCGATCAAAAACTTAACCAAAATAGGTCCGATTGACCTGAAACTATACACGCAACCCAAATGATATGACGGTTCCACAGCAACTTCCAGAATCCGTTTCCAACGCTCGAATCAAAAATTCACTATCAGTACGGAAACTTCAAAATTCTAACTTTCGGCATTTCTATCCTAATTGAGCTACGGACATCCAAAACATATTCCGGACAAGCTCCCAACCCCGAAATCACCTAGTAGAGCTAATGGAACCATCAGATTTCCATTTCGAGGTTGTCTTCACACTGTTCTGATTACGGGCCATTTTCCAACACATAAGCTCTCATTTTGGGACTAGGTGGCCCAAAACACTCTGAATTCTATTACCGAACATCCCGACTAACAAAAATAGCAGAAATAAACTTAGGGGAAACATTTAATGAGGAAACGGGGCATAAATTCCAAAGACGACCGGCCAGGTCGTCACATCCTCCTACACTTAAAGATTTGTTCGTCCTCGAACGAGTATAGAGAACATACCTGAAGTAGAAAAAAGATGAAGGTATCGGCTGCGCATATCCCGCTCGGCCTCCCAAGTCGCCTCCTTGGTCGGCTGACCCCGCCACTGAACCTTTACTAAAGCTATGTCCTTATGCATGAGCTTTCGGACATGCCTGTCTAATATTGCTAGTGGCTCCTCAACGTAGGACAAGTCACTGTCCAACTGGACAGAAGTAATCTCTAACACGTGAGATGGATCGCCGTGATACCTTCGAAGCATTGAAACATGAAATACCGGATGAACCCTGGCCAAACTGGGAGGTAAAACAAGCTCATAAGCAACCTTCCCATCTGCCTCAAAATCTCAAATGGGCCAAAGAACCTCTGTCTCAACTTTCCTTTCTTTCCAAACCTAATGACGCCTTTCATAGGCGAGACCCGAAGCAATACCCGCTCACCAACCATAAAGGAAACATCACGAACCTTCTGTTCCGCATAACACTTTTGTCTGGACTGGGCTGCACGGAGTCTGTCCTGAATCACCTTAACCTTCTCAACCGCATCCTGAACCAAATCAGTGCCCAATAGCCTTGCCTCACCCGGCTCGAACCAACCCACCAGGGATCTGCATATCCTACCATATAAGACCTCATAAGGCGCCATCTGAACACTGGACTGATAACTATTGTTGTATGCAAACTCAGCCAATGGCAAGAACTGATCCCAAGACCCTCTAAACTCAATCGTGCATGCACGGAGCATTTCCTCAAGAATCTGTATAGTGCGCTCGGACTGCCCATCCTTTTGGGGGTGAAACGATGTACTCATGGTCACTCGGGTACTCAACTCATGCTAGACGGCTCTCCAGGACCGTGATGTAAACACTGAACCGCTGTCTGAGATGATAGAAACTGGAATGCCATGCAGACAGACAATCTCCGTGATATTAATCCCTGCTAACCGCTCCGCTGAGTAAGAAGAGCACACATGCATGAAATGAGCAGACTTGGTAAGCCGATCCACAACAACCCAAATAAAATCAAACTTCCTTGTCATCAGGGAGAGACCATTCACAAAATCCATAGTGATATTCTCCCATTTCCACTCCGGAATCTCCATCTGCTGAAGTAACCCTCCCGACCTCTACTGCTCAGCCTGTACCTGCTGGCAGTTGAGGCATCTAGCTACAAACTCTATTATGTCCTTCTTCATCCGCCTCCACTAGTAATGTTGCCTCAGATCCTGATACATCTTCGTGCCACCCATATGGATGGAGTACCACGAGCTATGGGCCTCAGTCAATATCAACTCCCGAATATCATCGACATCAGGGACACAGATCCGCCCCTGCATCCTTAATACCCTGTCATCTCTAATAGTCACATTCTTAGCATCGTTATGTTGTACCGTGTCCATAGGGACAAGCAAATGAGGGTCATCATGCTGCCGCTCCCTGATACGATCAAACAATGAAGACCGAGAAACCACACAGGCTAGAACCCGACTGGGCTTTGAAAGGTCAATCTCACGAACAGACTGGCTTAAGCCTGAACATCCATCGCCATAGGTATCTCTGAAGCTGGTAAATATGTCAAACTCCCCAAACTCTTTGGCCGGTGACTCAAGGCATCGACTACCACATTAGCCTTGCTCGGGTGAAAAAGAATAGTAATATCATAATCCTTCAGTAGTTCCAACCATCTCTTCTGGCGCAAGTTCAGGTCCTTTCGCTTGAACAAGTGCTGCAAACTCCAATGATCCGCATAAATCTCACAAGGCACTTCGTACAAATAATGACGCTAGATCTTCAATGTGTGAACAATAGTAGCTAACTCAAGGTCATGGATGGGATAGTTCTTTTCATACACCTTCAATCGTTTGGACGCGTAGGCAATCACGCTACCATCTGCATTAACACCGCTCCAAGTCTAACTCGTGAGTCATCACAACAAATCGTATAGGACCCCGAACCAATAGGCAAAATCAGAATATGGGCTGAAGTCAAAGCCATCTTGAGCTTTTGGAAGCTCGCCTCACACTCGTCTGACCACTGACAAGGAGCATCCTTCTGGGTCAATCTAGTCATAGGGGCTGAAATCGACGAGAACCCCTCCATAAAACGATGGTAATACCCCGCCAGGCCAAGGAAACTGCGGATCTCGATAGCTGAAGAGGGCCTGGGCCAACTATGCACGGCTTCCACCTTCTTTGGATCTACCCGAATGCCCTCACTCGATACCACATGGCCTAGGAATGCCACAAAAGTCAACCAAAACTCACATTTCAAAAACTTTGCATATAATTTCTTTTCTTTCAGGGTCTGAAGCACTATCCTCATGTGATGCTTATGATCTTCTCGACTCCGGGAGTATACACGAATATCATCTATGAAAACAATGAAAAATGAGTCGAGATAGGGCCTGCATACACTGTGTATCAAATGCATAAAAGTTGTTGGGGCGTTGGTCAGCCCAAATGACATGACAAGGAAATTGTAATGACCATACCGAGCCTGAATGTAGTATTCGGGATATCCGGCTCCCGAATATTTAGCTGGTGATAACCTGAGCACAAATCAATCTTAGAAAACACATGTGCGCCCTGAAGCTAGTCAAATAGAATATCAATACGAGGCAAATGAAATCAGTTCTTCATTGTAACTATGTTCAACTAACGATATCAATACACATGCGCATAGAACCATCCTTTTTCTTCACAAACAAGACAGGGGCACCCCATGGTGAAATAATGGGTCGAATAAAACCATTATCAAGTAATTCCTATAACTGATCCTTCAACTCCTACAACTCACGATGAGCCATAGGGAAAGGAGGAATATATATGGGCTGAGTGCCCGACAACAAATCAATAACAAAATCAATATCCTGATCGGGCGGCATGCCCGGACGATCAGCTGGAAACACGTCGCAGAAATCCCGTACTACTGGAACGGAGTCAACAGAAAGGGTATCATCACTGACATCTCTCACATAGGCTAAATACACGGCAAACACCTTCTCAACCATATGATGAGCATTAAGAAAAGATATAACTCTGCTGGGAGTGTGATCAAAAGTACCATTCCACTCAATACGATGAATACCCTAGCACAGCTAGTGTCACGATCTTAGTGTGACAATCAAGAATATCATACTTGGGCGTCAATCGGTCCATGCCCAAGATAATATCAAAATCAACCATATCAAGTAATAAAAGATATGCCCTGGTCTGAAAACAACGAATAGTAACCAAACACGACGGGTATACGCGGTCCACAACAAGGGAATTTCCCATGGGAGTAGAAACTTAAACAGGAGAGCTCAAGGTCTCTCGGACAATACCCAAATACGGAGCAAAATAAGATGACACATAAAAATAAGTAGAGCTTGGTTCGAATAGAATCGATGCCTCTCTGTGACTAACCAAAATAATACCTGTGATAACAGAATCGGAGGCGACAGCCTCGACATGATCAGTAATAACATAAAATCTGGATTGCCCCTATCTCAAGGGCGACCTTTATCTCCCCAACCCCCGCCTATGGCTGGCTGGACAGGTGGGGTGGTAGCTAGAGCTGGAAAAATGGCATGCTGACCCTGTGGAGCATGCTGAGGCTGTGGAGTCTGAGAGGGAACAGCCTACCACGTCTGGGGAACTCTCTAACAAAGTGGCGGGTATCCCCGCACTCATAACAAGCTCTGGGAGGGCGCAGTTGCTGTGACTGACTGGACCCACCCCTCCCAGACTGACCTATGGAGGTACTCTGCGCAAGAGGTGCGCTAGAAATCAGAGGTGCATAATAAGGCTCCTAAGACTTGGGAGGAGCTAGAATACTGCTGGATGAAGGAAGAGCTGAGTGAACTAGGCGACCCGTATAGCCCCTACCACGACGTCCTTTTCCTGACGTAAGGGTACCAGAAAAATAACCAGACTCTCGAGACCTCTTGGCCTCTCTCTCCTCCGCTCTCTGGCATGCATGCCCTCTATCTTCCTGGCTATACTCTCCACCTACTGATAGGGTATATCCATCTCCAACTCTCGCGTTATGCCAGAACTTATGGAAGGAATAAGCCCTCCGATAAACTTGTGAACCCTCTCACGAACTGTAGCTACCAAAGCAGGCGCATGCCTGGCCAACCTAGGCGCATGCATCTAGGAGGCTCTGGGGGAACAAACACCCTTGAAACATATCTGAAAACTGAGTAAAGTCAGGGAGGCAGCCTCGTCCTGACTGTCTAACACAAAGGTGCGCCACCAGTCATAGGCGGCTCCCCGTAGCTGGAAGGCTGCAAATGAAATCCTACTCGAAGCAGTAATACCTATGGTGCAAAAGATGCGGTGACGAATCTCCAAAAACCCCAAAGCATCAGCTATAGCTAGTCAGCTGAAAATAACAGGTTCATACTTCTTGAACCGATCCAACTACACAGCTCATCCTCCGAAGCAGGTGCCCCATCCGCGGGCTGAACCTGTACTGCAGGCTGGGCAGGAATAATATCAGGAATCGGTCCCATGTGCACCCTCTGCTCTGGAGTGCGGGCTGCGGGAGTGTGGTCCCCTCCTCGGCCTTGGACGTGGCCGCAGGAAGTGGAAGTAACCCTGCATCTGACAAAGTGGTATACATGCTCATGAACTGCGGCAATGCCTCCTGAACAGCTGGAGTAGTGGTGGTTGTAGGTGTCTCTGGTGCCAGAGTCTTGACTGGGTCAATTGACGGTACCTCGGCGGCTGCTCGCATAGGTGCTCCGGCTGCACCCCGCACACGTCCATGACCCCTGCCCCGGCCCTGCCTCTGGCGGCTGCAAGAAAGGAGGCGGGTGCCTGATCATCCCGGGTCGTACGTGTACCCACCATCTTTGAGAGAATAAAAGATAGAAGTTTAGAATCGGTGTCAAAAGCATAGCACGAAAAGGAATTCAATGAAGTGAAGATTTTTTCCTAAACAATCAAATAGCCTCTCGTAGATAAGTACAGACGTCTCCGTACCGATCATCGAGACTCTAATAAACTGGCATGTGTCACGTGACTCCTATGAACCTAGAGCTCTGATACCAACTTGTCACGACCCTGGTTCACCAATAATGAACCTTTCATGACGGCACCTAGTCTTCGCGACTAGGTAAGCCTGACACATTGCGGAAATTCCACAATATTTACGAAAACGATAAATAAAATTGAATAACATAAGAAAATGTATAGGGTGCCGCTGGCACCTACACTTTGACTCACAATAATGTAAAACCTCCAAGACCTGGAAACTCATGGGCAACACAGGCTAAGAGTAGAAACATAATATACGTCTCTAATATCCAGAAGTATCTATAACAAATGAGTACATGAACGAAACTGCTAGCTAAAAAGGTAGAGTAAAAGGAGACTCTTCGGCTCTGCGGATGAGGCAGATGCATACCTCAAATCTCCAAGAGTAGCTCCGAGATCACTAATAGCCCGACCAGTAGTACCAATCTACACAACAAAAGTGTGCAGAAGAGGATCATGGGAACACCACAACGGTACTCAGTAAGTGTCATGCCTAACCTTGGTGGAGTAGTGACGAGGAAGGTCGAGGCCCTACTGAGATGAACATAGGAAATGATGTACGATAAATAAATAGTAGATAATGAAGTAAATCTCGAATATCTAGCAACAGAGTAAGTAAAAACAGAATGGGCTACAAATACAATCTACGAACACAAGAAAAATCACTCGAAAGTCAGGATGCCACACGGAGCTCGGGGAATTGAACCCGCAGTCCATTTACCATTATCTAAGGATCTCCTTGGAATTGCACCCTAATCGATCATATCAATAATATAGGATCTCTGAAATTGAACCCGCAGTCCTTCATACAATAATAGAGGATCTCCGGGAATTGAACCCACAGTCCATCATACTAATAACATAGGATTTTCGGTAATTGAACCTGCTGTCTATCATATCAATATCAGAGGATCTCTCAGTAATCGAACCAGTAGTTCGTCATACCAATAACAAAGGATCTCCCAGGAATTGAACCCGTAGTCCGTCATGTCAATATAAGAGGATGTCCCGGGAATTCAACCCGTAGTCCGTCATACCAATAACAAAGGATTTCCAAGAATTGAACCCGTAGTCCGTTATGCCAATAATAGAGGATCTCCCGGGAATCGAACCCATAGTCCAGCATATCAAAAGAACACATCACAACAAATCAATGCTAACAGTAAGAAGCTAAGTACAAGCAATATGTAAAGGACTAAAGCCTAGCATGATCACAAAAAGGACAGATATTAAAATTTAGTCAAATAGAGCAAATAAATTACTAACATTCTTTTCTTAAGCTAAAACAAGTGAAATTGTATTTTTAACAGTTAAATATACGAAGAAACACAGTCTAAATAAGCCAAGTAAGGTGAATTTACAACAACTAGCAAAAGTACGCGCCCGTCACCTCATGCACAAGGCATTTAAACAATAGCAAGGATATTCGGAGGGGAGAGGTCCCCCACATAAAGTTAGACAAGCCACTTACCTCAAATTGGTACAAAACTGCAAAGAACCAATGCCCCATGAGTATCCGACTCCGAGTGGCCCAAATCTATTCAAACCTATTACACATTGTAAATAACATCACAAGTAACTAATTACACTATTAAAATTAAAGCTAAGGCGCGAAAATAGGTGAAATAACCAAAATGCCCCTCAGGTCAACGTCTCGGAATTGAATAGTTTTCACATTTTCAGAAACCTCGTACTCTCATGAGTCCAACCATATAAAAATAACCCAAATTAGAGGTCAAATGCCCCTTCAAATTATCAAAGTTAGGTCTAAGAACTTTACCCCAATTTTCCATTTTTTATCCTTAATTCGAATTTAAAAGATGAATTTAACTACAAAATCATGGATTAAAGCTAGAAAGGATCATAGAAATGTTACTCAGTAATCTCCTCTTCAAATCCCTCTCGAAATCGCCTTGGTCCGAGCTCACACTTGATTTTTCAACTTATAAATAAAACCCTCGGATTTTCTCTTAACACAGAGCGATTTCCGATTTCCTGGACCGGGGATCGCTTCGGCTGTCCCCCTTTGCGGTAAAAATGTCGCTTATGCGGCTCCCTCTAATCATGCCAAATCTGCTTCTGCGGCTATATGACTGCACCTGCAGTCACCTCTTATGCGGCTAAGCAACTGCTTATGAGGTATGACTAGCAGTGTCAGGGAACGCTTCTGCGGCTCAAGACCGCTTCTGCAGTCGCCGCTTATGCAGATCCATTTCCGCTTCTGCGGTCCCAGACCAAACCCCTCAGACCGCATCCGCGACTCCAACGCTGCACCTGCGGAAACCGCTTATGCGGCTCCCCTTCTGCAGACGCGGAAACAACAAAAGCACCAACCACATCCTATGCAAAACTCTCCATTTTCTCCGGTTAACCACCCGAATTCACCCTAGGTCCCCTGAGACCCCAACCAAAAGCACAAATACCTCCTAACACCTTATTCAAACTTGCTCGAATCCTTAAAACTCCACCATTAACATCAAAATCCTCGTTTTTCATCAAGTTAAAGCCTAAGTTCCATCAAAACTTTCAAAACTCGTTTTCGATCAAAAACCTAAACAAAACACTTCTGATTGACCTGAAACTTTGCACACACGTCCCAATGATATGACGCTGCCGCAAAAACTTCCGGAATCCCGTTCTGGCCCTCGGATAAAAAAATCACTATCGGTCCGAAAACTTCAAATTTCTAGCTTTCGGCATTTCTAGACTGATTGAGCTACGGACATCCCAAACACATTCCGAACACGCTCCCAACCCCGAAATCACCTAGCGAGCTAATGGAACCATCAGATTTCCATTACGAGGTTGTCTTCATAGTGTTCTGATTACGGGCCAATTTTTAACACTTAAGCTCTCATTTAGGGACTAGGTGTCTCAAAGCACTCCGAATTCTATTACCGAACATCCCGACAAACCAAAATAGCAGAAATAAACTTAGGGGAAACAGTGAATGGGGAAACTGGGCATAAATTCCAAAGAAAATCGGCCGGATCATCACATGTTTTCACCCCCCACTTATGACGTTGACAGTTCTTTTAGGGGAAGGTGAGTCTGTGGGCACCTGCCTTTGTCACCGAACAACTCAGTAAGATATCCTTGCTTTAATAGATGATCAACTTCAGTTTGTAAAAATGTACAGTCAGCGGTTTTATGGTCGTGGTCATTATGAAACTCACACCAATGATTAAGGTTACGCCAGTTTGGATTCGACCTTATTTCCTTTGGCCATCAAACCTTATCTCCCATGTTTCTTAGAAATTATACATGCTCAAGGGTGATAACATTGAAATTTTAACCACCGAATCTCGCCTATAAACTTCTATATTTATCAATCCTTATCTCCCATGTTTCTTGAATCTTGATGAAGAACCTGATTCCATATTTCCATATTTATGATCATACCTTTGATTATCTTGCCTCGACCGTGAGTCCTTTACCGCAGGTCCCATGTAAGGCTCATACCTGTTTTTACCAGATCTCCTTTCGGTTTCTACACGTCTTGACTCTACATTTTCCTCTTTGTACCTGTTATAGACATCATTCCACGTTGTAGTTGGGAATTAATGAAGGCTTTCCTTGAGTCTCCTCATAACTTCCGAGCTTTTTGCATTCATTTAACTTGTGAAATCTATGGCTATCCAGTTATCAGGTACACGTGGAAAAGACATTCGTTCACGTTGAAATCTTTCCATGAATTCTCTTAGCAATTCTGAATCCCCTTGCTTGATTTTGAAGATATCCTCCATTCGTTTTTCTACTTTTTGAGATCCTGAGCTTTGATGAAAGAATCTGCAAGCTCAGTAATATAGTGTATAGATTTTTCGGGTAAAATAGAATACCATGTTGGCGCCTCTTTAGTGAGTGTTTCACTAATTTTTTTGACAAATATTGATTCGATCTCCTGTTTAGTCAAATCATTGCCTTTTTCGCCTATTGTGAATGCGGTCATGTGGTCTTGTAGGTCTGTTGTTCCATCATATATTGGGATATCTGGCATTATGAACTTCTTTGGAATTGGAAGGGGAGCATCACTTGGCTTACAAGGTTGTTGTGAATACTTATCCATAACCACCCCTTTGATTACCGGTGGAACTCCATGTATTTTCTCTATTTGGTCATTTTGCTCCTTGAGCTTTTTCTGCAAAGTTAGTATTAAATTTTGCAAATAAGAATTAACTGAATTACCCGCTTCTCCCTCTTGTGATTCACTCGGGGTTCCACCATTGCAAGACTTAACAAGCCCAGAATGAAGATTCTCCGAGGTGTTGTTATTTGGAGTAGGTGTGGATGGTTTGGAAGGCGAATTAACGAGAGCTTGAACAACTTTATTGACATGTGCAACAATAACTTTTTGTAAATCCGTATTCACAACTTAAACATTTTTCTGTTCTTCTGCATGAGACCCATCAGGAGTGCCTTCACGAGATCTCCGAGGATAGATATGTGGAGAATTATTATCTTGGTGAACTCCATCAAGTTGTTGGTGTGTTGATTTTCTTGTGTGATGTTGGCGTTATTCGACATGGTGAAAGAAACAAAGAAAGTGCAGTTAAAGAGAATAAATTATCAGATTCCTGGCAATGGAACCAATTTGTTTAAACAAATTAAATTTTTAGTCAAAGCAAGAATTTAGAAAAATTCGGGTTACTGATAATCAAAAAAGTATATAAAAAAAGAAATTTCAGCTCAGAATAATATAATCAGAAAGAAAATAAATAAGAGTAAATTCCAATAGTGTTTCGTGCCGTTAAAATTGTTTGTTCCTCCCCCTTTTATAGCTATTTTGAGGCTATGAGCCTTACCTATGTCATAACAAGACTATTATGGGTAATTAATGACTTTAAATGTTACGTTACATAATCATTACATTAAAGACATATTCTCTAACATTTGTAGTATTTAATACTCACTAAATACTGTATTTGGACTCTCGTGTGCTGTCATATTCATTCCCTTAAGTTTTCACGTTATGCGAGCTTTAAATGTCTTGAATAGGTACGGGCGTTGAATTACTTGTATGACTGCTCGTGCCTCTTCTATTACTTTGCTCATATCTGTTGTTGCTCACATCTAGGGGTGTGCATTCGAATCGGTTTATCGATAAATCGAATCGATTATTTGTTATCGATTTATCGATATCGGTTTATCGATTTATCGATTTCAATTTCGATTTTAAAATTTTCTTTATCGAGTTATCGATTTCGATTTCGATTCTGTCCTTTTCGATAAACCGATAACATACACAATTTTTTAAAATTTTTTATTAAATTTTTTTAAAAACTGTTTTCATATCTTTTTTTACCCTTATTTTATAATACAATTTCCTTTACCCTAAGTCCCCAGCGCTATTATTTCCTCTACCACATTTAAGGAACGATCATATATAAAGCTCAAGGGAATAAAGTTCAAATTAATGAAAAATAAACTTAGCCGTGATGATATATTTTATTTTTTTATACCGTTGCAGTGTTGGTGGCATACATTTGATCACTTACTTTAATTTCGTTTCATGTGCTTGTGACACAATATTTATGTTATAAACGATGCTTTTCTTATTTTAGCTTCTTTTTGTCCATATTAGTTAGGCGTGTTTGTAGCGATATACTTTTTGTGTAATCCCAAAAATTTTCTTATTGGTGTAATCGATAACCGAATCGATAAGCCCCAAAAATCGACAAATCGAAATCGAAAAAATCGAACCTTATTGAAACGATAATGATAAGCATATGTTCAAATCGATAATCGTTAAATAATTATCGATAAGGGTAAAAATCGAATCGATAAATTGAATGCACACCCCTACTCACATCTCTTAACTAATCTTAATTCTATGATTGTATGACTAGTCTATGTGTCATGACACGTCATCTCCAATATGCAAACTCAATTTTTTCAATAGTAAAACAAAAAATTTTGGGGCACTAAAGAAAAAGAAGAACAAATCATAGAAAGAGTAGGATTTAGTTGAAATAAACCTTGAACAAAGAAAATGATTTTTAACAACAATATGAAAGAATTAGAAAAAAATGACTTTTTTTTAATAATTCTTAAAGATGTAAGATTCCCTATTGTTATTTTCTTTCTTGATTTTTGAAACAAACACAAAAAAAAATCTAATTTCAACAAATATGTTTCTCCCTTTTTTTCATTTTTTTCTTCTTTTTTTTATTATGTACTATTCACTGCTACAATAACTTTTATTTTTACCTTTTTTTTGCTCTTTTGTTCAAGAAATTTTCAAGATTTATCAAGAACAAAATCTTGATACAACCACTCTGATACCACTTGATAACATAAAGGTTGGGAGATCCAAAAATATAAAGAAAATAAGTTGATGAAATGAGGAAGCAGTAAAGAAATGCAAGCGGATTAAAAAAAGCAAAAAAATAAACTAAATATGTCGAAATTCAAGGAATGGTCCAAGAACACTGAGATTATGTTAATCTAGATTTGATAAGATCCTAATGACAACAAGTTGGTTATGAAATCAATTGCCTTCACTAGAGATAAGCTAATCAAGAACTGATTCAGATCTTGTCTTCTAGTTTGAATAACTTATGACAACAACTAGTAAAAGAAACTAGTCGCCTTCGAAGAATATCAAAAGAAATCAAAGATATCATAAGAAAGAAAATTATCTTACTACCTTAAGCTATGAACTAGTTAGGGTTGCAAGATAAATCTTAAAGCAAAGTTCACAAAGGTTTAAAAGAGAAGTAAAATTTGAACATGAAAAAAAATGATATGTGCATCACACTGTGCATCATTTGTGTAACACATAAGTATTATATTTTTATCAATTGTATATCACATGTATATCTATGTATACCTGTGTGTGGAATACACGCGTAATACATGTTTGATACATATATCGTAGAAGACTTTTTTGAACTAGATTTAATTATGAATTTTGATACAAAATCAGTCAAAACCACCTCCAATCTTCCTCAAATTTTGTAAATTGACTTATCTATATATTTTCAATGAATTTCAACTATATCCATTGATAAAATTCCTTTTTTGATTAGATTTTTGAAATATTGTATAAAATTTTATATTTCATCACCTTATTTGCTACCCCGTCCATGAAATTTCCTTTCCGTCTTATATGTAATGTTGCTAATTACGCTTAAAAATATGAAAGGTGATTTTTCCATATAATTCTTTAATAGAAAAAACCCTATTATTTAGTTTTTTTATGTTTTTATTGGCTAATTTTAGTAAGTCTATGACTAATAGCTAGATGTTAGTACAACTGCATTAAAATTTAACGACTATGAAATGCTATAATGAATCTCCTTCATGTCCCTCTCAACACTTAACAGTTTCTTACTAAAACGCAAATGAAATAGTTTCAGATTTTTGATCTATCCTAAACTTCGCCATTAACATTGTCTAAAAAATTTTCCAAAAAAACATTAAGTAGGTAGCACTGGATCAGTTATGCAACTTATCCGTCACGTGGATCTTTGTTTTACTAATTCTGTTTCCACAAATTTTTCCAAACAAAGATATAAGAAAGATAATGATTTATTGTTAAGACAACCCTATAATTATTTTAAGAAATTTTAACAACTTCACTGAAAATCTCCACAAAACTGAAGGACGCAATTTACGAATAAGCAATTTTAAGACGGAGTTACTGAAATGCCAACTTCGAACATGTTATTGACGATTTATCCAACACAAAGAGAAAATCATTGAAAGAAAAGGGATCCTAGAGTAGATTATTAGTATGTTGATCATACCCGATTTTATTCGTAAAAAGGATAAGTGGTCGTTGCAAATATAATCCGATCTAATAGTCCGAAATTAACTTTCACAAAGAACTACGGTTTAGCTAAAATGTTTACTATCACCAAAACCACATGCTTGAACAATCCCTATGTTATAAATATTAAGATTCTTATGTCTAACTAATTAACTAACAAATTAAAATAAAAAATTAATAACTAAAGATACTAAGGGTTGGAAAAAAGATTAAGGACGTCTGGAGTTATGATTTACCCAATTGTCGGAATCCTTCGCACTACATCTTCTATAATTTCGCCTAAATATTCTCTACTGATCGTGACTACTTCAAGTGTCGTAATTCTCTCCCCAGTAACTACAATAATTTACTAGACATATTCTCCTGAACTACGCTAGCTGGCATAATCTTACCACTCACTATGACCACGTCAAGGCTTTGTTATTCCTAAATCGTCCTTTAACCCTGTCGTATTGACTCCTCATATACGATAGAAGTGACGTTGTTAAAGAACTACCTAAATATGTACTCTTTCCCAAGCAATATATAATAAATATGTACAGTCAATTGATGGTCATTCAATCCACATAAATAAGCACACTGTTGTAAAGAAATTCAAGGGCTAAATTATATTCAAACTTAACAAGACTTCATCATCCAAAATATTTCATCAAAATCCTAAATAATAAATTAGCTACTCATTGTATATGTGCAATTACTACAATAGAAAACAAGAAGAAAGGAAAATCTCAGTGGTTGAATTTTCCTTCTTACTCCTCATGTATTCTTGCTTCCAAAGATGTTGTGTAATCTTAAAGTAGTGTCTCATCCACAAAGTTATGTTTTAGGATGTATTTATATGACCTAGATAGGGTGGAGGGCCGTCCAAGGCAATCCAAAATCGGATAGGAGTGTTGGAATCCGCATGGCGCGCCCATATATGCGAACTTAGCTTTTGCAAATTTTTAGTTTGCGAAGAGATCTGTGCATTTGATTCACTTTGCTGTTTTATGTCTTTATTTTTCTCCTTTTTCGAGTCCGTTTTCGTGCCACGCAAGAAATTGGACGAGCTCCCAATTATTTACACCTCTTTTTTGTGTGTCGAATTGTCATCTTTTGATCATTTATTATCCAAACTCGTTCCTACACATAAGAAATACATAATGAGCATATTTCACTTAACAAACCATGTAATCTCTCGCGACTCACACAAAATTAATATTGAAGTATACTAACAAATATGCAATTTTCATCATTTATCACCAACCCATGATTAACTCATGCTCGTCCTCGAGCAACTTAAAATTAAGCGCATATGCAAGAAATGCCTTTTCAAAACATACACAAGCATCACATTAATAACAATGATTTATATCAACGCTTAAAATCCAACATATGCACTCTTCATATATTTCCTCAAGTTACAAACTCATTCCAAGATTATTTATAATATTTGTTTGACTCTTCTAACATCCTATCATCAAAAATTAACTCCACTACATTACTCTTTGTGACTCGCTTCTTGTGAAAACTAAAGATACGAGTTCTTTACCAATCCATTGTAAAGCATGGTCTAGAATTCAAGTAACCAGTCTGCACACTCAAACATTAATTGAAGTACAATATAAGGACTCACAGAATGAAATAATTCACTCACTCTCGCAAAACAAATCATGTGCCCTAAAGCTCGTACCATAGGCTAGGCTATAATGTAAGTATCTACTAGTTTAAGCTCACAAATTCTAGGATCCATTAGGTCTTAATGGTTTGTAATGTAGGCTAAGAGAAGGGTAGGATAGATATAGATAATAGTGACTAACTCTCCTAAGCACTTTTAGTACAATATACTTTAGCTTGTAAGCATATCCTATTCATTATCACTCAACATATCGCTACAAAAGTTTAGATAACGTAGTTAACTTTAAGCATATCTAAATAAGCACTAGCACATATCAAAGTGAACTGGAGGGATTTTATATTTTGTATTTTCTTTTTCTTTGTTTCTTTTGTTTATTAAAAATCTTTTCAACACCTTCCATAAATTGATATTTCCACCTAGTGGCTCTCTCACTACACCGATGTACCTTTTGGCCTTTATATGGTTCCATTGAAAGACTACCCAATCACTTTTTCTTCTCTTATAGCGGTTTATGTTCTTATGGAGGTAAAAGTTCAAAAGCATTTAATGAAGAACAAAAGAGATTCATCTTGTAATGTGGATACTAAAGAAAAGGTTTATAGGCTCAAATGGGCTAGCAAAGATAAATTTTATCAAATAGACTGAAGGATTGTCACGACCCCAAACCCTGATCGTGTTGGCGCCCAACACAATGCTAGGGAAGCCCGACCAATTCATCACTCTCAATCCCTTAGATAGAATTTATTTCCAATTAACAAGAGTTAATGCAAAATTACCATTATTATAAACCTGAAACAACTGTTAAAGTAGTGCGGAAAACAATACAATATCAATACAAATCCCACCTATCTCGTGTCACAAGTCACGATCCTCTAATAAAAGTCTGAGTATCACCGCATACATAGAGTTATCTAGAATACGGAGAAATAAAGAGGATAAGGGGAGTAATCGGGTCATGCGGACGCTATGCAGCTACCTCGATAACTCCGGTGATAATCAGGATAGCAGTTGAAACCCAACTATGCCTCCGGGATACCTGTATCTACACACATGGTGCAGAGAATAAAGTGAGTACTCCAACACAATGAGTAATAGCAATAAATAATGGATGAAGGACAAAAAACTCGTAAGTGTTACACAGATCTATAGTAAAACAGCAAGAGCATTTTTAACAACAACTTCATGAGGAAAGTCAGTTAAACCTTTTTAAGCCAATATTAATCTAATTTACTTCTCACAATAATCGAATCCATAATTGACTACTGCGGCGTGTAGCCCGGTATATATATACATACATATATATATATATATATATATATACATATATATATATATATGCTGTAGCGGCACGAAATCCGGTCCATAGCATATTAAATACCCTCATAATGGGGTTCTCTACCCCTCTCTATCAACAGAGATTTGTCTTCACTTCCACATTAAGATAAGACGGGGTTCCCAACCTATACGTTATTCTCACTAGGATTTAACAATTTCTAATGTTTGCTGATATTATGTTGATCAGTTAAGAACATGACTGAGGGTATGATTTGAGTAAGTAAAATAAGGTCTACCAGTACAAAAACCCCTATGGGTTCTACAGAACGGCACAAGGCCCCAAGCATGGCCACTAGCCCAGAATGTAATGATATTAACTAAGTCTCATCCAAAATACAGTAGATTCATCAATCGGGATGGACCAAGTCCGAATCCCCAACAATATCAGACCCCACACATATAATGCAACATGCGTCTCATCCCAACATAGCACTACATTGTGCAATTCCGGGGTTTCAAATCCTCACGACCTCATTTATAACCATTACTCACCTCAAGCAGTCCGAAATCCTAGCTCGCTATTCCCTTGCCTCACAAATCAACCTCCTCGAGCGCCGAATCTGATAAAAAGCACAAGGAATATGTTACAATAAGGGAATACAACCCAATTGGAAATACTCGAAAAATATCGAAAATGACAAAGTTGGCAAAACCAAGCCCCTGGCCCGCTTCTCGAAAAATTACAAAATTCACATCACGGATTCCTCATCTCGCCACAAATCCATACATATCAAATTTACCAAAATAGGAGTTCAAATGTCATTTCAAATCCCAGATTTTCATTTCAAAAACTAAACCCTAGTTCTTCCAATTTTTACCCAAATTTCCAAGAATTAAAGGTTGATTCTTCAATAAAGTGACGCTTCTAGGTCACAAGACTCACCTCCAATCAATACCTGTCAAAACCCACTTCAATTACTCCCAACAAGCTCTCAAGGTGGTTAACAATAGAGGAATATGAATATACTCACGGATGAAATATTCAAATAAACCCTTTTCTGCCCAGGCATTTTACTCTATGCGAACGTGGTGATAGCCACGCGTTCGCGTTGACCAGATATTGAGGCTGCCAATAATGCCCTTCGCCAACGCGGCATCACCCATGCGAACGCGAAGGCCTAGGTCTTATCTCAACGCAATCGCGAGCCCATAGACACAAATACGTAGGCCAAATCCCTGGCCCCTCAGATTTCCTCTATGCGAATGCGTAACACCTGTCGCGAATGTGAAGCCTCGCCTCTCACTACTATGCGAATGCGACCAAGGAGACGCGAACGCGAATACTAATTTCCAGACCTCTAATTTCTCCTCTACGCGTTCGTGACCCTACCCACGCGAACGCGATGGGTAAATTTTGCAACCATTTGGCTAAAAACCTACAACATATTAAGTCCAAAAATGGCCCGATTGACAACCCAAAATCACCCCGAGGCCCCCGGGACCTCAAACAAAAGAATCAACCCATCCCACAAAATTATCCAAACTTGCTCCAATCTTCAAAACACATCAAGCAACGTAGAACTATCAAATCACATCGGATTCAAGCCTAAGTTTCTTCAAAACTTTCGAAATACACAATTGATCAAAAACCCGACCAAAACATATCCGAATGACCTAAAATTTTTCACACATATCCAAAATTTCCTAACGGAACTACTACAACTCTCAGAATTTTATTCCGGCCTTGGGATCAAAATCCCACCCACCAACCGGAATTCGCCAAACTAACTTAGCCAATTCAAGCCTAATTCTACCCCGGACCTCCAAATCCAGTTCCGTTCGCACTCCCAAGTCACAAATCATCCGCTGAAGCTAACCGAATCACTAGAATTCACACCCGGGTCCTCTAATTCAATAGAGACATCATGTTGACTTTCCAATAGAAGCCTTCCTTTAGAAGACAAAATGTCTCATTTCCCACCAGAACCAAACCAATTCGACTCTAACTCACCCAATGCTGATAGTGAAACATGAAGAAGCAATAAAAGGGGAAAACGGGGCAGTAACACATGAGACGACGGACCGTGTCGTCACAAGGATCAATCAAAGAAATGCATGTATTATTTCCTAAACTCGTAAGACTTAATAATTTTGCTTTGACTCACACACGGGGTAAGTTCTAGACTAACAAAGGATGGCACAAATTACAAGCAAAATCTCACCTCCCAAAATGTATATGACTTACCTAAGACAGCTCACACCCCATTCTCAAGTTAAAGCAATTAGCATATTCATCATATAATCCAAACACTAGGAAGTAACAGTAGGAGTCAATAGACGAGCCCAAACATCAAAATAAATGCATATACTCTCAAATGCATATAGTCACAAGAATAAAAAAAAGTACTCAGTGCAAATTCTCCAGCTCTTAGCCCCAACATATAATATGTTAAAAGGCATAAATACTCAAGCTCTTCAATTCTATTATCAGTTGAAAAAAAATTCCTTTTCTATTTTTTTTAGACTTTATTCCCTCAAGAAAACTGTCTAGGAAGACCATCGTTAGGAAAAGTCCAAAACGTTTTGAAAATTCTTAAAATTTCCTGGTAGGCCATAGGCTGAAGCATTAAGAGCTCATGGGATACTCAGACGTCTCCCAAACTTGATTCTTTGTGTGGGCACCCCATACTTAGTTCTCACCATCTCACTTGATTTCTCTTTCTTCCAATATCCTTGATTCCCATGATTTTATAGAAAAAAAAAGAAACACTACAAGAATAATACAATAATATAAAAAATAAGAAAAGCAATAAAGATGGACTGTCTCCCAGCAAGCACTTGATTTAACGTCGTAGCACGATGCGAATCACTTTTGGCCTCCACCTTGAGCTTATGAATTGAACCCCAAGTTTTTCTTCAAGCTTATGATTGTGCTCTTGGGGTGTTACAAATTCTCATGAGCCAAAAATTAAATAAATTCACATGCAGCTTTTGGCTCTGGATTGAGGAGTGTCACCTTGCCTAGACAGCCTTGAAAATTTCAAAATATAACACTCATCTACCTCTTCCATGAACACCTTTTTATCTGGAAAGGATCCATTCCCATTTCACCATCCGAACATCATATAGAGAATTGTTTGGAATGAGGTCCATTGTGCTCAAATACATGAATTTCAAGATTTTTAACCTCCGCAACATCAATTATACTAGAGTCAACTAAATTTGTATCTTCAACATTTCTGGTTGACTCTAATATTACTTCTTCAATATCGGTATCCTCAAATTCTAATTGGTTAGATTATTGGTGTTCTACTTTGACCTCCTCCATTAGAACCTCAATTTCGATATTTAATTCATGCTCTTCTTGACTACTATCCACAATATTGGCTTGTTGGGCATTAAATTCATCAACAAGTTGACTCACTTGTGCCTATAGGTTGCGAATAGTAGCATCTTGCCTTAGTATATGCAGGTTTTGCTCATTATTTTGTTCCGTAAGGTAGCTTAAAATATCCTTGATCTTTTTCAGGTAATCATCACTGGGTTCTTTGTTCCTATTAACTTCACAAGAAAAAAGAAGAACCATCAAAGTAAGGGGTTAGGGGAAGATAAGAAACATAAGCACAACCATGAAAGTGATCATCTTGACCACCACACATATCACACACAATCCAGACATAAGATTGTGTTGGTTCAGATAACTCACTCTTGGGAACATTTTGAAAATTTTTCCATAGGTGGTTTCCTCCAAGGTGGTGTTTGCAACGAATTTATGCGGAGAAAAATAAAATGGAAATCAAAAACAACTATAAAGAAAAAAAGATGTATTGATAAACATTGTAGGTTACAACTCTGTTTATCCTTTGGTATTTTCCTCTGATTTACTCTACGAGATTCGAGGACCTTAGCGGCGTATTTCTCGAATGCAGGACTTTAACCAAGACATTTTTGACATGTGGATCTCTTAATGATTATTCCAAATGTTTTATTGAATTTTGGGAGATCTCATATTTTGATTTCTTTGTGCATATTTCGAGAGTTTATGGAATTGTAAAGATCCTCTTAAAAGGGCGTATGTAGCCTTATTTGTAGGCATGAATTAGGGTTTGGGTGGAGTAGGCACCAAGTAACAATAATAGACTCTTAGTATTTCTAGAGTTGCCTTGAATTAAGGATTTATCCTGATCTGTTAAAATGTCAGTGTCTACGAATGTCCCCTACTTCAAGGTTTGCCGGGATCTAGGCTTGCTGAAACTTGAAGACGAGACATAAAGTACCCAACCATCAAACAGATAATATTGAAACATGTAATTTTGGATTTGCAAAAGGAAGAGATGAAGGGCAGAAATGGTCCCACTAGGCTTACAGAGAAGAATAAACATGCAATTACAAACAACTATTAAAAAAAGAATTTATTGATAAACATTATAAGTTACAATGTGTTTATCCCTCGATCCTTTCCTCTTATTAACTCAACACGATTCGAGGGTCGTAGCGGCATATTTCTTGAATGCAAGACTTTAAACAAGACATATTTGACATGTCTTTAATTTCTTAGTGAATATTCCAAGAGTTTCATGGAATTTCGGAGATCTCATATATTAATATCTTTGTGCACATTTCAAGATTTTATGGAATTGCTGATATCCTCTTTGAAGGTGATGGGTTTTTCAATGTTTTTGCCTTATATTTTGATGATCTAAAAAACTTACTTTCAAGAAATAGAGAAGGAACCTGACACACATGGTCTACATCGCAAATTAACGGGCTCCAGCTAAATTTGAAAGGTTATAGCTTTAGGAGATAGAGAACTAAACAAGGACCTAATACCATTGTGGATCCCACATAGCAATACGAAGTCAATTGGATATAATTGGAAGGTGACGTGACTGCCTAAAATGCACTGTTTCCAACGGTCACTTGTCGTTCGACCAACCAATTTCTTACATCATTCAAGTGATGTCATCAAGGTGTATTAACAAGAGCATTATATAAAAAAATTATTTGAACATTTTGATATTTCACTTAAAGCATTCAAGCCTTCTACAGAATAGTGAACTTAATCCTCAAGAGCGTGAAGCAAAATTAAACGCTACTACGGACCAGTTCCTAAATCTAGTATTTTGCTGTCCTTAGTTGAGTGTAATTTTTGATTTTTCCTATTGTAATTCCTAATTTTCTTACCTAGAAACATTGCTTAGGAACCCCTTTGTAAAACCATAAACTTCCTGAGTTTGCGTTGTGACTAGAGTTAGTCATACATTAAGGTCTTTGTAACTATTGAGTAACAAAGTGGCTTGTGGTAAGAGTATCACAAGTTAGTTAAGTTGAACTAATTGAGTCATTACAAAGTGGCTTGTAATAGTATTTTTACAAGTTAGTGAAATTGAAAGCCTACAAGTGTAGGTCGTGGTTTTTGTCCCCATTAGTTGGGATTTTTCCACGTAAAATTCTCGTGTCTTATTTACTTACTGTTTCATTAGCATTCTCAGTAACAACTCATAGAGAACCAGGTACTCTATAGTTACGTGTATTCATATAAACTAACAATTGGTATCAAAACGAGTTCCTCCTATCAGTCTAACACCTAGAAAGGATCCATATGGCTGCTCCACCAAACTTTGAAGAATGTCAATCTACATACAGAACACCCAGGTTCAAAGGGCAATACTATGAATGGTGGAAGATAAGAATGTATAATTTTATGATGGTTGAGGATTTTGAGTTATGGGATGTCATATGTGATGGTCCCTACGTCCTAATAAAGGTACTTGAAAACTTCCATTCTCAATGCCCAAAACCAGAAAAAGAGTACAGTGAGGCAAACATGAAAATGGTGGAGAAGAATATTCGGGCCAAGAAGATATTAGTATGTGAAAAGGACCTGATGAATACGATAGAATCTCTGCTTATGAAACTGCTAAAGAGATACGGGAAGCTTTGCAAACAGTTCATAAGGGAAAGTAAAACAATCTAAGATTGATATGCTCATTATCGAGTATGAACTCTTTAGGATGAAGGACGATGAATCTATTCAAGATATGCACACAAGATTCACGTCCATCATAAATGAGTTACACTCACTTGGTGAAACCATTCATAGGAACAAGCTAGTGAGGAAAATTCTCAGTATCTTGCTTAGTTCTTGGGAAAGTAAGGTGAATGCTATTACTGAAGTAAAGGACCTGCAGGAGGTGACCATATATGGGCTGGTTGAAAATCTGAAGACCTACAAGATGAAGAGGAAGATAGATAGTGAAAGAAGAGAACCAAAGAAATAAAAGAACCTAGTATTTAAAGCTGATAACAATGACTCAAGTGAGGAGGACCGTGACATGGATTACATAACCAAAAGATTTCAGAAGATGGTTAGAAGAAATGGAGGAATATTGAAAAGAGGCAGCTCTAGCAGACCAAAGACCTATGATCTCTGCCATAAATGTCGAAAGACAAGGAACTTCATCAAAGACTATCCTTTCCTGAAGTAAGAGTTCTCCAAGTACAACCCTGATAAAGCAGATAAAAGGAACCTGGTTCCTGACAAAGACATCAAAAGGAAGAGATCTGCTGACAGTGTGGTGAAACAGGCTCTTGTATTATCGGGAGACTCCTCTATTGTGTCAGAAGATGAAACTGATGCTGGTGATAGCTCCATGATGGCCGTTAAAAGTGAGGTAAATGAATCTGATTTAATTTTTACTTTGTTGGACCAATCAGATGATGACAACACTGAGGTAATTATTAGGAATGTTCAGAGAAATCTGAAATCCTACTCTTCTAAGAAACTTATATCTTTAGCTAATGTATTGATTGATGCCTATCATACTCTTGTGGAAGATAAGGATGCCTTGACCTTAGAACTAGGATAATCTGAATAAACCAGAGATAGTATGGTAGCTGTAATTGTCGACCATAAGGAAACCACTGATAATTTCAGTAAAGAAAATGATGTCTTATTGAAAAGAGTGACTGAGATTGAAGAAGAAAGAGATGATCTCTTGGTAGTAGTTGCAGATCTGAGGGAAACACTAGAGGGACTAGGAATTGAGTCTAAACCCAGAATACTGGAAAAGGAAAAGAGGTAGCTAGTAAGGAACACATTAGACTTGAAAATGAGTTGAAGGCTAACTAGGTTGTGTATTGAAACTGAGAAAAACCAGCATCTCCAAACTGAGCTGGAAAGAGTAAAAAATGATCTTGAAAAGTCCCTAAAGTGAACTTGGTCCTTAGAAGCTATCAATGGCATATACAGGGAATAAGGATTCAAAGGGAGAAAACCTCTTACAACCCCCATAGCAAGTATGCGACGGTACTAGATAACTAGTTGTGTACCCACTGTGGGAATAAGGGGCATTTCAAGGAAAATCTCCATGTCAGGGTCTAGTCCTTTCAAAATAAAGTGTTTGCTGAAAATGTAACTACTAAACAGGGATCAGGTTCTACCCACAAAAAAGCACATATTACCTGCATGGATTAAGAGAGATCTTATTCATCCTCTTGCCTACTACAAGGGACCTAAACTTGCATTGGCTCCTAAAACTAACTCTTGATCTCCTTATATAGGGAACATTAAAAGGAAACAATCAACAATGGATCATGGATATTGGATGTTAAAAGCACATGACTGGGAACACCATGGACTTTCTTTCACTAAAAGCCCTGCAAGAAAGGAGTGTATCCTTTGGCAATGGGAAAAAGGGGTACATTTTAGGAGTTGGAAAAGTTTGTAAATCACTCGCTAACTCTATTGAGAATATGTACTATGTCAATGGTCTTAAGAGCAATCTCTTGAATGTCTCTCAGATCTTTGACAAAGGAAACAAGGTGGAATTCTTGTCCAAGGTATGTACAGTTACTAATATGGTAACTACAGAAGTGGTACTTGTGGCCAAGAGATACAAGAATATCTATGTTGCTGATTTTGAATCCTTAAAAAGTGGTAATCTGAGTTGTCTAAAAGCTGTTGAAGATGATGCTAAACTCTAGCATAAAAGATTGTGGCATGCAAGCTTCTCTCTTCTAAACAAACTAATTCAAAAGGAGCTCATCCATGGTCTACCCATATCAAAGTTCAAAGTACAAAATGTTTGTGATGCATGTACTAGAGGAAAGCATGTGAATCCTCTTTTAAGTCTAGAAAAGTTGTAAGCACCTTAAATCCACTCGATCTTCTGCATATGGATTTATATGGCCCTATGAGAGTGCGAAGCAGGGGAGGAAAAAGATACATTTTGTGATAGTGGATGACTACTCCATATTCACATGGACTTTGTTTCTTAGATCTAAATATGAAACCTTTGAGGTGTTTGTGGCTTTTGTGAAGAAAATCCAGGTGATGATCGAGTCTAGAGTCGCATGTATTAGATAAGATCAAGGAATAGAATTTGACAATGCCAAATTTGATGAGTTCTGCAATGAAAATGGCATTACTCACAACTTCTCAGCTCTTCGAACCCCCCAACAAAATGGAGTAGTGGAAAGGAAGAATAGAACTCTTGAAGAAATGGCAAGAACAATGTTGATCGACAGTGGAATTGCAAAGAAATTCTAAGCTGAAGGGGTCAACACTGCCTGCTACTTGGTAAAAAGGTGCATGATCAGATCTCTCCTATAAAGAACCCTTAAGAGTTGCTAAATGGAAGGAAACCCAAGCTGACTCACCAAAGAACGTTTTGGTGAAAATTCTATGTTCTCAACAATGGAAAGGATGGGCTTGAAATATTTTACACCAAGAGTGATGAAGGAATAATTCTTGGCTATTCTTTTCAAAGAAAAGCTTACAAGATATACAACAAACAGACTCAATATGTTGAGGAAAGTATTCATGTTATTTTGTATGAGTTCTATTCCTCCTGAGAAAAATGCTGAAGATGATCAAAATGGAGAACCCTTACTAGTTCTTGGTGAAGTCATTGACATGAAAAATGGAAAGGCAGATATGACGAGCCAAGTGAAAGAGCCGAGTGAAGACAATGTTGCCTCCTCTTTGATGGAACCAGGTACCTCAATTACAACCACTAGAGTTGAAGGAAGAGTGGTTGATGCAGTCCAGGGTACACCACTAGTATTTGAGAGAAGAACACAAGAGATTCAATTAAATATACCCACCTCCTATACAAATGAGCCTCAAATGTCTAACTAGAAACACAAAAGTTCTCATCCTCTTGACAACATAACTACTCCCCTATATTTTAGAGTACAAACCAGGTCAAAAGCCAGAAATTCACTTGCCTTCTCAGCCTTTCTCTCCCAAATAGAATTCAAGAATATCAAGGAAGCTTGAAAGATGCAGATTAGATTACAGCCATGCAAGATGAGTTGCATCAGTTTGAAAGGAACAATGTCTGGCACTTGGTACCTAGACCCTCAGATCTAACAATTATATGAACCAGGTGGGTATTCAGGAACAAGCTTGCTGAACATGGAAATACTACAAGGAACAAGGCCATGCTAATGTTTCAAGGCTACAATAAGGATGAAGGTATTGATTATGATGAAACGCTTGCTCCGGTCACTCGCATGGAAGCTATTAGAATCCTAATAGTTTTTGCATCTCATATAGAATTCACCTTGTTCCAAGTGGATGTCAAAAGAGTATTTCTAAATGGACTTCTTAAGGAAGAAGTCTATGTAAAGCAACCTCCACGGTGTGAATGTCATGAACACCCTAAATATGTGTTTAAACTGGACAAAGCATTGTATGGGTTGAAGTAGGATCCTTGACCATGGTATGAAAGGATGTCAAAGTTCCTCTTAGAAAACAATTTTAAAAGAGGAAAAATTGGCAACACCTTGTTCCTAAAGAAATGGGGAAGAAACCTGCTTATCGTTCAGGTCTATGTTGATGACATCATTTTCGGGGCAACAACTGATTCTCTATGTGAATAATTTGCAAAAATCATGGAAGATGAGTTTGAAATGAGCATGATGGGGGAACAGAATTTTTCGTGGGTCTTCAAGTGATGCATTCAACAAAGGGCACATTCATTTGTCAGCAGAAATACATCAAAGAGCTCTTGAAGAGGTTCGATATAGAAGCATCAAAGGTAATGGACACTCCCATTGCTATGGCTACTTAACTTGACATGTATGAAACTGAATCTCCTATAAATCAAACTATGTATAGAGGCATTATTGGGTCTCTTCTTTGTCTCACTGCCAGCAGACCTGATATTGTCTTTAGTGTGGGCTATGTGCAAGGTTTCAATCAAATCCCAAGGAATCTCATTTGAAGGCCGCTAAAACAATTTTTAGATAACTTAAGGGAACACAGGACCTGGTCTTGTATTACTCCTCAGGTTATGGTTTCAATCGCATTGGGTATGCTTATGTTGAATATGTAGGTTATCTTATGGACAGGAAAAGCACTTTTGGAATGGCTCACTTTATAGGATCATGTCTCATGTCTTTGGGGCACAAGAAAGCAAAATTCAGTGACTCTTTCAATAGCTGAAGAAGAATATGTAGTTGCAGCTTCATGATGTGTTCAACTCCTATGGATTAAGAAGAAACTAGAGGATTTTTGGGTATTTGCTGAATGTGTTCCTTTTTTATATGGTAACACTAGTGTACTCAACATTGCCATGAATCTAGTTCAACACAAAAGAACCAAGCACACAAATGTGAGGCATCATTTTCAGAGGGACAATGTGGAGAAAGAGTTGATCTGTATGAAGTTTTGCTGCACAAAAGACCAAATTATAGACATCTTAACCAAAGCATTGAGTAGGGAATATTTTGAAAGAAACATGGTGCAGGCATTTGAAGCCAAATTGTGCACCTGATTCCTCATCAATTAGCTATGAAAATCACCTTAAGGTAAAACTAGCTATAGTATTTTTTTGCCCAAGTTTAAATCACTACAATACCGTTGCAGGTAAACACGCATGATGAGTGTAGAAGTTGTAGATGCAGTGCACGGATGATAGAAGAGGAATGATGTTTTCAAATGACAGGTTAAAAACCTTGCTCTTGTACCAAAAGTTAGTAGTTCTTTGGATTCTTTAATACACGTCTTGAAAAGGTACAAATATCAACAGCCATGTCATCCACCTTTCAAGACCCCACTGCACGTCTTTTCAAATCAAATTGTTCCATCTCCCTCTCAAACATTGAAACTATCCAAGCACAACTGCCGTTTCAGAACCTATTCCTATTTCTCTCTTCACAATTATCCTCTTTCATTAAAACCCTGTCCCTTCTTCACAGACCACAGTCCTCCATTAGAACATCTCCTAAGAATCCTCTCTCTCTATCTCTTAAAAGGATGATACAAACCCCAAAATTCCTACCGCAGTCATACTAACCCTGATCAAACCATTGAGTCCTCCATCTCCGATGAGTTATTTGTAAACGTCCATGTTCTTATCACTAAAATCACTCTTAACCTAGTTTACGTGTCACCCTCCAATTCTAAGGTAACTATCTTAGAAAACACTAAAGTTGTTGATTCTTCTTCTCTATCTTCTAATATTTTTATTGATCAAGGGAAAAGTGGAGAACATAGTAAAAGTCCTGAGGTCGCTGAGGTTTTCGCCATCGTTGCTTCAAATTACGTGGTGGCTGTGGAGCCTATTGAGGAAGAAATTTATTGCGACCATTTTTTGTGGTATCTTCTAATGGAGTCTTAGATGAGGTCATTTCTTGTGCTTCCATGTATCAGAGGAACGAGAAAAAGGGTACGGGGGAAGTAGGAGCCATGGTGGCTATTGAAGACTCTGCATCAGCTGAAACTACTGGGCCCTCTCGTGAGGAACCTAACCCCTCTCCAGAGGAAACTGGTCAGGGTACTCATTTGCAGGCCAGTTCTGCTCCTGCATTTTCTCTTAATCCCTTAGACATCCTAGAGCCTGAGACAAGTTCTAGTGAAGAGGAGGATTTCCTAGTCAAGCGAAGGGAAGTGATCACCCATGAGTCTTCTACTAAGTGACCAACTACAAGGTTACATACAAAAGTAGCTTATGATTCTTCCCTTCAAAAGAGCATAAAGAGTAGTCAAAAGAAAAGAAGGAGACTGGTAAAAGACAATGTTGTTGTGTGGTAGAAGTGGAAGAGGAAACACTAGATAAACTCGGTTTCTTTATGAGAATGTCCCAGATAAAGAAGCAGCCAGCTTCAGTGGATAAAGTTTCAAACCCCAGTTCAAAGTTGAAGGATGTTGTGAGCGAGCCCTTAATTTTTGATGAGGATGTGTTAGTCAAGTCTAAGGGAAAAGCAAAATCAATTTGTGTGAAGTCTAACTAACAAAAGTTCTAAATGGTTAAGGAACCTCGTTCTACAAAAAGGTTGAGGACTGAAAGTAGTTCTCCTTCAGAATGCCTAAGGCACCAAAAGGTTCTATTGGGTCGTACTTTTGACCCAGCAATCTCTTATATGGATGGTATTAAGTTCTTGAGATGGTTGAGTTTCAATGATGAGGGCATCTATTCATAATAGATGCACTTAAAGTGTGTGAGGATGATGTTCAAAGCTTCTTTGCCAACATTTTTCTTGTTGATAGCGACCATATTTGTGCCTTGGTGAATGGCGTAGATTTCGTGTTCGATGTGATTTTGCTTGGAGATATTATTAAGGTCCCTACAGTTGGTATGTCTAGTGTGAAAGATGTGCATGGATCTAACTTCCGAAATGCTGTCGTAAAGAATAATGCGAACCAAAAGGGGAACCCGATTCACAAGAAGGAATTGCTCACCATTTATCTGTTGCTCTTCGAGCTGGTGAAAAAAGTTTTGTTTCCTCGTGTGAGAAGAGCTCCATAACTTCTACCTCTGATCTATTTCAAATGGAGCAGCTGGATGGCTTTAACCTTGTGAACTTTCCAGCTATAATGATCGAATATATGCAGAAGGTAGCAACCTTCAAAGATGGAAATCATGGTCTTCCATACGGGTTTCTACTTACTCAAGTATTCAAATTTTTCTAAGTTCCACTGGGACAAAGCAAGCTAGGATCCAAAAAGCAGACATTCTCACAGACAACGTTGGAAAAATGTGAGTGCATAGAGAAGAATGGGGGGTTAGGCAGTACATCAACCATCTTACAGCTCATTATTACTCAAAATAGCGCAACTGAGGAGATTCGAAGGTTTAAACCTAAAAATGCCATCCCAGAAGGGTAGCAAGCCCAAGGGGCTTCGGAGTGAAATGAGTAAGGGGATGGTTTGACAAAAGAAAATGCTAATCTCAAGGCACAAGTGGAGAACATGAAAGCAGAACTGCTCAATGAGCAAAAGTCGCCCATTGCCCGAATATACCTAGTTCTCCAAACTCTTGCTACAGCTTCCAAGCCATCTTCTCCTAGTAGCCCCTAAGTTACCCCTTCAATGGCCAGTTTTTGAATTGTCCGTTTTTAGTTTTTATGACTTGGTAGATTTTGTTTTTCTTTTTGGTTGTTTCTTTTTTCATAAACATAATATACTCATCACATAGGTACCCAACCGTCACTTCCACTAACAGGGACACTACCGAATATATAAGTTCAAAAACACTTGTTCTCACAATCAGCACCTCGGTGGTCAAGCGATAGGCAAAGATCCTGCCTCAAGTCTTCCAGACTGGTCCAACACCAACTCACAGAGATTACGTCTTGCCCCTCGATCAGGCAATCATAAGCCATCGATGCACATCAGATATTGAGCGCTCATGCACACACACGAACACATGGAAACAATTCAAAGAGTTACACCTCAAGCTGAATTAAAGAATGCACGATAAGAATTCAAGAATGTGAAGTTTTTCCAAAAGGTTCTGCAGCCTCTCGAGGATAAATACAAACGTCTCTGTACCAATCTGCGAGACTCTACTAAACGTGATCATGACTCGTGATACTTATGTAATATAGGCTCTGATACGAACTTGTCACGACCCCAGACCGGACATGGTCGTGATGCATCTCTCGTGAAGATAAGTCAAATTGACATAATTCCCAAAATCAATTCTACAGTTTAATCAATAACTTTAAGTTATTTAGAAAGAAAAATCCCCAATAAATACAATTATTTCAAATAAGACAAGTGCGGAAAGGAATACAACCTGACATCGGGGTATCACAAGTAATGAGCAACTACTAGGGTCTAAATACAACTAAAGTTCTGAAGTGTACAAAATACAAACTAATGAAGTAAAGAGGGAGAAAAAGCAGTGATGCGAACGTCGGCAACTACCTCACTAAACTCCACTGGCTCTGACTCTGCTCAACCAATACCCGCTACCGGGTGCAAGAATACCCGAATATGCGCACAAGGTGCAAGGAGTAAAGTAAGTACTCCAACTCAGTGAGTAATAACCATAACTAAGGCCTGAATGGTAAAAGATCACGGAAAGCATATCAAGATTTTGTATAGAAGTAGTTCATAAACCATTAAGAAAGCAATGAAGATGAAACATCTCTTATAATATCTTAGCTCAGTTTAAACCTCTTTGAATATGACTTTTTCAACAGTTATGCAATTGAAAGAAAAATAACTACTAAATATAAACACAGAAATCCGCCCCTTGGGCAGTAATACACAATTTAACTGGTAATTATAGGCATATAAGAAAGATAAGCACATAAGGTTCGCCCCTTGGGCACATTGTCAACAAATTCGCCCCTCGGGCAATATCTTTTAACAGTAGCAGCCCATCGGGCTATCAGATAGAACAATATTAGCCCCTTGGGCTATATCTCACAACAATGTGGGTACCTACGCTCACTAGGGGTGTACACTCCTGGAGGGGCCCCTTACGGCCCAAGCACAATGTCAAGCTACCCCGCGGTATCATAAATAGGCTCTCGGCCTCATTTCAATATTAATAAGCCACCTCGTGGTGTACATATCTCGGGCCCTCGGCCGCATAATCAAATAAGTGCATCACTATTGAGGCATGCAGCCCCACCCAAAAAATATCCTCACAATACAGGCCCTCTTCCTTGCTCGGTCAAAAATCGCATAAGCCACTCGAGCAAGAGTAAAACATGGCGCTCAGCCCTTATTTGAAATACCATTTCAAGTGTTAAAGCAAAGTAAACTCTGCTGAGTTTTAAAAAAATGGAACATAACATCACTAAGTTCAAGAAAAAAATCAAACTGTGAGAGAGTATCAACAAAAATTTCCGAAGGGTTCAAATAGCTGGCACTAGGCCCAAATAATGATGATAGCAAATAATTTTCAATCAAATAAATGGTAAAATCATCAATCAGGACGAACCAAGTCACAATCTCTAGTAGTGCACGACCCCACGCTCGTGATTAAACGTGTGCCTCTCCTCAATAGAGCACTACGATGTGCGATCCAGGATTAAAAACCCTCAAAACATCATTTACAATTATTACTCACCTTGAACCAGCTAAATCTCTAGGTCGCGATGCCTTTACCCCTCGAATCGTTCTGCACGCACGTCGAATATATCCATAATCAAAACGAGAATGTCAAATATGCTAAGGGGAAGCCCAAGCGAAAAAAATCAAAATACTACACAAATCCCGAAATTAACAAAACCTGACACACGGTCCCACATCTCGAAATTAAGAAATTTTCATATCAATAGATTCCTTATCTTTCCACTAGTTTATTCATATCAAGAGTTCTCAAATCCGACCCCAAATGATCCTTCAAATCCCAAATCAAAAGTCTTATTTCTAAAGCCCTAGTTTTTTAATGTTAGGCTTAGCTTTCATGATTTTCTAGGTGGAATTCACATAATAATTGAGATTTTAGTCCAAGAATCTTACCTCTAGGTGATTCCCCTTGAATCCCTCTTCCACCCCTCTTCAGAAATCTTCAAAATCGACCAACAATGGTGGAACTTAGCTCAAATTCGCGGAAATGAGCTTTTAAAACATTCTATCCAGCTCTTATTTATACTTAATCGCGATCGCGGAAAAACCATCGTGATCGCAATGCACAACATCAGCGGCCCATAATTTACTTTACGCGATCGCGTATATCCTCACATGACCAGATGCTCAAAATCTTCCAACTACGTGATCGCAAAGAGACCACGCGACCGCGATTCTTACAAACATAAACTTACGCGATCGCATCCCTAACTACGCGAGCGCGAAGGGCAACCTGGATGCCCCCTGAGATAGCTCTATGTGATCGCGAGCCTCCTCACGTGATCGCGATTAAGAAAAACCTGCAACAGAAATATAGCAAAAATGTGCAATTTTAATATGCAAATTTGATCTGCTTAACCACCCTAAACTCACCCGAGGCCTCCGGGACCTCAACCAAATGTACAAGCATATCCCAAAACTTTATTCAAACTTGTACCAATCTTCAAAGCACCTTAACCAACATCAAATAACCCAGAACACATTGGATTCAAGCCTAAGTTTCTAAAATCTTTCGAAATATGTTTTTGATCAAAAACCCAACTAAACCACGTCCGAATGACCTGAAACTTTACATAAACATATGACACAACAAAGCTACTAAAACTCGCAGAATTTTATTCTGACCTCCAGATCAAAATCTCACCTATTAACCGGAAAACGCCGAAATCTCAATTTCACCAATTCAAGTCTAAACCTTCCACGGACTTCCAAAATACATTTCGATCACGCTCCTAATTCCCAAATCACCAAAACAGAGTTAACCAAATCATAAAAATTTCGATCTGAGATCATATACAAACATGTCAAATCTTGGTCAAACCTTTCAAATTTCAAGCTACAAACTGAGAACTGTTCTTCCAAATTCATTCTGATTTCCCTGATAACCAAAACCAATGATTTAAATAAGTTATAACATATCACACGGGGCAAGTCATGCCCGAGAGCCGATGATCAAAGTGCAAAAGCTCAGAGCGACCGGTCAGGTCATTACATCCTACCCCACTTAACATACATTCATCCTTGAACATTATTAGAGTCGTCCCGAAAGCCAACCAATCGCTGAATAACCTTATCATGCATATACTCGGTGGTGATCCCGTGTCACCCTATCTCATATAGGTCCGATAACATAATATAACTGAAATTTCACAATCCATACTAGCCCATAAACCTTAGAAAAATATTTCCACTACCGAAATCATCCACAAGATCAAAATCTCACATCCATATTTCGCACAAGCCCGATCAAGCTGTAATAACCCATACATGTTATCTCAGGTGCAATCACATGATATACTACATAACTCAAACACTTGTAGTGACAACTCCTAATCTCAGCAGCCGTACACAACACCTGAATACTGATAGAAAAACTCTTATCAACTAAAGTTTCATTCCAACACTTTTATATGCATCTAATAATAACTAAAACACGCAGTAACCCACAACCATTTCTCAGATAAACTATTCATGAAGTCACTTCTCCTTTGGCAAATACCATTGAAAATTTCAAAGCCGAACCTTCAAATTATCCTTCCAACATGTAGAAATCGAATCTGTTCGCATTCATTAATGATCCCAACGATCTCCTCTAAGCCAACACACTACTCTGGTGACATGACACATCAGTATATGCGTAAGCCACAACTTGCACAATACGTGCACCAATAAGTAACAGTCCGAACATACTCAAATCATGAAAATGACTCAAATGAAAGAGTTATACCTCAAGCTCACCAGTACCACCACAATAAAAGGCTGATAACCCGTCTCACATCATAGAAATGGAACACGTGAATCTAACCCGCAAGTTCATATCTCCACATAGCTTCGCTGCAATGCGCGATCCTATCCAAACGTTGCTCCACATGAAACACCTCAAGTCACTATGCTCGAAATCGACAAACACGCACAATTTAATATCTGGACTAAAACAAACTATCACACCCACGGTGAAGAAAAATATGAATGCCTACTCTTATAAGAAGTTAAGGTCGTTAGCTAATGTCATAATTAATGCCTATTATAGCCTTGTGAATGACAAGGAGATCCCGACCATAGAACTAGGAGAGGCCAAACAATCTAGAGATGATATGGTGGTCTATGTAGTGGACCTAAATGAGACCACACCTAATATTGAAAAAGAAAAAGAATCCGTGAATGAAATAATAACTAGTGTGGGAAATGAGTGGGGCGACCTGATGGTAGTAGTTGTTGATCTAAAGAAAATAAAAGTTCTTAGCAATGAGAAACACACCTCAGAAAGAAAAATTGCAACTACTGAAGAAGAGACGGATGACCTTTTAGTGATATAATCCGATCTAGAGGAAATCATTGAGGAACTCAATAAAGAACATATGCATGTGAGTCTTAGGAAAGGGAAGGAAGTAACTAGTGAGACACACATCATGCCTGAAAAAGGAATTAATCGTTGTGAAAGCCAGTCTATGTAGTGAACTCGAGAAGAATCATCAACTTCAAGCTGAAGTAGAGAAAGTAAAAATTAATCTTGAGAAATCTCTGAAGAGGACATGGTCCTCAGATGTTATCGGTGCCATGTATCTTAACAAATAGTGGGAACATACAGGGCATCAGGTTACAGAGAGAGAAAACTCCTTACAACCCTCACAACCAGTATGTCACTATATATGATAACTGGCTAGCTACCCACTGTGGGAACAATGAGCATTTTAAAGAAAATTGCCAAGATAGGGTTCAGTCTACTCGGAAAAACAAAGTGTTTATTGACAAAGGACCAGGTACCACTCGCAAGAAGCAGATGTTGCCTGCACGGACTAGGAAATCCCTTATTCATCCATTCCATCATAACAAGGGACCCAAACTAGTTTGGGTTCCTAAATCTAACCTTTGATTTGCATGTGCAAGGAATAGTAAGAGGAAACACACTGTGATGGACTATGGACTGTGGATGCTCAAAGCATGTGACTGAAAACATCATGAAATGCTTCTCACTGAAAGCCATGGAGGAAGAGAATGTATCCTTAAAAAGAAAGGATAGGGTACACTCTCAGCAAATATCGAGATGGTGGTATGATATGGGGGAAGTTGGAAATATGGCATTAAAGGTTGGTGTATACAAGCTTCTCACCTCAGAATAAATTAACTTAGAAGAACCTGGTGCGTGGTCTCTCAAACTCAAGAGTCACCTGAACACAAGTTCACAAAAAAATAGGAGACTCTCAAGGTGTTAATGGCTCTTTCCAAGAAGATTCAAGTGAAAAAAGGGGGCTCACGCAAAATTTCTCTACACCAAGGACTCCACAACAAAATGGTATTACTGAAAGAAAGAACAGAACTGGAAGATGTGGCATGGGCAATGCTCATTGACTTTGGAATCGCCAAGAAACTCTGGGCAAAAGTAGTAAATACTAATGTCTACTTGGTGAACATATGTATGATCATGTCCCTCCTGAATCAAAACTAACTATTACCTACCAAATGGAAGAGAATGCCTTCTTGACTGAAAGACAATGAGAAGGATAATATTTTGAAAATCAACACAAAAAGACGAATGAATGAATCCTTCTGGGTACCCTCCACAAAGCAAGGCCATAAAGACGACAACAAAGGGATTATAAACGGAAGGAAGTGTTCATGGGATATTCAACAAGACAACTTCCTTCAGCCAAGTAAGAAATGGTGATGATCAAAATGAGGATCAAACTTTGGTACTTGGGAAATATTTGAGGCTTTAAATTGGAAGGCTGATAAAATGAGTAAGATGAACGAGACTGGTAAAAGAAAATGCATCATCTTCCACTTCTCACAAGGAACCTGGTACTTTACTTACCACCGCTAAAGTAGAAGAAAGGATGGAGATACAGCCATGGTACCTCTCAAGCAACAGAACACAGAGTGTGGGAAATCAAATTCTTCAAATTCTTCCCTACCAATCAAACTTCAGTCCCAAACTGGAAATACAAAAGCTCCCATCTGTGTGACAACTTATTTAGTTTCTTTTATTATAGAGTTAGATAAGCCTTTCAAAAAAATTGTTCCTTTTGTATTACCACTTCTGAATAGAATCCATAGTGAAAGTCCATAGGAATACCACTTGAAGTCTACTCACGGATGTTTGAAATACCTTAAGGGAACTTAGGATTTGGTCTCGTATTGCCCCTCAGGTGACAACATTTTTAATCCTATTTAATATGATGATGTTAAGTGTGCAAGTTTTTCTGTAGAATGGAAAAGGACTTCTGGAATGGTAACGTGCCAGGGTCATGCCTCTTCCCTTTGGGGACAAGGAAGAAAAACTCAAATGACCTTGTCAAAAACTAAACAAATTCTGAAAACAAGAGGACCAAGTACAATGAAGAGTGGGACTATCGTCTAAAGATCAATATGAAGAAAGGGTTGATATGCGGAAAGCCTTGCAGAACAGAAGACCAAATTCTAGATATCTTTGTCAATTCCTTGAGAAGAGAATACTCTAGATCAAACAAGGTGGAAATGGGGTCATAAGAGTCTAATACAGAACCTGCTACCCCATCAACTGGATATGTTAGACACCGTCAGGTAATGTTAGCTAAAGTATTTTCTAACCAAGCCCAACTCACATCAATACCGTTGAGGTTAAACACACATGACGTTCATATAAGCTAAAGGCAATATATGAACAGTGAGAGAGGAGCTGCTAAAACCGTTTTTCAAAAATTTGGTCTAGCATCAGGTCCCTAAACCCCAGGTTAGTAGTAATGTGATTTTTATGCATGCCTTCACAAAACAAATTATTTTTTATAAAAAAATTAACTCCATTACCACATCATTCGACTTTTCAAAATCTGCATGTCATGTCTTGTCTTTCAAATCCCTTCATCCCTTCTGCATGGAAACGCTTTCCCACAAACTTGCTGCCATTTTCAGAACTATTCAAAACATGTTTCTCTCTCTCCTCTCACATTAGTCCTTCTTCCAATAAAACTCTCTTTCTCTGTTACAGCAAGTCACGAACCTTCATCTCTTTTGTGTAGTTGTGATCTTCTCTTTATCTCTCTCTCTCACTCACTCTACTCAGCTACCAAGTATTCTTATAATGGCCATCGAACAATCGTATCCTTCTCACACCATTAACACCACTCCAATCTCCTTATCATCCGCGAAGTCATCCCTAGAGCATCACTATGTCACACCTTCTACTACTTTACCCACTCATGACTCCTCCTTCGTTCCCACAGTTTTCCTTTTTTTGATAAACACTGTTTTCCATCAATTTGAAAACCCTGTATCCAGCCACTTCTATGATCTCATCAAAGAACACTCAGGAGGGTTTACCTCCCAAGTGACTGAAGCCCTTGAGGATGATCCTGGCCAATATCTAAAATACTTCATCCTGGACTTAATGACTCTCTTAGAATCACCAGAAAAAGAAGCACCATATAACATCATGGCTATCGCTGCTGAGAGACTGTTAAATGAAGGAGCGTATCTCTCATCTGAGTATCAAGTGAAAGAGATTCCATTCCTAGGAGATGTAAGAACCACATTGATCCTCGAGTCTTTGGCTTATGATACGTTCTTAGGAAAACCTTCTGAAGAACTTGATTCTCTTCCATGCAAATCCACTCATGCACCTACTGATCATTCTAAGCCATAGAGTCCTCTTACATGTCACCCACTATCAGATCACAACAGCAAGAGAATTTTGAATCCACATTGCAGAAAAGTAAGAGGAGGGTCAAGACAAGGAGAAGGAGGAAAATGAATCCAAGGGATTTTGTTACTAATAAGAGTGTGTCAGTAAACCGGCTTGACAAAAATGCTCCAATGGAACCTGGTTCCTTAGTACAACAATCTACGATGCTCAAAAATCTATGAAAAAGGCCTTCTATAAAACTGTTGAGCAACGGAAAGGGTCATCCGTGAAGGACAACGGCAAGTATAAATGGAGTCAAACTGAGCTAGCCGAGTCTGAAGATGATAAAATGGGGATAGCAAGCTGGAAACAAAAGTATGTCGAATGGTCTAGCAAACTAAAATGGGAAACTATTAAAGAACCTGGTTCACTGAGGTCCACGCCCTGTGATAGTGATCTTTGGCAGCAAAGATTAAGAACTCAAAAGGTGTTATGGGGTCATACATTTGATCCGGCAATTTTGGAGATGGCCGATATTAGACAAATTTTGGAGATTGTGGAATTTCAACAATGGGAACACTTGTTTGAAAGGAGCATGCCTTTGGTGTACAAAGATGCAATACAAACTTTATACGCATCTTTTTTCACTGTTGAAGGGGATCACATTTGTGCTCAAGTAAATGGATTAGACATTGTACTCGATGCTTCAACATTGGGAAAGGTTCTCAGAATTTCGTGTGAAGGGATTTCCTCAGTTAACGGTGTCGATGGTGTGAACTTTAGGAGAGCTATCATGAAAGAGCAAGCTATTTAGCATGGGGAACATGTGCATAAGAATGTATTGCTTCATAAGTATCAACTTCTCTTTAAATTGGTCAATAAAGTTCTCTAACCTTATTCTTAGAGGTGATCTATTGCCACAAAATCGAATATGGTCTTAACGGAAGCGCTTGATGAGTTTGTTCCGATCAATTTTCCAGCAATCATGATAGCTCATATGCAAAAGGTGGAAAACTTTAAAGGTGGGAATCATGGGCTACCATATGGCTTTCTGCTTACTCAAGTGTTTAGATTCTACAAGGTCCCCTTGGGTAATCTCAATGTAAGCACACGGAAGCAGACCTTCCCCAGAACAATGTGAATGTGGAAAGAGTTGGTGGAAGCATCTCGACCATTTCACAGCTGATCAACGCTCAAAATGTAGCTTCTGAAGAGATCATAAGGTTGAGGGCTCGAAATGCCATACTGGAAACTCACCTCAGTCAAGTAGCAAAAGGACATGATTCTATCAATGAGGAAGTTGCACGACTAACAAAAGAAAATGTTAAACTTCGAGCACAATAACTTGAAAAATGATTGTCTGCAAATGCTCGACTGGACCTGGTTCCTAAAACATTGTTGTATCTTCCTTCAAGCCTCCTTCTTCTAGTTTCCCCTAGGATCCTCTTAATGCCCAACTTTTTTTTCTCCAAAATCTTGTGGTTGCTGTTTTATTTTTGTTTGTTTGTTGTGTGATCGCATGTAAAAATTAATCATTACTGCTCGACTTGCTTAGTCCAATGTAAACATTAATAAAACAGCTCCCCTTTTTGCATGTACAATGTTGTGTTCCTCTAGCTTCTCTTTGCGGTCATGTTGTGTGCACATATGTGGGATGAGCTAGCTGTGTTAGACTTCTTACATGCTAATTACCTGCTTGTGCTCTTTTTAATGATGCCAAAAGGGGGAAGAAATTTGAAACTTTTTGTGTAGGTGAGGTAGTGTGTGTAGGTCTGAGATTAAGGGGGAAGAGAGCTCTGAAACTAGGGGAACTATCAACTCTAAGATTAAAGGGAAATCAAAATAGAAGGGAGATATGCGATTAAGGCAAAACTTTGAGTAGTTGTGGTATCTTATCTGGTTTATCTGCTCTAAACGAATATTGTCCATGCTTAAGTTTGTCATCATCAAAAAGGGGAAAATTGATTGGTTATCAATGTCTTGGTATGCTTCTTATGTTTTTATGATCTAACAAACTTGTTGTGAAGAATTAGATAGAGAACCTGTCCCACATGGTATACATCTCAACTGACCTGGTCGAAATTTGAAAATCAACAAATGAATGAACGACCATAGGGAGGAAACTTAACACGGGCCACGTGGCCTGGTCCCTTAAGGTTCTCTGACACAAGCACAAGTTAGTGACTATACCCAATCATTATAAAGAGAAACACAATAGGGTCCTGGTCTCTTAAGCTTCTTTGACATAAGTACAAGTCAACTATATAGCTGGAATGTAGCAACAAAAAAAAATGACCATCTCGCAACTGTTACAGAAGAGGAACTCAACTAGGACCTGGTCCATTGGTGCGTTCTGACAGAAGTACAAGTTGACTATCCAGCTGTAACACAACTACAAAAAAGTGGTTGTGCAGACTATACAACAATCACTTCTTATTGGGAAGAAACGTGCATCAAGAATTGACATCACTATCTATTGTGATGTCTTTTGTGATAAAACAACCTGGTGCAAGACACACATTTCTTAGTGCATTCAGTGATATTCTCAAGTGTAACAGTGTTCATCCCGCATTAAAGTAAGTGGTGTGTCAAGAACAAGAAGACAACTCCACCAAGAATCAGTTTATTAATGAGATTATGTACATCCATAGTTGAGTTGCAATCTTGTTATTTGTTATTCATTATTTTTTCTTAGTTTGCTTTCTTAGAAGATTTGTCTTGGGAACAAATTAAAAATTCATAAACTTCCGTGTTTATGTTGTGACTAGGAATAGTCATAAGTTTAAAGCCTTTGTATCTAGGATAGTTATAAAGTGGCTTGTGGTGGGTGCATCACAATTTAGTTGAAGTATATGCAATAAGGTTTTGCTGAGTGGATTGTAATAGGGAGATTGCAAGTTAATGAAGTTAAAAATCTACAAGAGCAGGTCGTGGTTTTTTTATTCCATTGTGTGAGATTTTTCCACATAAAAATCCTTGTCTTCTTTACTTTCAGTCTTTATACAAGTTAGTTGATGTCTTTGGAATAGGTTTATTGCAAAGCGGCTTGTAACAGGGAGATTGCAAGTTAGTCAAGTTAAAATCCTACAAGAGTAGGTCGTAGTTTTTTGATCCCTTTGTATGGGATTTTTCCACGTAAAAATCTCTTGTCTTCTTTACTTTCAGTCTTTATTGCATTCTCAACATCATCTCATATAGGATCGGGTACTCTATATATTGTTTGACTCATATAAACTAACGGTCATTCACTCCATGTTTCTTCCATGTCTTTTATATAATTGTTTGTATGCCTTACATACTCGGTACATTATTCGTACTGACGTCCTTTTATTAGGGACACTGCATTTCATGCATGTAGGTATAGACAATTAGTTTGACAAGCCCTCATAATATACGAGGTTAGCATTTGGAGAAGGGTCGATAAGACTCCACCTCATTCAGAGTGCAGCCGATTCTATGAGTCATCATCTTCGAACTTTGCTACAGACTTATGGGTAGGTCGGTACCCAGTCCCATTTGATGTCGAATGCTCTTAGAGGCTTTGAAGACAGAGACTCATTTTGTGCAATATGTCAGAAGCCTTGTAGCCCATATGTATTCATGTTTTAAGAAAGATCGTTCATTAATACATCGCTTTCCCACTTATAGTTATACATTATGAGTTGTGGCCATGTTGACCCAATTACCAGTGATAGTATGATATGAAAGATGTGTTATGTTGGTACTCGATTGAATAAGGCACTGGGTGCCCGTTGTGACCCTTCTGTTTGGTCATGAAAAAAGTGATATCAGAGTAGTTCTTTCCTAGGAAGTCTACAAGTTGTGTCTACTAGAGTCTTATTTATGGGAATGTTGTGCACCAATCTTATAAGAAGGAGGCAATATCACATTTAGGACTGTTACTCTTTCTTCTTACTCTAGATCGTGTGGTAGAACTCAGTTGTAAGAACAAAATTTCCTAAATTCTATCTTATTGATAATATGTTAATGCCTGCATCTAGAAAGATAGTCGGTGAGGGAATGAATCCAGTAGTAGAATAGTTGAGACAGGGGAACGCAATTTTTCATGATGTGTATGATAAGTAAATGTGATGTCTTCGTTAGATCTAGTGTGTACTAAGATGTATAACTTCTTGATAAGGAACCTTAACGCACGAATATCTATCCACCCTTATGGTAAAGGGCAATGAGTGATTCCGAAGATAGATACAAGTTTCAACAAGTAAAAAAAGCAAGATGAAGAAGGATATGAGGCACCTAGTTAATGAATATCATCAGTATTTACAATTCAGGCAGAGAAATATAAGCCTTTTGAGTTACCTTCAACAGTGACAGAGGTATGTACAATTGGTCACACTCATTTCAATTATGACCTATGAGGGAAAACATGTGTAGTTTAAGAAGAAGGACGGGATATCAGGATCCAGCTAGGGTGAAAGTAACCCAAAATAATGAATGCATTCTTTGCGTTGGTTGATATTTCTGAAGGATATTGCAAACGCGTTAATAGAAGGTGTAGTCTAAAATAATACAGCTAGATATAAGTACTACAAAGATAGTCACTGAAATCCTGGAAGGAATAAATATTACCTTAGTATGGCTCATGTCCCTAGCAGAGAGAGAATGTTAGGCAACCCAAATGGGGCAAGGGGAGAAAATAGCAAAATAGTATTTTGTAATATTTTTAAAATAAAGTGAGACATAAATGTTAGTAGGAAAATAAGAAGAAAAATAATGAAGTATTATGAGTAAGATCTGACACATGAATGATAATGGTAGATAAAAAAATAACAGTATTACAAACTCTATAGTCAAGTAAAGGAAGGGACGAGGGATGACAGGCCTTGAGACAACAAAAGAGTTTAGGTCATAAAGTCGTAGTCGCATTTCGAGAAATAAGTTTGTGACTCTAACATGGTGACCAAACGTAATTTAAGCACAAAGTAATGGAAATCATTATGGGCTGGTTTACAAGATAAACTAAAGATAAATTAGGGACTGAGTGATTTGATAATAGTTGCCATCACAAGAATTTCAGAGTGTCACACCTCCTTTTTATACACCCGAAGGTAATACAAGGGAGTTTTTCCACTTTAAGTGATATTATTCGAAACGAGATTGTTTATTCAATTCAGAGTCACCGCTCGAGATAGTTTGTTTGGTGTCTCGAGTCACCGGTTTATTTTGAATCCCAAATCGAGAAAAAATCCGACTTTTCATTTGAAGTTTTTGAATAAGAAATTTTGTTAACCCGAGGGAAGGTGTTAGGCACCAACGGATTCGATGGTTCTAGCACTGTCGCTTATACTATTACAATTGGCCTATTATTTGATTTTAACACATGTCCTATACTGCAATTTTAAATTACTTATCGCTTTAAATTAATTTTTAATGAATTTTGCAACATTATTTAAACACGTCTCGAGCCACGTCACATAAATGCACCCATGGCTTTTGACATATTTTAATACCGTTGAGATTTGAATTTGGGACACTTAAATGTGTACCCGAATTGAAGAAGGTAATATTATTGAATGACGAGCCTAAACCAATTAACGTATTATTAATTTTGCGAAAGGCCATGAAAATTCGCTAACTAACACGTCCCCAATTCTAACAGTTAAAAATTAATCAAGTGAGGCCATGGAGTTTGAGACTCAAATATATGCAAATTCTCCTTTTGAGCATTCTTGAGATATAAATGTTGAAATACACAAAGATATCACATCATCGTCAAACAGCATAGATGGAAACTACCATTTTTGTCTTTAGATCACTAATAAAGAGGAATATGAAAAAGGCAGTAGAACTTGAGACTTTATAGGGTGTTTTCAAAGGAGGTTAGGGAAAATAATTTTAGTAAATAAAAAAAATGATTCTGACTTTGATCATTAACTAATGGAATTAGTCAAGCAGGGAGGAAGTGTAGTAACAAGTGTAAAATACAAATAAAATCACTAAATCAAGCACTTGCATATTAATCATGATCTTCTCTCTATATAAACGCTTGATGTCAAAATACTCATACCAAATTTGGTCCGATAAAGAAAGCTAAAATGTTGACCTGTGGGGGACAGCTACTAAGCACCTACGTCATTCTGCTCGCGCGCAAGCCCGCTTCCTGGTAGGTGAATTAAATTAAACACATCCAAATGAAGAGTCAAATATATTTATCACAGTTCCAACAATAACAACGATAATAACAACTATCCAATATAGTCCTACGAAGTGGGGTCTGGAGAGGATAATATTTAGACGAGCCTTACCTCTACCTGAAAGGGCAGAGAGGCTGTTTCCAATCGACCCTCGGCTCAGTGAATGAAAGGAAAAACAAAAAACAAAAAAGCATTAGTAACTCCAGCAGAAATATCATAAATAATTATCTAAACATAAGAACCATAAATAAAATAGCATGCAATAATATCATACATTAACTACCTTAAATAACTACCATAAGGGAAACACAATCCAAAATACAAATTATCGGATATAGCCCTGCCAAGCCTCACCCAACCCCAGGTGAGGAGTAAGAAAAATTTTAGGAGCCCCTATCCTACAACCCTGATACTAGACCTCCAGACTTTCCTATCAAGGGTCATGTCCTCGGAAACTCGCATTCTAGCCATGTTATGTCTAATCATCTCTCCTCAATACTTCTTAGGCCGCCCTCTGCCTCACCGAACGACGACAATCGCTAGCCGCTCACAACTTCTCACCGGGGCATCAGGTCTTCTCCTCCGTACATGCCCGAACCACCTTAGCCTCGCTTCTCGCATCTTCTCATCCACCGGGGCCACCACTACCTTCTCTCGAATAACTTCATTCTTAATCTTATCCAACCTGGTGAGCCCGCACATTCACCTGAGCATCCTCATCTCCGCAACATTCATTCTCTGAACATGAGAGTTCTTCACTGGCCAGCACTCCGCCCCACACAACATTGCAGGTCTAACTATAGACCAATAAAATTTCCCTTTGAGTTTCTATGGAACTTTCTTGTCACACAGGACTCCTGATGCAAGCCTCCACTTTGACCACCCCGCTCATATCCGATGAGTGATGTCCCCGTCAATCTCTCTGTCCCCCTGAATCACCGACCCAAGATATCTGACATTGTCCCTCTTGGCGATGATCTGAATTGGGTTCCGAAAAAACCCAATTCATAAAACCAAATATATTTCTGATCAATCCCATAAACAAAGCAGCATATTCATCAATTTACTCACAACAACTGAACATTTTCAAGAAAACTTAGCTCAATCAACTAAAACGGCAAACATAATTATAATGCAAAAGAGAAGTTGTGAGCTACAATTCAAAAAAAAAATGTAGCAGACATGTAGATGACCCAATTGCAGCAGATTTCGACAGTTTTGATTAACAATCATAGCAATTACATTTGTTGGAGATTTGAAGTAGATACCTTAATAGGCAGTAAAACAACTAGAAAAATTAAGAGCTGAAGTCAATGAATTGGAACAATCAGCCACAGCAACAGACCAGCGGCAAATGAGCCGAAATACGACAACAACGAAACTCCTTAACATGCCCATGGAATCGATGTCGCGATTGGAAGGATTTGAAGAACCGAACCTAAAATCCAGAATTTTCGGCCTGCTTTTGTGTGTTTCTCGTGTGTGTAGTCATTTTCTATACAAAATAAGATGTGAGGGAGTGTGTCCTTGAATCCGAGTGAGAAAAATGGAGAAGAAGAAAATAGGATCGAGATGAAGAAGAGAAAGCTGAATGCGCACTCGCTCCTGTGATGGGTCTAATCTAATCTATCTTCTAATGTCTATCCCTAGGTCTAAATATCAGTAGGTTTTTAATCAGACAAGAGTAAGGGAAAGAGAAGGGCTTGGGTTGGAATTTCGACTAGGGGGTGTTTAAAGACTTAGGCTTGAAAAATATGAATAAAAAGGCCCAAAAATCTGCACCTTTATTCTTTCTCTTTCAAATTTCTCGTTTTAATTCCTTTTTTTCAATATTAAAAATAAAACCCTAAATTAAATCTTAAAACAAATTAGCCAATCAAGTATAGTAATTAATTCTAAGAAATAATTACTATAACTACTTAAAACCCTAAATTTAAAGAAAACTAACAAAATCTGAAATTAAGCAACAAAATGCAAAACTAGTTATTTTTTGGTGTTTTTTCAAATTTTTTGAAACACTAATTTAATAATTAGTCTAGAAATATAAAATTAAATCTTAAATGCAAAAGGAAACATATTTTATATTATCTTTTTAATAAAACTTAAACATGAAACAATTAATAAAAATCTTAAAAATTTCCCGAAAATGGTAAATAATTAAAAAAAGTCTATTTTCTTGAATTTCTTAAGAGTATTTTGTATAGCGCAAAAATCACGTGCTTACACAAAGAATGCGTTATGGCGATAATAGAATGGTCAACAGAAGAATACCCTTTTAAAGGTCATTCAGGAAACGCTTCCCTAAGGCAAGAAATGTGAGTAAAGTTAAGCTTAAGGGACTATGTATGCCAGTTATACTAGGTGTCACCCTCGTGAGCAAGGAATTTTGTTATCCTTAGTACAGAAGGATTTCCACAAGGCAAGTGAGGATCATTGATGATGTTAAAAGACATCAAAGATGAAAAGATAAAACATCTTTATGTAGACTATCGTAGCATTTAGTATTAGTACTCCACTAAAAGGGGAGAATATGGAGTGATGTGGTATTAAGTCAGAATTGAGTGATTCTAGTAACTATGAAATGGTAAAGTAAGAATGCGATAAAATGAAAAATGGATGAGATTGCACTTAATCAAATCCTAAAGATATACTACGATTCGAGAACATTATGCAAACACGACGTCAAGGAAAGGAAGTAAGGGTTCTTGCCCGAGATGTTATTGATTAATAAGGAGCCAGTAGGACACGTAATTTAAGACAAAGAAAATAACCAAAGAAAGATTACGTAAATATTGATATGAGAATGGGCTAATGAGTAATTAGTAGTTAATTCAGGAATAGTGTAGTTATGGCTAAATAAATGGATACAGACAAATGAATAGATCGTGCAAGATAAACATAGTAAAACTCAAGATGGAGATCAGTCTCGCAGATATGACCTCGTGACCTTTGAGAAATATTTAGATAGGAGTTGGGAAAGTTAAAGATATCGTATGAGTGTTATGGAAATAAAAGACGGTCCTACTAAGAAGACAGTCAAAACTTCAATTCAGAAGCAACCGTACGAGCGCATGAGTGTGGAGGTAAGTAACTAAGAATAATTATAGGTGAGTACGAACTTTAAAAGTTATGTCGAGTAAATGGTATAACAAGCTTGTAATTTTACTAGGGCCAGAAGGTCTCCCTAAATACTATAACAAAAGACTAGTTAAGGATATAAGGAAGAAGGCTTCAACCTAAGCACATTGACCTAAAAGAGGAAATAGTCTGGTAGCAACAGTTACGAGATTGGAAAGATTCCGACCATCAGTCGTGATATGAGAAAGAGGCCAAAAGGGGGAAATGCCTTGGCCTTTCGATTTATTCACATAACAGCTGCTTAGATGGCAAGAAGAGTACTAAAGTATTCAGAAGATAAAGGTTATGAAAATGATAAGTGCATTAGTCAATATTCGAGGACGAATGTTCTAAAGGGGGAATGATGTTACACCCCACATTTTTGTACGTGGAAGTACGCCATAAATATATTGATACAAGCTTAGAAATGAAATGTTAGATCCCGCAATTTCATATAAAATCTAAAGGGCCCCCAACGTGGTAGCCAAGAGCATTAGTTAAATATGACTCTGTAAGTCGTAAAGTAATGTGGCACCTTGTGTGAAATTTGTGGCTTAGTCACCCCCCTAAAGTGGGACGCACTGAATGGTTAAAGTCAACTTTTTTAACACATAAATGAATTGCCCATCTTAATGAAGAAAGCTTCAGCAAAGGTATTTTTGCAATGATAACGTGATTGCCTCAAGCATCTCATACGAATGCTAATTAATACTATAGTAACGTGGGATTTGTGATTCCAATGGAGTACGGTACAATCTTTTTGAAAAATATCATACAGATTTTTCCCTACTTCGATCCTTTGTTACGTGATTGTCGCAATTGACGTATGCTAGAGGGATTGTCAAGAGAATCGGCTAAGATATATTAAGACTATCTCTTATTTTCTTTTGGAATGATATGTACGACATAAAAAAACGAGCAAGTGCACAACTTCCATAAAAGACTCTATTCATAACAGTATAGAAGGTGCATAGGTTCTTGAATTTCCTTGTGCCTTGTAAATACATATTTTGTTCATGGGTCTCAGAAAATACGTAAGTTTATAAAATTTACTTCATGATACTAATCAAAGGCGTAATGGTCTTATGATATTTCGAAAGATTTTATTGATGTACTTATCATGCATTGTATTCATTTATACATGTGCATTAACCTATGACCAGATGCCGTGTTTTATATATATAGGGTTACTATGTTATATATGCACCACGACCTAATTAGATGGTATACATTGATGATTTTGCCCATAATGGCTAAGATGATATGATGGGATGCCCGCAGAGGCTTGATGATGTTATGAACAGATGTACCAATACATGACATGAAATTAATACGCATATGCATAATATTACAAGTATTTCATGATTTATAGAGTTATCCTGACCTACAGTTTGACTCATTCACTCTATATTTCTTCCATGTCTTTTATATACTTGTTTATGCGCCTTATATATTCAGTACATTATGCGCACTAACGTCATTTTGTTAGGGGTGATGATGTGGCAACCCGACCCGTTGTCTCATGTGTTAAAGCCCTATTTCCCCCATTTTTATGCTTCTTCATATTTTATTATCAGCGTTTGGTGTGTTAGAGTTGAATTGGATCGATTTTCGTAGGAAATGAGACACTTAGTCTCTTTCAGGAAGGTTTCATTTGGAAAAGTCATCGGGATGTTGACTTATTAGTTAGAGGGCTTGGATGTGATTTTTGGTGATTTTCTTAGCTTCGGGGAGTGATTTTTGACTTAGGAGTGTGATCGAAATCGATTTTGGAGGTCCGGTGTAGAATTAGGCTTGAATTGGCAAAGTTAGTATTTTCGTGATATCCGTTGATAGGTGAGATTTTGATGTGAGGGTAAGAATGGAATTCCGATAGTTGTTCTAGCTTCGTTAGGTGATTTGGGATGTGTGTGCAAAATTTGAGATGATTCGGAAGTTTTTTTGGTCAGATTTTTTATCAAATGCGTATTTTGAAAGTTTAAGAAGAACTTAGGCTTGAATCTGATGAGAAATGATGATTTTAGTGTTTTTGGATGTGTTTTAATGATTGGAACAAGTTCGTATGATATTTTAGGAAGTGTTGGTGCTTTTGGTTGAGGTCACTAGGGCCTTGGGGTGGTTTCGGATGGTAAATCAGACCATTTTTGGACTTAAAAGATTGCAGGTTTTCAGTTATTTGTCTTGTAGACAATCGCAGAAGTTCAATTGCGATCTCATAGAAGGTGTTGTGATTTACTCAATGTGATCGCGGAATAGGGTATGCGGTCGCATTGGTTGAGGAGGTTGTTCATTTCGATCGCATAGTGTTAAATGGACCTGGGGTCCTTGATGCTATTTTGTTCTATGCGAACGCGAGTGTCGGAATGCGATCACATAGATTTAAGGTCTTGTACTTTGCGATCACAAGGGTATGTGTGCGATCTCATAGAGATAATTTTTGGGAGTTTGAATTTTGTATTGTGCGATTGCAGAATCGTTGATGCGATCACATATAGTAAAATCTGGGATAACGTAAGGGTTTTTATTAAATATTTCATCCGCGAACCACGTCTAATTTCCTCCATTGTTGAGAAGTCTTGAGAGCTTTTGACAAGGATTAAAGAGGGTTTTGACTGGAAATCGATTGAAGGTAAGTCGTATGGCCTAGAAACATCATTTAATTGTGGATTCAACACCTAAATTCATGGAAATTTTATTAAAATGGGAAGAACTAGGGCATGACTTTTTGAATGAAAAGTTGGAATTTGAGGGACCAATTGAGCTTTGATTCTTGTGGTTTTGATATGTATACACTTATGTCGAGATAAGGAGTCTGTTAATGTAAAATTTTCTGACTTTCGAGAAGTGTCCGAGGCTCAAGTTTTGCAAATTTTGTGAATTTCGATATTTTTCGGCTCTTTTCGTTTGGGTTATATTCCCTTAGCCTATTGTAACGTGTTCGTTGTGCTTTTGGCCAGATTCAACGCGCGAGTTGGTCGATTCTAGAGGAAAAGGCATAGCGAGCTAGACGTTTGACCGACTAGAGGTGAGTAATAGCTGTAAATTATGTCCTAAGGGTTTGAAACCCCGTAATTTCACATCGCAACGCTATATTTAGACAAGACACGCGGTCTACGATGAGTGCAGGGTTGTTTGATATTGGGGATTGTGGCTTGGTGCGTCCGGAGTGATGTTTTTACTGTGTTTTCGACTAGAGCTTATTTGAAAATCATCATACTTGGATTAAATTGCCATATTTGGGTCTTGTGCCAATTATTTAAATACTTCAGGGATTGCTATCACTCTTTCACATGCATGCTATTTGATCTCAGTCTTACGTTTTAACACTGTTTTGACAAACTAAGCCAATTTCTAATTTTTAAAACTCAAATGTCATTTTACTAGTATTTTGAGCTGAGAACTGTTATTTTAAGAAAGTGTCCGAGAGACTTATATGGAATTCTGGAGTGAGCATGGATCGGGTTGTTCGCCGCACCACTATTCTATTGTTATTGAGGATGAGAGCCTGGTTGGTGCCATGAGATGTCTTGATATTTGTGTTTGGTCTATAGCAGCCCCTCCAGATTCTGTACATGGCCCAATAGTGTCGTCAACGTTAACTGAATCGGGTTGCACGCCGCAGCAGGTGCTAGAGTGTACCGTTCTATGTGTTGCATTGCATTCATACATTTATCCTTATTCTGGCTTACATGTCATAGTATCTCTGAAATTCGTATTTTATTGGATTGTAGCTTATTGTTAAATGTTCCAAATTTCTAGATATAACTTACTTTGCGTATTTCTATGTTTTCTTATTCTCAGTCTTTTATTTATGTTTATTACTCACTGTGCCAGACTACTCACATAACTCCATGCATCTTGCGTGCAGATCCAGGAACCCCCACAGGCCGAGTGAGTATTTGTTTAGCTGACCAGCAGTATTTGGGATCATCGAGGTAGCTGCATGGCGTTCACAGCCTTGATCCCTCCCCTCTATCTCTATCTTTTGTTCTTTCTTTCAAAGACAGACATTGTAGTAGGTTGGGATTCTGTATTAGAGGCTCATATTCGTGACACCATGTCCTAGTTGGGCTACGTTGCAGCATTTTGTTAAACTTCAACATATTTTATCTGTATTCCTAGACTTTTCATATTATGGTTTATTATTTTTCCCATGTGTTGTAATCTCAAATCTCCTTAAGTTGGGAAATCTTGTGAAAAGGTCGAGCTTGCCTAGCAGTGTGTGTTGGGCGTCATCACCATTGCGGTTGGGGTCGTGACAACTTGGAATTAAAACCTAGGTTACTTAGTCTCGGGAATCATGAGCCAGTTTAGTAGAGTCTTGAGGATCGGTACAAAGACGTCTATATTTATCCTCGAGAGGCTGCAGAACCTTTAGAAAAACATCAGTTTCTTGAAATTCTTGTCGTGTAACTTTGTTTATCCGCAAACTAAACTTTTATATTCTATTATCTTGAAGATGGCGAGGACCCATGCAACCGGACGTGACAGACGGTCCCAGTACCACCCACTGAGGCCACTAGAGGCCGTGGATGCGGTCAAGGTCGAGGCCGAGGCAGACAGTGAGGGTAGCACCATTAATCCACCAATTTCCCCATATCTGGACCAGACTCCAGCTTTGGATGCTCTAGTAGCACCTATGCAGGCACCAACAGTGCCCGTTTTGATTCCAGGTCTCTAAGAGGCCTTGGCCCACATACTATCGGTTTGCACTGGCCTAGCTCAGATAGTCTCAGTCACTATTGCAGCAACTACTTCACAGGCCAGGGGAGGCAATCAGACCCCTGATGCTCTCACACCTGAGTAGGTTGTGCAGAAATTGCAGACACCGAGAGCAGCTCCAGCTCATCCGGCTGCCCGACTTCAAGACTTTGTTGTTCCAACTATGTCGAACGATGAGCAGCAACATATAAAGAGATTTGGTAGGCTCCAGCCTCTAACATTTAGTGGCGCTAAGGGAGAGGATGCCTAGGGTTTTCTTGACAAGTATCAGTGCATGCTTCACACCGTAGGGATTTTAGAGTCGAGTGGTGTGGCTTTTACTACTTTCCAGTTCTCAAGGGCTGCACTTGCCTGGTGGGAGAAATTTGAGAGGCGTAAACCTGTTTGTGCTGCGCCCTTACTTGGCAGCAGTTCTCCACTATCGTTTTAGAGAAGTATGTACCGCAGTCCCACAGGAAGGAGCTGCAATGTTAGTTTGAGTGGTTGACTCATGGGGAAGTGTCTGTGACTCACTACGAGATGAGGTTTTCATAGTTGTCCCGTCATGCTACTTGGATAATTCCGACGGACTGTGAGAGGAACCGGAGATTTGTAGATGGTCTTCACTACTTCCTCCGCATTTTGATGACTAGAGGGAGAGAGAGAGTATTTGATGGTTCATTTGAGGGGTGTTTGACATTGCTCATGAGATTAAGGCAGTTCGCCATAGAGAGAGAGAGAGGAGAGGGAGGCCAAGAGGCCTCGAGGTTCAGGTAGCTTCAGTGGTGCTCCATCTAGGGGCAAGTTCCAACATGGTAGAGGTCATTCCTTCATGCCTCATCAGTGGGCCCGTCCCGAGTATAGTGGGATGTCTTCAGGCCATGGTCATTAGGGGTTTCAATAGGGTCAGCCCTCTCTTAGTGCCCTCCCGGGTTAGAGCTCAGCATATGCCCATTCAGCTCAGGGTTCTTCTACGCTAAGTGCATCGGCTGTTCATTCTGGTCCGAGGGGTTATTGCAGGCCCCTTCTCCAGCACGTGGTAGTTGCTACACGTGCGGTGAGTTTGGTCATATGAGAAGGCAATGTCCTCGATGTCGTGGTGGTTAGGTTTAATAGAGGGATCAGCCCTCATCTTCTGCTCTAATTTCGTGAGTGCCTGCCCAGTCAGATAGGGGTGGAGGCTAGGTAGATAGGGGTCTCCTCAGAGGTGGAGGCCGACAAGCGATAGCCAAACCCGATATTATGCTATCCCAGGTCGGCCGATGCCCTTGCATCAGATGTTGTTATCATAAGTATTATCTAAGTCTTCCACAGAGTTGCCTTCGTCTTATTTGATACTGGTTCTATCTATTCTTATGTATCATCATATTTTGCTCATCATTTGGGTATGACACGAGGGTGTCTTGCTTCACTTGTGCATATATTTACCGCGGTGGGTGATATTATTATTGTAGACCATGTGTATCATTCTTGTCTTGTAACAATTAGGGGTCTCGAGACCCGAGTTGATTTATTTCTATTGATCATGGTTGATTTTGATGTTATTCTGGGCATGGACTGGCTATCCCTATGTCATGCTATTCTAGACTGTCATGCAAAGACAGTCACTTTAGCTATGCCGGGTGTTCCGAGGATCTAGTGACGTGGTATGGCTCACTATGTTCCTAATAGAGTTATTTCTATCTTGAAGACCCAGCGTATGGTTGGGAAGGGTTGTCTCTCGTATTTGGAGTTTGGTAGAGATGTTAGAGCTGAGGCTATTAGCCTTGTTTCTGTTCCCATTGTGAGGGACTTCCCTAATGTATTTCCTGCAGACCTACTGGGCATGCCACCAGACAGGGATATTGATTTTGGTATTGACCTGGTGTCGGGCATTTAGCCCATTTCCATTCTGCAGTATCACATGGCACCAACGGAGTTGAAAAAAAGTTAAAGGAGCGGCTTCAGGAACTCCTAGAAAAGGGGTTTATTCTGCCAAGTGTGTCACCGTGGGTGCACCGTCGGCCGTATTTGGATTATTTTGTTATCATGTTCATTGATGATATTCTGGTGTACTCACATAGTCAAGAGGAGCACGCAGAGCATTTGCGAGTTGTATTGCAGAGGTTGAGGGAGGAGAAACTTTATGCAAAGTTCTCCAAGTGTGAGTTTTGGCTCGGTTTAGTGTCTGTCCTGGGGCACGTGGTGCCCAGCGATGGTATTCAGGTTGATCCAAAGAAGATAGAGGCGGTTTAGAGTTGGCCTATATCGTCCTCAGCCAAAGAGATTCGTAGTTTCTTCGGTTCGGCGGGTTATTATTGCCAGTTTGTTCCGGGTTTTTATCTATTGCCTCGCCCTTAACAAAGTTGGCGCAGAAAGGTGCTCCGTTTGTATGGTTGGACTAGTGCGAGGAGAGCTTTCAAAAGCTCAAGACAGCTTTAATCACTGCTCCAATATTGGTCTTGCCATCAAATTTAGGTTCTTACACCGTTTATTGTAATGCTTCGAGAGTCGGGATTGGTTGTGTGTTGATGTAGGAGGGTAGGGTGATTTCTTATGCTTCTCGTCTGCTGAAGCCCCATGAGAAGAACTACACTGTTCATGACTTAGAGTTGGCTGATATAGTTCGTGCTTTGAAGATTGGAGGCACTATTTATATGGCGTATATTGTAAGGTATTCACCTATCATCACAATCTTCAGCATTTGTTCAAGCAAAAGGATCTTAATTTGAGGCATCAGAGGTGGCTTGAGATACAAAAAGATTATGGAATTACCATTTTGAATCATCTGGGAAAGGCCAATGTAGTGGCTGATGCTTTGAGCCAAAAGGCAGTCAGTATGAGGAGTTTGGCATATATTCCAGTTGGGGAGAGGCCCTTTGCAGTTGATTTTCATGCTTTGGCCAATCAGTTTTTGAGATTAGACATTTTAGAGCCCATCCGGGTATTGGCTTGCGTGGTTTCTCGGTCTTCTTTATATGACCGCATCAAAGAGGGCTAGTATAATGGTCCTCATTTTCTTGTCCTCAAGGATAGAGCTTAGCATGGCGATGCCCGAGATGTGACCAATGGTGATGATAGTGTAATGAGGATACGGGGTCGGATATGTGTGCCCAATGTAGATGGGGTTAGAGAGTTGATTTTGAGGAGGCTCACAGCACGCGGTATTCCATCCATCCAGGTTCTGTGAAGATGTATTAGGATTTGAGGTAGCACTACTGGTATAGGAGAATGAATAAAAATATTGTGGGTTATGTAGCTCGGTATCCCAATTATCAGTAGGTGAAATACGAGCATAAAAACGGATGGTCTACTTCAGCCGATGGATATGCCTAAGCGGAAGTGTGGGAGAGTCACTATGAACTTTGTGAGTGGCCTTCCTTAAACCGCGAGGAAGTTTGATTCTATTTGGGTGATTGTGGATCGGCTGACCAAGTCCGCATACTTTATTCCGATTTGTACGAATTATTCTTCAGAGTGGCTTGTAGGGATCTTCATCAGGGAGATTGTTCGATTGCATGGGGTCCCACATTCTATTATCTCAGATAAGGGTACTCAGTTTACTTTCCAGTGTTTGATGACTTTTCAGCAAGAGTTGGGTACACATGTGGAGCTAAGCACTGCGTTTCATCCTCAGACAGACGGACAGTCCAAGCGTACTGTTGAGATATTAGAGGACATGTTGCGTGCCTGTGTGATTAATTTTGAATGTTCTTGGGATGAGTTTCTGCCGCTTGCAGAGTTTGCCTACAACAACAGTTATCAATCCAGTATTCAGATAGCACCATATGAGGCTTTGTATGGGAGACGGTGTAGATCTCCGGTCTGTTGGTTTGAGCCTAGCGAGGCTATATTACTGGGGATAAAGTTTGTCCAGGATGCCTCCGAGAAGGTGAAAGTGATCCAGGAGAGACTTCGTACAGCTCAGTCGTGTCAGAAGAGTTATGCGGACCGGAAGGTCCGAGATGTGTCATATATAGTGAGTGAGAAGGTCTTGCTGAAGGTTTCTCCAATGAAGGGCGTGATGAGGTTTGGAAAGAAAGGGAAGTTAAGTCCGTGGTTCATTCAGCCTTTTAAGGTACTTAGGAAGGCTGGAGAGGTGGACTATATGCTTGCTTTGCCACCTATCTTGTCGGGCATTCATCCAGTGTTCCATGTTCATATGCTCAAAAAGTATGTTGGGGACCCGTCTCATGTATTGAATTTCAGCATGGTGAAGTTGGATGAGGATTTGACATATAATGTGGAGCCAGTGGCTATCTTGGGTTGTTAGATTTGGAAATTGAGATCAAATGACATAGCTTCGATGAAGGTGCAGTGGAGAGGTCGGCTTATAGAGGATGCTACCTGAGAGAGCGAGCGAGAGATGTTGAGCAGATATCCTCACCTGTTTGAGGCTTCAGGTATGTTTCTTGATCCGACCCGTCGTCTCATGTGTTACAGCCCCGTTTCCCCCATTTTTATGCTTCTTCATGTTTCATTATCGGCGTTTGGTGTGTGAGAGTTAAACTGGATTAGTTTTGGTAGGAAATGAGACACTTAGTCTCTTTTAGGATGGTTTGGTTTGGAAAAGTCAACCGGATAAACTTATGAGTTAGAGGGCTTGGATGTGATTTTCGGTGGTTCGGCTAGCTTCGAGGAGTGATTTGTGACTTAGGAGTGTGATCGGAATTGAATTTGGAGGTCCAATGTAGAATTAGGCTTGAATTGGCGAAGTTAGTATTTTGGCGATATCCGGTTAATAGGTGAGATTTCGATTCGAGGGTCGGAATGGAATTTTGAGAGTTGTAGTAGCTTCGTTAGGTGATTTTGGATGTGTGTGCAAAACTTCAGATGATTTAGAAGTGTTTTGGTCGGGTTTTTGATCAAATGCGTATTTTGGAAGTTTAAGAAGAACTTAGGCTTGAATCCGATGAGAAATGATGATTTTAATGTTGCTGGATTTGTTTTGATGATTGGAACCAGTTTGTATAATGTTTTTGGAGGTGTTTGTGCTTTTGGTTGAGGTTCTGGGGGCCTCGGGGTGGTTTCGGATGGCCAATCGCACCATTTTTCGACTTAAAAGATTGCATATTTTCAGCTATTTATGTTGTAGACAATTTGCTTTTTGCGATCGTAGGAGTTTAATTGCGATCGTATAGAAGGTTTTGGAAGGTGTTCTGATTTGCTCAAACGATCGTAGATTAGGGTATGCGATCGCATAGGTTGGTTGTTCATTGCGATCGCGTGAGGTGTAATGCGATCGCGTAGTGTTAAATGGACATGGGGTCCCTGATGGTGTTTTGTTCTATGCGAACGCGAGTGCTGGAATGCAATCGCATAGGTTTGAGGGCTTGTACTTTGCGATCGCAGGGGTGTATGTGCAACCGCATAGAGAGAATTTTTGGGAGTTTGAATTTTGTATTGTGCAATCGCAGAGGCTTGGATGCGATCGCATAGCGTAAAATATGGGCTAACAGGCTGTGCACCGCAGAGGTATCTTATTGTTATTGAGGCCGAGAGCCTGGTTGATGCCACGAGATGGCTTGATATTTGCGCTTGGGCTGTAGGAGCCCCTCCAGAGTCTTTACACGCCCCTCAGTGAGTGCCGTCGATGTTAAATGGTGCAGGCCGCAACCGGTTTTAGAGTGTACCGTTCTATGTGCTGCATTGCATTCATACATTTATCCTTTTCTGGCTTACCTGTCATAGTATCTCTGAAATTCATATTTTATTGGATTATAGCTTATTATTAAATATTCCAAATTGCTAGATGTAGTTTACTTTGCATATTTTCGTGTTTTCTTATTCTCAGTCTTTTATTTATGTTTATTACTCACTGGGCCGAAGTACTCACATTACTCCGGGCACCTTGCCTGCAGATCCAGGTACCCATCAGGCCGAGTGAGCACTTGCTTAACTGAGTAGCAATAGTCTGGAGCATCAAGGTAGCTGGATGGCATTCGCAGCCTTGATCCCTCCCCTCTTTCTCTATATTTTGTTCTTTATTTCCTAGAGAGACATTGTAGTTGGTAGGGATTCTATATTAGAGGCTCATATTTGTGACACCGGGTCCTAGTTGGACTATGTTGTAGTATTTTGTTAAACATCAACATATTTTATTCGTATTCCTAGACTTCCGATATTATGGATTATTATTTGTCCCGTGTGTTGTATATCTAAAATCTTCTTAAGTTGGGAAATCTTGTGAAAAGGTCGGGCTTTCCTAGCAGTGTGTTGGGCTCCATCCCGACTAGGGTTGGAGTCGTGATAGTTGCATTCATGCCAGTAGGTATAGAAAATTAGTTTGATGAGCGCTCATAGTAGATGAGATTAACATTCAGCAAAGGATCAACAAGACTCCTCCTCTTTCGTAGTGCAGTCGAGTCTATGAGTCATCGTGTCAAAAGTTTGCTACAAACTTCTGGGTAGGCTGTTTCCCTATCCCATTTGATATCAAATACTCTTAGAGGCTTTGTAGACATAGATTCATTTTGTACAGTATGTCAGAAGCCTTGACGACCCATATGTATTCATGTTTTAAGAAATGGTTCATTAATACAGTGTTTTCTCACTTATAGTTATACATTACGAGTTGTAGCCTTGTTGGACTAGTTACCAATGATAGTACAATAAAAATTTATATTAAATTTGTACTCGATTGATTAAGGCACCGGTTTCCCATCATGATCCTGCGGTTTGGGTCGTGATAGGTTGGAAACAAGATTAAGGAGGTCTACAGTTATGGTTTCCACAAATATCAAAATCCTTACCCCTACGTCTCCTACAATTTTGCTTAATTATTCTATACTGATCGTGAGCACTTCGGGTGTCATATTTCTCCCTCGAGCAATTGCAACAATTTACTAGACATTCTCCCATACTACGCTAGCTTGCACAATCTTACCGCTCACTATGACCACATCAAGGTTTGTTATTCCTAAACCCACCTTTAAACCTGCCTAATTTATTCGTCGTATATGTCAGGAGTGATATTGTTCAACAACTATAGAAATATGCACCCTTTCCTAAGAAATATATGTTAGATAATACGCTTAACGCTAGAGGGGGGGGGGTGAATAGCGTTATAATAAAATTTAGCGTAAACTTGCGGAAATTAAAATTTGCAGGAAATAATTAAGTGCGTTAAACAAAAGGAAAGAACGCACCGATGTATTCTGGTTCACCACAACACGTGGCTAGTCCAGTCCCCGAGAGACTCTCTCGAGATTTTCCACTAACTTGTCAAGCTTACGGGTGCTCAACAAACCTTTACAACTTAAGGACACAAGCCTTAACACCTTTGCTCGGAGATACAACACTCCGAGACTTCAGCCAAGGAAATACAAGTTCCTTACAACAAGAGAATCACAATTCTCTTACAAGTGTACAAAACACTAAGCACTCAAACAAAACACTCCTTAATGAGTAGATATGAGTAAAAGAAGTAGGCTCAAGATTACAACGACTATGGACAAGACTTTGGCTCTCAAAAGCTTTATGAAATGAATATAAAATGATAAACAATAATATACAAGCTTATAGAAATAGAATGATCAGTTGTTGTGTGTTGTTGTGTTTAAAACAATGAAATGAAGCTGTATTTATAGTTGAAAAACTTGGCATTACCGTTGCCTAATTGCCAATTAAGAGTTGCTGATTTTACTCTGTGACAATCGATTGTCAGGAAGCCACAATCGATTGTTTGCCAATCGTACCAAAAATCAATCCCAGATTTTACGCTTAACAATCGATTGTCCAAGATCAACAATCGATTATTGGCAACGTTCAAAAAATCATTTCCAGATTTTACGTAAAACAATCGATTATACCAAATCAATAATCGATTATTCAGCAACTTTCAAAAAATCTTTTCCAGATTTTAATATCAACAATCGATTGAACAGAATCAACAATCGATTACCTGACGGTATTTGAAAACTTTACGACAACGGTCAGCTTCACAATCGATTGTGCAATGTTAACAATCGATTATGTATCAGACTTTGAAAATCATTTTAGACACTGCCTCGTGACAATCGATTGTTATATACTCACAATCGATTATTTAATAATTTTGAAAAAGTCTGGAAGTCACTGCCTCAACACAATCGATTGTCATATGTTCACAATCGATTATTTTGTGACTTTTAAAAATCTGATGGACACTGTCTCTTCACAATCGATTGTCATTAGCTTCACAATCGATTATTCTGAGTTTTGAAATACTTTGATGGACACTGCCTCATCGCAATCGATTGTCATTAGCTTCACAATCGATTATTCTGAGTTTTGAAAAACTTTGATGGACACTGCCTCATCACAATCTATTGTCATAAGGTTCACAATCGATTGTCATGCAGGTTTTGAAAAACCTGATGCTCACTGCCTTAATACAATCGATTATCATTAGTTCACAATATGCAGTCTTGGCTTAACATAATCGATTATCATAAGTACATAATTGATTATCTGAGTCCAGATTTTAGAGGCATGTTTAAAAATCATTTTGACTGAAGTAAATATGCATGATTTAAAATCATTTAGCATTAAATTAAATATGCATGATTTTGTAAAAATAATTTTACGAGAGAAGCCATGTCATGAGTTAAGTTGTCGGATCAAGATCACAAATAAGAACGACTCATTTAAACTATAAAACTTTGTCTTGTGCTTGAATCTCGTTATCCACCAATTGTGCACTTGTACTTGAACTTCGTCATATACCAATTTGCGCTTGGTTTGTCATTCATCAATACCTACACATAAGAACACACGTTTTAGTATAAAGCCTTGAGAACGTGTTTCCAACAATTTCCCCCTTTTTGATAATGGCAAACTTTAAGCGGGATATGCAACTTAAACAATTTATAATGACGATTCAAGACACGTAAAGATATGCAATAAGTATGCGATTAGTTCCCCCTCAATATATGAATTCCCCCTCAATTTAAGCTTATAAATATTGAGAGTGCATACCCGTTATCTTCCCCCTTTTGCCATTAGCAAAAATAATATAAGAAGATGCCAAAAATGTAAATAAAACTTGTTTATTTATTGGAAAGAAAAATTACAGTAACAGGGAAGACAATGCAACATATAAAAACAAACTTAAAAACAACAAACAAAGAAATTATTCATTTCCATCATCTCCCGGCTCATCATCCGGCACTGCTTCATATGGAACAAGACCCGCATAAGGATAATTAACATGGTCAAAATATCCATGGATCTCATGAGTTAATTGACCAAGAGAAGAGGTCAATGAAGCAATTTGGTCGGAAATTGATTAGAGGGTAGGCTCTTGAGCTGGACGAGTTCGACGGGTTGGAGGAGGAGCAGGCGCTGTATGATCACCGTCATGATGAAAGGAGGATTCTGAAATTTCCCACTTCTTGGTACTCTTTTTGAGAGGACCGTTGGAAGTGATGAATCCGGAGGCTTCAAGAAAGTTCATGATGAGGAGAGCATAAGGAAGAGGCCTATCATCTCCGATAGCGTCACGCATGTGAATCTTGACGAGCCGACACCAATTGATGTTAGCTCCGGTTATTATGGCATGCTTGAGCTTGGTGTCCTCTTGGGAAATGGTAGTATGGTTATGCTTACGAGGCTTGAGAACTCGGGTGATGAAATAGAAAATCAACCGATAATTGGGATTCATTCCCGTAATTGTAGGACGACGGGAAGAAAGATTTGGATCATAAGAAGTAATACCGGTTTGATGTAGGAGGGCTGTTTCATCAAAAAGGGCTCCGGCCTCTCCGGTGTACCGAAAAATGTCTTCACCATTACGAGGAAGATGGGCAATGGTATGGAGGTTTTCTTTGGAGATAAGAATTTGAACACCGTTTATATTTGTCACAAGATCATCGTCATCATCCTCATGAAGGTTGGAGTAAAATGATTGAATTAAAGTAGTATTGATGTAAGGATGGGTAAGAAGTAAGAAGTCAAGAAGTTGACAATTTTTGAGTATATTTGCAGCAGGGCCATAAGATTCAAGATACTTGTTGGTTGAAAAACGGGGAGGAACAATGTTGCGCTTTTCAAATTTTGTTAAAAATCGAGTAAGCTCGATGTTAGAATTAAAATAAAGAACGGAACCATCTTGGTAAGGATAGTTTGGAGCAGCAGAGGAGGATGCACCATGCCTAGCAGAACGGGAACGTTTAGAGTGACGGCCCGGCATTTTAACTAAGTATTGCTGGAATTTGCAAGAGTTTTGAAAGAGTTTTGATAGTTTAAGAGCTAAAATTGATGCTTGAGTGAGTAAAAATGAACATGTATGGAGCCTATTTATAGAGGGGAGAAAGGAATTTCATTAATGGAAGAAATCTGCAAAAAAAAATTGAAAGCTGAAACAGTCAGAAACGGTAAAAATAAATCTTACTGACCGTTGGACAATCGATTGTTGGGGTGAGATAATCGATTGTCATTAAGATTTGACTGAATCTCGGAACTGACACAAATCGATTGCAGAACCAAACGGTAACAATTTTGAATTTCTGACATGAAATAATCGATTGTCAAAATATGGTAATCGATTGTTTTGTTCCAGTGATCACAGTGATTTTCTGACTCTGAAAATAATCGATTATATATATGGAACAATCGATTGTTGTAAAAAAGCAGTACTGAATGGCTGAGACGGTAATCGATTAAACAGCTAAAAAATCGATTGTTAAACAAAACTTCATAATAAGCATAAACTATAAATGATCGATTAGTGATACTTGCTAATCGATTTTCTACACAGTAAAATAATCGATTATTTGCTGTAACAATCGATTGTTTTATGCCATTTCTTTATAGTACCCCCTACCTTTTGGGCGATACCTGCAAAATGGAATTAGACGTCTCTGACGCTCAAGTCAGTAATTTGTAAAGAAATAGTAACTTAAACTAGTGTGGCCGAGTGAGAGCGTGATCTCTTAAGAAGTGTGTCCTAGGGTGTTCTTATGAGTGTTTCGGGTACTTACCTTTTCTCCGACGTCGCCAATTACCTGTTCGAGAGGGTGATCTTAATTGTCCTCCACTCGTTAGGCATTTTCGTTTCATTCTCCAATTGTGGCGCTTCCTCCGTTGGTTGTTTCAAAATTTCGTCTTGATTTTCTTTAGGCGTTTCCTCTTGTATTTTGTCTTTCAAGCTATCTAAAATACCTGCAATATCAAAACCGGAATCCTTTCTCGCCAAGCGAGCATTATTTTCGGCAAATACAACATGAGGGGATTCCTCCACAGTTTCGGTTCTTTTATTAAAAACCCTATATGCTTTGCTACGTGAGGAATAACCGATGAAAATTCCCTCATCGGACTTAGCATCAAACTTTCCCAATTGATCTTTGCCATTGTTATGAATAAAACATTTACAACCGAATACTCTAAAATGGGAGATATTTGGTTTCCTTCCCTTGTAGAGTTCATAAGGGGTCTTCATGAGTATTGGCCTTATGACTACTCTATTTAAGATGTAGCATGCGGTACTCACGGCATCCGCCCAAAAATGTTTGGGAATCTTAGCCTCTTCGAGCATGGTTCTAGCTATCTCTTCGAGACACCTATTTTTCCTTTCCACCACCCCATTTTGTTGTGATGTACGTGGAGCGGAAAAGGTATGCTCGATACCGAGTTCGTCACAAAAGTCCGCAAAGAGATTGTGATCAAACTCTCCCCCATGATCACTTCTAATTGAAGTGACGGTTGTTTCCTTCTCGTTTTGAACATGCTTAAGAAAATATTTAAAATTCTGAAAAGCATCACTTTTATTGGCAAGAAATAAAGTCCAAGTAAATCTAGAATAATCATCAACAATCACAAAACCATAACGATTTCTTCCTAGACTTTCAATGCGAGATGGTCCAAATAAATCGATGTGAAGCAATTGCAATGGTCTAGAAGTTGAAACAATATTTTTGGATTTGAATGATTCTTTTGTTTGCTTCCCTTTTTGACAAGAATCACAGATAGAGTCATTTTCAAATTTCAAATTGGGAAGGCCAATAACTAAGTTTTGAGAAATCAATTTGTTCAAAAGATGCATGTTTATATGAGCAACTCTACGATGCCATAGCCAAGTATCATCCTCTTTGCTCATAAGGCAATCCACATATTCGGGTGAGGAATTAGCAAGATCAACCATGTAAATATTATCCACTCTAAAACCACGAAGGATAATTTTGAAATCACTACGTCTAAACACTAAGCATTCATCCGAATCAAATAGGGCAAGATTTCCCTTGTCACATAATTGACTTATGCTCAAGAGATTATGCTTTAAACCTTTCACAAGTAATATATGCTTAATAGAGGAATTTTCATCCTTACCGACTGATCCGATGCCAATGATCTTTCCTTTATTGTTATCCCCAAAAATCACACTTCCTCCTTCTTTGTGTTCTAGTTGAAGGAATTTGGATTCGTCTCCCGTCATATGTTTGGAGCATCCACTATCAAGGTACCATAGTACACTTGATCCCTTCAAACATACCTACAAAACAAGTTAATGCGTTTTAGGTACCCATGCCATTTTGGGTCCTTGAGGGTTAGGCATATTATAATGATGCGATTGAGTGATATGTCTATGTCGTGTAAAGCATGCCGGGGCAATATGACCAATGCGTCTACAATAATGACAAGTCACATTGGGGTTATGCATCCTTCTAGGTTCATAGTAACTTGATGGATAAAAATGAATTACTCTATTTTCATTATGACTATTGCACATTTCATGAGAACCATTTCTCCTACTATTAGTTCTAAAATGAGCAGCGTTTCTAGAGTAATGGTCATGTCTAGATGTTCTAGGAGGTTCAAAACTCCTTCTAGTGTTTGGCCTAAAATATGCATCATTTCTAGGGTAGTCTTTTCTAGGTGGTAAGTCATTTCTAGGTCTTCTAAAATGTTCAACATTTGGTCTAACATGCATATTTGTTCTAGGATTTCTCTTTCTAGGATAAGCATTTGTTTTATTAATCCTAGGTTGAGCCTTAGGTGGTTGGGGTTTGGCTTCAACCTTTTCTTTAGGCTCATTCTTAAAACCTATGCCATGCTTGGTTGACTTCAAATTAACAAGGACCTCATTCAAGTTTTTGTGAGAAGAATTAAACTTATCTAAGGTACCTTTAAGTCTATCTATCTCATTTTCAAGATGCATGCAAGAAGAGCAATTTTTAATAGAACTTTCGGGCTTGTCGGCGCTTCTTTTTCCGAAAAACTTGTTTTCCTCTTTCAGCTTTTCATTTTCTAAAACCAGTTTTTCTAAATCCTTTTCTTTTAAAGAAAGCTGTTTTTGAAAATCTTTTTCTTTTAGAGAAGCATTTTCTTTTATGCTCTTGACAGTTTTTGAAGCTTTAATAAATTCAGTATATAGCTCATCAAAAGCAGTTCGCATTTCTTCAAGAGTAAAGAAGTTTTTAGAAGAGATTTGACATACCTCATCTTGCTTGTCTTCTTGCGCCATAAGACAAAGGTTTGCGGCTTCGTCTTCTTCTTCTTCGCTTGACTCATCTCCGGAGTCTCCTCCCCAAGAAATGTATGCACGTTGCTTCTTAAAAGGTTTCTTCTCCTTTTTGATGTTTGGGCAATTTGATTTGATGTGCCCAGTTTCACCGCATTCATAGCACTTTATTTGCCCGCCTTGCTTTTTGCCCTTTCGTTCATACTCCTTTCGCATGAACTTTTGAAATCTTTTGATAACGAGTCCAAACTCGTTGTCTCCGTCCTCATCAACTTGAGGTTGGCTTGTGCTTGCCTGAAGCGCTATTCTTTGCCTCCTTTGATCATCAACAAGAGGGTTAAGTATTGTAGATTCATAAGTCTTAAGGTTACCTCTTAATGCGTCGATTGTGACATTTGAGACGCCAATGGATTCTTGAATTGCGTCGGCCTTTGATCACCATGCCGGAGTGAGACTTCTAAGAATTTTTCGAACCAGATCTCTGTCCGTGAATGTCTTCTTGAGGGCATGTAGGTCATTTACGATTATTGAAAATCGTTCGAACATTTCATCCACCTTTTCACCTTCCTTCATGTGAAATAATTCATAAGCATGGGTTAGGAAACCAATTTTAGCTTCCCTTACCTGGTCCGTACCTTCGTACGTAATTTCCAGCTTGTCCCACATTTCCTTTGCCGTTGTGCAACACGATATTTTCCTGTAATCGTCAGCATTTACAGCACAATATAATAAATTAATTGCTTTAGCATTATTTTGAACCTTTCGGATATCATCCGCGTCATATTCTTCTTCGGACTTGGGAACCCATTCGTTTTCAACCTTTTTGGTTGGAATTTGATTTCCCTTCGTTATCACCTTCCAGAGATGAAAGTTGTTTGCTTGAACGAAAATTTTCATCCTCTCCTTCCAGTACGTGTAGTTTGTACCGTTGAATAGAGGTGGTCGTGTGGAGCATTGTCCTTCATCAATTCCTGCAAAAGAGTCACGAGTAGAAGCCATGGATGGTTCTCTCAAACTGTTAAGTCTTCAGAGAGTTGGGCTCTGATACCAATTGTTAGATAATTCGCTTAACGCTAGAGGGGGGGGGGGGTGAATAGCGTTATAATAAAATTTAGCGTAAACTTGCGGAAATTAAAATTTGCAGGAAATAATTAAGTGCGTTAAACAAAAGGAAAGAACGCACCGACATATTCTGGTTCACCACAACACGTGGCTAGTCCAGTCCCCGAGAGACTCTCTCGAGATTTTCCACTAACTTGTCAAGCTTACGGGTGCTCAACAAACCTTTACAACTTAAGGACACAAGCCTTAACACCTTTTGCTTGGAGATACAACACTCCAAGACTTCAGTCAAGGAAACACAAGTTCCTTACAACAAGAGAATCACAATTCTCTTACAAGTGTACAAAACACTAAGCACTCAAACAAAACACTCCTTAATGAGTAGATATGAGTAAAAGAAGTAGGCTCAAGATTACAACAACTATGGACAAGACTTTGGCTCTCAAAAGCTTTATGAAATGAATATAAAATGATAAACAATAATATGCAAGCTTATTGCAATAGAATGATCAGTTGTTGTGTGTTGTTGTGTTTAAAACACTGAAATGAAGCTGTATTTATAGTTGAAAAACTTGGCATTACCGTTGCCTAATTGCCAATTAAGAGTTGCTGATTTTACTCTGTGACAATCGATTGTCAGGAAGCCACAATCAATTGTTTGCCAATCGTACCAAAAATCAATCCCAGATATTACGCTTAACAATAGATTGTCCAAGATCAACAATCGATTATTGGCAACGTTCAAAAAATCATTTCTAGATTTTACGTAAAACAATCGATTATACCAAATCAATAATTGATTATTCAGCAACGTTCAAAAAATCTTTTCCAGATTTTAATATCAACAATCGATTGTACAGAATCAACAATTGATTACCTGACGGTATTTGAAAACTTTACGACAACGGTCAGCTTCACAATCGATTGTGCAATGTTAACAATCGATTATGTATCAGACTTTGAAAATCATTTTAGACACTGCCTCGTGACAATCGATTGTTATATACTCACAATTGATTATTTAATAATTTTGAAAAAGTCTGGAAGTCACTGCCTCAACACAATCGATTGTCATATGTTCACAATCGATTATTTTGTGACTTTTAAAAATCTGATGGACACTGTCTCTTCACAATCGATTGTCATTAGCTTCACAATCGATTATTCTGAGTTTTGAAAAACTTTGATGGACACTGCCTCATCACAATCGATTGTCATTAGCTTCACAATCGATTATTCTGAGTTTTGAAAAACTTTGATGGACACTGCCTCATCACAATCGATTGTCATAAGGTTCACAATCGATTGTCATGCAGGTTTTGAAAAACCTGATGCTCACTGCCTTAATACAATCGATTATCATTAGTTCACAATCGATTGTCATGCAGTCTTGGCTTAACATAATCGATTATCATAAGTACATAATTGATTATCTTAGTCCAGATTTTAGAGGCATGTTTAAAAAATCAATTTGACTGAAGTAAATATGTATGATTTAAAATCATTTAGCATTAAATTAAATATGCATGATTTTGTAAAAATAATTTTATGAGAGAAGCCATGTCATGAGTCAAGTTATCGGATCAAGATCACAATTAAGAACGACTCATTTAGACTATACAACTTTGTCTTGTGCTTGAATCTCGTTATCCACCAATTGTGCACTTGTACTTGAACTTCGTCATATATCAATTTGCGCTTGGTTTGTCATTCATCAAAACCTACACATAAGAACACACGTTTTAGTATAAAGCCTTGAGAACGTGTTTCCAACAATATATAATAAAAAGGCATAGCCAATCGATGTCCATTCAATCCGCAGAAATAAGCACGTAGTTGAACAAGTGAAGACATTCTAAGGCTAAATTATATTCAAACTTAGCAAGAATTCATCATACAAAAGGTTCCATCAAAACCCTAAGTAATAAATTAGCTATTCACAGTTGTACGTGAAAATACAATACTAAAATTCACAACCAACAATAGAAAACAACAAGAAGAAAGGAAAAACTTAGTGGTTGAATCTTCCTCCTTTCTCCTCGTGCATCTTGCCGCCAAAGGTGTTGTGAAACCCTATTGTAGTGTCTCCCCCCCAAAGTTATGTTTTAGGATGTGTTTATATGACCTAGGTAGGCTGTACGGCCACCCAAGGAAATCCAAAATCGAATATAAGAGCTGGAATCCGCGTCTACCTTTGCGCGTGGTGCGCTTATTCAGTTCGTGAAGCGATCCGTACCTTCGCTTCGCTTATCTATTTTGTCCCTTCATTTTGCTCCCTTTTCAAGTCCGTTTTCGCTTTAGGCACGAAATTGTACGAGCTCCCAATTCTTTCCACCTCTTGTTTTTGTGTCGAATTTTTATGTTTTGATCATTTATCATTTAATCTCGTTCCTACACATAAGAAACTGATAGGTTACAAGTACCATGAGCGTACTTTACTTTATGTTTTGATGATCTAACTAACTTACGATCCAAAACCCGATAAGGAACCTGTTACACATTTACAAGGCCTTGAGATCTCAAAGTTCTAGGTTTGGATCCAGCGTGGGATATAACTCAATTCTTCAGAGTGGAAGGAACAACTGAAGAAACATGTCCCTACTAGTTTCCGAGGAGACTATGTAAAGTCTACTCTCTAGTAGGAAAGTTGCTGCCTGCACACGCTACTGCACAAGAACAGTGCATCAGTCAACTTTCTATGGAAGGCTATTTACCTACCTTGCTTACATATTTGCAAGTTAAGAACTCTGATATCCACAGGATGAAGGCAGCCGAGACGAGGATGTTGAGGTGGATGTGCGGGCACACTAGGATAGAAAAGATTAGGAATGAAGATATTCGGAAGAAGGTAGGTGTGGCCCCTGTGGATGATAAGATGCGGGAAGCTAAGCTCAGATGGTTCGGGCAGGTGCAGAGGAGAAGCTTTGATATGCCGGTAAGGAGGTGTGAGCGGTTGGCCGTGGTGGGTACGAGAATAGGTAGAGAGAGGCCTATGAAGTATTGGGGAGAGGTGATCAGGCAAGGCATGGTACGAATGTGGATTTCCGAGGACATGGCCCTAGATAGGAAGGTTTGGAGGTCAAGCATTAGGGTTGTAGGTCAGGGGGTAGTAGAACTTTCCTTCCTTCCTACCGAGGGTGAGGCAGGGTTGGAATAGGGCTCATCATAGATGGCTTGCAGTAGTAGAACTTTCCTTCCTTCCTACCGAGGGTGAGGCAGGGTTGGAATAGGGCTCATCATAGATGGCTTGCAGTTTATATTGAATACATGCTATACCTGTTGTTTATCTTAGCCTCGAGCATTAGATACTGGTTACTGTAATTGCATGTCATTCATCTTTTGGTTGTTATGATTCTGTTACTATTATCATTTCTATTGGACTTACTAATAAATTGTCTTTTCTTATTTTTTATTCTTGTCTTTATAAGCCAAGGGTTAATCGTAAACAACATCTCTGCTCTATCGGGGTAGGGGTAAGGTCTGTGTACACATTACCCTCCCTAGACCCCACTTGGTGGGATTTTACTAGGTAGTTGTTATTTGTTGTTGTTGTTGCTTACATCATTGCGAGTGATGCCAAACACGTATAAATACAATCAAGGAAGGTAAAATAACTTACTACATGAGAGAACCAGATAAACGACCTAAAGCATGCCTAGTACAATCATTCAAGTTAATAGACTCAAGATAATCTGGGTAGTGTGACTTTAGATTCACAGAAACTAGAATAGGGACTTGATACCTTGGTGTTCTGCTGACAGAAGTATAAGTCAATTGTACAGCTGGAAAGCAACTGTAAAAAGTGACTGCCTGCAATTGTACACATAACAGTTCAGTACACAGTGCAGCAGTCACTTCCCATTGTGAAAAGGCATGTACTAACCAAGATTTGACATCACTAAGGCGATGTATTTTGTAGTATAAACCTGGTGCAAGTCATAATACACTCCTCCCCCACACTTGTAAAATCAAGAAACAAAGAAACTCTCTCAAGTGCTTTTCACAACCTCTCTCAAGAACAATACTACAACCTTAATAACCTGATCCAAGATTGAAGATATCTTAAGTCCTTAGGTTTGTTGATTCTTTGTTATTTCTTCCTCTATTGTAACTCCTATCTATATTTATTAATAATAGTGTTTTAGAAAACCCAAAATCACAAACCCTCTACGTTTGTGTCTTGGCTAGAGTTAGTCGAGTTGTAAAGCCTTTGTAATAGAGTTATTATAAAGTGACTTGTAATAGTGTTATTACAAGTCAGAGTGATTGAAGTTTTTGTAATAGAGTATTATAAAGTTGCTTGTGGTGAGAGCATCACAAGTTAGTCAAAGTCTTTGTAACTAGAGAGTCACAAAGTGGCTTGTGGTAAGAGTACCACAAGTTAGTTGATTTCTTTGGAATAGAATCATTACAACGTGGCTTGTAATAGGTATTTACAAGTTATTGAAGTTGAAAGCCTACAAGTGTAGGTCATGGTTTTAATCACCTTGAGTTGAGATTTTTCCACGTATAAATCCTCCGAGTTCTTTACTTACTACCGAGCTACTGTGGAACAATTAGAGAACCTGATTTCCTATACTGGTTGATTTTATAGTCTGTTGCTTACGGTTGGAGATGATAGAGAATCTGGCTCTATATGCAGAAGGAACTTATCTTGTGTCTCATTTACATATTGGTTCAGTAGTTAGCACTGTACGAACTAATATATTACCAGATCACTATACAGTTGGGTTCATTAGTATCTTTAGTGGAAAATCATAGAGAATCTGGTTCTCTATACAGTCTGGTGGACGCTTAGTTTCTAACAATTGGTACCAGAGCAGATTCTTTATAAAGCTTAAAACCTAGAAAGGATCTACATGGCTGCTCCACCAAATTTCAAGGAAGGACAATCAACGTATAGACTACCAAGATTCAACCGCTAATACTATGGTTCGTGGAAAACAAGAATGCGCAACTTCATTATGGCTGAGGACTTAGATTTGTGGGATATAATTTGTTATAGACCTTTTGTTCCCATGAAAACTTTTAGTGAGGGAACAGTACAGTCCCAAAAACAAGAAAAGAGTAGAACGATGCTGATAGAAAGGATATTGAGAAATATTTTAGGGAAAATAAGATTCTTGTTTATGGCATCAGACTAGATGAGTACATCTGCATCTTAGCTTTTCAGTCTGCTATGGAGATTTGGGAAGCTCTTCGGACTTCCCATGAGTGAACTACTTAGGTTAAGTAGTCCAAATTTGATATGCTTACAACTGAATATGAACTATTTTAGATGAAAGAGGATGAGTATATTCAAGATATGCAAGCACGTTTCACCTCCATTATCAACGAGCTTCACTCCCTTGGTGAAGTCATCCCAAGAAAAAAGCTGATCCGGAAAATACTCAATGTCAAACTAGGTTCTTGGGAAAGTAAAATGAATGCTATCACTGAAGCCAAGGCTTTGTAGAAGCTGATCATTGATGAACTCATTGGAAATCTCAAAACTTTTTGAGATGAAGCGAAAGAAAGATCTTGAAAGCAGAGAGCCCAAGAAGGAGAAGAACCTAATTCTCAAGGCTGCCAACAAAGACTCAACTAGTGATGAATCCGACCTGGAGTATCTTACTCGAAGATTCCAAAATATGATATGAAAAATGGTGGGATTCCAAAGAAAAGAAGTTCCAGCAGGAATTTCAAAGATAATGATTGTTTCCATAAGTGTGGAAAGTTTGGACACTTCATTAAAAACTGTCCTCTTAATAAGTAGGTTCATTACAAAACCAACACTAAAAAGGCCACTAAAAGGAACCAGGTCCTTGACAGAAAGTTCCAAAGAAGATATGTTGCTTACAACATGGTGAAGCAAGCCCTTGTTGATTGAGGAAATTATTCTAGTGAATATGAAGGTAAAAATATGATGGTTGCTGACAATGGATCTTCAGAATATGAGTCAATCTTTACAATCATGGACAATTATGATGATGAGGAGGAGGACAAGGAGGAAGCTGAGGAATGTTTTCTTGATGTTCAAAGAAATTTGAAAACTTAACCTAAGAAAAAATTGATGCCCTTAGCATATGTGTTGATTGATACCTCATTAAGGAGAATAATTCTTTAATAGAAAATATTGGTAGTATTGAACAAGAGAGTGATTATGTGGTAGATTCCACTGCAGACTTAGAGGAAACCATTGAGAATCTGAAGAACAAAAAAGAGGTTTTAACTGAGAGTAATGCTAACATTAAGCATGAGAGATGACTTATTAGTGGTAGTTGCAAACTTAAAAGAAACGATTGGGGAACTTAAAATGAAAAGCAAGCCTTAGAATTCTCAAAAGGGAAAGGAAGTTGCAAGTGAGGCGCATATTAAGCTTGAAAGTCATTAAATTCAATAAATTCTAGTCTGTACGCTGTGCTTGAGAAAAATAAACAACTTTAGGAAAAACTAGGAAGAGTGAAAAGTGATCTTGAAAAATCACTTATGTGGACCTGGTCTTCTGGTGCTATCACTGCCTTGTACACAAACAATGGGGGATACAGGCAAAGAATCGGGTTCCAAAGGGAAAAGACTCCCTAAAACCATCATAGAAAGCACGTTACTGTACCTAAAAATTGGCTTTGCACTCACTGTGGTAACACTGGGCGCTTTAAAGAAAATTGTAAGGCCATATTTCAATCCCAACAGAAAAGCTAAAATTTTTGCTGAAAAACGTAGTTGTTGTTAGGGAACCTGGTCCTTCACACAAAAAAGTGTATAATGCATGCTTGGACCAAAAGAGCCCTCATTCACCCATTTCCTCATCCCAAGGGACCCAAACTTGTTTGGGTACTTAAGCCTAACCCTTGATTTCCTTGTGCGGGGAACAATGAAAGGGAGCAGTCAAGGGTGGTACATGGATAACGACTGCTCGAAGCTGATAACTGGAAGTATAAAGTATTTACTTTCACTTATGGCCATTTAAGGAGAGAGTGTTCCCTTTGGAAATAGCTAAAAGGGGTACACTCTAGGAGCACGAAGGATTGGGAAGTCACTCACTCAATTGAGAACGTGTACTATGTCAATGGCCTGAAGTACAGTCTATTGAGTGTTTTTTAGATATGTAAAAAGGGAAATAACGTAGAATTCTTGTCTAAAATATGCACAGTCACAAATTTTGTGACTAGTGAGGTGGTGCTTGGAACCAAAAGATACAACAATATTTATGTTGCTGACTTTGATTCTCTACAAGCTGGAGATATGAGCTTCTTGAAGGTAGTTGATAATGATGTAGAACCTTGGCATAAAAGATTAGGGCATGCAAGTTTCTCACTTCTAAATAAATTGATATAGAAAGACTTGGTTCATGGTCTGCCTAATTTAAATTTCAAAGAGCACAAAGTGTGTAATGCATGTGTTAAGAAAAATATCCGATGTTTCAAATGGTAAGGCTGATATGATGAGCCAGATGAAGAAGGCAAGTTAATACAATGTCACATCCTCTTCCACTTCTCTATCTTACACAAAAATAAAACAATTTTTTTTCTTCAAACCCAAAAGCAACCATGTCTCAAAATAATCCTTCTTTCTAAATATGCCAATAGTGAACCCAACTCTCTCACTTTCCAAAAACCTAACTCCATCAGAATAAAAACCCCAAGAATTCTTTGGTAGATTTTGATGGAAGTTTAACTGAAAGGGAACAGGGTAGATTTAATATTCTAGAGCATGAGGATGAAGTTGTTGATGGATTTATGGAAGCCGTGAAGGATGGAGAAATTGGTAAATGTGATGACTGAATGAGGAACCTTATCCCTCAAGTCCTTCTCATGAAATCAATTTTAATAATGATCTTTTTCTCCTTGAGTTCTCTGCATAAACGAACTTCTGATCCAGTAAAAAGGATTGATGAAAAGTACACTTATTGATTATGAAGTGGTGTGTCATACTGATGTAATTATGGAAGAAAGAATGAAAATGAAATATTTACTTGTGAGAAGAATCCAAAAAAGGGGGGATTGGATGAGAAAGATGCAGTTGATGATAAGAGTAAACGGATTTGGAAGAAGAAGAGGGAGACACGGATGCTTAGGGATAGAAAAAGTAGTCTAAGTGAGGCACCTAGTTCCTTACAGAAGCAAAAGGTTGAGCCATTAGGATTGTAGGGAGAAGACTTTGATGTCTCAAAAAGTGTTGTAAGGCAGAGTGTTAACTCTGATGTTGCTAAAAAATGGAGGAACATCTTGACATTGTTGAGTTCAAAAAATAGAATCACCTTTTTGTTCCTCCAAGTCCCAATGTTCTGAAGAAGAAGTAAAAACTTCTTTGTTCTATATGATACTATGATACTACGTGCATGGGACTGAGTTTTTTCTTAATGAGAAGAAGCTTGGGGAGATTCTTGGTGAGCTGAGTGATGGTTCAACCTACTCAGTAGGTTGAGAACCTGGTTCTCGATGACCCTTGGCAGAATAGAATGCTAAGTTGAAGGGTGCAAATGAAAGATTGAGGAAACAAGTGGAGGAATTGAGAGAAACTGATCATTGATAAAATGAGAGTAAATGAATGAATGGACAAGCTCATCATGGCCCTAACCCCTTACTTTTTCTCCTGCCCAGATTCATGCCTTTCACTCCTTTCAAATTTCCTTGAATTCTTATCTTATTTTGATCCATATATTTGATGACATTGGTACTTCAACTATTTAACTTGTCATATTTTCTATTGTCGAAATTATTGTTCCTTTATTATAATTACTCCACTATAGGCAATCACTCTATTTTGTGCACTCACATTCACTTGTTATTCTTGTTATTATTTATGTTGTATAGCCCAAGTGGCATGAATTAATGTTTTTGAAATTCTCTTTGGTTCTGCTTCTCTTATTATTCTTTTCAATGATGCCAAAAGGAGGAAGTTATCTAGGTGTCAACATGGGTGTGAAGGTTAGCTCTGCTTGGTGAAAGATAGTTGTGCATGAAAGTTATATAGGTGGCAATATGGGGGAGGAACATAATCGAATTTATATACTGTGTTGTGCATGAAAAATGTCTCTGCTTCACAATGGGAACGTTGCTAACAATATGTTGATTATCCGCAGGGAAACATGTGAGGAATATGGTTCTCAAGAGGAACAATAATTTTGGGTTTGTCATCATCGAAAAAGGGAGAAATTGATCTAAGTTACAATATGTCATATTTTGACGATGACAAACGTTCTCAACAAATAAGGTACGGAACATATAAGATCAGTGCATGTAAGAAATCTGATTCTCAAGGGGAATAATTCTGGGTTTTTCATTCATCAAAAAGGCAGAAATTGATAAGTTATGGTACTTTGAGTTTGATGATTTGTCAAATAGTCTTGAAGAACCACTTGTGATCAGTCCCTTAGGTTCGGTTCTCATAAGAAATATGGCTGATGCGTAGGGGGAACAATATGGAGATCTGGTTATCAAGGGGAATATCAATTCTAGGTTGTCGTCATCAAAAAAGGAAAAATTGATAGGTTACAAGTACCTTGAGCATAAGTACTTTACTTTATGTTTTGATGATCTAACAAACATACCATCCAGAACCAGATAAGGAATCTGTTATACATTTACAAGGCCTTGAGATTCATGTTGGAATCCACGATGGGATCTAACTCAAATCTTTAGAGTTGAAGGAAAAACTGAGGGAACGGATCCCTACCAGTTCCCGAGTAGACTGTATGAAGTCAACTCTCCAGCAGGAAAGTTGCTTCCTACACACGCTACTGCACAGCAACAATGCAGCAATCAACTTTCTATGAAAGGCTATTTACCTACCTTGCTTAAATCATTGTAAGTGATATCACACACATATAAATACAATCAAGGAAGGTAAAACAACTTACTTCATGAGAGAACAAGTAAAAGACCTTAAGCATGCCTGGTACAATAACCAATCAAGACAATCTGGGCAGTGTGACTTTAGAATCACAGGAACAAGATTAGGGACATGATACCTTGGTATTCCCTTGACAGAAGTATAAGTTGTACAGCTGAAAAGCAACTGCAAAAAGTGACTGCATGCAACTGTACACGCAACAGCTCAGCAGACAGTGCAGTAGACACTTCCCATTGACAAGAGGCATGTACTAACAAAAATTTGACATCACTAAGGTGATGTTTTTTGTAGTATAAACCTGGTGCAAGGCACAAGACACTTCTCCCCTACACTTGCTAAATCAGAAATTGAAAATAGTCTCTCAAGCGATTGCTACAACCTCTCTCAAGAACAAAGCTACTGCAACCTCAAGGACCTGATCCAAAATCGAAGATATCTTATGTCCTTAGGTTTGTTGATTCTTTGTTATTTGTTGTTCAATTGTAACTCCTATCAAGCTTTCTTAGAAGCTATATTTTAGGAAACCCAAAATCACAAACCCTCTATATTTGTGTCTTGGATAGAGTTAGTCGCGTTGTTAAGCCTTTGTAATAGAGTTATTATAAAGTGGCTTGTAATAGAATTATTACAAGTTAGATTGATTGAAGTCTTTGTAATAGAGTATTATAAAGTGGCTTGTAGTGAGAGTATCACAAATTAGTCAAAGGCTTTGTAACTAGAGAGTCAGACAGTGGCTTGTGGTGAGAGCATCACAAATTAGTTAATGTTTTTACAACTAGAGAGTGACAAAGTGGCTTTTGGTAAGAGTACTACGAGTTAGTTGAATTCTTTGTAATATAGTCATTACAAAGTGGCTTGTAATAGGTGTTTACAATTTAGTGAAGTTGAAAGCCTACAAGTGTATATCATGATTTTTATCCCCTTGAGTTGGAATTTTTCCAGGTAAAAATCATCTGTGTTCTTTACTTACTGCCCAACTACTGTGGAACAATTAGAGAACCTGATTCCCTATATTGGTTGGTTTTATAGTCTGTTGCTTACAGTGAGAGCTGATAGAGAATCTGGCTCTATATACAGTAGGAACTTATCATGTGTCTTATTTACATATTGGTTCAGTAGTTAGCACTGTGGGAAATGATATAGGACCAGATCGCTATACAGTTTGGTTCATTAGTATTTTCAGTAGAAACTCATAGAGAACCTGCTTTTCTATACAGTCTGATGGAGGCTTAGTTTCTAACAGAAACACATATTAAGAAGTATATTTCACTTCACAAACCATGTAATCTCCTGCGATCACACAAAAATTAATATACAAATATACTAAAAAATATATGCACTTTTCAATTTCTAGTTCTACAGCATGTGACGCTTGTGTGTTGGATTTGTAACAATTTCTTGAAACAAATATAAATAAGTGATTCACTGCTCATTATTTTATTTGTATCAAAGCTGTTCGGTCAAATGCCGTTCCTTGTACTTTTGGATTTCTATTAGAAGACATATTTAATAATATTGTGGAATATGGGTTGAAATTGATATAATTTATATATATATTATATTAGAAGCACGAAGCTCCTTAGCAAAATATCAATTATTTTTCTATCCTTTAAATATAAATTTCATATTGGACAAAATCGTAATTAAGTAATTTTCATAATTTTAAGGACTTTGAATTCAAGTAAAATTATCTTTCATAACTTGAATTATGTAGGAACTCCTAATATTTCGGGATACAAAAATCAAGAATTCTTTTACTTATATAATTCATTTTCTTATTTAAATTGTTAACTATAGTAGGACATAAAATAAACATAGTTCAATTACGACATAACAATTATTAGTTAATTGTTTTAGCCCGGGGCACGTATAAAAAGTGCACGCAATACATATTAGAAAAAGATTATCCATAAAATATGATAACAATTAACCTAAAAATTTATAAGAACAGATAATAATAATCGAGTTCGAATGCCTATGTGATTAGTTAGGTAGAATATGAATACAGTTTAGAGGTCCCGTTAAAATAAGTAAAATATGGGTAAAGAAATTTTTATTTTTGATAAACTATCTAATACAAATTATGTAGTAAATAATATGAAATATACATGCAATACACCTATGCAAGTGCTCAAATAAAGTTGAATGATTTTGTTACTTTTCAAGCAACGATACTTCTGACTTTTTTTATAGAATGGACCAAGTATGAGAACAAATTGAAGTAAGAACAACTACAGTAGATCAAACTCCCGAATATGATTAATATTATCATTTTGGAACTTAACATTGTGTCAACTTTTATGATATAATGCAAACATATCTTTTGAATATTATTTATGTTATTTTTTTAATTTTATTCTCATTAACATCAGGAATATGCACAATACGCGTACGCTAAAAAAACTCAATAGGATCAAGAAAGGATTTAGATGACGCGCACAACACAGAAATCTAACCATAACTTGCAATGTACAAGCTGTGAATCTAAGTTCCAATTTGGTAGACGTGCTAGTCAATGCCTTAACTATAGTTGACTATTCTTCATTTTTGTTTTTCTTTTTAAATTTGTATTGGTTAAAATATGACCGTTGTGGTCGACCCAATCGAGACTACATCCAAATAGCGGGATAAGGAAAGACTTCGTGACTTACTACAAACCACATATCCACACAACGACAAAAATGGACACGGTATGAATGGACTATGGCTCAAAAACATAGCAAGGACTCCATGATTATATATTGGGAGTGGACCTTTCTTGAAATGGGGGCGTTTTCTCTCCATCTCCTCTGTAATCTCCTAAGTGAAAGAAAAAGTAAAACAATCTTCTACTAATTATATATAACAAACATCTTCATCGATTGGTGAAAGAAGAAATGAAAGGCTTCGACAATTTATTGCTCCTATTTTATTTTAAGTATCATTTTCTAATTTGTTTACAGATCCGGAGTTCACTATGTTTGACTAAGATTTACCACTTCAACTTCTTTAATTTGACTTAATCAAAAAGCTTTCAATACCTTTTGGGTCAAAAAATTTAGCACCGTCTGTGGGGATTTCTTAGTGAAAACTTCCTAGTCTTCTCCAGATCAAAAACAGGAAACATGGCCGCCCCCCAAAAAGAACGATAATGATACGCTTGCAACTGTTTCAAAGAAAACTGAGGAGAAAGAAAAGGAGAATCAAGCACTCCGTGACCAAATGAGGGGAAAGAGAGCTGAATATGGTTACCAAATTCAAAAAAACATCACCCCTTCAACTATTAGAGCGCCAAGCAAAACGAGCAACGCCACAGATCGACCTTTATTCTCCAACTCATTGAATCGGAATAAGGATATATCATCCTAGCCCACCTTCTGCTGAACGCGGACGAAATGTGGGCAAGCGAGCAAGGAAACAACTCAAATGAAAGAAGGAAAATAACTACAAAACAACCAAAATATAATCCACCAAACAAACCCACCCCCTAGGAAACGATACCCTTTGAGTGGTCCTCTCTCGCTCTCGCTAAGAAGGCATCCTGAGAGGGACTTCCTGGGGACCTAAAAACCAGGCCGATGGGGGAGAAACCCCCGAATTCAAAGCATAATTCATCATCCCGCCTGCCAATGACATTTCCAGACTAGAAAGTAAAAAAGTTAGACAGGAAAACTCCAATATGTGCATGAAACGAGTGTGGGCAAAGCAGCAGCGTTCTCTGCTCCCTAACATCACACTCCTGAAGCGAATAAAATCAGGTGAATTGGGATTCCCTGAGAAGATATCCAATTCTCAAAAAAATTGGGACTCACAACGGGTTAATATTTCAACGAAAGTTCAAAATAACACCCTTAAGCCCAAGAGCCTTCGCCAAAAAGATGAGTACGACATTGATAGAACAATGACGGGTTAATATTTCGACGAAAGTTCGTAATAACACCCTAAAGGCAAAGGACTTTAACATAAAGATGTATTCCACCTCCATCAAACAACGACACGTTACTATTTTTATGAAAGTTCGGAATCACACCCTTAAGGCCAAGCGCCTTTGCCAGAAAAAAGAGTTCGACATGGATCGAACGACAACGGGTTAATATTTTAATGAAAGTTCAAAATAACACCCTTAAGGCCTGGGGCCTTCGCCAAAGAAAAGAGTTCGACCTCGATAATAATGATGGGTTAATATTTTGATGAAAGTTTGAAATAACACTCTTAAGGCCAAGGGCTTAACCAAAACGATGAGTTCAGCCTCGATAGAACGATGACAGGTTAATATTCCAACGAAAGTTCGAAATAACACCCTTAAGGCCAAGGGCCTTTGCAAAAAATATGAGTTCAAACTCGATCGTACAGCGACGGATTAATATTTCGATGAAAGCTTAAAATAACACCCTTAAGGACAAGGTCCTTCGCCACAGAAAAGAGTTCGACCTCGATCGAACGATAACGGGTTAATATTTTGATGAAAATTTAAAATAACTTCCTTAATTCCAAGGGCCTTTGCTGAAGAAAAGAGTTCGACCTCGATCAAACAATGATGGGTTAATATTTTTACGAAAGTTCGAAATAACACCCTTAAGGCCAACGGCCTTCGCCAAAAAGAAGAGTTCGACCTCGATAGTATAACTATGGGGTAATATTTTATTAAATGTTCGAAATTACACCCTTGAAGCTAAAAGCCATCACCGAAGAGAGAGTTTGAAAAATCCCTTAGGCCAAGGGCCATCATAAAAAAGGGAAAGAAAGACTTGGGACTCACAACAGGATAATACTTCGATATAAGCCCGAAAGTAACATTCCTACGGCTAAGGTCGGTATCATAAAAAGAGTTCGATACCTTTCGGACTATGATGGGATAGCATCTCGACACAAGTTCGAAAATATCGTATCTCCAGCTAAAATTGTCATCAAGGTCCCATTCAACCCGCGTGGCGCTAAATTCCCAAAAAGTAGGGAACTCGTCATGCACAAATCTACTTTGCACCAAAGTTATGAAAAGAAAAATAGGGAGAAAGTACAGAGGGAATATAACAATGAAAAATTCCTCTTTAAACAAAGTCACTTTGCAAGCAGTCGTGGATTATCATCTTGAACCAACAGAGTCTAAAAAAAGGAAACAACAATAACAAACAACGAACAAAAAAATTACAGAAAATAGGCATAGACAACAATTCTTTCACTCGGCATCATCATCTCCACCCTCTTCACCACCATCTACGATAAGTCCTCCCTCGTCATCCGCGTCTTCGTCGGCTTTCGGCGTCGCAGATTCATATCCACAATTAACACGAGTCTCTCGTGCCTTCGCCCGTGCTGCTTCATATGCAGCCTCAGTAATATTGCTTGCCTACTACAAACTCTTATATGTCCCACTGGGCTTCACCATGAACCCAAAGCTCATGCAACTGACGGGAAACAACGGCATAAAATGATTCGACTCGAACCAACAGTTGCTCCTTTTCGGCCTCAAGAGCAGAGATCCGATCTTTTAAGAATGACGCATCCCACTCGATCTCACCAATATGCTCCTTGAGACTTGATTCTTTTAGCGTGATCCTGTCCCTCTCCGACTCCTTCTTAGAGCCGAGGACTAGAATAGTGTTATCTGGGGCTGCCGCCCTCGCCAATGCCGACCACCAGGCGGCCTCGATGTTCTCCAACATGGCAACCTTTCTCTCTAACTTGGCCAATTTTCCCATCCACTCTGAACTCATCGCCTTGACCTTGATATCATTCTGATCCATCTCAGACTGTATCGACCGCATCATTCCTTGAAGATATTCACAGTCTGCAACGATCCCATTGCCCAACTCAAGCTATTAGTACTTTGCACGAAGTTGCTCTTCGATTACACTCTTACTGCGAATCGCCTGTATCAATTCTTGATCCCTCTTCTCCAATTCCTTGCCAAGAGATCGATCACCAGGGTTCGCCTTCAGCCGCTAGTGCATCTCACGGTACTTGTTGCGATAGCGCCGAATTTTCTCCAACATCTTCAAGTAAAATCTTGGCCCGAATCTCTGCCCTACGAGTGATCTCAATTTCCACCATGCACGTCTGAAAAATGAGAAAATGGGTTAAGTCCATATCACTGAGAAAAATTAAAGGAACATGAGAAGAAAGTGCAACGTACTCTCAGACCCATAACAGCCATTTCATGCATCAAGTCAATATAGCAAACGTCCCAAAGAGTCATGTTCTTGGTAGCAGACCACAAGATATCGAACTGCGGCACCACGTCCTCCATGTCCCCTAGGAGATTGATATCCGATAAGATATCAAAAATACGGGATGGGCCTCCCTGATGAACCGCTGAACGTGTAAGACCCTCTTCAAACATCTGAATATGATCAGGATCAAGGTCAGACTCAGATTCATAGTCATCGACCACGACACCCTTTCCCCTCTCTGTGACCAATGAGGAAGCACGACCCGACACTAAAGATGAAGGCACGTCCGAAGAAGCAGCAACAACGTCAGGAGTCTAACCCTCTGTCGCGGCAGGCTGCAGCCAATTATCGTAATCTGGATGGGGCAGACACAACGCTTACTCTAACTTCACAATTGGAGTGGCATCAACTCCCACCTCAAACCCCGCTATTCCTCTAAAAGTGTCACGGCCGCATGAGCTAATTCAGACATCACATGCTGCATTTTTTAAGGCTCCTTCCCTTCTACGGCATGGGAAGATTCCTCCGCAGGGTAAGTAGAAAGAGTCGGAGCCCTAGTTCAAGGAGTAGCCTCCGTGCGTACAGTCACAACCGTAAATTCAACCGAGGCAGCCCTAGATGAAGGTCAGACAGTATATGCTAAAGCAGGGCGAGCAGATGATGTAGGCTGACTAAAGGCTAATGGAGGAGTACTCGCTCTTTGTACTCTCCCTGACATCAATAAATATCACATAAGAAACAAAGTATAACGGGGAGGAAGAAAAATTGCGAACGAAAATGATATTACTCACCAGTAAGGGGCTTGCGTCCATATTTCTCATAGAAGGACGACGATGTGCAGACCCCCGCCGTATGAGCAAGGATTGCATTCACCCACTCCCGGATACCATCAACGGCTGCAGCAGGTAGATTTGTGGATGTAAAAGCAAAATCAGTTTTAGAGCTACTCAAAGGAAAGCAGTCGGGTATTATTCCGACCCAGAAAATAGGGACGTAAGTGCAAAGTTCCGTTTCTCAGGGAACGTCGTTGATCTTCCACAAGATGCTCGATCCACCTGTAAAAGTAGTTCTTGTAGAAGCAACGATTGGCTCAGTCATCCATCTTTACCACAAAGCTCTTCGACCCTCGATTGCTCATGTGAATCATCGTGCCACGAATTAGTTGAGGGGAGAAGATATTTAGCATGCTCCCCAAAGTGATCTCAAGACCGACAAGCTCCGAAAATTTGAGCAGAATGAGGAGTAATTTATACAGGTACGATGAAAATTGAGCCAATCATACCTCATAAAATCGGCAAAAATCTACCACCAAGAGAGGGAAAGGACCTGGGTGGTGTAAATGGACTATGTCGTTTCCTACCGCCGGGAGTATTTCGACATAGTGAAGAATTCCCTACCTAGACCTTAAGTCTAAAATCCCCTCCCCATTTATGATGGAGGAAGCACGTTCTGGTTCCTCCCGGTCAGGACTGTAGAAATCAGTCCATGTTTTCCCAGGGCGAGACAAGATCTCAGCCACTGACGGAACCTCCTCGTCTTCTGCCACTTCTACTCCTCCAGTGGCTATAATATCATCTTCCGGCGTTGAAATTATGGCAGGGAGGTCAGCGCGAGAAGAATCACCAGCCATTTGTATCAGTGTGATAAAGGAAATGGGCATAGAAAAGAAAAGATGAATGTCCTTGGCTAACCGGAGAAAATAAAAAATCTGAAGTATCAAGAGAAAGGAAATTCGCAATGTTCTTTTAAGTAAAGACAATGAAGTGTGTCACTGGAATGGTGCATTCCTTTTATTTATAAGAGACTAAATTCCACAAGCATGAAACCCAAGAGTCGCCAATCGAAGCTGATAAGGCACCAAACAGTTCAATCCCCTGGGAACATGTGTCATAATAGCGGCAACCATAAACAACGTTTCAAGTTAAACGATGTTTTGATTTCGAAACGGCTGCAACGGTTCAGAGATATCGAAAGGGTGTTGTTACGCTACTTGATTATGGAAATCATACCCAAGGGGTAGACAGTTAGATTTCTCTTAGATAAGCGAAAATCATCATCCGTCTATCGACCTGACAAGGGACAACCCCGGCAGATGAAGGGACTAACTGTATTGGTCAAAATCTGATCGTTGTGTTCGATCCAACTGGTACCACGTCCAAATAGAGGGATAAAGAAAGACGCATGACTTATTCCAAATCACGTATTCACATAACGACGAAAACGGACGCGGTATGAAGGGGCTATGGCCCGAAAACTTAGCAAGGACTCCATGATTGTATATATAGGGAGGGGACTTTCTAGAAAGGGGGGGCTTTTTCTCTCCCTCTGCTCTGTAGTGTCCTTAGTGAAAAGAAAGTAGAACAATCTTCCATTGATGTACAACAGTCATCTTCACTGATAGGTGAATGAAGAAATGAAATGCCTCGAAAATTTATTGTTCCTATTTCATTTTACGTATCATTTTCTGATTTATCTACATATCTGGAGTTTATTATATTTGACTAAAATTTACCTCTTTAACTTTTAATTAATTTAATAAAAAAGTTTCAATACTTTTTGGGTCAAACGAAATTCCGTGACAACAATCCTGTACTAGAAAAATCAGAAAATAGGTCGAAAGAAATAAGAAAATATATAGCAAATCCTTCTGCATGCAAGCAAGAGCGAAGCAATGACGTCATTGAGTCAAAAATTCTAGCAGAGTAAACTAGACCAAGGACATAAAGCACTGGAATATTAAATGAGAGTGGGTGAGTCAATTTTTTTCGTTGTCAATTCTCATACTGCTTACTTTTCTCGCCGTTATTGGGTCGTAATTTCCTTTAGGAAAACTTTGCAAATACAAAATGAAAAGTTAATAAGCATATTGATTGTTTGACAAAGAAATTTAGCTTCTCTTTATCTCTTAGCATATTTGGTAGATGATTTGTTGAGTCTAAACTGACTTACAAGGCTCTCGGCTAATGACAACACCAGATAGGAACATCATATACAAAGTAACATTAAACTCTAACGGGCAGTTTGGTAAAGGAATAAGTTATTTCGAGATTATAATACAGGGAGTAAATAGTGGTGAGATTATTTAGTATATATATATTTTTATTGAGAGATGTTTCATAGATTGGACTAAACATGAAATCTACGGAGTATAATATAAATATGTGTTTGATGTATACCAAATAAATTGGAATAAATTTTTATTTTCAATTTTAACCTTGACTTTTGTAAAGGACTTTAGAAAAAAACCTTGAGAAAAGGGCATCTTTGTTAATATAGTATTTTATCCCATAATTGAATAATCCCGGAATTATACCGAAATATGGTATAAATTAATCCTGGAATTGCTAATGATCTCAAATTTAAAAATTCAATCAAATATGAAATAAAAATAATGCCTCGCCTAATTTTAAAATTATGATCCCTAGTCGTACCTCCAAAACGACCCCTAATTGTTTATGCCATCTTATAAGTAAATTTCAAGGAAAATACTTTTAGATAAATTGTGCGCCAAAGCAAAGGGAGCACAAGAAACACATTACAATAAAATACAGCAGAAGTATGAAGATTTTATCATAAGGATATTGTTGATATGATTCAAAAATAGATGGCTACTTCATGGGAGATAGAAAGTATTGTGTAAAGATATTTAATAACTATCAAGCATATTAGATTATGCCGAGTTTTTTTATATTCCGAGAACTTTAAACAAAGTAGCTCATAGTTTAGTTATATTTTTTATTTCTTTGTTGAAGGACATCTTATGTGAGAAGTTTTTCCCAACTTAAGTTGTCCAAAATATAAAGTGTACTTTTGAATTTTGTTGTTCGTTAATACAGTAGTATAAAGTTTTTCTTTTGAAAAAAAATAAAATACTGGGAAAGTAGTTCAGTATTGCTGCCTCAAATCAAAAATATTTTGGACAGCTTCTACAGCAAGCTGTAAATTTACATGGACCATGATCCAAAACTAAACATTGTACGTGGTCGGTCCAACGACGATACATTTGGCAAAGACAGCTGTGAGCTAGCGGATAATGTGCGTCCCAAGCTTTGGTTCAAAGGCGGAAATCAATTGGGATTTGGATTTAGCTTATCAGGAAAAAAAATCACCGACTCTGCTGGAAAGTTCCTGCTTACAACCTCCACGTTGGATATTCTCACCTTGATTTTGATTTTGAATTATAGAAATAGAAAATTTATTAATAAAAAGTGTTTAACCTTTTCTAATGGATTTACTTAACTGCAAAAAACAACAACAACAACAACAACTACTACCCAGTATACTCCCATCAGGTGGGGTCTGGGGAGGGTAATATGTAGGCAGTCTTACCCCTACCCAAAAGGGCAGAGAGGCTGCTTCCATGCGACCCTCGGCGCATAGGACTTAACTGCAAAAAACTATTTACCAAATTGATTATGTGATGGCTCACCATGTTATCACTTGTTTTACAAATAAATTCGGTATTTCGAGGTCAAAAAAACCTCTTTTAGTATCATCTCGATTTGCACGTGCAGTCCAGACGCGTAGCCGAATTCCGAGGTCCAAGCTCGAGAAATAAATATTTAAAGAAAATTATTTTTTGGAATATTTATGAGTTTTTGAAAATGAAATGCGTTTAAAAATTGACGGTATCAGGCCCATATTCTTGTTCCGGAGCCCGTACAGGTGTAATATTTTTGTTTAAGTCGAGTCTGTGGAATTTGGTATGAAACGAACTTAAAATGACGTGAATCGACCATATTTGAGAAAATTGAAAAATTTAAAGTTCTTAAGTGATTTCATGATTTTGATGGTACATTCATAGTTGTTGAAGTTATTTTGGCAATTTGATAGCACGAGTAAGTCCATAGTGTGTTTTCAGGTAGTGTACATGTTTGGTTTGGAGGCCCGAGAGCTCGGGTGAGTTTTGGATAGGTGTCAGAGTGTTTTTGGACTTAGAAAATCTGGTGTTTATGTTGTTTGCTGGTATCCAGGTCTTGTGCTATGCAATCGCATAGGTAGGTTCGCGATCACATAGTGTAATTTTAGGGGGGGGGGAGCTCTTTTGTGTATGCTATCGCACAACTACTTCTGCGATCGCGTAGAGTTAATTCGGGGGGAAGGGGGTCACCAATTGTTCTATGCGATTGCATTGCATCTCCCGCTATCGCAATGAGTTAAACCTAGCTTGGGAAAGGAAACCCATTTTTTCTCTATGCAATCTCACTCCTTACTATGCGATCGCAATGCCCAATCCCCCTTACCCTATGAGATCGCATGTCGTTGTTCGCGATCGCATAGAATAATTTTCGCCTAGCCTTTTAAACAATAACAGAACATACGTGATCTAACTAAAAATCATAACTTCTTATTCGAAACTCCAAATTGGGTAATTTTTGAAAGAGAACTTCACCACCAATTCATAGGTATGTAATCATAGAATTATTTCTTCAATTTCCATTAACACTTATTAGATTTCTAGGCCTAAGTCATATTCTTAAGGGTAGAAAATTAAAATTTTGGTAGAGTTAGGATTTTTTGTATGAATGAAATTTAGACCTCGTTTTGGGGTCGGATTTCGAAACTAATTACATATTTGGGCTCATGGGTGAATGGTTGATCCGCTTTTGGTCCGACATTTGTATTTTGACTAGCGGGCCTGGGGTCAATTTTTGACATTCTAGGAAGAATAATAGAAAATTTATAATTAATCATTGGAATTGAATTGTTTAGTGTTTATTGATGTTATTAAGTCGATTATGTCTAGATACAATTGATTTGGACCCAAATTCAAAAGGAAAAACGATGTTTGAGGCTTGAGTTGGCCGTTGAAGTTCAAGGTAAGAGTTTGGTCTAACCTTAGCTTGAGGGATTAGGAGTTGTGTACTATTTTCTACGTGTTACTTGTTGAGTATGACACATAGGCATGGTGACGAGTATCTATACATTGGTGTCAACCATGACCGTGAGTCTTAAGTCAAAATAGTTGTGATTCTTAATAAATACTATGAATACCTAAGCTGTTGATTCTCTGTGTTGACCAAGGATTAAGACCATTTTCGTGAAAATTACTTATGATTGAGTATTTGTGCTAGTTGAGGAAGTTTGATGTTGGAATAAGTTTGGTTATTACTGATTTTTCCATTACCGGGTCGTAGTTACTTATACCGTCGATTCTCTTGCTGGGATAGTGTTGTTTCTTTATTGATCCCTTGTCGAGACTTTCTTTGTGATTGGTGTTGAACTATATATGTGGATCGGGTTTCATGCCGCAATAATATTATATTTAGATCGGGTTTCACGCCACAATAATAATATGTTTGGATATGGTTGCACGCCGTAACAACAATATAATTGGACTGGGTTACATGTTACAATAGTGATAAATGATATGGATCGGGTTGCACGCCACAACAATGTCTTTATGATTTGGATCGGGTTGCACCCCGCAACTGTAGATAACAGAAGTGTTTATTGGTTGGTTACACTTTCCTTATTCTTTTGTTGTAAATTCTAAATTGTCTTTATGCTTTCCTCTTGCATTTCTACTGATAAAGGATATTTCCTCGTAGCATGTCCCCCTCCCATCTTTAATTGTTTACATCTATTTTATTTTTCACTATATATTATATAACTACACAAGTTTATTTGGTAGTCTGGTCCTGGCCTCATCACTACTTCACTCAGGTCCTAGAGGTGTTTATTGCTACCCCAATACTCTAGGATGGTCTGGTCTGTCTAGTCGGCCTTATGGAGAGTTTCACCCCGGCATGCTTGCTTCCTGTTGCACCGGTCGTCTTTGAGGCTGGAGGAAGAGCCCAGACTCCTGCTATTCGCACTCCGGAACAGATGGCTGCCCATTTTCTGACTCTAGCAGCTCAGCCAGTTGGAGCAGTTCAGCCGGGTGCGATAGCTCAGACCGCTGATGGAGCAGCTATGTCTGCCGATAATTTGTGGAGATTGGACAGGTTCACCAATCTCTTCACGAATACCTTCAGCGGTGCATCTTCTGAGGATCCACAAGATTATCGAGACAGTCATGAGGTTCTTAGGAACATGGGGATAGTGGAGACCAATGGGGTCAACTTTGCTGCTTTCCGCTTGTCTGGATACGCCAGGACATGGTGGAGAGATTATTGTTTGGCTAGACTAGCCAGATCACCAGTTTTGACTTGGGTGAAGTTTATGCAGCTATTTGTGGAGAAGTTTCTCACAATCACTCATAGAGAGATCTATCAAAGGCAGTTTGAGTGTCTTCAGCAGGGTTCTATGACCGTTACTCAGTCTGAGACAAGATTCATCGACTTGACCCATCATGCTCTTATCATACTTCCCATACAAAGAGAGAGGGCATACAAAGAGAGAGGGCAAGGAGGTTCATTGAGGGATTTATTCAGCCGATTCGACTTCAGATGTCTAAGGAGATAGGGAGTGAGATTTATTTCTAAGAGGAGGCCAGTATGGTCAGGAGAGTTGAGATGGTTCTGTCGTAGGGGTGGTCAGGGGTCTGACAAGAGGCCTCGTCATTTCGGTAGATTCAATGGTGCCTCGTTTGGAGGCAGGGATAAGCATGGTGGAGGGCACCCTCCTATTTTTGTTCAGTCATCACTTCAAGTTTCTCATGGCGCTTCAGATGGCGGTGGTTCTCATATGCAGTATTCTGATCATAAGAGTTTTCGAGGTGGTCATCCAGGTCACCAGGGTCAGTCTCTGTTTCCTCAACCTCCTCATTCAGATGGATTCTTTGAATGTTGTGAGTATGGTCATATCTAGAGGGCTTATCCGAGATTGTTGGGTACTCAGTCGCAGCAGCAGGGTTCCCGTGCTATAGTCCAGGCACCAGGTGTTCCACTGCCCGCTCCGCCAGCTAGCGGTGGGGATAGAGGTGCTAGAGTTGGAGGTAGACGTATTAGAGTGGAGGTCAGGCAGCTAGATGTGGAAGCCAGCAAGCAGCAGGCCGTCCCAGAGATATATTTTAGGGTGGTAGGGCCCAACCTCGATGTTATGCTCTTCCAGCTAGGCTAAGGCTGAGGCTTCCGATATAGTTATCTCAAGCATTGTTCGTGTTTGTAGTAGAGATGCTTCAGTCCTATTTGATATAGGGTCTACATACTCGTTTGTGTCTTTTTTATTTTTCACTGTATCTGGTTACGCCTAGTTATTCCTTAAGTGCCTATGCATATGTGTCAACACCGGTGGGTGATTGTATTATGGTAGATCGAGTCCATCGTTCGTGTGTAAATGTGATTGGAGGTCTTGAGACTCGTGTGGATTTGTTTTTTCTAGACATGATTTTGATGTCTATTGGGGATGGACTGGTTATCACCTTACCATGCTATCTTGGACTATCATGCCAAGACGGTGGCCTTAGCCTGGGTTTACCTCGTTTAGAGTGGATAGGGACTCCTGATCATTCTACTCGTAGTGTTATCTCTAATGTGAAGGCTCGTCGTAAGGTCGAAAAGGGGTGTTTCGCCTATTTGGCATATGTTCATGATTCTTGTGCCGAGGTTCCTTCTATTGATTTTGTGCCAGTTGTTCGTGAGTTCCCTGAGTTATTTCCTTTAGACCTGCCGAGTATGCCACCTGACAGGGATATTGAATTTTGTATTGAGTTGGTTCCGGGAACTCACGCCATTTCTATCCCGCCGAATCGTATTGCCCAGTGTGGGTTGAAAGAGTTGAAAGAGCAGTTGCAAGACTTGCTTGAAAAAGGTTTCATTTGACCTAGTGTTTCACCTTGGGGTGCGCCGGTGTTGTTTTTAAGAAGAAGGATGGCTCAATGCGAATGTGTATAGATTACCAGTAGTCGAACAAGGTTACAATCAAGAATAAGTATCCATAGCCGAGGACTGATGATTTGTTTGATCATATTCAGGGTGCCAAGGTATTTTCGAAAATTGACTTGAGATCTGGCTACTATCAGTTGAGGATTAGGGCAAACGATGTTCCTAAGACAGCTTTTCGCACTCGGTACAGGCATTATAAGTTCTTGGTTATATCATTCGTGTTGACAAATGGCCCATCAACTTTTATGGATTCAAAAAACAGAATGTTTAAGCCTTACTTGGATTTATTCATGATAGTCTTCATCGATGATATTTTTATCTATTCCCGCAGTCGGGAGGAGCATGAGCAGCATCTTAGAGTGGTTCTTCAGACTTTGTGGGACAGTCAGCTGTATGATAAAATTTCGAAGTGTGAGTTCTGGTTGAGTTCAGCTGCATTCCTGGGTCATGTTGTATCAGCAGAGGGTATTCAGGTTGATCCGAAGAAGATAGAGGCAATGAACAAGCTTAGACTCGCATCAGCTACAGCGATCCGGAGTTTCTTGCGTTTGGCAGGCCACTATCGTTAGTTTGTGGAGGAGTTTTCGTCTATTGCAACAACGATAACCAGGTTGACCTAGAAGGGTGCCCATTTCAGGTGGTCGAACAAGTGAGGGGAGCTTTCAGAAGCTCAAGACAACCTTGACTACGACACCAGTGTTGGTTTTGCCCACAGGTTCATGGCCATATACATATTATTGTGATGCATCTCGTATTGGACTTGGTGAGGTGTTGACCCAGGATGGCAAGGTCATTGCCTATGCCTCGCGGTAGTTAAAGATTCATGATAAGAACTCTATTGCTCTACCTTACGGTATTGGAGGGAGCACTTGGTTTTTTTCTGGGGCAGCATGATGAAACGGGGAGGAAGGAGCAGACAATCTATTATCTCAGCAGGAAGTTCAAACCGTACAAGGCCCGATATCCTCTGTTGGAACGAACTTGTTGTGCTCTGAATTGGGTAGCCTAGAAGCTGAGGCACTATTTCTGTGCATATTCCATATATCTCATATCAAGAATGGCTCCGCTGAAGTACATCTTTCAAAAGCACATGCCCACTGGGAAGCTAGTCGAGTGGCAGATCCTGTTATGTGAATTTGACATTGTCTATGTAACTCAGAAGGCAATCAAAGGACATGCTTTGGCAGATGATCTTTTCAAGAATCTCGTGGCTGGAGAATACGATTCCTAAAGACATATTTTCCTGAGAAAGGGGTATCTTTCGTAGGAAAAGACATTCCAGAATCCTATGATGGCTGGAGAATGTTTTTCGATGGAGCAGCGAATTTCAAAAGGAGTCGGCATTGGAGCAATTATAATATCAGAAACTGATTAGCATTACCCGGTGTCCACCAAACTCAGGTTCTCGTGCACCAAAAACATGGCCTAGTACGAAGCCTGTATCTTAAGGCTCAAGATGGCCATTGACATGAACATATAAGAGTTGCAAGTGATCGGAGATTCAGACTTACTTATATATCAAGTCCAAGAAAAATGGGCAACTAAGAACTTTTAAGATACTCTCGTATTTGCATCATGTACAGGAGTTGAGGAAGAGGTTTACAAAAGACAGAGTTCCGCCATGTTCCTAGTGTTCAGAATGATTTTGTCGATGCATTGGCTACCCTATCATCTATGATTCAGCATCCAGATAAGAACTTCATAGATCCTATTTCGGTGAATATTCATGATCATCCAGCTTATTTTGCACATGTCAAGGAAGAAGCGGACGAAAAACCTTGGTTTCATGATATCAAGGAACACAAAGCAAAAAGAGAATACCTAGAGCTCGAAAATCCCACTCAGAAGCGCGCACACTGGAGGTTATCCAACAATTTATTTCACAATGGAGGAGTCTTGCACAGGAGGACTCCTGATTTGGGATTACTAAGGTGTGTCGACGGAAAGGAAGTATCTAAACTGCTAGAAAAAATCCATGTTGGGACCTGCGGTCCACATATGAACGGTTTGTCTTAGCCAAGAAGATACTCTAGGATGGTTATTTTTGGATGAATATCTAAATGGATTGCATCCAGTATGTTCAAAAGTGTCATCGCTGTCAAATGCATGCATACATGATAAAGGTGCCTCCAAACGAGCTTACTACAAGAAGCTCGCCATGGCCATTCGCTGCTTGGAGGATTTGATATCATCAAACCAATCGAGCCGGCTGCATCAAAAAGGTAGTGGTTTATTCTAGTGGCAATTGATTATTTCACCAAATGGGTTGAAGCAGCATCATACAAAGAAGTGACTAAGAAAGTTATGACAGACGTTGTCTTCGACCGCATTGTTTGTCGATTTAGGATTCCAGAATCGATCATACTGATAATGGTTCCAATCTTAATAGTGATTTGATGATGGTCATGGATGAAACCTTCAAAATCCAACACAAGAATTCTACATCTTACAGACCTCAGATGAACGGAGCCTTAGAAGGCGGCAATAAGAATATCAAGAAGATACCGAGGAAAATGATAGAGAAGAATAAGCAGTGGCACGAGAAATTATCATTTGCTTTATTGGGGTACTGTACCATATTTTGCATATCAATTGGTGTAACCCCCTACATATTGGTATATGATACATAAGCATTCATTCCCGCCGAAGTAGAAATCCCTTCCTTGAGGATCATATAGAAAGCTTAGCTTGAAAATGTAGATTGGGTGAAGAGTTGTTACGAACAGCTAGCACTTATAGAAGGAAAAAGAATGAATGCAGTTTGCCATGGTCAGCTTCAGAAGAACAGAATGTCCAGAGCCTTCAACAAAAGATTAAGCCAAGAATGTTCACACCGGGACAACTGGTGTTCAAGAAAATCTTTCCACACCAAGATGAAGTGAAGGAGAAATTCTCTCCCAATTGGCAAGGTCGGAGGAGCCCTCATACTCCCAGAAATGGATGGAGAAGTTTGGACGAAGCTACTTAATTCAGATGCAGTAAAGTGATACTATGTGTAACATTTATGCTTTCCTTTATGGTATAATTTGAGGTACGCTAACTTGATTCTTGTTTACGGGGGGATACGTAGGCATCCCTATGGGTTTGGTTACAATTTAATAAAATTTTCATTTTCCCCCGTTATTAGAAACTAGGGAGGAATTTTGAGAAGGACCCTCAAAATTCCGAAGTTTATTTTAGCCATTTATTGTTAGCGGCCTTCCGAAGCAGCCCAGTAAATTGGGGCAGAATTTTAAAGACCCTCAAAATTCCGTAATGAGAGAGGTTGCAATGTTTGGACTACGTCGCAGTCATTAGTTCATCTAAAGAAAATTATTCTTAATAATGTATTTACACTATATTTTTACCAAATCATGCATGTCTATCACCAAAATTACTCTTTTTAGCAAGGCTACCCCAAGGATACCAAAATAGAGCTGAGCAGGTCAAGAAAAGTCAGCTGGGATACGAGCTAACCTTTCCCCTTTACAAAACTCATGATTTTTTCTTTCGATGCAGGTACCCGAGTCGCAAAACCATCGAATACATATACGCATTCATGACTTTCAGAAATACGACTCTCAGAACTCACCTATCTACAATCTCAATACATGAACAATGTCCCCATAAACCGCAATATCGCAATAAGCTATCAGCTAAGAAAATATTTTTATTACTTGCCTTTGTTTCATGCATTGTTATAAGGCTACCATTTTGCCTTCCGAGACTAAACTCTGTCTCCATCTGCATTTCTTTGCGTTGTACAAGTCTACTATTCTAACTTCCGAGACTAAGCTTTGTCTCCATCTGCACTTATCTGCATTACACAAGGCTACTATTCTGCCTTCCGAGACTAAACTAAATCACCATCTGCATATCTCTGCATTGCATAAGACCACTATTCTACCTTCCGAGGATAAGATCTACCTCCATCTGCATTTCTTGCATTACAAAAGGCTACCATTCCATTTTTCAAGGTTAAGCTCTTCTTCCATATGCATTTCTTGCATTCCATAAGGCTACTATTCTGCCTTTCGAGGTTAACCTCTACCTCTGTCTCTTGTATTGCATAAGGCTACCATTCTACCTTCTGAGACTACGCTCTGTCTCCATCTGCATTTCTTGCATTGCATAAGGCTACCATTCTGCCTTCTGAAACTAAGCTCTATCTCTATATGTATTTCTCTGCATTGCATAAGGCTACTAGTCTACCTTTCGAGGTTAACCTTTACCTCCATCTTGCGTGGCTCAAATATTACCTCCCTTTATCTTTATCTCTCGCATCGGCTGAAATATCTCCCCTTCATTTAATTCTGGCATCGGCTAAAAGATCACCACTTATTTACATCTGCAGCGGCTGAAATATCGCCACTTTTAGTTAAATCATGAATGGCTGAAATATCACCACCTTTATTTATATCTGCATTAGCATAGATATCGTCACATCATTTAAATCCTGCATCGGCTGAAATATCGCAACTTATTGCATTTCATGGGCTGAAAGATCCCCAAGCTGTCCAAAGGCATCATTTTTTAGAGGCACCATTTTGATAGCCCGAGAACGTCATACCATGGCCTAAAGATTCCTTTATCTTTTGCATATCATTATTGAAAGGCATCATGGTTCGGAGGCATCATTCTCATAGCTCGAGAACATCATTTTACAGCCTGCGAATGGTTTATCATACGCTTCATGGCCTAGGACGTCATGGTCTGAGGACATCATCTTAATCGTCCAATGACAACATTCATGGTTCAACGAGAACTTGCATCACGTGTACATTTGTGTACAATATAAGTTCATATTGCTCATTTTCAGGTAAACCAGCTAGCAAAGGTCGTCTCAAAAGGAGCGATCCCGCTCTAGTTCCCCCAACCCTGCTAGACTTAGACCATCCATCCTAACCCCGAATATCTCATCTGTTCTTGGAAATCTCTACAAGCATATTCCATCGCAGGATCGTGAACTACATATGGCTTGATTCCTGTAAGACCGGGGATATGTAGGCATCTCAGGAACTAGAGCATGGTCAAACTCTTCAAAAGGTTTTGTTCGGTCAAATTGGCCATCATATTTTTCCATGTATATTTTCTTATATACAAAATACTTTCAAAAATAATATGTATATGGATATATAAGCATGCTCAAGTGTTTTGGTATTTTTCCTAAATTTGAAAGGATTTTTAAAATCAATTTACTACCCGTGAGTGCAATATAAAAACAAAGAGTTATACTCAAAATTATCATTTTGGTGGATAATTTTTTTATTTCTCATTTTTATACCAAAATATAGTTAATGTAATTTTAATATATTTTAATAAATTTATTTAGTATTTTTAAAGCTAAATTGCATTTAATTGAAATTCTAAACTATTTTAAGATTTAACAGCATTTTATAATTATAAAATTTATTTTGATATTTTTAATTTAATAACTATGTATTATTGACTAATCCAATAATTCTAATTTAATTTCAGAATCATTTCTACAATTTTTTATAAAATAAAAGGGACAAAACTAATTATTTAATTTGTAGCCCCAATTCATTTCAACTATAGCCAAATTGACCTTCCTAATTGACCCAATTTTAGCTCCCAATTGGAACAACTTAATTTCATTTTAACCTAGCTCCCGACCAAATCGGTTAACCCGCCTGGCCCCTTCTCTTAATCCAGGCCGTTGATTGTTTTGATCAACGGCCAGAATCTTTCCTTGATTTTTTTATTCCCCTACCCTAACCTAATTCCCTCATTTAATTTGGTCCACTGCCTTTGAATTGCTCTCCTATTTCAAAACACTCTCGAAGGTTCCTGAAGCCCTAACCTCCCTCACTTGTTTTCAATTGCAATCCATGGCTTCTCAAGCCATGGATGGCATGTACTCACCCTCATCCACCATTAAACCCTGGTTGTTCCATGTTTCGAGGTCTGGCCTCAATAATGTCTATTCAGATCTTCTCATATCCATGGTTTTAGGCCTCTCCAGCCTTTCTCCGGCGCATCCAAGCATCAAGAGCCTATTTCTTACCTCTCTGACTCAAGATCGGACTTTCTTCCAATACTTTCTCATTTCTAGGGTTTCTCTTAAACTCTTCGTTATTTGAGGTTCTTCTCTGGTTGTTTTATTAAATCTATACTATATATGTGTTCTATTGAGATTTTAAAACATTTCCCCTAATCGTTTCTTTCAAAATTTGTTTCTCTTCGATTTAAGGTTTCTGAAAGAATCTTGAAATGTTTCTGACTCTTCTTCTTATTTTCTTTGTATGAATCAGTCTTCGCTATGTTTGTATTTTCTCTTTTCAACCTAGCATGGTTTTCTCCCGTTCTTTATGTTTGACTTATTATGCATTTTCTTCTACTGTGCTTCGCTGTTCCTTCTACTTGTTTCTATGTCATGCCTTCACATGTTTATCATATGTGTTCGTTTACTCCTGTATTCCTTTACTGTATTTTATACTGAGCTTTTAGTCCTTTGTTTGCCTTATCTAGACTTTTTTTAGTTCTAAACATGTTTCATCTATTGTTTTTTAAGTATATACTACCTCTTTATTCTCTGAATTTGCTTAAGCTCCGAGCTTTACTTAAAATATGAACTTTATGCTTCAAATCAGCTTTCTCACTGTGTTGTTTCAAACTTGCTATCTATCTTATTGTTCTCTCATGAGTCTCTAAAAGAGACCTCTGAGCCTGTCATTTTTCTTCTCGTCTCTGTATCTGATTCGAGTTGAAACTCTAGGATTTGCGGTTTTTGGCAAGTTTAATTTTGGAATAGGGTTCTACTTTTGAACCCTGGACTCTCATACTCTCTCTAAGTCTATAAACAGAACTTGAACCTCTTTGTTATGACTTTGAAATTTTCTATGCTAGTCTTTCCTAATTAGCATGACAACTCTTTTTTGTTTGACATGTTTATATGCTTTATATATTAGCTTCTTCCTTCAAAAAAGGTTTTTGCCAATTTTTGATTGATTTATGATACCTTTTAATAAGGTTCGATTGATTGTTACTGATTTCCTTTAATTAAACCTTTCTTCACCTTTTCTTGTTGGATTCATTCATATCAAAACTCAATTTCTGATTCTTACTGATTGTTGATTGATTGCCTTTCCTTATTTACACAAACGTGTTGATATCAAACTATTTCCTTAAATAGTTTCGGTGTATCTGCCCTTCTTGTACTACTTTGGAAAATATTTTTATCAAGCTCTTTCCTTAATTGTTTTGCCCGTTTGAAATCAGAATCCCTTCATTCAAGGGGAACCTTATATGATTGATTTTGAAGCTAGTTTCTTATCTTTTTCTTACTTGCTTTTTGCACTATGAAGGGCATGAACCTTCTACACTATTACACACTTCCAATTCAATACTCTTTAAAAAACCTTGCGTTCAACACTTACACTCTCAATTACATACTCTTACACTCTCAATTTTAATGCTATCACATTCTCATTAGATTTTCTTCTGGTTGTTTACTTGCAATTTTGGCTTTACTACTACTTTTTATCTTCTTATTTTCTGAAACTGGTATGTCTTAATTTTTTTCAGGCTCATCCCTAAGTATTTACTTTACAAGTTCTGCAATCTTATCTACTTTGCTATTTATGTTTAGTATTGAATATGCTATTCTCTTTGCATCTGCTATTGTTGTGAATTCCCACATACCCTTACTCCCTCTATGTGTTTGAGTTAAGGTTCAGGCATGGCAGTATTCAAATTGCTGCTCATGTCTGGACCTGATCCTTTAATGGATCCTAACTCCCACACAATGTGGCTAACATGCTAGTTAGGGGTGTCCCAGCACTCCTAATTTCTGGATATGACGACCAGCCTGCCATGGCCTTCCCTAAATCCCCTCTATGTACTTGCACTCTCTCTTAGATTTTAAGCTCTGCCCTCCCCATCCTATGATCCTTGCGTTGGGACCTTTAATTCTCTCTGAAATTCGATATTTGAGGGTTGGCCTTTCCACACTACACTATACTTAATTCTACAATATATTTTGGGTGTATGCTGTGACGACCCGACCCGTCATCTTACGTGTTGCAGCTCTGTTTCCCCTTATTGTGGTACTTCATGTTTCAATATCAGTATTAGAGTCAATCGGGGTGTAATTGAATTGGTTCTAGTTGAAAATAAGGCACATTGCCTCCTAGAAGGAAGCTTATTTTGGAAAAAGTCAACCGAAAGTTGACTTGTGAGTTAGAGGGCTCGGATGTGATTTTTGATGTTTCGGTTAGCTTCGGGGGTTAATTTATAACTTAGGAGAGAGACCAGAATTAAATTTGGAGGTCCGGTGTAGAATTTGGCTTGAATTTGCGAAGTTTAAATTTTGGCGAATTCCGGTTGATAGGTGAGATTTTGATCCGAGTGTCGGAATTGAACTCCGAGAGTTGCAATAGCTTTGTTAGGTGATTTTGGATATGTCTGCAAATTTTCAGGTCATTCAGACGTCGTTTGGTTTGGTTTTGATCGAATATGAGTTTCGGAAGTTTTAAGAAAATTTAAGCATGAATCCGTCGTGATTTGATGATATTTTTGTTAATGGACGTGTTTTTAAGATTGGAACAAGTTCGCATGATGTTTCAGGGTATATAGGTGTCTTTGGTTAAGGTCCCGGGGCCTCGGGGTGATTTCGGATGTTCAAACGGACTAGTTTTTGCCTTGGGAGAGATCAGATTTGTGTTTTCATATGTTGCAAACTTTTGTTCATCGCGTTTGCGTGAGGATTAACGTGATCCGTAGAGTAAGGTGGAGTGGTCCTGGATATTGGCTATCGTGTTCACGTAGAGTAAGCTTGCGTTCGCGATTAAGAGGAGAATTGAGAACCGCGATCGTGTGGGGTCAGACGCGTTCGCATAGTAGAAATTCCTGGACTATCGCGATCGCGGGCAGGTAGTCGCGTTCGCGTAAGGGAAAATTGGGGTCAGCAGAATTTTTTCATTGCGAACGCGTGGGTCTTGGACCGCGTTAGCGTAGGGTAATTTGGCACCTGGGCAGAATGGATTTAAGTCACTTTTCATTCGCGAGCCTATGTTATTTTCCTCCATTGTTGAGCGATTTTGGATCTTGGGAGAGCAAAATGAAGAGGGATTCGAAGAGGAGTGATTAGAGGTAAGTCTCGTGGCCTTAATATGTGATTTTATTGAAGAATCAACCATTAATACTCTGAATTTGGGTGTAAAAGTTGATGAACTAGGGCTTGAAATTTTAAATGAAAATTTGGGGATTTGGAGGAGCAATTAGTTCGATTTTAATGAAGTTTGTATGTTCGGACCCGTGGCGAGACGCGGATTCAAAAAATATAAGTTTTATAATTTTTCGAGAAGCGGTCCCGGGGCTCGGATTTTGCTAGTTTTGAGATTCTTGCTATTTCTCGATAGTTTTCGATTGGGTATTGCCCCATTTGCATATTGTGATGTATTCACTTTATTTTTTACTAGATTCGACGCGCGTGGAGGCCGATTTGAGGGGCAAAAGCGTCGCGAGCCTGAGATTTGATAATGGGCGAAATCTAGTTGATTTAGCCATTGTTTGTGCCTCTACTTGATTAAATTCCGTTCGTATATTATGATTAATTGATGAAAGATGGGTTCTAATAGCGAATTGTACTCATTTCAGGTTAAGGAGACTATTTTGTGCAAGAAAACGTTGATTGGAATCATTCGGGAGCAATTAAGGCCCCTCGGGACTAAATGTGATCGAAGAGAGGCAAGTAAATGAAGAAATTGGACACCTGGGCATGCGTGCCCGCGCAAGTGGTCGCGCACATGGTGAACTCACTATATGGGCCACACACAAATGTGGGCGAGCGCGCATGTGCCCGCGCATGCCCAGTGGAAAATTCTAGCATTTTTGTTAGTTTTTGCATTTCGTTTTTTTAATTTTATTTTAGTGTTTAGTTTTCTTCTTTTAATTTTTTTTAACAAGGGAAAAGACAAATTTACCCCCCATCTTTCTAATGCCTCCTCCTCCCTCACACACTCCCCAAACCCATATCCAAACATACGACTAAACCCTCCTCCCCCCAACTCCAAATCGTCCCCCTACTGTCACCACCAGGACACCACCAACCGCCTTCTTCTCCACTCATTTTCCTCTGGTAATGACCCCAGTCTTGTAGTTCCCTTGTTCATTTTTTTCCAGGGTAGTTTTTCTACTTTCTTTCTTTTAATTTTAGATTTTAGGTGTACTTTGGTTAGTTGTAGGTGTTAGATTTAAGTGAAGCTTTTGGGTGGTATATGTTCAGAAGTTGGTTCATGATAAGTGTGGGGAGAAAACCCATTGATTGGTAATGTTGGAGTGTGAATTTGGGGGATGCTTGTTCCAAATAAGCCTGAAAATAATAGTGAAGGGCTCATGCTCACAAGGTGTTTGTGGGAATGCCCCAATCACCATGAGCATGTAAATTGATACCATAGATGCGTGTGAAGTCTGAGTAGCCGCATCGCTTCACTAACCGGAGTTTGGATTATGCTAATATGTTGTTATTTAGCAGATAGTATGGCTCCCTCCAAGAAATAACGTTCTACAGGTACCTCCTCAAGCAATCAGGCAGGATCGTCTCGATCACGAGGAGCTGCATCTCCGTCCACCAATGATGATACCAAGTTTGTATCACCCAATGCTCATGCTCGTTTTGCAGCGAAAGCTCGTAAGAAGCCAATTCCAGAAAGGGGTGTCGACATTATGAGACTCATGGCTGGGTGCCCTCGTATATATGAGGAGTTTATATGGGGGGGGGGGGCTGCAAACATTCCTAAATTAACCCGGTGAAGCCAATCTCATGGTTGTGTGGGAATTCTATGCCAACATCCCAGAGCACGACGATGGAATAGTTACAGTGCGCCGCTGGGCGGTGAATGCTTCGGTTGAGGCAATTCGGGTGGCTTATCAGTTGCCTGCCCTTCCTGTGCATTATGATAATTTCTATGTCTATGGCCGCAATCCAACGCCCGAAAAATGGGCACGATTCTTTGAAACTATATATGTACCTTGCATAGACGTGGTTTGGCTGCCTAGTGGGAAGAAGTTCCATTCTGCGGCCCTCACCTATGAAGCAAAGTGTTGGTTATATATCATAAACAACCGCCTCATCCCTTCAACCAACACGACTGAAGTCAATGGGCCCAATGCTGCGTTGATTTGGTGCTTTTATCACTATGACTTTGATGTGGCCAATTTTATCCACGACGAGATGTTTATCCGCAGCCAAGTGAGGAGGTATGGTTCTTTTTCCCTTCTTTAGTGACTCACCTGTGCAGTTTAGCCAATGTGCCTGGGAATAAAGCCGGTGGATGGATTGGTAAAAAAGGAAGGCAAGTTAAGGGCGGATAAGGTGACCACAGGCAAGGAGCCAGAGGTAGTGGAGGTAGCAGCAGCACCTAGTTCGGATGACGAGGATGATGATGATGAGAATGATGAGGATGAGGAGGTAGTTCCATCCCAAACCCCTGAGAAAAATGTGGAAGCTGCAGGGCCCTCTGAGATGGCGACACCCTCAGGCACAGCTCGGGTGTCTCCGCTTACTGCTATGGAAGAAGAGATGGCTAGCTTGCGGACCTCGGTAAACGAATTAGGCACCCGTGTGGATGTGTTAGCGGACTGGCAGAAAAAGTCAGAGAAGAAGATCATTGGGTGGTTACGAGCCTTGGGCCACGCGTGAAACATGAACCCAACAACTATCTCAAACCAGGAGTGACGCTTCAAGGAAGTTCCTTTACCCCATTAGTTTTTTTTTCCTTCAATTTCACGCCATGAGGGCATGGCGTTCTCTTTAAGTGTGGGGTGTGGAATTTCCTAAATGTATGTTTTAAGTAGTGTACAAATGGTTTTTTTTCTTACTTAGTGACATTGATTTGCTTTTTGTTCTCTTTGGGTGAAGAAGTAGTATGTTGGGTAATTTGTCATTTAGTTTCGTTAGACGGCTTGACCCTATGACAGATCCCTTTCGACGGGGTTCTTAAGGGAGATAAGTTGATGAAATATATATATATATATACATATATATATACATATATATATACATATATATACATATATATACATATATATATATATATATGTGTGTGTATATATATATATGTGTGTGTGTGTATATATATATATATATATATATATATATATATATATATATATATAGAGGCTCTTCCCTATGACGGATCTTGTAGACAGGTTCTTGAGGGAAATGATTCTAAGGAAAACAACAAAAAGATTTTTTTATTTTCTTCTTTTAGGTAGTGTAATAAATCCCCCTTGGTTTTTCATTAGGTTGTGGTTCTTTCCAAAGGGTTTAGCTTGAACCATGTTTAGGTAGTATTTAATTTTTTTTGTAGATTAGGATAGTGGTCTATGAGCTGTGAATTGAAAGAGAACCCTGAGCGTTGACACACCTGAACAACATAAATCCTAGAGTGTAATGCTTAGCCCTCATTGTTGAAACTCATTAAACGTGCCTTAATTTGTGTGTTTATCACTGTTTTGAGTACTTGAAATGGAACGTTTTGATGAGCTGGTCTGAACGAGTCATATGCCATGTGTGGTGAGTACTAGTGTAGTCCATGGTTTGTATTTTGGGTCAAAAACTTTCCTGGTATGTGAGTTGAAACGAAATCCTAGGGGATGCTCGGTTTGAGAGATGATTTTAGGCTCTCTATGGTCTTTCTTGAGCTAATTTGCTAATCATAAATAAAATTTCTCCTTAGTAACCCTTTTAAGCCTTTAGACTTTTTACTTGGAACCCACAACATAATCCCGTACCCATTTGTTCTTTATTGACATGATTTTTATCCCTTACCTCTTAAAATACTTTAATGGTGAAATGAGCGCTAAAAGAAGTAAACAGAGGAGTGCAAGTGGGGTGGCTTCGAGTAGAGCCAATGAGAGGTTGAAAGGTGCACTTGTTTTGAAAATGTATGCACCACTAGCGGAACATTTTGATGACAAGAAAAATAAATTGAAAAAAATATATAATAATGTTTGACATGAATACATTGTAGTTTGGTTCTTGCTAGTGGATACGAATTAGAGTGCTTAAAGAAGAAGGGAACGTTGAAGGGTAATATGGTTTGTAGAACTTAAGTAGACTAGAAAAAAAGTTTGCGCTTAAAAGTGATTACGTGATGGGTTAAAGTGCTTAGGAGGGTTAGTCACTATTCCTAAATCTATCCTACCCGTCCCTTAGCCCACAATACAACCATGAAAAGTCCTAATCGATTTTGAGCCGAGCTAGCATATATTAGTAGAGAATTACATTAAGGGCAAGATTATGGTGCTCATTGCATGCATGTGACTTTATTTGTGAGAGTGAGCGTTTCCATTTATATATGTGAGTGTTTGCTCGATTGTGTGAAACAAATTCAATTATGTGATATAATTGTGAGGGAATATGATTCTTGATAGCAAAGAAAGTCTTGACTTCTGTGTAGAGTGCTTTGAGGAATTGTGAATATTGTGTGGCTCGTGAGAGTTAACTCTGAGGCGAGGAATGTTCACTGATAGGCGCAGCGTATGTGTATTATTCTAGGTGGAACGCGATAAGGGAAATGGTTGATTGGCGAGTTCTCTAGAGAGTATGGTGTGATTGCTCGAGGTCTAGCAACTAATTAAGTGTGGGGTGTTGATAACAGATGAAATTTAGATGATTTAGCCATTGTTTGTGCCTCTACTTGATTATATTCCGATCGTATATTATGATTAATTGATGAAATATGGGCTCTAATAGAGAACTGTACTCATTGCAGGATAAGGAAAACTATTCTGTGCAATAAAACGTTGATTGGAATCATTCGGGAGCAATTAAGACCCCTCGGGACTAAATGTGATTGAATAGAGGCAAGTAAATGAAGAAATTGGAAACTTGGGCATGCGCGCCCAGGTGCGCGTCCATTACAGAGAGCAGGGCAGATGCGCGGCCTAATGCGCGCGCTCGCATGTCCGGAAAAATGTGAGTCAAGTTCAAGGGCAAATATGAAATCTGGGGGGAAAAGTCCACTTAAACTATGTAAATTCAAGCTCGCGCAAGGTCAAATTATCATGGTTTTTGATAAGGTTTGGAAAGAATTAGAGAGGCAAGAGGCAAGGAGAATTTTGGATATCATCTCTTTGTTTTTGAAAATCGTGATGATATTGAACCTGATTATGTTGAACAATAGTATGAGTGGCTAGAACTTATTGTTCTAGGGTCATGGGTAAAACATGAACGTTGTTGTTTGAAGTTTGATTCGGCGAAGTCGGTTTATCATATTGGGCTATTTATTTAATTTTGATTTTAATTATTTTGCTAAGTAGCTAACAGTGAAGTACTATTTACGAATCTTTAGTTGAACTCGAACGTGGGAACTTTAGATTGCACATAGAATTAAATAGAGAAAGTTCTTGAACCTGTGCATCGGGGAATAGATTCGCAATTGGGATAGACATACACCCAATTGCCTTGCTTGGTTGAAATACAGGAGTTTTAAATGCATTCTTGTTAATCTTGATTCCATAGACATATTGGCATTAAGTTTACTCGAATAGGCGGGTAAGGACTTGAACGATTCTTACGAGTGATATTAACCTTGTCAATAAATAACCCAGATTACTGAATTAGCGTTTGAAGCTAAAAACACAACACGATTGTTGCATATGCCCGTGACCCTGGAATATCCTCCTCTATTGTTTGCTAATCGAAATTGCTTCTTGTTTAGTTAATTGCTTTTGCTAGATTAATTTCTTATAAGTTAGTTAGAAAAACAATCAAATCTCTTCTGTGATTAAATTCTTGGATAGATAAATACATAGGTTTGAATCAGTCACAAGCTAGTCATATGTCTTCGTAGGAACGATACTCTACTCACTACTCTATTACTTGACGATCAGGTGCACTTGTGTGAGCGTTTGCCCACAACAAGATTTTGCCGGTTCGAGGTGACTAATATTTGGGAATGATATCCTGAGGGTTTGAAACCCCGGATTTTCACATCCTACTACTGTATTGTGGTGACTTGAACGCTGGACCGGAGCGTGGGGTAGAGCACCGTTGGGATTGCGACTTGGTCCGTCTCGGTTGTTGGTTTTTACCGCTAGATTGTAAATGTTTGTTGTTTTCTTCATGACTTGGGGCTTATTGCCGATTGTTTGAAAACCCCCGGTATATCATTGTTCTTCTATATGAGGCGAGACATGTAATCCACGGCTAGTGCGGGGTCATATATGTGGAAATTTGGCTTGGTTCAATCTGAGGGATGAATTGTACTATATTGGCGATTGCTTCGCACCTTATATTGATGTTATCTGGGCTTGATGCCATGTTTGGGGCCTTGTGCTGACTTGTAGAATCCAATAGAGATTGATATTTCAGAGTTAGCATGATTTGTATACTATTTGCATTCAGTCCAGGGTTTTAACACTATTTTTGCAAACTCAGCCACAATTCTATGTTTTGAAAAGACAAATGATTATTAAATGTAAACGATGGTAACTATGGGCACCGTATATTTTAAATGTAAACGATGGTAACTATGAGCACCGTGTATTTTAAATGTAAATGAAGGTAACTATGGGCATCGTGTATTTTAAATGTAAATGGTGGTAGCTATGGCCACCATGTATTTTAAATGTAAATGGTGGTAACTATGGGCGCCGTGTATTTCAAATTGAAACGGTGGTAACTATTGGCACCGTGTATTGTAATTGAAATGGTGGTAACTATTGGCACCGTGTATTGTAACGGAAATAGTGGTAACTATTGGCACTGTATGATATGGTGCTTGGGCTGTAGGAGCCCCTCCGGAGTATGAACCCCCACAGTGAGCGCGAGTACGCAAATGGATCGTGATGCACGTTCCACAGTGTTTATGCATTGCATTGCATTTATGCATCTACTCTTGTTTGTACTACGTGGCACGATATTTACCACTCATACATCACTGACATACATACTGTTAATTGCCTTGTTGACCAGATATGATGGTGTTATATGTTAAGGAGTGCTGAGCCCGAGAGGCTGATGTAGAATACTGTGACTTGATATTGAGCCCGAGGGGCAGGTTTCTGACTTTCCTACTTGTTGAAATTTCCTTTGCAATTGTTGCAAAGCACATTTTCAAAAGAGATTCTTGAACTGAACTTGAGATTTTCTAACGGGATTTTCACAGTATTACGGTTTTCTCAAAAAGGGTTGTTCTGTCTTTTATTGCAATTTGGTGTGCTCATGCGTGTTTTCTTATTCCTCAGATATTATTCTCTCTTATTACCACTGAGTTGCAAGTACTCCCTCTACTCCCTGCACCTTGCGTGCAGTTGCAGGTATTGTTCCCCGATAGTTGGTCATTAGCAGGATCGAAGGCCATATTCTGGCAGTTGAGCAGGGTGACGCCAGCGTTCGCGGCACCGCACGCCATCCTTGTATTCGGTTTTACCTTGTATATTTATATGTTGTTGGCCAATAGTAGTGTCCCTACTCTTTAGATGCTCGTGACTTGTGACACCCCCGACGGGCTGTATTGGTATTCATAGTAAGAAATATCATAAATTTAAATTCAATTTGTTATAACTAATTAATTCTTTAAGTGGTGTAACTGAACGGTCTGGCTGGCCTTGTCTATATGGGAGGCACCATCACAACTGGATTTGGGAATTGGGTCGTGACAAGTTGATATCAGAGCCTAGGTTACTAGGTCTCATGAGTCATGAGCAGGGTTAGTAGAGTCTCGTGGATCGGTACGGAGACGTCTGTATTTATCCTCGAGAGGCTGCAGAACCTTTAGGAAAAACTTCCCATTCTTGGAATTCTTATCGTGCGTACTTGATTCAGTTTGAGATAACTCTTGAAATTCCTTCAGCACATCTGTATGCGCACGAGAGCGCTCAGTAGTATATGTGCCTAGATGGCTTGTAATTCCCCGATCGAGGGGCGAGAGGTAATCTTCTTGAGTTCATGTTGGGCCAGTCTGGAGGACTTGAGGCCAGATATTTGCCTATGGCTTGAGCACCGAGGTGCTGATTGTTTGAGCGAGTGTTTTGAACTTGTATGTTCAGTGTTGTTCTTATTAGCTGGAATGGTGAATGGATATCCATGTGATGAGTATGTTAGTACCATGGGGTGTATATATGTTATCTTGGTAGCGACGAGAGATTCTACTGAATAATAGATGAGTTGTCGAGTGTTCGACGCCTATTTTGATGTTATGTGTAGTCCACGTTATAGAAGCGTGAAGAATATTTCATGTCTCTTAGTTGGCAAGTAAAGTACATTCCATGTGGCGATATGAGTTCAGACTCAGAAAGACTAAATGGGAGTATATTACGTATATGATAGTGGAAGGTATGTGAAATATTGAAATGAGACGAAACAGGTAGGTTATCTCCTATGGAAGGTTTTGAGCGGTATGATCCTTATGTGTATGTGAAATATATCATGCTTAATTGAAGGGTATGTGTTGTATTTTGAAGAATTGGGATGCTTAAGAAAGTGGAATCATCTGATGTGGAAATGAATGCGAGGTTTGCAAAGAGTGTTAGTGTTTTAAGCTGCTATTGATAAAGAATGCTCGGTGCATATAGAAAGAAAATTGTTGTCTGTATCTGTATAAAATCATGTTCTGTGGTATTAGGGTGCTAAGGAGGCATGAGTGGTTCCGTTCGTGGAGAGAGGGTGAATTGCAGCTGAATAAGCGTGAACGACTCTCGAGAATGGTTTTATTATGTGCAAGATTTTGCATGTAACAATCAGATGTCTTAAGTTTGTGTATATGGCTAGAGACTGTGTTTTCATTAGAAAAGATCAAAACTTGTGGTATTTATGTTAATCATGGGATTCTATGTATCCGTATTTGGAAGGTAATGGTAACGAATTCATATTCGCAGGAAGTTCTTCAAGGTAAAGCATTCTGGAACATTGCATTTCTGAGAAGCGTTCGAGAGGGTACTCAATGGCCTATGGGTCTTAGATAGTGTGGTCTTATGTGAGAGTCTCGTGTGGTATCCTAAATTTAGATATTTTGGTGCTACAGCGGGGGAAAATATCAAATTAATGATGAGTCAAGAAAGAAATTAGATAAATGGAATAGCTTGATAATAAACCGAATCGTTATGTATGATTAATTCCTATATGTGTTTGGGGTAATGAGCCTTACGGGTATTGCACAACACATCTTTAAGTGCGGACAGTTTACTTAACTTGATCTGGATAGAAGGACTTAGTCCTGGCAGATTAGCTTGTGCAGGAATTGGGAGAAAGACTTCATGACGTGTTTTATCGTGATTTGAAGATGGGCATGTTATCCTAGTGTGGTATGGTCTATCTGTTATGATATGGAGAATTTAGAATTGTGTGTTCAAGGCCTTGGTTCAATTCATTATGGGAAATTATTAAATTCTTGAGCAGCACAGACAGTTTCAGGTGAGTGAAGAATCGATCTTCAGATGATTAAGGTGATGTAAATTGATGATACATCAGTAGTATTGCGACATTTTCTTGTTGGATCTACTGCGGATATTTGAGTTTGTTGGCGGCGCAGAAAATTTTGAATATCTTTTGTGGTATGAATGGATACTTTATGTGTTATGTATTCGTACGGTGGAGTGTGGGATCAAAAATAGTGATTCATCTGTTATATGTGTTGGAGACTAGACATTGTAGTGATCCGACCATGCGGTGGTTGTGGGTCGTGTGTATCGACATCGTCTTGCTGAGTTTGGAAACTAGAGGTCCGAGTGGATTATTCTTTGCTTGGTATGCTAAATTGGGTTATGATATTAGATTGCAGACTGGTTGTTCCAATGTCAGGTTGTCTAGACTAATGAGTTATGGGCTATGTTGGAAAGGGCCACAGGTTGCATGGTAAGGTGTATCGAATTATTGTTCTAGCAGAGTAGTTATATTCCAAGGACCAGCGGATGGTTGGCAAGTATTGCTTTGTTGATTGGGCCTTCGTGGCGGATGTCTGTGCAGAGGTTTCTACATTAATTCAGTTTTGGTATTGAGGGACTTTTCGGATGCGTTTCTTGCGGCCGGGCATGAGGCTAGATGTGTTTATTGTAATGAGCAGATTTGGCTCGATACTCATCTCCTTTTGTGAGATATATATATATATATATATATATATATGTGTGTGTGTGTGTGTGTGTGTGTGTGTGTGTGTGTGTGTGTGTGGATCGAGTGGCACATCGCCATGAGTATGTTATCTGGATCGGGTTGCGCGCCGCAACAGTGTGATGTGGAGAATAGTTTTTATATGTTGGTTTGTATGCCTTGCTTCACCATGGGTGTGATGGATTGCTTGGGTTCCGACCTCAATCTGTGCGTGGATGTCTGTGTTGAGCCTGGTGGCTAGAAGTTCTTCATGGGTAATAGTCTTTGGATAGAATAGCGCGTTGTGGCAAGGCCAGGTGAGGTTATGGCCTTCGAGGAGGATTCAGGTACTCTATTTCTATGATGTGAGATGGGATCTCAGTTCTGTGTTGTGATCGTACGGAGGAATTTGAATTACAACTCTTTCGTGCGATTCAGTTATCATGGTTCGAGTGTGTTAAGATCGTTTCTTATTGGTGCCTGTGTTGAGCAAGTTGTAGCTTAGGCCGGTGTTGAGATATCATATCACCAGAGTGGCGTATTATAGTTGAGATTATCGTTGGAGTCATTAGTGAGTAGGAGCATATTTGATTTCATCTTGTTAGAAAGGTAATATCGAGGTTTGGCTCCGAAATCTGTTGTAGTATCAGTCAGAAAGGGAATGGACTCATGAATGGTAGTCTGAGAGGTGGGTTCGGTTTATCGTGTGTTTTAGCTGTCATTGGCAGTATACGAAAGTGTTGGAATAAGACTTTAGCTAAATAAGAGGTTCTCAATTAGTATTGAGTATTATTGGCAACTGCTGGATAAAGACTATAGTTCCGAGTGTTGGAATGTGTGGTATATTGTATGAATTCACCTGAGGTTGCAAGTGCGGGTTATTATAGTTGGTTAGGGTTGATTCTGAGTATAGATGTGGTTTCTGGTTTAGATGGACTGTGAAATTTTGGTTATGTTGTGTTATCGGACCTATGTGAGATAGGGTGTCGTGGGATCACCCAAGTATATGCTTGGTAAGGTCACTCAATTGTTTGCATCTAGAACAACTCTTGGTACGCTCGAGGACGAGCATTTGTTTAAGTTGGGGAGGATTTGACGACCCGACCTATCGTCTTAGGTGTTACTGCTCTGTTTCCCCCTTATTATGTTGCTTAATGTTTCAATATCAATATTAGAGTCTATCAGGTATAATTGAATTGGTTTTGGTTGAAAATAAGGCACATGGCCTCTTAGAAGGAAGCTTGTTTTGGAAAAAGTCAACCGGAAGTTGACTTGTGAGTTAAAGGGCTCGGATGTGATTTTCGATGTTTCGGTTAGCTTCAAGGGTTGATTTGTGACTTAGGAGAGCAACTGGAATTGCATTTGAGAGGTCCGGTGTAGAATTTGGCTTGAATTGGCGAAGTTTGAATTTTGGCGAATATCGGTTGGTAGGTGAGATTTTGATCCGAAGGTCGGAAAGGAATTCCGAGAGTTGCAATAGCTTCGTTAGGTGATTTTGGATATGTTTACAAATTGTCAGGTCATTCGGACGTTGTTTTGTTTGCTTTTGATCGAATATGAGTTTCGGAAGTTTAAAGAAAATTTAAGCTTGAATCCGTCGTGATTTGATGTTTTTGTGTTAAAGGACGTGTATTTATGATTATTACAAGTTTGTATGATGTTTCGGGGTATGTTGGTGTCTTTGCTTGAGGTTCCAGGGGCCTCGGGATGATTTCGGGTGTTCAAACGCACTAGTTTTTGCCTTGGGAGAGATCAGATTTTTGCTGTCATATGTTGCAGACATTTGTTCATCGCGTTCGCGTGAGGATTATTGCGATCGCGTAGAGTCAGTTGGAGTGGGCCTGGATTTTGGCTATCGCATTTGTGTAGGGTAAGTTCGCGTTCGCGATTAAGAGGAGGATTGAGCACCGCGATCGCGCGGGGTCAAACGCGTTCACGTAGTAGAAATTCCTGGAGTATCACAATCGCGGGCAGGTAGTGTCGTTCGCGTAAGGGAAAATTGGGGTCAGCATAATTTTGTCATCGTGAACGCGTGGGTGTTGGACCGCGTTCGCATAGGGTAATTTGGCACCTGGGCAGAATGGATTTAAGTAACTTTTCATCCGCGAGCCTATGTTATTTTCCTCCATTGTTGAGCGATTTTGGATCTTGGGAGAGCGAATTGAAGAGGGATTCGAAGATGAGTGATTGGAGATAAGTCTCGTGGCCTTAATATGTCATTTTATTGAAGAATCGACCATTACTTCTCTGAAATTGGGTGTAAAAGTTGATGAACTAGGGCTTGAAATTTCAAATAAAAATTTGGGGATTTGGAGGAGCAATTGGACTCCGATTTTCATAATGTAAGTTTCATAATTTTTTGAGAAGAGGGCCCAAGGCTCAGGTTTTTCTAGTTTTGAGATTCTTGCTATTTCTGGATAGTTTTCGATTGGGTATTGCCCCATTTGCATATTGTGATGTATTCGCTATGTTTTTTACTAGATTCGACGCGCGTGGAGGCCGATTTGAGGGGCAAAGGAGTCTCGAACTTGAGATTTTGCCGGTTCAATGTGAGTAATATTTGGGAATGATATCCTTAGGGTTTGAAACCCCGGATTTGCACATCCTAGTACTGTATTGTGATGACTTGCATGCTGGACCGGAGCGTCGGGTAGAGCTCCGTTGGGATTGTGACTTGGTCCGTCCCCGTTGTTGGTTTTTACCGCTGGATTGTAAATTTTTGTTGTTGTCTTCATGACTTGGGGCTTATTGCCGATTGTTTGAAAACCCCCGATATATCATTGTGATGCTATATGAGGCGAGGCACGTACTCCACGGCTAGTGTGGGGTCATATATGTGGAAATTATGATTCGGTTCAATCCGAGGGATGAATTGTACTATATTGCAATTGCTTCGCACCTTCTATTGATGTTATTTGGGCTTGATGCCATGATTGGTGCCTTGTGCCGACTTGTAGAATCCTATAGATATTGGTATTTCAGTGTTAACATGATTTGCATACTATTTGCATTCAGTCCAGGGTTTAATGCTATTTTGCAAACTCAGCCATAATTCTATGTTTTGAAAACACAAACAATATATTAAATGTAAACGGTGATAACTATGGGTACCGTGTATTTTAAATGTAAACGGTGGTAACTATGGGCACCGTGTACTTTAAATGTAAACGGTGGTAACTATGGGCACCGTATATTTTAAATGTAAACGGTGGTAACTATGGGCACCGTGTATTTCAAATGTAAAGGGTGGTAACTATGGGCACCGTGTATTTTAAATGTAAACTGTGGTAACTATGGGCACCATGCATTTCAAATGAAAACGGTGGTAACTATTGGCTCTGTGTATTGTAATGGAAACAGTGGTAACTATTGGCATCGTGTATTGTAACGGAAACAGTGGTAACTATTGGCATTGTATGATATGGCGCTTGGGCTGTTGGAGCCCCTCCAGAGTCTGAACCCACACAGTGAGTGCGGGTACCCAAATGGATCGGGCTCCACGTTCCGCAATGTTCATGCATTGCATTGCATTCATGCATCTACTCTTGTTTGTACTACATGGCATGACATTTAGCACTCATACATCATTGGCATACATACTGTTAATTGCCTTGTTGACCAGATACGATGGTGTTATATGTTAAGGAGTGCTGATCCCGAGAAGCTGATGTAGAATATTGTGACTTGATATTGAGCCCGAGGTGCAGGTTTCTGACTATTTCCTACTTGTTGAAATTTCCTCTGCAATTGTTGAGAAGCATATTTTCAAAAGAGATTCTTGAACTGAACTTGAGATTTTCTAAAGGGATTTTCACAGTATTACGATTTTCTCAAATAGGGTCGTTCTGTCTTTTATATCAGTATGGTGTGCTCATGCGTGTTTTCTTATCGCTCAGATATTATTCTCTCTTATTACAATTGAGTTAGAAGTACTCACTCTACTCCCTGCACCTTGCGTGCAGTTGTAGGTATTATTCCCCGATAGCGGGTCATTAGCAGGATCGAAGGCCATATTCTGGCAGTTGAGCAGAGTGACCGTCAGCGTTCGCGGCACCGCACTCCATCCTTGTATTCCGATTTTTACCTTGTATATTTATATGTTGTTGGCCAGTAGTAGTGTCCCTGCTTTTTAAATGCTCGTGACTTGTGATACCCCGGTCGGGCTGTATTAGTATTCATATTAATAAATGTCATAAATTAAAATTCGTTCTGTTATAACTGATTAATTTCTTTAAGTGGTGTAATTGAACGGTCTGGCTGGCCTTGTCTTCACGAGAGCCGCCGTCACGATCGAATTTGGGAATTGTATCGTGACATAAGCCTTGCCCGGAGTCCATCTGAGACTCTTAGGGAACTTTGACACATCCCAAATAAGAGAAAGGCTTTGGAAATCTTATCTTTGGAAGTTAGTTCATTTCATATTTCAGACTTGGAGTCTTAATTAGGCTCTCCTTGGTTGTACTTTAATTTCTGATGTAGTTTTACTTTTTCTTGATTCATTCTGGCCTGTAAAAATTTTTAATAACTTATGAGGCTTTAGTGAAAAGGGGAGGGTCACTCATGTATGCAAAGGGTAGACAACATGCTGATAGGTGTTATTACTTATAGATATCATGCCCTCAAGTTCTGCGTTTCTACATATATAAAAATCATTCCTACAGGTTTCTGCACTTCTGCATATATACACACACACACACACACACGATGCATTTAAGGATCTACAATCATATAGATATCATGACTATAGGCTTCTGCACTCTTGCATCACATAGATAAATTGTTTATAGGATGTCTTTAATTCTGCATAAACATCTATCACTAGGCAAACAATTTATAGGTTGAAATAATAAATTGCATTCTAGATACCATGCCTATAGTACTCTTGCATTTCAATAAACGTTTTAAAACCAATCACGCTTAGAAAGCATGTCTATAGGGGTAATCAACTGAATCTGAATCGTCTACAAGTCTAATATTAGTTGTAACGTTACTCAATAGCTGCAGAATGTATGTTTTTCTATAATCTGCAAGCCTTTTTAAAAAATTGGTATACTTTTGCATTGTTTGATATCTTGCCTATAGGTGTCACCTAGGCAAGCCATTAGGTAGTTGATTAACTACACTAGTCTTTGATAACTACAACCAGCATGCTGGCCTAATTCGGGCTTCTTATCTAAAAGTATGTGATAACTCAACTTGCCTTAATGTTTTTAGTTTAATTCAAACCATAACCAGTACATGTAAGACATGCTAAACATCTTGTCTTTAAGTGAGGCGTCCTATCTGAGTCTTTTAAGTTGTTATGTGTTTCCCATAATCTACCTTATGTGTTTTTGTTGTCGCCCTAGAATTTTATCCTTTTAAACAAAAAAAAAAAACAGATTTCCCTTCCCTTTAGGACTAGTAGTCCCAAATGTCTCCGGGACTGATAGGACTGGGGCGAGTATTATCATGCAATAAGTAACCAAACCATTACGCGTTTTATACCTCAACGTGATAGGAAATGTTAGATATGGATATGATGATCGGTGCACTAATACCTTGTGTATCCCCTCTTTTGAGGAGTGATTATCGGGTATTGCATTGATGTGATCCATATTATTTGTAAACATAAGACTCCCCTTCCCTTTATTTGTTTATTTTCTCATTTTTCTACATTTTCAAAACTTGAGCCTTTTTGTTTCTTCAAGCCTCGACTTATATGCAATCACAATGTAACAACCACTCATATTTGAAACCCTTATCTGTTTATTTATTGTTTGTACTTAAAATCACAATTGTAGCATGGTCGGGAACCACACTAGTGGATCTTGAGGGGTACCTAAATCCTTCCCCTTGAGATAATTTCTAGCTCTTACCCAAACTCTGATTTTCTAAAAAAATTCTTCCTTCTGTCCTAATGCACTTTAATCATTAGGTGGCGACTCTTCAAATCAAAAATCCAATTCCCAAGAGGGAACAAGTTGTCTTCCCAAATGTCATATATCCAATTTCGCGGAAAAGGAGGCACGACATGTAAGATGTTGGATCCTCTATATAACATAAATATTTTCCGGTTGGGATGAAAAAGGCTTTTATTCTCTCTATCCACACACTATCAACCTTTTCCAGACCCTTTGAGCATGTTACTTTTCTTTGATTACCCTCTTTAGAACTTAAAAGTATTATTTTTTTTTTGAAATCTCAACATTGGCTTCTATTGATATCAACAAATGTACATAAGATTGTTCTTAGTGGTAGTATAGACTAACTACCACTTCCTAAACAACTATACTGCTATTACAAATCAAACTAGGAACTAGGGATAGTAATTAAGTTGTCGCAGCCCCTTTAACCATTTCTTGCATCTTCTGCCACGTGCATGAATAAGAATTGCAATCTCTCGGCAGACAAGATTGTCATCAAATGGTTTCTTCTCAAATCTAATAGCATTCCTGCACCTCCAGATCAATGATACAGTAGTAACAAAAGCACTGGCTATCACAACCTTTTTAAATTGTTTACTCCTAGCATTGCAGCATATCCATGTCAACTCATTCTTCCAACAACCAATTCTTTTATTGTAGCCCAGCCAGCAACAAATCCTGGACCAAATCCTACTGGTAACTGGGCAATCAAAATACAAGTGCTCAAACTCTTCAATGTTTTGATTGCAAAATACACAGGCTTCATCAACACTGATGCCAAATTTGAGTAGTCTGTCAACTGTTGGCAATCTACCATGGGCAGCCATCCACACAGTAAATTTATGTCTAGGCAAGACATTTGTGGTAGCCATCAAGCTCTTCCACTCCATTCTAGGACAAACTGGAAGTAAAGAAAGGTATAAAGAATGGATTTGGAATTTTCCAGACTTACATAAACTTGAAAGTCTAGACAGGAGATCTCCTTGCAGGTTGTTAGCATCCATAACATGAATTCTGCAGTCAATAATCTTCCTAGTTATCCAAGAAGCATTTTTTGGACTAGCCATTGTTTCAATGTCTTCATTCTTTATGTAATAAAAATGAATCCATTTGATCCAACGGCAGTCCTTTTTTCTTGCTAGATCCCAAAGTAACTTAGATACAGCAGCTTTGTTCCAAGTCTGAATGTCAATGATATTTAAACCACCAGCAGTAACAGGTCTACAGATTTTATCCCAAGCTATCAGTGATCTTTTGGATACTGTTCCATTGCCTGTCCATAGGAATGATCTGCAAATGGCTTCAATTACTTTCACCACCTTCTTTGGAAATATAAAAATCTGGGACCAATATGTTTGAACTCCAAACAATACTGATTTGATAAGTTGACATCTGCCAGCATAGGATAAGAATTTGGCAGACCAACATGTAATTCTATCAGTGATTTTCTCAATCAAAGGCAAATAGTGATGTATACTTAGCTTCTTTGAGTGTAAAGGAATGCCCAAGTACTTGAAAGGGAGATGCCCTTCACTGAATCCCAAGTCCTCAAGAATAGCCTCTTTTTCAATCTGAGAAATGCCAGCAAAATATACAGCACTCTTAGACTTGTTGGCTGAAAGTCCAGATGCTGCAGAGAATGATAAGAATGCATCATGCAGTAATTGAATAGATGTTAGATCAGCTCTACAAAATAGCAACAAGTCATCTGCAAAGCAAATATGAGAACAGTTGAGCTTCCTGCATCTAGGATGAAAGTTAAAATCACCATTCTTATGTAATTGATTAAGGTTCCTGTTGAGATACTCCATTGCAATAACAAATAGGTAAGGAGACATAGGGTCTCCTTGCCTAATACCTCTTCTGGCTGAGAATGGTTTAGTGAGACCTCCATTAATCACTAAGGAATAAGTAACAGATGAAACACAAGCCATAATCCAATCCACAAATTTTGCAAGAAATCCAAGGTCAACCAACATTTGTTTAAGAAATTTCCATTCAATAGTATCATAAGCCTTCCTTAAATCAACCTTTAGTACACACCTAGGTGATATACCTTTCCTGCCATATCCTTTGAACAATTCATGACTGAGTAGAACATTATCTAAAATACTTCTCCCTTCTATGAATGTTGACTGTCCTTTTCCAATAATGTTGTCAATTACATCTTTCAATCTTCTAGTAATGACTTTAGAAATAATCTTGTAGAGAGTGGTGCAGCAAGCAATGGGCCTGAAATCCTTAACTGTTTTAGGAGTTTTAACCTTTGGAACAAGAGCAATAGCAGTAGTATTCAGCATGTGTGGCTTATGACAAGTAGTAAAGAATTCCTTAGTAGCAGCAAATATATCCATCTTGACAGTCTCCCAGTTTTTAGTAAAGAATTGCACAGGAAAGCCATCAACACTTGGAGCTTTATCATTTGGCATATCTTTTACAGCATCAGTAATCTCTTCCATAGTTACCTCTCTAATAAGAGCCCTTTGCTGATCAAGGGTAAGACATATTCCCTCTTTAACAATAGCAGAATTAAGACAAGGTAGTTCAATAGGTCTATCCCCCATCAAGGATTTGAACACTTCAATAAATTCATGTTCAATAGCCAGAGGCTCAGTAAGTTTAACACCTGTTTCTGTATAGATAGAAGTAATATTGCTTTGGCTGGATCTTATCTTCCACTGTGCATGAAAATATTTGGTATTAGCATCACCACAATCAATCCAATTAGCCTTTGATTTCTGTCTCAAGACTTGCTCCTCTACATTACTCCACTTCTCTATGTTAAGAATTGCTTCCTTCTCTGCATTGAATAAGTGAGTTGAACCAGGGTTCCTCATCATCTGACTTTGAATAATGTCCAGTTGCTCCCTTGCACAAATCAATTTATGCTGATAAGAAGCCATGTGCCTATTGAGTCCCTTCAGCTGCTGCTTCAACTCTTTAAGTTTATGCCAGATCTGTTGCATTGATGATCCTTGCCCTATTTGGTTTCATACCTGCTGTAGAATATTACCAAATTGAGGATCCTCCATAACAGTGTAATAAAGCCTAAAAGGTTTAGGATGAAAAAGCCTTTGCCTTCCAAACTTAATAAAGATAGGAGTATGATCAGAGATTGAATGATTCAAGAAATCAGCTTCCACATGACTGTATTGCTGTAGCCATTGAAAGTTCCCAATTGCCCAATCTATCTTACTATATACCTGTTCATTTGTCCAAGAATACCTCCAACCTTTTGATCTGACAGGAGTAAGATGAAGGTCATATATCAGCTCTTTGAAATCCTTTACCTCTGCATCTGTTACAGGAGATCCAATTCTGTCCTCAGTTGATAAGACAGCATTGAAATCTCCACTTAATAACCATGCATCCTGGCTAGGGATGGAAAGACCCCTGAGATCACTCCAAAGCTGCTTCCTAAGTGAGATTGTATTATAGGCATATATGACACTCAGTTGGAATTTAATTGCTGAGGCTGTATCTTCAACACTGCAATGAATAAACTGATCAGTGGTACAACTTTAAAGTATTATTAAAAAAATTAAAAATAAAATTACAATGAAATGAAAATGAAAAAGGATAAGAAAATGAAAGATGCAAAAGAAAAGAATAAATAAAAGACAAAGAAAATGAAAAAAAGAAAGAAGATAGAAATAAGGAAAAGAAAATGAAAGAGAAGACAAAACAAAAGAAAATGAAATATCAAAAACAAAGTTCCATGAACTACGTTCGACTTGATTCCGAACGGATATGTAGGCAGCTTCTCTTTGGGCTTCAGTCAAACCAAAATAAAATCCAAATTCCCCCAAATGTAAAACTGGGGAAAATGTTAGAATGGTTCGACGTTAATCCTGCTCGAATGGTTCCAAAGTAGTAATTCAGTCCAAATTTGTTTTACCCCAAATACTGTTGAAGTCCTTCCGATCAATCGGTGATAATATTCAAGGATCGAAGAATATAACTACTTGGGTCTGATGTAATCTAAATAAGAGAAATAAAATGAGATAGTCTTATATGTGAAAACCCACAGGGGCACCATGAGGCGACAGTAGAAGAGAAACTAAAAATGAGACAGTCTTGTTAGTAAAAACTCACAAAGAAAACTATAAGGAAATAGTGAGAAGAGAAGTGAAAGGGTTAGCTGGTGAAAACCCGCAAAGGGTGACCCTGATAAAAAAGAGGACCCACACAGCCACTGACATCGACAAAGTCCTAGCTAGGTTTCTCAATTTCGAGGCGAATGTTGTGATGAATTTCTGAGAGTCGGATGGCTTATATGGAGTAGACATCAAGACCAAAATGCATCATGTTCCTTGATGTCCGCATGCACTCCAAATAAATTCTTCTTTCCTTTCCCCGAAAGGGATACCTCTTCTTTGAAAAGCCAAGGCACCCAAATGCTCTGAAATTGAAGTTGGAAGAAAGAATCTAGAAATGAAAGGTCTATGAAGGCGAAACAAAGTTAGAAAAGGTTAAGTCACACGCGACTAGCCGTTGCAGCAATGTTTGAGGAGGCAAAAGTTCTCGAAGTCTCCGAAGATAAAAAAAAAGAGAAAAAAGAAAAAAGAAAGAAGAAGAAACAAAGAAAAAGAATTTAGAAAGTAAAGGCCTGTGAAGGCAAAATAAAGTCGAAAACGTTGAGTTCCACCGACTAACCGTCATGCGAAGTCTGGAAAAACCAGAGGTTCTCCCGGGCCTAAAATAAAATATGTCCTCAGGGAACAAGCAGTTGAAGTTGGGATCTTCATCAAAGAAACCAGGGCTAGATCAAGTGATTGAAACCCTCAAAGCCACAAAACCAACCACCGTTTCGAACTGACAAAATGTTCTTTGTTTAAAAATAGGAAACAGGTGCAATCTAAAGCAACCTTGCAAGAAGCAGGAGAAACCAAAAGAAACTACACAAGGGCTAGATATAGCTTTGTAGCAATAATCAATCCAAAAGGGAAGTATCCTCCAAATTCTTTCCTGTATTTTAGTCATCATCTTAAATAAAATTTAAAAAAATGAACAGAATGAAAAGGAGAAGAAGAAAAATCCAAAATCATAGTAGCATATGGTCTCCAATCTCTAGCTACATTTTTCAAACATAGGGTCCCATTCCCTAATCGTTGCCAGCATAACCTGGTGGATTTTTCCAACATAGGGTCTCACCCCCTAGTTGATCCTCGGCATAACCCGAGGACCTTTTCGACATAACTTGAGGACCTTTCCGCAAAACTCGATGACCTTCCTCGGTGTAACTCGAGGACCTTTCCAGCATAACCCGATGACCTTCCCCGGCATAACCCGAGGACCTTTCTGGCATAACCCAATGACCTTCCTCGGCATAACCCGATGACCTTCCCAGTATAACCCGAGGACCCTTTTCGGCATAATCCGATGACTTTTCCGGCATAACTCGAGGTCATTTTCGGCATAACACAATGACTTTCTTGGAATAACCCGAGGACCTTTCCGGCATACCCCGATGACCTTACCCATCATAACCCGAGGACCTTTCTAGCATAACCCGATGACTCTCCCGGGATAACCCAAGGAACTTTTCCGCCATAATCCGAGGATCTTTCTGACATAACCCGAGGACCTTTTCGGTGTATCCAGAAGAACTTTTCAGCGTAACCCGATTATTTTTACAGCATAACCTAGTAATCTTTCCAACTTAAGGCCTTCATTCCCTAATATGTTTTTCATAGGATACAAATTCCTGATTTTATTACTTTTAATAAAGAAATAGCTTAGATTTTTTTGCAATCACTCAAGAACTTTTCCTAGTGAAAACTGGGGTAGAAAATTCTGTCAGTTTGTTAGTTGTGGTACTTGAACAGGTTTCTACCGTAAGGCATGAGGTTTGAGATGACCAAAAGAAGAAGTCTCAATCCAAATGAAAGGAAAGAAAAATAAGAAAAGAAGTTGAAGATACGGACTGCTCAAGATATGATTGACACCATAAGTTTTGCATGTCCCGCCTTGATTCAAAAAGCTAAAGAAAAATGAACTAGCGTTTACAGCGAACAAGCATCAAGATTCATATCAAAGTCTGCAAGAAGAACTAGCCAAGACTCGACATCAAGCTTTAGAAGGTTTATAGATAGGAATCTTGTTGATAGGCTTAGCTAGTTTAGCTTTTCATCTTTTATTTCGATGTAATAGGGAGCTCAACAAGAAGAAACAGTAGCAACAACAATGAAATCATAGTTTCTCAATACTCCCAGCTACCAAAACTTCCAGATTACACTAACTTAATTTCTTTATAGCCAAGTCTGTGTAGGCAACCTTCGAAGCAAGTTTTGGTCACAATTTTTCAAAAAATAATGCTTCCCATGGAGCTTCAAACGGGCAAAAATAGCTTATAGTTTCTCATTTTATCTTTACGCGAAAACTCATCGTATTTTCGGGTAAAGAGGAACAACTGTGAGCGTGTGATTTTTGCCCTATGTGAAATACTACTAAAAATAAAGAAAATAGATTTTTCCAAGATTATTTGTAATTTTATAGGATTTTGGAGGATTCTTTATTAATTAGTTGCAATTTGTGCACGTTTAATTTTGTTAAAATTATGAAAAATTATCAAAAATACCATGCATTTCATTAGATTTGTTTTTCATATTTTAGGATTAATTAGTTAAATTAATTGCTTTATTAAGTTAATAATCACAAAAAATATAGTTCATTTACATTTTTAGCTTTAAAATATTAGAATAGTAATTTTCTCTTCATTAATTTAGGATTAAATTTTTTTAATAAATATTATAATAGATAATTAATTTAATTTTATAACTTAAATTTAGGAATTTGATTTAGAATTTTAATTAAATAAAAGAAAAAGAAAACAAAGAAGAAGGGAAAATAAGAAAAAGAATTTGGAAAAGGATTAATTTTGTTTTGAAATTGGGCAAATTTTTAATACACAAACTCCAACCTAGTTAATTTGTTGAAATCCCGTTCATGTCCAACCCAACAAGACCAGTCCATCAGCCCTAGTCACAAAAATGACCTTGTTTCACACGTTCTTTCATCACAGCCGTTGGATTCATTTGATAAACGGCTAGGAACTTAGTCCCATTTCTACATAAAAATATCCGAAAAAATCATAGAAACCCCACCCCCAATACACCCCTTCATTTTTGTCTTTCTCATCTAAATGAACTAAACCCTAGCCACCCTAGGACTCTCACGCAGGCTCCGCCTACCTCCACCACCCAAAAATTACCCCACGGTGGCGGAGCTTAGTCAAATCGCTCAAAATTAACACCATGTGATCCTGAGCCCCTTCCCAACATCACCCCACTATCAGCTTCCGAAAATCCCCACCCAAATCCACAAATTTTAGATCTGAAAGTCAAATCCAAACCCTAAATCAAACAAATCAATTCAAAATCACACCCAACGCACTTCTGAATCCAAAACTACAGTTAATCCCAAAACCCATGCCCTAGTTTTATTAATTTTGGATCAAATTTCTGGAACCCTAGCTTAATTTTGGCTTCTAATTTGGGCATGCAAGGTTGGTCTTTTGGACCCATGACTTGCATCAGTCGGTTGCTCTGAATAAGAGAAATTGATTTATGTTAGTTTAGGTTTATTTCTTCCCCATATCAAAATTGTTCTGGGTTCGTGTTTGTCTCAGACTGGTGTTGATGGTATCTTCTATTTTTTCTTTTGTTATTTTTCTTTTCTTCTTTGTTCTTTTTGCATGATTTAGGGTTTTCAGTGCTCCAGTTTTAGGTGTTTGTTCATTTTTCTTATATTAGTATAAATTAGAATGTTCTAACAGTGAAACTGCATGAAATTCTTGCTAATTCCATCATAATTCGATTCATATAAGGGTTAGTTTAATTTAGGTTTTCTGTTATTGTATTCATTTGCATTTTTATTTTTCTTGATTATTATTTCGGTTAATTGCTGGCACGGTCACTGTTTGCTTGATTTGTACATCATAAAGAACTTGTAAGGGTCTAATTGAACTGAAAGAATCTTAGGATGATTTTCAGAAAAAATATCCACGAAGAGGAAAGTTCTAGAAGTATACATCTATCAAAAATTAATTTTGGAAGATGCTGAAAAATGGACAGCTGGGCATTGTTCTCTGTCACAATAGTTGTACTATCCAGATAATTTAGGGTACAATATTTCTTAGATACTATTTTTGGAAATACACTATAAAAAATAAAGTCATTCACTCATTTTCTCATACATACATCAGATTTAGAGAACCCTAAAAATACACACTCAAAGTTCAACTATTGTTTCCTTAGGAGTTGATACTTTTTTCCTCTGATTGAGCAAAAAACATAAAGAATTGCTATAGGATTTTCTAATTTTCACAAGTCAAAAATGGATTGAATGTGAAGCTGGTATTTTCTGTTGTATACTACTAACTGTTTAGCTGAAGTTTCTTGCTGATTTTTTTTTGTTCCTCAGAGATTTTTTCATTTTACTCTTTGTTGTTGTCAGGTACTTTTGGAACCTTTCAATAACAAAGATGAAGTTCTAAATTTTTGGTGTTGAAATTGATGTCCAAAAATGTTAAATTCCAGTTCCTTTTCTGCTTATGATCTCTTATATCTTTCTTAGCTTTATAATTTTCTTTCCCGTTGTTTATGTATTTTGGACCTGTTGTTTTAGTCTATAGCTTAGTTGTAATATCTAGTGCACGGATGTTTAACTCTGTTCATTTTCAGAGTATGCTTGTCAATATGTCATACATGTTCAAAAGTGAATGATTTGATTGCTGAAAATGCTCAGCTTACTGTCAAAATTCTAGCATTGTTAAAATAGTTATAATAGGATAATTATTGAGCCACTTAATGTTGAGTTGGTATTGATATTATTAATATCATGACAATGAAGTAAGAATCATAGCATGATTGTTTATGTAAGTCGATTTTTTAGAATTATATAGTATTTATGTATGTTTGTCTTATTTGATGTAATGCTCGTTTTACCCCAAGCCTGAGGGTCAGTAGGATCTGAACCATGTCAAAAGGCTTTCTTATTGAAATCATTGGGCCTGATGTTGGCCCAAATGAGGGAGCCCAGTCGAAATCATCCTTTGTGTGGTTTCTGGGTTCAGGTTACTACTACTACTGGGGCTCAACTTTGTGCCCAATCCATACCGCCTGTTGTTGTTCTTCGTATCTGATAGTTCATCCGAACAGTTAGTCTTGATTTATTAGCTGAATAATTTAATAAATAAACTCAAGTAGTTGTGTTTACATTTATCTTTAAATTATTACTAATACCAGCATTTTTGAAATAACTGTATATATGAGTTTAAGGCAATTCATGAATATTTTAAGGTTCAATCTTATTTTTTTATCTAAATGCATAATAATGAGTTATTGCCCATCATGTTAGGCATTTCATTTAGAATTTGTGAAAATGTTGTTGTACATAAACTGGTATGATTTAAGCTTTAGACGGCTTTAACGGATGAAGCTTGGTTCTTAAAATTATTGGGCCCAGCGATGGCTCAAATAAGGTTGCAAAGCCAAATGTAGGCCTCATTTGTTTCTCTTCTCTTTTGTCTTCATGTTAGGGCTCAGTTTCGAGCCCTGTTGGCAAGAGCTTTTATTTTCCTTTTAATAATTACCCAAATACCATATATGATGGTGCCTATCACATTACTAGGAAAACCAACTTAAATATTAAATCACAATAGTTTTTGCTTAAAATAAGCTATTTTCTAACATAGGTTTAAATATCAAATTTTCATAATGAGCGTTTAAAATAGCAAAATATATGCAGAAGTCAATAAAAACATAAAACTACACAGCCCTGAAGTATCTGGGGTCACGAGTTTAGAGCCACTCGGGCACTGGATCTGTACACAAGGTGGAGGGACTAACGTGAGTATGCCAACTCAAAAAGTAACTTAAGTAAATAAGATTTGAAAGCAGTGACGAGCAGTTAAAAATCATATAACTGAATAAACAACAAAATAACAGATCAACTTACAGTTTAAAACAAGTTTCTTCATAAGATCATCAATTTAGTTTAAAACTTGAAAGCTTATACTTAGTTATTTTTTAAATAAAGGATTATATTAAAAGAAGAGTGAAATCAATAAAAATATCATAACTCAGCCCCTCGGCCAAAGTATCATTCAGAATATGGCCTCTCGAGTAGCCTCTCAGTCACTCGTGACTCACTCTCGTCACAGAGTACTCACTCTCAGCACTCAGGCTCATTATTATCTCATAATAAGAAATCATAGTAACCACTGCAACATGCAACCCGATCCATAATTATACTCGACTTTGCTCACTAGGGGTGTACATACTCTAGAGGGGCTCCTACAGCCCAAGGCGTAATATTGTTTCGGTGCACAGCCCGATCATATATATATATATATACACACACACACACACACACATATATATATATATATACACACATATATATATACACACACACACACATATATATATATATATATATATATATACATATATATATATATATATATATATATATATATATTAATATTGCGGTGTGCAACCTAATCTATATAAGTATCGATATGACGTACCACCTGATCCATAACTCACACATATATTGTGATGACCCGGCTGGTCATCTTAAGAATTATCACACCAATCTCATATTAACTGCTTTCCCTAATTTAATTCTCCTAATTTGATTTAACAGGATGTTTAGTTCTGTGTTTTGGGACACTTAGTCCCGAAATGAAAGCTTAAATATTGGAAAATTGATCATAGTCGGAACAGTGTGAAGATGACCTAGGAATGAAAATTTGATGGTTCCATTAGCTCCGTTGGATGATTTTGGGGTTGGGACTGTGTTCGGAATGTATTTTGGAGGTCCGTAGCAAATATAGGCTTGAAATGCCGAAGTTTGAATTTTTGAAGTTTCCGTTCCGGTAGTGAGATTTTGATCCGAGGGTCGAAATAGAATTCTGAAAGTTATAGTATTTTGGGTTGTGTGTGTAAAATCTTAGGTAATACGAACATGATTTGGTTAGTTTTTTGATCGAAAGAGTATTTTGAGAAAATTTTGAGTTCTTTGGCTTAAATCCTTGATTAACTCGAGTTTCCAATATTGGTTTAGGTGGTTTAAGGAATTGTACAAATTTGAATAAAGTGTTAGGTGATGTTGGTGCTTTTTGTTGAGGTCCCAGGGGTCTCAAGATTATTTTGTGTTGTTAACGGAAGGATTTTGAAGTTAGGAGATCGCTAAACTTAGCTGGTATCTGTCATAACCGTACCTGCAGTTGGGGTTTCGCATGTGTGGAGCCGCAGGAGCGGTGTAGAGATCGTAGGAGTGGATTCTTGGGCTCTCCTTTAGGTTCCGCAGATGCAGAAGGTCTAAAAGAAGTATCGCATATCCGACATTTGGTCCACTGAAGCGGGACCTCAGATGCAGTCCCAAGGCCGCAAGTGCGGAAGTAACTGGGCAGAACATATAAATAGTTGCCTTTGGGAATATTGGCCAGTCTTCCACCATTTTTATTTGAGTTTGAAGCTTCTAAGAGGGGTCATTGAGGAAACCAAATGGAAATAAATTTGAGGTAATGTCCTTAACTTCATAACTCCTTTTTATGTGATTAAAGACCTAATTAATGGTGAGTAAGTTGGGAAAAAGGGGTAATTAGGGATATAGTTTAAGAGAGCTTTAATTGAGGATTTGAGAGGTTATTTAAACTTTGATTTCGGTGTTCTTGTTATGTATAGACTTGTGAGAGTACGAGGTTTCTGAAAATATAAATTTTACCTGATTCCGAAATGTTGGCATGAGGGGCATTTTGGTTATTTTACATGATTTCACATATTATCTTAGAATTTGATTGTAGAATAGTTACTTGAAGTATTATTTACAATATGCAATTGAATTGAATATATTTGAATGATTTTGAGTCGGACACTCATGGCAAAACTGTGGTTTCGAGTTGATTTTGAGCAGGTTCGAGGTAAGTGACTTGGCTAACCTTGTGTGGGGGGACCTTCCCATTAGGATTGGTATATTTGGTAACTGAATTGCCTATGCGTAAGGTCACGAGCACGTACTTGTGAAAATCGTTGGAAATTTAATTTTCTTGAAGTGTTTATTAGCATGTTTCCTTTCATGCTTTATTATATTTGTAATTTACCTTGTTGTTAGTTAGAAAAGCATATTTAGTTGACTTAAATTGCCTATTTTCTTAAATTACCTTGATTGCACTACGTAAAGCATGTTAGGCTAGAATTATTCTTTTTTCCTTGATATGAAATTTTATTTCTGAATATCTTCTTATTTTTTGCTGTGTATTTACGTTGGTACTACGGATGTGCTATTCCGGTAGATCCCCCTTGTTTGTTTACTTTGGGACTACGAGTTAGATTCCCGGTAGATCCCCCTGCACAGTTATATGGAATAATGGGAATGCGCTCGATAGATTCCCCCGGTACTGGGTATTTATATTTGGGAATACGGACCAGGGTTTCAGTAGATCCCCGCGCATTGATAATTGGACTACGGGATGGTATCCCGGGAAATACACTGGACAATTGATGAAAGGGATAACAATACGGTATCCTGCAGATCCTCGTTGTTGCTATTGGTATTGAGCTATTATTATTGTTGTGTTTACTCTGTTCTTTGTGTATTTGTTGTTGCTTTGTGTAACCTGTCTTATTTCAATGCTGTACTCATTTATATTGTCTATTTCATACTGTTGAAACTTCATATTATGTTTAACCTCAATAGCACCATGTCCTTCCTCCTCACTACCGAGGTTTGGCTTGGCACTTACTGAGTACCGGCGGGTGTACTCATGGCCTTTTTGCGCATGTTTTTTATGTGCTGATCCAGTTACCTCTACTCAGGCTTATCACCCTTGAGGCAGGGAGATCTATCATAGATTTTGAGGTACATCTGTTGCATTTGCAGACCAATGAGTCTCTATCTTATTCCATCTTTTAGTATTTAGCCTTCTTTCTTACTGTTGTGGACATTTTGGAGTTAGAACATTATGCTATGTTTCTTTCAGCTTGTGTTGTCATGAGTTTCCGGATTTTGGGATAGTATTGTAGGATTCTGTGATGTTGAGTTGTATATGCCGAGCGACATTTTATATATTGTTTTTCCTCCAGTTGTTTAGTTTAGATTATTTATTTCGTAAGATAGTTTATTTTTCGCATTGTTAGGCTTACCTAGTCGTAGAGACTAGATGTTGTTATGATAGTTCACAAAGGGAAAATCGGGGTCGTGACATATATAAATATCCTCACGCATAGGCTCCCAACCCCTCTCAGTCATTAACCTCACAGCCTCTCGGGCACAATTGTAGGAATTAGGGAATTCAGTCCAAACAGTCCTCACATTTAAAAGTGGAGCGACAAAAATAGTTTTAAACTTATAAACATGTAAAACATGACTGAGGATATGCTTTTAACAAATAAAGTGAGGAAAAATAGTCAAAATGCCCCTAAGGGTCACTACAAGTCGGCACAATGCCCGAAACGTGGTATACAACCCATAATATAGTATAAATGACTAAAGTATGGAATAACTTAAGTTTCCAAATCAAATACATGGATTAATAGCCGCTACGGGATATACCAAGTCACAATCCCTACCGTTGCATGCCCAAACGCTCGTCACTAGCATGTGCATCACCGCATTTATCAAAACAAGTCAAGTATCGGGGTTTTGCACCCTCATTTCTAGATTTACAATTTTTACCTACCTCAAACCGGTCAAAATACTTCTCTGAAACACCTTTGACCATAGAATTGGCATCCACTCGCGTCGAATATATCAAAAAATGAACCACGGCGTCAAAATATGCCAAGGGAACGAAACCCAAGAGAAAACAATCAAATAATACCAAAAATCCCCAAATTGGCCCAACCCGACCCCTGATCCCACATCTTGAAACTCGATAATAATTGCATAAACAGAATTCTTATCCTTCCACGAGTCCATACATACCAAGATCACCGAAATCGGGGTTCAAATGACCCCTCAAATTCTCATTTAAAGTCTTTTAATCTCAAGACCTAATACCTCAATTTTAGGATTAGATTCCATAATTAATTAAGAAGATTTCATAATACGATAGAGTTTTAAGTCCAAAATTCTTCTCTCTAAGTGATTCTCCTTGAATCCCTCTTCAATCTCCTTCAAGAATCTCCAAAAACAACCAACAATGGAAGAAATATACCCCACATTAGCGGACAAGACTACCTTTTATGCCTTCTGCCCAGGCCTAAAATCCTTCTTTGGGAACGCGGTCGAAGTCTCGCGTTCGTGAAGCACAAAAATACCTTGACCAAAATTCCACTTATGTGATCATGACTACTCAACCGCGAGCACGATGCTTTACTCAGATAGACCTTCACGGTCGCGTTCCACCTATCACGAATGCGATAAATTAAACTACCCTGAAGCTCAGCTGCCCAATCCTCCTATGCAAACGGGATAGCACCCCTGCAAACGTGATGCACAGATGCCCAGCCCTTCGCAGATGCGGAGCCTTCCTCGCGAATGCGAAAGCTAAATTTCTAGCTTTCTTAACAAACTCTTTGGGAACGTGAGGGTCCACTGGCAAGCATGAAGAGTAAATTACCTGCAACAACTGAAACCAAAATCTGCAATTTTCTTCAACTAAAAATGATCTGTTCAACCCTATGAAACTCACCCGATGTAAACCTGGTCGTAATGGCACCTCATATGAAGACAAGGCCAGCCAACGGAATAATAACGCTTCTTTTAACAGTTACTTAGCATGAATGAGTCTAAAACATAAAAAAACATTATCATAAGTGCGGAATAAACGTTATAAAATAGGGAAACCATCCTGACACAGCCCGTAATCTGGGTGTCACAAGTCACGAGCTACAACAGAGTCTATAAATACTACAAGTTCGCAACTAGGTACAAAGTCTAAAAATAATGTAAATAAAAGAAGATAAAGGAGAAACGGGGGTTGTGGACGTCGACAACTACCTCGTTGCTCCTAGTCTGCCTGGTCTGGAAGGAAATCAGCGCTCAGGAACGAACTCTGCTCTGCCTGTATCTGCACACACGTGCAGGGATTAAAGTGAATACTCCAACCTAGTCAGTAATAAAAATAAATTATTACTGAAAGCATGTAATCTCATAAATGCATAAAGGAACGCTATCTCAAGCAGTAAAATCAGTTTGACAGTAAAACAATAAAGTATCAATTTAAATCTGTATTAAAACAGTTAAAGACAAATATTTTCAACAAGTGAGAAATAATCAGAAACTAGCCCCTCGGGCTCAATATCAACCTCCCAGTCAGTATCGACCCACTGGCTCAGTATCAGTCATTGAGTACAACATCAGCCCCTCGGGATCACTCTCACATCACATAGGTACCCGCGGTCATTGTGGGCGTACAGACTTTGGAGGGGCTCCTACAGTCCAAGTGCTATATCATCATAAGGCCTGAAAGCATGTTCATATCAACATAAGGTTTGAAAGCCTTCTCCATCGCACTCGAGGCCTGAATGCCTCCTCACATAACACTCGAGGTCTGGAAGCCTCCTCACATAACACTTTAGGCCTGGAAGCCTCCTCACATAATACTTGAGGCCTGAAAGCCTCCCACCTCACTCAACATATCCTCAAATATGGCCATCGGCCTGGATCAGTCCAAAAACAATCATAAGCCCCTCGGGCATTAGTAAAACAATAGTGCTTAGCTCAATCACTAGATCAAATATCACTTAAACTCAAATTTGAGTAAAGATAGTTGAGTTCATGAAATAGTGTAATTTAATTAGACTGAGTTCAAGTAATATTCCAAATAGTGAGGAAACAGTGATTATAGTTCATAAAGGATTTCAAATAGTTGGAAACAAGCCAAGTACTGTGAAAACAACTAGTCATAGTCATATACGCGATAAATTATTAACCGAGATGGACCAAGTCACAATCTCCAATAGCAAATAACCCCACGCTTGTCAATGAGCACGTGTCTCATCTCATCATAGCACTACGTTGTGCGAATCCGGGGTTTAAAACCCTCAGGACATCATTAACAATCATTACTCACCTCTAGACGATCAAAAGTCTAGCTCGATATGCCCTTTCCTCTCGAATCGACCTCCTCGCGCGTCGAATCTAGCAAAAACCACAACGAATATGTTACAATAGGCAAAGCGAACATAACCCAATCGAAAAGACTCAAAAAATATTGAAATTCACAAAATTTGCAAAATCTGAGCCCGAGCCCACTTCTCGAAACTCATAAATTTAAAAATTAATGAACTTCTTATCTCGCCACGAGTCTACACATATCAAAAACTCCAAATTCTGAGCTCAGATGCTCCCCCAAATCCCAATATTCCATTCAAAAAGTCAAGCCCTAATTCTTCCCCTTTTACTCAAATTTCCATCAATTTAAGTGTTGATTCTTCAATTAAAAGATGTTTCTAGGTCATAATACTCACCTACAATCAATCCCAGTCGAAAACCTCTTTAATCCTTATCAAAAAGCTCTCAAGGTTGTTGAAAATTAGGGGAAATAAGACTTGGCTCGCGGATGAAATATTATAAAAACAAGTCTGCCCAGGTGACCCTTTCCCCTATCCGAACGCGAATGACATCTCGCGTTCACGACGCCCAAATATCCGCTGACCAAATTTTCTCTTTGTGAACGCGGTGTCCCACCCGCGAATGGGATACCTTAGCTGATACAACTATGCGAATGCGATGCACATTTTTCAAACCTTCCTCAAATGTGATACCATTGTCGTGAACGCAAAGAAGAAAGACTCAGGACCTCAACCTTCTTCTACACGATCGCGGGGTGCTCATTGCGAAGGCAAAGTTTTGGAGGCTAACTGTCCCGCGAAAGCGGACCAAATCTCGCAAACGCGAAGGCAAATTATAGCCTGCAACTGTTGTTGAATTTCTGCTGCACTTAACAACTCTAAACTTCCTGTTTACCATCCGACATCACCTCGAGGCCCCGAAGACCTAAACCAAAAGTGTCAACCCATCCGAAAACATCACCCAAACTTGTTCCAATCCTTAAAACATCAAACAACATTAAAATCATCAATTCCCAACAAATCCAAGCATAAGTTCTTCAAAATCTTCCGGAACTCGCATTCGATAAAAAACCAAAACACCTCCAAATCATCTAATTTTCGCACACGCATCCAAAATTACCTAACGAAGCTACTACAACTCTCGGAATTCTTTTTCGACCGTAAGATCAATATCTCACCTATCGATCGAAAATTACTAAAACACTAACTTTGCCAATTCAAGCCTAATTCTACATTGGACCTCCAAAATCACTTCCGATCACGCTCCTATGTACTATTCATCTCCCGAAGCCATCCGAACCACCCTGGAAATCACATCCGATCTCTCTAACTCATAACTCAACATCTAGTTGACTTTTCCAAAATAAGGTTTCCTTAAAGAGACTAAGTGTCTCATTTCCTACCAAAACCAATCCGAATTAACTCTAACCCACCAAATACCGATAATGAAACATGAAAAAACATAAAAAGGGGGGAAACGGGACAGTAACCCATGAGACGATGGGTCGGGTCGACACATCCTCCCCTACTAAAACAAACGCTCGTCCTTGAGCGGGTTAAGAAATGCATCTCCCGCTCGGTCTCCAGGTAGCCTCCTCCACGGGCCGACCTCTCCACTGCACCTTTACCAAAGCTATATCCTTTGACCTCGACTTCCAAACCTGACAATACAAAATCGCCACTGGCTCCACATCATAGGTCAAATCATTATCCGACTGAACCATGCTGAAGTCCAAAACATGAGACGGGTCCCAACATACTTCTGGAGCGTAGAAACATGGAATATCGAATGAACGCCCGACAAGATGGGTGGTTAATATAGCATATAGGCCACATCTCCAATTCTCTGAAGTACCTCAAAAGGTTCAACGAACCGCGGACTCAAATTTGCTTTCTTTCCAAACCTCATAACACCCTTCATGGGCGAAACCTTCAGCAAGACCTTCTCACCGACAATGTACGACACATTTCGAACCTTCCGGTCCACATAACTCTTCTAACGCGACGAAGATATACGAAGTCTCTCCTGAATCAACTTCACCTTCTGTAAGGCGTCCTGAACCAACTCTGTCCCCAATAGTCTAGCCTCGCCAGGCTCAAACCATCCAACCGGAGATCTACACTGTCTCCCTTACAAGGACTCATACAGTGCCATCTGAATGCTGGGTTGATAGCTGTTGTTGTAGGCAAAGTCTGCAAGTGGCATGAAGTCATCAAAAAGCTCCGAAATCAATAACACAGGCATGGAGCAAGTCCTCCAATATCTGAAAAGTACGCTCGTACTGTCTGTCCGTGTGAGGATTAAATGACGTGCTCAACTTCACCTGCATACCCAACTCTCGCTGAAATGTCCTCCATAACTTGTACGTGAATTGATTACCTCAATTTTAGATAATAGAAACTGGAACACCATGCAACCGAACAATTTCCCAGATTAAGATCCATGTCAGCCACTCAGAATAATAGGCCGTACACACTAGAATGAAATGCACGGACTTGGTCAGTTGATCCACAATCACCCAAATCAAATCATACTTCTTCGAAGTCTGAGGTAGACCACTCACTAAATCCATAGTAATTCTATTCCACTTCCACTCGAGAATAATCATCTGCTCAAGCACACCACCCAATCTCTGATGCTTATATTTTACCTACTGACAGTTGAGACACCGAGATACATAACCCACAATGTCTTTCTTCATTGTCCTCCACCAATGGTGTTGCATCAATCCTAATACATCTTTGCAGCACCCGAATGAATGGAATAATGCAAGTTGTGGGCCTCCTCAAGAATCAACCTCTAAGCCATCTATATTGGGCACACCAGAATTGCATCCTCAACACACCATCATCACCGATGGTCACATCCATGGCATCACCATGCTGAACTCTATCCTTGAGGACAAGAAAATGCAGATCATCATACTGGTGCTCTTTGATGCGATCATATAAGGAAGACCGAGAAACCATGCAAGACAATACCCCACTGGGCTCTGAAATGTCCAATATCACAAACCGATTGGCCAAGTCCTGAACATCAACTGTGAAGGGCCTCTCCCCAATTAGAATATATGCCAAGCTCCCTATACTGACTGCCTTTCAGCTCAAAGCATCATCCACTACATTGTCCTTTTCCGGATGACACAGAATAGTAATATCATAATCTTTTAGAAAATCAAGCCACCCATGCTACCTCAAACTAACAAATTTTTGTTTGAACAAATGCCGAAGACTACAATGATTGGTGAATACCTCACAAGATATGCCATATAATTAGTCCTTCCAAATCATCAAAGCGTGAACTATAGCAGCCTACTCTAAGTCATGAACATTGTAGTTCTTCTCATGGGACTTCAACTAACGAGAATCATATGCAATCACTCTACCCTCATGCATCAATACATGGCAAATCCCAACTCTCGAAGCATCACAATAGATGGTATAACAACCTGAAGCTGATGGTAACACCAATACTGGAGATGTGATCAAAGTTGTCTTGATCTTCTGAAAGCTCTCCTCACACTCGTCCGACCATACAAACAAAGTACCCTTCTAAGTCAACTTGGTCAAGGGCGAGGCAATAGATGAAAAACCCTAAATGGATCGGCAATAATAACCCGCCAAATCGAGGAAGCTATGAATCTCTATGGATGAGGAAGGTCTAGGACAACTCTAAACCATCTCTATCTTCTCTCGACCAACCCGAATACCATCACTGGACACCACGTGCCCTCAGAAAGCTACTGAACTAAACCAAAACTCACACTTGGAGAACTTTGCATAAAGTTTCTCGTCCCTCAATCTTTGCAATACAACTCACAAATGCTCTGTGTGATCCTCCTTACTATGCGAGTACACCAGAATATCATCAATGAATACAATAACAAACGAATCCAGATAAGGTCGAAATACAGTGTTTATCAAATGCATGAATGTTGCTGGGGCATTGGTCAGCCCAAAAGACATGGCAAGAAACTCATAGTGACCATATCTAGTCTTGAAGGTACTCTTAAGAATATATGAATTCCTAATAGTTAACTTGTGATAAGTCGAACGGAGATCAATCTTGGAGAACACCCTCGCTCCCTAAGCTGGTCCAATAAATCAATAATACGAGGCATGGGTACTTTTTCTTCATTGTTACTTTGTTCAGCTACGTGTAATCAATGCACATCCTCATCGTGTCATCCCTCTTCTTCACAAATAGAACCGGTTTACCCCACGATGACATACTAGGCCGAATGAACCCCTTATCTAGGAGTTCCTGAAGCTGCTCCTTCAACTCTTTTAGCTCCGCTGGTACTATATGATACGACGAAATGGAAATGGTCTGAGTGCCCAGCACCAGATCAATACCAAAATAAATGTCCCTATACGGTGGCATACCTGGAAGGTCTGCAGGAAAAACATCAAAAAACTCCTTCACAACTGGAACCGAATCAATGCTAGGAGCCTCATCTCCGACATCCCGCACAAAGTCTAAATATGACAGAAAACCCTTCCGAACCATACGATGAGCCTTTAGGAAAGAAATCTCTCTACTTGAAACATAATCAGTCACACCACACCACTTGATCCTTGGAACATCCGGCATCACCAAAGTGACTGTCTTAGCATGCTAGTCTAGAATATCATGACACATAGATAACCAATCCATGCCTATAATAACATCAAAGTCCAGCATGCTCAATAGTAATAAATCAACTAGGGCCTCTAGACCCCCAATAGTCACAATACAAGACCGATACACATGGTCTATGACAATTGTATTGCCCACCGAGGTAGATACGTGCATAGGTAAAGCAAGACACCCTTGGGTCGCTCCCAAATAATAAGAAAAATATGAAGACACATAGGAATAGGCAAGACGGCGATCAAATAATACAGAGGCATCTCTATGGCAGACTAAGATAATACCTGTGATAATAGCATCTGATGTAAGGACATCTGTCCTATCTGGGATAACATAAAATTGAGCCTGACTGCCACCCGATCACCCTCAACCTCTGGGGCGACCCCTGGTTGTCTAACCCCCACCTCTAGCTGATTAGACGAGTGCTGAAGAAACTAGTACAGAAGATAAAGGTTGCCACTTCTACTGTGATGAGCTGGCAGCACGACGAGGACACTGCCTCCACATGTGACCAAACTCTCCACACTCATAATAGCACCCATGTGATAGAGAATGGGACTAAAGGTAACCCCTCGTACCAGAGTCACTAGCTGATGCACTCGATGCGGAAGAACCCTGAATAGATAGGGCAAGCGAAGAACTTTGAGTTGGAAGGCCGCTGAGTGAGGACCGGCCCTGATGAAACCCCTTATGACCATGGCCTATAGATGCCCCACGATACTTGGGATGAGCCAACCGAGGAGTTTTGAAATAATGACCTATACCATTCTGGAACTGCCCTTAGACGGAGCACCACTAAAACTACCAGAACCTCGAGGCCTCTTGGCCTCCCTCTCCTCTCTAACCTGACGACAAGCCATCTCAATGTCACGAGCAATATCAACTGCATCATCAAAGGAAATACCCATAACTCTTTCTCGAGTCATCATAACACGAAAGTGATAATTAAATCCATCCACAAACCTTTTGATCCTCTACTGATCAGTCGGAACTATCCAGGAGGGATGACAGGCCAACTCAGAAAACCTCACCTCATATTGCGTCACAATCATATCTTTCGATTGAAGCCACTCAAACTGTCTATGTAGCTCCTCTCTTTGAGACTACGGTACTCACTTCTCCAAGAAGATAGTGGAGAACTCCTGCCAACTCAAAGGCGCTACACCTGCCAGTCTACACCGCTCATACGCCTCCCACCAAGTGAAGGAATCTCTAGTGAACTGAAATGCGATAAATGCTACACCACTCAACTCCCAAATCCCGATCGTTCGAAGCATACGCTGACACTTGTCAAGAAAATCCTAGACATCCTCGCCCTGAGCACCGCTGAATGAAGGAGGCTAGAGCCAACTAAACCTCTCAATATGTCGCTGCTCATCGTTTGGCATAGCTGCAACCACAATGTCATGAACTGGTGCAACCGGCTGAGCTGGAGGCACTCTCGGTGTCTACAATCCTTGCACTACCTGCTCATGTGTGCGAGCAGTGGGGGTCTGATTGCCTCCCTCGACCTTTGAAGTAGCTACTGCAGTAGTGGCTGAAACTACCTGAGCTAGGCTAGTGCAAACTGATAATATCTGAGCTAGGGCTTCCTAAAGACCCGGAATCACAATAGGCATTGTCGGTGCCTGAACAGGTGCTGATCGAGTGTCTACAGCTGGAGCCTGATCCTGAGCCGCGACAACTGGTGGAGCAATAGGTGCTGTCCTCGGGACTCTACCTCTACCACAACCACGACCGCGTCCACGGCCTTTGGTGCCCTCAGTGGGTGCTATTGGTAGTCGTCTGTCTCGTCCAGTAGCACGAGTCCTCGCCATCTACGAGAGAATAGAACACAAAAGTTTAGTCCTCGGATCAACAAAGTCGCACGACAAGAATATCAGGAATATGAAGTTTTTCCTAAAGGTTCTGCCACCTCTCGAGGATAAATACAGGCATCTCCATACCAATCCGCGAGACTCTAATAAACCTGCTCATGACTCGTGATACCTCTATAACCTAGGCTCTGATACCAACTTGTCATAACCTAATTCCCAAACCTGATCGTGAAGGTTCCTCTCGTGAAAACAAGCCAGTAAACAGAATAATAACACTTCTTTTAATAGTTACTTAGCATGAATGAGTCTAAAACATAAAAACCTTATCATAAGTGCGGAATAAATGTGATAAAATAGGGAAACCATCCCGACAGAGCTCGTAATCGGGGTGTCACAAGTCACCAGCTACTACAGTGTCTACTAAAAAACTGCAAGTCTGTAACTAGGTACAAAGTTCGAAGATAATGTAAATAATAGAAGATAAAGGAGAAATGGGGGTTGTGGACGTCGACAGATACCTCGTCACTCCTAGTCTGCCTGGTTTGGAAGGAAATCAGTGCTCAAGAACGAAATCTGCTCTGCCTATATCTGCACACAAGGTGCAAGGAGTAATATGAGTACTCCGACCTAATGAGTAATAAGAATAAATAATAACTAAAATCATGAAATCTCATAAATGCACAAAGGAACGCTATCTCAAGTAGTAAAATCAGTTAGCTAGTAAAATAGTGAAGTATCAATTTAATTGTCTATTAAAAAGTTAAAGACAAATATTTTCAACAAGTGAGAAATAATAAGAAATCGACCCCTCGAGCTCAATATCAACCTCTAAGTATAGTATCGGCCCTACGGGCTCAGTATCAGTCACTTAGTACAACATCATCCCCTCGGGCTCACTCTTTCATCACATGGCTACCCATGCTCACTGTGGGTGTGTAGACTTCGGCGGGGCTCATACAGCCTAAGCGATATACCATCATAAGGCCTGAAAGCATGTTCATATCAACATAGGCCTAAAAGCTTTCTAACATCACACTCAAGGCCAGAAATCCTCCTCACATAACACTCGAGCCCAGAAGCCTCCTCACAAAACACTTGAGGCCTGAAAGCCTTCTCACTTCTCTCAACATATCCACACATATGGCCCTCGGCCTCAATCAGTCCAAAAACAATCATAAGACCCTCGGGCATCTGTAAAACAATAGTGCTCAGCTCAAACACTAGTTCAAATATCATTTAAATCTCAAATTTGAGTAAAACTAGTGGAGTTCATGAAATAATGTGATTAAATTTGACCGAGATCAAGTAATTTTCAAAAGAGTAAGGAAACCGTGATGATAGTTCATAAAGGATTTCAAATAGTCGGCAACAAGCCCAATTACGGTGAAAATAACAAGTCACAGTCAAATACACTGTAAAGTATCAACCGGGATAGACCAAGTCACAATTCCCAATAGTAAATGATCTCACGCTCGTCATCGAGCGCGTGTCTCATCTCAACATAGCACTACGTTGTGCAAATCTGGGGTTTTAAACCCTCAGGACATTATTTACAATCATAACTCAACATTAGACGACCAAAATTCTAGTGCGCTATGCCCTTTCCTCTCAAATCGACCTCCTCGCGCGCCAAAACTGGCCAAAACCGCAACGAATACGTTAAAATAGGCTAAGAGAACATAACCCAATCGAAAAGACTCAAAAAATATCAAAATTCACAACATTTCCGAAACCCGAGCCCCAGGCTCACTTTTTGAAACTCAGATATTTATATATCAATGGACTCCTTATCTCATCATGAGTCTACACATTTCAAAAACTCAAAACTTCAAGCTCGGATGCTCCCTCAAATCCCAATTTTCCATTCAAAAAGGAAAGCCCTAATTCTTCCCTTTTTAATCATATTTCCATGAATTTAAATATTGATTCTTCAATTAAATGATGTTTCAAGGTCATAAGACTCACCTCCAATTAATACCGGTAGAAAACCTCTTTACTACTCGTCATAAAGCTCTCAAGGTTGACAAAAATGATGCACATTTTCCGGACATTTCGCGAACGCGATACCATTATCGCGAACGCGAAGAACAAAGACTTAGGACCTCAACCTTCTTCTACGTGATCACGGGGTACTCACCGGGAATGCAATGTTTTCGAGGCCAACTCTCCGCGAATGCAGACCAAATCTCACGAACACGAAGGCAAATTATGGCCTGCAACTCTTGTTGAATTTCTGCTGCACTTAACAACTTTAACTTCCCGTTTAGCCATCCGACATCACCCCGAGGACCCCGATACCTCAACCAAAAGTGCCAACCCATCCTAAATTATCACCCAAACTTGTTCCAATCCTTAAAACACATCAAACAGCACAAAAATCATCAGTTTCCAACAAATCTAAGTCTAAGTTCTTCAAAATCTTCCGAAACTCCCATTCGATCCAAAATCCGACCAAACACCTCCAAATCTTCTGAAATTTTGCACCCACATCCCAAGTCACCTAATAAAGCTACTACTACTCTCGAAATTCCGTTCCGACCCTCGGATCAAATCTTACCTATCAATTAGAAATCCCCAAAACACTAACTTCACGAATTCATGCCTAATTCTACACCAGACCTCCAAAATCAGTTCCGATCACGCTCCTAAGTCACAATTTATCCCCCGAAGCTAACCGAACCTCTAAAAATACAATCCGAGCTCTATAACTCATAAGTCAATATCTGGTTGGCTTTTCCAAAATAAGATTTTCTTGAAGAGACTACGTGTCTATTTCCTACCAAAACCAATCTGAATTAACTCTAGCACACCAAATATCGATAATGGAACAAGAAGAAGCATAAAAAGGGGGGAAACAGGACAGTAACTCACGAGACGACGGGCCATATCGTTACACCCGAGGACCCCGGGATCTCAACTAATAGCACCAACACATCCCACAATCACCTCCCGAGACTAACCAAACCATCAGAACTTATATCCGAGCCCTCTACATACTATCCAACATCCAAGTTTCATTTTTAAACTTATGCTTCTCAAAAGAGACTAAGTATCTCAAACCTTATGAAATCCTTTCCAAACCCGAACCAATCAACCTGATTACATATAGAACCGTTATAAAAAGAAATTAGAAGCGAAAATGGGAGGAAACAGAGCAGCAACACATAAGACAACTGGCCTGGTCATTACATCTTTATAATTTACTGGGCTTGGTCCTGGCCCAGGTCCTTTGGGATAACAAAAGACCCGCCTTATATTTTTGTACCTATAATTAATAGTCTTATATTGAATTTCAAATTAGATTTAAAAATGAACATCCTTAGTTTGATTTAATTGAGTATAATCTCTTCCTTGAATAAATTAAGGTGTACCATATACAAATAAATCCCATAATCTATGGCCCTCACATTAATGCAAAGACCAATGTAGAAAAAAATACTTTGAAAATTCATAGTTTGCTTTAGGTGTGTTTTATAATAAATCATCGTGACTATGGGTACGGTTCCCTTGGCATTGTCACGATACCTAATTTCCAAAGTCGGGTGTGCATTTCAACTGACCCGATCATAACAACTTCAAACAATAATGAAATAAACATGCGCAAATCGCAGGTGCATTTCATGGAGCGTGGTTTGCAATGTGTTTCAAAATGGCAAGTGTAGGACAATCGAACTTTTTTAAGAAATAAATTTATAAATAATAAATTGGGTGAAAATATATAAAAGCGGTAATAAAGCTAAAATGCACAATATGTTGAAAATATGTAGTAAATTAGATAATAGGCCAATTATTAATTGTTAAGAAACCGTTCTAGAATCACGGAACCCTAAAATTCCTAACACCTTTTCCTCTATTAATAGATTTCCTTACCTAGAATTTCTGATTTTGCAAACTTTTAAATAAAGTCGATTTTCCTCAATTTGAGATATTAAAAATAAACTAGTGGCTTGTAGCACCATAAATCATTCCAAGTGGTGACTCTAAATTAAATAAATAATCTCATTTCGGTTATGCCAGTTTAATTGGAAAAACACCCTTATATACCCCTTCCAGGTAGAAAAATGAGGTTTGACAGCGATTGTTGTATTTTGAGCTATTGTTATTCAGTGCTTATTTACTTGTTAACACTTTAGTATTTACTTCTTTCTTGCGATATTTCTTTTTGTTAAATTTTATTGTACTAAAACCAGTAGGGCCCTAATCTGATCTCGTCACTACTGGACAGAGGTTTGACTTGGCACTTACTGGGTACCACTATGGTATACTCATGGCCTTTCCTGCACATATTTTCCATAGTAGCTATCAGCCTCGAGTCTAGCTGTGTGGTTGCCGCTTCGCGAGGCTTCAAGGTATATCAATCGCATTCGCATACCTAGGAGCCCCTTTTTGCTCTTCCTTAGGTTAAAGACTTTTCTTGTATTTTCTTCGTTGATATTTTGTGAAGTTTAGGAGCACTATTTAAATCTATTCCTTTTGACGTATGATATTCCAAATTTTAGGAGATTTATTGTATTTTACCTTTGAATTATTAATGTATATGTCGAGAGGCATCTCACTTCGTTGTTTAAATTTATTCATTAGTTGATAGTTTTCATATTTTCATATGTTATTCCAAAAAATTTAGGCTTACCTATTCGTATAGTGTAGATGACATCACGATAGTTCACGCCGAGAGAACTGGGTCATGACAACACCTTAAGCATGGTATATCAATAAATTTAATGGATAAGATTCCTCGAAAAAAAAGAAGCAAATGATCAAGTTGATCATAACATGGAGGCAATTGCTCGAGAAAAGTATAAACAAATTATAATTAATAAAACCTCGCGTAAGGTTCAAGTACCTGAAAGTAATAAAAATTAAAAGATCTCAATAAGTTATGCCTCTACAAGAAAAAGGTGGAACCAAAATAATATTGTTAGTGACAACAGTTTTGCATATAATGCTGCAGTTGAAGTAATGCAATAAAATGAGGATCTTGAGTCAAAATATATTGATGAATGTAGATAGAGAAATTTTTGGCCAAAATAGAAAAACTCAATTCAAGGAGAATTTGCTTTACTCGAAAGACGTGAAGTTTTCGGACCAATAGTTGGAATGCCTGATGTTGTCAAGCCAGTAGGGTACCAATGGGTTTTTGTGCGAAAATAAAATGAGAAAAGTGAAATCGTGAGATATAAATCACGACTTGTGACAAAAGGTTATTGCAAAGGTCTCACATTAATTATATGGATACATATTCTCCTGTAGTATATGCAATTATCTTCAGGTATCTAATAAATCTGGCAGTCCACGAAAATCTTGATATGTAGTTGATGGATGTTGTCCCAACCTACTTATATGGCTTATTGGACAATAAAATTTTTATGAGTATCCATGAAGGATTTAATGTTCCTAAAAAACATAAAAGTTCAAGGGAAACTTGTTCAATAAAACTTCAAAGATCCTTATATGGATTGAAGCAATATCAGAGGATGTGGTATAATCACATTAGCGAGTAATTGCTAAATGAAGGACACAAAAATAACTGTATCTGCCCTTGACTCCCGCCGCCCACACCCGAGAGCAGCATATTTAGGTTGATCAGATCCCAAAGGTTATAACGGTACCACCTACAGCCCCAGTTCAGACCGAGGGTAGGGCACCAGCTTCAGCAGAGGAGGAGCAGAAGTTTGATAGCTAAAATAAGTACAAGCCTCCTATATTTAGTGTTCTAACCTCAGAGGATGCTCAGGGATTCCTGGAGGAGTGCCACCATATTCTCTTCACTTTGGGAATGGCAGAGTCGAGTAAGGTACCTTTTAATGTCTTTCAGCTTTGAGAGGCTGCCTATAAGTGGTGGTGAACTTATAAGTTGGACAGTCCAGCGTAGGTAGCTTTCTTTTAGGGACTCGATTCTCTGACATGTTTTTGAGAGAGTATGTCCCTCAGAGCCTCAGTTATGCTTGGCGTGCGGATTTGAGCAGTTGTTCTAGGGTACAATGAATGTTTCAAAGTTTGCAGTCTGCTTTAGTGACTTGGCTAGACAAGCACCGGCTTTGGTTTTTATAATTTGAGAGAGGGTTCACTAGTTTATTAAGGGACTCATTCCCAACATCAAGACTAGCATAGTCCGCGAGCTTGATATGGACATCTCGTATCATCATGTGGTGAGTATTGCTAGAAGACTAAAAGGCATGCTTGGTTGGGATAGGGAGGAGAGAGAGAGGCCAATAAGTCTTGAGAGTCGGGCCATTATTCAAGTGTATGTGCCTCAGCTGCAGTTCTTCATGGTAGGGGTTATATGAGTCACTCCGTTCATTTAGCTATTCCGGTAGCCAGTGGTATTCCAGCTCTTCCTAGACCTCAAGAGCCTTATTATGCTCCTCCAGTATCTAGTGTGTCTCCAGCACAAGGTGCCATCACTGTCAATCCAGCAGACTTGGCCCAAGTCAATCATAACCGACATGTCCTCTGAGAGATTATTTTGAGTGTGGTGACACTCTCTATATGGTATGGGATTTTCAGAAATTTAGGAGGGGCGGGCCTCCACAGACTTCTCAGCCACAGCGTGCTCCACCAGGTCCTCACGTATAATAACAACACCAGCTGCCAACCCACCTGCTCAACTAGCCCGAGGTGGAGGATTCGGTTGTAGGGGTCACCTTATAGGGGAGGTCAGGCCAGATATTATGCCCTTCCTGGTCGTACTGTGGTTGTTACTTTAGATTTTATCATAGAGATTCATCGGTTGTATTTTATCTAAGCTCCACTTATTCTTATGTGTCTTCTTATTTTGCCCCGCATTTGGGCGTATCTTAGGATTCTTTGAGTTCCCTTGTTTATGTGTCTACTCTTATTGTGGACCACGTGTATCGGTCGTGTTTGATCATCCTTAGTGGTTTTGAGATCGGAGCCAATTTATTACTACTCAACATGGTAGATTTTAATGTTATCTTGGGCATGTAATGGTTAGCGCCCCATTGTGTTATTCCTTATTGTCACACCAAAATTTTGATGATGGCTATGTCAGGCTTACCGCGATTAAAGTGGAGGGGTACCGTAGATTACACTCCCATCAGGGTTATATCATTTCTTAAAGCTCCCCAAATGGTTAAAAAGGGGTGTGACATGTATCTAGTCTATGTGAGTGATGTCTATATTGATTCTCCTATGGTTGATTTAGTCATAGTAGTGAAGGATTGTCCTGATGTGTTTCCAATTGATCTTCCGAGTATGCCACCAAATAGAGATATTGATGTTGGCATTGATCTGTTGTCGGGCACTCATCTCATCTCTATTCCTCCTTACTGAATGGCCCCTCTCGAGTTAAAAGAATGAAAGGAACAATTATAAGAATTTCTTAATAAGGGTTTCATTCAGCCCACTGTATCACCTTGGGGTTGCTCGTGTCTTATTTTGAAGAAAAATGATGCGTTAATGCGTATGTGCATTGATTATCGTCAGTTAAACAAAGTTACAGTGAAGAATCGGTATCCTTTGCCTCGTATTGATGACCTATTTGATTAGTTATAGGGTGCTTGAGTGTTTTCCAAGATTGACTTGCATTCAGGTTATCATTAGTTGAATATTCGGGTGCCAGATATCCCAAAGACTGCTTTTCGGATTCGGTATGGTTATTACGAGTTTCTGGTTATGTCATTTGGGCTGACCAATGCCCCAGCATCTTTTATGCATTTGATGCATAGTGTATTTTGGCCTTATCTTTACTTGTTCGCCATTTTCTTTATTGATGACATTTTGGTGTACTCCCAAATTCGGGAAGATCATGAGCAACACCTGAGGACAGTGCTTCAGACCTTGAGAGAAAATAAATTATATGTGAAGTTCTCAACATGTGAGTTATGTTTGGATTTCATGTCATTCTTGGACCACGTATTATCGAGTGAGGGATCAAGGTGGATCCAAAGAAAGTGGAAGAAATGCAGAGTTGGCCTAGACCATCCTTAGCTACAGAGATCTATAGTTCTCTTAGTTAGTATGGCTATTACCATCGATTTGTTGAAGGGTTCTCATATATTACTGCACTTATAACTAAGCTGACCCAGAAGGGTGTTCCTTTTAGGTGGACGGAAGAGTATGAAGAAAGATTTCAGAAGCTCAAGGAAACTTTGACTACAACCCCAATAATTGTATTGCTTTCAAGTTCGGGGTCTTATACAGTGTATTATGATGTGTCGCAAGTTGGCCTCGGCACGATATTGATGTAGAACCATAGGATGATTGCCTACGCATCCAGACAGTTGAAGGTGTATGAAAAGAACTATCCCTTCCATGACCTTGAGTTAGTTTCCATTGTTCAAGCCTTGAAAATTTGGAGGCACTATTTGTATGGTGTCCCTTGTGAGATCTACACTTATTACCGGAGTTTGTAGCATCTATCGAGTAGAAGGATATTAATTTGCATCATAGGAGGTAGTTGTAGCTTCTTAGAAATATGACATCACTATTTTGTACCCCCCGGGGAAGGCCAATGTGGTGGCCAATGCCTTGAGTCACCGTGCAGAGAGTTTGGGGTATCTAGCCTATCTACCAGCTGTAAAGAGGCCTATGGCGATGGATGTTAAGGCCTTAGCCAGCCAGTTTGTGATAGTGGATAATTTTTAGCCTAGTCGAGTATTGGATTGAGTGTTCTCTCGGTCTTCTCTCTAAGATCGTATCAGGGAGCACTAGTATGATGACCCCATCATTTTGTCCTTAGGGACACGATTCAGCACGGTGATGCTAAGGTTGTTATTAATCGAGATGATGGCACATTGAGGATAGAGGGCAGGCTATGTGTGCCTAATGCAGATGGTTTGTATGAGTTGATCCTTTAGGAGGCTAATAGCTCACCGTAATCTATTCATCCGGGTGCCATAAAGATGTATTAGGACTAGAGATAACAGTATTGTTGGTGTAGAATGAAGAAGGATATAGTGGATATGTTGCTTGTTGCCTAAATTGCCAGCAAGTGAAGTATAAGCACCAACGGTTGGGTGGATTTCTTCAGAAGATATATATTTTAGAGTGGAAATGGGAGAGGATTACCATGGATTTCATTGTAGGGCTCCCACGAACTCGGCGAAAGTTTGATGCGGTTTGGGTAATTGTAGATAAACTGACAAAGTCATCTCACTTCATCCTTGTGATGACTACATATTCTTCCAAGCAGCTGGCTTGAGTTTATATCTGGGAGATCATCATACTTCATGGCGTGCTAGTATCTATCATCTTTGACCGGAGCACGCAGTTAACATCGCGATTTTAGAGAGCCATACAGCAGTAGCTAGGTACTCGAGTGAGTTGAGAAAAACATTTCACCCTAAACAGACGGATAGTCCGAGCACACTATTCAAATTCTTAAGAATATGCTCTGTGCATGTGTGATAGAGTTTGAAGGTTATTGGGATCAGTTCTTGCCAAAGCGGAGTTGCCTACAACAACAGTTATTAGTTCAGCATTCAGAGGGCACCATATGGGGCTCTGTATGGTAGGAGGTGTCAGTCCCCAGCGGGTTGGTTCGAGTCGGGCGAGGCTAGATTATTGGGCACAGACTTGGTTCAAGACGCCTTGGAGATGGTTAAGGTGATACAAGATAGACTTTGCCTAGCCCGGTCCAGGCATAATAGTTATACGGACCAGAAGGTTCGCGATTTTTCATTTATGGTTGGAGAGCGGGTCTTGCTTTTCGTTTTATCAATGAAGGGCTTTATGAGATTCGGAAAGAGGGGCAAGTTGAGCCGAAGCTTTATTATCCCCTTTGAGGTGTGACTACGTGTTGGCGAGGTTGCTTATAAGCTTGCCTTACCTTCCAACCTAGCAAGAGTTCATCTGGTATTTCATATTTTGATGCTTCGGAGATATCATAATGATCTATCTCACGTGTTGGATTTCAATTCAGTCCAGTTGGACAAGGATCTATCTTATGTTAATAAGCCAGTGGCTATATTGGATAGGCAGGTTCGAAAGCTGATGTCAAAGAACATTGTATTAGTAGTCGAGGAAGCTACTTGGGAGACCGAGCAGGATATGCGTAGCCATTACCCTCATCTTTTCACCACTTCAGGTATGTATCTACGTTGTTCGAGGACGAACAAATGTTTTAAGGGGGGAGGATATAACGACCCGGCTAGTCATCTTGAGAGTTAGATCTGCAATTCCATATTAACTGCTTTTTCGTATTTATTTATGCTATTGTGATGTGTCAGTATGATTCATTTTGAGTTTCAAAGTGTTTTGGAAAACATAGTCCCTAAATGAGAGCTTAAGTCATAGATTTATATCGTAGTCGGAATAGTGTGAAGACAGTTCCGGAATGGATTTTTGTCGATTCTGTTAGCTACGTTGAGTGATTTTGGGCTTTGGGGCGTGTTCGCATATTATTTTTGAGGTTTGTATCTCATTTAGGCTTGAAATAGCAAAAGTGAAATTTTTAAAGTTTCGGGATGATAGTGAAATTTTTTATATCGAGGTCAGAATCAGATTACAGAAGTTGGAATAGGTTCATGATATTGAATATGACTTGTGTCCAAAAAATATGGGGTCAATCGGACGTAGTTTAGTCAGTTTCAGAATCAGTTGTAGAATTTTGAGATTTCAAGTTCATTAAGTTTGGATTCGAGAGTAATTCATGATATTAGCATTGTTTGATATGATTTAAGGGCTCTAATAAGTTCGTATGATGTCTTAGGATTGGTGGTATATTTGTTTGTGGTCCCGAGGGCCTCGGGTGAGTTTTGGGTGCTTAACAGATAAATTGGACATGAGCAAAATCTAAAGTTAGCTGGTTCGGTGTTTTCACACCTGCGGTGGGAAGCCCGCAGGTGTAGATCTGTAGAAGCGAGGACGGGGTCACATGTGCGGCTTGAGGCATGTGGGCCAGTTGTCGCACATGCGATACAAGACTCGTAGAAGCATAGCCGCATCGCCAAAAGATTGAGCGCAGGTGCAGTGTTTGGGGAGTTAATGAATTTTCGCAAGTGTGAAGCTCTGGTCGTAGAAGCAGGACCGCAGATGCGGTCTTGGGATCGCAGAAGCGAAAATCACTAGGCAGAAAAGTGGATTTTGAGGGTTTGAAATTTCATAACACAAAATTTAATTTGGAGCTCGGTGGAAGGCGATTTCTCGAGGGATTTTGACGGAGAGCTATTAGGTAATTAATTCTAACTCGATTTTAAAAATATTACATTAATTTATGGTTGAGTTCCTCGTTTGATTAAGGAAATTGAGAGTGGAAGTTTTGAAATGGGGTAAAAATTTCCCCAATCAAAAATCTGATGTTTGAGTGAGAATTTGGTGTCGGTTTTGAATGAATTTTGTATGAGTGAAATCGTGAGTAAATAAGTATCATGATTTGTGACTTTTACCTGATTCTGAAACGTGGGCCCGGGAAGGATTTTGGGCCTTTTACAATTTTCTTGCTTAGGTTTGAACTCATAGTTAAATTAGTTATTTGTAGTTATATTTACGTTATGTAATTGATTTGATTAGATTGGGCCACTCAGAGTTGGATACTTGTAGCAAGAGCGTGATTTTGAATTGATTTGAGCTTCGTTCGAGGTAAGTGGATTGCCTAACCTTGTGTGGGGGAACTCCCCTTAGAATTTTGGTATTGTTTGATATATGAGCGTTGTGTACGTGAAGTGACGAGTGCGTACATGGGCTATTTGTTGTAAAACTCTGTTTTTCACTAAGTCTTAACCTGTTTTTCTTTTATTGAGCTACATTAGCATATGTCATTACCTTGATTATGTTAGAAAATCATGTTTACATGTTAAGTTGTCCATTTGAACTCTATGCAGCATGTTCTAGTGAAATTTCCTCTTTTCCTTAAGTGCAAACTTAGTTTAAACTGCAATTTCCCTAATATAACTGTTGTTCATATTGACTGTGTTGCATATTTACTTTGAGACTATGGAACGGTACTTAGAGAGATCCCCCTGTACTGCATATTTACTTTGGAACTACGGAACGGTATTCCGGGAGATCTCCTACATATTTACATTTGGGACTATGATACGGTATCCCGGGATATCCCATGTTGCTACTGCTGTGTTTTGAGCTATTATTCTTCTGTGCTTATTTCCAGGTTAAAACTTCATTATTTACTTCCTTATTACGTTATCTTTCTGTTAAATTTTATTATATTAAAATTAGTAGGTCCCTGACTTGATCTCGTCACTACTCAACCGAGGTTAGGCTTAGGACATACTAGGTACCGTTGTGGTGTACTCATGCCCTTTCTTACACATGTATTCCGTGTGCAGATCCGGGTACTAGCTATCAGCCTAGAGTCTAGCTGTGTGATTGCTGCTTCGAGAGACTTCAAGGTATATCTGCCGTGTCCACAGACCTAGGAGTCCCTCTCTACTATTCCTTAAGTTATAGAGTTTTCTTTTATTTTGTTCATTGATAGCTTCCGGAGTTTAGGAGCACTATTTAATTCTATAGCTTGTGATTCATGACATTCCAAATTTTAGGAGAGTTTTTGTATTTTGCCTTTGAAGTGTTATTGTATATGTCGAGTGGCATCTCACTTCCTTATTTAGATTTACTTATTAGTTGATAGTTTTCACGTTTTCATCTGTTATTCCTAAAAATGTTAGGCTTACCTAGTCGTAGAGACTATGTTCCATCATGATAGTTCACGGAGAGAGAATTGGCTCGTGACAACGCCTTAAATATGGTAGACCAATCAATTCAATGGATAAGAATACCCGAAAAAGAAAAGGAGAAAATGATCAAGTTGATCATAACGTGGAGGCAATTGCTCAAGAAGAGAACAATGACGCAACAATTGATAAGACCTCGTGTGAGGTTCAAGTACCTGAAAATAATAAAAAAGAAGAGATAAATAATTTATGTCTCTACGGGAAAAGGGTAGAACCAAAATAATATTGTTGTTAATAATAGTTTTGCATATAATGTTGTAGTTGAAGTAATGCAACAAGATGAGGATCTTGAGTCAAAATCTATCGATGAATGTAGATATAGAAAATGGTTGGCCAAAATAGAAAATTCAATTCAAGCGGAATTGGCTTCACTCGAAAAATGTGAGGTTTTCGGACCAATAGTTCGAACGCCTAAAGGTATCAAGCTAGTAGGTACAAATGGATTTTTGTGCAAAAATAACAGGAGAAAAGTGAAGTCATGAAATATAAAGCGCGACTTATGGCACAAGGTTATTGAAAAGGGGTGGCATTGATTGTATGGATACATATTCTCTTGTGGTAGATGGAATTAACTTCAGGTATCTAATAAATCTAGAAGTCCATGAAAAACTTGATATGCAGTTGATGGATGTTGTCAAAACCTACTTATATGGCTCATTGGATAATGAAATTTTATGAGTATCCTTGAAGGATTTGAAGTTCCTGAAGCACATAAAAGTTCAAGGGGAACTTGTTTAATGAAGGTTCAGAAATCCCTATACAGATTGAAGCAATCGGGGAGGATGTGGTATAACTGCCTTAGCTTGTATCTGCTATAGGAAGGACACAAAAATAATGGTATTTAGCCTTGAGTCTTAAAATTAAGAGGTCTGATCTGAATTTGTTATCATAGCTGTGTATGTTGATGACTTGAATATCATTGGCACTTATATAAAGTTTCCAGAGGTTGTAGAGTGTTTGAAGAAAGAATTTGAAATGAAGGATCTTGGTAAGACAAAATTTTATTTTGGCCTACAAATTGAGCATGTAACAAATGAAATTTTTGTCCATCAATCAACATACACTGAAATATTTTAAAATGATTTTATATGGAATACACACCCACTGAGTACCCCCGATGGCTGTGAGATCGCTTGACATAAATAAATATCCATTTCGGCCTCAAGAAAATGATGAAGAGCTCTTTGGTGATGACACTTTATATCTTAGTGAAATTGAGGTACCGGTGTATCTTGCCAGCAATATCTGATAAGATATTTTTTTCGCAGTAAGCTTATTGGCAAGATTCAACTCCTTCCCAAAAAGAAGATATTGGAATGGTGTTAAGCATACATTTAGATATCATCAGAAAATTATAGCTATGGGATTGTCTTATTCTAATGAATTCAAGTAAGAAATTATTAGCTATGTCGATGCAAGTTATTTGTTTAATCCACATAAAGCCCGATCTCAAACAAGAATGAAACATATAATAGCTGCCACATCTTCAAATCATGCTGAGATAATAGCCATTCATGAAGCTAGTTGGCAAAGTATTTGGTTGAGATCAATGACTCGGCATATTTAGGAAATAAGTAGTATTCCAATGAAAAAAGATAATCCAACTACACTATATGAATACAATGTTGCTCGCACTGCTCAATTGAAAGGAAGATACATCAAAGGAGACAGAACAAAGCACATTTCACCAAAGTTCTTTTTTATGCATGATCTTTAACAAAATGCTAAAATTAATGTTTAATAGCTTCGTTCAAGTGAAAATTTCGTTGATATGTCCATTACCACATTACCAATCTCAACATTTGAGAAGTTGAGACAGAAGATTGAAATGCACTATCTTTAAGAAATAAAGTGATGTTTTCATGAAGGGGAGTAAGATACATGTTGTACTCTTTTTCCCTTAGACTAGGTTTTGTCCCATTGAATTTTTCTGGTAAGATTGTTAGTGAGGCAGCAAATAAAACGTATTACAGATATGTGTACTCTTTTTCCTTCGCAAAAATGGTTTCCCACAAGGTTTTTTCTTAGTAAGGTTTTAACGAGATATATTATTTATTTTTGGACATCGAATGGGTATATTGTAAAACTATTAGTAAATGTGGATGTCCACTACTCCCACTACTCTCACCCATGATGTAAATAACCTCCTATTACTCATCATTATTATAATTGTAACCCACACACCTCTATAGCCCCTCCCCATGATCTCAATTGTGGATGTCATATTTAAGATGATCCCTTTGTAACCTTTTATGTAGTAGTATAAATAGAAGGTTGAAATGTAATATGGGACACAGTTGAACATTTGATAAATAAGAAAGTTTATCTCTTCTTCTCTTATTCTATTACTTATATTCTTGTTTTATATTGTTACTTTGAGCTATATTTCATAATAGTACTATTTATTTTAAGGTCATAAAAATAATTATTTGATGTTCTTTCTAGGTAACTAAAGCCACTATTAAATGTTGAAATTGTTAAGTAACCGCTAGCATATCAATGTATATGGTGAAATCTGAGGGATCTACTTCTCGCCACTAAGGTGCATTTGGGGAGTCATATCGATATCTCGAGGTTGTAGGACTACGATCGAGCTCCCTCCCCCGAGGTTCGCCCGTGATCCAACAAAGATTTTGAGGGTGGGGAACTCCCGAGGCGAGCATCTAGCATCAGCAGAGTCTAGAATCGTGCCTAGCATCCCATCCCAGTGTCTTTACATTTGATGCATTCTGTACTATATTGTATTCCCTCTCCTATATAAAGGGAATCGACACTACTTTGTAAGGGTCTGATGTTGCTACAACTATTCTCCACAAGATCAATAATATCTCCCTCTCTCTCTCTTTTCTCTCTAACTTGCTCGCTCGAGGCCATTTTAACATTTATCACTTTATTACTTGTTCTTCATTTATTGCTTGGTATTGGTCATAAAGAGCCTTGTTTGATCTGAACGAACGGATTCATCCATCCTTGGTCCTCATACTCCTCACTACTAACAATAGGAGCTCGGGTGGATTGATGCTGAAGAGCAATCAAGTCCCGGTAGCACAATGGCCGATACAACCTCACGAGGTGGCTAAGGGTAAACTCTATCCCGGCCTTGTCGGAAAAATATCTCGTTGCCCGCACTATTCTCCAGAGAAAAGGATGAACCTATGCCGGAGTTACTTGATATCTTCGACATAAATCAAGCACGGCCCAGTCAGCGGAACCCGGCGCAAAAACATGAGTGTATACACTCAAATATCCCTCAACATATGTCATAAGGCTCTCCTCGGGGGAAGGTACTTGTAAATCACGCCTTTCCCCCATCCACATTTTTTTTCTGATCATCTCAAGGTTTCCCTCCCCCCTAATGAAATGACCCCGACACATGCTCCCGATTGCCAGGAACATTGAGAGGTTTCCCCGGTATGACAGCTCTCCTCGAGGCAGGGCATCCCGAGCCTTGCTCTCCTGACATCGGAGGCGAGCCGCTGGCACCAACTGAATGTTGAAACGCATGAGAGACTGCCCTCTGCCTGATGATCAGACGTAGCAGTAGCCATGGGTACAACAAACTAGGCGGGAAAAGTAAGGATCTAACCAAAATTTCCTGAAACACGGAAGCGGAAGGACTAGCACAAAGCGTCGGGCTCTGCAGAATAGACAACCTTATCAAAAAACATCAAATTCGCCACTTGAGAGATGGATGAACGAATATATAGGGGAAAAGCTACAAACCCCCGCTTACCCAAGAGGGTCAATTAATTCAGGCAGCATTAATTACACCCTCTCCTAGGGAAGCGTACTTGCAAAATCACCCGGGCCCCCATGTCACGAGTGGGACCTCGAGGAACCTCCCGACATCACAAGCATCAGTCCAAGAGGATATGTCGATTTAACCATGGAATGACCAGTTTCAGGGTCCCGGTTGATACAAGAGTAGGCCCATAAAAGCTTATGACCAAAAGCTAAAACGCAAAGGCAGAAGGGCAAGAAGAAGCGTTGATGGAATAAACACCCCTTTTTTACATTGTCAAAAAGAAAAACAACTTTACACTATCCATTTCCCTGGGGGCTGCATACAAGGGGAAAGGAGGATACAAAAGTTACTCAGAGACTACTCCTCGTGACTACTCCTCGTCACTATTATCTTCGCCCTTATCGGGGGAAAATAAAGGAGCCAGTTCTTCCTTCACTACACAGGCCTCCTTTAGATCAGCTTACAGGTCGATACCTCTGGCTCCAAGTTCCTCCAGGGTCTCTCTCTTCGCCTCCGCCTTAGCATGCTAAATAGCTTGGGTTAGTTTCTACTCAGCTGCTACGGATATGTCACAAGCTATTCTATACCCCGTGATCGCGTCCTCATAATAAGTAATAGCATTTTGTTCAACCTCAGACTTAGCCGTATCCAAAGAAGAAATCTCCCTATGAGCATCCTTGAGAAGGTCCCCGCATGTCGCCAGCTCCCCGGCTATTATTTCATTTCGCTCCCTCAGTCCAGAGATCTCTGCATTCAGCTGATTAATCTTTGAGCCACCTTATTCGGCCTATGTAAGAAGGGTAAGCCAATATACATATGGATACGAAATAAAAAGTCAGGCACGAGGAAGGCAAAGTACCTGAGCAGTAAAATTGCCCTTTTTACCCGGAGCGTCGTTTCCAAAGTGGCCCAAAGTTCTCCTAGTTCTTTCCCTCCCCGGGTAGAGCAACCCTCCGAATCATGCAGCTTCGAAGTGACTTTCTTATACTCATTTTCATGACAAGAAATCTCTTTTTGGAGCCAAAGTATGGCATGATCGTGCATCGCCTTACACTACGGCATATCGGAAAAGTTAGAAAGATGAAAAAATGATGTTCGAGGATGAAAGAAATAGACGAAAAAATGATGACCTTTAGAAGACGGTTCAAAATCGTTTTATATAATTTCGTTCCAAGAAACGCGGAAACTATCTGTATACAGTGAAATCGCAGGGATCTATTTCTCGCCACTAAGGTGCATTCGGGGAGTCATATCGGTATCTCAAATACAGGACTACGATCGAGCTCCCTCCCCCAAGGTTCGCCCACGACCCAACAAAGATTCCGAGGGTGGGGAACTCCTGAGGCGAGCAACTAGCATCAGCAGAGTCTAGTATCGTGCCTAGCCATCCCATCCCCATGTCTTTATATTAAATGCATTATGTACTTTATTATATTCCATCTCCTATATAAAGGGAATCCACACAACTTTGTAAAGGGCTAATGTTGCTCCAACTATTCTCCATAAGATCAATAATATCTATCTCCCTCTCTCTCCCTCTCCCTCTCCCTCTCCCTCTCCCTCTCCCTCTCCCTCTCTCTCTCTCTCTCTCTCTCTCTCTCTTCTCTCTACTTGCTCACTCGAGGCCACTTTAGCAATTATCACTTTCATACTTGTTCTTCATTTATTGCTTGGTATTGGCCATAAAGAGCCTTGTTTGATCATATCTTAATTTTTATCCCATTCCCGACTACCCCTGATAGCTCGAGATCGAGCTTGATATCGACCCGAGGCTCGGGCTGCAAACCCCTCGGTTTGATTACTGCCCCACTTTAGCTCGTATTTCTTCGTTAAACTTCACACTCTTAGCATCAACTGCTCTAAACAACTAGCATAAAAGTAAATCACATATTTTTAAAATCTCATTTTACAAAATTTATTATTACTACCATTCTCACGGTAAACAATCAACATTTAGAAAAGAAAAGAAAAAAAGGCCAAGCATTTAAACATGTATTCCATTCAACTCTCTCATATCAAAGAAAAACTTCAGTATTATGAGTATAATGTGTTAGTTCCTTCAACGCTATAATATGATCAAAATTCATCTAATTAGTCTTCAATACTTGGTAGTTTGTCCAAAAAGCATCCACCTTTGGGGAAAAATATTTAAGATAGTGTGAGATCCTTTCTCAAACATGTCAATTCATTTGATTCATTTTTTTGGAAGATGTTATTTCACTAAGGATCTGTTTAGAAAGTTACCAAGTAGAGAGAGTGAAACACATATTCTTTTATAACGATGGTGTTAAAACAGACTTGTGCAATGTACTGCATAGGTTGTGCACACCTCAATCAGTTGCTCGCTTTTGGCATGATTCGAATTGTAGTTGTTAAGACTGTTACTCCAACCGTTTCACCTCTATGTCATAGCCTTAGAACAAATACAAACTTATTCTTATTCTCTTAATACTGCATCTTCTAATTTATGTGAATATGTTTGATTTGGCATTGAATTTTAAAAAAAAATGAAAACTTTTGGAATTTGTGGTCTTTAAACAAATCAAGATAGGGTCTCGAGTATTTGTATGGTTATAAAAGCTTTTCATTAAGGATAGAATTAAAAATTTAAGTTAAATTATTTCCAGTTTTGAAAAGGGATCATTCTTTTTTGAATAAACCAAAAAGAAAATAGGTTCACGCAATCGGAGAAAATAATCATTATCTCCGTTTTAAATCGGAAATGAGGTGACAAATATTTAGACCCGTTGAATGGCTCGTGATTCTTATTTCTTATTCTGAATATCGGAAGAATCGTGCCAAAATTCATTTACCACATGATAGAGGTGAGCGGTCAAACAGTCTTGCCACTTGTAAGGGGGGCCAGAGCTGCTTTGTGTGCGAGGATAGCAAGTAGTACTAGTACTTATAATTATTGGGAAAGATTGCCAAATTTGATGTTAATTTTAGTTGTGAGCCAAAAGCCACGTCCTCTGTTATCAACCACCAGTTTGCATTTTTTATTCTTTAGTCTAAAAATAAGATGCCACAAACAAATTTCTCCCATAGATGATAGACCAATATAAAGCTGCAGCTTGGAAGACAAATTAGTCACTAGTAATTTAACCTCAATTCAGAAACAATGGGACTGAGAGCTATTCCCTTTACAGCTTCTCAAAATGTTATTATGCCTAACTATTTGGGTGGTTCAGAATATTTCCCTAGTACTATTCTTCCTCGCTCAAAACTTGTATTCGCAGTTTCAGCAAAGGCAAAGAAAGAGGATACAGAAGAACCCAAGGAAAAAAAGAAGCAATCTTTGTTTTCAAGTGTAACCGAAGCTCTGGATTTTTCACAGGTTAGATCAGCAAAAGACGCCGAGCTTATCGATAAAGCTAGAGAAGCAACTCAATCTGGCGAGAGGATGTCCAGTGAACAGGTATTTTTCTTGCCTATAGCCAAGTCATTAATCGTTCACTAATAACGTATGAGTTTAGTTTCTGTATATTGGTCACGTCATCTGCTATACAACAGGTTAAAATGTATTGATTGCGTAAAAATTCTTTATATTGCAATGTTATGCCTATTTTTTATTAGAATTAATCTTGTCATATTACCTGTTTACTTATGAAGACCTCTTAATGGCCTTTCTATAGTATGGAGCTCTGAGAAGGAAGATTGGTGGGACATACAAAGATTTCTTCAAGTCCTACGTTGAAGGTAATTTATTATAGCTAATCATTTTTTGACTTCTATTTATAATGTGTGGCTTAATTAATTATACATGCTTAACTAACTGACCGTTTCAAATTGTTGTTCATTGAAACAGTAAAAGGGGAATATGTGGAGGAGGGATGGATAGACAAGACGTGCAAGGTATGCAAGAAGGATACGAGAGGAGAAGCAAGGCAAGTGGACAATTTTGGAAGATATGCACACGTGGCTTGCCTTGAGAATTCCAAATCTGGAAATTTTTTCACCAACATCTTCTCAAGATGAATTCTATTGAGGGCCACTTAGTACTAATTAATTCATATTTTATTTTTCTTTGTATCTTTGTGTTCGTGGATTCCTTTTATAAACTCGTTAAAGTACAAGACAATGAATATGACCATGTCTCCTTTTCTTTTTTTTTTGGTCGAAATCTCCAATATCATTACAATGTTTTCTTTGACCATTTTGTACTTCTTTCTCTTTGAGAATATGCTGAATATCACTATTATAAAAAATTAATCTGCTATCAAGGTCTTTGTACTTGCAAAAAAGTAGGGGTAGCTATAGGGGTGTGCATTGGATTTTTCGATTTGATTTTGACCCTTATCGATAATTACTTATCGATTATCGTTTATCGATTTGTACACATGCTTATTGTTATCGTTTCAATAAGATTTCGATTTACCGATTTTGGGGGCTTATCGATTCGGTTATCGATTACATGTTGTGACCCTAGTTCATTAGTCGTGAACCTGTCATGACGACACCTAGTTTTCGCGACTAGGTAAGCCTATCACATTGCGGAAGTTTAACAACCTTTATGAAAATAATAAACAAATACTGAATATCATGATAAAATGTATAGAGTGCCGCCTGAGACATACACTTCATCTCGAATTACTATAACAACCTCCAAGACCCGGAAACCACGGGCAACACTGGCTAAGAATAAGGCATAACATACAGCTCTAATACCCGGAAAATATATACAGCAAATGAAATACAGGAATAGAACTACTAACTAAATGGGTAGAATAGAAGGAGACTCCTCGGTTCTGCGGACGCGGCAGATGCATACCTCAAGTCTCCGGTTGTACGCCACCCTACAAGGCTGACAAAACTGAATGGGGGTACCTGTATCTGCACAACAAAAGTATGCAGAACAGTAGCATGAGCACACCATACCGGTGCCCAATAAGAATCAAGACTAACCTCGATGGAGTAGTGCCGAGGAATAGTCGAGACACCTACTGGTCAATAAGCTGTATAATCATAGGGATAATAGAAACGATATATAGTTATATAAAGAAAGCATGAATGGCTAAAAGAGCTACAATCGCAATAAGACTAACGGACAATAAGTAACAACGAGAAATACACAAAAGATGATAATAAAATGGGCGTCGACATTACAATCCAAATCCTGAAGTCACAACACAATAAGGACATGCAAGTCGCTAACTCATCAATCTGCAATGGTGCTTACAAGAAGGTCTTTCCAACTCTTTCCACAATTCTACTACAACTCTCAGACCAGCCATGACTCATGAAAATCCAGCATTCGAAGTCTAACACTAGGCATCTTGTGCCCGACAAGGTCATGTTGACTACGAGCTAGTCAACTAGGGTCACGCTCACATATATAATGGGTAAACGAGGGCATATTCCTACCCCTAGCCAAATCAGAAGGGACTCATCTCTAATAGGAGGGTCTAACTACGTGTAAGCTTGTGCAAATGTATCTAACAAGAATTCTACAACCTAGTAAATACAGGGAATGGATCGACTAACACCCGACTTATTCACATCCGGATAGAATCAATGAAAATATCAGTTCTAAGGGTGACAAACGGGTCTACCAGGCTGGTCCCGGTCCAGAATTTTTCGACCCGTCCGGGTTCCTGGCCGGGCCGGGTTGCACAGTGATGGGTTCGTAGCGGGCTGGGTTAGTTCGGATAAAAATTTAACCATACGGGTTACGGGTTGAAGGGGGCCGGGCCGGGTTTAGTATATTTTTAATTTTTTTTGGAATTAAGTATAACTATTAAGTTATAATTATATTAATACTTTGTAATAATTGAATGAATACAAGTAAGATGGAAAAAAATTGCACTTATTGCAAATGCTACTTTATTTCTCAATTCAAATTGAAAAATTAGAAAATGAAATGTTTACATTTTTTCGAACAAGTAAACTAGTAAAGTAGTAATTTCAAATATTTTGCATCGCCCTAGCAAGTTCATCATAATCAATATGAACCGATTGACCTTCTTCTGGGGAGTTAAATTCGGATGGGTTTACATGGGTTAATATATCTCCAAGTTCCTCGTCTTCTGGGCTATCAACATCTTCCTTTCCTTGATTTCTTCGTTCCGATCTAATCCAATCTCTGAAACATACTAAAACTTCCAAAGTATTGCTTCCCAATGAGTGGCGGGTGTCTCCAAGTTGTTGTCTTGCTTGGTTAAATGCACTCTCCGATGCAACAGTAGAAATTGGCACATTCAGCACGTCCCGAGCCATAGCGAAAAGAACAGGAAATTGCTTTTCATTTTCATGTCACCATCTCAACGGTGAAAATTCCTTTGTGCGAGGCTCCTTTTGCTTCTGCAAGTAGAACTGAAGCTCATCAATATTCCTGCAACTGGTTTGAGTGTTAGAAAATGTAGAAAAAATATTAAAACTATCAAGGCCTTCATCATCCACATTAGCAGAACTGCTACATTGCATGGCGGGATTAACATTGCCAGAAGCACGAGGAGTATTATCGCATTCATTTGCATAATAATTATATATTTGTTGTAAATATTAATTTAGCTTGTTCATAGAATCATATAAATTTGAGGTTTCAGTTTCTCCAATCTCCATATAAGTATATAAAACATTCATTAATTGGTGACAATCAAATATTTTAATAGAAGGATTTAAAACTGCACCAATTAAGTAAATTGGAGGAATTGGAAAGAAATATTTTTTGAATTTTGCTTGCATTTTTTCAACAACATCCATATATTTTTCTTTCTTCTTAAATTTAGATAGTAGCAAAGAAATTTCAACTATATGTACTAAAGCCATAGTAACAATGGGGTAATATGCGTCAGAAAACACAACAGTAGCAGTATAACATTTATGTAAAAATTTAACAACATCTTTAATGACCTCCCAAGTATCACTTGTTAACATACGACTAGGATCAGTACAATGTGCATTAGCAACTTCAGTTATAGGAAATCTATATTTGTAGTAACATTTTAATAATATATATGTATAATTCCATCTAGTAACAATTCCGTCTGGTATGAATCTAGGTTTAAGGTGATACTAGATACACTTAGTATTAAATTCTTTTATTCTAGATTGTCTATTATTTCCTTGAATAACACCAACTGCTCTTCTAACATGAGTAATCTCAACTGAAAATAAATCAAGGCCACTTTTAACAATTAAATTATAAACATGACATGCACACCTAACATGAATAATATCATCAAGAGGTGGTTGCAAATGCAATTTTAAAATTGAAACTGCGGCATTATTGTTTGAAGCATTATCAGAAGACATACACAAAACTTTTTGGTTTAGATTATAAAATTCAACAACTTCAACAATTGTACTACTTATAAACGTAGCAGTATGACTCTAATCTTCATCATATTTAAAAGCGATAATACGTTTTTGAATACAAGTATTATCATCTATCCAATGACATGTAATTGTCAAATAATCATTTTCATTAACATCATGACCAATATCAGAAGTTAGACACACTCTAGAAGGAAGGTGGCTAAAGAAATAACGTATGTATGTTTGATATTGTCCGTGTAGTCTAAAGATATCTGCTCTACAAGTACTTTTAGGGATACCTTTAAATGAAGGATTGTAAATCCTTTGAATATACATAATAAGATACGATGAAGAAGCAAAAGAAAAAGGTAAACAACCCAAAGTAATCATTTTTGCTAATTCCTCACGATCCTTCATTTTATCATATTTTAGTAAACCTCCAGCAGTAGGGTTAATAGTTGTTTGACTTCCATCCCCATTATTGCCCCATTCTATGGGATGGATAGACATCATATGTCTAGTAAGTGTCCCAGTCCCCCCTAAATTTCCTCCGGTCAAATGTTTAAAAGTTTTGTTACAAAGTTTGCACTTAACTCTATTAATACCTTTATTTCAAAAAATTTCCATACCAGACTTCTTCTTATACGATTAGAAGTTGGAGCCACTGGTGGTCTACTACCCCTTGTAGCACTAGCAACTCCAACTCCAATACTACCAACATTTCCACTACTAGGTGTAGGCGGTATCTCATCTTCTATTCCAATTTCATTATCTTCTATTCCAAAATATTCTTGTAATTGTTCATAATCAATCTCTACATCTTGCAAATTAGGCGATGATTCAGAAACATGTGTTATTGGGTCATTACTATTACTACCGGAAGCTACAGGACTACCTTTTTTTTATTTCCACCCCTACTAGTAACTTTTCTATACGCTCTTTTAGCAGCATTAAACATATTGTAAAAATAAAAGTATAAGCTAAAATTAAATATGCAATTAAAATATTAAATAAGAGAAAGAGTTGGAGGGAGTGCACCGAATTCGATAATAAATTGAGCACTTGATTACGCAAATTCGGTGTTACCACGAACAAATGTCAAGCAAGTATTTCAATTTTGAACTTCAAGCTTCAAATTTCGAATGACAAATTGCGATAAATTAAATTCGGGAAAAGAGAGACAAATAAAATTATAAATTTAGAATATGAAATCTTGCAAATTGAAAGGAAGAGACTAGAGAGAGACTGATAATTTGAGAATTGAGATTGAAATAAGAATTTTGAGTGAAGAAATGAAGAAGAGATGAGGGTATTTATAGATTTTAAGAAGGGTTAATATTGTAAATCAATAAATACAAAAAATAATGAAAAAATGGCCATTTTTGCAAAATTATCCGTTGGCCAACGGATCTGGACCGTTGCCAACGGTAATGTGGGCCCCACAAATTCAAAAAATTAAAATCTTTTTTTACCGTTGAACCGGGCCGGTCCAACCGGTTCACGGTACTGTATATTCAAATCGGGCCGGTCCGGTTCCAACCCCAAAAATCCCAAACGGACCAACCCCCTCCCCCTCGAACCCAGTCCACCCGACCCCTTAGTAACCGGTCCGGTCCGATCCCGGATTATACCGGTCCGGACCGACCCGGCCCGATTGACACCCTTGAACACAATAAGTTTGTTCGAACGATTTTGTAAAATAAAAAGCTATTGGGTTGGTTTAATTTTCCCTCCTCCCTTTTCCTCCTCGTTTCCCTCCTTAGGTATTTATTAAAAATAAAAAATAATGGACCCCACTAATATTTAATACTCTCTAACAGAAAACGAACCTAGAAGACATCGTATTCTTACTCTCAACAGCAGTTCCCCCAAAATCCCAAACACTTCTCTCTCTGTTCAGCAACCTAGAACCCACCGGCGAACTCTGTCGACTATCTGTGGTGAAGGATGATTATTTCTGGTGAAGGAAGATCATTATCCGCTAACATACCATAATCTCTAAGGTAGGCTTTCGGATTTTCATATGTTCCATGTTTGTTGTTACAAAAGAAATTTACTCAATGTACGAAAAGAGTGGTGTCAACTTTCCCCCTAATGAAATCATTTTCCAAAAGAAATTTACTCAATCTTTCATACCAAGCTCGGGGAGCTTGTTTATGACCATAAAGAGCCTTTTTAAGTTTGAAGACATGATTTGGAGATTTAAAATCTTCAAAACCCGGGGGTTGTTCAACATAAACTTCTTCTTGTATAACACCATTTAGAAAAGCACTTTTTACATCCATTTGATACAAATTGAAATTCATAGAAGATGCAAAGGCAAGTAATAAACGAATAGCTTCTAACCTTGCTACGGGAGCATATGTTTCTTTATAGTCAATACCCTCTTCTTGATTGTAGCCTTTTGCTACAAGCCTAGCTTTTTTTCTAGTGATTACACCATTTTCATCTAATTTGTTTCGAAAAACCCATTTCGTACCAATTATGGTATGATTTTCGGGTCTTGGCACCAAATCCCAAACGTCATTCCGTTTGAATTGGTTAAGCTCCTCTTGCATTGCCAAGGTCCAAAATTTATCCCCAATTGCTTCGGAGATAGTTGTGGGTTCAATTTGAGAAACAAAAGCAGTATGTCCTAAGGTGTTCTTAAGAGAGTTTCGGGTACTTACCTTTTCTCCAACGTCGCCAATTACCTGTTCGAGAGGGTGATCTTTGATTGTCCTCCATTCGTTAGGCATTTTCGTTTCTTTCTCCAATTGTGGCGCTTCCTCCGATAATTGATTCAAGATTTCATCTTGAGTTTCCTTCGGAGTTTCCTTTTGTACTTTGTCTTGAGGACTTAGTGAGTTTAAAATACCTGCAAGATCAAAACCAGAATCCTTTCTCGCCAAGCGAGCATTATTTTCGGAAAACACAATATGAGGGGATTCCTCCACAGTTCCGGTTCTATTATTGAATACTCTATATGCTTTGCTACGTGAGGAATAACCAATAAAAATTCCTTCATCGGATTTGGCATCAAATTTTCCCAATTGATCTTTTCCATTGTTATGAATAAAGCATTTACAACCGAATACTCTAAAATGGGAGATATTTGGTTTCCTTCCCTTGTAGAGTTCATAAGGGGTTTTCATGAGTATTGGCCTTATGACTACTCTATTCAAAATGTAGCATGCGGTACTCACGGCATCCGCCCAAAAATGTTTGGGAATCTTAGTCTCATCGAGCATGGTTCTAGCCATCTCTTCGAGACACCTATTTTCCTTTCCACCACCCCATTTTGTTTGTGGTGTTCGTGGAGCGGAGAAGGTGTGCTCGATACCGAGTTTGTCACAAAGGTCCGCAAAGAGATTGTGATCAAACTCTCCCCCATGATCACTTCTTATTGAAGTGACGGTTGTGTCCTTTTCGTTTTGAACACGTTTAAGAAAATATTTGAATTTATGAAAAGCTTCACTTTTATGAGCAAGAAATAGAGTCCATGTAAATCTAGAATAATCATCAACAATAACAAAAGCATAACGATTTCTACCAAGACTTTCAATGCGAGATGGTCCAAATAAGTCCATGTGAAGTAATTGCAAAGGTCTAGTAGTTGAAACAATATTTTTCGATTTAAAAGATGCTTTTGTTTGCTTCCCTTTTTGACAAGAATCACAAATAGAGTCTTTTTCAAATTTCAAATTTGAAAGACCAATGACTAAATTTTGTGAAACTAATTTATTCAAAAGATGCATGTTGATGTGAGCTACTCTACGATGCCATAACCATGTATCATCCTCTTTGCTCATAAGACAATTCACATATTCAGGTGAAGAATTTGCAAGATCAACCATATAGATGTTATCCATTCTAAAACCTCGAAGGATAATTTTAAAATCGCTACGGCGAAAAACTAAGCATTCATTTGAATCAAATAAAACAAGATTTCCCTTGTCACATAATTGACTTATGCTCAAGAGATTATGTTTTAGACCCTTAACTAGCAATATATGCTTAATGGAAGAGGAGTCATCCTTACCGACCGATCCAATGCCGATAATCTTTCCTTTGTTGTTATCACCAAAAATAACGCTTCCTCCTTCCTTGTGTTCTAGTTGAAGGAACTTGGATTCGTCTCCAGTCATGTGCTTGGAGCATCCACTATCAAGGTACAAAGTACACTTGACCCCTTCAAACACACCTACAAAACAGATTAATGAGTTTTAGGTACCCATGCCATTTTGGGTCCTTGGGGGTTAGGCAAATCATAGTGATGTGATTGAGTGTTATGTCTATGTCGTGTAAAACAAGCAGGAGCAATATGTCCAATTCGTCTACAATAATGACAAATCACGTTAGGATTATGCATCCTTCTAGGTTGATAGTAGTTGGACGGATGAAAATTGTTTACTCTATTTTCGACAATATGACTATTGCGCGTTTCATGAAAGTCATTTCTCCTACTATTTGTTCTAGGACATGCAGCATTTCTAGAATAATTATTTCTAGGTTGGAAGCCATTTCTAGGTGTTCTAAAAGGTTCAAAATTCCTTCTAGTGTTTGGCCCAGAATATGCATTATTTATAGAGTGATTATTTCTAGGTTGCGATTGTTGAAAGCCATTTCTAGGTTTGTTATATCTAGGATGAGCGTTTGTTTTATTAATCCTAGGTTGAGCCTTAGGTTGTTGGGGGTTGGCTTCAACCTTTTCTTTAGACTCATTCTTAAAACCTATGCCATGCTTGGTCGACTTCAAATTAACAAGAACATCATTCAAATTTTTATAAGAAGAATTAAACTTATCTAGGGTGCCCTTAAGTCTTTCTACCTCATTTTTGAGATGCATGCAAGAAGTACAACTTTTACTAGAACTCTCGGGTTTGTCGGCTTCTCTTGCCGAAAAATTTGTTTTCTTCTTTCAACTTCTCATTTTCCAAAATCAGTTTTTCCAAATCCTTTTCTTTCAAAGAGAGTTGTTTTTCAAAATCTTTTTCTTTCAAAGAGGCATTTTATTTTATGCTTTTAACAGTTTTAGAAGCTTTAATAAATTCACTATACAAATCATCAAAAGCATTTTGCATTTCCTCAAGAGAATAGAAATTTTTGGAAGAAATTTGACATACCTCTTCTTGGTTGTCTTCTTGTGCCATGAGACAAAGATTTGCGGCTTCGTCTTCTTCTTCCTCACTCGACTCGTCTCCGGAGTCGCCTCCCCAAGATATGTATGCTCGTTGTTTCTTGAAGGGTTTCTTCTCCTTTTTGGCATTTGGGCAATTTGATTTAATGTGCCCGGTTTCTCCGCACTCATAGCACTTTATTTGATCTCCTTGCTTTTTGCCCTTTCGTTCATACTCTTTTCGCATGGACTTTTGAAATCTCTTAATAACGAGTCCGAACTCATTATCTCCGTCCTCATCATTTTGAGGTTGGCTTGTGCTTGCCTTGAGAGCGATCTTTTGTTTCCTTTGATCATCAACAAGAGGGTTAAGTATAGTAGATTCATAAGTTTTAAGATTACCTCTTAATCCGTCGATGGTGACATTTGAAACGCCAATAGATTCTTGAATCGCATCGGCCTTGGATCGCCATGCCGGAGTGAGACTTCGGAGAATTTTTCGGACAAGTTCCTTATCTGTGAAGGTCTTTTTAAGAGCATGTAAATCATTAACGATTTTTGAAAATCGTTCGAACATCTCATCGACCTTTTCGCCTTCCTTCATGTGAAACAATTCATATGCATGGGTTAGGAAATCAATTTTAGCTTCCTTTACCTGGTCCGTACCTTCGTACGTAATTTCCAGCTTGTCCCACATTTGCTTCGCCGTTGTGCAACATGATATTTTCCTGTAATCATCAGCATTTACAGCACAATATAATAAATTAATGGCTTTAGCGTTGTTTTGCACCTTTCGGATATCATCCGCATCTTAATCATCTTCGGACTTTGGAACATCTTTATTTTCAACCTTTTTGGTTGGAATTTGTTCTCCCTTCATTATAACCTTCCAAAGATAAAAACTGTTTAATTGAACAAATATTCTCATCCTCTCCTTCCAGTACATATAGTTTGTACCGTCGAATGGTGGTGGTCGGGTGGAGCATTGTCCTTCACCTATTCCTGCAAAAGAATCACGAGTAGAAGCCATGGATTGTTTCTCTCAAATGGTTAAGTCTTCAGAGAGTTGGGATCTGATACCAATTGTTAGAAAATACGCTTAACGCTAGAGGGGGGTGAATAGCGTTATAATAAAAATTAGCGTAAACTTGCGGAATTTAAAAATTGCAGGAAAGAAATAAGTGCGATAAGTAAATAAATAAGAACGAACGCACCGATGTATCCTGGTTCACCACAACCCGTGGCTAGTCCAGTCCCCGAGAGACTCTCTCGAGATTTCCACTAACACTGTTAAGCTTACGGGTGCTCAACAAACCTTTACAAACTGAGGACACAAGCCTCAACAACCTTTGCTTGAAGATACAACACTCCAAGACTTCAACCAAAGGAAACACAAGTTCCTTCTTACAATACAAGGGACTAACACTTCCCTTCAAGTGTATAAAACACTTAGCACTCACTTAACAAGACTCTCTTAATAGAGTAGATATGAGTAAACAGATACGCTCAAGAACGCAACAACTTTCGTCAAGAATTTTGGCTCTCAAAACTTATGTAATGAATAGAAAGTGATGAACAATAGAGTATGCAAGCTATAGCAATAATAGGATCAGTTGTTGTGAATAGAAGACTGATTTGAAGCTGTATTTATAATTGCAAAACCATGCATTACCGTTGCCTAATTGCCAATTAAGAATTGCTGATTTTACTCAGTGACAATCGATTGTCAAAATGCCACAATCGATTGTTTGCCAATCGTTCCAAAAATCATTCCCAGATTTTACGCTTAACAATCGATTATCTAAGATCAATAATTGATTACTGGCAACGTTCAAAAAATCATCACCAGATTTTACTTAAAACAATCGATTGTCAGAAATCTACAATCGATTACTTGGCAACGTTCAAAAAATCATTTCCGGATTTTACTTAAAGCAATCGATTGTCAGAAATCTACAATCGATTACTTGGCAACGTTCAAAAAATATTTTTCAGATTTTATTTAAAACAATCGATTATTAGAAATCTATAATCGATTACCTGACGGTGTTTGAAAATATTTTGGCAACGGTCAATTACACAATCGATTATGCTGTGAGAACAATCGATTATATATCAGTCTTTGAAAAATCAATTAGACACTGCCTCAATGCACTCGATTGTCAAAGGTACACAATCGATTATTTTATGACTTTGAAAATGTCTGATAGACACTGCCTCAACACAATCGATTGTCATAAGTTCACAATCGATTATTTTGTAGCTTTGAAAAACTTTGATGTACACTGCCTCAACACAATCGATTGTCATAAGTTCACAATCGATTATTTTGTAGCTTTGAAAAACTTTGTACACTGACTCAACACAATCGATTGTCATAAGGTTCACAATCGATTGTCATGCAGATTTGAAAAATCTGATGCACACTGCCTTAACACAATCGATTGTCATTAGTTCACAATCGATTGTCATGCAGCTGACTTAACATAATCGATTATCATAAGTACATAATCGATTATCTTAGTCCAGATTTTAGAGGCATGTTTAAAATCATTTTGACTAAAGTAAATATGCATGATTTAAAATCATTTTGCTTTAAATTAAATATGCATGATTTGACAAAAATGTTTTTACGAGAGAAGCCAAGTCTTGAGTCAAGTTGTCGGATCAAGATCACAATTAAAGAACGGCTCATGTATACCTTTATACCTTTGCTTGATCTTGGTCTTGTGCTTGAATCTCGTTATATATCAATTGCGCGCTTGTGCTTGGACCTCGTCATATGTCCATTGCGCATAGTTTGTCATTCATCAAAACCTACAAATATGAACACACATTTTAGTATAGTGCCTTGAGAACGTGTTTCAACACGGAGTTCTTCTCCAAAATTGATTTGCGATCTGGGTATCACCAATTGAAGATCAGAGAACGGGATATTCCTAAGACCGACTTCAGGACCCGCTACAATCACTTCAAATTCTTGGTCATGTCTTTTGGGCAAACCAATGCCCCGGGAGCTTTCGTGGATCTTATGAATCAGGTCTTGAAGCCATTTCTGGATTACTTTGTGGTTGTTTTTATTGACGACGTCCTCATTTATTCGCGAAGCAGGGAAGATCATGCCGATCACCTTAGGGCATTTTTGCAAACTCTTCATCAGCGCCAGTTGTATGCTAAATTCTCAAAATGTCAATTTTGGTTGGAGTCTGTCGCTTTTCTAGGACATGTTGTTTCAGAAAAGAGGATTCAAGTGGACCCCCAAAAGATTGCAGTAGTGAAGGATTGGCCTAGACCTACATCCCCGACGGAGATTTGTAACTTCTTGGGGTTAGTAGGTTATTATCGGAGGTTTGTGGAGGGGTTCTCTACCCTCGCCTCCCCATTAACTGAATTGATGCAGAAATAAGTCAAGTTCCAATGGTCTGATGCTTGTGAGAAATTTTTCCAGGAATTGAAGTCAAGATTGACCTCTGCACCAGTGTAGGCCTTGCCGCAAGGTACGGAAGGGTTTGTGGTGTATTGCAATGCCTCTAGGGTCGGTTTAGGGTGTGTGCTCATGCAGCATGGGAAGGTTATAGCGTATGCTTGAAGGCAACTCAAGAATCACGAGAAGAATTACCCGAGCATGATTTGGAGCTTTTAGCAGTTGTGTTTGCCTTAAAAATGTGGTGGCATTACCTCTATGTGGTCCATATGGATATGTTCTCGGACCACAAAAGTCTCCAGTATTTGTTCAAGCAGAAGGAGTTAAACTTGAGGTAGCAGCAGTGGTTATAATTACTCAAGGATTATGATATGAACATCTTGTACCATACATGGAAGGCGAACGTGGTGGTTGATGCCCTCAGTCAGAAATCCTTTGGCTCACTTCAGAATGGATTGTCGGTTCCTAGCTCGAGAGGTTTACCTGTTGACCAGTCTTGGGGTTTGTTTCTCGACTCAAAATGAGGAGAAGATTATGGTGAAAAACGTAGCAGAGTCGTCACTTGTAGCGGAAGTCAAGGAAAAGCAGTTCATTGATCCAACATTAGCACAAATAAAGGAGGCGGTTCGAAGCAACAAGATTTCTACATTCTCTCTCAACAGCAAAGATGGTGTATTGCGATGTCAAGACAGGTTATGTGTTCCAGATATAGATAATATTCGGGAAAGGGTAAGGCGGAGGCTCGTCATTCGAGGTATTCGGTGCATCAAGGTTCTACAAAAATGTATCACGATCTCAAGGAAATTTATTGAGCGCTATGAAGATGGATATGGCAGACTTTGTACCCAAATATTCGAACTTTCAGCAGGTAAAGGCCGAGCATCAGCGGCCCGGTGGGCTAACCAAGATTATAGAGATACCAATGTGGAAATGTGAGATGATTAACATGGATTTCGTGACAGGACTACCTCGCACTCATCATGAGCTCGACTCAATTTGGGTAGTAGTGGATTGACTCACCAAATCAGCTCACTTCTTGCCAGTCAAGTCCACCGATACTATAGAACAATATGATCGATTGTATATCAAGGAAATAGTGAGACTTCATGGTACTTCACTTTCTATTATTTCGGATCGAGGGGCTCAATTCACAACTAACTTTTGGAAGAAATTTCTGCAAGGGTTGGGTACTCAGGTGAACCTCAACACGACATTTCATCCGCAGATTGATGGTCAAGCAAAGCGGACTGATCAGACGCTCTAAGATATGTTGCGGGCTTGAGTCTTGGATTTCAAGGGTAATTGGGATGATCATTTTCCCCTTATAGACTTTTCTTATAACAACAGCTTCCATGCTAGCATCTAGATGGCCCTATTTGATGCATTGTATGGGAGTAGGTGTAGTCCCCGATCGGGTGGTTCAAAGTTGGTGAGGCAGAATTGATAGGGCCGAATCTCATGCACCAGGCCATGGAAAAAGTTAATGTCATTCAAGGAAGGATGAAGACTGCTAAGAGTCTCCAGAAATCCTATACGGACATGCGTTTGCGGGAATTGAAGTTTCAAGAAGGTGATTGGGTATTCATGCGGGTGTCGCCCATGAAAGGAGTCATGCGGTTTGGGAAGAAAGGAAAGCTAAGTCCTAGATATATCGGGCCTTACCAGATTATCCAAAGGATCGGACAAGTTTCTTATAGGTTGGATTTGCCCCCTAAAATGTCCTTGGTGCACCCGTGTTCCATGTGTCCATGTTAAGGAAAGTTGTTGGGGATCCGTCCACCATTGTGCCAGTTGAAGACATCAAGGTTAAAGAAGAGCTGTCATATGAAGAGATTCCGGTTTCTATTCTGGATATACAAGTCCGTATGTTGCAAAATAAGGAAATCACTTCGGTTAAGATGTTGTGGCAAAACCAAAACGTCAAAGAGGCCACGTGGGAAACAGAAGATGAGATGAAAGTAAAATACCCCCATTTGTTCGTATAAGCCTAGAAGTGGTCATGTAAGTCCTTATCCCTAAGAAAACTAGAATTTTGTCCCATTTTGTGTAAAAATTCCTAAATACTTCACCATTGTAACTCCTCAAGTTGTGCCCAAAATTTTGTGTGTTTTGTGGTAGATAATTATCCCATGGTAAGGTGATGTAAGGAAACAATGATTAATTTTGCATGGAGGAATTGTATTGAAATGATTAACTGTATCTTACTCTCATGATTGATAACTAGCTTTGATAGTACAGACGATTAATGCTTAATTTAATTATATGTGGTGTACCAAAATGGTTAAAAGTGCATCGAGAGGTTGAATACGTATAAGTGTGAAGGTCGTGCATTTTATAACTATCATTGGGGCAGCAGAATTGTGTGGTGGTGCTTGGAAATATGTTTTGGCACTCACTGACAAGTGGATATGTCCATATTACAAAGGAAACTCTGGCGAAATTTTTCGAAATTATGAAAGGGTTAGTGAAAACTTAGAAATTTGCATATCATGCTTTCAAACCATTTGAATTTCGAAGTTATCATCTGAGGACGAATGATCTTAAGGAGGGGAGTATGTAAGACCCTGTGAAAATGAGTGTTCAAGTCCTAGCAACTCATAAAGTCGGGTCCATTGATCTGTCGGAATCCTTTTCTACTATTTTTTATACTTAAAAATCTGGGGTCAAATTTTTCTAGAAAATGTTATTTCTGCGGTTAAGAATGCGGTCGCAGATCAGGTATACGGACCACATATCGGCCACAGAGTGAATCGGAGAGTAGCCAAAATTGGATGTTTAAAATACAGTACATTATGCGATCACATAACCAATATGCGGACCGCATAGTCGTCACATAATTTCTCGAGGATTTGTGGGGGTCAATTCTGCGGCGCAATTTGCGACTGCATAATGTGTATGCAGACCGCACTCTCACCACATTCCCAAACAGAGAGGCCTGCAATCTGGGACCATTATGTGGTCCAATCTACGAGTCGCATGTCAACCATGTGATCGCATACTTGACCGCAGATCCGTCGCGAACATATATTTTCTAAAAATTTTAAACCCGACCATTTTCTAATAAAACACCCCAACCCCTCATTTTTACACATTTTCTGAACAAAACAAGAAGGGAGAGTTCTTGAGAGAGAAAGGAATTTCCATCAAATTGATCCTCCAAAACCATCCTGGCAGGGAAAATTTTAAGTTATTGTCTTAATCATTACTCTTACAAGTAAAACCCCTAACCCTTTCCCCAATTTTTCTGAGTAAGATTAAGGTAAGGGAGTCCTAAGCCTTCAATTTGAACTAACAACTGAAAACTCTCATGCATGTCAATCAAAGCTTGAATCTAGTAAAAGAAAAATTGGATAGAAGTAGAGGACTGAGCTAGATAGCTTGGTGACTGAGGATAGGAGCTTAAAAGAGGGAATTCAACTCCAGGTATGTATGAGAATAGTTTGGTAGTTGATATTCGCGTTGGTTATTTGTGAGTTTCTTGTGACTGGTTTGATTATGAATGCACCTTATGATAAAAGTTAAATAAAAAGTTATTGAGGGAACCCGTGAATGGTGATAACAATGTACTTGAAATGTTGTGGGCAATTGTAGTAACTTGAATTGAGTATGAATTATTGAATGTAATGAAATTGGTACTAATAGTTATGGAAATACTTGTAACACTGTTGTGGTGATATATTGAAGACAAAATTGTTGTTTATCTTTTTGAATTGATGTTTGGTTGTGCTTATTGTGAATTGTAATTATACGGCAGGGTCGGGTTGCGCGCCGCAACATGATTTAATAAGGTGTGGGTTTGTATGATAAGGGTGGCCGAGGTAATAAGGGTAGCCGAGGTAATAAGGGTGCAAAAAGTGACAAAATCACTGTTTATATATATATACATTGAACTAAATTATGAAAACAATGATGTGGAAAAGTGAAAGGAGACTCCAGGAGAGTTTGTAACCTGTGGGGCACTAATTGCCCCTTTGTTTGACTAATTGTACCCACTATGTGTGTGTATGGTTTCTACTTCCATTGTTGTGTTCTATTTGCATATGGCTTGAGTTTACTTGGGACAAGTTTTATTCATACATACCAGTACAATTAAAATGTGCTGACGTCCCTTTTACTGGGTGGGGGGGGGGGGCTACATTCGTGTTATGATTGTAGGTGGATCCTCTGCAGGTACTCCAGTCCACCGTCCGTAGCTCTTCCTCATTTCCCCATAAGTTGTATTAATGAGCACTTTTCCTTCCCCCTGCGTGGAACATGCCACCTTGTTCTTCTATTCTGGGATCTTATATTGGTTTTTTGTAAAAAGGTATAGCTGGAGCCTTGTTACCGACAAGTATAGTAATGTCGTCTTGTATCCTTAGAGGCTCCACGTACATGAAATGTGGGTCACAAACCATGTGATATGTACTTGTATTTTTGGTATCGTAAATTGTAAACCACGTAATATCATGTATGTATGTATGGCTTGTTAAAAGGTATTTCAATTATAAACAGTTGTTTCCATTTGGTTAGTAAAATAATGAAAAATGTGGGGTAACTCGTGGGTCAGGGAAGGCACCCAGGTCCACTCGACTGGGGAATACCCAGTAGAGTGCCGGTCATGTCCCTTGGATTTGGGGCATGACAAACTTGGTATATGAGGGACATGACCAGCACTCTACCGGGTAATCCCCAGTCGAGTGGACCCGGGTGCCTTCCCTGGCCCACGAGTTACCCCACATTCTTTTCCATTAATTTACTAACCAAATGTAAACAACTGTTTATAATTAAAATACTTTTTAACAAGCCGTACATACATACATGATATTACGTGGTTTACAATTTACGATACCCAAAACACAAGTACATATTATATGGTTCGTGACCCACACTTCATGTCTATGGAGCCTAGAGGATACAAGACGACTGTACTATACTTGCCGGTAACAAGACTTCGACTATACCATTTTACAAAAAAACCAAAACAAAGATCTAAGAATACAAGAACAAGGTGGCATGTGCCATGCAGGGCCCCAGAGGGAAAATGGCTCACCAATACAACTGACGGGGAAATGAGGAAGATCTACGGACAGTGAACTGGAGTACCTGCTGAGGATCCACCTACAATCATAGCACGAATGTAGCGCCCCCGGCAAAAGGGACATCAGGACATTTGAATTGTACTGGTATATATGAACCAAACTTGTCCCAAGCAAACTCAAGCCATATGCAAATAGAACAAAACAATGGAAGTAGCAACCAAAAACACACATAGAGGGTACAATTAGTCAAACAAAGGGAAAATCAGTTCCCCAGAGGTTACAAACTCTCTAGTTGTCTCCTTGCACAATCCCACATCATCGTTTTCATAATTTTGTTAAATATATATATAAATCAATAGTGATTTCTATCACATTTTCCACCCTTATTACCTCGGCAGCCCTTATTACCTCGGCCACCCTTATTACTCCAACCCACACCATATTACACCGTGTTGCCGCGCGCAACCCGACCCCACTGTATAGTTTCAATTCACAACAAGCACAACCAAATAGCAATTCACAAAGATGAAAAATAATTTCTCCTCAAGACATCACCACAACAGTGTTACAAGTATTTTCGTAACTATTAGTACCAATTTCGTTACGTTCAACAATTCATACTCAATTTTAGTTACCAAAATTCCCTACAACATTTTAAGTACATTGTTATCTCCATTTACGGGTTCCCTCAATAACTTGTTATTTAATGTTTATCACAAGATGCATTCATAATCAAACCAGTCACAAGAAACTCACAAATAACCAACACGGATATCAACTACCAAACAATTCACATACCAAGAAAGGCGATTTCACAAGAACCAAGATTAGCCATACATACCTGGAGTCGAATTCCCTCTTTTAAGATCCTATCCTCAGTAGCCAAGCTATGCTCAGTCCTCTACTCCTATCTAATTTTCCTTTTACTAGATTATAGGTTTGAGTGACATGCATGAGGGTTTTTAGTTGTTAGTTCAAATTCAAGGCATAAGAATCCCTTACCTTAATCTTACTCAGAAAAATTGGGAAAAGGGTTAGGGGTTTTACCTGTACGAGTGGAGATGAAGACAATAACGTAAACGATTCCCGGCCCTGATGGTTTTGGAGGATCAATTTGATGGAAATTCCTTTTTCTCTCAAGAACTCTCCCTTCCCTTTCTCTTGTTCAGGTTTAAAATTGTTAGAAAACTGATGTTTGTGACGGATTTGCGGTCAACTATGCGATCGCATAGTTGACATGCAGTCCGCGGATTGGACTGCATAATGGTCCCAAATGGCAAGACTCTCTGCTTGGGTATGCGGTGAGAATGGGGTCCGCATACACGTTCTGCGGTCGCAGATTGCACCGCAGAATTGACCTCCACAAATCCTCGAGAAATTTATGCGACGACTATGTGGTCCACATATTTGTTATGCGATCGCATAATGGACCGCATTTTTAACATCCAATTTTGGATACTCTCTGATTCACTCTACGGTCGATATGCGGTCCGCATACCTGATCTGCGACTGCATTCCTGACCGCAGAAATGTCATTTTTTTGGAAACATCTGACCCCAGATTGTTAAGTACAAAAATCAGAAAAAAGGATTCTGACACATCGATGGACCCGACTCTATGAGTTTATAGGACTTGAGCACTCATTTTCACGGGGTCTTACATCCTCCCCTGCTTAAGATCATTCCTCCTCGAAATTCAAATGGTTTGAAAGCATGATATGCAAGTTCCTATGATTTCACTAATCCTTTATAATTTAGAAAATTTCTCCAGAGTTTCCTTTGGAATATGGACATATCCAACATGTCAATGAGTCCCAAAACATATTTCCAAGCACCATCACACAATCTTGCTACCCCTGTAATAGTTATAAAATGCACGACCTTCACATTTATACGTATTCAACCTCTCGATGCACTTTTAGCCATTTTGATACACCATATATAATTAAATTAAACATTAATCGCCTGTAATATCAATTGGAGGATATAGGGGCATCGCGATATCTCTGGTCCTGAGCAGCCACCAACTGGGTCAACATACGGATGGCTCCCCTAAGGTCCCCATCAGAAGCCTCAGGATTGGTAGTACAAGCAATTCTAGGATTAGGAATACCAGCAGGAGGGATGATGATGCCCTCTGCCGCTGCTGGAACAGGAGCGCTAGGATCCAGAAGGGCCTGGCCAGGCAGATTCAAAGCCGGGGAGTCACTCTCACCCACAGCGTCAAGTACATGGCTCGCAATCACACTCGGGGTGGCCCTGGCCTCAAGGCCGAGTCTAACCTTCTTCTTAGATACCATCTCTGAAAATTTTGGAACAAGGCACGAGTTAGACACAAACACTTTCACTTTTCACTTCACTGCACTAAATGGAATAACAAAGAAAAGAGTAGTTTCCTAAATGCATGTGTATCCCCCTACTTATAGATGTGATCGACAACACAACGATAATAAGGGATCTACTAGGAAAGGCTCCGAGACACCCTAGGACTCTTTTTAAAATCTTAGGCTCTAATACCAAGTTTGTCACGCCCCAAATCTGAGGGGCATGACCAACACTCAACCGGGTATCCCTGTCGAGTGGACCTGGGTTCCTTCCCTGACCCATGACTTACCCCACATTTTTCATTACTTTACTAACCAAATGGAAACAACTGTTTATAATTGAAATACCTTTTAACAAGCCATACATACATACATACATGATATTACGTGGTTTAGAATTTACGATACCCAAAACACAAGTACATATTACATGGTTCGTGACCCACATTTCATGTCTACGGAGCCTGTAAGGATACAAGAAGACAGTACTATACTTGCCGGTAATAAGGCTCTGTCTATACCTTTTTACAAAAAACCAAAATAAGATCCCAAAATACAAGAACAAGGTGGCACGTGCCATGTAGGGCCCCAAAGGGAAAAGGGCTCACCAATACAATTGACGGGGAAATGAGGAAGAGCTATGGACGGTGTACTGGAGTACTTGCTGAGGATCCACCTACAGTCATAACACGAATGTAGCGCCCCCGGCAAAAGGGATGTCAGCATATTTGAATTACTGGTAGGTATGAACAAAACTTGTACCAAGTAAACTCAAGCCATATGCAAATAGAACACAACAATGGAAGTAGCAACCAAACACACACATAGAGGGTACAATTAGTCAAACGAATGGGCAATCAGTGCCCCACATGTTACAAACTCTCCTGTTGTCTCCTTTATCAATTCCACATCATTGATTTCATAATTTTATTCAATTTATATATAAATCAATTGTGATTTCGATCACGTTTTCCACCCTTATTACCTTCGCCACACTTATTACCCCGGCCACCTTTATCACACCAACCCACACCTTATTACACCGTGTTGTGGCGCGTAGCCCGTACCCGCCGTACAGTTTCAATTCACAACAAGCACAAACAAACAACAAGTCACAATGATAAACAACAAGTACACCTCAAGACACTACCACAACAGTGTTACAAGTGTTTCTGTAGCTATTAGAACCAATTCTATTACTTTCAACAGTTCGTACTCGATTCAAGATACCACAAATTCCCACAACATTTAAGGTACATTGTTATCACCATTTATGATTCCCTCAATCACTTGTTATTCAACTTTTACCACAAGGTGTATTCCCAATCAAACCAGTCACAAGAAACTCATAAATAACCAACGTGGATATCAACTACTAAGCAATTCACATACCAAGCAAGGCGATTTCACTAGAAACAAGGTTAGCCATACATACCTTGAGTCAAATTCCCTTTATAAGCTCATATTCTAAGTCACCAAGCTATGTAGCACAGTTCTCTACTTTTATCCAATTTTCCCTACACTAGATTCTAGGTTTGAGTGACATGCAGGAGGGTTTTCAGTTGTTAGTTCAAAATCAAAGCGTAGGACTCCCTTCCTACAGCTTAACTCAGAAAAATTGGGGAAAAAGATTAGGGAATTTACCTTTAAAAGTCAAGATGAAGATAATAACTCAAAATTTTACTGGCCCGGATGGTTTTGGAGGATATATTTGATGGAAATTCCTTTCTCTCTCAAGAACTCTCCCTTCCCTCTCTCTTATTTCTTTTATAAAATGTCTAATAATGAGGGGTTGGGGTGTTTTATTAGAAAAGGGTCAGGTTTAAAATTTATAGAAAATTGATGTTCGCGACGGATCTGCGGTCACTATATGATCACATAGCGGACATGCGGTCCGCATATTTGACCGCAGAATGGTCCCAAATTGCAGGCCTCTCTATTTGGGTATGTGGTGAGAATGCGGCCCGCATACATATTCTGCAGTCAGAATTGACCTCCAGAAATCCTCGAGAAATTTATGCGACGACTATGCAGTTCGCATATTGGGTATGCGATTGCATAATGGGTCGCATTCTCAACATCTAATTTGGCTACTCACTGATTCATTCTGCGGTCGATATGCGGTCCACATACCGGAGCTCGACCGCATTCCTGACCATAGATATGACTTTTTTTCGGAAAAATTTGACTTTAGATTTTTAAGTTTAAAATCAGTAGAAAAGATACATCGATGGACCCGACCCTATGAGTTGCTAGGACTTGAGCACTCATTTTCATGGGGTCTTATATCCTCCCCCGCTTAAGATCATTCGTTCTCTAATGAGAACTTCAAAATTCAAATGGTTTGAAATGCAAGTTCCTAAGTTTTCACTAACTCTTATGATTTAGAAAAATTTTGCCAGAGTTTCCTTTGTAATATGGACATATCCACCTGTCAGTGAGTCCCAAAAACATATTTCCAAGCACCATTACACAATTCTTGCTACCCCTATTACAGTTATACAATGCACGACTTTTACATTTATGAGTATTCAACCTCTCGACACACTTTTAACCATTTGGTACACCACAATCAATTAAATTAAGCATTAATCGTCTGTACTATCAAGGTCATTTACCTATCACAAGAGTATGATACAGTTAATCATTTCAATAAAATTCCTCCATGCAAAATTAATTATTATTTCCTTACATCACCTTACCATGGGAAAAGTATCTACCACAAAACACATTAAATTTTGGGAAAAACGTTAATAATTATAATGGTGAAGTATTTACGAATTCTTACACAAAATGGGACACAATGCTAGTTTGCTTAGGGATAATGACTGACATTACCACTCCTAGGCTATGTACGACCTGACCCGGCGTCTTTTGTATTTCAGCCACATTATCCCCGTATTATGCTTACCCGTGTATTGATATATATGTGCTTGCTGAGTTTGAAATGTGTTGGATCGAATTTGAGTAGAAATGAGACCAATTGTCTCATAAAGGAAAGCTTAAGTTGGCAAAGTCAATCGGGTGTTGACTTATGAGCTAGAGGGCTCGGAATGGATTTCCCGTGATTCAGCTAGTTTCGAATGGTGATTTGTGACTTGTGAGAGAAGGAGGAATTGAATTTGGAGGTCCGGTGTAGAACTAGGCTTGAATTGGCTAAGTTTAATTTCGGTGAATTCCGGTTGATAGGTGAGATTTTGATCCGGAGGTCAGAATGGAATTCCGAGAGTTGCAGTAGCTTTGATTTTGGATATGTCTACAAATCTGTTGGTCATTCGGACATCATTCGGTTGGGTTTTGATCGAATGTTAGTTTTCGAAGTTATGGTTGAAACTTAAGCTTGAACCCGTTATGATTTAATTATTTTTGTGTTTAAGGACGTGTTTTTATGATTGGAACAAGTTCATATGATGTTTTGGAGTAGGTTGGTGGTTCTGGGTGGGGTTTCGGGGGCCGCGGGGTGTTTCCGGATGGTTAGACGAGGAATTTTGGAGGTTAGGCATGAAATATGCCTGTTGCTTTTGGTATTTTCGCGGAAGCGGCTAGGGACCGCTTATGCGGTATCCACAGAAGCAGACTAGTACCCGTAGAAGCGGCCAGTGGTATATGGTCAGGGACTGCTGAAGCGGAAGGGAGACTGCTGAAATGGGTCCACAGGAGCAGGAGAATCACCGCAGAAGCGGTCTCTAGAGATAGACCGCAGAAGCGCTCAAAGGGTCGCGGAAGCAGGATATGGAAGCATAATAATGTTCACGGAAGCGGATATCGACCTGGGTTTAATGCATCAGTAGGTTTTCAAAATGTAAAAGAGAAGAACATTTGGAATTCGACCTAAGGCGATTGTGGGCAATTTTTGGAGAGGTTTTTGAGGGGATTCATTAGGTAAGAACCCTTGAACCTATAGCATGTCAATATATTGTAAAATCATTGATTAAACACAAGGAATTTAAGGTTTTAATGTCAACAATGGTGGTTAGGGCTTGAAACCCAAATGAACTTTAAGTGTTGATTTGAGGGGTCAAATGGACTCCGTTTCTTGTAAATTTTTCCAACTTCGTATTTTTGGGTGTATTTCGAGTTATTTCGATTGGGTTAAGTTCCATTAGCCTACTTTGACGTATTCCTATTGGATTTGATCAGATTTGACCTCCGCGAAGGTTGATTCTCGAGGGAAAGGCATTACGAGCTAGTTTGCGGCCGGCTTGAGCTGATTAATGGGTGTAGATGATGACCCGAGGGTTCGAAACCCCGGTATATCACATTTTGATGATGTATTAAGGCGAGACACATACTCTACTGTGAGTGCGGGGTCGATCATGATTTGGGACTACGGCTTAGTCCGACCGAGTGGAATTGTACTATTTTGTGGCTATTGATGAGCCGGTAAACCTCATACTTGGATGGTTATAAACATGTTTGGGCTGCGTGCCTGATAGTTGGATCCCGTAAGGATTGTTTTCAATGTTTCTATGAATCATAGCATGTTTTCATGATATCAGTCATGCATTAGAACGCTGATTAAAAATGATTTGGAAATTCCTAAGGTTTTGAACACCTAATTCTTTAATTATTGATAAACGGAACTAAAAATGGTAAGTTATTTTTTCCTGTGAGGTTTGTATGCATATCGCTGGACTGATAGCGGGTCGGGATGCGCGACGCCGCATATGTTACGATGATATTGCGCTTGGGTTGTAGGAGCCCCTCCGGAGTCTGAACCTCCACAGTGAGCGCAGGTACCCAAATGGATAGGACTGCACGTTCCGCAGTGGTCATGCATTGCATTGCATATCATGCATTAATTATTGTTGTTTTATAGGCATATCTTTGAGGTTTAAGCTGTATAGATCTGCTAGATAGCTTCATTTTGTGTTATTTCATGATTTCCTATCTTCGGGTTTTTATACATGCTTATTACTCGCTAAGTTGGTAGACTCACCCCATACTCCGTGCACCTTGTGTGCAGAATCAGGTGCTCCAGAGGGGTAGAGTTGTTGTTGCTGTCTGTTCCAGATGTACCAGAATATTGAAGTAGCTGCCAACATTCGCAGAACCTGTTTACTTTGCCTCTATCAGTCTATTTTTCTTCTTATTGCTTGGCAGACACGGTGGTTCCTTTCAGTCAGTGTATTGATACTTATTAGAGGCCCTGTACTCGTGACTCCTCAGATTTGGTAGGATTATTGTTCAGTTGTGTTTTTCTTGTTATAAATTATCCCTGGCTGGGAGTTTGTTATTAAATCTTAATGTTTGATCTTGAAATTTTTTCCTCTTGGCTGAAATGCCGTTCTTGGTTGTGGTTTGGTCGGGCTTGCCCAGCCTCGCGACCGGGCTCCATCACGACCGGGTTTGGGGTTGGGACAAGTTAGTATCGGAGCCTAGGTTAATAGGCCTCACGAGTTGTGAGCCAGTTTAGTAGAGTCTCGCGAATCGGTACGTAGACATCCGTATCTATCCTCTGGAGGCTGCAGAACCTTTAGGAAACACTTCATATTCTTGAACGCTTATTGTGTGGCTTTGTTGATTTGAGAAGTGAAACTTCTTATTCTATTCTCTCGTAGATAGCAAGAACCCGTGCTACCAGACGTGGCGGACGACCCCCATTGCCACCAGCTAGAGGTCGTGGACGTGGTCGTGGCCGTGGTTGTGGTAGAGCAGCATGGATTGTACCAGTTGACCCACCTATTGCTCCTATTCAGGATCAACCCCCCGTTGTTGAGGCTCCAGCAGCACCCGCTTATTTATTGGCATAGCCTATTGTTATTCCTGGCCTTCAGGAGGCATTAGCCCAGATTTTATTGGTGTGTACTAGATTGGCCCAGGCAGTTTCAGCTACAGCTACCGAAGTGTCATCTCAGACGGGGGGTGGTCATCAGACCCCCGCAGCTTGCATACCAGAGCAGGTTGTGCATAGACTTCAGACACCAGAGGCAGCCCCAGCTCAAGCAGTTGCACCGGCTGTTCCAGTTGCGCCAGCCCCAGAGCATGTTTTTTCGGTGATGCCTGACAACGAGCAGCATCGGATAGAGAGGTTTGGTAGACTTCAGCCTCCTACATTTAGCGGTACTGAGGGAGAGGACACCTAGGGATTTTTGGATAAGTGTTAGAGGATGCTTCGTACTGCAGGGATTCTAGAGTCCAGTGGGGTATCATTCACTACTTTTTAGGTCTCGGGGCCAGCATGGTGGGAGGATTTTGAGCGGCGTAGGACCGTAGGAGCATCACCCTTTACCTGGCAGTAGTTTTCCACTCTCCTTTAGAGAAGTATGTGTCGTCGTCCCGCAGAGAGGAGTTGCGCCGCCAGTTTGAGTGGATAGTTTAGGGGGAGATTTCAGTGACACAGCACGAGTTGAGGTTTACTCAGTTGCCAGACATGCTATATGGATGATCCCGGCCGATCGGGAGAGGATCAGGAGGTTTAGTGATGACCTCAATTATTCTATTCGTATCTTGATAACCAGAGAGAGTGGTAGCAACATCCTTCAAGGAGGTTGTGGACATGGATCGCCAGATTGAGTCGGATCGTCGCTGAGAGCGAGAGGAGAGGGAGGCCAACAGGCCTCGAGGTTCTGGCAGTTACAATGGTGCTCCATCTAGGGGCCAATTTCATCAGGGTAGAGGACGTTCTTTTAGGCCTCCTCAGTCAGGCCGCCCAGAGAACAATGGAGCTTCTTCCAATCATGGCCGTTAAGGTTTCCAGCAGGGACAATCTTCCTTCAGCTCCCTCCAAGCTCAGAGTTCTGCACCGGTTTTGTCAGCTTAGGGTTCATCTGCGGCGAGGGGTTCCCTTCAGTCCCCTTCTCCCGCTCCTGGTAGTTGTTATGAGTGTGGAGAGTTGGGCAACATGAGGAGGTAGTGTCCTCGACTTTACAGTGGTAGGTCTCAGCAGAGGGAGCGACCCTTCTCTTCTTCCCCCTCTTCTTCAGCACCATCCTAGTCTAGCAGGGGTGGGGCACAGTAGTCTATAGGTCGCCCCAGGAGTGTTGAGAAGTCGAGCGGTGGTCAGGCTCGTTTCTATGCACTCCCAAATAGCAGAGATGTTGTTGCTTCAGACGCAGTGATCACAGGTATTATTTCAGTATGCCACAGGGATGCCTTAATTTTATTTGATCCCGGATCCACTTATTCTTATGTATCTTCTTACTTTGCTCATCATCTGGGGACTACTCGTGGTATCTAGCATTCCCTGTGCATGTATCTCCCTTGTGGGTGATACTATTATTGTTGATCACGTGTATCAGTCCTACCTTGTTACTATTGAGGGTTTGGACACCCGAGGTGACTTGTTTCTATTGAGCATGGTAGAGTTTGATGTTATTCTGGGCATGGATTGGCTCTCACCATGCCATGCTATTCTAGACTGTCACGCCAAGACGGTCACTTTGGCTATGCCAAGTATTCCGAGGATTGTGTGGCGTGGTTCGACGGATCAGGTACCCAGCAGGGTAATCTGTTTCTTGAAAGCCCAACAGATGGTTAGGAAGGGATGTTTAGCATATCTAGCATTTATAAGAGATGTTGGAGCCGTGGCTCCTAGTCTTGATTCGGTTCCCATGGTGAAGGAGTTTCCATATGTGTTTCCAGCAGATCTGCCAGGCATGCATACGGACAGGGATATTGACTTTGGTATTGATTTGGTGCGGGGCACTAAGACCATTTCTATTCCTCCCTATCGTATGGCGCCAACAGAGCTAAAGGAGTTGAATGAGCAACTGCAGGAACTCCTAGATAAGGGGTTCATTCATCCGAGTGTGTCATTGTTGGCGCACCGGTGTTATTTGTTAAGAATGAGGATGGCACAATGAGAATGTGCATTGATTACAGACAGTTGAACAAAGTGACAGTGAAGAACAAGTATCCATTACCTTGTATTGCGGATTTGTTTGACCAGCTTCAGGGGGCAAAGGTATTCTCAAAGATAAATCTCTGTTCAGGCTATCGCCAGTTGAAGATTAGAGATTCTGACATCATGAAGACAGCTTTCAGGACGAGATATGGGCATTATGAGTTTCTAGTTATGTCATTTCACTAACTAATGCCCCAACAACATTCATGCACTTGATGAATAGTGTATTTCGGCTGTATTTGGATTCTTTTGTGAACATGTTTATTGATGATATTCTTGTTTACTTGCGTAGCCTGGAGGAGCACGCACAACATTTGAGGGTGGTATTGCAGAGGTTGAGAGACGAGAAGTTGTACGCAAAGTTCTCCAAGTGTGAGTTCTGGCTTAGTTCTGGTGGATTTTCCGGGACACGTGGTGTCCAGTGATGGTATTCAGGTTGACCCAAAGAAGATCGAGGCAGTTCAGAGTTGGCACAAACCGTCCTCAGCTTCTGAGATTCGAAGTTTCCTTGGTTTGGTGGGTTATTACCGCAGATTTGTTTAGGGTTTTTCATCTGTTGCTTCGCCTCTGACGAAGTTGACGCAGAATAATGCACCATTTGTGTGGTCGGATGAGTGCAAGGAGAGCTTCCAAAAGCTCAAGCCATTATTGACTACGGCTCTAGTGTTAGTACTGCCAGCAACTTCAGGTTCTTATATGGTATGTTGTGATGCTTTGAGGATTGGTATTAGTTGTGTTTTAATGCAGGAGGGTAGAGTGATTGCATATGCTTCTCGGCAATTGAAGCCCCATGAGAAAAACTACCATGTCCAATAATTTGGAGTTGGCTACTATAGTTCATTCCTTAAAGATTTGGAGGAACTATCTATATGGAGTATCTTGTGATGTGTATACGGATCATCGCAGCCTTCAGCACTTGTTCAAGTAGAACGATTTGAATTTGAGGCAGTGGAGATGGCTTGTGTTACTTATGGACTATGATATTACCATATTGTATAATCTGGGGAAGGCCAATGTAGTGGCCGATGCGTTGAGCCGGAAGGCGGTGAGTATGGATAGCTTGGCATATATTCCAGTTAGGGAGAGGCCCCTTTACAGTTGATGTTCGAGCTATGGCCAATCGGATGGTGAGATTAGATATTTCAGAGACCTGTCGGGTGTTGGCTTGTGTGGTTTCCCGGTCTTCTTATTTGATCGCATCAGGGAGCGCTAGTATGATGAACCGCATTTGCTTGTCCTGAAGAATAGGGTCCAGCACGATGATGCCTGTGCGTTGCAGATGTAGGGTCGGATTTGCATGCCTAATATGAATGGGCTCTGAGAGTTATTATTAGAGGAGGCCCACAGCTTGCAGTATTCTATTTATACGGGTGTCGCGAATATGTACCAAGAATTGAGACAACATTATTGTGGAGGAGAATGAAAAAGGACATTGTGAGTTATGTGGCTAGGTGTCTAAATTGTCAGCAGGTCAAATATGACCATCAAACAACAGTGGTGTACTTCAGTAGATGGATATTTCGGAGTGGAAATGGGAGAAAATTACTATGGACTTTGTGAGTGGACTCCCTCGAGGAACTTTGATTCTATTTGGGTGATTGTGGATAGAATGACCATGTCTGCGCATTTCATTCCGGTGTGTACCACCTATTCTTCGGAGGGGTTGGCAGATATTTGTATCCGTGAGACTGGGTTCCAATTTCTATTGTCTCAGACAGGGGTACTCAGTTTTCTTCTCAGTTTTGGAAGACCTTTCATTGGGAGTTAGGCACTCGGATTCAGATAAGCACAGGTTTTCATCCTCAGTAGACGGACAGTCCGAGCATACTATTCAGATATTGGAGGACATGTTGCGTGCTTGTGTTATTGATTTCAGAGGTTCGTGGGCTAAGTTCTTGCCGCTTGTGGAGTTTGCTTATAATAATAGTTACCAGTCCAGCATTCAGATGGTGCCGTATGAGGCTTTATATGGGAGACAGTGTAGATCTCCAGTTGGTTGGTTTGAGCCGGTGAGGCTAGGCTATTATTGACAGAGCTAGTTCAGGATGCCTTAGAGAAAGAGAAAGTTATTAAGGAGAGACTTCCTACAGCTCAGTCGAGTCAGAAGAGTTATGCGAACCGGAAGGTTCAGGATGTATCTTATATGGTGGGCGAGAAGGTGTTCTTGAAGGTCTCGCCTATGAAAGGCGTGATGAGGTTTCGAAAGAAAGGGAAGCTGAATCCGTGGTTTACTAGACCTTTTGAGATTCTCAGGAGGATTGGGGAAGTAGCCTATATGCTTTACTTGCCACCCAGTTTGTCGGCGGTTCACCCGGTGTTTCATGTTTCTATGCTCAAGAAGTATTTTGGGGACCCGTCTCATATATTGGACTTCAGTTCGATCCAGCTAGATAAGGATTTGACCTATGATGTGGAGCTAGTGGCTATTTTGGGTCATCAGGTTCGAAAGTTGAGATCAAAGGACATAGCTTCGGTGAAGGTGCAATGGAGAGGTCGGCCCGTAGAGGAGACCACTTGGGAAACCGAGTAGGAGATGCAGAGCAGATATCCTCATTTGTTTGAGGCTCCAGGCATGTTTTTTTACACGCTCGAGGACGAGCGATTGTTTTAGTTGGGGAGGATGTGATGACCCGACCCATCGTCTTTTGTATTTCAGCCCCGTTATCCCCGTATTATGCTTCCCCGTGTGTTGATATATATATATATATATATATATATATATATATATATATATATATATATATATATATATATATGTATATATATATATATATATATGTGTGTGTGTGTGTGTGTTTAGTGAGTTTGAAATGTGTTGGATCGAATTTGAGTAGAAATAAGACCAATAGTCTCTTAAAGGAAAGCTTAAGTTGGCAAAGTCAACTGGATTTTGACTTATCAGTTAGAGGGCTCAGAATGGATTTCCGGTTATTCACCTAGTTTCAGATGGTGATTTGTGACTTGGTAGAGAATGCAGAATTGAATTTGGAGGTCCGGTGTAGAATAAGGCTTGAATTGGCAAAGTTGAATTTCGGCGAATTCCGGTTGATAGGTGAGATTTTGATCAGAGGGTCATAATGGAATTCCGAGAGTTGAAGTAGCTTCGTTAGGTGATTTTGGATTTATATGCAAAGTTTCAGGTCATTCAGACGTCGTTCGGTCGGGTTTTGACCGAATGTTAGTTTCGGAAGTTATGGTTGAAACTTAGGTTTGAATCCGCTATGATTTGATGATTTTTGTGTTTAACGACGTGTTTTTATGATTGGAACAAGTTCATATGATGTTTTGGAGTAGGTTGGTGGTTCTGGTTGGGGTCCCGGGGTGTTTTCGGAGGGTTGGACGAGGAATGTTGGAGGTTAGGCATGAAATATGCCTGCTGCTTCTAGTATTTTCGCGGAAGAGTCTAGGGACCGCTTAAGCGGTGTCCGCAGAAACGGACTAGTCGCCGCAGAAGCGGCCAGTGGTGTATGGTCAGGAACCGCTGAAGCGGAAGGGACACTGCTGAAGCGGGTCCGCAGGAGCGGGAGAATGACCGCATAAGCGGTCTTTGGAGATTTGAGTTAGACCGCAAAAGTGGTCAAAGGATCGCGGAAGCGGAAATCGGCATGGGTTTAATGCCACAGTAGGTTTTCAAAATTTAAAAGAGAAGAACATTCGGACTTCGAGCTAAGGCGATTGTGGGCGATTTTTGGAGAGGTTTTTAGGGGATTCATCAGGTAAGAAATCTTGGACCTATAGCATGTCAAAATATTGTCAAATCATGGATTAAACACAAGGAATTCAAGGTTTTAATGTCAATAATGGTGGTTAGGGCTTGAAACCCAAATGAACTTTAAGTGTTGATTTGAGGGGTCAAATGGACTCCGATTCTTGTAAATTTGGCGTGTATGGACTCGTGTTTTTGGATGTATTTCGAGTTATTCCGATTGGGTTATATTCCATTAGCCTATTTTGACATATTCCTATTGGTTTTGATCAGATTTGACCTCAACGGAAGTTGATTCTCGAGGGAAAGGCATTGCGAGCTAGTTTGCGGCCGTCTTGAGGTGAGCAATGGGTGTAGATGATGACCCAAGGGTTCGAAACCCCGGTATATCACATTGTGACGCTGTATTTAGGCGAGACATGTACTCTACTGTGAGTGCGGGGTCGATCAGGATTAGGGACTATGGCTTAGTTCGACCGAGTGGCATTGTGTTGTGTTGTGGCTATAGATGAGCCGGTAAACCTCTTACTTGGATGGTTATGAACATGTTTGGGCTGTGTGCCGGATACTTGGGTCCCGTGAGGATCGTTATCATTGTTTTTATGAATCATAGCATGTTTTCATGATATCAGTCCTGCATTACAAGGCTGTTTAGAAATTATTTGGAAATTCCTAATGTTTGAACACCTAATTCTACAATTATTGATAAATGGAACTAATGGTAAGTTATTTGTGCCTTTGAGGTTTGTATGCATATAGCTGGACTGATAGCGGCTTGGGCTGTGTGCCGCAACATATGTTACTATGATATTGCTCTTGGGTTGTAGGAGCCCTTCCGGAGTCTGAACCCCTACAATGAGCGCGGGTACCCAAAAGGATCGGACTGCACGTTCCGCAGTGATCATGCATTGCATTGCATCTCATGCATTAATTATTGTTGTTTTATATGCATATCTCTGAGGTTTAAACTGCATAGATCTGCTAGATAGCTTCATTTTGTGTTATTTCGTGATTTCCTATCTTCAGGTTTTTATACATGCTTATTACTCTCTGAGTTGGTAGACTCACCTAATACTCCCTGCACCTTGTGTGCAGATTCAGGTGCTCCAGAGGCGTAGAGTTGTTGTTGCTGTCTGTTCCAGACGTACCAGAGTATTGAGGTAGCTACCACCATCCGCAGAACCTGTTTACCCTGCCGCTATCAATCTATTTTTCGTCTTATTGCTTTGGCATACACTGTGGTTCGTTTCAGTCATTGTATTGGTACTTATTAGAGGCTCTGTACTCGTGAATCCTCGGTTTTGGGAGGATTATTGTTCAGTTGTGTTTTTCTTGTTATAAATTATCCCTGGCTGGGAGTTTGATATTAAATCTTGCTATTTGATCTTGAAATTGTTTCCTCTTGGCTGAAATGCCGTTCTTGGTTGTGGTTTGGTCGAGCTTGATCAGCCTCGCTACCAGGCGCCATCACGATCGGGTTTGGGGTTCTGATAGACTAATTCAAACAAATGGGGGTATTTCACTTTCATTTCATCTTCCGCTTCCCACGTGGCCTCTTCGACTTGTTGGTTTCACCACAACACCTTAACCGAAGCGATTTCCTTATTTTGCAACCTACGGACTTGTCTATCCAGAATAGCAACTAGAATCTCTTCATATGATAGCTCTTCGATAACCTTGATGTCTTCAACTGGCATGATGGTGGACAGATCCCCAACCATTTTCCTTAACATGGACATGTGGAACACCGGGTGCACTAAGGACATTTCAGAAGGCAACTCTAACCTACAAGCCACTTGTTCGATCCTTTGAATAATCTGATAAGGCCCGAAATATCTAGGACTTTGCTTCCCTTTCTTCCCAAACCGCATGACTCCTTTCATGGGGGACACCCGCAAGAATACCCAATCACCTTCTTGAAACTTCAATTCCCTTCGACGAACATTTGCATAGGATTTCTGGCGACTCTGAGCATTCTTCATCCTTTCTTGAATAACTCTAACTTTTTCCATGGCCTGGTGTACGAGATCTTGTCCTATTAATTCCGCCTCACCAACTCCGAACCACCCGATCGGGGACCTACACCTCCTCACGTGCAATCGCTTCAAACGGGGCCATTTGGATGCTAGCATGGAAGCTGTTGTTGTAAGCAAATTCTATAAAGGGCAAACAATCATCCCAATTACACTTGAAACCCAAGATATAAGCCCGCAACATATCTTCGAGCGTCTGAATAGTCCGATATGCTTGACCATCAATATGCAGATGAAACACCGTGCTGAGGTTCACCTGAGTACCCAACCCTTGCTGAAGTTTCTTCCAAAAGTTAGATGTGAATTGAGCCCCTCGATCCAAAATAATAGAAGGTGGAGTACCATGAAGTCTCACTATTTCCTTGATATTCAATCGAGCATATTGTTCTGCAGTATCGGTGGACTTGACTAGCAAAAAGTGAGCTCATTTGGTGAGTCGATCCACTATTACGCAATTTGAGTCGAACATATGCTGAGTGCGAGGTAGTCCTGTCACGAAATCTATGTTGACCATCTCCCATTTCCACATTGGTATCTCTATAAGCTGGGCCAGTCCACCGAGCCGCTGGTGCTCGGCCTTTACTTGCTGACAGTTCAAAAATTTGGATACGAAGTCTACCACATCCCTTTTCATACCGCTCCACCAATAAATTTCCTTGAGTTTGTGATACATTTTTAAAGAACCTGGATGAACTGAATACCTGGAATGATGAGCCTCCGCCTTTACCCTTTCCCGAAGATTATCTACATCTGGAACACACAACCTATCCAGACATCGCAACACACCATCTTTGCTATTGAGAGAGAATGCCGGAATCTTGTTGCTTTGAACCGCCTCCTTTATTTGTGCTAATGCTGGATCAATGAACTGCTTTTCCTTGACTTCCGCTACAAGTGACGACTCTGCTACATTGTGCACCATAATCTTCTCCTCATTTGGGGTCAAGATACAAACCCCAAGACTGGCCAACTGATTAACCTCTAGAGCTAGGAACCTTCGATCCATTCCCAAGTGAGCAAAACTACCCATGGATTTCCGACTGAGGGTGTCGGCCACCATGTTCGCCTTTCCTGGATGGTACAAGATGTTCATATAATAATCCTTGAGTAATTACAACCACCACCGCTGCCTCAAGCTTAACTCCTTCTGCTTGAACAAATATTGGAAACTTTTGTGGTCCGAGAACACATCCACATGGACCCCATAAAGGTAATGCCGCCATATTTTTAAGGAGAACACAACTGCTGCAAGCTCCAAATCATGCATCGAGTAATCTTCTCATGATTCTTGAGTTGCCTTGAATCATACGTTATAACCTTCCCACTCCGCATGAGCACATACCCTAAATAGACCCTGGAGGCATCGCAATACACCACAAACCCTTCCGTGTCTTCCGGCAAGGCCAACACTGGTGTCGAGGACAACCTTGACTTTAATTCCTAAAAACTTTCCTCACAAGCATCAGACCATTGGAACTTGACTGATTTCTGCGTCAATTTAGTTAATGGGGAGGCGAGGGTATAGAACCCCTCCATAAACATCCAATAATAATTTGCTAACCCCAAAAAGCTACGAATCTCCGTCGGGGTTGTAGGTCTAGGCCAATCCTTCACTTCTGCAATCTTTTGGGGGTCCACTTGAATCCCCTTTCCCGAAACAACATGTCCTAGAAAAGCGACAGACTCCAACCAAATTCACATTTTGAGAATTTATCATACAACCGGTGCTGATGAAGGTTTTGCAAAACTGGCGTGTGGTGATCGGCATGATCCTCCATGCTTCGCAAATAAACGAGGATGTCGTCAATAGAAACAACCACAAAGAAGTCTAGAAATGGCTTGAACACCCGATTCATAAGATCCATGAAAGTTTCGGGGCATTGATTAGCCAAAAAGACATGACCAATAATTCAAAGTGACTGTAGAAGGTCCTGAAGGAGGTCTTAGGAATATCCTGCTCTCTGATCTTCAATTGGTGATACCCGGTCGCAAATCTATTTTGGAGAAGAACTTTGCACCTTGCAATTGGTCGAACAAATCATCTATCCTGGGCAAAGGGTATTTATTCTTGATGATGACCTTATTAAGCTGCCGATAATCGATACACATCCGAAGCGACCAATCCTTCTTCTTGACGAAAAGAACTAGAGCATCACATGGTGACACACTAGGTCGAATGAACCCCTTTTCTAATAAATCCTTCAGCTTCTCCTTCAACTCTCATAGTTCTACTGGCGCCATCCTCTATGGTGGAATAGATATTGGCCGAGTATCTGGCAACACATCAATGCCAAAGTCAATCTCCCTATCTGGTGGAATCCCTGGAAGCTCATCTAGAAATACCTCCGGAAATTTATTTACAACTGGCACGGATTCGAGGGCAGGCACATCTGAAGTGGTGTCCGCCACCCCGACCAAATGATAGATACACCCCTTCCTAATCATCTTTGAAGCCTTAAGGTGAGAAATAAACTTACCTTTTGGCACAACACCATTCCCTCTCAACTCAATAATCGGCTCGTTGGGAGACTCAAGTGTCATGACTCTTGTCCAGCAACCAAGTTTAGCAAAGCACGAATAAAGCCAGTCCATTCCCATAATCACATCAAAATATACCATCCAAAGCTCAATAATATTGGCCGTGGAAACACGACCACACACCGTGACAACACAATTTCTATAAACTCGCGCCGCTATAATAGAATCACCAATCGGAGTCGATACAGAGAACGATTCAAGAAGTTGTTTGGGCTCAATCCCAAAAATCGAAGCAGTGAATGGAGTGACATATGACAAAGAAGACCCAAGGTCAATAAGAGCATACAAATCAATGGCCTGAACAGATAAAATACCTATAACCACATCTGGAGAAGACTCACCATTCTGGCAACCACTCAAAGCATAGAACCGGCTCGGTCCACCTCTACCACGAGCCACATCCCTATCTGCACCATGCCCTACTAAAGCTGGAGGACACACAGATGGTGTAGCAACTAAATAACCGGATGGCAGGGCGAATCCCTTACCCATGCCCTGTCTGGATGCACGACAGTTCCGCTGGACATGACCTCTCACCCCGCAATTATAACACACCGGGATGTCCAAATAGCAAGTCTCCTTGTGGAACCTCCCACACTTGGTACATGTAGCTCCCCCTACTGTTCGGGCCTCACCCCGAATGGCTGGACTGGTGGAACCTCCTGCTGTCAGAACCTGGTCTCGAAGAATTACCATGCTGATGGATGTCACAGATGGCGGTGAACTGGTGAAAAACTTAACATATGACCAGGATGGCCCTGATGGCCCCCTCTCCAGAGCTGACCTCCCTGAGTGACCCATTGATCGGACCCTGTTGGTATTCTACCTATCTGCCCGTATCTTCAATTTCCTAGCCTCAGTGGCCAGAGTTAAACCCACAATCTTACCATAGTTCATATCAGAGTGCAAGGACGCTGTAGCAGCCTCATTCACCACCAATGGACTAAGTCCTTGAACAAACAGTCGAACTCGATCACATATGGTCGACAAAAACTGAGAAGCATACTTGGAAAATCTTACAAACTCCATATAGTACTCTCAAACACTCATGCTGCCCTGCTTGAGGACCTCAAACTCTGTGATGTGGGCTGCCATTGTCTCGGCGGGCAAGAAATGATCCATAAAAGCATCAACAAATTCCTCGCATCTAGCTGTAGGGCTCCCCTCCTCGCGGGAATCCTCCCTTATCTTTAACCACAAACGTGCCGCTCCCTTCAACCTGTAGCAAGCCAACTCAACCCCTTCTAATTCTGTGGCCTTCATCACACGAAGAGTCTTGTATATCTCATCAAGAAAATCCTGCGGATCGGCCTCTGGGTCTGCACCTGAAAACTTTGGAGGGGCCAATCATAGAAGCTGGTGGACTCTGGAGCTGGCAGAATCTCCCTGCTCGCTGAAGACATAGGGGCATCACGAGATCTCTAGGCCTGAGCAGCCACCAATTGGGTCAACATACGGATGGCTCCCCTAAGGTCCCCATCAGAAGCTTCAGGACCGGGAGCTGAAGCAATGCCACGATTAGGAATACCGGCAGGAGGGATGGTGACCCCTCTACCGCTGCTGGAACAGGAGTGCTAGGATCCGGAAGCGACAAGCTAGGCAGATTCAAAGCTGGGGAGTCACTCTCAACCATGACGTTAGGTACATGGCTCTCAATCACACTCGGGGTGGCGCTGGCCTCAAGGTCGAGTCTAACCTTCTTCTTAGGTGCCATCTGTGAAAATTTCGGAACAAGGCACGAGTTAGACACAAACACTTTCACTTCACCGCACGAAATGGAATAACAAAGAAAAGAGTAGTTTCCTAAATGCCCGTGTAGCCCCTACATATAGATGTGGTCGACAACACACCGATAAGAAGGGCTCTACTAGCCATGGCTCCGAGACACCGTAGGACTCTTTTTAAAACCTTGGGCTCTGATACCAAGTTTGTCATGCCTCAAATTCAAGGGACATGACCGGAACTAACCAAATAAAAATAACTGTTTATAATTAAAATAACCTTTAACAAGCCATACATACATACATACATGATATTACGTGGTTTACAATTTAAGATACCCAAAACACAAGTACATATTACGTGGTTCGTGACCCACATTTCATGTCTACAGAGTCTCTAAGGATACAAGACGACAGTACTATACTTGCCAGTAACAAGGCTCCGGCTATACCTTTTTACAAAAAAACAAAATAAGATCCCAGAATACAAGAACAAGATGGCACGTGCCACGCAGGGCCCCGGAGGGAAAAAGGCTCACCAATACAGCTGACGGGGAAACGAGGAACAGCCACGGATGGTGGACTAGAAGGCCTGCTGAGGATCCACCTACAATCATAACATGAATGTAGCGCTCTCGGCAAAAGGGACTTCACTACATTTGAATTGTATTGGTATGTATGAACAAAACTTGTCCCAAGTAAACTCAAGCCATATGCAAATAGAACACAGCAATGGAAGTAGCAACCAAACAGACATATAGAGGATACAATTAGTCAAACAAATGGGAAATTAGTGCCCCACATGTTACAAACTCTCATGTTGTCTCCTTTCACAATTCCACATCATTGATTTTATAATTTCATTCAATGTGTGTGTATATATATATATATATATATATATATATATATATATATATATATCAATAGTGATTTCGATCACTTTTTCCACCCTTATTACCTCGGCCACCCTTATCACACCAACCCACACCTTATTACACCGTGTTGTGGCGCGCAACCCGACCCTGTCGTATAGTTTCAATTCACAACAAGCACAAACAAACGACAAGTCACAAAGATAAACAACAAATACACCTCAAGACACCACCACAACAGTGTTACAAGTGATTCCATAGCTATTAGAACCAATTCCATTACTTTTAATAATTCGTACTTGATTCAAGTTACCACAATTTCCCACAACATTTCAGCTACATTGTTATCACCATTTACAGGTTCCCTCAATCACTTGTTATTCAACTTTTACCACAAGGTGTATTCCCAATCAAACCAGTCACAAGAAACTCACAAATAACCAACGCGGATATCAACTACCAAATAATTCAATACCAAGTAAGGCGATTTCAAAATAATCAAGGTTAGCCATACATACCAGGAGTCAAATTCCCCATTTAAGCTTCTATTCTCAATCACCATGCTATCTAGTACAGTTATCTACTTCTATCCAATTTTCCATTCACTAGATTCTAGGTTTGAGCGACATGCATGAGGGTTTTCAGTTGTTAGTTCAAAATCAAAGCATAGGACTCCCTTCCCTTAGCTTAACTTAGAAAAATTGGGGAAAAGGGTTAGGGATTTTACCTTTAAAAGTGGAGATGAAGATAATAACTCAAAATTTTTCCGGCCCGGATGGTTTTGGAGGATCAATTTGAAGAAAATTCCTTTCTCTCTCAAGAAATCTCCCTTCCCTCTCTCTTGTTTTGTTCAGAAAATGTGTAAAAATGAGGGGTTGGGGTGTTTTATTAGAAAAGGGTCGGGTTTAAAATTTTTAGAAAATTGATGTTCGCGACGGATCTGCGGTCAACTATGCGATCGCATAGCTAACATGCGGTCCGCATATTGGACCACAAAATGGTTCCAAATTGCAGGCCTCTCTGTTTGGGTATGCGGTAAGGATGTGGTCCGCATACACGTTCAGCGGTCGCAGATTGCACCGCAGATTTGACCTCCACAAATCCTCGAGAAATTTAAGCGACGACTATGCGGCCTGCATATTGGTTATGCGATCGCATAATGGATCGCATTCTCAACATCCAATTTGGCTACTCACTGATTCATTCTGCGGTCGATATGCGGTCTGCATACCTGATCTGCGACCGCATTCCTGATCGCAGAAATGACATTTTTTCTGGAAAAATTTGACTCTAGGTTTTTAAGTGTCAAATCAGTAGAAAAGAGTTCCAACACATCGATGGACCCGACTCTATGAGTTGCTAGGACTTGAGTACTCATTTTCAGGGGGTCTTACATTTTTACTACTATAAAATAATCTGGATGCCAACAGTATGTATAAATTTTGGAAACAATAAACGTGAAAAAAAACATAATTATGTGAAAATATTCACAAATTATTGTCTACTAACTTACGTAATTATTTATAATTTATTTTTAAATAATCTGATAAACATACTTATGACAATCATCCCATAAGCTGAAGTTTCATAGCAGCACCAACAACAGCAGAATAAAAAGGGGACTGAAGTTAATTAAAAGTAGGTACAAATTAAAACCTTTTTAAAAATATAAATATAAATTAAATGGGGGAAAACAAATAGGACGTCCCATACAATATTTAGTGCTTATTCCTAAGTAAATTCTTGCTAGTTTGCTTATTCATACATCATAATATTATGACCATTTCCTCACATTCAGTGCCTTTTTTCACATTCAACATGTAAGTAAAAAGATAATAGCATTAAATTGTTATGCAACAAAGGAGTTAGCAATAAAAATTCAAGCGCCAAAATATTTTCATGTCCAAATTTTGAATGCACAGTGATACAATTTACTCTAAATTTTTCCGCCGCCATCTCTCCACGAAATTTGAGCAGTGCATCCACAAGTATGGACAAAGATTCAGACAGATCACGGCAAAGATATCATTTAGATCTCCATGCCAACAAATAGCTTGGGAAAAAACAGAATCTGCTATAAGCAAAACTGATTAGAAGAGGGATATTATTCGTGCAAATATATGTAATTCATTTCAATGACCTTAAAATAATTTCTTTTCCCTACTAAATGTGGAGATAACATGTACTCCGAGTGAGAAAGTTTCGAACTTTTAACTAACCTGAGTTCTCATTGTGGCAGAGTTTTAATCGTTTATCATTTAGGTGAATATATAAAGTGGAGACTTCACTTTCCTTTTTCCCTAAGAGGGTGTTTGACTAAGCTTATAAGCACTTTTTGATTTATTTATATATTTAGTAAAAAGTGCTTATAAGTAACATAAGCTGGCCATCCCCAGCTTATGAATTTTTAGTTTATAAGCATTTTAAATTTAACAAAAAAACTTTATAATTTTATCCTATAATATTCCTTTTCAAAATAAAACTCTTACATCGATACTCACTGTCTCACGTATTTTTCAACCTAGAACCCTGCCTCTTCATGTCTGCAATTTTCATTTACTATTTGAGGTAAATAAATTCTCTATTCCTTTGCATATTTATATTTATGTGATAGTATATTAATCTTTGAACTGTATATAATAAATGAGAACATATCAAATATTTGGTGTATTGCTTTCTAAGTGTAGTGGTGATGAAGACGGTGTTTCTCTTCAAATATTTTATTCTATTCAGATTTATTTTTTACTGAGAAACTTTTGTCGATTTATTAATTATAAATAACTTATGATTATATGCTTATCATAAAATAAATTATATCTATCATAAAAAATATTTTATCTAATCATATTTTATTTAAAATAAAATAACAAATAGAATAATTTGCATTTGAATCGATCTGTAATCTAAAATTTTGAACAAATTATGCCTTATAAGTGTAAACCATTCTAAGGTTATTCAAGTCATTTTAACATAAAAGAGCTTATTAACACTTTTTTATCAAATATTGGAGCAGTTTATTATCAATTTCTGCACTTGTATCCAAACACATAACTGCTTATTTATTAAATAAATTTCAGCACTTAAAAATATTTTTAGCACCTAATATTTATCGGCAACTTCAACTCAGATAATCCAAAACTACAATTTGATTCAGAATTTGATGTAGGTCCCTAGAAGAGAATGTAGATTTTAAAGAGAATTTAGCAAGATAGAAGGATTAAAATACAACTTTTTATTAGACATAAATTCTACCATTTTGGGGGTTGCTACATGAAAGACTTGATGAGACAACCACTCATTCATATAATCATATTGCGGACAAATATAATGAATGGAAACTATAGAAAATACAGTTTTAAAATAAAAAGATGAAATCCAGTTAAACAAATTGGAAAAAAGTGGTTGAAGTGTCAAAGAACAATTGGTACATGGGAATTAGAAGTATAATGGCTATCGAATAATGTCAATATCAGGAATCCCAGTAAAGCCATCCTAGGGGTGGTGTTTGCAGCAGTAGTCTATACCATCTGGACGGAAAGAAACAATAGAAGATTTCAACAATTGAGCAGAACCAGCCAAGATCGAGTAACGGAGATTACAATTCAAGTGCACATTGGTGGAATGAAACACTCTAAATGGAATCACATTCTGCAGACTATGAATCACCATCCCTTATGCGATTCTTCATAATCGTAACAATGTTTTGTCTGTAATAGAAAATTTTTTAGCAACCATAGTTGTAGAGTTTTACTAATTTGATTGTAATTTCAGAACTGTTCTAGAGTCCACATGAACAGCTGATGTAAATTACTTATGGTTGAAATAAACTTTCATTTGACCAAATTGGAAAAAAGTGCAAGTCTCAGAATCAACTCAAGAATATTTTTCAATGAAACATAACGAAGCACTAAAATTATTATATCCTTTTTAATTTGATAAGTAAAGAAGTAACTTTAGTCAATAGTACTGAGAAAGTACAAAAATAACTATTTTCTTTACAGTGATCAGAGCAGGGGTGGATCTATGTAGTGGAGAGGGGTACCATGCCACCCGGACGCTCCGATAAGACATAATGATTACACTGATAATTTACACAAAATAAATAATATGTAAAGGGTGCCAACCCATAGTAACGAAGTGATGGTTGGTGCGTGGTCAAAGATTTATTGTTTCAGCCTTTTGCCCAGGACCGAAACTCTTTTAGACGTAGTTGTCTCTTTTTTGTTCACTATTTGTTTAGATTATGTATTTGCTTCCTTTTTTATTTTCTGGATCTCCAAAGTTTTGTTTGAATATAACTTTAATTGCTTTCCTTTGTTATTCCTCTAGTGTTTTTTTTTCTTGATATCAAATTGGACCAAATATTTTTATTTTGGTGATTGTGTATTTATTTATGTACCAAAATTTTGCAAGTTGTATCGAATTAATTAAGATAGATCGAACTGAACCAAGATATTTAAAATATAGTGAATCGATGAAAAATCATTCTTTTTCAATATCCTTGACCAGTGGTAACTTGGCATTAAAATTCAAATTAAGCGGCACCCGCAGCCATGAAACCCTAGATCTACCTCCGGATGAGATCCGCCTTTGTTATTCATCAAATGTTTTTTTTCTTGATATCAAATTGGACCAAATATTTTTATTATTGTGATTGTGTATTTATTTATGTACCAAAATTTTGCAAGTTGTATCGAATTAATTCAAGATAGATCGAACTAAACCAAGATATTCAAAATATAGTGAATCGATGAAACATCATTCTTTTTCAATATCCTTGACCAGTGGTAACTTGGCATTAAAATTCAAATGAAACGGCACTCGCAGCCATGAAACCCTAGATCTACCTCCGGATGAGATCCACCTTTGTTATTCATCTAGTGTTATATTTTTCTTGATACTAGATTGGATCAAATATTTTTATTTTGGTGATTATGTATTTATTTATGTACCACCCATAGTAACGAAGTGATTATTGATGCCAGTGGTCAAATATCTACTGTTTCAGGCCTTTAGCCTAGTATCGAAACTGTATAATACATAGTTGTCTCTTTTTTAGTCGCTATTTGCTTAGATTCTATATTTGCTTTCTTTTTCATTTTCTTGATCTCCAAAGTTTTGTTTGAATATAACTTTAATTATTTTGCCTTGTTATTCATCTAGTGTTATTTTTTTCCTGATATCAAATTGGACCAAATATTATTATTTTGGTAGTTGTGTATTTATTTATGTACCAAAATTTTACAAGTTATATCGAATTAATTTCAAGATAGGTCGAACCGAACCAAAATATTCAAAATATAGTGAATCGATGAAACATCATTCTTTTTCAATATCCTTGACCAGTGGTAGCTTGGCATTAAAATTCAAATTGAGCAGCACCCACAGCCATGAAATCCCAGATCCACCTCTGAATGAGATCCACCTTTGTTATTCATCTAGTATTTTTTTTCTTGATATCAAATTGGACCAAATATTTTTGTTTTAGTGATTGTATATTTATTTATGTACCACAATTTTGCAAGTTGTATCGAATTAATTCAATATAGATCGAACTGAACCAAGATATTCAAAATATAGTGAATCGATGAAACATCATTCTTTTTCAATATCCTTGACCAGTGGTAACTTGGCATTAAAATTCAAATTAAACGGCACCCGCAGCCATGAAACCCTAGATCTACCTCCTGATGAGATCCACCTTTGTTATTCATCTAGTGTTATATTTTTCTAGATACTAGATTGGATCAAATATTTTTATTTTGGTGATTATGTATTTATTTATGTACCACCCATATGAACGAAGTGATGATTGGTGCCAGTGGTCAAATATCTACTGTTTCAGGCCTTTAGCCTAGTATCGAAACTGTATAATACATAGTTGTCTCTTTTTTAGTCACTATTTGCTTAGATTCTGTATATGCTTCCTTTTTCATTTTCTTGATCTCCAAAGTTTTGTTTGAATATAACTTTAATTATTTTGCCTTGTTATTCATCTAGTGTTATTTTTTTCCTGATATCAAATTGGACCAAATATTATTATTTTGGTAGTTGTGTATTTATTTATGTACCAAAATTTTACAAGTTATATCGAATTAATTTCAAGATAGGCCGAACCGAACCAAAATATTCAAAATATAGTGAATCGATGAAACATCATTCTTTTTCAATATCCTTGACCAGTGGTAGCTTGGCACTAAAATTCAAATTGAGCAGCACCCACAGCCATGAAATCATAGATCCACCTCTGAATGAGATCCACCTTTGTTATTCATCTACTGTTTTTTTTTTCTTGATATCAAATTGGACCAAATATTTTTGTTTTAGTGATTGTATATTTATTTATGTACCACAATTTTGCAAGTTGTATCGAATTAATTCAATATAGATCGAACCGAACCAAGATATTCAAAATATAGTGAATCGATGAAACAACATTCTTTTTCAATATCCTTGACCAGTGGTGGCTTGGAATTAACATTCAAAATGAATGGCACCTGCATCCATGAAATTCTAGATCCACCTTTGGATGAAAGAGCAATAAATTACACTAGAACTCATTTAGCTAACTAAAGAAGTCCTAAAAGATTATGTAAGTATCCAAATTATGTCTGTTATATAACTTATCTATTAAGCCAAATATTGTGCATATCCCTCGTTAGTCACAAGCTCTATCTTTTCCATTAATAGTCAATATTGACCGGGAGAAGGGGATTGAGCTTGCCGTCAAAGCAACAATGTACGAACAAGCGAAATGAACTCTTTTAATTATAGTGCAGGGTTATAGGGTATGCCAACACTATTTTTTATTGGAATCTGTGTTGATCAAAATCTGACCATACGACCATGACGGCAATGATCCCGCCCTAATCCACTCATGAACGGCTACCAAAGATGACCTCATCCAATCCTAATTACACCTGACACAAGTAGTGATGTACAGCCTATCCATGATAAGGAAACTCTCTCGATCAGACTACAATAAGCCACGACAAGTACACGGAGTCCTCCGACTATACAAGCTGGGAAAAAGAGCTGAAGGGCTCTCTCGGATCCTGGGATTCTTCTCCAATGCCTTGTAAACCCAAAAAGGGCAGCATGATTCCTGTAGCTCTCTCCTCGACCTATGGGAAGAGGGATAGACCTCATTCTTGATGACTATGAAAGGAAGAATACATTTGTACTTCCCTAGACCTCTCTAAGTAGGGCAGGACAAATTTCAATCATCAATAAAAATTTTCGATACTTTGCCTGTTTAGTACATTATTTCAATTTCTCTGTTCCTCGATCCAATATCAATTATGATTGACCATCGTTTACATCTTCATCTCTTTTGATTGATTTGCTTAAAAGGTGTTTATTAACTTTTGAGTCGAATAATTTGGTATTATCTGTGGGGATTTTCTAGTGAAAGTACCTAGTTCTTCCTAGATTGAAGCAGAAGAAACATCAAATAGAAAATCCAACTCACACCAAAGTTACCAGAGTTGAAGGCAACACATCGAGAAAAGAAAATCAAATGCATTAGCAGGGGCTAAAATTCCCTACCCTATCGATCTCGAACATCCCAGACAAGGGGAGTGGTGCTGCAGCCTATCCTACCCTTCCCTCTTCAAAATGCATGGGGCATCCCTTCTTCACCTTTCATACCGTGTCGCGCTGGAACCGGTGTAGGAGTGCCTCAAATAAGGAATCACAAATCATCTTGAAACAACCTTGACCTCTGGGTCAACCAAACAACTATAACACGCGCACATCACAGACCCTAGAAAATCTAAACGCTTAACGCTCATGGCATAGAACCACCAAAGCAAACAAGGGTCGCCGAGCTGGGACTAAGGTTAAGCACCTTTGCCATCAAAGAACTGAAGGTTCGACCTCGTTCGAACTCAAGACGGGTTGTCATTTTGATAAGTTCGAAATAACACCCTTAAGACTAATGGCCTTGCCATCAAAGAACGACATGTTCGACCTCGTTCGAACTCAAGACGGGTTGTCATTTTGATAATTTTTAAATAACACCCTTAAGACTAAGGCTCTTCTCCATCACAGAATCACAGGTTCAACCTCATCCAAACTCAAGGCGGGTTGCTATTCCGATAAGTTTGAAATAACACCCTTAAGGCTAAGGGCCTTGCCATAAAAGAACGGTAGGTTCGACCTCGTTCGAACTCAAGACAGGTTGTTATTTCAATAAGTTTGAAATAACACCCTTAAGGCTAAGGGCCTTCACCATCAAAGAACGGCTACTTCGACCTCGTCCGAACTCAAGATGGGTTGTTATTTCGATAAGTTCGAAATAACACCCTTAAGGCTAAGGGCCTTCTCCATCAAAGAGTGACACGTTCGACCTCCTTCGTACTCAATATGGGTTGTCATTTCGATAAGTTTGAAAAAAATACCCTTTAGACTCAGGGCCTTCGCCATCAAAGAACGATAGGTTCGACCTCGTCTGAGCTTAAGACAGTCTGTTATTTCGATAAGTTCGAAATAACACCCTTAAGGCTAAGGGCCTTCTCCATCAAAGAACGACAGGTTTGACCTCGTTCGAAAGTCAAGACGGGTTATTATCTCGATAAGTTTGAAATAACAACCTTAAGGTTAAGGGCCTTCGCCATCAAAGAACGACAGGTTCGACCTCATTCGAACTCAAGACGGGTTGTTATTTTGATTAGTTCGAAATAACGCCCTTAAGGCTAAGGGTCTTCTTCATCAAAGAACAATAGCTTCGACCTCGTCCAAACTCAAGACGGGCTGTTATTTTAATAAGTTCGAAATAACACCCTGAAGGCTAAAGGCCTTCGCCATCAAAGAACAACAGGTTCGACCTCGTTCGAACTCAAGACAGGTTGTTATTTCAATAAGTTTTAAATAACACCCTTAAGTCTAAGGGCCTTCACCATCAAAGAACGGCTACTTCGACCTCGTCCGAACTCAAGATGGGTTGTTATTTTGTTAAGTTCGAAATAACACCCTTTAGGCTAAGGGCCTTCGCCATCAAAGAGTGACACGTTCGACCTCTTTCGAACTCCAGATGGGTTGTCATTTCGATAAGTTCGAAAAAAACACCCTTAAGACTAAGGGCCTTTGCCATCAAAGAACGACAGGTTCTACCTCGTCCGAGCTTAAGATAGGCTGTTATTTCGATAAGTTTGAAATAACACCCTTAAGGCTAAGGGCCTTCTCGATCAAAGAACGACATGTTTGACCTTGTTCGAAAGTCAAGACGGGCTATTATCTCGATAAGTTTGAAATAACACCCTTAAGGTTAAGGGCCTTCGCCATCAAACAACGACAGGTTCGACCTCATTCCAACTCAAGACGGGTTGTTATTTTGATAAGTTCGAAATAACACCCTTAAGGCTAAGGGTCTTTTCCATCAAAGAACTATAGCTTCGACCTCGTCCGAACTCAAGACAAGCTGTTATTTCAATAAGTTCGAAATAACACCCTTAAGAATAAAGGACTTCACCATAATGACAGGTTCGACCTTGCTCGAACTCAAGGCGAGTTGTTATCTCGATAAGTTCAAAATAACACACTTAAGGCAAAGGCCATCGCCATTAAATAATGACAGGTTTGATCTCGTTTGAACTCCATATGTGTTTTTATTCAATAAGTTCAAAATAACACCCATAAGGCTAAGGGCCTTCCCCATCAAAGAACGACAGGTTTTGCCTCGTTCGAACTCATGAAGGGTTGTTATTTCGATAAGTTTGAAATAAAACCCTTAAGGCTAAGAGCCTTCGACATCAAAGAACGATACGTTCGACCTCGTTCGAACTCAAGATGGGTTGTCATTTCAATAAGTTCGAAGTAATACCATTAAGGCCAAGGGCCTTCGCCTTCAAATAACAACTGGTTCCATCTCTTTTGGACACGATAGGGGTTGTCATTTCGATAAGTTCGAAATAACACCCATAGGACTAAGGACCTTCTCCACAAAAGAACAACAGGTTTGACCTTATCCAAACTAAAGATAGGTTGTTATTTCGATAAGTTCGAAATAATACCCTTAAGGCTAAGGGACTTCACCATCAAAGAAGGACAGGTTCAACCTCATTCGAACTTTTAGACGAGTTGTTATTTAGATAAGTTAGAAATAACACCCTTAAGACTAAGGGCATTCGCCCTCAAAGAATGACAGGTTCGAACTCAAGACGGGCTGTTATTTCGATAAGTTTGAAATAACACCCTTAAGGCTAAGGACCTTCTCCATCAAAGAACGATAGGTTCGACCTCGTTCAAACTCAACGGGTTGTTATTTCGATAAGTTTGAAATAACACCCTTAAGGCTAAGGGTCTTCACCATGAAAGAGCAGCAGGTTTGACCTCGTTCGAAACTCAAGACGGGTTGTTATTTTGATAAGTTCAAAATAACACCCTTAAGGCTAAGGGCCTTAGCTATCAAACAATGACAGGTTTGACCTCATTCGAACTTAAGACGGGTTGTTATTTTGATAAGTTCGAAATAACACCCTTAAGGCTAAGGGCCTTCACCATCAAAGAACGACAGGTTTGACCTCGTTCGAACTCAAGATAGGTTGTTATTTTGATAAGTTTGTAATAACACCCATAAGGCTAAGGGCCTACGGCATCAAAGAACGACAGGGTCGACCGCGTTCAAAACCAAGAAGGGTTGTTATTTCGAGAAGTTTGAAATGACACCTTTAAGGCTACGGGCCTTCTCCATCAAAGAACGACCTCGTTCGAACTCAATACGGGTTGTTATTTTGATAAGTTTGAAATGAAACCCTTAAGGCCAAGGGCCTTTGTCATCAAAGAACTACAGGTTCGACCTCGTTTGAAGATGTTATTTTGATAAGTTCAAAATAACACCCATAAGGCTAAGGGCCTTCACCATCAAAGAATGAGAGGTTCGACCTCGTTCGAACTCAAAATGGGTAGTTATTTGGATAATTTCTAAATAACACTCTTAAGGCTAAGGGCCTTCATCATCAAAGAATGACAGGTTCGACCTCGTTCGAACTCAAGACGGGCTGTTATTTCGATAAGTTTGAAATAATACCCTTAAGTCTAATGGCCTTCACCATCGAAGAATGACATGTTCGACCTATTCGAACTCAAGATGGGATATTATTTCAACAAGTTCAAAATAACACCCTTAAGGCTAAGGACCTTCGCCATCGACGAACGATAGGTTCAACCTTGTCTGAACTTGAGACAAGCCTTTATTTTGATAAGTTCGAAATGGCCTTTTATGTTAGTAGCCTCGATGCGAGAAAAAGCAATACCAGGACTCGCCTGACGAGGCCCCACCTCGCTGCAATATCATAAATTAACCAAAGGGAAAGCTAAAATGCAAGACATGTAGCGGAAAAGAGTTCTTTATTTATGAATTAAGAAATGCGGACTATTGTCGCTTACACCCGGCCCAGGCTGGTCAACTAAAAAGAGAACAAAAATAAGAAGAAAGAAAAGAGAAAGACAAAAAGTAAACAAATGCCAATTGACGAACGAAATGAAAAGAAATACAGCGTAATTTTTCGTTCACTTGGCATCATCACCGTTGTTATCACCACCATCACCTTAGGGCTCATCATCATCATCATCTGCATTGCCAACAGCTTCAGGAGTCACCACATCATAAACGCAGTTGACACGAGCCACGCGGGCATTCTCACGGGCCTCTTCGTAGGTAGCCTTTGTCACGATGCCCGCCTCCTACAAGTTCTTGAAAATATCCTGCTGGGCTTTGGCATAGATCCAAAACTCATGAGCCTAACAAGAAACGGAAGCACGAGATGGCCCATCCTGAGTCCTCAACCGATGATTCTCCCCCTCCAAGGCTATGACTTGCTCTGCCAAAACCGCGGCCTCCTGATCGATCGTGTTGATCCGCTCCTCGATCCTTGTTTCCCTAAGGGTCGCACTAGCCCTCTCTGATTCCTGCTGGGACTTGTTCCCGCAAATGGACTCCTCCAAAGCTGCCAACCTCGCCAAAGCATCTTACCAAGCCCTCTCCATGCGCTCTAACTCGGCAACCTTGTTCTCCAGTGCAGCCAACTTCCCTCTCCATTCGGCATGCATCTTCCCGACCCAGATCCGGCTCTGCCTCATTTCCAACTGCATCGCTCCTAACTTACCCTACCGGTACTCGCACCCTACTGTGACCACCTTGCCCACTTCGAGCTCTTCGTCCTTGAGGAGGATTTTCTTTTCAAGCTCACTTTTGTTGCTGAGCGCCTGCAGTAGCTTCTGATCTCCCTTCTCCAACTCCTCACCCAAAGCTCGATTGCGGGGATCCGTCCTCAACCGCTCGTGCAACTCATGACACCTGTTGGAATAGAGACGATTCTTCTCCAGCATTCGCAAAAAGATCCTCAATTGGATATTGGGCCCGGCGAATGCTCTCCACCTCCAACAAGTACGTCTGGAAAACAAGAAAGCCATTAGACCAATACTCATCCCTCACTTCGATTTCTGAGACGTTTCGCAAGGAATCGTTCTCATCTTTTGAGCACAACGAACTGAACTGCGGCACCAGATTATCTCCTTGCACAAATAGATTCAAATCGGAGGGGACCTCAATGATACGGGCTAACCCTCCCGCATGAAAAACCGAGTGAGTAATGTCCTCTGTGAACATCCAATGTTATCAGGGTCCAAATCCGACTCGAATTCATATTTATCGACCATGACACTCTTTCCCCTCTCTGAAGCCAAGAGAGGGATGCAACCTTTTGAAGGAAAAGGGGACGCGCTCGAGATCACAATAGAAGCATCATAGGCTCCATTCTCTGCTACAGCAGGACGACCTGCAGTATCAACAGTGGGAACTATAGACTGGATCACAACAACGACTGAATTTTCCTGGTTCTGACTACTAGAACTAACTTAAACTACTCGGCCTACCCTAACAGTAGACGCCGAAACAACACCTTCCTCTGGGACCACTAGGGGAGAATCCAAGTTGATTATGGTTGGAGGTGCCATCTCGAACCCCACTTTCGTCTCTTCGACGCCCCTCCTTCCTCCTCGATCGACGGCGAATCATTCTGAGGGCGGGCAGTAACAGATGGAGCCTCACCTTGGGATGTAGCCTGGGTTGGAGTGGTCAAGGCTGCAGATCAACCGATGCTGCCCTCGATGAATGACGAGTAGCATCTTTGGCGCTGAGATGTGCGAATGTGGCCATCCGGCAGAAGGCTAGCTGAAGGGCATGGTTCTACGAACTCTCCCTAATAACGTCAAACAACAATTTAAGAGGCAAGATGAAAACAAGGAAAGAGTTAGAATTCATGCAAACGATTCCCCTTAATGATAATTCCCCCTCAAATAAGGCATACTATAACGTAGATACATTCCCCCTTATTTGATGCATATCGCTTAAACTCTTCCCCCTTTTGGCATTAGCAAAAATAGAGTATGCAAAGGCTACTTTCCCCTTTCGACACTTTCCCCTTTTGGGTATATCAATAGTTAGTGTCAAGAATAAAATAGGAAATACAATGAGGAATATATATTGACGATATTTAAATAATCATACCAACATGAAATAATACCAAATGTTAGTAAAAATATAACAACCGTAATAATGGTTATTTTTCGCAAATCATATTGCTTAAGAACATATCAACAGTTAATTTTTAACAAACAATAGTTGTATTAAAAACACGAATCATTTATTTTTCTAGAATATGTCAACTGTTATTCAAACCAAAAATAATATTCATCAAAACATGAATCTATTATTATTTTTAAGAAATAATTGATACCAATTGTTATTCAAGATAAAAGTTATCAAAACATGAATCAACAAAAATAATTAATATCAATTGTTAACAAAGATATATTAATTGTTAACACATATCAACTATTACGTTTTTATCAAAAATATGATAACTAACCGACATTCCCCCTCGATGCAATAAGGTTTCGTGCTTGGTGCATCTACTACGATATTGTAGTCTTCAAGCACACCTGCAAATGTACCTAAAAATAGGTTTTAGGTACCCAAGCACTTTTGGGTCCTTGGGGGTTAGGCAAATAATAATCATAGCTCAAAGATAAATCCCTATGTTTTGCAAAACATACGGGTGCTATGTGTCCTACCCGGTTGCAATAATGACATATAACATTCGGGTTGTGCATATGCCTTGGTTGAGCCAAAAACGTTCTAGGTGATCTAAAGTCGTTATTCCTAGACGTATTGCGATTCCTAGAGTTATTTCTAGGTGGTCTAAAATGATTCATTTTAGACTCATTACCAAAATTCCTAGAGTTGTTTCTAGGTGGTCTAAGATGATTAATTTTAGACTCATTAGTGAAGTTCCTAGAATTATCATCCTTTCTAATATTCTTCTTAATTTCTTCAATTGTTTTAGGATCATCAACACTATGTTTTTCTAGTGTGTTCCTAAGTTCTATGTTCTCTATTTTCAAAGAACTACAAGAAGAACAATTGGAACTTTGATCAATTGAAGAGGCTTCATTCATCTCCTTGATTTTATTTTTAAGAACAATATTATCAGTTTTTAAAAAATTATTTTCTTCTTCTAAAACTTTGATTTTATCCTTGGCCTCTTTGGCGATTTTTGAAGTCTTTTTCAATTCACCAAGTAATTCTTTAAAAGCTTCTTGTAGTTCTTCAAAAGAGCAAGAATTAGAAGTGCTTACCTCTTCTTCTTCATCGGCCATGAAGCATAGGGCAGTCGTTTCATCACACGAGCGGTCCGAGTCCCATGTCACATGCTTTTGGACTTGAGGCGTACCTTCATAAATGGCTTCAAGTTTATCCCATTTGGCGGTTGTGCAATAGGAAATCTTCCAATAGTCATCCGGATTCACCGCACAATATAACATATTGATGGCCTTGGCGTTGTATTCATTCTTCTCCTTAGGAGCCATGGCTTCCCCAACTTTCTTTGTCGGCGTTTCACCGTTCTTGATGATTTGCCATATGTGAAAGTTGTTTGATTGGATGAAGATTCTCATCCGCTCTTTCCAATATGTGTAATTTGTTCCATCAAATAGTGGAGGCTCAATGGTAGAGTGTCCTTCGCTCATCATTCCTGCGTTCAACATTCTCAACATAAAAATGTATATCGTTCTCTCAACCGGTTAAGGCTTTCAGGGAGTTAGGCTCTGATACCAATTGTTAGGATTTATGCCCGTCACTAGAGGGGGGGTGAATAGTGCGGCACGAGAATATTGATAAATATTGCGGAATTAAAATTGCAGGAGTAAAGTAAATGCAGTAATTAAAAGATTAAGGAAAGGACACACCGAATTTATACTGGTTCACCACAACGTGTGGTTAGTCCAGTCCCCGAGAGACTCTCTCGAGTTTCCACTAACTCCGCTAAGCTTACGGGTGCCTAACAAACCGTTACACTTGCCCGTAGATGTACACTCTATAAGACTTCAACTTGCTCGAGGATACCTCACCTCAAGACTTCACCTTGCTCATGGATACCGCACCACAAGACTTCGCACACTAAGAATGAGGGTACTTAGCAAACCCAACAATCAATGAGAAGATATGGTCTTCTCAAACACCTTTCTCTTTTACAACAAGAACTCTCTAAAAAGAGTAGATAAAGAGATACAATATTAGCTCTATGAACAACTCAAAGTTGTCTCTCAATTGGCTCAACAAAAGATCTATAATGATGCACAAATAATATCAATATGTATATGAATAATGAGAGGTGTTGTGTGTCTCAAATCAGCTCAAAAGACCTCTATTTATAGGTGGTAGAAGTAGTATGTCCGTTGCTTAATTGCCAATCACTAATTGTTGATTTTCAGCTAGAATAATCGATTATTCAATTTGCATAATCGATTACCTGATAACGTTCAAAAATCAGACGCTAATTTTCAGCTAGCATAATCGATTATTGCCTTGTGCATAATCGATTATCTTTCAGCGATTAAAAAAAACTTTGGCAACGGTCAGTGAATAATTTATGCTATATAGGATAATCGATTATTGACCTCTGCGGAATTTCTAATTTAATCTGAATAAAAAGGATAATCGATTATCATATTACATAATCGATTATTTTGCTATTTTGTAAATTCCGGTTTTAGCTGACTTAACATAATCGATTATCAAATCACATAATCGATTATCTAGCAGTTCTGTCCAGATTTGAAAGACTTGTTTAAAAATCATTTTGTTTTAAGTATTTGAAATATGTTTATGATAAATATGATTTGATAAAAATATTTTATGCATATTTATGATGACCTATGTTGAGCCAAAAGACGAGATAACTTAAACGTTGCTCTTACATTGGTTCTACCTAACGACCTACGCCTTGGGACTTCAGTCTTGAACTTTTGAGCCCGTCTTTGGGTTTTCCATGCAATCCATTCATCAATATGCTTCTCGGCATTCAATCTTGATTGTTTGTCATATAATAATGTTGTTTGACACTTGACTTCATTGTTTGTCATTCATCAAAATCTATACCTGAAAATCATGCTAATACAACCAAAGCACACATATTATGGATAGAATGATTTTCTACAGCACATAGATCATCGTTCCGCGAATATTCTGGGGGGCGAACAAGCAGAGCACGTGCCTCAAGGTAACCTCACGATTGGCTAACTCCGCATACTTGATGAGCATGAGAAACAACTTGTATAGGTAAGGGGAAAGCTAGGTAGGACACACCTCTTAATAGCGGCAGAAGTCGACCACCAACAGGCTAATAGGAAGTGTGTACCCTACAAGGAAAGGGTAAGTACAGAACATGCAGAACCCGGGACGGTCGAACTGGACCCAATCATCTCTCCCCATTGGAACCATCTCTACATAGATGGGAATGCCCCATCACTCCCTTAGACCCGGTATCCCTACTTCCCCCGTGAGATGAAAATATCTACCGGCTCTTCCCCGCCGTCGGCGCTGAAATCCGCCACCTCTCTCCCCGGGCAGGATAAAATTTTCTCCACTGATGGTACCTCTTCGCTTTCATAAATTCTACGTCTCCGGAGGCCGGAGCAGGATCCTCAGCTGCTGGAGGAGCGAAGGGAGTATTGTCATTAGAAATACCTGCCATCTCTAGACCACCAGGAAAAGAAGAGAAAGGAAGAATTCTATGGGGGAAAACGAAGTTAAAGATTTTTGCGAGCAAGAGAGTAAGAAAGAACTCAAATCGACAGAAAAGGGGGATACTCTAAGTTTTCTTAGAAAATGAGCGATGAAATTTGAAAAGCAGATAACAAAACTCTCCAATTTATTAAACTTGACTTCCCCGAGCGCGAAACCCAATGGTCGCCATTGGAACACGATTGGGCATGAAGCAATTCAGATTCTCAGAAACGTGTCATATGCACGAAGTGATGCTTTGTTTACCAACCGGCGCCTTAGTCTCGAAACCGCCGTGATAGTACACGGGCACTGAAAAGATGCCCCCGAGCTATTTCGAAGTTTATAACATGATCAAGGAACAAAATATGGATCGGATTCCTTCTGACTGCATCGATTATACATGATCTGTCTGTCGAGATCGATGAGGCACAACCCCGATAAACGGAGCGACTAACTGTATTGGTCATAATCTGACCATACGACCACGACAGCATTGATCCCGCCCTAATCCACTCATGAACGGCTACCAAAGTTGACCTCGTCCGATCCTAATTACACTTGACACAAATAGCAATGTACAGCCCCTCCACGACGGGGAAACTCTCTCGATCGGACTACAATAAGCCACTATAAGTACATGAAGTCCTCCAACTATAAAAGCCAGGAAAAAGAGCTTAAGGGCCCTCTAGGATCCTAGGCTTCTTCTCAAATACTCTGTCAACCCGAAAAAAGGCAGCAGGATTCTGGGAGCTCTCTCCTCAACTTATGGGAAGGGAGAGAGACCTCATTCTTAATGAACTATGAGAGTAAGAATTACATATGTAATTCCAAAACCTCTCTTAGTAGCCAGGGCAAATTTCATTCATCAATAAATCTTTCGGACTTTGTCTGTTCAGTACATTATTGCAATTTCTCTATTTCTTGATCCAGTATCAATTATGATTTATTATGATTTACCTATTCATCTCTTTTGATTGATTTGCTTAAAAAGTGTTTATTAACTTTTGAGACGAACATAATTCAAGAAATAATTGTACACATATTTTGTCCTTTTTATTTCAGAATACAGATATTTCACTTGGCGGCTAGTAAGAAATTAGATATAGTAAATTAAATAAACTAATCTCAACAAACAGTCAAACATGTTATGTAGTCACTGAACAATTTAGAACTCAAGAAACAGGAAGCAATGTAGTTTTATGATAATTTAGCATTCAAGTCACTACTTTAAAAAACACTGATTAACAAAACAAGAATGATGACTAAGTCGTACCAATATAACTAAAGACTTACCATACGGAAATTGTGATAAGGTAATAGTAGTATATAGAAAAGAAGAACAAAACCCCCATAGGTAGGACGTCAAAGAGGTCATAGAGAAGTGAATGGATCCCTATAGTGATATAAAAGGTGAAATTGGTCATAAATTTGAAGATATAAGAACCAAACATGACTTGTAAAGAAAATGGAAGCCAAAGACTGGAAAAACTTGCACTTACTATTGGATAGTCCAATTGTTCCCTAATAGCAACTCCACTTTGGAATGCCTTATAAGACTTTAATGGTTGCACATCAATTTCCGTCTTTTTTTTTTCACACGAAGCTATTATCAAGGATTGAATCAGTAGTAATGGTCACCAATCTATTGCAAGGCAACTTAGCATTCAATATTATTATCACTAAGTATAGATTGTTTTTAAGTAAGTAGAAAAAACAAAAGTTTTCAAATTAAGTCGGTATGCCATAAGTTTTTATATCTACAGTTAAGTCTTTTTAATTAGTTAGTGAGCTGGAAACTACACTAATTTATATATTGTTCTCCCCTCTCATATTATTTCTCTCTCTGTTAGTATTGTGGCCGACACCACAATATTTGGTATCAGAGCCTGCAACCTAGGACCAAAGGGTATAGTGCTAGCGCCAATGTGATAGACCCAAAAGGTCATCACGTATTCTTAAAATGAATTCTACGTTTCGAGTTTCCTTAAAAACCTCTTTAGCATCACATCTACTTACGTGCACAGTCGGATGTATAGCTGAAAAGTCTATATATGAAAATCTGTGAAAGTGATAAATTTTGATAATAAAATAAATTAATTTAACTTAAATCGATATTTTGGGTAAACGGACCCAGATCCATATTTTTTTGACACTCCCAGAGGGTCCGTAAGAAAATATGGGACTTGGGAGTACGCCCGGAATCGAATTCCGAGTTCCCAAATCTGAGAAATGAATTTTTTATAGAAATTATTTTCTAAAAAATATAAATGTTTTTGAAAGTGAAATGTTATGTGAAACTGGTGGTATCGAGCCTATATTATGATTCCAGAGCTCGGTACAAGTTCAATATAATTTATACGTGCGATCGGTAAAGTTTGGTAAGAAACGGCATCTGTCACACCTTCTTTTTTACACACTCGAGGGGGGTATAAATGAGTTTTTTGCAATTTAAGTGACATTATTCAAAATGGGATTAATTATTTATCAGAGTCGCCACTTGAAATATTTTAATTGGTGTTCCAAGCCATCGATTAATTTTTTAATCCCAAATCGAGGAAAATTCGACTTTACTTTTGAAGTGTTCGAGACAGAAATTCTGAATAAGGAATTCTGTTAACCCGAGGGAAGGTGTTAGGCACCTCCAGATTCCGTGGTTCTAGCACGGTTGCTTAAACTATTACAACTGCCTATTATCTGATTTTAATACATGTTTTAGCCTATAGTATAATTTTTTAGATTATTAACCACTTTTAATTATTGTTTTTTAGGAAAATTCAACATTAGTTAAAACACGTCTTTGGATCACGTCATATGAAATACACCCGCGATCCGCAACATATTTTATTTAACGTTTATAGGATTTGAATTTGGATCACATGAGATGCACACCCGAGTTTAGGAAAGTTAATTATTAAAATAATGTGCCTAAAACAACTACGCACGTTTAACTTCGCGAGGGCCATGAAAAGTTCCACTAAATGGTGCGTCTCGATTTCAAAGGATTAAAACTGTTACACCCCGTAGTTTAATGTTAGGATTTGTCAAAGTAATAAAATATGAGTTGGATGAGATTAAGGTTACACATGAAGATTGGGATGTTTGACCCTGTAAGTTTGAAGAATTTCAAAACTACTATATATTGGCTTGACATGTATTTTCTTTGAATTAAACCATTTTCAGTAAAAATTGATAAATATGATTTTTTATAATAGTGATAAATTTTAAATTAAATACATGACATGTGAAAGTTTATAAATGAGGTTTTATTTATTATAATAGTAGATAGTATCTTATCATAAGAAAAGTTATCCTTTTACCATTTTGAAATTTATAATATAAAAATAGAATTTTATTATAAGGATATAAATTATTTTCTCACAAAAAAAGGAGGTTATATGTTTTTAAACGTAGGAATTTTTACTCTTTTTATGAGATTAAGAAAATTACGAATTGAGAAAATATGTGCATTTTTTTAGATGGAACTTTTTTACATAATAATAATATTTGTATTTTTATATGTTACTATATGACCACGATTGTAAAGTATATTATAATGTGATGTATAAAATATATTAAAAATAAGTACCATTTTAAATAAATTGAGATAATTTTTTAATTTTACGTATAATTAATTAATTAACGGATAACGGGACATTACCTAGTTGATTAATAAATTATCATGATAAAAATAAAATTCTTCCCTCCCAAAACGTGGCAGCCCCCCTTATAACTAAATATGACTCTTAGGTCATTAAACATGTGGCAATCTTTAAGAACTGTGGGTCATGCGTCTAAAATTATCTGCAAAGAAACATTTTTACAGCCAAAAACTGCTTAAGCCTTACTTCAGTTTGTTGGCTTTGTACCTTTTTAAGTTTTCGCCTTCTTTTACGCTAGGAACAATATGTCGTTAGTCTTTCTGTTATCAACCTCGTTTTGACATTCCAGAAAACAAATTTACAACTAGGCTTTGCAATTGATTTGTATGTCCCGGGGTGGAAGAGGTGTAACATCTTATGATTTCATATGTTCGTTTGCTTCTTTTTAATGCATCTGAGTATTGAAATTACTCCGAATTATCTAAAGAGCTGAAAGGTATATTAAGGTCATTCCTTTTTTCTTTTGATATGGTCTAAGTTACACTAAAAAATGAGTAAATATAAAGTTGTCATAAATTACTCTATTCGTAAAAATATTAGAGATATATATATATATTCTTATTCTCCCGGTTCAAGATGTGCTTCACCTTCCTGCTTTAGCTGTTATTGCAAACTGTAGTTTTTTCTGTGCTAGTAACGTCAAGTTTCTTCGTTACCTAAATAGAGGTACTAGTAGGTTCACTTCATAAATTAAATAGAGGCACAAATAGGTTCACTTCATAAATTATCGTAATGGAATTAATAGATAAATATCCTCATAATTATGGGTCTTAGGTTCTATGTCTTATGGAATGCTGTTGGAGTCACACGACATAGGGTGAGTGGTTAGTTGAAAATAAGAAGCTGCCTATTTTTGGGAGAATTAGAAATGAACTAATAATCGTACTTCATGTCACCGGGAATTTTGTTAGTATGCTTTTGCTTGATTAGTTTCTGCCCACTCATATGAAGTGGCTATTCTTCTTCTTGCTTTTGGCTAAAATTTTAAGAAGAAAGAAAAATATCAAGTAATGATTATGTGAATCAAATTTTTTGAGAAACTAAAACTGGGAATTTACGAGTTTGTCTTAAAAATCACTGTTATGGTCAGTTCAATTACGTTTCTTAGTAAAAGCATCCACGCGTGTAGCCCAAACATCAATAAAGTGATATTCTACCTAGCTAGTTTTTTATTGAGGTAGTTGATAAATATATTAATGTTTATAATATGGGGATACATGTACATGCATCTTCATTCATTTACTATCGTCTTATGGCTAGTCGAGCAGTTATCACTGGTTGGGTAGTTATGTATCATTATTTATCACCGATTGGGTAGTCACGCATATTAATTTACCATCGAGCTACGATCGGTTGGACAGTCATGCATTTATCATCGAGCTACGACGGGTTGGGCAGTTACATATTTACCGCCGAGCTATGGACGATCGGGCAGTCATGCATTTACCACCGAACTACGACCGGTTGGGCAGGTACATATTTACCGCCGAGCTACGGCAGGTCGGGTAATCATGCATTTATCACCGAGCTACACCTGGTTGGGCAGTTATATATTTACCACCGAGCTACGGCCGGTTAGGCAGGACGCATTCATTACCGAGCTACGGCCGGTTGGGCAGTTATATATTTACTACCGAGCTACAATCGGTCGGGCAGTCATGCAATTACCACTGCGCTACGATGGGTCGGGAAGTTACCATTGATCAGTTGGGCAGTTATGCATCATAAGATATGGATAATAGTCTCAAAGAGGAGCATTGTATATATATGAGTATAATAAGTATGCATATATGGTGGAACTTTAGAGATACGGGTTTACTTTTATATGTCTTTAATTAATGTTGAATAATGGTTATGTGTAACGATTCGACCGGTAGTTTTGAGCTTTTTCCATTGATCGTCAGTTTTCGGGCATGACTTGCCCCGTGTAATGTATTATGACTGATGTAGATAGTTAGTTTTGATTTTCAAAAAAAATCTAAATGAATTTGAAAGAACAGTCTCAATTGAAAGCTTTGACCAAGAGTTGACTTATTTGTTAATGAGCTCGGATAGAAATATTTCTGATTTGGTTAGCTTCGTAGGTGATTTATGACTTGGAAGCCTGATCGAGATTATTGTTGGAGGTCCGGTGTAGAATTAGGCTTCAATTGGCGAAGTTAGTATTTTGGCAATTTTCAGTTGATAGGTAAGATTTTGATATGAGGATCGAAATGGAATTCCGAGAGCTGTTGTAGCTTCGTTATGTGATTAGGATGTGTATGAAAAATTTCAGGTCATTCGGACGTGGTTTGTTTGTATTTTTTTTATATCAAAAACGTGTTTCAGAAGTTTTTAAAAAACTTTGGCTTGAATTCGATGTGAATTGATGGATTTGGTGTTGTTTGAGGTGTTTTGATGATTGGAACAAGTTTGAATGAGGTTTTAGGACGCGCTGGTGCTTGTGGTTGAGGTCCTGTGAGCCTCGGTTGTGCTTCGGATGACCAATCTGACCATTTTCCATGTTGAAATGTTGTAGAAATTGAGCATCAGCAGTTGCAGAAGAATTGGCCTTCACGATCGCATGGGGTTGGTCACGATCGCGTAGGAGGATTTTGGCAGGCCATGAATTATACCTTTGCGTTAACGCTTGAAGGCTCGCGTTCACGGAAGGTTACAAATTGGTGCTTCACGTTCGCAGTGAGAGGGCCGCGATCTCGTATAAGGATTTGGAGCCAAGTGGAGTTTGTTCTTTGCGTTCGCGTGTGAGGCAACGAGTTCGCGTAAGTGTGAGGTCTGGAGCTTCGCGTTCGTGTGGATAGAGTCGCGTTCGCGTAGGGTTATTTTTGGGGGAAAATTAAAAGGTTCTTTGTGATTGCGATGAAGGAAATTCAGCATTGGGCAGTGAGTTTATTAAACATTTTATCCATGATTTTGAGCCATTTTTCCATCATAATTGAGTATTTTGAGAGTTCTTTGAGGGGAATTGAAGAGGGATTCAAGGAGAATTGATTGGAGGTAAGTTTTATGTACTAAAAATGTGATTCAGTTGTGAAATTTACGTAGAAATTCATTGACTTTAAACTAAAAATTGAAGAACTAGGGCTTGAGATTTTGAACTTTTGAATTGAGATTTGAAGGGCCATTTGAGGTCGGATATGAGAACTTTTGAGATGTATGAACTCGTGGAAGGATAAGGAACTCGTTGATGTAAAATTTTTTGAGTTTTGAGAAGTGGGTCCGAGGCTCGGGTTTTGCCAATTTCGTGTTTTTTATATTTTTTGATTTTTTTCGCGTGGATTTTGTTCCCTTAGCATATTGTGACATATTCGTTATGATTTTGGATAGATTCGACGTGCGTGGTGGCTGATTCGAGGGGCAAAGACATCGCGAGCTAGAGTTGTAGCTGGTTCGAGGTGAGTAATGATTGTAAATGATATCATGAGGGCTTGAAACTCGGATTCCACATTGTAGTGCTATATTGAGGTGAGACACGCACTTGATGATGAGCGTGGTATCATTTACTACTTGGGATTGTGACTTGTTCCGTCCCGATTGATAATTGTATCGCGTATTTGATCGAAACTTATTTGTTATCGTCATAATTTGGACTGATTGTCATATTTAGGCTTCGGGCCAGTTGTTTGAACCTTCCGGGGATTTTTATCATTATTTCCTCACTGTTTTGACTTATTACTTGAACTCGGTTATATGTTGTTTTTCACTATGTTACAACTGAGCCACTTTTAGTCAGTTTGAAACTAAAATGAAATATTGTATGATGTTTTGGGCTGAGAAATAATGTTTTACTAATGCTCGAGGGGCTTATGTGATTTTTGGATTGAGTATGGCCAAGGGCCATATGTGAGGATACTATGGAATGGGGCTGCGTGCTATAACAGTGTTATACTGATACTGTTCTATGTGCTTACTTTATTTTATTTGTCTGCCATTATCTGTCGTTTGTGCTACTTCATGTTATACCTACCTGATTCTCTGGCATTATGTGTTAATTGAGTGTTGTGCCAGAGGGGTGGATTGTCGTATTTATCTACACTATTTGTTTTGCACTCACTTGCGTAACCGTTGAAAAAGATATTTTTAAAAGAGGTTTAATCTGAGCTAAGATGTTTTTCCAAATTGTTCACAGCTTCACTGCTTTTCTCAAAGGGTTTTATAATGCTCTATATAGCATGATGATTTGTTTTACGTGATTTCTTAATGCTCAGTTATTATTTACCTTTGTTACTCACTGAGTTGGAGTACTCACTTTACTCCCTGCACCTCGTGAACGGATGCATGTATTTGTTCACCCGGTAGCGGATTTTGAGCTGGTAGGAGGTAAGATATCGGAGTTTCGCGAGGTGACTCCCAGCGTTCGTAGCATCGTACTTTTTCCTTTTGTTTATAAGTCTTATTTTGTATATTTCAGCCCTTGTAGTTATATTTATACTCTATTAGATATTGTGACTTGTGACACCCCGATTGGGCTGTGTTTGGGTTATATTCCGCTCGTTATAAAGAAATCATTTATATAGACTATGGATATTTAATCATGCTAGAAAATTATTTATTAATATTAGCTATTCTGAAAATGCGAAATGGGTTGGTTGGTTAGCCATGTCTTCACGAGAGGCACCATCATGACCGGTTCGAGAGGCACCATCAGGACTGGATCTTTGCCTATGGCTTGGGCACCGAGGTGCTGGTTGTGTGATTAAATGTTTTGAACTTATATGTCCGGTATTTGTCCCTATTAGTGGGAGTAATGGTTGGGTAACTATGTAATGAGTATGTTAATACTGCGAGATGTATCTGTATAACTTGGAAGTAGCGAAAAAGGCCTGCTGGATAATAGAAGAACAATTAGGTGCTTGAATTCCATCGTGATTCGAGGTATAGCCCCGAGTTAGGGGCGTGTGAAGGATCTTTTCACGTTTTCAAGTTGAGAGTGAAGTAAATATTATGTTGCAGTACGACTTCAAACTCAGGAAGACTAAGTGACTGCATACAATTTATGGCAACAGAAGGTATAGAGAAATGTTAACTGAAGGTAAAGCAGGTGGGTTATCTCCTAGGAAGGGTTCTAGGGTGGTGTGACCCTTATATCATTGTAGAAGATCTCATGTGCAAGTGAAATGTAAATGTTAAAAGTTTTATTTTGGGTCGCTTAAGAGAGTGGGCTTAATTGTTGCGAGAATGAGTGTGAGATTTACCAAAGATTTAGAATACTAGATGATCTGTATTTTTACAAGGTTACAAAGGATTTGAGTTTAATCTCAATATGCTATTGTGGCATCAATAGAGTATAAGTGTTACGAGTTATTGAGTGTATTTTGATACATGGCCCCGAGCCAAGTGGAAGAGTCTACTGTGACTAGTTGATTGCATAGGTGCTATGTTGGTTCCAATTTGAGGCGTGCGGGCGAATAAGCTATGGCTCGCGGAAATAGAGACCGATGATGGTTTGAGTAAAGGAAATTTCTTTAGCAATGGTTATATTATGCTTCATAGAGTAAGAGGTTCATAGGATGTCTTAAGGGGTTGTTGGTAAAGAATGCTCGGTGCATAGAGCAGAAAGTTGCTTGGTTGTATTGGGATAAGGATTTCATTCTGCGATATTTGGGTGCAAAGGAGGCACGAGTAATTCTGTTCGTTGGGTCAGGTAAATTGCAGTTTGAATAAGAGTGAGTGACTTTCGAGAATGGTTCTAATGTATTCGAAAGTCTGCATGCATCAATTGAGTATTCTAAAGTTGCATATGCTGTTAGAAACTTTATTTTCATATGAAGAGGTTAAGAATTGTGGTATGGGATTCTATGTATCAATATCAGAAAAGTAAAGGTAACGAATTCCGATTCGAACGAAGTTCTTCAGAGTAAAGTAATCTGGAACTTGGTGTTTCTGGGAATAGTTTAGAGGGTATTCAGCGACTTATGAGTCTTAGACACTGTGGTATTATGCATGACATGTCTTTGTTGCAATAATATAATAGTTATTTTTTATTGAATTCGTAAACGGTGACTATTTTTTATTGACCAGTGCGAAAAATGGCTATATCGTGCTATAACAATTTGGGCCGAAATTGTATGTGGAATTAGCCCAAATTTTAAGACATATAACCCTTTCCCCTTCAATTCTTTTTCCTAATTCTTTATTTTTCTCTTTTTTTAATGAAAAAACTAATAAATAAAAATTCCGAAATTATACACAAATATGAAATTAAATTAATTAACTAATTATAAATATTACTTAATTCTAAATAAAAAGAATAAAATCAATATACTAGATTTAAAGACAAAAATATAAAAAATGAGCTATTTTTTGTAATTTTCCAATTTTCATAAAGCAAATAATTATTTATTAATTCTAAAAGTGTAAAAATAAATCCTTAATGCAATGCATGATATTTTTTGGTATTTTCTTTTCATGAATTAAATAAAAATTAAACAAGCAAGAAAAATATAAAAAATTAATAAAAATCTAAAAAAATTCCTAAAATGGCAAATAACTAAGAAAAATCTATTTTCTTTGATTTTGTGGGAGTATTTCACGTAGGGAAAAAATCACGTGCTTACAAAATCCATTTGACATGATTCAGACCTTAAATGCAAAAGTTGATGTTTAAAGAAGTTTTGAGAAATTTCATTGATTTTGAGGTTTAATTAGATGTTCATGATGTTATTTTGGTGGCCGGATTACACGAATAAGTCCGTATAATATTTTTGAGGTTGTGTGTTGTCACGACCCTAACCCCGGTCATGATGGCGCCCAGCGCACTACTAGGCAAGCCCGACCATTTCCAACATTAAACCCAATTTAATAAACAGAGGTAGATGAATAAAACAGTGATTCACTAAACCATTTAAGTCAAAAAATAGGAAAATACTTATAAAAATGCGGAAGTTAAGCAATAATACTGAACATAGTCCAACTAGGATCCGGTTTCACGGACATGAGCCTCTAAATACAGAATGTCATCCTACTACAAAGTCTGTCTAATAGCTAAAAATGTTGAAATAAAGGATAGGGATAGAAGGGAGAAATCAATGGCTGCAAGCGCCGTGCAGCTACCTCGACACTCCCGGGAAGCTAACTCTGCTGATCAATTGGATCTACTCAGCCTGGAAGAACTTGGATCTGCACGCAAGGTGCTGCGATTAAAGTGAGTACTCCGACCCAGTGAGTAATAAACATAAATACAGTCTGAAAGTAAGACAACACAAAAAATGCACAAAGTAACCTATATCGAGCAGTTCATATAAATATCGGTGTAAATAATAAAATAGTAATACAATTAAGGAAATAATGCATGAATAGATCAACACATATAACAAGTGAGGAAAACAAATGAAGATCCCTAAGGATTCTACAGGTCGGCACAAGTCCCCAAACATGGCAATAAGCCCAATTCACAGTAATAAGGTATGTGTCTCAATCGTCAATATAGTAGAAATAAAACTAGGGATGGACCAAGTCACAATACCCAACAATAAACAACCTCGCACTCATCATAGAATGCGTGTCACACCTCAATAATGTGTTATGATGTGAAAGTACGGGGTTTCACACCCTCGCAACAGCATTTACATCTATTAGTCGCCTCTAGTTGACCAAAGACTAGCTCGCAATGCCCTTTCCTCTCGAATCGACCTCCTCGCGCATCGAATCTGGCCAAAACCACAATGAATACGTTACAATAGGCTAAGGAAATATAACTCAATCGAAAGGACTCGAAAATATCGAAAATCACGAAATTTGCAAAACCCGAGCCCCAGCCCACCTCTCGAAAGTCAGAAATTTTTACAGCAAAATGTTCCTTATCTCGCCACGAGTCTATACATGTAAAATTTACCAAAATTGGAGTCCAAATGCTCCCTCAAAATTCCAATTTCACATTCAAAAATCCAAGCCCTAGTTGTTCCTTATAATCAAATTCTATGAATTTAGGTGTTGAAATCACAATTAGATGATGTTTCTATGCCATTGGACTTACCTCCAATTGATTCCAAGTCAAAACCCTCTTATCATCTCGTCAAAAGCTCCCAATATTGCTCAATAATGGTGGAAAATAATCCCAATTCGCGGATGAAATATTTTTAAATATTCTGCCCCAGGTGACGTTTCCTTTTTCACGAATGTGATGTCCCTCTTGCATTCATAATGGCTAAGAAATCCATTGATCCACTTTACTCTTGCGAACGCGGAGCCCATCCTGCGAACGCGATGCCTCGCCTGGCCCAACTATGTGAACGCGTCCAATAGACCGCGAATGCGATGCCTCCGCTGCTACTCCTACGCAAATGCGGGCCCCTGATCACAAACACGATGCACAAAGACAGGGACGCCCCAAACTTTCTCTATGGGAACGCAGGGCCCCAACCGCGAACGCGAAGACCATGGACCTAAAAGCTACGCGAACGTGACCAATCCTCGTGAACGCGAAGACAAAATTGGTCTGCAACTGCTGTGCAAAATCTGCAACTCCTCAACTTCCCAACACTCTCCGTTAGCTATCCGAAATAAAACTGAGGCCCCCCGGGACCTCAACCAACCATACCATCCCATCTTAAAATAACATACGAACTTGTTTCAATTATAAAAACACATCTAACAACACAAAAATCACCAATACTCAACGGATTTAAGCCTAAGTTCAACCAAAACTTCCGAAACTCGCATTCCATCAAAAACCCAACCTAAACACATCCGCATCAACTGAAATTTTGGACACAAATCCCAAATCACCTAAAAAGCTTCTGTAACTATCGAAATTAGTTCCGACCCTCGGATCAAAATCTCGCCTACCAACCGAATTTCACCAAAATCCTAACTTCTCCAAAATAGGCTAACGTCTACATCGAACCTCTAAAACCACTTCTGATTGCGCTCTTAAGCATGAAATCATTCCCCGAAACTAACTGAATCATCGGAAATCACGTCCGAGCCCTCTAACTCACAATTCAGCTTCCGGGTTGACTATTCAAAACTAACATTTCCTTAAAGAGGCTATATGTCACATTTCCTACCAAACGCGATCCGAACACACTCAAACTCTCCAAACGCATATAATGAAACATGAAGAAGCAATAAACGGAGAAAACTGGACGGAAACACATGAGACAACGGGTCGGGTCGTCACATCTTCCCCAACTAAAATAAACGCTCGTCCTCGAGCGGGTCAAGAATCATACCTGAAGCCTCAAACGGGTGTGGATATTTGCTTCGCATCTCCTGCTCGGTCTCCCAAGTAGCCTCCTCCACCGGCCGACCTCTCCACTGTACCTTCACCGAAGCTATATCCTTTGATCTCAATTTTCGAACCTAACGACGTAAAATAGCCACTGGCTTCATATTATAAGTCAAATCGTTATCCAACTGAACCGTGATGAAGTCCAAAACATGAAATGGGTCCCCAACATACTTCCAGAGCATAGACACATGAAAAGCCAGATACACACTCGATAAGTTGGGTGGAAAAGCAAGCTTGTAAGCCACCTCTTCAATCCTTCTAAGCACCTCAAAAGGTCCGATGAACCGCGGACTCAGCTTCCCTTTCTTCCCAAACCTCGTAACACCCTTCATGGGAAAACCTTCTCACCCTCCATATAAGACACATCTCGGACTTTCCGGTTCATATAACTCTTCTGACGCGACTGAGCTATGTGAAGTCTCTCCTGAGTCACCTTCACTTTCTCAAAGTAATCTTGAGCCAAATCTATCCCCAGCAACCAAGCGTCGTCAACCTCAAACCAACCGACCGAAGATCTACAATGTCTCCCATATAAGGCCTCATAAAACGCCATCTAAATGCTGGCCTGATAACCGTTGTTGTAGACAAACTCTACAAGAGGTAGAAAATCATCCCAAGAACCTCTAAAGTCAATCACTCATGCATGCAACGTGTCCTCTAATATTTGAATGGTACGCTCAGACTGCTCGTCTGTCTGAGGATGAAACGATGTGCTCAGCTATACCTGTGTACCCAACTCTCGCTGAAAAGTCCTCCAAAACTTGGAAGTAATCTGAGTGCCTCTATCCGAGATAATAGAAACTGGAACACCATGCAACCGAACAATCTCCCGAAGATCCCCGCCAGCCGCCCGAATAATAAGTAGTACACTCCAGAATGAAATGCGCGGATTTGGTCAGCCGATACACAATCACTCAAATCGAATCAAACTTCTTCGAGGTCCGAGGAAGGCCATTCACAAAGTCCATAGTGACTCTCTCCCACTTCCACTCGGGAATATCTATCTGTTGAAGTAGATCATCCGGTCTCGGATGCTCGTATTTTACTTGCTGAAAATTAAGACACCGAGCTACATAACCCACAATATCCTTCTTCATTCTCCTCCACCAGTAGTGCTATCTCAGATCCTGATACATTTTCGCGGCACCCAGATGGATGGAATACCGCAAACTGAGGGCTTTCTTAAGAACCAAATCTCTAAGCCCATCCATATTGGGCACACCAATTCAGCCGTGTATCCTCAACACATCATCATCACCTATCGTCACAGCTATAGCATCTCCGTGCTAAAATCTGTCCTTGGGGACAAGCAAATGGGGATCATTATACAGGCACTCTCTGATGCGATTCTATAATTAAGACCGAGAAACCACGCAAGCCAATACCCGACTAGGCTCTGAAATGTCTAACCTCTCAAATCGATTGGCCAACGCCTGAACATCAACTGCAAAGGGCCTCTCCTCAACTGGAATATACGCCAAACTCCCCATACTCACTGCCTTTCGACTCAAAGCATCGGCCACTATATTGGACTTTACCGGATGATACAAAATGGTAATATCATAGTCCCTAAGTAGCTCAAGACACCTCCGTTGCCTCAAATTAAGATCTTTTTGCTTGAACAAATGCTGAAGACTGCGATGAGCGGTGAATACCTCACAAGATACTCCATATAAATAGTGCCTCTAAATCTTTAAAGCATAAAGTATAGCAGCCAATTCTAAGTCATGAACATGGTAGTTCTTCTCATGGGGCTTCAACTGACGAGAAGCATAAGCAATCACTCCACCCTCCTGCATCAATAAACAGCCAATCATGACTCTCAAAGCATCATAATAAACGGTGTAAGAACCCAAAGCTAATGGCAAGACCAATACTGGAGCTGTAGTCAAAGCTGTCTTGAGCTTCTGGAAGCTCTCCTCACACTCGTCCGACCACACAAATGGGGCACCCTTCTGTGACAACTTGGTCAAGGGCGAGGCGATAGATTAAAAATCCTGAACAAGTAGACGATAATAGCTTGCCAAACCGAGGAAGCTACGAATCTCTATGGCCAAGATGGTCTAGGCAACCTTTGAACTGCCTCAATCTTCTTTGGATAAACTTGAATACCATCAGTAGACACCACGTGTCCCAAGAATGCCACAGAACTAAGCCAAAATTCACACTTGGAGAACTTTGCATAAATCTTCTCCTCTCTCAATCTCTGTAATATAGTCGCAAATGCCTTGCATGCTCCTCCTGACTACGCGTGTACACAAGAATATTCATCAATGAATACAATAACAAAAGAATCCAGATATGGCCGAAATACACTTTTCATAAGATGCATGAACGCTACTGGGTCATTGGACAGCCCGAAAGACATAATAAAAAATTGACCATATCTACTCCTGAAAGCAGTCTTAAGAATATCTAAATCCTTGATCTTCAACTGGTGATAACCCGAACAGAGATCAATCTTAGAAAACATCCTCGCTCCCTGAAATTGGTCGAATAAATCATCAATGCAAGGCAGGGGATGCTTGTTCTTCACTGTTACTTTGTTCAACTGCTTGTAGTCAATGCACATTCTCATTGTGCCATCTTTCTTCTTCACAAATAGAATAGGGCGCACCTCACGGTGACAAACTAGGCCGAATAAACCCATTTTCTAGTAGTTACTAAAGCTGATCTTTCAATTCTTTTAACTCTGTGCCATGCGATACGACGGAACTGAAATGGGCTTGGTGCCTGACACCAGGCCAATGCCAAAATCAATGTCCCTATCTAGGGGCATACCTGACACGTCTGTAGGAAATACATCAGGGAAATCCCTCACAACGGGAACAGAATCAATATTGGGAGTCTCAGATCCAACATCATGCTCGAAGGCCAAATATGATAGACATCCCTTCTCACCCATACACTGGGCTTCAAGAAAGATATAACCCCACTAGGGACATAGTCAGTCATACCACACCACTCGATCCTCGAAACACCCGACATAGTCAAGGTGATTGTCTTTGCATGACATTCTAGAATAGCATGACACGGAGATATCCAGTCCATGCCTAGAAAAAAATCAAAGTCTACCATTCTTGAAAGCAATAAATCAACTCGGGTCTCTAGACCCCTAATAGTAACAAGACAAGACCGATACACATGCTCCACAATGATATAGTATCGCCCACCAGGGTAGATACGTGCACAGGTAAAGCAAGAAACCCTCGATTCGTGCTGGAATAATGAGTAAAATATGATGAAACATAAGATAAAGTAGAACCGGGATCTAATATGACAGAGGCATCTCTGTGGAAAACTAAAATAATACCTTGATAACAGCATCTGATGCAAGGGCATCTATCCTGCCTAGGATAGCATATAATCGAGCCTGGCCGCCGCCGCTTGATTGGCCTCCACTTCTAGGGCGACTCCTAGCTGCCTGGCCTCCACCCCTCTCATATTGGGTTAGTGCTGAAGAAATCGGAGCAGAAGACGAGGGGTGATCCCTTTGCTCAGACTGGATACCACGACGTCGAGGACACTGCCTTCTCATATGGCCAAACTCACCACACTCATAGCAACTACCAGGTGTTGGAGAAGAGGACTGAAGGGAACCCCTCGCACCTGCATGACCAGCTGGTGCGCTCTGCACAGAAGAACACTGAGCTAAAAGGGCATATGAAGAGCTCTGAGTTGGGAGGGCACTAAGTGAAGACTGGCCCTGCTGGAACCCTGATGACCACGGCCCGAAGACGCCCCACGATACTTGGGATGAGCCAATTGATGAGGCCTGAAAGAACGACCTCTACTCTGTTGAACCTGGACCTTAGACCGAGCACCACTGAAGCTACCCGATCCTCGAGGCCTCTTGGCCTCTCTCTCCTCTCTCTCCTGACGACGAGTCGTTTCAATATCACGAGCAATATTAACTGCATCCTCGACGGTATCCCATAGAATCCTCTCTCGAGTCATCAGAATACAGATGGGATAGACCAGTCTATCCATAATCCTTCTAATCCTCTCCTAATCAGTCGGGACCATCCAGGGAGCATAGCGAGCCAACTCTAAAAATCTCACCTCATACTGAGACACAGTCATATCTCCCTGATGAAGCCACTAAAACTCTCTACGTAGCTTCTCCCTCTGAGACTGTGATACCCACTTCTCCAGGAAGAGAGAGGAGAACTCCTGCCATGACAAAAGAGTTACACCTACCGGCATACGCCGCTCATATGCCTCCCATCACGTGAAGGCTACTCCTGAGAACTATAAGGTAGTAAATGATACCCCGCTCGACTCCAAGATCCCTGTTGTCCGAAGCATACATCGACACTTGTCGATAAAACCCTAGGCATCCTCTCCCGGAACACCACTAAAAGTAGGAGGTAAGAGTCTACTGAACCTCTCAAGATGACACTGCTCATTGTCTGGCATAGCTGGAACCACATCATCATGAACCAGGGCAACCAGCTTAACTGGAGCAACCTGCTGAACTGGTGCAACTTGCTGAACTGGTGGTGCCTCTAGTGTCTGCAAACCCTGCACTACCTCCTTAGGCGTGCGAGTAGCGAGGGTCTGATTGCCTCTCCCAGCCTGCGAAGCAGCTGCTGCAGTAGTGGCTGAGACTACCTGAGCCAAGTCAGTGCAAACTGATAGAATCTGAGCTAGGGCCTCGTGAAGACCCGGAGTCACAATAGGCACAGCTGGTACCTGAGCAGGTGCTGCTGGAGTTTGATCCTGAACCGGGCAACTGGTGGGTCAACAGGTGCTGCCCCCATGGCTCTGCCTCGACCACGACCGCGTCCACGACCTCTGGTGGCCTCGGTAGTTAGTACAGGTGGTCGTCTGCCACACCTAGTTGCACGGGTTCTTCCCATCTGCGAGAGAATAGAATAACAAAATTTAGTTTTCGGATCAACAAAGTCGCACGATAAGAATTCCGAGAATATGAAATTTCCTAAAGGTTCTGAAGCCTCCCGAGGATAAGTACAAACATTTCCGTACCGATCCGCAAGACTATAGTAATCAGGCTCATGATCGCGAGACCAAGTAACCTAGGCTCTGATACCAACTTTTCACGACTCCAACCCGATCATGATGGCTCCCAACACACTACTAGGAAAGCCCGATCATTTCCAACATTAAATCCAATTTAATAAACAGAGGTAGATGAATAAAAATGTGAATCACCAAACCATTTAATTCAAAAATTAGGAAAATACTAAAAAAGTGTGGAAGTTAAGCAATAATACTAAACATAGTCTAACTAGGACCCGGTGTCACAGAAATGAGCCTCCAAATACAGAGTGTCATTCTACTACAAAGTCTACCTAAAAGATGAAAATGTGAAAATAAAGGATAGAGATAGAGGGGAGAAATCAATGGTTGCGAACGCCGTGCAGCTACTTCGACACTCTCGGGAAGTTAACTCTGCTGATCAACTCGATCTACTCAGCTTGGGAAGAACCTGGATCTGCACGCAAGGTGCATGGAGTAAAGTGAGTACTTCGACCCAGTGAGTAATAAACATAAATACAGTCTGAAAGTAAGAAAACGCAAAAAACACACAGAGTAACATATATCTAGCAGTTCATATCAATATCAATGTAAATAGTAAAAGAGTAATACATTTAAGGAAATAATGCATGAATAGATGCCAACACATATAAAAAGTGAGGAAAACTAATGAAGATCCCTTATGGATTCTACAGGTCGGCACAAGGCCCCAAACATGGAAATAAGCCCAATTCACAGTAATAAGGTATGTGTCTCAATCGCCAATATAGTGGAAATAACACTCGGGATAGACCAAGTCACCATCCCCAATAATAAACGACCCCGCACTCATCATAGAATGCGTGTCACGCCTCAATATAACATTACGATGTGAAATTTCGGGGTTGCAAACCCTCAGAGCAGCACTTACATCTATTATTCACCTCTAGCCGGCCAAAGACTAGATCGCAATGCCCTTTCCTCTCGAATCGACCTCCTCGCGCATCAAATCTGGCCAAAACTACAATGAATACGCTACAATATGCTAAGGAATATAAATCAATCGAAAAGACTCAAAAAATATCAAAAATCATGAAATTTTCAAAACCCGAGCCCCCGGCCCATTTCTCGAAAGTCAAAAAATTTTACACCAAAATTATCGTTATCTCTCCACGAGTCTATACATGTAAAATTTACTAAAATCGGAGTCCAAATGCTCCCTCAAATCCCAATTTTACATTCAAAAACCCAAGCCCTAGAATTTCCCTTTTTAATCAAATTCCATGAATTTAGGTGTTGAAATCACAGTTAGATGATGTTTCTAAGCCATAGTGCTTACCTCCAATCGATTCCCAGTCAAAACCCTCTTAAAATCTCGTCAAAATCTCCCAATGTTGCTCAACAATGGTGGAAAATAACCCCAATTCGCAGATGATATGTTTTTAAACATTCTGCCCCAGGTGACGTTTCCTTCTTCGCGAACGCGATGGCCCTCTCGCGTTCGTGATGGCCAAAAATTCCATTGGGCCACTTTACTCTTCGCGAATGTGGAGCCCATCCCGCAAATGTGATGGCTTTCCTGGCATAACTACGCGAACACGTTCAATAGACCGCAAACGTGATGCCTCCACTGCTGCTCCTATGGAAATACAAGCCTCTAATCAAGAACGCGATATACAAAGACAAGGACCCCCCCAAACTTTCTCTATGTGAACGCGGGGTCCCAATCGCTAACGTGAAGACCATGGACCTAACAACTACTCGAACGCGACCAATCCTCGCGAACGTGAAGACCCAATTGGTCTGCAACTGCTGTGCAAAAATCTACAACTCCTCAACTTCAAAAAATTCATTGTTAGCTATCCGAAATCACCCTGAGGCCCCCGGGACCTCAACCAACCTATCAACCCATCATTAAACAACATAATAACTTGTTCCAATCATAAAAATACATCTAACAACAAAAAAATCACCAATTATCAACGGATTCAAGTCTAAGTTCAACCAAAACTTCCGAAACTCGCATTCGATCAAAAACATGACCTAAACACCTCTGAAATTACTGAAATTTTGCACACACATCCCAAGTAACCTAATGAAGCTACTAAAACTCTCGGAATCTCATTCTAAACCTTGGGTCAAAATCTTTCCTACCGACCGGATTTCGACAAAATTATAACTTCGCCAAAATAGGCTAACTTCTACACCAAACCTCCAAAATCACTTCTGATTGCACTCCTAAGCATTAAATTATTCCCCGAAACTAATAAAATCATCGAAAATTACATTCGAGCCCTCTAACTCACAAGTCAACTTCTAGTTGACCTTTCCAAACTAACATTTCCTTAAAAAGACTATATGTCTCATTTCCTACCAAACTCCATCCGAACTAACTATAACTCCCCAGATGCATATAATGAAACATGAAGAAGTAATAAACAGAGAAAACGGTATGGAAACACATAAGATGACGGGTCGAGTCATTACATGTGTATATTTTTTTGAAGCCGCGAGGGCTCGAGTGAGTTTTGAATAGACCGCGGGGTGTATTGTGGACTTAGAAAATTGTAGATTTTTCAACTGTGCATAGAAGGCCTGAATGCTTTGCATTTGCGAAGCCTAGCTTGCAAATGCAAGTGCCTTGTCGCAATTATGAAAGAATCCCAAGCAAGCTCCCTCTCGCAAATGCGAGACTATCTTCGCAAATGCAAAACTTCCCAATTTGGCTTGTGATCGCAAATGCGATGCTTGATTCACAATTCTCAGCTTGCAAATGCGAGCCCCCTCCCCCGTTGCAATTACCAACATAGCAGATGTCGTGGTTCGCAATTGCGAACCCCTATTCGCAATTCCCTCATCTTCCAGCTGCAACTTTAATACTTAGCCGAAAATCAACCATTTTCACATCTTTTCAATACACAACCTCCCTAGGGCGATGTTTCAAGAATAACTCTTCTTCCAAATCGATTGTAAGCCAATTCTTCAATCATTAACATCTTCTAATATGATTTGAACTCAAAATCAATGATTTTCATGGAAAAAATTGGGTGTTTTGTGTAGAGCCTAGATTTTTCAAAAGTTGGAGATTTGGACCTCGATTTGAGGTTCGATTTTAAAAAAAATTATATATTCGGTTCATGGAGAAATGGGTAATCAGGTTTTGGTTTGAACCTTGTGTTTTGACCATGTGGCACCGAGGTGATTTTTTAATTTTTGGGTACAACTTTGAAAAACACATTTTCATGCATTCGAATTGATTCATTTAATGTTTATTGATGTAATTAAGTAATTTATGACTAGATACAAGAAAATTGGTGATGTGACGAAGGGGTAAAGCTATAATTGAAACGTGAATTGTGTTCGTGACATCGAGGTAAGTGTTTGGTCTAACCTTAGCTTGAGGGATTATGAGTTGAATCCTATTTGCTTTGCGGTAATTGTTGAGTATGGCGTATGTGCATGGTGACGAGTATCTATACGTTGGTGTCTAGCATGCCCGCGAGTCTTATATTTTGATTATCAGACTTCATTGTATCTTTTATGCCTTAGTAATGGTTTCCATTTTTTGTGTAAAGTTTGTGGAAGGAATTTTGACCTATGAACATTGAGAAGAGTTGGCTCATGTTGTGTAATGAATTGTGAAAGTATAAGTGATAATTGAACCTTATGAGCATTGGCTTGAGTAGTGAAGTGAATTGTGAATTAAAGTGAGAAAGAGAAGATATCATTATGTTGCCCCCTTTGCCCGACTATTGTTGCCTTATTTGTTATCTCCCTTGCCGTGATGTTGATGTTATTGAGTTTGTCCCTTGCCGGGACATGTTGTTGAACTATTGTTCCTTTGCCGAGATTATTATTGCAAATTTCATTTATTTTCCTTGCCGTATTGTTTATGATTTTTGTTTGGGTGAAGAAGAGAGTTAAAGCACGAAGTGTGATGCTGCGTATTAACATTTGAGAGCAAAGAGCGTAAAGCACGAAGGGTGATGTCGTGCCGCACGATGTACCATTCCGTGCTGATTATATTGATTATATGGTGAGGAAAGAGAGTCAAGTTTAAAGCAAGAAGGGTGATTCTGTGCCGCACGATATACCATTCTGTGCCGACTATATTGATTATATGGTGAGGAAAGAGAATAGAAGAACGAAGAGTAATACCGTGCACATTTTTATTTCTTGATTGTTTTGGTGAGGATGAGAGTAAAAGCACGAAGGGTAATGCTGTGCATTTATTGATTTTCGATTCTTTTTTAATATTAGGGTTGTATTGTTTCGTTCTTTTACTTGTTGTTTGGAATTGATATCTCCCCCGCAGCATGCACCCCCTCCCATACTTGATTATTTATTTTTGTACTTCTTTTCCGCTATGTATATTCGAATTGCATAGGTTTATTTGGTAGTCTAGTCTTAGCTTCGTCACTACTTCGCAGAGGTTGGGCTAGGCACTTACCAGCACATGGGTTCGGTTGTGATGATACTACACTCTGCATTATGTGTAGATCCTAGAGAAACTTTTGGACCGTAGTTTGGAGGCTACCTTCAGTCCACGGAGATCCAAGGTACACCTGCAAGTTACCGCAGGCCCTGGTGTCTCCCTCTATCCCCTATTTCCTGTTTCATTTTCCTTACATTTAGAAATAGTGTATCGTTATTGTATTTGGACTTTGTATGTAGTAAACCTTAGACCGTCTCTAACACTGTGATACCATGTTTTGGGTGATTATAGGCTTAACTAGTTGTAATAGCTACAAATTTTGGATATTTTATTTTTTTTCTTCTACTTTATTCAAATTTACGCTATTTATACGTTATCGCTTATTGTTTGTTAAAAGGAAATAACTTGATAATGAAGTAATTAGTTTAAATGATTAGCTTGCCTAGCTCATATGTAGGTGTCATCACGACTCCCGAGGGTGAAAAATTCGGGTTGTGACAAGTTGGTATAATGGGTCTCACAGTTCACAGACAAGCTTAGTAGAATCTTAGGGATCGGTAAAGAGACGTCTGTATTTATCCCCAGAGGCTACAGAGTTGGGGAAAAAACATCACATTTATTCTTTTTTGTTGTGCAGTTTGGTTTCTAAACGCTGATTGAATTTCTACTCTTCCTTTTGCAGATGGCTAGAACACGTGCTTCCTTATCTATTGACCAGTAGCCCGATCCTTCAGCACCAGCTCCCGCGAGGGGCAGAGGGCGAGGCCGAGGCCATGCTAAGGGCCAAGGTAGGGGAAAAGCTCATCCTAGAGCATTAGCACCCACATCAGAGCCTCAAGTTGACTTTGATGATGAGGTTTTGGTCCCAGCAGTTTCGGTGGGCCCAGCTCGGGTACTAGAGGGGTTTATTACTACCCTAGTTCTCCAGGATGCTCTGGTCCATCTAGTGGGTCTTATGGAGGGTGTGACCCGAGCAAGTTTGCTCCCTGTAGCACCAGCCGCCTCTCAGGATGGAGGAGGAGCCCAAACTCTTGCTACTCGCACTCCGGAGCAGGTAGCTCCTAGTTTCAGACTCCAATGGTTCATCCAGTTGGAGCAGTTCAACCGGTGATAAAGCAGTTATGTCTGTGATGTTTTGTGGAGGTTGGATATGTTCACCAAGCTCTTCACTACTACTTTCTGCGGTGCATTTTCTGAGGATCCCCAAGATTATCTAGACAGCTGTTATGAGGTTCTCAAGAACATGGGGATAGCTGAGACCAGGATTTTGCTTGTCTGGATCTGCCAAGACTTGGTTGAGAGATTATTGCTTGGTTAGACAAGTCGGATCGCTAGCTTTGACTTGGGAGTAGTTTACTAAGCTATTTCTGGAGACGTTTCTCTCCATCACTCAGAGAGAGGCCTATCGGAGGCAGTTTGAGCATCTCCAGCAAGGTTCTATGACTGTGACCCAGTATGAGACTAGATTCATCGACTTGGCTTATCATGTTCTTATCATACTTCCCACCGACAGAAAGAGGGTAAGGAGGTTCATTGATGGATTTATTCAGCCGATTCGTCTTCAGATGGCTAGGGAGACTGGAATTGAGATATCTTTCCAGAAGGCGGCCAATAGGGCCCGAAGAGTGGAGATGGTTCTATCGTAAGGAGGTGGTCATGGGTAAGACAAGAGGCCCCGTTACTTGAGCAGATTCAGTGGTACCTCGTGTGGAGGTAGGGATTCATTTGGTTGAGGCCATCCTCCTAGGCCTATTCAGTCAGCACTCTACGTTTCTCATGATGCTTTAGGTGGTTGTGGTCCTCAGATGCAGTATTCTTATCAGCCGTCCTACAGTACACCACCAACCCCTATCAATGCACCGCAACTTCAATGTTTTCGGGGTGGTCATTTCAGGTCTTTATGGACAGTAGTCTCAGCAGTCGAGGGCTTGTTAACGAATGTGGTGATATGGGTCATATTGCTAGGTTTTCCCCTCGAGCACCGAGTAGCTCTCAATATCAAGGTTTCCGTGCCATGGTTCAGGCACCGAGTGTTCCATAGCCCGCCCAGCAAGCTAGAGGTGGGGGAAGAAGTGCTAGAGGTGGAGGTAGAGGTAATATAGGTGGAGCTCAGGTCGCTATATGTGGAGGCCATCCAGTAGCCAGTCGTCCCAGAGATGTAATTTAGGGTGGTGGGGCCCAGCCCGATGTTATGCTCTTCCAACTAGGTCCAAGGTCGAGGCTTCTGATGTAGTTATCATGTGTACAGTTCTGGTTTGAGATATATATGCTTCAATATTATTTGATCCAGGGACTACATACTCGTATGTGTCATCTTATACTGTATCTTGTCATGCCTAGTGATTCTTTGAGTGCTCCTATTTATGTGTCTACACTAGTAGGTGATTCTATTATTTATAGATCGAGTCCATCGTTCATGTATAGTTGTAATTTGAGGTCTTGAGACTCGTGTAGATTTACTTCTTCTAGACATTGTCGATTTCAATGTCATATTGGGGATAAAATGGTAATAACCTTACCATGCTATCTTGGATTGGCATGCCAAGACTGTGACCTTAGCCTTGTTGGGTTTACCTTTTCTAGAGTGGAGAGGGACTCCTGGTCATTCTACCCACAATGTTACCTGATATATGAAGGCTCGGCATATGGCCGAAAAGGGGTGTTTGGCCTATTTGCTATATGTTCGTGATTCTAGTGCTAAGGTTCCATCTATTGATTCTGTAACCATTGTTCGTGAATTTCCTAAGGTTTTCCGTTCAGGCCGGCCGGATATGCCACATGGTAGGGATATTGACTTTTGTCTTGATTTGGGTCCGGGCACTCAGCCCATTTCTATCCCGCCATATCGTATGACCCGCTTGAGTTGAAAGAGTTGAAGGAGCAATTGCAAGACTTTCTTGAGAGGGGTTTCATTAGGCCGAGTGTTTCGCCTTGAGGTGCGCCAGTGTTGTTTGTTAAGAAAAATGGATCAATGAGGATTATGTATTGATTACCAGCAGTTGAACAAGGTTACAATCAAGAATAAGTATCCATTACCAAGGATTGATGATTTTTTTTATCAACTTCAAGGTGCCAAGGAATTTTCAAAGATTGATTTGAGATTTGGCTACCATTAGTTGAGGATTAGGGCATCTGATGTCCCTAAGACAGGTTTTCGCACTTGGTAAGGGCATTATGAGTTCTTGGCGATGTCACTCGGGTTGACAAATGCCCCAGCAACTTTTATGAATTTGATGAATCGAGTGTGCATGCATTACTTGGATTCGTTCGTGATAGTCTTCATTGATGATATTTTGATATATTCCCGCCGCCGGGAGGAGCATGAGCAGCATCTTAGAGTGGTTTTGCAAACCTTGAAGGATAGTCAGGTATATGCTAAATGCTTGAAGTGTGAGTTCTGGTTGAGTTCGGTTGTATTACTAGGTCATGTTGTATCACTAGAGGGTATTCAGGTTGATCCAAGAAGATTGAGGCAGTTAAGAACTGTCCTAGACCAACATCAGCTACAGAGATTCAGAGTTTCTTGAGATTAGTAGGATGCTCTCGTTTGTTTGTGGAGGGGTTTTCATCTATCAGAACCCCAATGACCAGGGTGACCCATAAGGATGCCCGGTTCAGATGGTCGGACGAGTGTTAGGCGAGTTTTCAGAGGCTTAAGACAGCTCTGACTACGACACCAGTGTTGGTTTTGCCTACAGGTTCAGGGCCTTATATAGTTTATTGTGATGCATCTCGTATTGGACTTCGTGTAGTGTTGATGTAGATGATAAGGTCATTGCCTATGCTTCGCGATAGTTGAAGATTCATGAGAAGAACTATTCGGTTCATGATTTGGAGTTGGCTGCCATTGTTCATGCGTTAAAGATTTTAAGGCATTATTTGTATGCCGTGGCATGTGAGCTGTTCACAGATCACAAGAGTCTACAGTATTTGTTCAAGCAAAAGGAGTTGAATTTGAGGCAGATGAGGTGGTTAGAGTTGTTGAAAGACTATTATATCACTATTTTACATCATCTAGGAAAGGCTAATGTTGTGGCTGATCCTTGGATTAGGAAGTTAGCCAGTACGTGCAGTCTTACTTATATTCCATTCGGTGGAGACCGTTTTCTTTAGATGTTCAGGCTTTGGCCAATCAGTTCATGAGGTTGGATATTTCTGAGCCCAATCGTGTGTTAGCTTGCACTGTCGCTCGTTCTTCTTTATTGGAGTGTATCCATGATCGGAATTATCATGATGTTTATTTTAGAGGAGGCCCAGAGCTCCCGATACTCTATTCATCCGGGCGCCGCGAAGATGTATTAGGATTTGTGGCAGCATTAGAGAAGAATGAAGAAGGATACTGTTGCATATGTGGCTCGGTGTTTGAATTGCCAGCATGTTAAGTACGAGCATCAGAGGCCCGGTGGATTATTTTAGCAAATTCAGATTCCTGAGTGGAAGTTGGTGCGTATTACTATAGACTTCGTTGTTGGACTACCACAGACTCAGAGGAAGTTCGATGCAGTGTAGGTTATTGTTGATAGGCTAACCAAGAGACTAGCTGAGATTTATATCCGAGAGATTGTTCGCCTTCATGATATGCTCGTGTCCATCATTTCGGACCAAGTTACACAGTTTACCTCACATTTCTGGAGAGCATTTCAGCGAAAGTTGGGCACACGGGTTGAGTTGAGCACATCGTTTCATCCTCAGACAGACAGGCAGTCCGAGCGGACTATTCAGATTTTGGAGGGTATGCTCCAAGTGTGTGTCATTGACTTTCGAGGCTCATGGTATTAGTTTTTGACTTTAGCAGATCTTGTGTACAACAACTACCAGTCGAGTATTCAGATGGATCCGTATGAGGCTTTGCATAGCAGGCGATGTCGGTCGCCGGTTAGACGGTTTGAGCCAGGAGAGGCTCGGTTGTTGGGTACAGATCTAGTTCAGGATACCTTGGACAAGGTCAGGATTATTTAGGATAGGCTTTGTACAGCTCAGTCCAGGAAAAAGAGTTAATCGCATAGATCGTGAGTTGGAATTCATTGTCGCTGACGGGTATTGCTTCGAGTGTCACCTATGAAGGGCGCAATGAGATTTGGGAAGAAGTCCAAGCTTACCCTAGGTTCATTGGCCCATTTGAGATTCTTAATACAGTGGGAGAGATGGCTAATAGACTTGCATTGCCGCAAGCTTAGCAGACGTGCATTAGTGTTTCATGTATCCATGCTTCAAAAATATCACGGCGATCCATCCCACGTGCTAAGATTTCAGCACTGTCTAGTTGGACAAAGACTTATCTTATGAGGAGAAGTCGGTAGCTAATCTAGACCGGCAAGTTCGTCAGCTGAAATCGAAGAGTTCTCCTTTTATTCGTGATTAGTGGAGAGGTCAGCCTGCTAAGGAATTGACCTGGGAGTCCGAGTCCAATATGTGGAGCCATTATCCTTATCTTTTCCCCGACTCAGGTACTTCCTTCTTCTGTCAGTTCGAGGATGAACTGTTTTTTAGAGGTGGAGAATGTGATGACTCAAAAGGTTATCACTTGTTTTTAAAATGAATTTTGCCTTCCGAGGCCTTAAAAACCTCTTTTAGCATCACCTCGATTTGCTGCGCAGTCTGGACGCATAGCTAAAAAGCCTATATGTGAAAATCTGTGAAAATAATAAATTTTGATTATAAGATGAATTAATTTGAGGGTCAACGTTTTGGATAAATAGACCCAAACCCGTAATTTGACTGTCCCGAGGGTCCATAGAAAAATATGGGACTTGGGCGTATGCTCGAAATCAATTTCCAAGATCCCAAGTCTTGAGAAATAAATTTTCAAAGAAATTATTTTCTAAAAAATATAAAGGTTTTTGAAAGTGAGATCGTATGTGAAACCGGTGATGCTGGTCGTGTATTATGGTTCCGAAGCTTGGAATAGGATCAATATAATTTATATGTGTTGTTGGTAAAGTTTGGTAAGAAATGAAATCCATTTGACGTGATTCGAACCATAAATGCAAAATTTGGTGTTTAAAGAAGTTATGAGAAATTTCATTGATTTTGAGGTTTCATTCATTGTTCATGCTGTTATTTTGGTGGTTTGATTAAACGAACAAGCTTGTAAGATGCTTTTGAGGTTGTGTGTACATTTGGTTTGGAGCCCCGAGGGCTCGGATGAGTTTTGGATAGGCCACGGGGTATATTGTGGACTTAGAAAATTGCAGATATTTTAGCTGTGCATTTACAGGCCTGCAGACTACACATAATACAATATTGCAATGCGAGTAGCTTGTCACAATTGTGAAATAAGCCTAGGCAAGCTCTTTCTCGCAAATGCGAGACTATCTTTGCAAATGCGAAACTTCCCAATTTGTCATGTCATCGCAAATGAGATGCTTAGTTAACAAATCCTAGCTCGCAAATGCGAGCCCCCCCCCCCCCCCCCATTCGCAATACCCAATATACTAGAGGTCGATGTTCGCAATTGCGAACCCCTGTTTGCAATTCCCACATATGCGACCTGCAACTTTTATACTTAGCTGAAAATAAACAATTTTTCACATCTTTTCAAAACACAACCTCCCTAGGTCGATTTTTCAAGAATAACTCTTCTTTCCAATCAATTGTAAGTCAATTTTAACTCTTTTCCTTCAATCATTAACATCTTTTAGCACGATTTCAACTTAAATAATTTTCAGGGGGAATTAGGTGTTTTGGGTAGAGCCTAAATTTTTTTAAAAATGGTGATTTGGACCTCGATTTGAGGTCGGATTTCATAAAAAATTATATATTTGGGTTTGTGGGGGAATGGATAATCAGTTTTTTGTTAAAACCTCGAGTTTTGGCCATGTGGGTCCGGGGGCATTTTTTATTTTTTGGGTAAAACTTTGGAAAATGCATTTTTGTGCATTCGAATGGATTCATTTAGCGTTTATTGATGTACTTAAGTAACTTGTGACTAGATACAAGCAAATCGGTGGTGGAATCAAGGGGTAAAGCTATAATTGAAACGTGAATTGTGTTTGTGACATTGAGGTAAGTGTTTGGTCTAACCTTAGCTTGAGGGATTAGGAGCCGAATCCTATTTGATATGTGGTAATTGTTTAGAACAACGTATTTGCATGGTGACAAGTATCTATACGTTGGTGTTTAGCATGCCCGCGAGTCTTATATTATGATTATCATGACTTTGTTGTATCTTTTATGCCTTGGTGATGGTTTCTATTTATTGTGTAAAGTTATAGGAAGTAATTGTGACCTATGAACATTGAGGAGCGTTGACTCAAGTTGTGTAACAAATTGTAAAAGTATAAGTGATAATTGAACCTTAAAGAGCATTGGCTCGAGTAGTGAAGTGAATTGTGAAGTAAAGTGAGAAAGAGAGGAGATCATTATGTTGCCCCTTTGCCGGGCTATTGTTGCTTTATTTGATATCTCCTTTGCCAGGATGTTGGTGTTATTGATGTTGTCCCTTAACTGGACTAGTTGTTGAACTATTGTTCCCTTGCCGGGATTATTATTGCAAATTTCATTTGTTTTTCTTGCCATATTATTTGTGATTATTGTTTTGGTGAGGAAGAGAGTTAAAGCACAAAGGGTGATGCCGTGTATGATTGGTGAGGAAAGAGTGTAAAGCACGAAGGGTGATGTCGTGCCGCACGATGTACCATTTTGTGCCGATTATATTGATTATATTGTGAGGAAAGAGAGTAAAAACACGAAGGGTGATGCCGTGCACATTTTCATTACTTGATTGTTTTGGTGAGGACGAGAGTAAAAGAACGAAGGGTGATGTCGTGCATTAAATAATTTTTGATTCTTTATTGTTATCCGAGTTATATTGGTTCTTTCATTTACTTTTTGTCTTTCTATTTCGAATTGATATCTCCCCTGTGGCATGCTCCCACTCACATACTTGACTGTTTATTCTGTACTTCTTTTTCGCTGTATATATTCGAATTGCACAAGTTTATTTGGTAGTTTGGCACTAGCCTCATCACTACTTCACCGAGGTTAGGCTAGGCACTTACCAGCACATAGGGTCAGTTGTGGTGATACTACACTCTGCACTATATGCAGATCCCGGTGCAACTTTTGGACTGTAGTTTGGATGCTACCTTCAGTCAGCGGAGATCCAAGGTAGACTTGCAGGCGTCCGCAGGCCCTGGAATCTCCCTCTATCCCCTATTTCCTATTTTATTTTCCTTACATTCAAATTCAGTGTATCATTATTGTATTCAGACCTTGTATGTAGTAAACCTTAGACCATTCTGTGATACTATGACACCAGGTTTTTGGTGATTAAGGCTTAAGTAGTTGTAATAGCTGCAAATTTCAAATATTTCATTATTTTGTTCCACTCAATTTAAATTTACGCTGTTTATACGTATCGCTTATTGTTTGTTAAAAAATAATTGGATAATGAAGTAATTAGTTTAAAGGATTGACTTAACTAGCTCACATTAGTATGCGCCATTACGACTCTTGAGGATGGAAAATTCGGGTCATGACAGCCAATTCTCGTTCAGCTTCAAGGACCGAGTGTTGTGAAACCTACTCTAATAGTATCCCAACCCTTAGACATACCACTGAATCTTCCGTCAAACCCTAATATTAACCCCTTTGTATCAAGTGCAGTACAAACCCCAATCCTAAACAATTCGAGCTTAAACCTTAACCCTCCCCTGTTTCGTACCCCCACAAAAAACCTTTTAGCTCAGATTAACCATATTGTACCTCTAAACAAACCAAACTCTATGCATTCCTTTCCGAAATTTGGCGCCACAAATTCTAGAGGCTGGTTGAGAAGGTCTAATAAATTCTTTCGTGTTTACTATGTTTCAGATTATAAAAGGATTGAGTACATAGCTTTTAATGCAAAAGGGAAGATGGACTTGTGGTTCGAAAACTTCTTGCTAAACAATGATGGTGTCTTGAATTGGGAGCCGTTTGCTATGGAATTTTGTCGGAGGTTTGGCAATCTTACGCTCTGGATGTTATCGATGAATTTAGCAGCCCTAAGAAAATAAGGAGTGTGGATGCTAATCAAGCTAGATTTCAAGAGTTGAGTACTCATGTGCGGATTGTAAATCCATTCATGAATGAGATACATTTTATTTCTAGCTTCGTGAAAGGTCTTAAACTAGAAATTAAGCCATTGATGAGAGTAGCAAATCCTTCTTCTCTGATGGATACTTATGAAATTTTCACGCTTTACGAAGAGTCTTTTAATGCCCAGAACAAACAGCCTTGAACCAATTTCTCTAATCCAAAATCTATCTGACACAAACCTCCATTTAATCATACTCGAAAATACCCAAACCAACCTCCTAAACAGAACAACCAAAAGAGCCCTTCATATGAGTTCCTAAAAAAAAGAACATATATTTCTGGTGCCACGAACCATATTTCTCACTCCATCAACCTAAACCCAACTATAACAGCTTAACATGTTGGACATTATAAATGGAAATGAGATTGTAAATGGAGAGTAATTCCAAGATTTGGAGGAAGAATTGTAAGTACAAAATGGGGAAGTGTCTCTTAGTGTGATGTATGGTGGTGTTAAATCCCCTAGTACTATTAAAATAGTGTGGACATTGAAGACGATTTCGCTTATTATCATCATTGATAGTGGATCTACACGTAGCTTCATTAATCCTCAAACAGTAAAAATGTTGAGGCTACCTGTGATATCTTGCAAGAGACTATAGAACCACTATGAGATGTAAATAACTTTTCCCTGACATTCAGAGGTGCATGCAGAAGGAGGAATTTTTTGTGATATGAGGTTGCTGAAGGTTGGTAGTTGCAACTTGGTTTTGGGAATCGATTGGGTGGATATATTTGCCCACATGGTACTATATACAAGACCTCACAACATTTCCTTCTTTAAGGTGGTCAGAGTCATTACTCTATTAGGAAAAGAAGATAAGGTTGTATTGATCTCAATAGAAGGTAGAACCTTGCCCAAACTACTTAAGAACAGGATATGTGGCTGTTTTGTTGAACTCTCTCATAGAAACCAATTCTAGTAACGGAAAACCTCTTCCCCTATAATGACTACACTGTTGAATGCATTCTCAGATGTATTTGAAGAATCCAAGTATCTTCCCTTTATAAGGAACTCTGATCATAGCATTCCTTTAAAAGAGGTACAAAACCAGTCAACTTGAAACCATATAGGTATGTTTTTAGGCAGAAGAATGCCTTGGAGAGCATCATTGAAGAAACGGTTGTCACAGGTGATAGAGCCTAATCAGTCTCCATTTGCATCCCCAGCCTTATTGGTAAAGAAGAGAAACAACACTTGGCGACCATGCATTAACTAGAAAACTAAATTCTTGTATAGTGAAGAACAAGTTTCCTATCCCCCATAGTTGAGGACTCTTAGATGAACTGCATGGCACCAAAGTACACTCAAAGATTGATTTAAGAGTTGGATACCACCAAGTGAGGATGAAAGAGGGAGAAGAAAGCAATACTGCATTTAGAACCCACCATGGCCACTAGCAGTTCAAGGTGATGCCATTTGGTCTAACCAATGCTCCGGCCACATTTTAATCTTTGATGAAGAGATTTTTGGTCCTTATCTTAGAAGGTTCATTCTATCCTTATTTGATGGCATCTTAGTGTATAGCAGGACACTTAAAGAATATTAAACCTACCTGAGTAGGTATTACAATTGTTGAGGCAAAACAAACTATTTGCCAAGATGTCTAAATGTGCCTTTGAATAACCTCAAATAGATTACTTGGGCCATATCTATCAGGTAAAAAGGTTCAGACTGATCCCTCTAAAATAGGAACTATGGAGGATTAGCCATTTCCAGTTACTGTGAAGGCTCATAAGGGATTTATTGGGTTGATTGGATATTGTAGAAGGTTCATGCAACATTATGGGCAACCAGTAAATCGTTAGGCTAGTTATTAAAAAAAGGATAGTTTAAGTGGAATGGCAAAGCAATTTAACCCTTCAACAGATTGAAAGAAGTATGAGTAAGGCTCAAGTTTTGGCTCTTCCCGACTTCACTAAAACATTTATAGTAGAAGTGTATGATTGTAATGTGGGTATCATGGTAGTTCTTATGCGAAGACTTCAACCTATAGCCTTTATTAGTCAAGCCTTATGTCCTAAACATCAAGGTTTATCCACCTATGAAAAAGAGCTAATACCACTACTTTTTGCTATTGAGAAATGGAGGCGTCACCTGCAGCCCTCACACTTTATCATTAAGACTGATCATTTTAGTCTTAAATATCTCAAAGATCAGAAAATGACTACCCTAACACAACAAAAAGTGTTATCTAAACTTATGGGCTTGGACTATGAGATTCAGTACAATATAGGGGAAGAGAATGTAGCAGTTGATGCTTTCTCCAGATGGATGGAATATCAAGGGCATTGTACTAACATTTCTAACATTTGTGATGACCCAACCAGTCGTCTCATGAGTTACTACTCTGTTTCCCATATTTATGCTTTTTTATGCTTCATTATCCATATTTTGTGGTATCAGATTGGTTGTACCAAAATAATTTTCGATAAAGTTTGAGACACTTAGTCTCTTTTAAGAAGAATTAATTTAGAAAAGTAAATCGGATATTGACTTATGTGTTAGAGGGTTCGGATATGAGTTTCAATGGTTCGGCTAGCTTCGGTAGGTGATTTATGACCTAGAAGTGTGATCCGAATGGGTTATGGAGGTCCTGAGTAAAAGTAGGCTTGTATTGGCAAAGTTGATATTTTGGCGATTTCTGGTTGATAGGTGAAATTTTGATATAAGGGTCGGAATAGAATTCCGAAAGTTGAAGTAGCTTTGTTGTGTCATTTGGGATGTGTGTGCCAAATTTCAAGTCATTCGTACGTGATTTGGTTGTTTTTTTAATCAAAAGCGTGTTTCGAAAGATTTTAGAAACTTAGGCTTGAATCCGATGTCAATTGGTAGGTTTGATGTGGTTTGATGTGGTTTGAGGTGTTTTGATGATTGGAATAAGTTTGAATAAGGTATTGGGTCATGTATGTGCTATTGGTTGAAGTCCTGGGGGCCATAAGTGATTTCGGATGATTATCGGGAACATTTTGAACTTGACTGATTGCAGAAAGTGTGATGCTTCTGGTGTTTTTGCACTTGAGGGAGAAGGCCGTAGATGCGAAATTTGGGTTGGAGAGCAGATACCGCGGAAGCGGTCAAGTAGCCGCATCAATGAAACCGCATATGCAGAAGCTCTATCGCAGATGTGATCTAGTGCTTTAAGTGAAGGACCGCAGAAGCGCTTGTTTTTTCACATATGCGGTACCGCAGAAGCGGGTTTTGGACTGCAGATGCAGAAAAGCCTGGGCAAAAGGTATATATTTCATCCTTCACGATTTTTGAAGGGTTTAACCATTTTTAACTTCGGATTGAGAGCTTTTGGGCGATTTTGAAGGGAGATTTCAAGAAAACTTTATTAAGGTAAAGATTTTGGACCTAAGACACACTTCTATGGTGATATTTCATGGATTAAGATGGAAATTAAAGGAATTAAAGGGTTAAAAATTGAGGTTTAGGGCTTGAGTTTAAGAGGGTTTTAAATGAGAATTTGCGGGGTCATTTGGACTCTGATTTAGATGATTCTGATATGTATGAACTCGTGGGGGGACGAGAAATATACTGATGTGAAAATTATTGAGTTTCGAGAAGTGGGCCCGGGGCTCCAGTTTTGCTAATCTTGGAATTTTTGGTATCTTCGACTGTTTTCGCTTGGACTTTGTTCCCTTAGCATATTACAATCTATTCTTTCGATGCGCGTGGAAGGCGATTCGAGAGGCAAAGGTTCCGCGAGCTAGAGATCTAGCTGGTTCGAGGTGAGTAATGATTGTAAATGATGTCATTGAAACCCCGTATTTGCACATCGTAGTGCTATATTGAGGTGATACACGCGCTTGATGACGAGCATGGCATCGTATGCTACTGGGGATTTTGACTTAGTCTATCCTAATTGATGATTTTATCATCTATTTGACTGAAATTAATTTGATATTATCATGATTTGGGCTGAATGCCATATTTAGGCTTCATGCCAACTATTTGAACCCTTCGAGGATTTTTACCATTGTTTCCTCACTATTTTGACTTATTTCTTGAACTCGGTCCGGATAATTTCCACTATTTACTATTCAGCCATCCCTTCTCAGCTTTAAGACTTAAATGACATTTTCAAAGGATGTTTGGGATCAGAAAACACTATATTACTATCGCCCGAGGGGCTTTTGATGATTCTTGGACTTAGTAAGGCCGATGGCCCATATTGTGAGGAACACTAATACTGTTTTGTGTCCGAGGGGCTATATATATATGTATGTACGAGGTGGCTTGATTGATATGAGGCTGAGGGCCTAGATTTGATGCCACGAGATGGCTTGTTATTGCGCTTGGGTCGTAAGAGGCAACTCCTGGAGTCTGTACACCCCAGTGAGCAGGGGCACCTAGTTGTGACATGAGATCTAGCCCGAGGAGCTAGTATTGTACTGAGCTATGGCCTGAGGGGCAGATTTGTGGATACTGAACCCGAGGGGCGAACTTCTCTCTGTTTATTTTACATGATTTATTTGTCAATTGTTTGTTTTCCCCTATTGAAAGGAATTTTTACTTGGTTTTCACTGATTTACTGCTTTCAAATGATGTTTTACTGCTTTATTATAGAACGCCTTGTGTTTTATGTGTTTTTTTACTTTCAGTCATTATATGTATTTGTTACTCACTGGCTCGGAGTACTCATATTACTCCCTGCATCTTATGTGCAGATCCAGGTGCCCCAGAGGCCGAGTGAGAGCTTTCTAATCGTTTAGTATTTACCGGGGATTTCGAGGTAGCTACATGGCATCCGCAGCCCTGATTTCTCTCTTTTATCTCATTACTTTTCCACATTCCTAGACTATCTATATAGTAAGTTGTTCAGGCTCTAGACTCGTGACACTTGATCAGTGTGAGTTGTGCAGTTTTAATATCTTGTTAACTTCTGCATATCTATATTACTGTTTTAAACAGTTATTATGATAATTGGTAATTAAACCGTGTTAGCAAATTACTTATTTATCATGAAAATGGGTTGTGGTTTGGTAGTTGGTCTGGATTGCCTAGTAATGTGATAATATATTGTGCATTGTAATGCTTCGAGAGTTGGGATATGTTGTGTATTGATTCAGGTAGGGGTGAACAAAGGAAACCGACAAACCGCACCAACCCGATAATCCGAGTCAAAACGAAAAAAAACCCGACTATGGTTTAGTTTGACTTGGTTTGGTGTTGAAAAAAAAATCCGACCATAATTGGTTTGGTTTGGTTTTAACTAAAGAAAGCCAAACCGAAACCAAACTAACCCGACATTATATATATAGAAATTTAAGATATATTTAATATAAATATACTTATTGTAATGTAATTTATAAATATTTCTTAAAAAATTTCATAATTTTATCTTTTAATGTATTATTTCAAGATTGAACTTAGAGCTTTTGATTGCTCCAATAAGTTTTATAGCCATTACTATTAGTAAATTAAATAATGCTAACAACCAATACCAATGCTAACAAAAGACATTCAATTCAATATTACGAACGGGAAAGTATTGGACATCTATTTTTATTTTGTAATGATTTAGATAAAAATGGATAACCTATTTTATTTTGCTTTAGCTTTTAGTCATGTAAGTAATACTTCTTTATTAGTCTACTAATTTTAGCATGACTTAGTGCTTTTAGATTATGTTTAGTTTTACTAAGACTTTTTAATTTAGCAATATTTATATTACATGATTTTATTGTCTTTATTGTTGAATATTTTAGGATAATGTCATGACACATATCATATTTTGTATTATTTTCTTGAAAAATACTTTATATAGTTGTATATTACTACGACTAAAGAAATATTTTGAGCATACGTTATATGTTTTGTTCTACGAAGATTTTACCGAAAAAAATCCGAAAAAATCCGAATAACCCGAGAAAACCCGAGAAAAATCGATATTGAAAAACCCGAATTTTATTGGTTTGGTTTGGTCTTTAGATTTAATAACCGACATAATTGGTTCGGTTTGGTAATTGTAAAATCTGAACCAACCCGGTCTATGTACACCCCTAAATGCAGGAGTGTAGAGTTATTGCTTATGCTTCTCGTCAGTTGAAGCCCCATGAAAAGAACTACCACGTTCATGATTTGGAGTTGGCTTCCATAGTTCACGCATTGAAGATTTGGAGGCGTTACTTGTATGGCGTATCTTGTGAGGTTTTCACTGATCATCGCAGTCTTCAGCATTTGTTCAAGCAAATGGATCTTAATTTGAGGCAGCGGAGATGGTTGGAGTTACTTAAGCATTATGATATCACTATATTGTACCATCTGGGAAAGGCCAATGTGGTGGCCGATGCTTTGAGCCGAACGGCAGTGAGTATGGGAGTTTGGCATATATTCCAGTTGAGGAGAGACCTCTTGCAGTGAATGTTCAGGCCTTGGCCAATCGGTTTGTTAGGTTAGATATTTCGGACCCAGTCTGGTATGGGCATGTGTGGTTTCTTGGTCCCCCTTATGTGATCGCATCAGATAGCGCCAGTATGATGATCCGCATTTGCTTGTCCGTAGGATTAAGGCAAGGATGATGATTCCAGGGATATGACCATCGGTGATGATGCGGAACTAACAAGTCTGATCAATATAGTCCGTCATGTTTTCTATTCCTTCCTACTTGTTCTTCCTCTATTATGTGCTGGGGTGCTGAAGATGTAGGGTTTGATTTGTGTGCCCAATGTGGATGGGCTTCGGGAGCTGATTCTGGAGGAAGCCCATAGCTCGCCGTATTCCATTCATCCAGGTGCCGCGAAGATGTATCAGAATTTGAGGCAGCACTATTGGTGGAAAAGAATGAAGAAAGATATTATGGGATTTGTAGCTCGATGTCTCAATTGTCAGCATGTGAAATATGAGCATTAGAGACCGGGTGGCTTGCTTAAGTAGATGGTTATTCCTGAGTGGAAGTGGGAGAGGATCACTATGGACTTTGTTGATGGACTTCCACGGACTTTGAAAAAAGTTCGATTCTATTTGGGTGATCGTGGATCGGCTGACCAAATCCATGCACTTCATTCCTATGTGTACTACCTATTCTTCATAGCAGTTGTCAGGGATTTATATCCGAGAGATTGTTCATTTGCATGGTGTTCCAATTTCCATCATTTCAGGTAGAGGTACTCAGTTTACTTTGCAATCTTAGAGAGCCGTGCAGAAAGAGTTCGGTACTTAGGTTGAGTTGAACACAACTTTTCGTCCTCAGACGGACGGTTAGTCCAAGCGTTCTATTCAGATACTGGAGTACATGTTGCATGGTTGTGTAATTGATTTCGGAGGATCATGGGATGAGTTTCTATCGCTTGGAGAGTTTGCTTACAACAACAATTACCAGTCGAGTATTCAGATGGCTCCATATGAGGCTTTGTATGGGAGGCGGTGTAGATCTTCAGTTGGTTGGTTCGAGCTCGGTGAGGTTAGGCTATTGGGGGCTGATTTGGTTCAGGATGCTTTGGAGAAGGTGAAGGTGATTAAGGAGAGGCTATGTACAGCGCAGTCGAGGAAAAAGAGTTATGCTGATAGGAAAGTTGGAGATGTGTCCTGCATAGTTGGCGAGACGGTTCTGTTGACGTTTTCACCCATGAAGTGTGTTATGAGATTTGGGAAGAAAATGAAATTGAGTCCTCAGTTCATTGGGCCTTTGGATGTGCTTTAAAGGATTGGGGAGGTGGCTTATAAGCTTGCTTTGCTACCCAGCTTGTCGAGTGAGCATCCAGTCTTTCATGTTTTTATGCTCTGGAAGTATATTGGGGATCCATCTCATATTTTGGATTTAGCACGGTTCAGTTGGATGATGATTTGATATATGATTTGGAGCCAGAAGCTATTTTGGGTCATCAGGTTCAGAAGTTGAGGTCAAAGGATATAATTTCAGTGAAAGTGCATTGGAGGAGGCTACCAGAAAAACCGAGCTGGAGATATAGAGCAGATAACCTCACCTATTTTAGGCTTCAGGTATGTTTCTTGACTCGTTCGAGGATGAACGTTTGCTTAAAATGGGGAGATGTGACTACTCGGCCAGTCGTCTCATGAGATATCGATCTGTTTCCCCCATTTCTGTTTCTTTATGCTTTGTTATCTGTGTTTTGTGGTATCGGGTTGGTCGGATCGAGTCCAAAATGATTTCTGATAAGGTTTGAGATACTTAGTCTCTTTTAAGAAGGTTTAAGTTGAAAAGTCAACTGGATGTAAACTTATGTGTTAGTGGGATCAGATATGACTTCCGATGGTTTGATTACCTTCGGTAGATGACTTATGACCTAGGAGTACGATCGGAATGGGTTATGGAGGTCCGGAGTAGAAGTAGGCTTGAATTGGCGAAGTTGATATTTTGGTGATTTCCGGTTGACATGTGAGATTTTGATTAAGCGTCAGAATAGAATTGCGAGAGTTGCAATAGCTTCGTTGTGTCATTTGGGATGCGTGTGCAAAACTTTAGGTCATTCGGACGTGGTTTGGTTGGATTTTTTATCAAAAGCGTGTTTCATAAGATTTTAGAAACTTAGGCTTGAATCCGATGTGATTTGGTAGATTTGATGTGGTATGAGGTGTTTTAATGATTGGAATAAGTTTGAATAAGGTATTGGATCATGTTTTTGCTTTTGATTAAAATCAGGAGGGCCTCGGGGTGATTTCGGATGGTTATCGGGAAGATTTTGAACTTGAATGATTGGAGAAAGTGCGTTGCTTTTGCTTTTTTCGCACCCGCGGTTTGGGGACCGCAGGTGCGAGGGAGAAGGATACAGATGTGAAATTTGGGCTGGAGAGCTGATACCGCAGAAGTGGTCAAGTAGCCACATCTACGAATCGGCAGATGCGGAAGTTCTATCGCAAATGCGATCTAGTGCTTTAGTGGAGGGCTGCAGAAGCGGTTCTTTTGCTGCATATACGGTACTACAGAAGCGGGTTTTGGAGCGCAGATGCGGAAAGGCCTGGGCATCAGATATATATTTCATCCTTCACAATTTTTGAAGGGTTTAGCAATTTTTAACTTTGGATTGAGAGCTTTCTGGCGATTTTGAAGGGAGATTTCACAGTAACTTAGCTAAGGTAAGGATTTTTTACCTAAACCACAGTTCTAAGGTGATATTTCATGGATGAAGACAGAAATTAAAAGAATTAAAGGGCTTAAAAGGGAGGTTTAGGGCTTGAGTTTAAGAGAGTTTTAAATGGGGATTTGAGGGGTCATTTGGACTCCGATTTAGATGATTTTGATATGTGTGAATTCGTGGGGAGACGAAGAATCTATTGATGTGAAAATTTTTGAGTTTTGAGAAGTGGATCTGGGGCTCGGGTTTTGCTAATTTCTGATTTTTGGTATTTTTCGATTGTTTTTGCTTTGGCTTTGTTCCTTTAGCATATTGTGATGTATTCGTTCTGATTTTGATAGATTTGATGTGTGTGGAGCCCGATTGGGGAGCCAAAGGCATCGCGAGCTAGAGATTTAGCTAGTTCGAGGTGAGTACTGATTGTAAATGATGTCATGAGGGTTTGAAACCCCAAATTTGCACATCGTAGTGCTATATTGAGGTGAGACACGCACTTGATGACGAGCGTGGGGTCGTATGTTACTAGGGATTGTGACTTAGTCCATCCTAATTGTTGATTTTACCGCGTATTTGACTGAAGCTTATTTGATATCATCATGACTTGGGTTGAATGTCATATTTGGGCTTTGTGTCAACTATTTGAATCCTTCGGGGATTTTATCACTATTTCCTTACTGTTTTGACTTGTTGCTTGAACTCATTTCTGATAATTTCTAGTGATTTACTATTCCGCCATCCCTTCTCAGTTTTAAGACTTAAATGACATTTTTAAATGATGTTTGGGCAGAAAACACTGTATTACTGTCGCCCGAGGGGCTTGTGATGATTCTTGGACTGAGTAAGGCCGAGGGCATATATTTTGAGGAACATTGATACTGCTTTGAGGCCGAGGGCTTAATATATATATATATATATATATATATATATATGTCACGCCTCGAGGTGGCTTGATTGATATGAGGCCGATGGCCTTGATTTGATTCCATGAGATGGCTTATTATTGTGCTTGCGCACTAAGGGGCCCATCTCAGAGTCTATACACCCCCAATAAGCGTGGGTACCCAGTTGTGACATGAGATTGAGCCCGAGAGGCTGGTACTATTCTGAGATATGGCCTGAGGGGCAAACTTCTCTATGTTTACTTTACATGATTTATATGTCAATTATATGTTTTTACCTATTGAAAGGAGTGTTTACTTCATTTTCACTGATTTACTATTTTCAAATGATGTTTTACTACTTCATGATAGAATGCCTTATGTTTTACATATTTTCTTACTTTCGGTCATTATTTATATTTTTTACTCGCTTGGTCGGAGAACTCACATTACTCCCCACACCTTGTGTGCAGATCCAGGTGCCCCAAAGGCCGAGTGAGACCTTTCCGGCCGTTCAGCATTTGCCGGGTATTTCAAGGTAGCTGCATGGCGTCCGCAGCCCTTATTTCTCCCTTTTATCTCAATAATTTTCTGCATTCCTAGACAATCTATAGTGGGATGTTGAGACTTGTGGTAGAGGCTCTAGACTCGTGACACCAGATCAGTGTGGACTGTGTAGTTTTTATGTCTTGTTAACTTCAGCCTATCTATCTTACTGTTTTAAACACTTATTATGATAATTGGTAATTTAACTGTGTTAGCAAATGATTTATTTATCATGAAAATAGGTTGTGGTTTGGTAGTTGGTCTGGCTTTCCTAGTAATATGATAGGCACCATCAAGATCGGTATTTGGGGTCGTGACACCTTGAACCTTCTTGGATGCAGAATGTTTTAAATAGTTATGAAGGCGACTTAGAAATGCCAAAACATTTCACTTGTCTAGCTAATCCATCTGGAATGCAGGAAGGAATCACCACACATGAATGCCTACTGATTTTTAAAGGAAATATCTGGATTGGGAAACACACTAATATGAGGAGTACACTGATCAATTTGATGCATTCATCATCAATTGGTGGGTGGGGGGGGGGGGGGGGGGGAATTCTGGATACAAGGAACAATCAGAAGACTGACATGTGTATTCCATTGGCCCAAGTTGACCAAGAGTGAAAGTGTTCCCTATCCTGGACTACTGCAACCACTGCCAATTCCACAACAAGCCTGGACTCACATCTCAATGGATTTTATTGATTCTTTACCTAAATCCGAAGGGAAAGGTACTGTATTGGTATGAGTGGATAGCCTCACTAAGTTTGACCATTTCAACTGTCACGCCCTTTTACTGTGGTTCAAGTGGTGAGAGCTTTTATTGATAACATTTATAAATTACATGGGTTCCTCGTTTCAATAGTGTCGGATAGAGATAAGATTTTCCTAAGCTTATTCTCGAAGGAATTGTTCAAGTCCTTGAAAGTAAATTTGATTGCCTATCACCATCAATTGGATGGGCAAACTGAAAGGTTCAACAGATGCTTGGAGACTTATTTGAGGTTCATGACTAGCCAACAACCGAAATACTAGAATCAATGGCTCTCACTAGCAGAGTACTGGTACAATACAAATTATCACACAGCTCTGAAGATGACACCTTTTAGGCCTGGTATGGTTTTCAACCTCCTCAATTCACCTTCAACTTGGTTAGCCAAACTAATGTTGAAGCAGTAGATGTGTTTCTCAGACAGAGAAAGTTAGTAGCTAAGAAGCTACAAGACAACCTTCATCGAGCTCAAGGAAGAATGAAACAATATGAAGATAGCCACAGAACGGAGAGGGAGTTTACAATTGAGGATTGCATATTTTTGAAGCTCCAATCTTGCAGACAATCATCGGTAGCATTAAGGAAGAGTTTGAAACTTGCTGCAAGATTCTACCCTATAAGGTTGTGAAGAAGATTGGACCAGTGGCTTATCAACTACAACTTCCTCCTCAACCTAGAATACACCCAGTGTTTCATGTATCCCTGCTCAAAAGGAAGATAGGCCAACATGTGATACGCTCCATTGACCCCCCTACAGTTGCAACAGATGACCAGCCTCTTACTGAACTCATTGCCATTCTTGATAGGAAATTGTTAAGGGCAATGCTGCTATAGTTGAATTACTCATTCAATGGGCCAACCTTCTGTTGGAGGAAGCTACTTGGGAAGACATTGGTTTATTACAATTTCCAAATTTTAAGATTTAAAGAGATGAATTTTACGGGGGATGTAATGTTGCAAGGCAACTTAGTATTCAATATTATTATCACTAAGTACAGGTTGTTTTTAAGTAAGTAGCAGAAATACAAGTTTTCAAATTAAGTGGGTATGCCACAAGTTTTTATATTTGCAATTAAGTCCTTGTAATTAGTTAGTGAGTTGGCAACTACACTGATTTATATGTACTCGTACAGAGCATTTGGGATTAAGGAAAAAGATATTGTTCTCTCCTCTCGTATTATTTCTCTCTCTGTCTTCCTTTCCTCTCTCTGTTAGAGTTGTGGCCGATACCACAACACAATCTTTATTCAATTCAAGAGTTACACCGATAGCGAAATTGGACTCCAAACCATTTAAACAAAACTGATAAGAACTAAGCTCAGAGAAGAAAATCAATAACCCAAAATGTTCAGATTCAATGAAACCAAATGGTAAAGGAAGAAAATGAAGGGGGAATAAACAACTCTCACTTAGAGCTAGCAAGGTGCATTTCCAAAGAAAGAACAACATTACCTCAAGCAAAATAACTTTTCATCCTTGTCTAAAGACTTACCATACGGAAATTGTAATCAGATAATAGTATGTAGAAAAAAAGGACAAAAAAGGATTTTGATGCTTCAACTTTCTTTAGAACATATTAATTTTGTTGTATTTAGTTTGTACCAAAAGAGAACACTGACAAAACCCATCACAGAATTTTGGTCAGTAATTTTCTCGTAAACGTCATTAGAGAAATAATCAGAAAAGACATCAAATAACAATTGACCCAAATCACACATTGGAGTATCAATTCTAGACATTCATGTGAAGATCAGATAAAAATACTGACATATATGTAAGAATCTAGCCAAATTTTAGCCACAAATAAGCACAAGAAAAAAAGATTACTTGGAGAAAAAACTTACCACAACGGAGAGATAAACTTGAGAGAAATTAAATGAAATAAACCACCTTTGCAAGATCTTAATCTACAAATTGAAAAACTTTGGACAGAATCCAGTATTTCCAAATCTAGCGATGGAAACATGGATATAGGACAAAAGAAGTAAATTTGAGAGAGAACATTGAAACAGGTGAAAAAGTGGGTACTTGGAGTGAGAGACACGTGTTTGGTTTTCAGTTCTAAAAGACACGCTTTGAATTCAGCCATAAAGATATTTATATCTACTGAAATGCCTTCGTCGTCCAACAAACATTCATTTATTATATAGGTGTTATAAATATAATCCTATTTAAGGTGAATGTTTATATTTTGAGAGATTCTAAGTTTTACTACTTGGTAGCTAAGTCACCACCTCCCTATAAATAAAGGGGTTTTCTCCCATTGTAAATCACCCCTAAGTATCAATAAGAATACTCCTCTCTCTCTACTTTTCTCTCTATTGTTCTTGTTCTTGTATTATTGTTCTTGTTCTTATATTATTTCATAACATGTTATCAGCACGAGTCTCTAACCAATTGAAATTTTCGATTATCTTAACTTATGTTTGTGTAGGGTTTCACGTGAGGTTCTGCCGTAACCAAATTCCAAATTTTCTAGACGGAAACAAAGAGGGAAAAACGTTGAGAAAACAAGAAGAGAAAACATTGAAAACATAAAACAGAAAGAAAAAAAAACGTGAAAGAAAGAAAGGAAGTAGGAGTCGACCAAAGTTGCCGGAATTTGTTGCCACGGGATGGAACGGGATGGAAACTCAAGAGGTATATTTGATATCACAACATTTATTGGTATACCTTAAAGGTAAGTAATTTACTTTTCCCTTTCAAATTCTTGAAATTCTACGATTTGATTTTATATACAAACAAAGACAACAAAGTTTGATTATAACTCTAATGGAGTTCGTAAGAAATTACACTCACATGAAGTGGTAAAATTTCTATGCCTTGCCATGATCAAATTCATGTACGATTGTGGGCAAAAGAATTGAAAATCCGTCCCATTGAATTTGCTCCATTCCCTTTAGAGAATGTGGTAGCAGTATGTGATAAGTCTGAAAGAAGACAAAATTATTACCATGAAGGTATCAATAAATGTGGACGTGGCAAAGAATTAAAATTCCGTCCAATTGAATTTGCTCCATTCCCTTTAGAGAATGTGATAGCAGTATGTGATAAGTCTGAAAGAAGACAAAATTATTACCGTGAAGGTATCAATGGATGTGGACGTGGCAATAGACGAAATTATAATCGTCATTATTGTGGTAATGAGAACAATAAGGATTCTCAAAATAATCTTTCACTTTATGAAAGTAATATTTGACATGGGATTGTGTATAGCACATACAGATGATTATGATCCATTCCCTGAAATGAATGTGATAATTTTAATAGAGCCCGTAAGTATGAACATGCTCTTGACGTAATTTTGTTTCATGTCTGACATTATAAAAGGAAAGTTCGTTGCCCTTGAAATTTCGGGCAAGAACTATATGACATGGGTGTTGGATGCTGAAATCCACTTAGATTCTATGGGTCTTGGAGACGCCATTAAAGACAGAAATAATGCATCCACCCAAGACTATGCTAAGGCCTTGATTTACTTGCGCCATCGCCTTGATGAAGGTTTGAAACTGTGCTAAGGCCTTGATTTTCTTGCGCCATCACCTTGATGAAGGTTTGAAAATTGAATATATCACAGTCAAAGATCCACCTATCTTGTGGAAAGGCTTAAAGGAGAGATATGACAACCTGAAGTTGGTCACTCCGCCACAAGCACGATACGATAAGAATCCTAAGGCAAATAGTTCAGAAACTATATGTTATCATTGCGATGGAAAAGGGCACTGGTCAAAAGCTTGCCGTATACCAAGACATTTGGTTGACCTTTATCAAGCATCTCGAAAGAGTAAAGGCCCTGAAACAAATTTTGTCTCTGACAACAACTTTGACATCACCCATTTGGATGTGGCAGACTTCTTTGAGCACCCTGAGGGGAAAATAGACCACCTAATCGGTGATGGATCTGTGATGAAAGAAGATGGAGTTGTTTGATTTTACTTTATTTATTTGTATTAGTTAGTGAATAAACTAATAATCATTAGTATCAGCTCGTATTAGTTAGTTTATGATATAATGTTAGTATTAGTTCTTTAGAATGTTATAATATGCTTAAATTTCGAAGAAATTTTTATTTTCCAGCAAAGTTAGTCGATTAACTAATAAAGTCGACTATCTAATATTTTGTATTAAAACTGGAATTTCCGCAAGCTAAGATATTCGAATATCTGATTTAGATATTCGAATATCTGATTTAGATATTCAAATAACCTGATTTAGTTATTCGAATATCCTGATGACTGTTTTCTGAGATAGTCGAATATCAACTTGGTTAGTCGACTATCTAATATTTCGCATTAAAACTGGACTTTTCCGCAAGGCATGATAGTCGACTATCTGATTTAGTTATTCGAATAATCTCAGCAGATTTTGAAAATATTGTTTAAATATGAAGCAAACAGATTTGTATATTCTCATGTTCATATATTTCCTTTTGTATGTCAAACCATGGGAATTAAATTCATTGAAGGCTCCTGAAGAGCAACTATAACTCTGCCTAAAGGAACAATATTTTAGAGAATGCAATGTTCTCCTCCAAGTCTAAGAGAAACTTGTTGAGTTTTAAAGATATCAGTCAAAATGTTCTCCTCCAAGTCTAAAAGGAACTTGTTGAGTTTTAGAGATATCATTCAAAATGGATATCAGATTGAGACAATACATAAGTATAATCTTGAATACCTCATTTACTCATGAAAACGAGGCTGCCCACTTCGGTTTGGGATCACGCCATTTTGCATGCAGCAATGCTAGTTCGTCGGCTGCCCACTTCGGTTTGGGGTCACGCCATTTTGCATGCAGCAATGCTAGTTCGTCGGCTGCCCACTTCGGTTTAGGGTCACGCCATTTTGCATGCAGCAATGCTAGTTCGTATCTGACTGACGAATTGTCACAAATATTCCCCGTTGCAATTGGTTTTGGGTCATGAACCCAATATATCCCATTTATGAATCTTTGGATGCGCAGTATATGTGCCTATAGCACCGCCATACCGCACCAAAATGGGTTTGTAAAGAAGGTTAGGAATATATGTTGAGTTTGAATCGCCCTCCATTATTCGATACCTCAAAACATTGACAGGGGATTTGTACACTACACGATTTGCAGACTGTCAATTTGATGAGATACTTTTCCCAAAATTAGGGGGAGAAGTTGGTGAAACCAAACGGGAAATTTTGTGGAAAAATGCATCATTATCTCATCTTTATCCACATACCTCTATTTGTGAAAGAGGCGCAAAATATTATCCATTTGCAAAGAATAGCAAATCGAATGCCAGACGCATTTACGGATTTGAAAAGGATAACAATATCACATATCCCCGCAGCGAATGTGACAACATCTGATTCACGAATACATATTCATTATTGGAAGAATATGAACATGAAATTGGTATTGAATATACCACACTCACCCCTAGAAGGAGGTTTGAGATGATACCACACTCACCCCTAGAAGGAGGTTTGAGATGATATATGGCATGAATGATCGTTGGTCACGTACCTATTTTACGCCAAAGTATTTTGGAAATATGACTATTAAAGGACAACGATAATGCAAGAAACATATCTTGCATATAATTTTGACCATGACCATAATGGTATAACTTTCTCTTTAAAAGAGATATTCACCACATGGATGTTGATGAATCTGTGGTAGTACAAAATTAATTGAGAGCTCTAGAAGAGCCAATTATTACTATGTTGGAGAAACACAATTGAGTATTGTGCTGTAGTAAGTCTCAAAGAAACTTATTCAGTTTCCAAAGTACACGCGAAAGCGCTGATTATATTGAGACTATAAATAAAGGAAAGATTTGATATCTTCTATTACTACAACTTGTAGCGAGATAATTTGTATATGAAAAGCTACCCGCTTCGTTCTCCAGTTTGTACTACACAAACAAAAGAATTCCACAATAAAGTGGATATGTATTGGTATAAAAACCCATACCATAATAAACCTGAAGTTTATTGAGAATTACACATGTCATGGTGTAAACATGAACTTATCAATATTGATAATTTATTCAGTTGGCATTCGGGTTAGCCATCTCATTTTAAGCATGATATGCAATAATTGAGAATTCACATGGGTGAATATTAAAGAACTAGAAAGTTCTTTACGAATTCTCTTGTATTACTTGTTCTCATTAATGAACTGACCAACTAAAGAGTTCGGGTTGAAGCCCATAAATTCTGGAAATATCAAAGGTGAATATGGGCCCATTCACCTGCCATGTATACCACATATGATGCATCTATGATATGGTTACATGCGCAATTGTTATTAACCCGCAGCCTGGCCGGTGCTTGCGAGGTAAATTGCTCAGTAATCTAACTTCGAGCATAATTTCTAGATTTTCTAGTCAAGATAGTTCATCTTGATAAGTTGGTTTATATCAAAGTTGGTTTAGCAAGATAATTATTGAGGGCCTCCACTTAATAGCTAAACTGTTTCTTATGAGAACAAAGTTATATATATCAGTTTGATATACGTTGTATACGAGAGTATATTCTCCCCTCACAAGTGGTTCAGGGTCAGGAACCAAATAATTTTATCTTATTATTAATGTGCTGTGTATATTGACATGATAATGCACAAAGATGATTTCCCAAAGTTGAGGAAACAAGTTAGCTTTTCTAACATGAGGGGGAGACATGATAAACACTTGAGAAAAGGTTACATGGGATGAATTATCATTTGTATATGTAAATCCCCGAATATCATGATATGAACCTGAAGTTCATAAATGGGATAATTCAATTGCAACATATTGCAAAGCATGCTATACTTGTTTGCTGACCCAAAGAAAGTGACTATATTCTCACTACAAATGCTCATATTAAGTCCCAGAAGGACAAAGTCTTTAATACGCTTAAAGCGTATAGACAAATACTTGATTCCATGTAGATTTGGACATATAGTTCAAATACTTGAAAGTATAAAGTCAAAGGTATGTATAATCAATTTTCAATATCTTATTTGTTTAGCATGACATGAAAACTTGATATGCATCTAAAGTCTATTATATGGCTTATATGACTTAAATTATATATCAATCCATGAAAGATTGAAGTTGCTTGAAGCATATACAATTCTTGGTCCTGAAGTACCACATCCTAAGTACAATTTGTGTACATATGTATCTTGCTATAACTATAAGCATGATGGCATTGAGAATACATCTATGGAGATATTGAAGAGTTATTCCACGACATTATATGAAGATGTTCATATCTATCAAGAATGATAATTTCAAGGTGGGGAATATTTATTCAAATCAATATGGCTGATTTATTTATCAAATCTCTACAAAAGATCGTTTTGAAGATGGTGCACATGATTGGAATGCAAATGCTCAAGGATGTGAATTGATGTTCTTTTCAGGGGGAGTTAATGCGCGTTGCACTCTTTTTCCCTTACAAGGTTTTGTCCCACTGGGTTTTCCTTGCAAGGTTTTTAACGAGGCAACCAATAGGCGCATATTCAAACATGTGTACTCTTTTTCCTTTTCTATAATTTTTCCCATTGGGTTTTGTTTTAGTTAAGGTTTTAACGAGGCACATTATTGAATAGACATTCAAGGGGGAGTGTTATAAATATAATCCTATTTAAGGTGAATGTCTATATTTAGAGAGATTCTAGGATTTACTACTTGGTGGCTAAGTCACCACCTCCCTATAAATAAAGGGGTTCTCTCCCATTGTAAATCACCCCTAAGTATCAATAAGAATACTCTTCTCTCTCTACTTTTCTCTCTATTGTTCTTGTTCTTGTATTATTGTTCTTGTTCTTATATTATTTCATAACAATAGGGAAATAGTAACAAATTGCCAAAATAGGTCTTTAGAATGGTAACTTCGGTGAGTTTCATATCTTTCGTTACTACGATTTTTGGCCATGACCATATTTGTCATTTATAGCTCGTTTGGTCAAGTTGCTAAAATTAATTTATTTTGAGAAGTATTTTTGTTAAAAATATTTTTTGATGAAAAGCAATTTGTGTTTGAAAAATTAATTGGAAAAATACTTCTGAGCAACAATTATTATTTATCCAAGCTTTAAAAAGTATCTTTAAGTTTATTTTTCTAAAAAGTGCTTTTCAAAAAAGTATTTTTGAGAAGAAGCTACTTTTTCTGCTTATTTTTCTACTCAAAAATACTTTTTTCCTTCTAAAAGCTTGGCCAAACACTTTTGAAAATAAAGCATATCTTTTTTTAAATAAAAGTGTTTTTGGCCTTGGAGAAGCTTGGCGAAAAAGGCAGTTGATATATTTACATTGCAAGGATAATATATACTCCCTCCATTTTAATTTATATGAACCTGTTTGACTAGTCACGGAGTTTAAGAAAAAATGAAGACTTTTGAAATTAGTGATCCTAAACAAGTTACAAAGAGACTTAGAATAATTGTGTGGTTATAAAAGCTTGTCAAAGATCAGCTCAAAAGGAGTAAAACTTGTGCAAGTATCAAGGCAAGAGAAAGCTCATGCAAAACAAGGCCAGTACAGCCTCACACCATTCTGTGTGGTCCGCACAAGTAAGGTTCGGAGAGTATGCAACTCAGTCAACTCGGGCAATGCAGCCGCATAGGATTTAATGCGGTCTGCAATGAAGTCACTGCAGCCGCACTCGATTTCGTGCGGTCTGCACAACCAAGGATCAGAGAGTTGCTATTTTCGGAGATTGAAGCCAATGCGTTCCACGCTCCATTTCATCCGGGCCGCACTAGAAGCCATCACAACCACAATCCATTCTATGCGAATCGCAATGCCCGAGTTAAGAGAGCAGGATTCTCAAGTTTAGAGCACTAGTGCGGCCGCACATGATTTTGTGTGGTCCACACTAACCTCGTAGGGGTATTGATCACGCCCAGCTATGCCTTATAAAAAGGATAATGCGGTCGTTTCAAATATAATCCAGTTTACAAGTCCGTAGTCGAATCCCATCAAGAACTAAGGCTTAGCTGCAATTGTTCACTATCACCAAGAATACAAGCTTAGATAGTTCCTAACTTATAGATATTAAGATTCTTGTGTTTAATAATTAATTAATAACTTAAAATAATAAATTAACAACTAAAGATACTAAGAGTTAGAGACAAGATTAAGGAGGTCTAGAGTTATGATTTCCCCAATTGTCAGAATCCTTCCCAGTATGTCTTCTATAATTTCGCCTAAGTATTCTCTAACGATCATGAGCACCGTAAATCTCTCCCGATTAATCATGACAATTTACTACACGCACTCTCCCGAGCTACGCTAGCTAGCTTTTGATATAGCTCATTTCAGATCACACCCAAGGCTTCGTTATCCCTAATTCCACCTTTAAACCCTCGGCTATTGATCCCTCATATACTTTGGGATTTGTGTTGTTTAAAAATTACCTAAATATGCACTTTCTCCCAAGTTGTGCATACTGAATAGGCACAGCTAATTGACATCTCTCCACCCAACCACAATATAAACTTAGTTGAACAAACAGAGAAAAATTATGGCTCAATTATAGAAAAACATATCAAGAATTTATCCTACAAAAGGTTCTATCAAAACTCTAGGTAACATATTAGCTATTCATAATAATATTTAAAACTATAATACTAAAAGTCATAACCAACAATGAAAAATAGGAAGAGGGAAAAAAAATCTTGTAAGAATTCCAAAGCCTTGCTCCAATTCTGTGTCTGCCTCCTTAGGTCAAATCTATGTCAAAAATATGTCTCTTCCCTTTCTTGTCTAGATTCCTTGGTTTAATATAGGATTTAGGGCTTAAAATCACATGTTTTGCACATAAGTCCCTGAAATTTCTGCCTGCTGCCGTGTTTCTGCCAAGGTCACATTAAAATCGCGGCCAAACATGCCCTCTGATTCTTCAGTTGTCCGAGACCATCTTCTACTGCGGTTCTGTCGCGGTAGAGGTGAAGCAACATTTTTTTACCTTGTTCCATTTTGAATTTGGAAAAACGTAAAACATGAAAGTTGTATCCCTTTGAGTTATCTTTCCAATTTACTAGAAAGTGCACAATATGCCTCCTCGCGTCTTCGTTTTGTTGTTTTATCATCCGTTAATCCCCGAATACGATCCCAGCTTAAGTTGTTGGGCTTTTACTCATATTCAAAGCTGCAAATCACTTGAATTCATTTCATGACATCTATATAACTCTGAATCACTCCTACAATGCATAAAACACACCGTTAGTGCAAAACATTAGCGAATTAGAGCGCAAACTCAACTAAAGTTCAATAAATTAGAGTGTAATAATCGACTAAAATACATAATGATAGCCTATCATCAACACCCCACACTTGAATTATTGCTCGTCCTCGAGCAATAAAACTATATTTTTTATGTACACGACCTTTTTAAACAATTCTCCTAACTCATCACACAACGAGTATTTAAAATAGACTCAGCATAAAAGCATAACATCTTCACCTCAAGATTTGACCCACAAGTACCACGAATTATTAACAACTCACGTACTTACTCTAACATAAAGATTACTGACATTACGTTTTCTTCAAAATCAAGTGCCCTCACACAACAAAAGAGAGTAGTTCCACACAATAATATTTAAGAACACTTAGGAACTCAAGATTGAAAAAATTCACTCATCCTCAGAAATAATATTCATATTCCACAAAAGATGCACCATAAGCTTGCTCGTAGTGTACTACTCCAATAATCGAGCTCATTAGATCTATGATCAATTAATACTTTATTTGGTTGTAATGTAGGCTGTGGGACGGATAGGATACATTTAGATATAAGAGTGACTACACCTCCCTAAGCACTTTAATACACACATTTTAATATTTAAACCTCATTCTTATGTCAAAACAAAATTCCACCTTCACATCCATGTAACTACCCCCATTCTTCTTTAAATACACTTGCGTCAAGAGCTACCATTTATCTAGGAAATTTTTTTTCACAACAATACAACTATTTCTTTTTCTTTTTCAATTCAAGTGGCTCTTGCTTTTCAAATCAGTGCACCCTTTCTCCTTAATTCCTTAGTTCCACCCAAAAGCCAAACCGACCACCCCACACTTTAGCTTTTACAAAGTTCATAAACAATTCAAGTGCTCATGAGAGGTTACAATGGTTCAAATAGATGGTTAATTCAAAAAAATGGGCAAGGCTTGTAATGTATTTGCCAAAAAAACAAGATTACAGGCTTAAAGGGGTTAACTACGATATATAACAATTAGCTGGGTAAAATATACATATCTGGCTCAACAAAGAAATGCATATATTACTTCCTAGACTGAATAAAACCAATATTTTACTTTGCAAACACATGGGGCAAGTTCTAGGCATCAAATGCAATGCATTGAATAACTTACACACACGGCACATTACTCATTTAGATTGGATTAATAGACACTCTAGTCAAAGCAGTTAAGCAAAGTTAAGAACGCACAATTTAATGTACTTATACAAGAGTCAAAAATTGACCCTAAGTGTAACAACCAAAGTGCTAAGTATTTTCAATGCATAACAAAGTCGAGACATTGCTTGAATTCAAAACACAACACAATGGATCCAATTCCTAAAAAACTAACTATAACTGGTTCAAACAAAACCCTTGGAAAAGAATCGTGGTTTAAAGAAAAACAAAGCGGTAATTATTAAACTCCCTAACAAAAGAAAATCTTTTATTTTTCTTTTTCTTTAGACTTAGATCTCTCAAAAAAATTGTTTTATCGATCCATCGTCGGGAAAAGTCCAATTCTTTTTTTTCTTTTTCTTTTTCTAAAACAAATAATAATAAAAAATTATTCAATTAAACTAACACAACTAAAATAGCATAGAAAGTCACCTAGACAATCTCCTCACCCCACATTTAAAATTGTGCATTGTCCCCAATGTACACCATAACTAATAAAAAGGGTAAAAGAGACTTCCTGGTAGGCCAAAGGCCGAAGCACTAACAGCTCATCGGATACTCAGACTTTTCCCAAACTTGGTCCTTCGTGCGGGTACCTCACACTTAGTTCCAATCATTTGGTTTGTTATTGCATCCTTCCAATATCCTTGCTTTCCATGCTCCTAGAAAATAAAAAATTAACACTACAAAAATAATACAATTAAAAAAAATTAATACAAAAAATAAAAAAAAGTAGTAAAGCTAGGTTGCCTCTTAACAAGCGCTTAATTTAACGTCGCGGCACGACGAGAATCACTTTCTGCCTCCACTTTGAACTTATGAATCGCACCCTAAGTTTTGCTTCAAGCTTATGATTATACTCTTGGGGCGGAACAAATTCTTGTGAGCTGAGAATTAGATAGAGTTTTATGCACTTTTTGGCTCTCGATCGAGGAGTGTCACCTTGCCTAGACGGTCTTGAGAATTTCAAACTATAAGGCCCATCTACCTCTTCCTTTGACTCCTTTGTATGCTCGTAAAGATCCATTCCCATTTTATCGTCTAAACATCATGTAGATAAGTGTTTGGAATGAGGTCCAACACGCTTCAATACATGAACTTCAAGATTTTCGATCTCCTCAACACCCAAAGCACTAGAGCCAACTAAATTTGTATCTTCAATGTCCTGGTTGACTCTAGTATTACTTCTTCAACATCGGCATCCTCAAAGTCTAGATGGTTAGAGTGTTGGGGTTCTACTTTGGACCCCTCAATTGGCACCTCAATTTTCATCTTTAATGCAAACTTCTCCTGGCTACTATCCATAATATTTACATATTGAGCATTAAAATCTTCAACGAGTTGACTCACCTGAGCCTCTAAGTTGTGAATAGTTTCATATTGTCTTTCTATCTGCAGTAGTATTTTACTTTATTGTTCTATAATACACTTTTAACGTATCTTCAATCTTCTTTAGGTCAGCTTCCCGAGGTTCTTTGTTCCTATTATCCTCACAAGAAAATGTAAAATCATCATAATAAGGGGTTGGGGGAAGATAATAAATATAGGCACAACCATGAAAGTGACCATCTTGACCACCACACATAACACACACATCCCACACATAACATTGAGTTGGTGCACAAAACACGCTCTCGGGAATATTTTGATAATTTTGCCAAGGGTAGTTTTCATCACAGTACGCATAAGGAGGATTAAAAGTAGAATTACCGACATTAAAACTTTCATAATTCCATGATGCCATTTTTTTATTATTTTTAAATCAACAAGTAAAACAAAAAATGAAAAGTAATATCCAATACAAAAAATAAAAATAAAAGTTCAAACTTGAAACCTAGTAATATGTACACATACAACAACACCGTTAGTTCCCCGACAATGGCGCAAAAAGTTGATCACGCCCAACTATGCCTTATAAAAATGACAATGCGGTAGTTGCAAATATAATCTGGTTTACAAGTCCAGAATTGAATCCCACAGAGTGTTAGAAACTACGCTTTACGCTAGAAGGGGGGTGAATAGCGTATTAATAGAATTTAGCGTTTTCTTGCGGAATTTAAACTTTGCAGGAAGTAAAATAAATGCAGAAAAATAAACTTACACAAAGATGTATACTGGTTGGCCACCAACGTGGTTAGTCCAGTCCCCGAGAGACTCTCTCGAGATTTTTCACTATCTTGTTAAGCTTAAGGGTGCTCAACAAACCGTTACACACTTGAGGACACAAGCCTCAAACAGTTGCTCGGAGATCGCAATCTCAAAGACTTCACCCAAGGAAACGCAAGTTCCTTGAAACAAGAGAATCACAATTCTCTTACAAGTATATCAAATACTTGGACACTCACTTAACTAAGTACTCCTTATTGAGTAGATATGAGTAAAAGAATATGTTCAAGATCACAACAACTTTAAGCAATAATATGGCTCTCAAAAGCTTTATGAAATGAGTAGAAAATGAAGAACAATTGAATGAAAGCTTATAGCAATGTAATGATCAGTTTGTGTATGTTGTTGTGTTTAAAACACTGAAATGAAGCTGTATTTATAGTTGGAAAACTTGGCATTACCGTTGCCTAATTGCCAATTAAGAGTTGCTAATTTTACTCACTGACAATCGATTGTCAAACCCCAACAATCGATTGTCTGCCAGTCAGACCAAAATTCGATCCCAGATTTTACGCTTGATAATCGATTACTTACAATCCATAATCGATTACTGGCAACGTTCAAAAAATCCTTTCCAGATTTTACCACAAACAATCGATTATACAAAATCAATAATCGATTACCCAATAACGTTCAAAAAATCTTTTCCGGATTTTAATCAAAACAATCGATTATACAAAATCAATAATCGATTACCTGACGGTATTTGAAAACTTTACGACAACGGTCAGCTTCACAATCGATTGCACAAAGTCAACAATCGATTACTTATCAGTTTTTGAAAAACATTTTAGACACTGTCTCTTTGACAATCGATTGTCCAATGTAACAATCGATTATTTGTTATTTTCTGAAAATCATAAAACTTACTGTCTCAGTGATAATCGATTATGTAAAGACATAATCGATTACTTAATTAAATTTAAAATCACTGGAAGACATCAACTCAACACAATCGATCACCATTAGTTCATAATCGATTATTTTGAGTATTGAAAAACTTTACCTCAACAACAATCGATTGTCATTTGTTCACAATCGATTATCATGCAGATTTGGAAAAACCTGATGTTCACTGTCTTACTCACAATCGATTACCATTAATTCATAATCGATTGTCATGCAGTCTTGGCTCAGAAACAATCGATTATCATAAGTACATAATCGATTATTTTAGCCCAGATTTTTTAGGCATGTTTAGAAAACATTTTGTCTAATGTAAATATGCATGATTTAAAATCTTTTTGACACAGAATTAAATATGCATGATTTTGGAAAATAGTTTTATGAGAGAGGCCATACTATGAGTCAAGTTATAGGATCGAGATTACAATTTAGAACAACTCAATAACAATTAAAAGCTATATCTTGAACTTCAATCTTATTCGCAACCATTGTGCGCTTGTACTTGAATTCCGTCATATATCAATTTTTGCTTCGTTTGTCATTCATCAAAACCTACAAAAGAGTACACGTTTAGTATATTGCATTGAGAACGTGTTTCTAACAATTTCCCCCTTTTTGATAATGGCAAACATTAAGCGGGATATGTAATTTAGGCAAAAGATATTGACAATTCAAGACAAGTAACAATTATGCAATTTTGTTCTTGTTCCCCCTCAATTTAAGAGTTCCCCCTCAATTTTAGCTTATAAGCAATCAATGAATTAAGAGGTGGTGCATACCCGAGATCCCGTTTTCTTCCCCCTTTGCCATTAGCAAAAAAAATAGTAAGGAAAGATGCAAAATGATGAAATAAACAAGGTTTATTTATTGGAAAAAAAAGAGGGTACATCAATGGGAACCAAAGAGAACAACAGCAAAAACCACACAAAACACAAAAAAAAATTATTCATTTCCGTCGTTGTCCGCCTCGTTATCCGGCGGTGCTTCAAAAGGAACGAGAGCTGCATATGGATAATTGACATGATCAAAGTATCCATGGATCTCATGAGTGAGTTGAGCAAGCTGGTCGGATATGGTTTGGAGAGTAGGCTCTTGGGACGAACGAGCACGACGGGGTGGACGACTTGAAGAAGGAGCTGGAGCATGATCACCATCATGATGGAAAGAAGACTCCGAGATTTCCCAAATTTTGGTACTCCTTTTGAGAGGACCATTTTCCGTGACAAATCCGGATGCTTCAAGGAAGTTCATAATGAGGAGGGCATAAGGAAGAGGCATGTCATCGCCGATGGCATCGAGCATATGAATTTTGATGAGCCGACACCAATTTATTTTGGCTCCGGTGACAATGGCATGCAGAAGTTTGGTATCCTCCTGGGAGATGGTGGTGTGATTGTGCCGTCTAGGCTTGAGGACTCGGGTGATGAAGTAAAGAATCAACCGGTAGTTTGGATCCATTCCCGTTATGGTAGGACGACGGGTAGAGATAGATGGATCATAGAAGGTTATACCGGCTTGGTGAAGAAGGATGGTTTTATCAAAGAGAGCCCCGGCCTTATCAATATACCGGTAAAGGTCTTCACCTTCATTTGGAAGGCGGGCAATGGTGTGGAGATTCTCTTCAGAGAGAAGAATTTGAACCCCATTAATGGAGGTGACAAGTTCGCCATCTTCATCTTTATGGAGGTTTGAGTAAAAAGCTTGAACGAGAGTTGTGTTTATGTGAGGATGAGTGAGAAGCAAGAAGTCATATAGTTGACACTCCATTAACATATTTGCGGCAGGGGTGAAAGGCTCAAGGAGTTTACTATTTGAGAACCGAGGAGGAAGAATGGTGCGTTTCTCAAATTTTGATAGGAACCTTGTGAGTTTATTTCAGTTTCAAAGAACAAGACGGAACCGTCTTGGTATGGAAAATTTAAAGGAGGAGGGGCGGTTGAGGCTGATGCGCCATGTTTAGATCGGGAACGTTTTGAAGATCGTCCAGACATGTTAGGAGAAAGACTGCTGGAATTCGGCAAAGAAAATAGAAGAGATTTAGCTTTTGAATACTAGAGATAGTGCTTGAGTGGGTGAATGTGAGCTCTTATGATGCCTATTTATAGAGGAAAGGATTATCAAGCATTGAATGGAGACATTTGCTGAGATTTTGGTTTAGGAGCAGTCAGAAAACGGTAAGAATTAAAATTACTGACCGTTAGATAATCGATTATTGAACTGAAATAATCGATTGTATTTACCGTTTGATTGAGATTTTGAATCTGACAAATCGATTCTTGAGTCAAACGGTAAAAAATTTGAATGAAATAATCGATTGTTAAATTTTTGGTAATCGATTATGGAGCATTTAAGACCTGACAGGAATCGATTGAGGAGCCAAACGGTAACAAAAAAATTAATATGAAGTAATCGATTGTCAATTCTTGGTAATCGATTATTTAGGGAACTAATTTGATACAGTGAACTTGGAGAATATCAGAATTTGTTAAATAATCGATTGTATGAAAAAATAATCGATTGTTGTAGAAAGCATTGCTGAATGACTGAGGCGGAAATCGATTATGCAATTTAGGAAGTAAAAAATTAAACACAGATGCATAATAGTAATAATCAGTCATAAACAATCGATTATTGATACTGATAATCGATGTACTGCACAGAAAATAATCGATTAGTGGCTTGAAATAGTCGATTATTTTGTGCTAAAACTTCATAATTCCCCCTACCTTTGGGGTGGTACCTGCAAAATAGATTTAAACGTCTCCGACGCTCAAGTTAGTAATTTATAGCGAAATTAATAAATTACACTAGTGTTAACAAGTAATGCCGTGAACTCTTAAGAATTGTGTCCTAGAGTGTTCTTAAGAGAGTTTCGGGTACTTACCTTTTCTCCAACATCGCCAATTACCTGTTCGAGAGGATGATCCTTGATCGTTCTCCACTCGTTAGGCGTATTTATTCCTTTTTCTAATTGTGGCGCTTCTTCCGTTGGTTGTTCCCCAATTTCATTTTTGTTTTCCTTTGAAGGTTCTTCTTGGATTTTATCTTTCAAGCTATCCAAGATACCTGCAAGATCAAAACCGGATTCCTTTCACGCCAAGCGAGTATTATCTTCGGAAAACACAACATGAGGGGATTCCTCCACAATTTGGGTTCTTTTGTTAAAGATCCTATATGCTTTGCTACGTGAGGAATAACCAATGAAAATACCTTGATCCGATTTAGCATCAAACTTACCCAATTGGTCCTTCCCATTATTATGAACAAAACATTTACAACCAAAAACACGTAAATGAGAAATGTTGGGTTTTCTACCCTTATAAAGTTCATATGGGGTTTTCATGAGTATCGGCCGAATTGCTACTCTATTTAAAACATAGCAAGCGGTACTCACGGCGTCCGCCCAAAAGTATTTGGGAATCTTAGCTTCGTCGAGCATGGTTCTAGCCATCTCTTCGAGACACCTATTTTTCCTTTCCATCACCCCATTTTGTTGTGGTGTCCGTGGAGCGGAAAAGGTGTGTTCGATTCCGAGTTCGTCACAAAAATCCGCAAAGAGATTGTGATCAAACTCTCCCCCATGATCACTTCTAATTGAAGTGACGGTCGATTCCTTTTCGTTTTGAACACGCTTAAGGAAATACTTGAAATTTTGAAAAGCATCACTTTTATTTGCAAGAAATAGAGTCCAAGTAAATCTAGAAAAGTCATCAACAATTACAAAAACACATTTATTTTTACCAAGACTTTCAATACGAGAGGGACCAAATAAATCCATGTGAAGTAATTGCAAAGGTCTAGACGTTGAAACAATATTCTTGGATTTAAAAGATGCTTTGGTTTGCTTCCCTTTTTGACAAGAATCGCAAATAGAATCATTTTCAAACTTTAAACTGGGAAGACCAACTACTAAGTTTTGAGAAACAAGCTTGTTCAAAAGATGCATGTTCATGTGTGCTACTCTACGATGCCATAGCCAAGAGTTATCCTCTTTGCTTACTAAACAATCAACATATTCGGATGAGGAGTTTGCAAGATCAACCATATAGATATTATCAATTCTAAAACCACGAAGTATGATCTTGAAATCACTACGTCTAAATACAAGGCATTCATCCGAATTAAATAGAGCAAAATTTCCCTTGTCACATAATTGGCTTATGCTCAACAGATTATGCTTCAAACCTTTCACAAGTAGTATATGTTTAATAGAGGAGTTTTCGTCCTTACCGACCGAACCAATGCCGATGATTTTTCCTTTATTGTTATCACCAAATGTGACACTTCCTCCTTCTTTGTGCTCTAGTTGTAGGGAATTTGGATTCATCTCCCGTCATGTGTTTGGAGCATCCACTATCAAGGTACCATAGTACACTTGATCCCTTCAAGCACACCTACAAAACAAATTAATGTTCTTTAGGTACCTATGCCATCTTGGGTCCTTGAGGGTTAGGCATGTTATAATGATGCAATTGATTTATATGTCTATGACGAGTAAAGCAGGCGGGAGCAATATGACCAATACGTCTACAATAATGACAAGTCACGTTGGGATTATGCATTTTTCTAGGTACATAGTAACTAGATGAATGAAGGTTGCTTACTCTACTTTGAACACCAATGTTTCTCCTATTATGAGCTCTAGGAGGTTCACAAGTTTGTCTAAAATATGCATCATTTCTAGAATATCTATTTCTAGGTGGAGGGTCATTTCTTGGTCTTCTAAATTGTTCAAGGTTTGGCCTAAAATATGCATCATTTCTAGGTCTTCTAGCATTTTCACTATTTGGTCTAACATGCAAGTTGTTTCCAGGATTTCTACTTCTAGGATAAGCATTTTGGTTATTAGTCCTAGGTTGAGCTCTAGGTTGTTGTGGTTTAGCACCAACCTTTTCTTCATTTTTGAATCCTATTCCATGTTTAGTTGATTTTATATTAACAAGCACATCATTCAAGTTTTTATGCGAAGAATTAAACTTATCTAATGTGCCTTTAAGTCTAGCTACTTCATTCTTAAGAAGCACACAAGAAGAACAGTTTCTAGTAGAACCTTCAGGTTTATCAGCACTTCTTTTTCCATAAAACTTGTTTTCCTCTTTTAGCTTCTCATTTTCGAAAACCAGTTTTTCTAATTCTTTTTCTTTTAATGAAAGCTGTGTTTGAAAATCTTTTTCTTTTAGAGAAGCGCTTTCTTTAACACTTTTGACAGTTTTTGAAGCTTTGATAAATTCAGCATATAGTTCATCAAAAGCATTTCTCATTTCATCAAGAGTAAAGAAATTTTGAGAAGAGATTTGACTTACCTCGTCTTTGCCGTCTTCTTGAGCCATGAGACATAAATTTGCTGCTTCATCGTCTTCTTCTTCGCTTGCTTCATCTCCGGAATCTCCTCCCCAAGAGATGTATGCACGTTGCTTTTTGAAGGGTTTCTTCTCCTTTTTGATGTTAGGGCAATTTGATTTTATGTGCCCGGTTTCTGCGCATTCATAGCATTTTAGTTGATCGCCTTGCTTTTTGTTCTTGCGTTCATACTCTTTGCGCATGAATTTTTGTAACCTTTTGATAACGAGTCCAAACTCGTTGTCACCTTCCTCATCAATTTGTGGTTGGCTAGCCTTTAGAGCAATCCTTTGCCTTCTTTGATCATCAACAAACGGGTTAAGTATAGTTGATTCATAGGTTTTGAGATTACCTCTTAATGCGTCAATTGTGACATTTGTGATGCCAATGGATTCTTGGATTGCATCGGCCTTTGATCGCCATGCCGGAGTGAGACTTCTGAGGATCTTCCGGACAAGTTCTCTATCCGTAAACGTCTTTTTGAGGGCGTGTAGATCATTCACGATCATTGAGAATCGCTCAAACATTTCGTCTACTTTCTCTCCTTCCTTCATGTGGAATAGTTCATAAGAGTGAGTTAAGAAATCAATTTTAGCTTCTCGTACCTGGTCGGTTCCTTCGTATGTCACTTCAAGCTTATCCCACATTTCTTTTGCTGTTTTGCAACATGATATCTTCCTGTAGTCGTTAGCATTAACGGCACAATATAATAAATTTATAGCTTTGGCATTATTTTGAACCTTACGAATATCCTCCGCGGTATATTCCTCTTCGGTCTTTGGAACCCATTCGTCTTCCACCTTCTTGGTTGGGATTTGGTTTCCATTGGTGAATACTTTCCACAAATAAAAGCTATTTGATTGCACAAAGATTTGCATCCTCTCCTTCCAGTATGAGTAGTTTGTGCCGTTGAATAGAGGAGGTCGTGTAGAGCATTGTCCTTCTTCAATTCCTGCAAAAGAGTCAAGAGTAGAAGCCATGGATGGTTCTCTCAAACGGTTAAGTTTTCAGAGAGTTGGGCTCTGATACCAATTGTTAGAAACTACGCTTTACGCTAGAGGGGGGGTGAATAGCGTATTAATAGAATTTAGCGTTTTCTTGCGGAATTTAAACTTTGCAGGAAGTAAAATAAATGCAGAAAAATAAACTTACACAAAAATGTATACTGGTCGGCCACCAACGTGGTTAGTCCAGTCCCCGAGAGACTCTCTCGAGATTTTTCACTATCTTGTTAAGCTTAAGGGTGCTCAACAAACCGTTACACACTTGAGGACACAAGCCTCAAACAGTTGCTCGGAGATCGCAATCTCAAAGACTTCACCCAAGGAAACGCAAGTTCCTTGAAACAAGAGAATCGCAATTCTCTTACAAGTATATCAAATACTTGGACACTCACTTAACTAAAGTACTCCTTATTGAGTAGATATGAGTAAAAGAATATGTTCAAGATCACAACAACTTTAAGCAATAATATGGCTCTCAAAAGCTTTATGAAATGAGTAGAAAATGAAGAACAATTGAATGAAGGCTTATAGCAATGTAATGATCAGTTTGTGTATGTTGTTGTGTTTAAAACACTGAAATGAAGCTGTATTTATAGTTGAAAAATTTGGCATTACCGTTGCCTAATTGCCAATTAAGAGTTGCTGATTTTACTCACTGACAATCGATTGTCAAACCCCAACAATCGATTGTCTGCCAGTCAGACCAAAATTCGATCCCAGATTTTACGCTTGATAATCGATTACTTACAATCCATAATCGATTACTGGCAACGTTCAAAAAATCCTTTCCAGATTTTACCACAAACAATCGATTATACAAAATCAATAATCGATTACCCAATAACGTTCAAAAAATCTTTTCCGGATTTTAATCAAAACAATCGATTATACAAAATCAATAATCGATTACCTGACGGTATTTGAAAACTTTACGACAACGGTCAGCTTCACAATCGATTGCACAAAGTCAACAATCGATTACTTATCAGTTTTTGAAAAACATTTTAGACACTGTCTCTTTGACAATCGATTGTCCAATGTAACAATCGATTATTTGTTATTTTCTGAAAATCATAAAACTTACTGTCTCAGTGATAATCGATTATCTAAAGACATAATCGAATACTTAATTAAATTTAAAATCACTGGAAGACATCAACTCAACACAATCGATCACCATTAGTTCATAATCGATTATTTTGAGTATTGAAAAACTTTACCTCAACAACAATCGATTGTCATTTGTTCACAATCGATTATCATACAGATTTGGAAAAACCTGATGTTCACTGTCTTACTCACAATCGATTACCATTAATTCATAATCGATTGTCATGCAGTCTTGGCTCAGAAACAATCGATTATCATAAGTACATAATCGATTATTTTAGCCCAGATTTTTGAGGCATGTTTAGAAAACATTTTGTCTAATGTAAATATGCATGATTTAAAATCTTTTTGACACAGAATTAAATATGCATGATTTTGGATAATAGTTTTATGAGAGAGGCCATACTATGAGTCAAGTTATAGGATCGAGATTACAATTTAGAACAACTCAATAACACTTAAAAGCTATATCTTGAACTTCAATCTAATTCGCAACCATTGTGCGCTTGTACTTGAATTCCGTCATATATCAATTTTTGCTTCGTTTGTCATTCATCAAAACCTACAAAAGAGTACACGTTTAGTATATTGCATTGAGAACGTGTTTCTAACACAGAGAACTAAGGCTTAGCTACAACTGTTCACTTTCACCAAGAAGACAAGCTAAACAGTTCTTAACTTATAGATATTAAGATTCTTATGTTTAACTAATTAATTAATAAATTAAAATAATAAATTAACAACTAAAGATACTAAGGGTTAGAGAAAAAATTAAGGAGTTCTAGAGTTATGATTTCCCCAATTGTCGGAATCCTTCCTGCTATGTCTTCTATAATTTCGCCTAAGTATTCTCTACCAATCATGAGCACTCTTATTACCGTAAATCTCTCCCGGGTAACCATGACAATTTACTAGACACACTCTCCTGAGCTACGTTAGCTGGCTTTTGATACAACTCACTTCAGATCGCACCCACGGCTTCGTTATCCTTAATCCCACCTTTAAACCCTCGGTTATTGATCCCTCATATAATTTGGGAGTGGTGTTGTTCAAAAATTACCTAAATATGCACTATCTCCCGAGTTATGCATATAAATAGGCACAGCTAACTAATAGCTCTTCAACCAACCACAATATAAATGTAGTTGAACAAATAGACAAAAAATATGGCTCAATTATAGAAATACATTACAAGAATTTATCCTACAAAAGGTTCTATCAAAACTCTTGGTAACAAATTAGCTATTCATAATAGTATGTAAAACTACAATACTAAAAGTCATAACAACAATGAAAAATAGGAAGAGGAAAGAAAAAACTTTTAGAAGAATTCCCAAGCCTTGCTCCTATTGTGTCTCTGCCTCCTTAGGTTAAATCTACGTAAAAAATATGTCCCCTCCATTTCTTGGCTGGCTTCCTTGGTTTAATATAGGATTTAGGGCTTAAAATCCCGTGTTTTGCACATAAGTCCCTGAAATTTCCACGTCCTACCGCGGTTCTGGCACCGCGACCAAACATGCCCTCTAATTCTTCAGTTGTCCGCGACCATCTTCTACCACGGTTCTACTGCAATTGCGGTAAAACCGTAATATTTTACCTTGTTCCCTTTAGAATTTGGAAAACAGTAAAACATAAAAGTAGTATCCCTTTGAGCTAGCTTTCTAACCATATATCGTGGAGCCACAATGGAGTTTTGAATAAAACGTTATGTCCAATTTACTAGACAATGTGTAATATACCTCCTCGAGTCTTCATTTTGTTTTTTATCATCCGTTGATCCCTGAATACGATCCCGGTTTAATTTCTTGGTCTTTTGCTCAGACTTTAAAGCTCATATCACTTGAATTATTTCAATAACATCTATATAACTCGGAATCACTCCTACAATGCATAAAACACACCGTTAGTGCAAAACACTAGCGATTAAAGCACAAACTCAACTACAGTGCAGTAAATTAGATTGTAATAATCGACTAAAATACATATTGATAGCCTATCATCAGGTATTTTTGTCCAAATTTATCATCTTAGTATAAATAGCTTCTTTTCCCATTGTTAGGTTACTAGATAGTTTATTTGTGAGTTGCGCTCGTGGGTTCGAAGTTCTTAGCCATTTTCGGCAATTTTAACTACATTCCAATATTGAATCTTCTTGTTTATCTAAGTAATTAATTAATATGAGTTTTTCTTCATCTATTTTTTATTTTTTTCTTTAATTATGAGTATCTAGACCCATAAGCTAGGGTTGTGGCTCAACCCTAGTGTGAGTAATTAACGGTTCTTGTATTTTAGGGCTAGATTGACTATAAATGTTTGATATTTGGGCCAATTTCATGTTTAACTTTTGAATTAGCGGTTGAAAACACAAGTTTGCGTTTATTTGACTTCAGATCTTCTTGAGAAAGAGAGCATAAGTCTTCGAAATTGGTCCAACAAGGAATTGTGGCGTACTCAAGAGATTGATAGCTCAAATTAAAGGGTTAAACTTAGAGATAGTAATAACCGACTTGAACCCTGATTTCTTGTGCAAATCTGCATACCTAATAGGTCTTGAGAAAGTCAATTTGGGCAAAATCACTCGATCCACCGAGAGGTGTAGCGTGGGTAAAATTGTGCATCGGTTATATAATACTCCCTAAATATGTCAATCATGCCTTAGACTCAAGTATCTGTCAATTGATCACCTGGCGGAAGTCACTACCCTAGTGTCTTTTAAACCATTTGAACAACCCGTAACATTTTACTCTTAGCTTATTCTAGTTTAATTTACCATTGTAGTTTGATAAAAGTAGAAGTTAAACAAAAATATTTAGAAGTGTAATTTGGAACACACACACAACTCTAAACTAGATAGATACCCGACTCCAACTTCTAGCTCTATGTGGAAATCGATCCCGGCCCTAAATCGGGTAAAAGTTACTTCAACCCTCTCTCACTACTCAATAGTAGTGCAAGGTAGGCCTCGATCACCTTTTTGGCATTGTTGCCGTAGATCTAATGGTTTTGGCTATTTATCTAGCTAGTTTTGTGTATTGTTCTTCTTTCGTTCGTTGTTACTAACTTGTTTGTGTCACAACTCAGGTACCAAATGGCAGCGAAAAAATCTAATGACCCTCTTGGAAATGTGATTGCGGGGAAGGGGGGGGGAGGTAGATGATGTCAGAGATGATGAGGTGCCTCTTGTACCTCAAGGACAACATAGAGGCTGCCAGGCAATGCTAATGTTAATCACAATATTCGAGACCCTCCTCTGCCACCTCCAAGAGTGGCTCCCAGAGTGCTTTTGAACTAAGGTTATGCAAGTGCTATTGTCCCACCTCGAATCCGGTCGGGCAATTTTCAAATAACCAACGTGATGTTGACCTTATTAAAGCAGTGTGGGTATTTCATGGGCGCTGCAAATCAAAATGCTTACAAACATCTCAAGGGCTTTGTGGATACGTGTTGGGGAGCAAGCATACTAATGTGTCCGAAGATGCTCTTAGGTTGAGGCCCTTGCCATTCTCACTAAGAGGGAAGGCAATGGATTGGCTCGAGCGATTTCCCAACCATTCTATCACTATTTGGGATGAATTGGCAGACAAGTTCATTGCGAAAGTTTTCTTACTGGGGCATATGGCTGCATTGCGAGATGAGATATTGACTTTCAAGCAAGAACCCACAGAACCTTTGCATGAGATTTGGGTTAATTATAGAACAATGGTGAAAGAATGCCCCAACAATGATATGACCAAGGCTATGATCCAACAAACCTTCTACTGGGGCATTAATACAACAAACTAATGCATAGTGAACCAACTTGCTGGGGGCAACTCTATGAAGATGTCGTATGATGAGGCACATGATATTCTTGATGAGATGGCTGATCCTTCTTCTGCGTGGAAACATAGAGCCAATGTTCCCCATGGTGACCCTACGGTTACTCATTTGCACAAGGAGTTAAACGATCATGGGCAAGCTATAGCTGAGTTGAGAACTACGATGAACCAACTAGCAAAGGCACAGTTGCAACAAGTTAAAAATCCCCGCCTAGTGAATGCCATGGAGGGTGTTAATATGCTTGTGAACAAATAAAGGCAAATAGGGCAACAAAACCAAGGGGATTCTGAGCAATTTGATAATGACTGTGGTGAATTTCAGAATCATGGCTATGATGAACAAATCGAAGAGGTTCAATACGTGAATAATTATCAAGGCCAACGATGCAACTCTTCTAACCAACAATAATGGAGACCTCAAGGCAATTGGAGCAATCATCAACAAGGCAATGGTAATTGGGGGAACAACAATCTAAACAACAACCGGGGAAATCAGAACAACAATCAAAGCAACCAAGGAAATTAGAATGGTAATAACGACAATTGGGGTGGTAACAACAATCAAGGTGGATGGAACAATGGAAATTAAGGAAACCGGGGGCAAGGCTTTCAAAGGCCCCCAATGTACCAACAACCGAACAATCCGGCCCCATTTCCATCTCAAGGTCCTAGTTCTTCTAGAAATGATAAGGGTGGAATTGAAAAGATATTCGAACAGATGATGGAGAAAAATGCGGATTATGATGCATAATTGGCTTCCCACAATTCCTCAATCAAAAACTTGGAGGTGAAGTTAGGCCAAATCTCTCAGTCCTTGAATACACACCCTATGGGTGCTCTACCAAGTGATACGGTAGTGAACCCGAAGGGTGGGAACAATCATATGATGGCGGTAACTTCAAGGAGTGGACAAGGCGGTGATGTAAATGCCTCCAAGTAAAAGCAAGTTTTGAGTGATGATGTTGAGTTGCAAGAAGATGAAGTTCCTTTGGTGGTTGGGAATATGATTGATGAAAATATAAATGAAGACGTGAGGATTGATATTCAAGATGTCGATTTGGAAACTCAAAATGATGTGAACCCCTCTAAGGAACATATAATAGACATGCCAAAGCCGGTTGTGCCTAAATCCAAGGTTCATTTGCCAAGTCCACCTCCACCTTATTCTCAAAGGCTTGTGAAGCATAAAAATGAGAATTAGTTTAAAAAGTTCATTAACATGATGAAGAGCTTGTCCATTAATGTGCCTTTGGTAGAGGCTCTTGAACAAATTTCGGGATTTGCTAAATTCATGAAAGACTTGGTCATAAAAAAGCGTTCTATGTATTGTGAAACTATAAAGATGACTCACCAAGTTAGTGTTATAGTGCATTCAATAGTCCCGAAGCTTATAGATCCCGGTATTTTAACCATTACTTGCACCATTGGGAGTGCGAACTTTTCCAATGCTCTATGTGATTTGGAAGCTAGTATATATTTAATGCCCTACTCAATTTTCAAAACCATGGGTATTGGGCAACCTAGGCCGACTTCCATGAGGTTCAAATGGCGGATAGATCGATGAAGTGACCATTTGGTATTATTGATGATGTGCTTGTCCGGGTGGACAAATTTATCATGCCAACTGACTTTGTGATCTTGGATTGCGAGGTGGACTATGAAGTTTCTATCATATTGGAAAGACATTTCCTTGCCACGGGGAATGCATTAGTTGATGTGGAAGAAGGGGAACTCACTTTCCGAGTGGGTGATGAAAAAGTAGTCTTTCATGTATGCAAATAAATGAAGCATCCCAACAGTACCGAGGTGTGCTCTTTCATGGACCTCGTCAGAACAGTGATAATTGATGACACCAGTGCAATGATCAAAGTAGAGGTCCTATTGGAGGCCGTATTATTGAATCTAGATGTCAATGAGGATGCAAGCCGACTGGAGAGTGTGACTGCTTTACATGGAATACTCTCTTATTCATATGCCTAGGAAATTATCTTTGGACCTCAAGAACAGAAAAACTCTACCAACTAAACCTTCAATTGAGGAGCCTCCGGTGTTGGAATTGAAACCACTGCCTCCACACCTCAGGAATGAGTTCTTAGGCTCAAACCCTACTTTTCCGGTGATTCATTCTTCTTGCCTTACTAACATGCGGGTTGATGCCACATTGGAGGTACTTCAAAAGCGGAAAAGTGTAATTGGATGGACTTTAGCTGATATTCGGGGAATAAGCCCCACATTCTGTATGCACAAGATTATTCTAGAAGATGATGCGAAGCCCTCCTTGGAGCATCAAAGGAGGTTGAACGAGGAAATGCAAGAAGTTATGAAAAAAAGGTGATCAAGTGGTTGGATGTCAGGGTTGTGTACCACATCTCTGATACCTCTTGGACTTCACCGGTGCAATGTGTACCAAAGAAGGGTGGCATGATCGTGGATACAAATTCACAAAATGAGTTAATCCTACAAGAACCGTCACCAGTTGGATGGTATGAATGGACTACCGCAAGTTGAATAAAGTGACCTGCAAAGATAACTTTCCTTTGCCTTTTCTTGATCAGATGTTAGGCTGACTCGCTGGGCGTGTCTTCTACTGTTTCACGGATATGTATTCTAGGTACAAAAAAATCTTGATTGCTCCAGAAGATCAGGAGAAGACCACATTCACTTTTCCATATGGCACCTTTGCCTTTTTAGGATGCTTTTTGGGTTGTGTAATGCACCAGCTACTTTTCAGCGATGTATGATGGCCATTTTCACTGATATGGTGGAAGACATTTTGGAGGTGTTCATGGACAACATTAGTGTTGTTGAGGATTCATTTGATGAGTGCTTGAAAAATCTTGATAGAGTTTTGGCCCGTTGTGAAAAACCAATCTTGTCCTCAATTGGGAGAAATGCCACTTTATTGTGGAATAAGATTAGTTCTTAGGCATTGTCACACCTCCTTTTTTTACACCCGAGATGGGTTATAAGGGAGTTTTTCCAATTAAAGTGATATTATTCAAAATGAGATTATTTTATTTAATCAAAGTCGTCACTTGGGATAGTTTATTTGTTGGCCTATTATCTAATTTATTACATGTTTTAACTTATGATGCATTCTTAGATTATTCACCGGTTTGAATTAATTTAAAACGCTTTTTAGAAGGTTCAAAATTATTTAATACATGCCTTGAACCACGCCACATGAAATGCACCCGCGGGTCGCGACACGTTCTATTTAACGTTGTTAAGAATTAAAATCGGGTCACATGAAATGCACACACAAGTTTGATAAATAAAAGAAAATTAATTTAAATAGCGCGCTTAAAGAGACTACGAAGGTTCAAATTTATAACAATGTTTACGATGGCCATGGGAAATTCAATTGATGGTACAGTTTGATTTTTAAGTGTTAGTATTAATTACAAGATGGTCATGAATTACTTAATGAAAATGGCACACCTCAAATTTTCTATAAAAAAGCTAGCTAGTTTTATGAGGGTCATGGACTTAGGGATTTTATTTGGCGTGGCACACCTCAAATTATTTCGAAGGATTTTATTATTTGAAGTTGCTATAATCGGGTCACATGAAATGCATCCCCGAATATGAAAATTCGGCATTATGACTATGTCACGAAAATCGTATCCGTAATCACAATGTTTTATTAATCGTGCCTAAAGCAAACTACGAAATTTATTTTAATGTCTAAGTTATAAAATTACCACGAAGGCCATAGGGATTCAATATCACTGCCTTAAGCAAGCCTGAATTTGATCTCAATCAACTCTTTCGTATCCATATTTCTAAATCAATATCTAATAATGACAAAATATAATTCACCACACAAATCGCTTCCCACTTCAAAGAACAATTATGCGGTCAAAAATTCCAAGAGAATCCAACACTTCTCACAACCATACCCAAATTCAAGAAAACATTAATAACAACTTTTGATTCAAACTCTCCGTTTCTCCAATTAGCTCTTAATTCAAACAATTTCAACGGACAAAGAAAACGAGCACAATCCGTCAAAAGAAATCAAATGTCACTTTCAGATAAATCGCAAGATATGTAATCCTCACTAAGATATAAAGCTACAGAGCATGGACTTCCATTCAAAACTTTTTCGTTGTATTTAACCAACAATAACAAAAGACGAGAAACTAATTCAAAACGTAGGAAATCATATTTGAAGAATCAATCAACTGAAAATCAAATCACAAATGTACCATAACAATTATATCACCGCATAACACATGTAAAACAAACTCATATTAACACAGTTCTTGGATACTTAAATTCACAACAAGAAAATTGAAGAAGATGAAGTAGTACGGAAGAAAAAACCTGTTTAAACCAAAGTTTTTTTAATATTGGTAGAAGGAATGTCGAGTACTAATTTTTTACTCTAAATCCAAGTGAAATCAGTGGCGAGAGACGAGCAGAAACTTCGAACCTTAAGCAGCAGATGGAATCAAAGTCTCAATCAGACGCCGAGCCTCGAACGAAAAACTCGAATCGGCATCAGAACGAACCAATCAAACCCCATCGATTCCATGGTTTCTTTTGGAAAATCAGAAATTAAAAGAAAAACTAAAAAAATGCAGAGGACAGTGGCTTGTTGATTTTCAATGCTTTCACGGCCAGATGACTTGGTGGTGGATAGTGTAGAAGCAGCAACGGCTGATGTGTGTGCGCGGTGGCACGAGGAGAGCTGCTCAAAACAAAGCAAAATGGGTTCAGCGTGGAAGGGTGAAGGATTTTTTGGTTTGGTCGTTGATGAAGAAGATCGATGAGGGAGGGTGTTTTGGATTTTGGGTCTGCGGTACTGCTCCAGCTCCTCTGTCGAAGGGTTTCTAATGGTGATAAAGAATAAAGAAGAAGAAGAAGTTTGGGGGGAGGTCTGATAGGAAATGGTGGATCCAAAAGTGTCTAGCGGTCTGGAGTCTTGTGTAGGGTTTTTATTTAAGGGATTTTTATCAAAATATGCCATATAGCAAACATTATTATTATTATTGTGCCTTCTTTGGTTTTTACCCGCATATTCCATATTTTCGTTACAAAAAATGTACCAAATCATATCTGGCTGATTTTATAGCCTAAAATAGCGCCCGATTTTAAGCATCCCAATTAATGTTTGATTCTGTCTTACTTAAATGATCTTTTTAAAACCTTAAAAGATCTAATCCCAGCGCAAATCTCTCTACGTGAATCTCTCATACGTAGCCATCAGTTTCGAAAATCTTCATTCTTCTACATCCAATACCGAAAAGCAGAATTTACAGTGTGATAGTCAATCAAATTGTAGTTCTTCCAGATTTCAGTTTCGAAAATCTCTCATTCTTCTACATCAAATACCGAAAATCAGAATTTACAGCGTGATAGTTAATCAAATTGTAGTTCTTCCAGATTCCAGATTATGGAAGCTAAGTTTGTTTATACAAATTGTAGTTAAATTGTAGTCAGTTTGTAGTTAATTGTAGTCCGTTTGTAGTTAATTGTAGTCCGTTTGTAGTTAATTGTAGTCAGTTTGTATTAAATTGTAGTCAGTTTATAGTTACTTGTAGTCAGTTTGTAGTTAATTGTAGTTAGTTTGTAGTTAATTGTAGTCAATTTGTAGTTAATTGTAGTTTTTAATAAATATGTGAAAATTGGATTTTTTTGTAGCTACTGGCTTGTATGTGTAGCCGAGAACTGCAAATGACATTTCAAGGCAACGTCAATTCATGATTCTTCATTGTTCAAGATAAGAAGTTTTAGCCGACACACACATGCTGCCGAATGGACGAAACATTCATACAGCGCAAGTGTACTGCAACAATAGTTGGTAGCATTGTCGTTCCAAAGTATTGTGATCCTAAGACGGTTTACACGCCAAAGGACATACAAACTGACATGTTATCCGACTTCAAAGCGGAGAGAGAGAAATCGATTTTTTAGAGGGCTTCTAGCTTTGATACAATTTTATGGACTGAAAGTATGGTGGATTGAGAAGAACTTCTCGATCTGAAACTGTTCAAGCTTCGACAATGGCGGATGAAATTCAAGCAGAGAGAGAGAGAGAAATCAGTTTTGGTAAAAAAACGTGGGGGGAGGGTAATTAAAAAAGGGGAGAAAATCGTGGGTTTTGTTTGTAAAGAGAGAAGAAATGTGTACAATACAATCTGAAAAGATTTTCAGTTCCACAAATCAAGACTATAATTAATAAGTTGATAATTAAACCTTAAATAGAATTTTGGTACATAAATTGAAAGGTGGTATACTTAAATTTAATAAACACAAACCTTAAACATGGGTGGTAATAAGGTTTGCTATATAGTATGTATATGTAAAAATCCCTTTATTTAATTTCCTATATATTTTGAGAATGGGTCAGGTCAGATCTGGTTGGATTTGGCGGGTTGGGGCGTTTTGGACTGGACCAGGCTGGTAAAGATATTTGGGCTAGGGAAGCTTGGTCAAGTTGGATTTAAAATCGCCCTTTTTAATTCCCCTTTTTCTTTTGTTTTTCTTTTCTTTCTTTAATTAATTAAAACTTAAATCAAATTTATAAATTAATTTAAATATAAAATTAAAAAAATTATCTAACTATAATGTTTATATAAAATAGTTGATCTTTAATTAAAAGAGAAAAATAATTAATCCAAAATTTAAAGCTAAGAATGTAAAAATGAACCCTTTTTGCGATTTTTATTCGTAATAAAATAATTAATTAATTATTCAATCCTAAAATGTGAACACAAAATTTAAATGCAATACAAGGTATTTTTGGTATTTTTAATGGAAATTAAATATGTACAAAAATATAAATAATTAATAAAATTCTACAAAAATTCAATAAAATTGCAAAATTTTGGAAAAATTATTTTCTGATATTTTATGGGAGTAATTCTTATACCATAAAAATCACGTGCTCACAGCTGCCCCTGTTTGTTCGGAAACATGGAGGGTTTTCTTGCAAAGATAAAGTGAGCAGATACAAGCGATTTTTGTCAGTATTGATACTCCGTTGGAAGCATTTTTGAAAGATTTGACTAAACCTTACTTCTGAGGTTGCCTACATACCCTTGACTATAAAGAAATCAGTTTAGTGTAGTTTAGAGGTAGAAAAAGCGATGGAGTATACCGAGGCGGAGAGCCGATTGAGGTACCGCCGAGGTTTTGGTCCGCGGTCCTGTTATTACATCAAAATCAATATTAAAAAAAATAAGCCTATCATCTACGAGTTATAAGATCCCTATCTATGAGTCTTCTGAAGCTTGAACTTGAGTCTTGGTTGGTTATTCATGCGAACTCTGATCCGAATCATGATGTTTGTTAGCTACAGGTGTTAGTTCAATCTTCTTCAGCCTTTTCAGATCATGATAGGACATGCAAAGCTTGTGATTTCAATTATGTCTTGAGCAGACCACATCTTTTCTCCGCTTCTGCACTTTTTTTTTTGAATCCACTAGGAAAGCGCCTAGGGTTGGTTTTTTTATTAATAACAGGAAAAGAAAAGAAAACACAACAAATAGAAAAAGTACAAATAAGGGGTATAATAGCACCGGTATTGTTACCCATATAACTCAACCGGGCTAACCTTATTGTACTAATCCTATTGAGGCATAAATAACCTCTCTAGCAAGCATGCGAAAAGAAAGAACTTGCTAAAACTAAATATTCAGTGATCATCACAGAGTTTATAGCATACTTACTCTGTGATGATATTACAGATGGTAATACTTAAAAATGGTAAAATAATACAATGTAAAAAATTGAGTTTTTGCCATCTTTGTTTAAACTTGTGCATTCTTCGATTTGTAGCTCTTTTGCTTCTTTTTCCGCTTTCTTCAAAAATTCTTCAAACTTTATCATTTCTTTTTTGATTTATTTGACCTTGCGGATGTGGTAGGTGCAATCACCTTTTGCTTTGCATTTCTCATTGGTGGCTTCCTAAGAGCTACCTCTTGTGTTGCTTTTCCATCGTAACTGTGTTGCCTGCCATCCCAGCTTTTATCCCTTGGTCGAGACTTCTTGCTTTTTCAGCTACGCATAGGTGATAAATCACCTTTTCTTGCTGCCTCCGCCCGGTATTGATTTGTAACATCTTCCTCTCCTTCTTCATAAGTATCTCTGGCCATAATTATCGGATTTGGCATGTCATGATCAAAACCTTGTGTCACCATAGTGTTTCCTTCCCTCCTTCTATCCAGTGTCGCAATGTGTGATGGTTGTTCAACATTTTTCAATTTTCTCCTGTTCCTATTTTCACGACCATTGCTGCCAGAAACAACATCTAAAGAATTCACAGGTTTTGTAATTTCCATGGCATCCAATAATTTGCGATCCTTTGCTGAAATACTTGGGGCTGTTGTGACTAGTTGTAGCTGTTCAGTTTCTAAAGTTGTTGCTGCTTCAGCCTCACACATAGCAGTTGAAGTGTTTGTTAAAATCTGGAGCTGGTCAGTCGATTTTTGTCCAGGCTTGCTTGCAAACAGTTGTTGCCCAGTCGACCTTGCATCAGGATTACTTGCATTCAATTTCAATGTATCCAAAAGCTGTGTCTCACCAGTTGATTTATCACCTGAGCATTGGTGCTCTTGCACAATATTTCCTGAGTCCTTTTGAACCAAGTCTGTTGTTTTTGCATTCGCAATAATTCTTGGAGCAAAAGCTGGACATTATGGTTTAAATACCTCTTGGGACTTGCTGCAGCTGTTGCAGATGCATAACAGATGCTCGAGGTAGATGCTGCATTATTCCCATGAAGCTTTGGCTTGATTGGAGCATCAAGGTCCTCTCCTACACTATCCTGATCTACCTCCTGTTCACCTTCATCAGATTCATACCCTTCAAATTAGTGACCATAATCTTCTTCCTCGTCTTCCTCTCGTTATTGATCCCACAATTTGGAATTAATGACCAGCTCCCTGATGTTTGCCTTTATGAAAGTATTATTGTTCCCAGTTGACTGCCCAGCTTCTCCAAAAGACTCCATTGATTGAGAGGGTACATCAAAGACGGATTTGTTCAAGGTGGCCAAAGGTTTAAACACTACTGGTTGTTTAGTGAGAGTAGGCTGCCTCATCATTTCTTTTTGAGAGTTTTTAATGATTTGTTCAACTTGGGGATTTGAATAGTGCAGTGTTGGTAGATTGGAACTAGTATCTTGGTTGCACGTTAGTTCAGTCCCCATATTATTCATTGAGTTGCTTCGTCGAAAAGGCATTTTTTCAGCCGATTCTGGATTGCCTAGCCCATCTGGATCTTTGCTGGGAATTGGTATTAGCTGTTTAAACATCCCCTATCCTGCAAAATTGTTGTCTCAACTTCAGGTTCCCCAGTATCAACAAGAGCATCGAAGGCATTTGAGCTGGAACCTTCAAGTCAAGTCATCGAACAGTTGTGTTCTGTTGTTTTGATGATTACTGCTTGGATTGTACAGTTGGAACAAATTTTCCAGTTACTGCCTGTTGATCACTATTAAGCTTACCAGCTGGAATGTTTTCACTAGCTTATTGCATCTGCTTGTGTGCTGCAGAACTGTGAACTAAATTTCCTTCTCCTGTATTTCGAGTGGCAGCAACTGTTGTTGCAGTATCGTGAATGTATTCACTGTGCCGCTGTTGTTCCACATCTGCTTGTGCTTCTGCTGTTTGTTCCTACATATATGTCACTGCTGTTATGCTTGCATTACCCTGCTACTGTTGTGCATTTGTTGCTGAATTTTTTCAGTAGAGAAGCACCTTCTGTACTTGTTCCATCTACATTGTCCTATCCTTCGTTGACACTGTTGAGACATGGCACTAATTCTTTGGATATCACATTACCACTTAAACCATCTACATCACTTCCAGAATCCACAACAGTTGCAAGAATCTCGAAGGAATTTGCTTTGGACACAATGATATTGTCATTTGGTTGAACTTCTTTGGCCTGTTGATTTGTTGACAGCCCCTTCTTTGTGGGAGATTTTCTGTGGGATATCTCCTTCCAAACTTCTCTTTTTTTTGTTTTGATCTTTGCTCTTACCATCAGCCTTTTGATTACCATCCTTGTCTTCCAACAACTCGCCCTTATTTGCCTTTTCTTCAGTTCCAAAAAACTGGATTTCACCTAAATTGCAGACCCCGGGTATTGCATTCTGCCCAGAAACATTGCTACCCAGATTATGAATTTCTTCAGTTAAGGCATGTGAACCCTTACCATCCTTTCCAATATTTCCTCGATCACCACCTGGCTTAGTACCAACTTGAGCAGCCTCACCATCTCAATCAGCTATTTGTGAAACATTCATAATATGACCATGTTTTGACACCTTAGTAGCAGCAGGATCTGCCTCCCCTGCATCTTTTGACAATACCTGCTGTTCCCCAGAAAAAGTATTGAGCCCCAAATCATCACACTCCTGTTGCCTAGAGTTCTTATCACTTTCTGAACCTTCTACAAGCTGCTCTCTTAGCATTCAAAAAATCTCGTGCATCACCCTGCAATTTTCCTCCTAATTGATGCTTATTCTAAACTGTTTCGTTATCAACACGAGCAGCTTGAACTGCCTTTCCTTTTGAGCATCGACATTGATTTTCTTCATGTCCTTGATGCTTACAATGGCAACAGTAAGAAGGTAAATTATCATAGATAATTTCCTAGTAATCCTAAACAATCTTACCAGTTTTAACATCAAGATATTGAAGCCTAATCTTTTCAGGAAGTTTGTCTAATAAATCAATGATAACCTTGACTCTTGTTGTGCTAGGACGAGATCTAACTTGTGTCGCTTTATTAACTGCAATTGGTTTTCCAACAGTAGCTGCAATGGACAGTAAAATCTTGCGTGCAAATATTTCAGGTGACAAATTCGGTAACGAAATCCAAACAGCCACCTTCGAGGTTTCCTCATTTGGATTATATCCGACACTCCATGGGAAAACACTATATTGATACTCACTTCCATTATGTTGAAAGTAATTTACAGCTCTTGCCAAACAAGCCACATAATCTTCATGTTGATCTCAACGAATTAAAAATTGACGGGGAGCCAAAGAACCTAACAAGCAATTACCTTTGATACCAAAGATTTTTTGCAGAGTACTCCTTAAAATCTGTAAATTTGGTGCACCACTGGATAGTTTTATCATCACTTCTTGATGTAATCCTTCCTCCTTTGCAAATTTTTCACGTTCATCCAAGGAAAATTGAATTGTAGGAACTCCATGAACAATTTCAAATGGTTTTAAACTCATTTTTGTAAGTGATGCGGCAGATTGCTTTTGACTCAAGCTTGCTGCATATGTAATAATGTTGTTAATGTTTGGAATAGCTTCCTTAGAGGTTGAAATCTGCTCTCCCACAGCCAAAGGCTGGGGAGAGACGTTGCCTGCCATGTAAGGACTCTGTTACTCAACAGTTTCAACTCTCCATCACACGCCAAATCTGGAAGCAGTAGCACTCAAAAATCGTGAAACATTTTGCTCGCTACAGTACTTTCGCGAACTGAAAATTAAGATCTTTACCAATTGGTTAAAGATTTGAGGATAAAATCTATTGGGGTTTGTGCGAGAAGATGCTTTTTTTGACACAAAGTTTTCGAAAATTCACTAGCGGACGCCAGCGTTATGGCCGTAAAATGGTGACGAAAATACTATTCACCCTTCTTCCTAGAGAGAAGGCAGAGAATTTTTGGTTTTGGATATTTTTTTGGGTTTTCACTTCTGCACTTTGATTTCACCTCTTTTCTTTTTTCTTTTCGTTATTCTGAATTGAGACTCATTCTTTTGGTTGTCTCGAACCATGTTGCTTGAGGTAAAACCTGCTCTGAGATCAAAATAAATGAACGAAATTTTTCTGTCTCATTTTTCACTAGAAAAATTTTGTGGGTAATTGTACCAAAATTCTAAAGTCAGGATTATGTATCATTGGGAATGAGATTAGGGAGTAGAGACCCTATATCTATAATGAAAGCAACTAGAAAGTGGATACCCTATATTTAAAAAGCAAACTAGTGAATGGAGACCCTATGTTAAAAAATAAAATCAACTAAGAAGTGGAGACCCTATGTTTGAAAAATTACCAGGTTATGGTGCATCAACTAGGGAGTGGGACCCTATGTCTAAAATAAAATCAACTGGCGAGTGGAGACCCTATGTTGAAAAAACATACTAGGGAGTGGAGACCCTATGTCTAAAACAAAACAAACTAGGGAGTGGAGACCCTATGTTGGAAAAGCAAACTAGCGAGTGGAGAACCTATGTCTAAAATAAAATAAACTAAGGAGTGGAGACCATGTGTTGGAAAGTGAGACTATTGACTTGTGTACGTATGCTAACATGAACCAAGAGGGATTTTATTTCTTTTTTTTTTTTGGAAAATCAAAATTTGTTTTCTTTTGAGAAAATAATTCTTTTAAACAAATTGCCCCAACGCCTTTTTTTTCAATCGATGCATCCTTTTTTTATTATCCCAGGAGAAATTCGTCAGATTACATTTTCTATCTTAGGAGAAAGATTCACTAGACGAGGATTTCTATTCTACGGAAAAATTAATCAGACTAGGTTTTCTATCTTAGGAGAAAAATTCATCAAACTAAGATTTTGATCCTCGGAGAAAGTTGTGAGGACCCCAGTTTACCCTCTGTGAACTGTCGTGAAGGCACCTTGTCATCTACGACTAGGTAAGCCTATTAATGTGGAGAAATAATCAAGACTTTGCGAAAAATATAACTTAAAACTAGAATTTAACAAATGAAAGCGAAATATAAAATGCCACTCGGCATATACAGCACAATAACTCAAACCTCTACAAAACTATCCCAAAACCCGAAAACTCACGGGAACAAAAGCTAGAAGGAATACAGTAAAGTGCTCTACTCCCAGAAATGTCTACATCAATAGTACGATAGAAGGGCTAACACTACAAGATATAGTAAAGAAGGAGACTCTTCGGTCTGCGGACGCGGCAGATGTACATCGAAGTCTCCAAAGCTCTCCCTGCCTCAAGGATGGTAAGCCTGTGCAGAGGCACATGGATCTGCACATGAGAAACATTCACAGAAAGGGCATGAGTACAATACAGCTGTACTCAGTAAGTGCCAAACCTAACCTCAGTCAGGTAGTGATGAGGAAGGTCCGGGCCGTACTAAGGTTAAACATAATATAAAGTTTTAACAGTGTGAAATAGACATATAAATGAGTACAACAGTGAAATAAGGGAGGTTATACAAGGCAACAACAATAAACAAGGAACCGAGTAAATACAGAATTAAGAACAGCTCAATACCAATAGCAACAACGAGGATCTCCCAGGATACCAACATGTAGTCCATTTCATCAACTGTCCAGTGGATCTCCAGGGATACCGTCCCATAGTCCAATTACCAATGTGCGGGGATATACCGGAACCCCGATCCGTAGTACAAATGTAAGTACACAGTACTGAGGAATTTACCAGGTGCATTCCCGTGTTCCATATCACTATGCAGGGGGATCTACCAGGAATCTAACCCGTAGTCTCAAAGTAAACAAACACGGGGGGAGCTACCAAAATTCCAGAAGGACAAAGGCAAACTTTTGCGAACACGGGAGGCTTAATGCAAATGCGAAGCACAACAAGTCCTCCTCCATGATTACTCTTTGGAATGCGGAGGAGAAGATGCGAACGCGAAGAAGGATACCAGTTGAAAGATTTTCTACAATTTTCAATGTTGTAAAAAATGACCCGTTGAGCATCCGAAAACACTCGAGGTCCCCCGGGACCTCAACCAAAAATACTAACATAACCTAAAACATCATTTAAACTTTGTCCAACCTTCAGAGCGCTACAAACAACACCAAAACACCTATTTTTCATCGAATTCAAACCTAACATTTCAAAACTCTATAAAACACACTTTTGATCCAAAAGTCTATCAAACCTCGTCCGAATGACCTGAAATTTTGCGCACACATCCCAAATGACATGAAACAGTTACTACAACTCTCAGAATTCCATTCCGACCCTCGGATCAATATTATACCATCAAACCGGAAACTTCCAAAATTCAATCTTTGGCATTTCAAACCTAAATTAGCTACGGACCTACAAAACACCATCCAAACGCGTTCTTAACCCCAAAATAACCTAATGGAGCTAGTGAGACCATCAGATTTCCACTACGAGACCGTCTTCATGATGTTGTGATTATGGTAAACATTCTAACACTTATGCTCTCATTAGGGACTAGGTGTCCCAAAACTCTTCGAAACTCACAACCGAACATCCCGGCGAATCAAATTAGCATAAATCAACATAGGGAAAGCAGTAAATAGGGGATCAGGGCGTAAATTCTTAAGACGATCGACTGGGTCATCAAATCCTCTTACACTTAAGCATTCATTCATCCTCGAACGAGCATATAGACATATCTGAAGTAGTGAAAAGATGAGGGTAGTGGCTGCGCATATCCTACTCAGTCTCACAGGTCGCCTCCTCGGATGGATGACCCCACCACTGAACCTTTACTGAAGTAATGTTCTTTGACCTCAACTTTCTGACCTGCCTGACCAATATAGCCACTGGCTCCTCAACATATGATAGATCTTTGTCCAACTGGACTGAACTGAAACCCAACACGTATGAGAGATCACCGTGATACCTCCGGAGCATGAAAACATGAAATACAGGATGAACTCCTACCAATCTGGGAGGTAGGGCAAGCTCATAAGCAACCTCCCCAACACGCCTCAATATGTCAAAAGAGCCAATAACCGTCAAACTCAACTTCCCTTTCTTCCCTAATCTCATTATGCCCTTCATAGGTGAAACTCGAAGCAAAACCCGCTCCCCAACCATGTAGGAAACATGGTATACCTTCCCATTCGCATACGTCTTCTGTCTAGGCTGGGTTGTACATAGTCTACCCTGAATCACCTTAACCTTATATAAAGCATCCTGAACCAAATCTAAGCCCAATAGTCTGGCCTCACCCGGCTAAAACCAATCCACCAGATATCTACACCACCTACCATAGAAAGCCTCATACGGTGCCATCTGAATGCTAGACTGATAGTTGTAGTTGTCAGCAAACTTTGCCAAAGGAAATAACTGATCCCAATACCCTGCAAACTAAATCACACACGCACGGAGCATATCCTCAAGAATCTGAATGGTGCGCTCGGACTGTCCGTCCGTCTGAGGGTGAAATGATGTACTCAACTCTACCTGTGTGACCAACTCACACTCAACAGCCCTCCAAAACCGCGATGTGAACTGAACACCTCTATCTAATATAATGGAAACTGGAATACCATGCAGACGAACAATCTTTCGGATATAAATATCCAGAATTCGCTCCGATGAATAAGTAGTACACGTAAAAATGAAATGAGCGGACTTGGTCAGCCAATCCACAATCACCCAAATAGCATCAAACTTTTTCAAAGTTCGTGTGAGTCCAAATACAAAGTCCATGGTGATCCTCTCCCATTCCACTCTGGAATCTCTATCTGCTGAAGCAACCCACCCGGTCTCTGGTGCTCATACTTCACCTGCTGACAGTTAAGGCACCTAGATACAAATATATCTATGTCTTTCTCATCCGCCTCCACCAATAGGGATTCCTCAGATCCTAATACATCTTCATGGCTCCCGGATGGATAGAATACCGCAAACTATGGGCCTCTTCTACAATCAACTCTCGAAGACCATCAAAATTGGGTACACAAATTCGACCCTACATTCTCAGTACCCCATCATCTCCAATAGTCACATTTCTGGCATCCCCGTGCTGAACCTTGTCCTTGAGGACAAGCAAATGAGGGTCATCATATTACCTCTTCCTGATACGATCAAATAAGGAATTCACGGAAACCATACAAGCTAGAACCCGACTAGGCTAAAAGAAACCAATGTCACAAACTGGCTAGCTAAGGGTTGCACATCAATCACCATAGGCCTCTCTGATGTTGGTAAATATACCAAACTCCCAAAACTCTCTGCTCGGCGACTCAAGGCATCAGCCACTACATTAGCCTTGCCCAGTTCATACAAAATAGCGATGTCATAATCCTTCAGCAACTCTAACCGCCTCCTCTACCGCAAAGTTAGATCCTTTTTCTTGAACAAATGCTGAAGCTCCGATGGTTAGTATAAATCTCATAGGGAACCCCGTATAGATAATGGCACAAAATCTTTAGGGCGTGAACAATGGCAGATAACTCAAGGTCATGAATAGGGTAGTTCTTCTCATGTATCTTCAACTTCCTTGACCCGTATGCAATCACCCTACCGTCCTGCATCAACCCTGATCCGAGGCAAACCCTCGAGGCATCACAATAGACTATATAAGATCCCGAACCAGTAGGTAATATCAAAGCTGGGGCTTTAGTCAAATTTGTCTTAAGCTTCTGAAAGCTCGCCTCACACTCCTCTGTCCACTAAAATGAAGCACCCTTCTAGGTCAATCTAGTGATAGGGGTTACAATTGATGAAAACCTCTTCATAAAGCGACTGTAGTAGCATGCCAAGCCAAGAAAACTACGAATCGCTGTAGCTTAGGATGGTCTGCGCCAACTCTACACAGCCTCTACCTTCTTCAGGTCCACCCGAATACCTTCACTCGATACCACGTGGCCTAAGAATGTCATTGAATCCAACCAAAACTCACATTTCAAAAACTTCGCATATAAGTTTTTCTCTCTGAGAGTCTGAAGCACAGTCCTCAGGTGCTGCTCATGATCTCCCCAACTCCGAGAATACACCAGAATATCATCAATAAAAACAATGAAGAACGCGTCAAGATACGACTGGAAAACACTGTGCATCAAATGTATAAAGGCTGCTGGGGCATTGGTCATCCCAAATGACATAACAAGGAACTCGTAATGACCGTACCGAGTCCTAAAAGTAGTCTTCGAGATGTTTGGATCCCGAATCTACAAGTGATGGTAACTTGAGCGCAAGCAAATATTACAAAACACCCGCACACCTAGAAGTTGGTCAAACATATCATTAACACGAGGCAAAGGATAATAGTTCTTCACTGTAACCTTGTTCAACTAGCGATAATCGATACACATACGCATAAAACCATCCTTTTTCTTCAAAAATAAGACAGGAGCACCCAAGGTGAAACACTAGGTCGAATAAACCCCTTATCAAGCAATTCTTGTAACTAATCCTTCAACTCCTTATACTGAGGATGAGCCATACGATACGGGGAAATACAAATGGGTTGAGTGCCCGACAATAGATCAATACCAAAATCAATATATCTATCAGGCGGAACGCCTAGAAGGTCAGTTGGAAACACATCGAGAAAATCCCGTACTATTAGGACTGAATCAACTGAAGGGGTATCAATATTGACATCTCTCACATAAGCTAAATACATGTCACACCCCTTCTCAACCATACACTGATCATTAAGGAAAAAGATAACTCTACAGGGAATGTGATCTAAACTACCACTCCACTCGACATGTAGTACACCTGGCATAGCTAGCATCAAAATCTTGGCGTGACAATCAAGAATAGCTTCATGAGGCGACAACTAGTCCACGCCCAAAATAATGTCCAATTCAACCATGATGAGTAGCAATAAATTAGCTCCGGTCTCAAAGCCACAAATAGTAACCAAGAACGACTGATAAACACAGTCCATAACAAGAGAATCTCTCACGGAAGTCAAAAAATAAACATGGGAACTCAAAGAATCTTGGGGTACACCCAAATGCGGAGCAAAATAAGAAGACATATAAGAATAAGTGAAGCCCGGATCGAATAGAACTGATGCATCTTTGTGCCAAACCAGTATAATACATGTGATGACAGAATCGGAGGCAACAACCTCGGTGCAGGCATGAATGGCATAGTATCTGGCCTGGCCTCCCGCTCTAGGGTGAAATTTACCTCCCCGACCTCCACCCCTAGCTGGCTGGGCAGATTGGGTAGCAGCTGGTGATGGAACCATAGCCTGAGAACTCTGCAAGGCACGCTGTGGCTGAGAAGTTTATGAAGGTGCACCCCTCCCAAGTCTGGGGAAATCCCTGAAATTATGGCGTGTGTCACCACACTCAAACAAGCTCTAGTAGAACGTGGTGGTTGCGACTTGCTTGGGCCATGTCTGCTGGACTGACCTCTGAAAGCATCTCGCGCAGGAGGCACGCTAGAAATCGAAGGTGCATAATAAGGCTCCCGAGGCCTTGGAGGAGCTGGAGCACTGTTGGATGCTGGAAGAGCTGAATGAATGGGGAGACTCATATAAACCCTACCATGGCGACCAGAAGCTGGGACACGGGCACTTGAGAAATGGCACAACTCTCGAGACCTCTTGGCCTCCCTCTTCTCTCTCTCTCTCCCTAGAATGCATACCATCAATCTTCCTAGCAATGCTCAACACCTACTGATAAGAAATATCCATCTCCAACTAACAAGTCATGCTAGATCTGATGGAGGAATAAGCCCCTTAATAAACCGGCGAACCCTCTCGCGAACAACAGCAATCAAGGCGGTGCATGCCTAGCCAAAATGCTGTAATGGATAGCATACTCTGAAACAATCATAGAAACCGGGCGCAACTGCTCAAACAATGTATGCCATGCGTTCCTCACGCTCTAAGGAAAATACTCTCTTACGAACAGATCTGAAGACTTAGCCTAAGTCAATGAAGCAGCCACATCTGGACAGTCTAACTTAGAACTGTGCCACCAATCATAGGCGGTCCCTCAAAGCTAGACAGTAGTGAAGGGAACCCCACTCGATCCAGAAATACCCATAGTATGGAGAATGCGATAACACTCATCAAGAAATCCCAGAGAATCCCCCGATGCTAAACACTAAACTCCGGAGGCTTTTACCTCTTAAACCTCTCAAGTATCAACTGCTCCTGCTCAGAAGCCGTTGCCATGCCCTCGGGCTGAACTGGGGCTGCATGCGATGTAGGAATAATCTCAGGGACCTGCTCAACATGTACTCGCAGCTCTGGAGTGCATGCGGCGGGAGTTTACGCTTCTTCCCCGGCTTGGGATGTGGCCGCAGTAAGGGGAAGAAGCCATGCCTGAGCCAGAGTGGTTTACATGCTCACGAACTACGCCAAAGTCTCCTGAAGTGCTGGAGTAGTACTAGCTGTAGGCGTGTCAGGTGCCTGGACTCCAGTTGGATATGTTGGTGGTACCTCGACGGTAGATCGCGTAGGTGCTCTCACTGCACCACGTTCATGTCCTCGACCTCTACCTTGGCCCCGGGCTCTAACGGTTGCAGTGGGGCGCGGGTGCTTGATTAGCACGTGTCCTCACCATATATGAGAAAATAGAAGACAAAGTTTGGAATTATGATGTCAAAATGTCGCACAACAAGGAACTCAAATGAATTAAAGATTTTCCTAACAATTACATGGCCTCCCGCAGATAAGTACAGATGTCTCTGTACTGATCAGTGAGACCCTAATGAACCGGCATGTGTTCCATAACTCCTATTAACCTAGAGCTCCGATACCAACTTGTCACGAACCCAGTTCACCCTCCGTGAACTGTCATGATGACACCTAGTCATTTGCGACTAGGTAAAGCCTATCAATGCGGAACAACAATCGAGATTTTGCGTAAAATATAATTTATACTAGAATTTAACAAATGAAAGTGAAATATAAAATGCCACTTGGCATATACAGCACAATAACTCAAACCTCTACAAAACTATCCTAAAACCCAGAAACTCACGGGAACACAAGCTAGAAGGAACACAATGAGGTGCTCTAATCTCCAAAAATGTCTACATCAATAGTACGGTAGAAGGGAAAACATTACAAGATAGAGCAAAAAAGGAGACTCTTCGGTCTGCTGACGCGGCAGATGTACCTCGAAGTATCCAAAGCTCTCCCTGCTCAAGGATGGTAAGCTTGTGTAGAGATTCATGGATCTGTACATGAAAAATATACGCATAAAGGGCATGAGTACACCACAGCGGTACTCAGTAAGTGCTAAGCCTAACCTCGGTCGGGTAGTGATGAGGATGGTCCGGGACCTACTGATATTAAACATAATATAAAATTTCAGCAGTATGGAATAGACAATATAAATGAGTACATCAGTGAAATAAGACAGGTTATACAAGGAAACGACAATAAACAAGGAATCGAGTAAACATAGATATAAGAATAGCTCAAAAACAATACCAATAATGGGGATCTCCCAGGATACTGTCCTGCAGTACCTTTCATTAACTGTCTAGTGGATCTCCCGGGATACCGTCCCATAGTCCAATTATCAATGCTTGGGGATTTACCGGAACCCCGGTTCGTAGTCCCAAATGTAAATACCCAATATGGGGGGAATCTACCAAGTGCATTCCCGTAGTTCCATATCACTGTGCAGGGGGGATCTTGATCGCGGCCAACTCGACTCTACACTATGGTAAAAAGAGCGGGTCTTAATAGCTTTTACCCAATATGAGGGTCGGGATCGATTTCCTCAGGGAGCTAGTACTGGAGTTGGATTTTCTGTCTAGCCTAGAGATGTGTCTGTACTCCTAATGTCACTTCAAACATTTATGGGTTTTTGATTTATAACTATTTTTATAAAACTACTGATTAACACTAAATTATACTATGAGAATATTGCTGAGTTGTATCTTATGGGAAGAAAGGCACTAGGGTCGTGACACTACCTGGGTGGCTAATTGACGGGTAGATGTTACTAGGATTCAATTGACATAATTGGGACTTATGCTATAACCATTGCACAAGTTTACCCACTCTCACACCTCTCGGTAGAGAGAGTGATTTTGCACAATTGACTCTCTCAAGACCAAATGGGTAGGAATATTAGACCAAGCAACTAGGATTCAAGTAGGGTGTTACTCTCTCAAGATTTAACTTGTTAATTGGGACTATCATTTCTCATGAGTCCATTCCAATTATTTGTTGGGTAAATTTTAGGGTCATGAACTCTCTTTCTTAAGAAGAGGTAAACCCACAAAGCTTGAATCAGTGGTTGCAACTACCAATTCTAAATTAAAGCATAAAATCAGCCCAAATAGCAAACACCCATAGTCAATCTAACCCTAGATGGAAACACCCATCAATTACCCACACTAGGGTTGAGCAACAACCCTAGATAATGGGTTTAGCTACTCATGATAGATACAGAAATTAAATAAATAGATGAAGAACAAAGCGTATTAATTTATTGCTAAATGAAAACTATAAGAATCTAGCGTTAAGTTAATGCTAAAGTGCCAAAATGGCTACAAATTGAGTCTCACGAGCGCAGCTATATTCTGGAGTACAGAGATCACCTAAAAATGGTTAAATGTTCTATTTATACTAAGCTAAAAACTGGATAAAAACACTGTTGGGTTAGTGCGGGCCGCACAAAATGGACCGCGGCCGCATTGGCTCTTGGACTTCAACTTTCTGCTTCTCTAAACTTGAGGACCGTGGACCGCATGGATTCAACCGCGATCACAAAGGCAATAGTCTTGGTCCGCACAATATTTACCGCGGACCCCGTGGCTTGAATGCTAGGATATCTTATCTCTCTGAATATCTGCTTCACGGACTGCACCAAATGGTAGTGTGGCCGCGAAGCCTTCACCACGAACCGCGTAATATGTACCTTGACCGCGTAGCCTGAGGCCCAGTTTGGTCCTGTCTTTGAACCTCCTAGTGTGGACGCATTCACTTTTGCCCGGTCCACACTAGGCCTTCTTTCCTTCAGTTCACTTAATCTTTGATACTTGAGCAGGTTTCACTCCTTTTGAGCCGATCTTTGACATTTCGTCACTTTGCCGATCAAACCTTCAATCAAGCACAACTTGTGAGCATTTTGGAACTATTTTGTAACAATATACTATCAAAACATATGCAAGTAGGGGCATAAAACATGTTAAAATCCTAACTTATCAGATCTATCAGGAATCTAACCCGTAGTCCTAAAGTAAATAAATAAGGGGGGAGGCTACCGACATCCCATATCCGTAGTCCCAAAGTAAATATGCAGCAACTGCAAGAAGATATTCAGAAAATGAAAATTCATATTAAGGAAAAAATTAATTTTATCCTAACATGCTTCACGTAGTGCAATCAAGGCAATTTAAGCAAATAGGCAATTTAAGTCAACTAAACATGCTTTTCTAACTAACAACATGCTAAATTTGCAAGTATAATAAAGAAAGAAAGGAAACATGCTAATAAATACGTGAAGAAAAATCGGACTTCCAACAACTTGCACAAGTACGCGCTTGTCACTATACACACAAGGCAATTCAGTTACCAAATATACCAATCCTAAGGGGAAGGTCCCCCACACAATGTTAAACAAATAACTTACCTCGAACCAGCTCAAAATCAACTAGAAATCACACTTTTTGCCACGAGTATCCGACTCCAAATGACCCAAATCTATTCAATTCCATCTCATAATGAAAATAATACTTCAAGAAGTTTATTCTACGATAAAATTCTAAGCTAATATACGAAATTATGTAACATAACCAAAATGCCCCTCGGGCCCACATCTCGAAATCGGGTGAAATTTATATTTTCAAAATCCTCACACTCACATATATAAGAATATCTTAAATCAGATGTCAAAAACCCAATCAAAACCCAATAATTTGACCTATGAAGTTTATCCAATTTGTCCCAAATATTTCTATCAAATTCGAAATTTAAAGGCTAGTTTTAAGTTAGGAATCATGGAAATTGATCTAAGTTTAAATATCACTTACCCAAGTTGCCCAGGTGCAAAATTCTTCAAACATCTCCCCTCCTAAACTCCCAAATTCAAAAAAAGTGATAATAGGCATAACCCTCAAATTGGGATTTTTAAGAATCTGCCCAGGTTATTTGTGCATCGCGAACACGTAAGAACCATCGTGATCGCGAACAATGAACTGAAACTGCCAATAAAAAGGCAATCACAAACTCGAGATGGGGGACATGAATGCGGAGAGTAAATAGCAGGGGCTTATGCAAACGCAGAGGCTGTGTTACGAACGCGAAGAAGAAAATAACCACAGCCCCTTAGCGCCAAATTATATGCGAACGCGAGGGGTTGGATGCGAACGCGAAGAAGGAAAAAAGGCAAACCTTAATGAATGTGGGAGGTTTAACACTAATGCGAAGAACAACAAGTCCTCCTCCAAGATTACTCTTCGCGAACGCGGAGGAGAAGATGCGAACGCGAAAAGGGATACCAGCTGACAGATATTCTGCAATTTTTTTCTCAGTTAAACCTTATAGTTATATATATAGCAAAACAAAATTACAAAGTGTCCCCATAGTAGTTGTTTGGACTACCAACTACTCATTCTATTTGCACGCATTATACTAACATATTCACCAAAAGAAGTGCAAAATCATTTGGTATAGGGAGAACTGAGGCTATACTAAGGAAAATATTTTAGTTGTCGTAGCCCAATCTGCCAGCTTCTACTGTGCCTTCCTCGTATGTGAAGGAGTAGCGCAATTTCTCTGGTTAGTCGATCTTCATCATATACTGAATTCATAAATCGCATGTTGTTCCTCTCTCTCCATATTAAAGCAGTGGTTGTTGTAAAACTAGCTGCAGTAATTGCATTGGTCCAGAATGTGCTGCTGGCTGGGTTTTCACAAACAAATTCTTGATTGGGACAATGAGTTGGAATGGTTCTAGAAATGACCCGTTGAGCATCCGAAACACACCCAAGGCCCCTGGGACGTCAACAAAAAATATCAAGATAACCTAGAACATCATTCAAACTTGTTCCAACCTTCGGAATGCTACAAACAACATCAAAACACCTATTTTTCATCGAATTCAAGCCTAACATTTCAAAAGCTCTATAAAATTCACTTTCGATCAAAAAGTCTATCAAACCTCGTCTAATTGACCTGAAATTTTGCACACACATCCCAAATGATATGTCAAAGCTACTGCAACTCTCGAAATTCTATTCTGACCCTTGGATCAAAAACTCACTATCGAATCGAAAACTTCCAAAATTCAATCTTGGTCATTTCAAGCCTAAATTAGTTATGGACCTCCAAAACACTATCTGAACACGCTCTTAAACCCAAAATCACAAAACGGAGCTAAAAGGACAATCAAATTTCCATTTCAAGACTGTCTTTACACTATTCTAACTATGGTCAACTTTCCACACTTAAGCTTAGGGACTAGGTGTCCCAAAACTCTTTGAAACTCACAACTGAACATCCCGACGAAACAAATTAGCATAAACCAACTTGTAGAAAGCAGTAAATAGAGGATTGGGGCGTGAATTCTTAAGACAACCATTCGAGTCGTGATAAAAGTTCATTATACAAGGTCTTTAATCTTATGATAAAGATTCATCGGACTAAGATTTATATCCTAGGAGAAATTTCATCATACTAGGTCTTATGTCTTAGGAGAAAGATTATCATTCTAAGATTTCTATCCTAGGAGAAAATTCATCTGAATAGGTATCCTATCTTCAGAGAAATATTCATCTAACTGAGTCTCTTTCTCTTCTTTTTGTTATCTTAGGAAATATATTCATCATACTCTGTTTTGTCCTAGGAGAAGATTCATTAGACTAAGATTTTTATTCTAAGAGAAAGTTCATCAGACTAGGTCTCGGTTTTTTATCTTAGAAGAAATATCCATCAGACTAAGATTTCTATCCTAGGAGAAAATTCATCATACTTGGTTCATCAGACTAAGATTTCTATTGGCAGAAAAATCCATCGGACTAGGATTTTTTATCGTAAGAGGAAAAGGCTCTCCTTTTCTTTTCTTTTTCTTCTCTTTTTTTGGTTCTTCTTCCTTTTTTCACTTTTTTTGAACCACTTTCCTTGCACTCCTTTGTTCCTATTTCATAAAAAGAAAATTTTGTCGGTTTTGAAAATGGTGGTCGGTTTATGGCATTGAGTCTTGAGCAACTTGGATTTTGGTCGATCATCTCGAATCGGTCTCAAGAGACTTGTGTTCTGCACCAACTCTAATTGTCTCACACCCAGTACCATTTGTATTGACGGCTCAATCAGTCTTATCCCAACTGGAGATCTCCGCTTAGGTGACCTTTTTCGATATCTTGAGTGATTTCCTACTTCTGAACAATTTTTCTGTCAAAGAGAATCACAAATTATCTTTGTTTGCACCAAGTAGGATGACAAGAGTTTTTTGGGGGAAAGCCTTTTCATGAATCCTGAAGTCATATTGATTGTAACACCTGAGTATGCTGGCAAAATTTACTTTGTGAAATTGAAAGCTCGTAGCAGGTTTCGAAATCTTTTGTTGCTTGTTTTGACAAACAAAATGATTTTATGCATATTAATGATGACCTATGTTGAGCCAAAAGACGAGATAACTTAAATGTTGCTCTTACATTGGTTCTACCTAACGACCTACGCCTTGGGTCTTCGGTCTTGAACTTTTGAGCTCGTCTTGGCTTGTCTAAGCAATCCCTTCATCAATATGCTTCTTGGAATCCAATCTTGATTGTTTGATTCATCATCATTGATTCGTCAACCATCTCGATTGTTTGCTAATGCATCTTCATCGTTTGTCATACAATATCGTTGTTTGACAATTGACTTCATTGTTTGTCATTCATCAAAACCTATACCTGGAAATCATGTTAATACAACCAAAGCACACATATCAAATATATCAATGATTTCCAAACGAGGTTAAACGAGGTCTTACAGATATAAGCTATTTGCTTGTCAGTAGCATAAAATTGTATGGAGATTAACCCTTTCTCATAGTTATCTCTTATGAAGTGGTGTCTAACATATATGTGCTTAGACCTTTTAAGATGAACATGATTCTTTGTCATACTTATAGCAATAGTGTTATCAGAGAATATTTTTATGCACCCCAGTTCAATTTTAAACTCTACCAGTTGTTGCTTAATCCACAGCAATTGAGCATAACATGAAGCAGCAACAACATATTCAGCTTCAGTTGTAGAGAGAGCTACTGAATTATGCTTTTTGGTAACCCATGATACAAGACAAGAACCTAGAAAGTGTGTCATACCTGAGGTGCTCTTCCTATCCACTAGGAAACTTGCATAGTCAGCATCGACATATCCAATTAAGTCAAAATGACTAGGGGTACCAAAGACACAAATCAGTGGTGCCTTTCAAATATCTCAATATCCTTTTGACAACTGTCAAGTATGACTCCTTTGGATTTGCTTGGAAACGAGCACAAATTCCTACACTGAAAATAATGTCAGGTCTGCTGGCAATAACATATAAAAATGAACAAATCATACTCATGTACAGCTTCTAATCAACTAATGAAAAAGTTCATCAATATCTAGCTTAGTGGAAGTAGCATTAGGAGTATCTATTTCTTTAGATTCTTCCATTTTAAACCTTTTCATTAGTTCTTTTATGTACTTCTGTTGATGGATCATAGTTCCATTTGGACATTGTTTGATCTGCAATCCTAAGAAGAAGTTGAGTTCACCCATCATATTCATTTCAAACTCACTTCCCATTAGTCTTTCAAAGTCCTTACTCAACTATCTGTAGTGGCCCCAAATATTATGTCATCAATATATATTTTAACATCAACAAGATCTTTACTTTTTTCCCTTAGGAACAAAGTGCGGTCAATTTTACCTCTTTTGTACCTATGCTCCAGTAGGAATTTTGACAATCTTTCATACCAAGTTCTCGGGGCCTTCTTGAGACCGTATAGAGCTTTATCTAGCTTGTACTCATGTTTAGGACACTCCTTACTTTCAAACCTGGAGGTTGCTTCACAAACACTTCTTCCTTGAGGTAGCCATTTAGGAAGGCAATTTTGACATCCATCTGATGAAGAGTGATTTCCATATGTGCTGCAAAGGCTATGAGGAGTCTAATTTCTTTAAGTGTAGCAGCTGGAACAAAAGACTTATCATACTCAATACTTTCCTCTTGACTATAGCCTCAAACTACCAGCCTTGCCTTGTTTCTTGTTACCGTTTCATCTTCATCTAGTTTGTTCCTGAAGACCCATTTTGTCCCAATGACTTATTTGTCCTTGGATCTTAGAACAAAATGTCAGACTTGAATCTCTTAATATGATTTAGTTCATCCTGCATAGCTCCGACCCAAACTACATCCTGCAAAGCCTCAACAACTTTTTTGGGTTCAATGATGGATAGAAAGGCATCAAATGCACACAGATTATTCAGTTGAGATCTTGTTTTGACTCCAGATGTTGGATCATTGATGATGTTCTCAATGGGATGAGAGCTCAGGTACTTGTAAGATTTCCCCATCAGCTGGTTCCTACTAGATGCTTCTTCATTGTTCTGTTGCTGAGGAATATGTTCGGGTACAAGTTCCTTCAGAGAGTTTTGTTCAATTTCTCTCAAATTAGTTCCCCCTGTCAAGTTGCCCTGAGTGGAATGACCTGTTCCATCACCTGTTCCTTCCTTTGATGCCACTTTGACTTGTGATGTGGCTTCAGTCAATTGTTTCTCTAGTCCAATTGCTTCATCTTCATGTTCCTCTCTCTGAGACTGTTAGATTCCTCAAATACAACCTGATTCTTCTAAGTGTTCTAACTACTGCAGTTTGCGGAATATTAAATACTTAATGTAAAGTGCATAGAGAATTTTACATGGAAAATGCCTGACTCAAAAGGTGAAAAAACCACCACCTACTACTCAGTAGGATTTTCCCAAACATCCACCAAAATCACTGAGCCAAAACTGGATTTACAGAACTCTTTATAAACCTAAGGATTAACTCTAATCCCAATGTGGCGCACAACCTCAACTGTTGCGACACTTTCAAGTTAACTCTAACTTAAATACTCAAAATACCTAATACAATTGCTTTTAAATAAGCTGAAACTTACAATATAAAACACCTACTATAATTGAACTAGAATAAGAATAAACACAATGGAGCTGGTTCTTCAATCTCGTTCAAGTAGCTTCAGGCGTGCATACTTATATCTCACATATATTGCTTGCAAAACAGACTTGCTTTTTTGCTCTCAATTATGTTGTACTTCTGTGTATGTGCAACACCTGTAAAAGAGAACAACCCAGTTATTTATTAGATTAGTAATTAGAGTTGGATTGTGATCCTCCATTGAGTTTGAATCCTACACCAATCCAAACTCCAACCCTTATCTGGATGTGTTCTCTTCTCATATGGAGACATCTTATCTTCATCCCATATGCAATCTTTTCGATCAGTTCAGAAGATATTGATGCTTGATCCCCAAGGATTTATCTTCTTCACGTGCATCTCATGTTTACGGGCCATAACAATTGTGTCTCCTAAGATGGATCGGATCCATCACTGAGTTCATTTGTCAATCTTCAAAACTTCAACTAAACTTAAGCCAACAAGCATGATGGGTGAACTCATATTTTTCCTTGGACTTCAAATTCATCAATCTGAAGAGGGAACTTTCATTTTTCAACCTAAATATACCAAAGAGTTGATCCAAATGTTAGGCATGAGCAATGCAAAATCAATTGGGATAGATAAAGACGAACAGGGTACTCCAGTTAATGAAACCAAATACAGGGGAATGATTGGATCTCTACTGTATCTGACCACTAGTCAACCAGATATTATGTTTAGGGTTTGTAAATGTGCCAGGTTTCAGTCGGCTCCCAAGGAGTCACATCTAACAGCTGTAAAAAGAATTATTCGACATTTTATTTGCACAATATCTCATGGACTGTGGTATCCTCTCTCTAACTCCTTTAAATTAGAACGTTTTTCATATGCAGATTTAGCAGGTGATAAAGAAGACAGAAATAGCTTAAGTGGCACTTGTTAATTACTAGGAAAGGCCTTAATATCCTGGAACAGTAAAAAGCAAGCATCAGTCGCTTTGTCAACTACGGAAGCCGAATACATGGCAGCTGGTCAATGTTATGCACAAATGATATGGGTGTCTCATCAATTGGGTGACTATGAACTTTCTTTTAAGCCTATACAAATCTTTTGTGATAATTCTAGTGCAATTTGTCTTTCGAAAATTATGTGCATCACTCTAGGGCAAAGCATATAGACATTAAACATTATTTTATTAGAGATCATGTTCTTAAAGGTGATATATAACTAGCTTTTGTTGCCACCTCTACCCAATTAGCTTATATCTTTACTAAACCATTGTTGTAAGATAGATTTTGTTCTTTGATAGAATTACTTGAAGTGTTTGTTCTTCAAAATATTCTTAGGACTAAAGTGTTAGTTTTCAAAAACCTGTTATAATTGCTCTTTCAGTGCATTAATTATGCCGTCTGTCTTTTCCCTCTCTTTTTCGTCTTATTCCATCTGTTTGCAACTGAAGTTGGAAATCCAATCATCATTTCGATTCATCTGACACCCCTTCCTTTTTTGTATCAACCGTCAAATCTTCTATTTTTACGTTAGTCCATTTCCGTCTCTTTCATCTCCACCATATCCCTCATCCTCTACTTAATCCCTTTTTGAACCTCTCTATTCTCCCATGGAAAAATCCTCCAAAAAAACCCACCTGCTTCCACTAGAAAAAGTATCCTCTCAAAACCAAAACCCTCTTCCATGCCGCTTGAGCAAGTAGACTTAGGGTCTGATCGTTCTGAGGGTTGTGCCTCCTCTCAAAGAGGGTTCTTTGAGCACTCTTAACTTTTAGGTGACAAAGCCTATGGAATGCGTCCTATGAATGACCCTCCTGCTTCTGCTCGAAAGAAATCAAAGTTCGATTTCTCTGCCTCTCCCGAATAAGACCTAAATTTCTAGGACACCCCAAATAGGGATTTATTTATTACTCTTAGTGACAAGCCCATCACCCAGGGCAGAATAATAGATCTTGATCTTATGGAGTCTCTCAACTTTAAGGTAAAGGATCTTTTCATTTATCAAGGATGGGAAAATTTTCTCTCTATTTCTCCGCCTACCGTGTATGAACCCCTTGTCTGTATATTTTATGCAAATCTTCGCTCTAGTAAACCTTATTGGCTTGAAACTTTTGTGCTTGGTAAATGCATTGTTCTTGATTGCGGTTTGTTTGACTCCCTCTTTCTCTGTCATTGCTCTAGTTTCCCAGCTGTCTTTAAGAATGTCTGGCCTGAAGATTTTGAAATCACCTTTGATCAGGCTAAATAATGTATTGCAGAACATACCTTTGAAACCATTCCAAACCAATTAGGGCCTAGTGATGTTAGCTTTGAAACTAGAGCTCTTTCCCACATTGTTGCCACCACTCTCTTCCCCAGAACTGGTTCTTTTTCAACTTTCTCTCAATGGGACACCTTCTTTGTCTTCTGTCTATCTCCAACCTCAAAATCAAGTTGTCATCCTGGGTCGTAAATTTTATGATTGAGAGTGCTGAAGATCCAACCAGTCTTACTTATGGTACGGCCATCACCCACATTCTGGAAGCTCATCAAATTCCGCTTTTAGACTACCCCTTCGTTCTTGTGAACAAATGCTACAACTATAGAGCCTTTTCAAGTATAGGGTAGGGTGTCTGGGTCAAAAAGGGTGATAGTGATGTAAAGCTTACCCCCGTGGAAACCAAGCCTCTGTTTGCTATTCTTCCCTCTCCCATTCCTGCATACCTAAATGAAAAGCCCAGCTCCATTGACTCTCAACTCTCAGACATCAAGACTCTTATGTCCGCCACACAGTCGATTGTGGATGCTATTCATGCTATTTCTAAGGAAACAGGGTTCGATGTGTCTAAGATCAGGGTGGCTGTGCAACAGGTAAGGGAGAGTGTGGTTAAAACCTTCAAAGAAGTGCATGGCAGGCTGATGGAATGAGCGTTGCTGCCAACACCAGCTTTGACCAGTTGAAGGAGGCCATCTGCAATACTCTTACCTACTTTCTACGTCAATGAAATGGATGTAGTCTACAGACTATTTTTTCCCTTTGTTTTAAACGTGTTTTGGTTGTGGTTGGGCTATGCTCGTGGATGTTTTTTTTCTCTTTTGTGTTTGTAGATGATAATTTTTGCTGCTTCCACTTTGCTAAGGTCAAAAAGCGGGAGAATATTTCTGGACTATTAACACTCTATGTGCAGGTTCAAGTTGAATTTGTATATTACTTCGTATACACCCCCTATTCGTTATACAGGTAAAGGGACACCGTACCACATATTCTTTGAATTGGTTAAGTCAACTATGTTTCCCATGCATAGATACTAATATACAGGTACAAGTCGACTGCACACATATTAAGGGGGAGATCAAGTTCGGTTGACTACACATATTGAGGGTGAGCCAAGTCATTCCGTCTCATACAGGGAAGTCAACTATTGTTTATCCCTTTACTTATATATATATGTGTGTGTGTGTGTGTGTGTATTATTTTGACATCAAGAAAAAGGGGGAGATTGTTAAAACATATTTTATTGATGCAAATTAATATGCATGTGCAAGAGTTCAAAGGAGCTATACCAAACAAGGAAGAACATCCTTCTCAAAGGAAGTTGAACTAAATTCTCTCGGTACTCAAGGAAAGAATCAACTCTACATCACCAAAACGAGATTATCCCCATGATTCTGGAAAATTAGATCAAGCCCTAATGGAACACAGATTCCAAGCAATCTGTAATTGACGAGTTAAAGCAAATTACTGAAGACCAAATAATGCTAGAGGATCAATTATTGAACATCAATTAATGCTAGAGGATCAATTACTGAAGACCAATTATTGATGACATCAATCAAGATCAGAAGGTCCAAAAATCAAGGAACAATTGTATCAATCTCGCCATTTTCCAAAGGAAAAAGATCTGAAGAGACGCAACGGCTAGTATTTTATTCTTGGAAAGAATCAACTCTTTCCAAGGATCAAAATCCATGGGTTGTCGACCCTTCACCATCCATTTTTGTATAAATTCTTAGTGCAACCCCATCCTTAGTATACTTTGATCAAACTAAAACAACTCTCTTCAATTTTCTACAAACAAGCACAGTAGCTCATATAGTTTTGTTGTGTAACAAGTCAGGGATAGAAAGAGAGATTAGGATTGGTGAGGCATTGTATCAAATGAGGGCTAGAAATCTGAGCGATAAACAATGAATCTGTACTCAAAAGAAAAGTCATTTGCTTGAAGATAAATCCCTTGCGACCCAAGGGGACTGAATTAGGATTCACATTGAATCCGAACCAGTATAAAATTTCTGGTGTCTTTAATTTCTGCATGTACTTTCTACTTATTACTTAGAATTTCTCTATCTGTAGGATTGCAATATTTAGTCGACTTCTAAAGTTTTTAGTCAACTTATTACCATTAATTTTAAACTATATACAATTCACTCCCCTTGTACTTTCAAGATCGATGTGATATCAGGGCTCCCTCCCATACCTCCATCAAGGGAGTTTGAAGTTTTCTTAGGCATACGGGGTTCTACCACAGATTTATCAAAGACTTTTCGAAGGTATTGAATCCCTTGTGCAAGTTGTTGGAAAAAGATGTTAAGTTCATGTTTGATGAAAAATGTATGCAAGCCTTTGAACATCTCAAGCATAAGTTGACCAACACTCCTATCATTACTGCGCCTAATAGGAGCTTGCCCTTTGAGCTCATCTGTGATGCGAGCGGTTTCACGATTGGGGAATTTTTGGGTCAAAGAGTGAACAAAATATTTCATCTGGTGTACTATGCGAGCAAGAGAATGAATGATGCTCAAGTGAACTACAAGGTGATCGAGAAAGAACTTTTGGCTATTGTGCTTGCAATGGAAAAATTCCAGCCGTATCATATGGGTGCTAAGGTTATTTTTCATACTGACCATGCCACACTCCGGTACTTGATGATGAAGAAGGATTCCAAAGTTAGACAGATGAGATGTGTCTTGTTACTTCAAGAGCTTGATTTGGAAATTCTGGACTGGAAGGGTAGTGAGAACCAAGTAGCGGACCACTTGTCCCACTTGGAGGAGGAGGGGAGGCCTCGGGAAGGCCTATAGATCAATGATTAATTTCCCAACGAACAACTCCTTTTGGTGTCGATGAATGATATGCCATGGTTTGACGATGTTTCAAATTTCCTTGTGACTAGTATAATCCCGTGTGAGCTTTTTTCTAACCAAAGGAAGAAGCTCAAGCGGGATAATTTGGATTTCTATTGGGATGAGCCGTAGTTGTTCAAGACTTTTACAGATGGTGTGATCCGAATATGTGTACCGGAGAAAGAGAAATTCAGTATCTTGGTGTCTTGTCATTCCTCTCCCTATGGTGGCCATCATGGCTGGGTGGAGACGGCTTCAAAAGTTCTTAGTTTTGGGTTTTGCTGTCCAACTTTGTTCAACTATTCGGGCGATTTTGTAAATACATGCGATGAATGCCGAAGAGCGGGTGGAAGTTTGAAGAAAGACAAGATCCCTCTCAATACCATTCTTGAAGTAGATATCTTTGATTTATAGATCATTCATTTCATGGGACCATTTTTTAGCTCTTATTGGAACACTTACATTCATGTGGCGGTGGACGTTTTTTCAAAGTGGGTTGAAGCCGTGGCTTTTCCAAACAATAAGGCCCGGAGTGTTGTTCCATATCTCAAGAAGATCATTTTCACAATGTGTGGTACTCCTCGTGCAATCATAAGTGATGGAGGGTCTCATTTTTGCAATAGAGCTTTTGACACTTTGCTTTCAAAGTATATTGTTAATCACAAAGTGTCTACTCCCTATCATCCTCAAGCAAGTGGTCATGTTAAAGTCTCCAATAGGGTAGTCAAAAGCATATTGTCAAATACGGTCAATACAAATAGGACCAATTGGTGAAAGAAGCTGGATGACGCTCTATGGGCTAATAGGACTGATTACAAGACTCCGATTGGTATGTTCCCGCACCGGTTGTTGTTTGGGAAATTTTGCCAATTGCTCAACTTCAAAATCAAAATAAGACATTGGGTGTTGCTGAACATGAGAATACTTGACCTGTTGAACCAAAACCGGAGAGATCAAACGGAAATAACTCGAGGATTGATCCTACCATTTGAGGGTGCTCGAGGAGCTCACCAAGAGGATCGAGACTGGAGAAAAGCAGATTGAAGAAAATTACAAAAAGGTGGAGACATATAACTCCCGTGTTGATAAAATACCGGGGGAACCTCCAGTCATGAAAGGTTTGGATGCCAAGAAGTTCATATAAAAACCATTCCCTGCAAGTGCGGCTCCGATGCCCATTCCAAAGAAGTTTTTTATGCCCAATATACCCAAATATAACAGGACAACTTACCTAACGAACATATTACTTCATGAACCTATGGAATTAAAGTAAATTACTTGAATGATAACGAAATTGAGTTAGTGTAATTGAAAACATTTGGGGAAACACAAACAAAATGAGCTATGATTTTGTATCACAACTTAGTTTCTAATTGTATTGATTCATTTGTTATGTTGGTAGACGCCTTCGTGAAAGCACACACATGGGACATAAAGGTGGCCATAAAAAATCAGACATTTTCAAGATAATACTAAGGAATGACGAGATGTTAAGGAGTTCGTGTCCAGATTTTAGATGGAAAGATTGAAAAATCTGCTGATCTCCGATGACTGGGGAGTTCAGGCCTTTATCCAAGGTTTGAATGAAAGGAGGTCAATCTCGACAACTAAAGCAAAACTTGATCAAATATCTAGGTGTAAAATTAGGGTCGATGATGACCAGTTGGGAGCCCCCTTAGGCTCAGTTCATCCAAACAGATTCACAGCCAGGCCTTCGAGGGACACAGACCAAGAATCAAGATTCAATGAAGAATAGTATGAACCATATGTCGATTGAAGGGACAAGGCCCGCACCGAACACTCCTCGGAGCGATCGGAGAAGCTACCAAGGTCAAAGTTCTTGGGGAATCATGAGTAAGAGTGGGTTCGATAAGCATGCCGACCCTACCGAGGCCTCTCGATTGTCAGAGTACAACTTCAGCATAGATGAGTTGGGGATTGTCTCAGCTATTGGGAAAATCAAAGATACTAAGTGGCCCAGGCCTATTCAGACCGATCCTTCTCAAAGAAAACCAAACTTGATGTGCAAGTATCACGATACACATGGTCATCGATGAGAAGATTGCAGACAGCTATGAAAGGAAGTGGCTCATTTGTTCAATGAGGGCCATCTTCGAGAGTTTCTACGCGATCGAGCTGAGAATCACTTTTAGGAAAGGGATGCAAGAAAAACTGAGCAAGAGGAACCACAACAAGTAATCCACAAGATCATTTGAGGAGTTGACATCCCTTAACGACTTGTGTTCAAGGGAACCAACGTATCAATCACAGAGAAAAATGGACTCGGAGCTATGTTCCTGAGGATGTCTTATCATTCTATGACGAGGAAGCAAAAGTCATATCTCAGCCTCACAATGATGACTTGGTAATATCTATCCTTTCGGATAAAATTCATGTTAAACGTGTTTTAATATATCTAGGTAGCTCATCAAAACGTAATCAAATTGAGGTCGTGGAAAAACTCGGCCTGCAAGATAAGATTGCACTTGCAGAACGGGTCCTAAATGGCTTCAACATGGCAAGAAAAATAACAAAGGGAGAAATTATCTTGCTAGTAAACGTAGTCGGGACCATACAAGACACGAAGTTTCATGTCAACTAAAGTGACATGAGGTACAACGCACTACGGGAGACCATGGATACTAATAATAGGTGAATTTAACTATATTCAGGCCCTAAGTAACCACCTTCTTGCATAGTTAGGTAATGAAAATAATAACAAAACGCTCTTATTAGTGTTTTTCATAATGTGCAGGATATAGATGACTAGGGAAGGCTAGAAAGCACTTTTGGAGTAAAAAATGAAGGAATAGAGGCTAACTTTGAAATATCCCAAGTGAACCATGCAAAAACAGGCTGAAGAATCATAAAAGTGAGTCTGTCGCGGTTCCTCCGCGACTGCGGCAGAACTGCGGTGTAAGATATATGCAGATAAAGTTGGAATGAGTGGGGGTGTTTTGCCGCGGTTCTAACTCGACCGCGGCAGAACCGCAGTAAGCGTGCTGGAGGTCAAGATCAGTTATGTCAAAGCGTGAATTTTAGCCCTAAAACCTATATTAGTCACTAGGTTTCGCCCCTTGGAGGCATATATTGTTTTCTTTGAGTTCTTGGAAGGAAAAACAATTATGAGAGATTAGCTTAAACATATTTCTTCTTCCCTTTTGATTTTTGTTGCTAGATTATGTTGAAACTACTTTAGTTTATTTACCCATAGCTACGAGTAACTAATTTTCCTATCTAAGGTTTTGATGGAACCTATTGAGGGTTGAGCATCTCATTTATGTTAATGTAAATTTTCCATTTTTAATCTATATTTATTCAACTATGTTCTTGTTGTAGTTAATTGACAGGATCCTCAATTAACTGAGCCTATTTAGTATGCATAACTTGGAAAAGAGTGTATATTTAGGTAGTTGTTGAATAACAACACTCCTAAAGTAATAAGAGGAATCTATTACTGCACGTTTAGAGGAGGGATTAGGAATACCGAAGCCTTGGTGCAATTTTAAATGAACAGCGTTAATTGAAGCTAGCTAGTGTAGCACGGGAGAGTGCAATAGTATATTACAGTAATTGCTCAGGAGAGAGTTACTGTAAGTTGAGTGTTCATTATTGATATAGAAGTGTTGGTAAAATTGTATGAAGAATAAACATAAGGGATTCCATCAATAGGGGAAGTCATTACCTTAGTGTTTTCTCTCATTATTGTTTACGACCTTAGTTAGTTAGCTAAAGCTTGTTACTTTTCTGCACCTTTAGTTCGTAACAAAACCTCCACTTGTGATTCAAAAGTTTTGGGAATCTGGTTCTGAAGAATTTAGTGGGTCTAAAGGTGGTAGTTGATAGGTTGACTCTGTGTGGATTTGACCCTAGGGGTAATACTCGGGTTTTATTTGCAACGTCCACAGAGTCCTTTCTAGAGGGCATACTTGGGCGTGATCAAATTTTGGCATCGTTGTCGGGGAGTTAACGGAATTATCAATTGCCATTGCTAGAGTTACAAAAATGCTTGGTGTAGCTAGTTGTCTTTTCACCAAATTTTGATTTAATCTTTTGACGGTTGACTAGGTTGCACAGGTGTATGCCTAAAAACTCTACAAGGACTGGAGAACTGCTTGAAGGACTCTCATACCCTGAGAAAATATTCGGGGTGTTGAACCGTGCCAACAAAACATATCAACCATCTCAAGAGACAGACAAACTCGAAATTGATATTGATAATGTAGACAATCCCAACGGAGACGGCTGGAACCAACAAGATGTCTTAAATGCTGGAATGGAGACACCTCTTATGCCAGAGGGTGCACTCTATGACTGGGCACAATCAAAATCTGACAATTTGGCAACTGCCATTGTTGTGCCTGCGATACAAGCTGAATCATTCCAGATTACAAACAATATGTTGCACTTGTCACAGAACAAGGGACTCTTTTCTGGAATGTAAGTAGAAGATCCTCAGCAGCACTTAAAGAATTTCCTGTCCACATGCAAAACTCACAGGCAGACCAACATGACTCCGAATGCAATCAGGCTGCTATTATTTCCTTTTCTCAATGACAGGAGCTGCTCAGGTTTGGCCAAACTCACTCCCCATAAACTCCATTGAAACTTGGGATGAGTTAGTCAAGCAGTTTCACAACAAATTCCACCCACCTAACAAAACAGCACAACAAATTGATGAGATCATGAGCTTCAAACAGAAAGCTATTGAAACTTTGCACGAGACATGGGGTAGGTTCAAAGGAATGTTGGTGATGTGTCCCCATCATGGTATTCCGGAGCAGATGTTGGGACAACATTTTTACATGGGACTTTCTGAAAGTATGAAGAATATTGTGGATGCCTCGGCAGGTGGGGAATTCTTGAGCAAGACCTGCTGAAAAGGGTAGAATCTGTTAGATAAAATGGCTCAGAATTCATGATGGACGACTAGAAATGCACCTATCACTCCGATGGTGCACTCGGTGCCTCTTGATCCTTCTAACACTTTGGATGAGAATGTGGCGAACCTCTTGACACAGATGAGCATCCTCACCAAAAATGTAAAGGAGTCAGGACAAAAACAGCAGGTACACAAAGTTGATACCACCAATGGGGGCTTTTGCACATCTTGCATCAGTCACCTAGTTGGTAATCCATGGAATGTAGAGATCGATCATCACCACCAGCATTTCCAAGATATGAATTATGTAGCTAACTATGGGGTTCAGAGGCAAGGAAATAAGAACTGGGGCCAACAGTACAGGCCACCTGAGCCACAATACAATGTCGGGAACATGGGAGGTATGAGACCTCCCAACAATATGGTACCCCATCCTAGACTGCAGGGATACAATAATCAGCAACATGGGTACCACCCACCTTTGCATCAACATGGTGGGCGACAAGAAGATGGGTTCGCTACACTGGAAGCAATGATGCAGCAAGTGATTGGGTCCAATGCAAAGATAAATGAAAGGGTAGATGAACATGACGCAGCTATTAAAATATTGAAGTGCAGGTGAGCCAGATTGTTATGTCTTTGAATAACCGTCCTCAAGGGAAATTGCCCGCAGATACTCACACCAACCCCAAGGATCAAGGCCCGAAGCAATTGATGTCAGTGAGTCTTTAGAATGGTAGAGATCTTGATGTTGAACAGGAGAGAGCCAGAGTAAATGTACAGGCTGAAATACTCGTTCAGGTACCGATTGACTGGATGAATCAATAAGGCTGACAGATGTGACAGTCCAGCCTGTTCCTGATAAGCAGAATATTCAGCAAGAAACTGAGAAAGTTGCGGAAATAGTAGAAGAGCCGGTGGAGGAGATCATAGTTGAGAAAGACAAATACCAAATGATTGGGAAGAAATACCACATGCATCATTCCATCATATATTGGCCAAACATGAAAAGGAAGAGCAGTACAAAAAGTTCTTTAAGATGCTAAAGCAGATTCAGGTAAATATTCTATTGATTGAGGCATTAAAGAAAATGCCTGGTTATGCGAAGATGATGAAGGATTTGATGTCTCGGAAGTTTGACTTTCAATACTTGTCCACAGTGACACTCACGCAGACCTGTAGTACATTGTAATTAGACCTGTTGCTGAAAAGCTCTCTGATCCAGGGAGCTTTACTATTCCGTGCACTATTGGGAACTATGCCTTCGCAAAGGCACTCTGTGATTTAGGGGCCATCATTAATCTTATGCCCCTAGTTGTTTACAAGAGGTTGGGCATTGGGAGAGCTAGACCCACCTCCATGTTATTGTAGCTGCCTGACAGGACAGTGAAACGTCCATTTCAGATCCTCAATGATGTGCTTATTCTGGTAGGGAAATTCGTGTTCTCTGCATATTTTATAATCATGGATTGAAAAGTGGATGAAGAGATTCCTATCATTTTAGGAAGACCGTTCTTAGCCATAGGGAGAGCCTTAATTGATTGAGAGATTGGGGAGCTTAAGATGAGGCTCAATGATGAGGAGATTATATTCAATGTGCAGAAATCTATGAGGCGACCAAGTGAGTTCGTCAATTGTTCTCTTATGGATGTCGTGGATGTGATCGTGCAGTCTGATGATGAAGTGTTGATGGTGGAGGATCCCTTGGCTGCGTGTCTGATGAATTTGGAGGAGGCGAATGGTGAGGAGTTGGCGGAATGGGTATTGTCTTTGGATGGTAGAGGGTTTTGGGATAGAAATCTAGAGTTTGAACCCATTCACTTAGAAAAGCGAGAGAACCCTCCAGCAAAACCATCCAATGAAGAACCACCAAAGCTGGAGCTAAAGCCTTTGCCAGCCACCTCAGGTATGAATTTTTGGAACCTGACTCCACTCTACCTGTTATTATCTCATCTAGTTTGCTAGATGTGCAGGTGCAAGAGCTTTTATGGGTATTGAAGGAATGCAAAACTGCCATTGGGTGGACCATGGCAGACATCAAGGGGATCAGCCCCGCTTATTGTATGCACAAGATCCGGCTGGAATAGGTACACAGAACCTCTAGGGAACATCAAAGGAGGTTGAACCCGAATATAAAGGAAGTGGTGAAGAAGGAGGTTACAAAATGGTTAGATGCGGGAATCATTTTCCAGGTTTCTGACAGCAGCTGGGTTAGCCTAGTTCAATGTGTGCCTAAGAAGGGTGGCATGATGATGGTGAAGAATGACAAAAATGAAATAATCTCAACAAGAACCGTCACCTGTTGACGAATATGCATGGATTAAGCTAAATCTTGCTACCCGGAAATACCAGTTCCCTTCATTGATCAAATGCCCGATAGATTGGCAGGGAGGTCACATTTCTACTTTCTTGATGGGTACTCAGGGTACAACCAGATCTCTATTGCACCTAAGGACCGATAGAAGACATCCTTCACATGCCCTTATGCCATTTATGCCTTCAGGAGGATGCCATTTGGCCTTTGCAATGCACCCGCCACATTCCAATGGGGCATGATGGCCAATTTCACCGATATAGTTGAAGATATAATGTAGGTATTCATGGATGACTTCTCAGTGGTGGGGAATTCGTTCGACGATTGCCTTGTGAATCTGACACGAGTGCTGAAACGGTGCATCGAGACTAATCCGGTGCTGAACTGGGAGAAGTGCCATTTCATGGTACAAAAAGGCATAGTCTTGGGGAACCGGGTGTCAAGTAAGGGGATAGAGGCAGATCAAGCCAAGGTTGATGTCATACAAAGCTTCCTCCGCCAACTTCGGTCAAAGCAATAAGAAGTTTTCTTGGACATGCCTGCTTCTACCGTTGGTTCATTAAAGACTTCTCAAAAATTGACAACCTCTTTGTAAGTTATTAGAGAAAGATCACCCGTTTTTATTTTCTGATGCTTGCAGGATAGCGTTTGAGGAGCTGAAACAAAGGCTGGTCACAACACCCATCATTGCTTCCTCCAACTAGGAAAAACCGTTCGAATTAATGTGTAATGCTAGTGACTATGCAGTGGGGGCAGTGCTGGGCCAGCGAAAGGACAAATTGATGCATCCAATCTACTATGCTAGTAGAACACTGAGTGGAGCCCAGCATAACTATACGGTGACTCAGAAAGAGATGCTAGCTGTGGTGTTTGCATTCTACAAGTTCTGGTGCTACATAATAGGATCGAAGGTAATTGTATACACTAACCATGCTGCTCTTAAATACTTGATAAAAAAAAAAGCACTCTAAGCGAAGCCTGATTCGTTAGGTGTTGTTGCTACAAGAGTTCAATCTTGAATACGTGACCGAAAGGGCACTGAGAATCAAGTTGCTGATTGTCTATCACAACTTGAGGGAGCTGAAAACAAAATTGAAGTTGAGGAAATTCTGGAAACTTTTCCAGACGAGCAACTGCTCGCCACCACTCATCTGGAAGTGCCATGGTATGCGGATTATGCAATTACCTAGCTAGTAGTATAGTTCCTCATGACCTGTCATCGGTCCAGAGGAAATGATTCTTTCCTGAAAGTTGTTCATAATATTAGGATGAGCCCTATATCTTTATAATATTCCTGGATAATATGATTAGGAGATGCGTCTTCGAGATGGAACAATCTTCTATTTTGCAGGCTTGTTATGCATCGGCTTATGGGGGACACTTTGGAGGAGTAAGGACTATAGCAAAGGTGCTTGAGGCCGGACTTTTCTGGCCGACAGTGTTCGAATATGCTCATGACCTGTCATCGGTCCAGAGGAAACGATTCTTTCCTGAAAGTTGTTCATAATATTAGGATGAGCCCTATATCTTTATAATATTCCTGGATAATATGATTAGGAGATGCGTCTTCGAGATGGAACAATCTTCTATTTTGCAGGCTTGTTATGCATCGGCTTATGGGGGACACTTTGGAGGAGTAAGGACTATAGCAAAGGTGCTTGAGGCCGGACTTTTCTGGCCGACAGTGTTCAAATATACTCACACATGGGTAAAGGGTTGTAATGAATGCCAATGCACCGGTAACATCGGCGCCACGAGATGCCTATGAACTCGATTCAAGAGGTTGAAGTGTTCGATGTCTGGGGGATAGACTTCATGGTTCCCTTCATCAGCTCTTACGATAATAAGTTCATTCTTGTTGTTGTATACTATGTGTCTAAGTGGGTGGAAGCTGTAGCATTGCCCACTAATGCTGCAAAGGTGGTGGTGGGGTTTCTGAAGAAAAACATATTCACCCGCTTTGGGACACCACTAGCGATAATTAGTAATGGGGGCACTCACTTCTGCAACAAAGCATTTGAGAAGTTGTTGGAAAAATACGGCGTGCGCCACAAGGTGGCTACTCCTTACCACCCGTAAACCGGTGGTCCGGTGGAGGTCTCCAACGGAGAAATAAAGAGTGTGAAGACAAAAACTGTAAACACCACAAGACCAGATTGGGCAAGGAAGTTAGATTATGCACTTTGGGCGTATAGAACAGCATTCAAAACACCAATGGGTATGTATCCATACAAGTTGGTGTTTGGGAAGGCCTGTCACCTGCCGGTAGAACTTGAGCACATAGCGTGGTGTGCACTGAAACAACTGAATCTAGACATGGATATTGCGGGCTCGTCAAGAGTCTTGCATGAGCTTGAGGAGTTCTGACATCTTGCTTTTGAGAGCACAAGACTGTATAAGGAAAGAATGAAGAGGCTACATGATCAGCACATTGTGGAGCAAACTTTTAAATCTGGGGACAGGGTACTTCTATACAAATCAAGATTGAGATGTTCCCGGGTAAGCTAAAATTACGATAGTCTGGACAACTTCGGGTAGTTGAAGTCTTCTTATCTGGAGCTGTTGAAGTTGCTACTAAGTATGACCCTCGCACATTTAGAGTCAATAGTCAGCGGTTGAAATTGTACATGGGAATGAACGAGCCCAAGAAAGGATCTACACTGCGCTTGAACTAGCCGCAGAGGTCGAGCAAGCCATATATGCGCTCATCTGAGTCGTGTCGCGATGTTAATTCTGGCGCTGCATGGGATCCAACACATGAAATTATTGTAATTGTAATCCTTTAGAACATACAAAAAGGAAATCAAAATCTGAAAAGTGCCCTGACCGCGGTTCTACCGCGACCGCGGTCAAACCGCGGTCAAACCGCGGTCAAGACCCCTCTTTGACCCAGACTTTCGCGGTTGTACCGCGACCACGGTACATAGGGCTCTTTGACTATGGTATACTTTGGTCCTACCGTGACCACGGTAGAACTGCAGTGACCGCGTTTTCAGCCACGTATTTCGTTTTTAAAATTTTCACCCATTTTCAATTTCCCTTTTTCCTAAAATGCCCCCACCCACCCCTTATCCCCAAATCCCACGCCAGAACCCCCCCCCCCTTCATTCATCTTCTTCTCTCTTATTTTCTCTCTATTTTCTCTCTTCTTCTTATCTGTTTCTCTCCATAATCACTCTCCCTCTCACCCAACTACTCTCCAACTTGACCAAACCCTTTTCCATGCTCAACCCAAGTAGTTTCTCTTTCGTTTTCTTTAGTTTAACTACTAATTTAGGGTAATTTAGTATAATTTCTTTTAAATTAACCCTAGGTAGCAATAGTTTATCTTTTTTGTATAGTTGTGATTCTTGTTGTTGTATATGTTTATAGTTGTTTCTAGTAGGGTTTTTTGGTTCTTATTTAGTTGGGTCTCCATTATACTTTGGTATTAGGGCTTGTTATGATATTTTGGAGGCCTAGAATATTTTTGTAGGGTGTGATTAGTGTAAGGCCTTATGTTGGCCGAATTTGTGGAGTTGTTACGGTGTTGTGGGGTGGGATATGCCGATTCCTAATTTTGGGGTGTGATATTTGGCGATGTATGGGGGCTCTAATTGTTTGAATCATGGTGAAGGTGCAAGTGTGGGGTGGTATGAGTCGTGTAGGGCGGCTTTACTGGATTCTGTGAGCTTCACGATACTGCTAGGGGGGCTTGTGTGAAACGATGAACAAAATGGGTGTTGTTTTGATTCCACGGGGTGGCGAAGTTTGAGTAATCACCAGTTTGGCATTGTTTAGGATGAATTTAATGGTTTTTTTTAACTATCTTCAGGTACTATGGCTCCCAAGAGGCAGAGGAGACAGGTTGGCCTAGCTCACCAGCCAACTTATGATGAGTCAAGGTTCGTCTCGGAACTAGCAGAGGATGATTTCAATGCCAAGGCGCGCAAGAACTTCATTCCTGAAATTCAGATTGACCAAGCAGCCCTCCGGGCGGAAAAGGAAGATATGTATACGGAGAAGGCAGATGGAACTCCTGTTTAATGAGCCCTGCCCAATAAACAGGATGATAGTAAAGGAGTTCTATGCGAACTGCCCTGCTCATTCCGGTCGAGATGTGCATCTACGGGGTAGGATAGTCCCGGCACACCTTCCCTATATTTGCCAGGCCATGTAGCTGCCTGCATTCACAAGTGATGTTGACTATTACCATGATCGATCGGATGTCACATGGGAGGTTATGATCGAGGGCATTAGTGCTGGGGGACAACCGACTTGGATAAAGGATCAGATCGCCTTGAATTCCAACTCTTTCACGCACTAGGCTAAGTGCTGGTTGACGGTCATATGCAGCAGGTTCATGCAATCTAGCAACACGACAGACGTAAACTTCAACAGGGCCCTACTGACATGGTGCTTCATCACCAAGAAAGATTTTGATGCAGCTAAGGTCATTGGCGAAGAACTGATCTTAAGGGGACCGCTGCTTTCAAAGGGGTTTTACTTCCCTTCCTTGGTGACTCAGCTTTGCTTACAGAGGAACGTTCCCACTTATCCTACTGACGGGACAGTGGCACCTGAAGCACCTTTCAGATCTTCCCACATCAGAGTGGGCAGGGGCACACATATGACAATTGAGATAGATGATGATGATGATGCCCGATTCCCCTCGCACCATCCAAACGGTCTATTGACAGTGCCGGACCTTCACGCTGCTCCCATCCTGGGGCCGGTTTCTCCAGGTCGCAATCTACCAGACCAATGCTACACTCCATGGAAGAAGAGGTTGCGGATTTACACACCTCAGTTTATGGCCTACACACACGGCTTGACTCCATGTCTCAGAGGTAGGCCCGGTTCGAGGGACGGTTCAGGTCATGGTTTCGTGCATTGGGAAGAGCTTGCAATGTGAACCCCAGCACCGTCTCCGACACCGATTGAGTCTCAGGGAAGTCTTTTTACCCTTCTGTGCTTTGATTTATTGATATGACATGGGGATATTCCATGATTTTAAGTGTGGGGTGGGAGACTTACTTTGTGTATGTGTTACTGTATATAGAATTTGTGATTGTCGTAGCATGGAAATGTTTTTGTTATAGATAACTGATAGTAGATTTGTTAGAAGTACCTAACTTTTCCCAGCGACAGACACTTGTGGACAGTACTCTTGAGGGAAGTAGTCCATGTAGATTTTATTTATTTATTTATTTATTTATTTTAGGTAGTGTATTAAGTCCTCCTTGGTTTTTTTTTTTACCACGGTTCTTTTCCAAGGGTTTTTCTTGAACCAGGTTAGATAGATTTTCCTTTTGTAGCATTAGGACTAACATGGGTAAAAAGGCTAGAATGCAACCATGGATGTTCACACCTACAAATAACTAATATGAACTTGAGAGTGTAAGGTTTTGGCTCAATTATGGACATGTAAATCTATGCCTTAATGTTGCACCCCTTGTCGTGCTTGAAAGCTCGTACGTGCGTGTTGATAAACTGAATCTGAATGAGTTTCATGCTAAGTGTGTGTGAGATCCTTACTTTCATTCTATGCTTGCACGCGATACCTAGAACTTGCCATGTGTGTTTGCGAAGGGAAATAGAAGTTGTTAGGTCTTAGAGATGATTGAGGCATTTCCTTGTGTAAGCCTGTTTAATTGTGAATCCACCTGTATACATTGCCATTAGTTAACCCCTTTCAGCCTGAAGCATGTTCTTTGGTAACCTTATAATGAACTATATCCATGTGTTTTAATAAATGATTGTTTGTAAATATACATCCTAGAAGCACTTGAAGCATGAATGAATATACAAAATTCAAAGTGTGGGGTGGTAGGGAGTTAGTAAGAAAAGGGAATCAGGAATGAATAATGATTGGTGCACGGGTGTTGTAAAAAAAAGTGAAACAAAGAAAACAAAACAAAATAACGGAAAAGAAAAAAAATTAAAAAAAAACAAAAAAAAAACAAGAAGCTAGTTGCACCTAAAGAAAGTGGGGGTTAGAATGGTTGGCTGGGCATGGAAAAGGAAGTATGTATTAAAAGTGCTTAGGGAGGCTAGTCACTACACCCAAATGTATCATACCCGTCCCTTAGCCTATACATTACAACCAAATAAATACCTCTTGATCTTTGACTAAAACAGGTCGATTAGTAGAGCACTACACTAGGGGCAAGCTTATGGTGTGTCTGTGTGGACTATGAATGCTCATTGCTGAGAGTGAGACAATTCTTTCCTTATGTTGAATTTTTCTACGTGTGTGGAACTTCTCTTAGACTTCTGATGTGAGGGCATGTGACTCAGGAAGGAAAAGTAAGTCTTTACCGCTGTTAGAGTAACTAGAGTGAGCTTGAGTGTGTCATGGCAGTGGAGTATGAATCTTGGGTAGGATTGTGCACTGCTTAGGTTGGTTAGTCAAAATGGCGGGTGTAACATAACTTTTGCCAATGCAATGAACAGTTAGACCTAGAAGTGTGGTTTAGTTTGCGCAAGGACGAGCAAAGGTTTAAGTGTGGGGTGTTGATAATAGGTGAATTTAACTATATTCAGGCCCTAAATAACCACCTTCTTGCACAGTTAGGTAATGAAAGTGATACAAAAATGCTCTTATTAGAGTTTTTCTTGATGTGCAGGCTATAGATGACTACGCAAGGCTAGGAAGAACTTTAGGAGTCAAAAATGAAGGAAAAGAGTCCAACCGTGAAATATCCCCAGTGAACCACGCAAAAACAGGCTGAAGAATTAGAAAAGTGAGTCTGTCGCAGTTCCATTGCGACCGCGGCAGAATCGTGGTAGAAGATAGCTGCAGATAAAGTTGCCATCTGTGGGGGTGTTTGGCCGCGGTTCTACCGCGACCGCGCCAGAACCGCGGTAAGCGTGCTGAAGGCCAGGGTCACTTATGTCAAAGCGTGAATTTTAGCCCTAAAACCTATATTGGTCACTAGGTTTTGCCCCTTGGAGACATGTATTGATTTCTTTGAGTTATTGGAAGGAAAAACAATTGTGAGAGATTAGCTTAAACATATTTCTTCTTCCCTTTTGATTTATGTTGCTAGATTATGTTGAAAACTACTTTAGTTTGTTTACCCATAGCTATGATTAGCTAATTTTCCTGTCTAAGGTTTTGATGGAACCTATTGAGGGTTGAACTTCTCGTTTATGTTAATGAATATTTTCCAGTTTTAATCTATATTTATTCAACTATGTTCTTGTTGTAGTTAATTGACAGGATCCTCAATTAGCTTAGCCTATTTAGTGTGCATAACTTGGAAAAGAGTGTATATTCAGGTAGTTGTTGAATAACACCACTCCTAAAGTAATAAGAGTAATCTATAACTGCAGGTTTAGAGGCGGGATTAGGAATAACGAAGCCTTGGTGCAATTTTAAATGAACTGCGTTAATTAAAGCTATCAAATGTAGCTCGGGAGAGTGCAATAGTATATTACAGTAATTGCTCGAGAGGGAGTTACTGTAAGTTGAGTGTTCATTATTGATATAGAAGTGTTGGTAAATTTATGTGAAGCATAAACAGAAGGGAGTCCATTAATAGGGGAAGTCATTACCTTAGCGTTTTCTCTCATTATTGTTTACAACCTTAGTTAGTTTGCTAAAGCTTGTTACTTTTTTGCACTTTTAGTTCGAAACAAAACCTCCACTTGTGATTCAAAAGTCTTAGGAATCTGTTCTAAAGAATTTAGTGGGTCTAAACGTAGTAGTTGATAGGCTAACTCTGTGTGGAGTCGACCCTGGGCGTAATACTCGGGTTTTATTTGCAACGTCCGCAGAGTCCTTTCTAGAGGGCATACTTGGGCGTGATCAAAGGGATACACAACATGAGGGCAGTGCCTTCAAACCTTCACCGAGGAAGGAGTAAAAATAGTCTACGGGGAGAAGCATGCTGTAAAGAAGATGTTTGCGACGTCGGAGAAATCAAGCATCAGAGATAAGCATGCAGCCAAATAAAAATCACAGCCTCCAGCCTCGATGGAATCGGAGCAACAGGTAATCGAAGATGAAGATGAGGATTTCCTTACTCCTCGAACCTTCGTCATTCCCAAAGAGTACGATCCAACGAATTCACCTATCGAGGAGGTGGAGCGAGTCATTTTGATCGAACACATGCCCGAGAGAAAGGTACACCTGGGAATGAGATTGACCCCCAAACCCAGGAAAATACCTCATTCAATTTCTTATTGATAATATGTATTGCTTTGCTTGGTACCATTTAGATATGACAGGGATTCCACCGGAGATCATCACGCATCGGTTGAGCACCGATCCCCGGTTCAAACCGATAAAGCAAAAAAGAAGGCTTCAGCTTGAGGTAAAGTATGCTTTAATAAAAGACGAAGTAACCAAACTTTTAAAAATAGGATCTATATGGGAGTTAAAGTACCTTGAGTGGTTTGCCAATGTGTTGTAGTTCCTAAAAAGGGGAGCAAATTTAGAATGTGTGTAGACTATAAGGACTTAAGTAAAGCATGCCCAAGATATTCTTTCCCGCTGCCCAACATCGATCGTATGATCGTTGCCATGACCGGCCACGAGATCCTAACTTTTCTCGACTCCTACTCCAGGAACAATCAAACTCAGATGAACCCGGGGAAACTAAGAAAAGACTTCATTTATTCCTAAATTTGGGGCTTATTGTTAAAATATAATGCCCTCCGGGCTAAAAATGTGGGTCCTACGTACCAACGTCTGGTTAACAGAATGTATGAAGAACAAAGAGGTAAAATAATGAAAGGTTATATTGATGATATGTTGGTTAAATCCCTACGCGCAGAGGACCATTTGACTCATTTGCAGGAAATATTTAAAGTCTTGAGAAAATAGCATAAAGCTTAATCCAGAGAAATGTGCCTTCAAAGTCGGCTCGCGTAAGTTCTTCGGCTTTATAGCATCGAATTGGGGCATTTAAATTAACCCATGATCAGATCAAGTCAATTGACGACATCACGGTCGTGGACAGTGTGAAGGCCATGCAAAGGTTGATAGGTCGAATAGCTGCTTTGGGTCGATTCATTTTGAGGTCATCAGATTGAAATCATCGGTTCTTTTCCTTGCTTAAAAAGAAAAAAGGATTTAGTATGGACCCCTAAATGTCAGCGGGCCTTAGAAGAACTAAAGCAATATCTATCGACCCTGCCTTTGCTTCAAACCCCGAAGGTAGAAGAAAAACTTTATCTATTCTTGACAGTGTTCGAGATAGCGGTAAGTGGAGTACTGGTCCGAGAAGAGCAAGGTACGCAATTTCCTGTTATTACGTAAGACGAACTCTAAGAGATGTTGAAACTAGGCACCCTCACTTAAAAAAAATTAGCACTTGCATTGATAAGTGCATCTTAAGAGTTAAAACCATATTTTCAATGTCATCATATATGTGTATTAACACGCTACCCCCTTAGAAATGTTTTGCATAGCCCAAGCTATCGGGCTGGCTAGCCAAATGGGATGTCAAGCTTAGCGGGTATGATATCGAATATCAATCCCAAATGGCCATCAAGTCTCAAATCTTAGCTGACTTTATGGTTGATTTTATGCCAGGCCTCGTAACCCAAGCTCGGGTACAACATCGGGGGTATGGACCCTTTTGACGGACGGTGCCTCGAATGTGAAGGGGTCCAAGCTCGGAATTGTCTTAAAACCACCCACTGGTGATACCATTAGGCAATCTATCAAACTCCCCGATTAACTTAAAATAAGGTCGAGTATAAGGCCATGATTGCAGGTCTCAAGTTAGACCAAAGCTTGGGAGCAGAAGTCATCGAGGCCAAATGTTATTCTCTATTGGTTGTGATCCAAGTAAATAAAATTTTTGAGGTTCGAGAAGATAGAATGCAACAATACCTTGACAAGCTATAGATGACTTTACACCGCTTCAAGGATTGGACTCTAGATCATGTGCCTCGAGAACAAAATAGTGAGGTTGATGCACTTGCTAACTTAGGATCCTCAATCGAAGAAGATGACATCATCCTGGGGACTATCGTCCAATTACTGAGGTCCGTGGTTGAAGAGGGTCATGCCGAGATAAATTCAACACTTTTAACATAATACTGGAGGAATAAGTATATTAACTATTTGAATAGTGGAAAATTTCCATCGGACCACAAAGAATCGAGGGCCTTGCGAGCCAAGGCTGCTAGGTTTACATTAGATGAAGATGGAATATTGCATCGAAGAAATTCCGACGGTCCATTGGCAGTATGTCTAGGGTCGGGGGATACTGATTATGTTTTTTAATAAATCCATAAAGTCACTTGTGGTAATCACTCTGGCGCCGAGTCTTTGGTTCGGAAAGTCATCAGAGCAGGTTATTATTGGGATAGCATGGCAAACGTTACTAAGGAATTTGTCTAAAAATGTTGTAAGTGTCAACGATTTGCGCCAATGATCCATCAGCGCGGAGAACAGCTCCATCCATCCGTATCCTCGTGGCCTTTCATGAAATATGTAATGGACATAGTTGGACCCTTCCCAACGGCCCCATGTAAAGCTAAGCTCATTTTAGTTATGACTGATTATTTTTCTAAGTGGGTGGATGCACAAGCCTTCGAGAAGGTTAGAGAAAAAGAAGTTATTGACTTTATCTAGTACCACATCATATGTTGATTCAAGATACTTGCCGAAATCGTATACGGTAATGGAAAGCAATTCATCGGGAACAAGGTAACAAACTTTCGTAAAGCACATAAAATAAATAGGATTTTATCAACACCGTACCACCCGATTGGAAATGGGAAAGCAGAGTAAACAAACAAAACTATCATTCAAAACCTAAAGAAAAGGTTAGAAAATGCAAAGGGAAAATGGAGAGAAGTTTTACCCAAGGTCCTTTGGGCATATCGAACAATATCGAAGTCTAGCACGGGGACACCATGTTTTCAGTAGTATATGGCTCTGAGGCACTCATCCCCATTAAGGTCGGGGAACCCAGCACCAGGTTTTGACATACATCGAATGAATCAAACCACAAGCCATAAATACTTACCTCTAGTTGTTGGATAAAAAGCAAGAAGCAGTACTTGTTCGGATGGCTCCCCAAAAGCAAAGGGTTGAAAGGTACTACAATAGAAGAACCAACCTTCAACATTTTGGAATCGGGGACATAGTTCTACAAAAATCCACCCTCAATACTCGACACCCAAATGAAGGGAAATTGTGCCCAAACTGGGAAGGAAATTAGCGAGTCCTTGGAGTCATCAGTAAAAGATCTTACAAACTCAGCACAATGGAAGGTCAACATCTGCCAAACAGTTGGAACATATCATTATTCAAATGATAATACCGCTAAGGTACGACTTTATCCTTTTAATCCATTGGAGCTTAAAACTAAGTTATTACAGATTTTTGATCGAAGGTGTAAGATATCGAAGGCATCATTTTACACAGAAGACCATAGTTTTAAAGCATGCATTTGCACCCTTTTTCCCTTAGATCGGATTTCATCCTAAATGGGTTTTACCGGCAAGGTTTTTAACGGGGCAATAATTATGTGCTATCTAAGGAGAAGTCAACATTATCCAAGGCTTCTTTCGATCAACCTTGAATACTGGGAGCATCACCCTCGGAGGTTATATTTTTGAGAAAAATACTTCATGCCTAAGGGGGCTTCGATCGGAGAACTTTGTAATGGGCCAAAAGGTTAAATGAACCGTGTCCATATAGAATACTCCAGCCCCGACGGCAAAATGTGTACGTGTGAATCAATTATTTGAAGAAGCATTTTGGTTATATTAAAAACACTTTGTATCTCAAAAAAGTTTACTATCATACGAGCTCTACACTTAAAATACTACGGGAAGAGGCTCAAGGGACAAAGCACCCTAAGATTGTCATTGACAGCCAATACGTCCGAGTCATCAAAAACTCGAAATCATAAGACCTCAAAGAGGCACCCCTTCGAAAAAAAGTCCAAGGATAATATACTCGAGGACTAACTTTTTGGACTAGTTCGAAATGTTATCGGGAAACAAGTCCAAGTGACATACCCGAAGGCTACGGCCATATTAAAAACTATGGTTATATAAAGGCTACGACTAAAATAATGCGGCTCGTAGACGTCCGAATTCCGCAACAAATTAAAGGCCTTCAAATACTGAAAAACGGGTCAAATCAAGCTACACTCAGTAAAATCAAAAAATAAAGGGCTCCGATAAATTCAGACCCCGACATATCAAAGGGATTTGATAAATTCAGCCCTCGAATAATCCAAAGGCTTCAACAACATCAGCCTTGGGAAAAACCTCAAGGGGTACTCAATTATTATTATACAAACAAGTTACGAGTAAGGTTCTGATATGTCGAACCCTCAAAAAATCCAACGGGTATAAAAAATACATGCCAAGGAATACAAAATATTACTAAGTCTTTTAGTTGAAAAAAGGGAAAATTATAGAAATTTTAGAGGCTGAAAGAGCCTAAGGGCCGATGTCTAAGAGCCTATGGGCTAACTTAAAGAACCTAAAGGCCGATGTGTAAGAGCCTAAGGGCCAACTCAAAAGGCTAAAGGGCCAAAACATGTAAAGATCGTGGCCTCGTTCGCACTCGACTCGGACTCGAGAATTCTGACATCGTGAGCTCACATCAAATCAATTTAAACTTTTCTCAAAGAATACAGAAACCCTAAAGGGTATTATACTGATCGAATAATAACCTAAGGGATTACTACGTTTTGAGTCAAAACCTGTACTCGAATTATCGAAATCTTCCACAAATGAGAACAAAATTCAACACAATTTTTTGAGGATAAAACAAACGGATACCTTGTATTTTTAAAGAGAGTTTTACAAAAAGTACTTATAATTCCCACGAGGGCCCTTACAAAAAAGCAAAATAAAGAAACATAAAACTACTTCGGGGTCATATCTTTAGGAGCTCAAGAGCCGCATCTTTGAGAGCCTCACCCTCGGGGACTTCATCTTTGTCCCCTTCATTCTCAAAGCCATTGGATGAATCATCCTCATCAAAAAGTAGAGTGACAACCTCTCCCTCAAAAATCTTGGCCCTTACAATATCAGTTGAGAGATCAAAGCCGCAAGCATATACCTCATCGAGGATTACCCTCCGAGATTATCGCATAGTATGGTCAAGTGAACTTGATAGCTTGACTTCTGCCACAGTAGATATTACCGTTGCCTGAGCATTAGCTAATTCAGCATTGAGCCGAAGGCATTGAGCCATTTCCAGAGATAGGGCCACGGTGTCAGCCTTGGGCTTTCGAGCCTTGCTTTTCTTTCGCCTCGGGGTATTTATAGACGACCCCCTATTTCTCTTCTTTTCATTGAGAGTCTTTGAGATCTCTTCTTCATCGGGGCGGCCGCATTTTAGTAGCTTCTCCAAGGCCCGCATAAAAATGAAGTAAGTACTGTGCTGAGGAACACAAGTAAACAAACAAGAAAACTCACCATGGCTTTTTGCCTCCTATCGACTTTGTCTAAATTGCGCCAGCAGCGCTCCGCAAAAGAAAAAGTAGAGTGCATTTTTCGAACCCAACCCTCAACGTCCGGGACCACCCCAGGAAACCAAGCGATAGATGCGCCATCATAGAAGGGTTATGTAGAGAAAAAGATAAAATAATGAAAGAAAAAGGGAAGCAAAGTATAAAGTCGCCATGTACTTACGTTCCATGTTCCATTCCTCAAGGAATGGCATCCTCTCAGCGGGAATCAAGTCGGAGGTCCTGAATCGGACAAACCAACCCATCTATCCTCGTTCTTTATCTTTATCAATGCTAGAGAAGAGAGACTTCGTTGATAGGAATTGCAGTTTTATCAAGCCATATCTGTATAGTCGAGGACTGTACGGCCTGATTAAATGGTCAATGGTGAAAGACATCCCCTTGACCTGGCTCAAAAAGAATCTGAGCAAACGAATAATTCGCATTAATGAAGGGTAATCTAGCCAAGCTTCACTTAGTACCTTTTGCAAAAGTCGAGAACAACTTGATCTATGGGACCCAGAGTTAGATCTATGAGGCCCAGTGTAAGCGGGTTGGTATAGACGCTTAAGTACCCCGCTTTATGAGTAATGATGTCCTCTTTCCGTGAGGGGATCACCACATCTTTTTCACCCCATTTGTAATCTCTCTTCACCTACTCGAGCTCTTCCTTGGTTATCAAACAGACTGACCAAGACATGGACTCGCATCTGCCTGGCGTCGATACAGGTTTCTCAATCTTGAAATCGGACCTTATTTCACATGGCTATCCTCAATATGAGGGGGCACTAGTGGTTTTCCCTTGGTCGATCGAGAAGATGAAGGAGCATTTTCCTTTTGGGGAACTGATTTAGAGGTATTGGCCATTATAACATGAGGATTCAAGAAAATAGAAAATGTTGATAGTGAAGAGAAAGAGGAATTAAGAGAAATTGAAAGAGCTAATAAGGCTTTGGGAATTATATGACAATTAAGTTTGAAAGAGAGTGAAATTTATCTATTTATAAAGGTCATTTAAGCGAGTTGAGGAAAATAAAAAACTGACCGTTAGCCACCTCTAATTAATGACCTAGGAAGTCGTGCGGCCGCAACCTTTCAGTCACTTCAGACACTAACGTCAGGAAACTGACATCAAGATCGAGACATCGAGGAGATCGAGATTCAAATTGTTTCTTATCATCTTATTCTAAGAAATACATATGCTATCTATATACGGTCAAAATTGCATCACTTTGATTCACAATCTCGAGGGCACATCCTATGTCCGAGTCCAGTCAAGATCAAGTTTGGGCTCGAGGGACTAGACCCCGGTTCGAAGGCGAAGCGATGCACACTGAGGTTAAGTGTGCTCGACCTCAAAATAGTATCATTATGGATTTATACCAGAATGAGCTAGATTCCTGTCATATCCCTAGAGTCATGGCATAGATCCCGAAATAGGATTATATGATTCCGTACAAAGAGGTTAGAAAATTGTACAATGAATATTCTTTATTGTAAATAGAAATATTCCTTATTTAAGTTCCTCTATTATATAAAGGGGACCCAAATCATTTGTAAGATCATCTTATCATCATTAAGAAAAGAATACACACTTTTCCTTTTTTTTCCTACGCTCATCAGTATTTCCCTTTAGATGTATTGTTCTTACTTTATTTTTATTACTTTATTGTTCTTACTGCTCTTAGCTACCTCAAGGTCACTAAACTCGAGGTCACTTATGCTAAGTAACATTGGTTTGATTCACTTCTATCTTACATTTCTACTCTATATTTCTTGATTATTAATTGGTCTTAAACTAAGTCACATATCTTTAAAACCACTAATAAAATTTAGTTATTACTTGTATTTTTTGAGGTAAACACATGTATGCAATAATATTAGTTGTATATATTTTATATGTCGCTTGTACACCTAACGTACTAAATATTGTCGATGCCCTCTTTTGCTAAGGCAAAATTGGGTTTATAACATTTGGGAGGACAACTCGTTCCCTTTTGGGAATTGGGATTTAAAGTTTGAAGAGTCGCCACCTAACAATTAAGTGCATTAATAAGAGTTTGAGTTTGAAGAAGAACCATAGTTTGGGTAAGGGCTAGAAATTATCTCGAGGGGAAGTTGTTAGGCACCCCTCAAGATCCACTTGTATGGTTCCTGGCCATGCTATAATTGTGACTTCACATAATCAAGCAACCAATTAAGGGCTCAAATAGAAGGGATTTGCATATAGTATTGCAAGTAAGTTGAAACTTTGAGGAAAAGCAAATAGGGCAGAAATTTCATAAAAATATTTAAACACTGCTAAAGAAATAGATGAAAGCAAGTAAAAGGGAGGGGGTCCTAGGATTATGATTAATAGGGATCACGTCAATGCATTACCCAATAATCACTCCTCAGTAGAGGGGCTGCATGATGTATTAGCGCACTGGTCATCATCTTCATATCTACCCTTTCCACCATGTTATGGTATTAAAGCGCGGAATAGTATCGCTACTTATTGAATGCTATTACCCGTCTCAATCCTATCAGTCCCAGAGGTATTGAGACTACTAATCCTAAAGGGGGGAGTTGGGTCTTTTTAGAGTCTTAGAAAGAATAAAAGTCTATGCGACAAGCAAAAACACATAGCAACTAAGGGAAAACAGACAACAGTTAAGTCTTATACAAGCCCCCTCACTTAAAGACCAAATATAGCATGACTTCAAATGTTGGTTTGGTGTCAATTAAATTAAAGCGAAGGATAGGTTGATTTATCACATATTTCTCAAATGAGGAGTCAGAATTAGCCTTGTTCGGATGTAGTTTTGTCAAGAACTGATGCAGTTGGTTAATTACCTAATAGTTTGCCTACATGAGACATATAGGCATGATATCTAATAGAGTGTACTGATTTTAAAAAAAGGGTGTTGGTTTTATAAACAAAGATCTGCATATTTATGATTGATTTTAGATTCACGGAAGAAACTGACTCAGCTGATTTGCTCCTATGGACATGATCTCTAAGCGTCATTATTTTTCAAACGATTAGATAAATACAAAAGTCCTATAGGCATTGAATCTAGAATGTTGATTTTTATTAAGCCTAAGATTGTTTGCCTAATAGCATGTATATGCAGAAGTGTAGAAAAACCTAACATCATGATTTCTAAATGCAGAACTTGTAGGCATAATTTCTAAGATGCAAAAGTGTAGAAAACTTATAAGCATAATTTCTAAGATTCAGAAATGCAGAAGTACAGAAAACTTGTTAGGCATAATTTCTAAAATGCAGAGATGCAGAATTGCAGAAAACTTGTAGGCGCAATTAATTTCTAAAATGCAGAAGTGTAGAAAGAACTTATCTGCATGTTGTCTACCCTTTGCATGCATTTATCCCCATCCCTTTACTATCCATCCCCAATAGTTATTACAAATTATAGCAGACCCAAATGAATCAGAAAAGAAAATTAAAATTTCATCAGAAGTTCCAACTACATCTAAACAGCCTAATTCAGACTCAAAGTCCAACAATATGACATAAACCAACTTCCATGATCATATTTCCAAAAGCCTTTCTCATATTTGGGATGTTTCAAAGTTCTCAAGTGTCTCAAAGGGCTCCATGCAATGCTTACACCCCAAAACCATTGCAGAATTAAGATCATAGTGTATTGTGAAAACGCCAGCCCTCACATGCCCAAGTTTAGAGGGAACGCAAGGTTCCAAAGCAAGGCTCATAAGAGAAGGGCGGAACTTAAGAGTCTAAGAAAAAGTGTAAGTGCATAGGGGCAAGGGAATCGAGAAGATCCATGACAGGCTGTTGGTCATGCCCAGCAATTGGGATGTCGGCGCACCCCTGACCAGCTTGTTATCCAAACTTAGAAGTTAGAATCCATTGTGGATCAGATTATGGCCTGATCAATAATATGGATACTGCCGGGCCAAGAACCTCAACTCGAACACACAGAAGGGAATAGGGTAGGGATTCACAGTAAAAACAAATGCAAGGAAAGTACATAATTAACATAAATCATTGAACATGAGAAGTAAAGTAAACAAGAATGTTGAAACTGTAAAGTAAACACATAGGGATGAGGCAAAAAACTAAATAAAAGACATACCAGTTTCAAAGGAAAACTAGTAAGAAAACAGTAGTCCTGATAGAGCCAAGTTGCAAACAAAGTGATTCCAAAAGATCTCAAGCAAAGCATAGTGTTGAATTTAAAACAATATTGCAAGTGTGCAATTAGAAAGTATCTAATTGGAAAGGTTTTTGTTTCTGTGAATCTCCGTGTTTGTAAAGAGGGAAAACAAGTCTTTATATAGTTTTGAAAACAAGCAATACATAGGCAAAGAGTGCACAGACATCAAAATATCAATCAATTAGTGTCAATTAAGACAGTTGGACTCCTTTAATTAAGGATCCTAGTTCACACGGTTAGTCAAGGCATAATAAGGAAAAGAAATCAGTTCAGTGAGGCTGATTAGGGCAAAGAAACCACATAGTTCATAAACAAGGCCAAATACATAGTTTGTAATTAAGGAAAGTTGAAATAACAGTCTATTTATAAAGTAAAAATAGGACATCAGTTCAAAATTCAACCAAGAGGATCCCGGATCCAATTGTAATCACAGGGAATTCAAAATAACTAAGGAAAGAGTCACATAAATATTTAAATAATTTAAAAATTGGTACTGAATTACAAAAGGAATACACAAGATTATGTATTTAAGGAAAACATCACAAGCATGGGATTTTTGACACAAAAGGATCACGTAAACAGCCAGTGGGTGAGATTCAATTGAGAAAAATCAGTGACAAATCATCAGCCTTATTAAAGGGATTTCACAATCAATCACTTGGTAGGTGAAAACCTTTTTGAAAGAGGAATTTTCTCATATATAAAGCATACCAATTAAATAAAAGGAACTATTAGGTTACTCAAAAGGGTCTATCATTGAAATCTTTACAATCACAAGCAAAAAGAGATTCAGGTTCAGTTACGGACTCAAAGTGAGTCTGAAAGTCTAGGGTCCCAAAGTGGAACCCTAGTACCACTAGTCAAAGAAACCCCAAAACCTAACGTTTCGAATAGAGTTAGAGGTTAGAAACCAAGGTCATTGGAGGAGGCTCAGAAGTCTTTTTCAAAGGCTTTTGAGAGACAAACATACACAATAGAAAGAACACTGGTTCAAAGTCATGAGAACATGCTTGAGAAAACTTTGAATTTAAACAAGTTTTAGAAGAAAGAGATGACACGGGTTTTAAACAGAGTAGATAGATTCTTAGTATGAACATAAACCGAACTCAGTAAAGTGAACAAAATCAAAGAGCTCAAACATAAACACATATAGCAAAGAATAAGGAAAACAACACAGATTAATCATACGAGTACAGGAATAACAACGAAAGTATAAGAGTCTTGCATAATAGAAAAGAAACAAAAGAGCAAACTCATGCGTAATAAGAAGAAAACACACAAGCATAAAACACACATAAAGAAAGAACGGGAGGAATCAAAAAATATTTGAAGAAACATTTTCAGAAACCCTAAAATTGGAATTGAACGATTTCTGAAAGAGAAATCTGGGGAAAACCTTAAAATGTCAAATAAAGACCAGACATGTCATAGATCTAAAATAAATAAGGAAGTACAGAACCTCGGACAGCTTATAGTTGCAGAGAAAACCCTAGAATGAGAAAGGTCTTGAGGAAAGTTAGATCCAAAGTCGAAAAGATTCACATTGCTGAACATGCCGAAAAACTGGCGGAGAAGCCATAGATCTATAGATCTGAGAAGAATCTAAAGGAGCCATTGAATTCGGGCTTCCAAACTTCAAGTAGCTTAGATTTAACGGTGAGAGACTGAGCATAAGCCACCCATGGTCTAAAACGCCCTGGATTCCGATGAAATCATTATAGAATGAGGTAGGAGATGGCTAGGGTTTCGGGAATGCTAGAGAGAGTTTGAGAGATGAAGAGAGTTCAAAGGCGGTGTATCTGATAGAATGAGTTGGGTTTGAGGGGGTATGGGAATTAAAAAGGAAAGGGGGAATCTCGGTCGTTGATCAAAATGACCAACGACCTAGATTAGAAGGGAATCTAGGTGGGTTTAAAATTGGGTCAAGGGTCGGGTAATATAGGAATTGGGTTGGGTTTAGTTTGGGCAAAATTGGGGGTCAAATTGAGGCTAAAATTGAAATAGAAATGGGCTATGTGTTAAATAGCCAATTTTCACCTTTTGTTTTATAAAATAGTAAAAATGATTATAAAAATATATTAAAAGCACCGTACTAATTAATAATATATAAATATTAATTTTAAAATACTAGAAATAATTATATAACTGCAAAATGCTATTAATCATAAAATAGGCTATAATTATAATTATATGCAATTTAGCTTTAAAAATACCAAATAAATTTCTAAAAATATAAAAAAAATCACTTTTATTTTATTTTGATGTAAATCTAAAAATAGAAATAAACTATTCACCAAAATGATAATCTTGGGAACAATTATTGGATTTTGTAATATTAGAAATAGACAATAAATTAATATTAAAATCTTTAAAAATTAGAAACAAATACCAAACCTCTTGGGAATGCTTATATATCCATATACATGCTATTTTAAAATTATTTTGTATAGAAAATACATAGAAAAAAATTGGATGTCAACAGCTGCCCCTCTTTACCCGGGAAGGATGAAATAGTTGTCGGGTAAAGATATGATGGTCAATTTTGATCGAATAAAACAACTTGAATAATTTTGACCGAGATCTAGTTCTTTAGTTGCCTACATATCCCTGATCTTACAGGAATCAGGGCATATGTAGTTCAAGTCTATTAGTGGAATATGTCGATGGAGATCTCGAAAAATGGATGCGATGTTCAGGTTGAGAAGGATGGTCAGAGTTTGATAGGTTGCGGGGACTAGAGCAGGATTGCTCCTGCTAAGATAGCCATTGCTAACCGATGTACCTGCAAATGACCAATGCCAACATATATTGCGCGTAATTTAAACGTGATGCAAGCTCCAATTGGACCATCAATGTGTCTTCAGACGGTTAGGATGACGTCCTCGGGCCATGACATCCTGGGTCATGAAGCGTATGATAAAGGATTCGCAGGCTATAAAATGATGTTCTCGGGCTATGAGGATGATGCCTCCAAACTATAATGCCTTTGAATAATGATATTGTAATTCGTCTGGTCATTTTGAACTTTTTGCATTTTTATTGCCAATTCTCGGGCATTATATGCTCTGTGGTATGAATTATGAGTGATATGGATCATGGGTTTTGAGTTTCAGGAAAATCTGGATGAATTTGAAAGTATAGTTGCAGTTGGAAACTTTGAATTTGAAATATTTGACCAAGAGTTAACTTATGTGTATACGAGCATCGAATCGGTGTTTTTATGATTTGGCTAGATCCGTAAGGTTATTTATGAAGTAGGAGAGCGATCGGAATTGGTTTTGGAGGTCCGGTGTGAAATTTGGCTTGAATTGGCGAAACTAGTATTTTGGCGATTTCCGGTTGGTAGGTGAGATTTTAATCCGAGTCTCAGAATAGAATTTTGAGAGTTTTAATAGTTCCATTAGGTGATTTTGTATGTGGCTGCAAAAGTTCAGGTCATTCGGAGGTGTTTTGGTCAGGTTTTTGATCAAATGCATATTTCGGAAGTTTTAAAAGAACTTAGGCTTGAATCCAATGATATTGATGATTGTGGTGTTGTTTGATGGGTTGTGATGATTGGAACAAGTTTGTATAATATTTTAATACATGTTTGTGCTTTTGGTTGAGGTCTCGGAGGCCTCGGGATGATTTCAGATGGCTAAACGGAGGTTTTGAACTTTGAATTTGTTGCAGAAACTGCTCATGAGTTGCATACCAAAAAATTGGTCTTTGCGTTCGCAGTCCTTGGTACGCGTTTGCAAAAGGGTATTTTTCAAACCATCGCGTTCGCATGGGGTGGCCTCGCGTTCGTGTATAAGGGGCATGGGGTCCTGCCAAGTTTGTTCAATGTGTTCGTGACATTGGGTCTGTGTTCGCGTAAGGAGAGAAATCTGTTCATCGCGATTGCAACCTGTGGAACGCGTTCGCATAGTGGGAGGTCCTAAAGCGTCACGTACATGGGCTTGGATCTGTGTTCGCGTAAGGTTAAATAATGGTCAATGATATTTTGTTAATCGCGAATGCGGGGGTGTTGACCGTGTTCGTGTAGGGTAAAACTGGGCTTACATATGGGTTTTTATATCATTTCATCTATGAAGCTTGGTCCATTTTCCTTCTTTGTTGAGCACCTTAAGATCTTTTGGATAGAAATTGAAGAAGGGTTAAGGAGAGTCGACTTGAGGTATGAATCTTGGTCTTAAAACAAGATTATATTGTGAAACTGGTCTGGAAATTTATGGAAATTAAGCCTAATATTTATGAACTAGGGCATGAGTTTTTTATATTTCAAATTGGGATTTGATAGGTCATTTCATCTTGGATTTGGGATTTCTTGGTATGTATGGACTCGTGGCAAGACGAGGAATCCGATAATGTGAGTTTTGTAATTTTTCGAGAAAATGGGCTTGGGGCTCAGTTTTGCTAGTTTCGTGGGTGGTGGTGTTCGTCGGATTATGTCCTATTGGAGTGACTTTATAGATTGAAGACCCAACGGATGGCTGGGGAGTAGTCGTTTTCCTTATTTGGGCTCTCGTTGGGAGCCAGTGTTAAGGTTCCTCGTATTGATTCAGTTCCAGTGTTAAAGGCCTTTTCAGATATGTGCTCCAGTTTGAGTTGGCTTGGTTGGCTCCGAATGGTATTTTCAAGGGATAGGTTCATTCGGCCATTGTGGAGCTTATTAGCGATCTGGAGAGATCTATGGTTGTCTTCTATGTTGCGAGACGTTATGATTTCCGGACTATGGGCACATCTGGTGAGGTGCTATCGAGATTCATAGTGGAATTTGAGGGGGAACCCTCAATTGTGCTTGAGTTTTGTAGCTTATGATGGTATATGTAGATATTGTTATGCACTTAGTGTGCTTACAACTAATACTCAGTATTTTGTTGTAATGAGAAAAATTGGCTTGATGTGCATTACCTTATGTGATATATATATATATATATATATATATATATATATATATATATATATATATATATATATATATATATATATATATGTGTGTGTGTGTGTGTGTGTGTATGTGTGTGTGTGTGTGTGTGGATTTGGTGGCACGCCGCCATGGACATGTGTGGATCGGGTGGCACGCTGACATGGGTATGTGTGGAGCGAGTGGCACGCCGACATGGGTATGTTATCTGGGTCGGATTGCACGCTGCAACAGTATGATGTTGAGAATAGTTTTCCAAATGCTATTTTGTATGCCTTGCTTCCTGGTTGCTAAGTAAAGTCTGTATTGGGTGTTTCTTAGCGAATGTCGCATTGGTTTTGTCCTTTCAGGATCGTATACATAGGAATAACGATTTTTTGGGTTCCATATATCAATCATATGTGGTTGTCAATTTCAAGTATAGTGACTTGAGGTGTCTCATGCGAAGTAGTGGTTGGATAGGATCGTGCACTGTAGCGAGGCTATATGGCGATACGATCTTGCGGGTTAGATTTATATGCTTTATTCTATGATGTGAGACAGACTCAGCCTTGTGTGGTGATGGTACTGGCAAGCTTGAGGTACGGCTCTTTCATTTGAGTCAACAACAACAACAACAACTACCCAGTATATTCCCACCATGTGAGTCATTTTCATGATTAGTGTATATTCAAACCGTTGCTTAGGGGCGCGCATAGTTACACAAGTTAACGCTTAGGCCGTATTATGTGTCATGTCACCAAGGTGATGTGTTTGGTCAGAAGAGATCGTTGGGATCATTAATAGATACAATAGGATTTGATTTCAGCTTGTTGAAAGGATGATGTCGAGGTTCGAGTCGAAATCTGCTGTGGTATTTGTTAAAAGGGAAGAAATGCCATCATGAATGGTTGATCTGAGAAATGGTTATAGTCTATTGCATGTTTCATTATCATTGGTAGAATATGAAAGTGTTGGAATGAGACTTTAGATATTAAGAGGTTTCTATCGGTATATGATTATTGTGGACAGCTCTTGTGAATGGGAGTTGTCGATGCATGTGAGTGAGCTAGGTGGTACATCATATAATTGCACCTGAGGATGCAGGCATGGGTGGCTACAGTTAGTTCGAGTTTATTTAGAATATCGATGCAAGATTTTGGTCTTCTGGATGATTTCGGTAGTAAAGATATGGTTCTATGGTTTATGGACTAGGATGGATTGCGAAATTATTGTTATATTGTGATATCGGACCTATATGAGATAGGGTGACGTAGAATCACCCCTGGGTATATGCATGGTAAAGTTAGTCAGCTATTGGTTGGCTTCGAGAACAACTTTGGGAACGTTCGAGGACGAACGTATGTTTAAGTGTGGGAGAATGTAACGACCCAACCGGTCGTTTTGAGCTTTTTTTCATTCTTATCGCCAATTCTCGAGCATGACTTTCCCCATGGTATGCATAATGACTGATATGGATCGTGGGCTTCGAGTATCAGGAAAATCGGGATGAATCTAAATGAATAGTTGCAGTTGGAAGCTTTGAATATCCGATGAGAATTGATGGTTGTGGTGTTGTTTGATGGGTTGTGATGATTTGAACATGTTTGGATAATGTTATAAGACATGTCAGTGCTTTTGGTTGAGGTCCCGGGGGCCTCGGGGTGATTTCGGATGGCCAAACGGAGGCTTTGAACTTTGAATTTGTTGAAGAAATTGCTCAACTGTTGCAGACCAAAATATTGTTCTTCGCATTTGCAGTCCTTGGTACGCATTCACGAAAGGGTATTTTGCAGACCATCGCATTCGCGTGGGCTGGCCTCGAATTCGCATAGAAAGGGCATGGGGCCCTGCCAAGTTTGTTCAATGTGTTCGCGACATTGGGTCAGCATTCGTGTAAGGAGAGAAATCTATTCATCGCGATCGCGACATGTGGAACGTGTTCGTGTAGTAGGAGGTCCTAAAGCATCGCATTCGCATGCTTGGATCCGCGTTCGCGTAAGGTTCAATAATGGTCAATGATTTTTTTGTTCATCTCAAACGCGGGGGTGTTGACCGCGTTTGCGTAGGGTAAAAACTGGGGGTACAAAAGGGCTTTTATATCATTTCATCCGCGAAGCTTGGTCCATTTTCTTCTATTGTTGATCACCTTAAGAGCTTTAGGGTAGAAATTGAAGAGTGGTTCAAGGATAATCGACTTAAGGTAAGAATATTGATCATAAAACATGATTATATTGTGAAATTGGTCTAGAAATTCATAGAAAATTAAGCCCAAAAATGATGAACTAGGGCTTGAGTTTTTTATATTTCAAATTGGGATTTGATAAGTCATTTAAGCTCGGATTTGGGAGTTCTTGGTATGTATGGACTCATGGCGAGACAAGGAATCCGGTAATGTGAGTTTTGTAATTTTTCGAGAAGTAGTCTCGGGGATCGGGTTTTGCTAGGTTCGAGATTTTTGCTATTTCTCGATTGTTTTCGATTGGGTATTGTTCCCTTACAATATTGTGATTGTTTTCGATTGTGAGTAATACTTGTAAATGATATTTTGAGGGTTTGAAACCCCCGATTTGCACATCATAGTATTGTATTGAGATGACTGGCAGCCCGAACATGAGCATGGGGTAGAGCACCATTGGGGATTGTGACTTGGTCCGTCCCGGTTGTTGATTCTTGCCGCGTATTTGACTGAAACTACTTGTTATCATCATAATATTGGGTTGATTGCCATTTTTGTGATTCTTGCCAACTATGTAAATCATTCAGGGATTGATACTACTGTTTTAGCATATTTTGCATATCATTTGGTCACAGTGCAAAGATTTAATTATTGTTTGCAAACTCAGCCATCCTTCTATGTTTTTAAAACTCAAATGACATTTTAAAAGATATTTTGGACTGAAAACTACTGTTTTATAAATGCTCAAGGGGATCATGATGATTTCTGGACTGAGCATGGATCGGGCTGCGCGCCGCAGCAGTGTTACATTGATATTTAGGACGAGAGCCTGGTTAATTAAATTGATATTGAGATTGAGAGCCTGGTTGATTATATTGATATTTATATGAGGCTGAGAGCCTAGATTTGATGCCGCGAGATGTCTTGATATTGCGCTTGGACTGTAGGAGATCCTCCGGAGTCAGTACACACCCCCAATGAGCGCCGTCGACGATAAATAAATGGAGCGGGCTGCACGTCGCAGCGGATTGTGTCATTATATGCATTACATTGCATCCATGCATTTACTCATTATTTGTTGTTTTTGATATTTCTTGAGGTATTTCTGTTGTTCTGGTATTATCTGATCACTCCTAAAAGGATAAATTTTAGACAGTGGTAAAAATGACACTGTATGATGCGTTCAATCAGGTAACAATGGCTGACCAGGAATAAGAATATTACCCGAGGGGCGGGTATCTGTGCATAGTGTCACTAATTGTTGAAACTGTTTTTTGTAACTGTTGAAAGGATCATTTTCAAAAGAGGTTTAAAACTGAGCCAAGATATTTCGAAAGATTTCACTTATTTTTCTCAATTTAAGGGTTTTCACTACTTCTATACAGCACGATGATTTGTTATACGTAATTTCTTACGGCTCAGTTATTATTTACTTTTATTACTTACTGAGTTGGAGTACTTACTTTACTCCCTGCACCTCGCGTGCATTTGCTATGGTAGATGAGCAATGTAACCGCCCGCGTTCACGGCACCAAGTTTCTTCCTCTTGATTTTCGATTTTTATTCTATGCATTACACACTTTGTAGTTGAAAAACAAAATCCTTCGAGATGCTCATGACTTGTGACACCCCCGATCGGACTGTGTTGGGTTGTAGAAATCGATTATTATTATCATTAAGTTGTATTTATCTTTTCATTTATGTTTAAAATTTTTGAAAGATGCGTCGTTGTTCTGTTGGCTGGCCTTATCTTCACGAGAGGCGACATCACGATCGGATTTGAAAATTAGGTCGTGACAGATATGCAAAAGATAAAATAGGGTCCTCATCAGGGGCGTGCCTACATAGTTGGTTGGGGTCACGGGACCCCATTAACCTCGGCAAAAAATTTGTAAATATATATATATATATATATATATTTGTACATATATATTGGAACCCTTAAATACTTTAATTGTGCCTCCAAGCACAAAAATACTAACGGGACAAGTGATTGTATCGGCAATTAAAATTCCCTTCATTGCTGGTGATGCAAGTTCGAAACTAGTCTACAGCCTTTTCTAATCCTTTTAGCTTTTTCCCTCCTTTCTATCTACTTATCGAGTACAATGCAATTTATATTTAATTATAAATTGCTTTACCTTTTTTTTTGCTTTTGTCTCTTTTTTTTAATTCACCTACAATTTAGTACTATTATATTATTGTCAACTTAATTAATATTTTAGTTCTTTGAATATAGTGATATTTATATTTAATAGAAAATTACTTTATTTTTTATTACCTTTGCCTTTTTTTTAATTCAATTATAGTTTAGTACTAGTACATAAAGTCAACCTAATTAATTTTATTTTTTCTCAAATTCATCTCTTAAAATTGAAATCATCAAATTGCAACTTATCGGTCCACAAATGGAAAAATACATATCATTTTGCGACAATCTTCTTCAACAATCTGACTCGGCAATGACAACTAATAGCTTGAGATTCTTTTACAGTCCTTTTAGTATTACCATACTCTTAATCGTGATCACTTTAGTAAGTCTTTGATAATTTTAAGTTTGAACGCCCTTTTGATCACTGGACCTTTTTATTATTTATTAAAAACTAGAATTTTAAAGTATGAAATATGCTTAATCAAATACCTTCCCTCGCCATAGCATCCATTCTTTAGAACTTTCTTGGCTTGTAGATATCTATTATTATTATCATTAAGTTGTATTTATCTTTCCATTTCTGTTTAAAATTTTTGAAAGAGGCGTCGTTGTTCTGTTGGCTAGCCTTGTCTTCACGAGAGGCGACATCACGATCGAATTTGAAAATTAGGTCATGACAGATATGCAAAAGATAAAATAGGGTCCTCAGCAGGGGCGGACCTACATAGTGGGTTGAGGGGTCACGGGACCCCGTTAGCCTCGGCAAAAATATTATAAATATATATATATATTTGTACATATATATGGGAACCCTTAATTATTTTAATTGTGCCTCCAAGCACAATAAGACTAACGGGACAAGTGATTATATCGGGAATTTAAATTCCCTTCTTTGCTGGTGATGCAAGTTCGAAACCAGTCTAAAGCCTTTTCTAATCCTTTTAGCTTTTGCCATCCTTTCTATCTACTTCTTTGAAGACAAGAGGGGTTGCTCTGGTGGTAAGCAACCCCCACTTCCAACCGAGAGATTGTGAGTTCGAGTCTCCCCAAGAGCAAGGTGGGAAGTTCTTGGAGGGAAGGATGCCGGGGGTCTATTTGGAAACAGCCTCTCAACCCCGGGGTAGAGGTAAGGTCTGCGTATACTACCCTCCCCAGACCCCACTATGTGGGATTGTACTAGGTTGTTGTTGTCTATCTACTTCTTCGAGTACAATGCAATTTATATTTAATAGTAAATTGCTTTACCCTTTTTTTTTACTTTTGTCTTTTTGTTTTAATTCACCTACAATTTAGTACTATTATATAATAGTCAACTTAATTAATATTTTAGTTCTTTGAATATAGTGATATTTATATTTAGTAGCATATTGCTTTATTGTTTTTTTTACCTTTGTCATTTTTTTTTTGAATTCAATTATAGTTTTGCAATAGTCCATAAAGTCAACCTAATTAATTTGATTTTTTTCCAAATTCATCTCTTAAAATTGAAATCATCAATTGCAACTTATCGGTCCACAAATGAAAAAATACATATCGTTTTACGACAACCTTCTTCAACAATCTGACTCGGCCATGACAACTAATAACTTGCGATTATTTTACAGTCCTTTTAGTATTACTATACTCTTAATCGTGATCACTTTAGTAAGTCTTTGATAATTTTAAGTTTGAACGCCTTTTGATCGCTTGACCTTTTTATCATTTATTAAAAACTAGAATTTTAAAGTATGAAACATGCTTAATCAAATACCTTCCCTCCCCATAGCACCCATTTTGCGAAACAAATATCTCTTATATATATATATATATATATATATATATATATATATATATATATATATATATATATATATATATATATATATTATATATATATATATATATATCTGTGTGTGTGTGTGTGTACGCGCGCGCGCGTGTGTGTACGCGCGCGCGCGCTTTCTTTTTCTATACAACTTTTTTTTTTGTTAATTCTTGGATGGTAAGTCATCATAATCATTAAGTTTTCAATGAGTTGCACGCCGAATTTTATCGCTAGTGACTAGTATGCAGTGGTGCCCCCGTCATGCTCAAATTCTGGGTCCGCCTCTGGTCCTCAGGCCATGGCATGGCGTTCTCGGGCTATGAAAACGGTGCCTCCGATAAATGATGCCTTTTGATATTTTGGCGATCTTTCAGCCCATGAAATGCAAAAGGTGGCGATCTTTCAGCCCATGAGATGTAGAGATTGTCGATCTTTCAGCCAATGCAAGATCTAAATAAAGATGGTGATATTTCAGCCGATGTAGCATTTAAATAAAAGTGTCGATATTTTGGCAATGCAGGATTTTAAAAAATGGCGATATTTCTACCGATGCGGGATTTAAATAAAAGTGGCGATAATTCGCCATGCAGGATGGAGACAGAGCTTAGTCTCAGAAGGCAGAAAGGTAGCCTTATGCAAAATGCAGAGAAATGCAGATGGAGGTACAGCTCAACCTCGGAAGGCAGGTAGGTAGGCTTATGCAAAATGCAAAGAAATGTAGATGGAGGTAGAGCTTAACCTCGGAAGGCAGAAAGGTAGTCTTATGCAATGCAGCAATATACAGATGGATATAGAGCTTAACCTCAGAAGGCAGAAAGCTAGCCTTATGCAAAATGCAGAGAAAGCATATGGATGTAGAGCTTAACCTCGGAAGGCAAGCAGGTAGCCTTATGCAAAATACAGATAAATGCACATGGAGGTAGAGCTTAACCTCAAAAGCCAGAAATGTAGCCTTATGCAATGCAGAGAAATGCATATGGAGGTAGAGCTTATCCTCGGAAGGCATAAAGGTAGCCTTATGCAAAATGTAGAAAATGCAAATAGAGGTAGAGCTTAACCTTGGAAGGCAGAAAGGTATCCTTAAGCAATGCAGAGAAATGTAGGATGGAGACAGTGCTTAGTCTCGGAAGTCAGAAAGGTATCCTTATGCAATACAGGAAATAAAATGCGAATAGAAATGAAACCTCTTAGCTGATAGATGATAGCTGATAGCTAAGTGCGATATTGTTGTTGCTAAGGATGTCATGTACGGATAAAAATTATAAATATATGATGATTTTGAGAGTTGTATTTCTGAAAAGTATGAGTGTGCAAATATCTGATGATTTTGCGACTTGGGTGTCTATATCCAAAGAAAGATCGTGAGTTTTGTAAAAATGGGGAAAGGTTAGTCCATTTCCCTACAGGCTCTGCTTGACCTGCTCGGTTTTTATATGATGATACTGTATGTATCATTGGGGTAGCGTTGCCTAACAAAGCAATTTTGATCATGCGTGATTTGGTAAAAAAAATATAAGATAAATACATAGTTGAAAATAGTTTTCTTTAGATGAACCGACGACTGCGACGCGGTTCAAGACATTGCAACCTATTTTGCTCGGGAATTTTGAGAGTGGTCCTCAAAATTCTACCACAGTTACTGGGCCAGCGCTTCTGACAGCTATGTGCGATGAATGGCTGAAAATCAACTTTGGTATTGTGAGGGTCCTCCTCAAAACTCTGACCAAACCCATAGGGTTTCCTACGTATACCCTCTTAAATGGGAATCGGGTCAGGCGTAGTTCAAATTACATCATATAAGGAAAGCATAAAAGGCACACATAGTATCGTTTGACTGCATCCGAATTGGTCGCCTTTGGCCAGACTTCTCCATCTATTTCTGCAAGTATGAGGGCTCCTACGATTAGAACCCAGTGAACCATGTACGGACCCTACCATTTTGGAGAGAATTTCCCTTTGGATTCATCTTGATGCGGAAGTATTTTCTTTAACACCAGCTACCCTAGTATAAATTCTCTCGGCTTGACTCTTTTATTGAAGGCTCTGGAAATTCAGTTCTACTAAATTTTATCATGGCAAATTGCATTTATTATTTTCCCATCTATAAGAGCTAACTACTCGTATCAACCTTTTACCCATTCTACATCGTCAAGTTTCGCTTCTTGTATGATCCTCAAGGAGGGGATTTCTACTTCAACGGGAATAACTGCCTCTACACTATAAACCAACATATAGGGAGTTGCCCGATTGATGTGCGAACTGTGGTGCGGTATCCCAATAAAGCAAATGATAACTTCTCATGCCACTGTTTATGCTTTTCTATCATTTTCCTTAGTATCTTAATGATATTCTTGTTGGCCGCTTCTACAGCTTCATTTATCTGAGGTCTGTAGGCTGTAGAATTCTTGTGTTTGATCTTGAATGTTTCACACATTTCTTTCATCAGGTCACTCTTGAGATTGGAACCAATATTAATAATGATTGACTTTGGGATACCAAACCGGCAAACGATATGGTCGCGGACAAAGTCTGCCATGACTTTCTTAGTCATTGCCTTGTATGACGTTACTCCAACCCATTTGGTGAAAAAATAAATTGCCACTAGAATGAACATGTGCCCATTTGATGTGGCAGGCTCGTCGAGTCCGATAATATCCATTCCCCAAGCGATGAACGGCCATGGCGAGCTGGTTGTAGTAAGCTCATTTGGAGGTAGCTTTATCATGTCTGCATGTATTTATCAGCGATGGAACTTTCGGACATACTGGATACAATTTGTTTCTATAGTCATCAAAAAATGACCTGCCTGGAGTATCTTCATTGCTAAGACAAAACCATTCATATGTAGACCACAGGTCCCTGCATGAATATCTTATAATAACCTGGATGTTTCCTTTGCCTCGACACACCTTAGTAATCCCAAATTTGGAGTCCTTCTATATAGGTTCCTCCTCTATGAAAGAAATTGTTAGATAACCTCCGAAATGTACGCTATTGAGTAGTGTTTGCAAGTTCTGGATACTCTCCTGTTGCTAAATATTCCTTGATATCATGAAGCCAGGGTTTTCCATCTGCTTCTTCCTCGACATGAGCACAGTAAGATGGCTGATCATAGATCTTTACCACGATGAGAACAATGAAATTCTTATCAGGATGCTGAATCATAGATGATAGGGTAGCCAATGCATCAACAAACTCATTCTGGATTCTAGGGACATGCTGAAGCACTCTCTTTGTGAATCTCTTCCTGAACTCCTGTACATGATGCAGATAAGAGAGTATCTTGGAATTCTTAGTTGCTCATTCTTCTCAGACCCGATGTATAAGCAGGTATGAATCTCCAATCACTAGCAGTTCCTGAATATTCATGTCAATGGACAACTTGAGCCATAAGATATAGGCTTCATATTCGGCCATGTTGTTGGTGCATGGAAATTTGAGCTTTGCAGACACCGAATAATGCTGACCGGTTTCAAATACTAGGACTGCTCCTTTGAAGTTTGTTGCTCCATTGAAAAACATTCTTCATCGTCATAGGATTCTGCAATGTCCTCTCCTACGAAAGATACCTCTTCATCAGGAAAATATGTCTTTAGAGGCTCGTATTCTCCATCCACGGGAATTTCAGCAAGATGATCTGCCAGTGCTTGTCCTTTGATTTTCTTTTGAGTTATGTAGACAATGTCAAATTCACTCAGCATGATTTGCCACTTGGCTAGCTTGCCAATGGGAATGGGCTTCTGAACGATGTACTTCAGCTGATCCATTCTTGATATGAGACAAGTAGTATATGCATAGAAATAATGCCTCAACTTTTGAGCTACCCAAGTCAGAGCACAACATGTGCGCTCTAATAGAGAATATTGGGCCTCGTATGGGGTGAACTTCTTATTGAGATAGTAGATGGACTGCTAATTTCTCCTTGTTTCATCATGTTGTCCCAGAATACAACTGAAGGCTCCATCCAATACTACAAGGTAGAGCAATATAGGTCTACCTGATTCGGGCAGAACCAGAATTGGCGGCGTTGACAGGTATTTTTGATTCTGTTGAAGGATTTCTGACAGTCATCAGTCCATTTGGTAGCGGTGTCTTTCTTCAACATCTTAAAGATTGGCTTAAAAATTATAGTGGACTGAGCTATGAACTGGATTATGTAGTTGAGTCTCCCTAAGAAACTCATAACCTCTTTCTTGTTCTTTTGTGGTGGCAATTCTTGAATGGCCTTAACCTTTTATGGATCCGGTTCTATTTCTCGGCGACTTACGATGAACCCAAGTATTTTTCTGGTAGGATCCCCAAATGCACACTTGGCGGGATTCAGCTTCAAATTGTACCTTCTTAGTTTGTTGAAGAACTTCCTCAAATCTTCCATATGGCCAGTGTCTCTTAGATTTGGTGATGATGTCGTCTACATACACCTCGATCTCATTGTGTATCATGTTATGGAAAATAGTAGTCATGGCCCTCATGTAGGTGGCCCCAGCATTCTTTAACCTAAATGGCATCATCTTGTAAGAATACATCCCCCATGGCGTAATGAAAGCCATTTTCTCCGTGTCTTCCTCATCCATTCATATCTGATGATACCTAACAAAACAATCAACGAATGACTGCAGCTCATGCTTAGCGCAGTCGTCAATTTGAATGTGCATGCTTGGCAGGGGGAAGTCATCTTTCGGACTGGCCCGGTTGAGATCCCGGTAGTCAACACAGACTCTAAATTTCCCATTCTTCTTTGGTACTGGCACAATATTGGCTAACTATGTCGGATACTCTGCTACCCTAAGAACCTTGGCTTTAACTTGCTTGGTGACTTCTTCCTTGATTTTCAAACTCATGTCAGGTTTGAACTTTCTGAGCTTCTGCTTTACCGGTGGACATGTCAGATCGGTTGGCAGTTTGTGAGCTACAATTGGTATGCTAAGACCCATGTCATCATACGACCGGGCAAATATGTCCTCATATTCCCTTAGAAATTCCGTGTACTCTTTCTTTTTTGATGGTGACAGATTAACACTAACGCACATTTCTTTAACATTCTCTACATCTCCCAAGTTAACCATCTCAGTCTCGTCCAGGTTGGACTTAGGTCTATTCTCAAAATCCTCAACCAACTTAACAACGTGTTCTGGTATAGCATCTTCTTCTGAGTCTATATATGTTTATCGCTTTGTCTCGTTGCAAGTCACAATCTTCGGTTCATCAAGATAAGTAATAGTAATGCTATGCAAATAAAGTAAACGATGAAAGTAAAAATAATGAGATTTATAAGAAGCCAAAATGCTTTGATAAATTTCATAATATTTTTTAACATTGGAGCACTTATTTTGAAATTAATAATGCTGAAAGAAAGTCAACTAGCAAAATAAAAGATAATGCATGGTGCTTTGTTCAGCATGGCTACCCGAAAGCTTTTCGAGCCCTGGTGGTTCTGACGGACAAATTATTGAGGCGCGCTTCTCGGCTCGCGGCTTGTATGGAAGGGCCTTCCTCCCCCCTCCTCGAAAATCACACAACAGTCCATATTATCATATTCTATAAAAAAATTCTTCATCACTACTAGAGCTTCCTCTTCTTCCGACCTATATATGACATTGGCTGGCTGAAAATTCTGCTCCAAGCGAGGTATCGGTTGCTCCAGTAGGTAGTAGTATCTGCGCCATGGTGGTGACCAGTGGTCGAACACCTCCCAAGTGTATTCATATCCCAAACCAAAAGTGGTACCATGTTTCTTCAGCTTGATGGGTTTGGTGATTCCCTTGAGGTTTTTGCTGAGTCCTTTGCCAAGTTCGTATCCATACCAATTCAGTATTCTCTCAATCTTGTTATCCCACCATTTATCATGTGTCCATGGCATTGACTCACTTAATATGGTGGTAAGTTTCGCCAACTATCTTCCTTCTTCCTCCAGTTGTCGAGAAGGTCTGGCGACTATATATGGGATTGCTACTGTCACCGTGAATAATCACCACTTGGTGATTCCACTAAAATTTCACTACTTGATGTACGGTTGATGCTACAGCTCCGACGACATGAATCCATGGCTGCCCCAATAGCAAGTTGTAGGATACTGGGATGTCTATCACTTGAAAATCAACGTCGAACCAAGTCGGTCCCATTTGTATGCACAAACTGATTTCCCCAATAGTGGATCTTTGGGAACCATCAAAAATTTTGACATTGATATCTCTATCATTGATCTCATGCAGGCTTTTTCCCAATGTTCTGAGAGTCACCAATGTACAAATATTGAGTCTGGACCCTCCGTCAATCAGAATTCTGGTGATGACGTAATCTTCGCATTGCACAGTAATGTGCAATGCCTTGTTGTGACTCAAACATTATGGTGGCAGCTCATCATCATGGAATGTGATTTTGTGAATCTCCAACAATTTCCCTGCCATGGTTGCCATTTCTCCTCCTGTTATGTTGTTAGGCACATATGCCTCGCTCACCACTTTCAATAAGGCATTCTTATGTGCGTCAGAGCTTTCTAAAAAAGCTATGATGGAGATCTAGGCTGGTGTTTTGTTCAGCTGATCGATGTTTGAATACTCTTTTGCTTTTATCTTCCTCCAAAGATAATTAGGCCTGATTTGGGTGATGTTGGGTCGTCCGGAGGCCTACTTGCTTGACTCAGCCAGATGTTCTGCAATATAGATCATACCGGTTCTTGTCATACTTTGGGCTGCAATTGCTTCTCAATATTTGGTTTTTCCTTTCCCCCTTGCCTTGGATGTGTAATCCCAAGGGATGGCCTTCGCATGGAACAATTCTATGGATTACATTGCTACAGGAATGGGTACCTTTGCTTTGAGAGGTAACACAACAACTTCAATTGGCGCAGTACCTTTAGAGACCCAAACTCGACCTCAATCAGTCCTGGCGTATTTGTAGAAGAAGGTGCTTCAAACTCAAGTGGTATGGACATGTTTACTTCAGCATCTTTGGAAGGCTAGATCTGGACCACGATCAGATTAAGTGTGATTGTTGGTTTCTTTGGCTCGTCACCTTCAGCGATCAATCCGATCAATCCTTTAGGGTCCCAATCATCTTCTATTTCTATCATGTGGATGCATCTGCCCTTGTGGTCTTGTAGAAGATTGTTACAGACATTCGGAAAGGCTCTTTTGACACAATTATTTTGTTGTCAAGTAAGGCTTGAATCTTATCTTTCAGAGAGCGGCACTCATCAATGGTATGCCTCTTTCATGCCAAAATGGTATGCACGTGTATTGTTTGGGTTGACCCATTGGGAAGGATCTTCTATGGTTATGGCAAGGATAGGGTGACGTAACCAGCAGCTTTGAGCCTTTCATACAGCTAGTCGATTAGTTCGGCAATGGCAGTGTATTATTTGGGAGGTCTACGGTCAAAAGTTGGTCGATGTCTAAGGATGTTTTGGTGAGTGGGAGATGACTGATAGTGAGAGGGCTAAGCATTATAGGCTTGGTAGACAGGTGTGGGTTGGGAATATCTTGGTAAGGTTGGTTGATATGTGGGTGGTGGAGATGATTGGTAAGTAGGCGATGGAGGTTGGTATGAGGGCGAGGGTGCTTGGTAATATGGGGTAGGATGATATGTGAGTGGAGGTAATGGGTAAGTTTGGCATTTGATTGAAGATTTTGTTTTCTGTGCAACTATCACGGCACTCACATCCTTTTTCTTGGACGTGCCAACAGACTATCGAACCTTGTTGGTTTACTGTAATGCTACAAAGTTGGTGACCATACCGGTTTTAATACCTTCCTCAATCCTCTCTCCTAGCTTGATGATGTCAGAAAATTTCTGGCCCTCAATCAGCATTAACCTCTCATAATATTGTGGGTCTTGAGCTCAGACGAAAAACCTACTAATTTGTCCTTTTCCCAAAGCCGGTCTGACCTTTGCAGCTTCTGATCACCAACGAGTAGCATACTCGTGGAATGTCTCTATAGGTTTCTTCTTTATGTTCTGGATGTGGAATACATCCGGTACATTCTCCGTGTTGAATCTGAACCTGTCCATGAAATCGGATATCATACCTACCCAATCCTTCCACTTCTTTGGGTCATGGCTAATGTACAAAGATAGAGCATTCCCTTTCAGACCTCTCATAAAGACCTCCATGCGAATCTTTTCATCCTTTCCGACTCCGACCAGCTTGTCGCATTGCGTCCTCAAATGGACTGTGGGATCCCCTATTCCATCAAACATTTTTGAACTTGGGAGGTTTGTACTCCTCAGGAATTTTGACATCTGGCTGAATGCAAAGGTCCTTATAATTTAGCCCCTCGATACCCTTGTTTCATTTAACACCCTGGAGTTGGCTAGATAGCTTCTTGAGTTCTGTGGCCAGATTCTTGATAAGAGAGTCTTTGTCATCACACTCAGGTGTACTTCAAATAGGTTGAGTGTAGTGTGGCATGGTTTCCACGTAGATGGGGGTGTTGTGGAGATGATTATTTGTGGAGTTTAGTGGTTCAGGGATGAGCAGTAAGGTGTTGTTTGAAGTGCGGCATGTGTTGCAGCATTGATGGGGAGCGGGTTGTTTTTGTGGATTCGGGATGTTTTATGGAGATGCGAGGATTTGAGTGTTGGCAAAATTGACATCTGGGATAGCAAGGGAAAATGACAAGCTCACAAGTTCCGAACTTGGTCTAGTTCTTCCTGAAACTTCAATAACTTCTATTCGAGCTGGGAGGCGCTTTCTTGGAAACCTGAATACCCTGAGGAACCTCTACCCTTTCAACTGAGTTCTCCTTTCTTATGTTGCTCAAATATTCCATTTTTCCCTTGATCTTGTTTCTGATAGGACACGGATGAGGAGGAGGAAGAGGGCACTTAGATCTTGTGGACTAAGATAACGATGCCAGAGTGTACCAACTAACATTTAAGGAGGGGAATAAAATAAAAGTAAAATAAAGGTAACATGTTAAAGAGGATCATGAGAAGGAAATGTTGCAATATTTAAACACATAATGCAAGAATATTATTGTGTCCTAATTTGGGAGCCTCGTTGTGCCCGAGGTAGGCCTAGCGACAAGTTGATTTGGAGAACTTATAATGCTAAATGCCTTATTTTATTAATAAAAATAAGACGAATCCCAAAACGACACAAAAATTGCAGAAAATAAACATGTCACTAATGGCCATTGGCCTTGTTACATTTAAAGGAGAAAGAAAAGATCCTAACTACTTGGTCCCAGAAGGAACTTCTTCAGGTTGAATGTTCTCGTTGATCAGATCATTCAACTCGCGCAGATTTTCTAGTAAAAATGCATTTGCTAAGCGTTCTCCTTCGCTTCTCGCAGCGTTTTGACAGTCGATGACTCTCTTCCTCACTTTCCTTTCCAATCCAGCAGACTGTATTTCGGATATTCCAGCTTCTCACTAGTCCTGGTGAATCTCTCTTTCATTCATTTATTTGGTCACTTGATAGGAGATTCCTCCACTGGGCTAGCAAGAGTGAGGTCGTGCTAATCATACTGAATCTGGGGACCTTGTACCTCAAATTCTGCAAAACAAAAGGGTTAAGACCTCACCCCCACCGGACTCGGCTATTTAAATATCAATAATCGGCATAAGCAGCATTTAATTCTCCAAATAAATGCACAGACGTGGTAGTGTCCGTTTGGGTTCCAGGGAAACCCAGTGCATTTGGAAAAAGCTATCTTAAAGAGTCATTATGTGGAAAACATAACTGACTTGGCTAGGTTTGACAGTGATGCATGCAAAATTGAATAGATTAATGTTTTTATGGGGTGTTAGACTGATACCCTTGAGTGGACAACTCAAGAGGGAAAGGCATGGAACCGTCGACTACTCCATTGATCGACTGGTTTTACCACATATACGCCTTTGCCAAATTTAAGGGGTGATAAGATAAGAAGGGCACAACCACTTATTATAAGCATTGCTATGGTATTGTTTTGGCACGAGTGGAATATGATGTTGAATATGCAATTACAAGAATGAAACAAGTTTTCATGTATTTTCACATTCATAAAGTAATGATTACAATAATTGCTCATAATTACAACAATATTGAAGGAAACCGGCAAAGAAAGCATTAAAAAAAAAAAGAAACAAAAAGCCAAATTAGTTTCATAGTAGAAGAGAGATGAAGACATTAAATAAAGGTAATAAAGAAGCAGTAAAGTCACAAGTAACATGACATGGTAAAAGCCTTAAAGAAAATACCCAACAGAGTTGCCATGCTGTTAATGCACCCTTTTTCTAAGGCGAAATCGGGTTTATGACATTTAGGAGGACAACTCGTTCCTTTTTGGGAATTGGGTTTGAAAGTTTGAAGAGTTGTCACCTAATGATTAAGTGCATTAGGACGCTAAGAAGGGTTTGATTTTGAATAAAAACCAGACTTTGGGTAAGGGCTAGAAATTATCTCGAGGGGAAAAGTGTTAGGCACCCTCAAGATCTAGTAGTGTGGTTCCCGGCCATGCTATAATTGTAACTTCACATAATCAGCAAGAAATTAAGGGCTCAAATATAAGGGATTTGCATATAGTATTGCAAGTAAGTTGAAACTTTCAGGAAAAGCAAAGAGGGCAGAAATTTCATGAAAAGATTTAAACACTGCTAAACAAATAGAGGAAAGCAAGTAAAAGTGAGGGGGTCCTAGGTTTATGATTAATATGGATCACGTCAATGCAATACACAGTAATCACTCCTCAGGATGGGGGCTATATGAGGTATTAGTGCACCGATCATCACCTCCATATCTACCCTTCCCACCCCATTATGGTATTAAAGCGTGGAATAGTACCGATGCTTATTGCATGCTATTACCCGTCCCAATCCTATCAGTCCTGGAGGCAGTGTGACTACTAATCCTAAATGGGAGGGAGTTAGGGCTTTTTAGAGTTTTAAAGAGGATAAAAGTCAAGGCGACAAGCAAAAACACATAGCAGTTAAGGGAAAACATATAGCAGTTAAGGCTCATACAAGCATCCTCACTTAAAGACCAAATATAGCATGACTTCAAATGCTAGTTTGGTCTGAATTAAATTAAATCATAGGATGGGTTGATTTATCACATATTTCTCATACGAGGAGTCTGAATTAGCCTTGTCTAGATGTAATTTTGTCAAGAACTAACGTAGTTGGTTAATTACCTAATAGTTTGACTAAATGAGACCTATATGCATGATATTTAATAGAGTGTACTGATTTTAAGAAAAAGGATACTGGTTTTATAAACAAAGATCTATAGATTTATTATTGATTTTAGATTCACAGACGAAACTGATTCAGTTATTTGCTATAGGCATGATCTCTAAGCGTTATTAATATTTTAAACGATTACATAAATACAAGAGTCATATGATATCTAGAATGAAGTTGGTTTTTATTAAGCCTAAGATTGTTTGCGTATATGCAGAAGTGGAGAAAAACCTAAGATCATGATTTCTAAATGCAGAACTTATAGGTATAATTTCTAAGATGCAGAGATACAGAAGTGCAGAAAACTGATAGGCATAATTTCTAAGATGCAGAGATGCAGAAGTGCTGAAAACTTGTAGGTATAATTTCTAAGATACACAGATACGGAAGTGCAAACCCAAATGATCATAAAAGAAAAGTAAAATTACATCAGAAGTTCTAGCTACATCCAAACAACCTAATTCAGACTCAAAGTCAAACAATATGAGATAAACCAACTTCCAGGATCAGATTTCTAAATTTGGGATATTTCAAAGTTCCCAAGAGTCTCAAAGGGCTCCGGGCAATGCTTACACCCCAAACACATTGCAGAATTTAAGATTTTAGTGAAATGTGGAAATGCCAACCCTCAGATGTCCAAGTTCAGAGGGAACTCAAGGTCCCAAAGCAAGGGTCATTCGAGAGGGGGCAGAGCCTAAGAGTCTAAGAATAAGTGTAAGTGCATAAGGGGAAGGGAATCAGGGAGAGCCATGACATGCTGGTGGTCATGCCCAGCAATTGGGATGCTGGTACACCCCCTGACCAGCCTATTATCCAAACTTAAGAGTTAGAATCCATTGTGGATCAGGTCATGGACTGGGCAGTAATTTAGATTGCCAGGCCAAGAACCTCAACTCGAACACCTAGAAGGGAATAGGGTAGGGATTTACAGTTGAAACAAATGCAAGGAAAGAACATAATTAACATAAATCACTGAACATGAGTAGTAAAGTAAACAAGAATGCTGAAACTGTAAAGTAAACACAAAGGGATGAGGTAGAAAACTAAATAAAAGACATACCAGTTTTGAAAAAAACAAGTAAGAAAACATTAGTCATGAGAGAACCAAGATGAAAATAAAGTGACTCCAAAAGATCTCAAGCAAAGCAGAGTGTTGAATTTAAAACAATATTGCAAGTGTGCAAGTAGAAAGTATTCAATTGGAAGGGTTTTTGTTTGTGTGAATCTCCGTGTTTGTAAAAAGGGAAGATAAATCTTCATATAGTTTTGAAAACAAGCAGTACACAGGCAAAGAGTGCACAAACATGGAAATAGCAATCAATTATTATCATTTAAGACAACTACACTCCTTTAATTAAGGAGTCTAGTTCAAACGTTTAGTCAAGGCAGAATAAGGAAAAGAAATCAGTTCAGCAAGGCTGATTAGGGCAAAGAAACCACATAGTGCATAAACAAGGTCAAACACATAGTGGGTAACTAAGGAAACTTGAAATAACAGTGTATTTATACAGTAAAAATAGGGCATCAGTTCGTAAATCAACCAAGAGGATCCCGGGTCCAATTGTAATCGCATGGAATCCATAGTAACTAAGGAAAGAGTCACATAAATATTGGAATAATTCAAAATTTGGTACAGAATTACATAAGGAATACATAAGATCATGTATTTGAGGAAAACATCCCAAACATGGGATTTTTTACACAAAAGGATAAAGTAAACAACCAATAGGGTAAAGGAGGTTCAATCGAAAAAAATCAGTGACAAATTATCAGCCTTATTAAAGGGATTTCAGAATCAATCAGGAAAAGAGTCTATCATTGAAAGCCTTGGAATCACAAGCAAAAAGAGATTCAAGTTCAATTACAGACTCACAGTGAGTCTGAAAGTATAGGGTCCCAAAGTGGAACCCTACTACCACTTATCAAAGAAACCCCAAAACCTAGGGTTTCGAATAAAGTGATAGGTGAGAAAACAATGTCATTGGAGGAGGCTCAGAAGTCTTTTCAAAGGCTTATGAGAGACAAACATACACAAAAAAAAAGAATAGTGGTTCAAAGTCATGAGAACATGCTTGAGAAAACTTGGAATTTAAACAAGTTTCAGAAAAAAGAGATGATACGTGTTTTAAACAGAGTAGATAAAACATGCTTAGTAGGAACATAAAACAGAACTCAGTAAATTAAACAAAATCAACGAGCTCAAACATAAACACATATAGTAAAAAATAAGGAAAACAACACGGATTAATCGTGCGAGTACAGGAATAACAATAAAAGTAGAAGAGTCTTGCATAATAGAAAAGAACTTATGCGTAATAAGAAGAAAACACACGAGCATAAAACACACATAAAGAAAGAATAGGAAGAATCAAAAAATATTTGAAGAAACATTTTCAGAAACCCTAAAATTGAAATTGAACGATTTCTGAAAGAGAAATTTGGGGAAAACCTTAAAAATGTCAAATAACGACTAGACATGTCACATATATACAAGAAATAAGAAAGTACAGAACCTCAGACGGCTTAGAGTTACAGAGAAAACCCTAGAATAAGAAAGGTCTTGTGGATAGTCGGATCTTGACTCGAAAAGACTCATACTGCTTGAACATGCCGGAAATGGCCAGAGAAGCCATAGATCTACAGATTTGAGAAGAATCTAAAGGAGCCATTGAAGTCGGGCCTCCAAACTTTGAGTAACATAGATTTAACGGTGAGAGTGAGCGAGCATAAGCCATTCATGGTCTGAAACGCCATGGATTCCGGTGAAATCATGGTAGAATGAGTTAGGAGATGGCAAAGGTTTCGGGGGGGATAGAGAGAGTTTGAGAGATGAAAAGAGTTCAAAGGCGGCGCATCTGATAGAATGAGTAAGGTTCAGGAGGGGTATGCGAATTAAAAAGGAAAGGGGGAATCTCGGCCGTTGATCAAAATGATCAACGGCCTGGATTAAAAGGGAAGTCGAGTGGGTTTAAAATTGGGTCAGCAGTCGGGTAAATTAGGAATTGGGTTGGGTTTAATTTGGGGCAGAATTGTGGGTCAAATTGAGGCTAAAATTGAAATAGAAATGGGCTATGTGTTAAATAGACAATTTTCCTCTTTTTTATTTTATAAAAAAATAGTTAAAATAATTTTAAAAATAAAAGCATTGAACTAATTAATAATATATAAATATTAATCTAAAATTACTGAAAATAATTTTATAATTGCAAAATGTTATTAATCATAAAATAGTCTATAATTGCAATTATATGTAATTTATCTTTAAAATACCAAATAAATTTTAAAAATATATAAAAATTATTTTTATTATATTTTAATGTAAATATGAGAATAGAAATAAATTATTTACCAAAATGATAATCGTGGGAACAATTATTAAATTTTGTACTTTTAGAAATAGACAATAAATTGATTTTAAAATTTTTAAAATTAGGAAAAAAATATCAAACTCTTGGGCATGATTATAGATGCATATACATACTATTTTGAAAATATTTTATATATAAAATACATAGAAAAAAATAGGGAGTCAACAAATATATATACAATTTATTTATGTCTTTCTTTTTTAGTTTTAATCCGAAATTCCAACTAAAATCTACTAGAATACTCACCAAATTTCTGAAAAAATGAGATATAAACTTCAATTGATATTTTCGATCATTTACAACAATATCAATCCAAACATATACTAATAATGTTATAAAATCTGATTTTCTAATTCAAAGGTTCAAGTTCTTAATGATGTTCACCTTGGATGTTGTTCCGATGATCACGATATTAGCTTACCCCACAACTTATCGTTAATTGTTCGCTTATTAAATCCTAATTAATTTTGGCTTATTAAATCATCATAGAGGTCAACCATAGGCCATGACGGGAGTAGGTGGAAAGGTTGGGAAAACAAAATATTCTTTAATTCGTTGAAGTTTGTTACTCTCTTATTCCAGTTAATTTAATACTTATTATGTATAAAAATATGTGAGAAAAAGGGAGAGGGGGAGAGAATGTAATTGTACGTAGAGAACGTAATTAAGTGCTAATTTCTTCAAAAGGAATAAATAAATTTATAATTCCATAAACAGGCAAAAAGTCCATTGCAATGCCTATTGAGTATTGACCATATCTTCCAACAATGAGCATTCACGCTTCAACGGATACTGTAAAGAAAAATTTCCAAAATTTATTTATTTGTGTATTACATCATGCCATTTTGGATTTGTGGTACAAAACCACACTTGTTATGAAATAATATAAAAGACAAGAACAATAATGCAAGAACAAGAGCAAATAGAGAGAAGAGTAGAGAGAATTCTTCTTATTGATACTTAGAGAATGTTAGGAGTTATTTACAATGGTAGAGGGCACCTCTATTTATAGGGAGGAGGATGATTTAGCTACCAAGAATAGAACTCTAGAATCTCTCTAATTAAAGACATTCACCTTAAATAGAAGTGTATTTATAACACTCCCCCTTGAATGTCTATTCAATGATGTGCCTCGTTAAAACCTTAAAACAAAACCCAATGGGAAAAATTAAAGGAAGGAAAAAGAGTACACATGTTAGAATATGCACCTATTGATTGCCTCGTTAAAAACCTCGCAAGGAAAACCCGGTGGGACAAAACCTTGTAAGGGAAAAAGAGTGCAACGCGCATTAACTCCCCCTGATAAGAACATCAATTTATGTCCTTAAGTCTTCGCATCCCGATCTTGTGAACTCGCTTCTTGAAGGTTGACTTTGGTAGAGATTTTGTGAACAAATCAGCCATATTGTCGCTTGAACGAATCTGTTGAACATTGATATCACCATTCTTTTGAAGATCATGTGTGAAGAATAACTTTGGTGAAATATGCTTCGTTCTATCTCCTTTTATGAATCCTCCCTTCAATTGAGCTATACATGCTGCGTTGTCTTCATACAACATTGTGGGTAGTTTATCACACTTCAAACCACATTTGTCTTGGATATGATGTATTATCGACCTTAACCACACACACTCTCGACTTGCTTCATGAATAGCAATTATCTCGGCATGATTAGATGAAGTAGCCACAATTGATTGCTTAGTCGATCGCCAAGATATGGCGGTTTCTCCACAGGTAAACACATAACCCGTTTGAGATCGAGCCTTGTGTGGGTCGGACAAATATCCAGCATCAGCATAACCAACAAGATCCGGGCTGCAATTCTTGCCATAAAATAAGCCCATATCGGTAGTTCCCTTTAGGTACCGTAATATGTGTTTGATCCCATTCCAATGTCTCCTCGTAGGAGCCGAGCTAAATCTTGCTAAGACATTAACTGAAAAGGATATGTCAGGTCTTGTAGTATTTGCAAGATACATTAGTGCGCCAATTGCGCTAAGATATGGTACTTCAGGACCAAGTAGCTCTTCATTCCTTTCTTGTGGTCGGAATGGATCTTTGTTCACATCAAGTGATCGAACAACCATCGGTGTACTTAAAGGATGTGCTTCATCCATGTAAAACCGTTTCAGTACCTTTTCTGTATAGGTAGATTGATGAACAAAAATTCCGTTCGCCAAATATTCAATTTGCAAACCAAGACATAGTTTAGTCTTTCCGAGATCTTTCATCTCGAATTCATCCTTTAGATAATCAATTGCCTTTTGGAGTTCTATAGGGGTTCCAATAAGGTTTATGTCATCGACATATACGGCAAGTACAACAAATTCCGATGTTGTTTTCTTTATAAAAACACACGGGCAAATGGCGTCATTTATATAGCCTTCTTTTAACAAGTACTCACTAAGACGATTATACCACATTCGTCCAGATTGCTTTAGACCATACAAGGATCTTTGCAATTTAATTGAGAATATTTCCCGAGATTTTGAATTATGCGCGTTTGGCATCTTGAGTCCATCGGGAATTTTCATGTATATCTCATTATCAAGTGAGCCATAAAGATAGGCAGTAACCACATCCATTAAGTGCATGTCAAGCTTTTCATGGACAGCAAAACTTATGAGATAACGAAAGGTTATCGCATCCATTACAGGCGAATATGTCTCTTCATAATCGACACCAGGCCTTTGAGAAAAACCTTGTGCAACAAGGCGTGCCTTATATCTTTGTACCTCGTTTTTCTCATTTCTTTTGCGTACAAAGACCCATTTATAGCCGACAGGCTTAACACCATTAGGTGTTTCAACTATAGGGCCAAAAACTTCACGTTTTGCCAGCGAATTCAATTCTGATTGAATTGCTTCTTGCCACTTTGGCCAATCATGTCTTTTTCGACATTCTTCAACAGATTGAGGTTCGAGATCCTCACATTCTTGCATAATGCTAGATGCTACATTATAAGCAAAGGTATTATCCACCACAATATCCACTCGATTAATATTTGCCTCAATATTAATTGGATTTAGGGATAGTTCCGTATTTTCCAGAGTCTCGGGCTCAATGGATTCTTCATGAATCTCAGGATTTGTTAAATCATGAATTTCCTCATGAGATTCTTTCGTAGTGTCATCTCGATCGTTCTTTTTCCTCTTTCTAGGATTTCGATCTTTGGAACCTAATGGTCTGCCACGCTTCAGGCGTGCATTCGACTCATTGGTTATGACACTAGATGATTGTCCAACAGGGACATCAATACGGATTGGAACATTTTTCGCGGGAATGTGGGATTTCGTTATCCTTTTCAAGTCCGTAAATGCGTCAGGCATTTGATTTGTTATTCTTTGCAAATGGATAATCTTTTGTATCTCTCTTTCACAAATAGAGGTATGTGGATCAAGATGAGATAATGATGCATTTTTCCACAAAATTTCCCGTTTGGTTTCACCAACTTCTCCCCCTAATTTTGGGAAAAGTGTCTCATCAAATCGACAGTCTGCAAATCGTGCAGTAAACAAGTCGCCTGTCAATGTTTCGAGGTAGCGAATGATGGAGGGCAATTCAAACCCAACATATATTCCTAACCTTCTTTGCGGACCCATTTTGGTGCGGGATGGCGGTGTTATAGGCACATATACTGCGCATCCAAAAATTCTTAAATGGGATATATTGGGTTCATGACCCAAAACCAATTGCAACGGGGAATACTTGTGGTAATTCGTCGGTCTGAGACGAATTAGCATTGCTGCATGTAAGATGGCGTGACCCCATACCGAAGTGGGCAGCCTCGTTCTCATAAGTAATGGCCTTGCAATCAACTGCAGGCGTTTAATTAACGATTCTGCAAGACCGTTTTGAGTGTGAACATGAGCTACAGAATGTTCAACTTTTATCCCGATTGATAAGCAATAATCATTAAATGCTTGGGATGTAAACTCAGCAGCATTATCCAGTCTAATGGACTTGATTGGATTATCTGGAAATTGTGCTCGTAGTCGAATTATTTGTGCCATTAATTTCGCAAACGCAAGGTTGCGTGATGACAACAGGCACACATGAGACCATCTACAGGATGCATCTATCAAGACCATGAAATACCTAAACGACCCACTAGGTGGGTGAATAGGTCCACAAATGTCCCCTTGTATACGTTCCAGAAACGTGGGTGACTCAGTCCCAACCTTTGTTGGTGATGGCCTGATAATCAACTTGCCTTGATAACACGAAGTGCAAGGATATTCATTATTCGAAAGAATTTTGAAATTCTTTAACGGATGCCCATATGAGCTTTCTATAATCCGTCTCATCATGATCGATCCTGGGTGTCCCAATCGATCATGCCAAAGTACAAAGGTATTGGAATCAGTAACCCTTTGGTTTACTGTTGAATGTGCCTCAATTGCACTAATTCTTGTCCAATACAGGCCACAAGATAAAGACGGGAATTTCTCAATAACCTTCTTTTGGCCGGAGACATTCTTTGTGATGACGAGATATTCAAGATTATCTTCATCCATTGTCTCAATATGATAGCCATTCCGGCGTACATCTTTAAAACTCAACAAGTTTCTCTTAGACTTGGAGGAGAACATTGCATTCTCTATGATTAACGTCGTGCCTTTGGGCAGAGTTACAATTGCTCTTCCGGAGCCTTCAATCAATTTACTACTTCCAGAGATTGTAGTAACGTTTGCCTTACACATATTTAGTTGAGAGAAATATTTCCTTTCTTTGAGTATTGTATGTGTAGTACATGAATCAACTAGGCAAATACTTTTACAGTTAGACGTTGATCCAAGTTCGCTTTGTGAGACCATATTTGCTATCCCATAGTTTGACATACAAAAGAGATACACGAACATAAGAATAAACAAGTTCAATTCTTTTGTGTCACATAATATTTTCAAAATCTGCTGCTAACAGTTGACTAACAAAAACAGATATGTTATCCATTACTTTGCAGTTTAAAATTTTCAGTTTAAACATTTTCTTCAAACAATCGATTGTTAAACACAAACAATCGATTGTTGAACATTGACAATCGATTGTTAAACACACACAATCGATTATTTGCTATTTTGAAAAACTTCAGATCATACTGTCTTAAGACAATCGATTGTTATGCATAGACAATCGATTGTTGGCTATTTTGAAAAATTCCAGAGCACACTGTTTTAAGACAATCGATTGTTAAGTATAGACAATCGATTGTTGGCTATTTTGAAAAATTCCAGAGCACACTGTTTTAAGACAATCGATTGTTATGCATAGACAATCGATTGTTGGCTATTTTGAAAAATTCCAGATTACATTGTCTTAACGACAATCGATTGTTAGACAAAGACAATCGATTGTGGATGATTTTTGAAGAATTCCAGATTACACTGTCTCAACGACAATCGATTGTTAGACAAAGACAATCGATTGTGGATGATTTTTGAAAAATTCTAGATTACACTGTCTCAACGACAATCGATTGTTAGACAAAGACAATCGATTGTTGATCAATTATTTTTCAGCTTTAATGCGAAAATAGTAGATAATCGACTAGTTTTTCAGGCTAGTCGATTACCCCTACTGGAAAATAAAAATTTTATTGATATTTGAGCATATTGAAGATATTCTAAAGAACTACTGCTAACATTGCATCATGAACTAACTAATACGAGCTAATACTAATGACTATTAGTTTATTCACTAACTAATACAAATAAGTAGAATAAAATCAAATAACTCCATCTTCTTTCATCACGGATCCATCGCCGATTAGGTGGTCTATTTTTCCCTCGGGTTACTCAAAGAAGTCTGCCACATCCAGGTGGGTGATGTCCGAGTTGTCGTCATAGACAAAATTTGTTTCAGGGCCTTTTCTCTTTCGAGATGCTTGATAAAGGTCAACCAAGTGTCTTGATATACGGCAAGTCTTTGACCAGTGCCCTTTCCCACCGCAACGATAACATATAGTTTCTGAACCATTTGCCTTAGGATCTTCATGACCCCGTTTCTGCTTTCGGCGGTTATCTCTCCTTGGGGGTTGACGGACTTCATTGGAATTTCTTCCTTGTCTACGTCCCTGGCTATGACCCCGTTTACGACCATGACCATGGTCTTTTTCATGTTTGGCATAATGAGAGTGCACCTTATCTGCTTCAGGCAGTGGTGTAGACCCAGTGGGTCGATTTTCATGATTTCTCATGAGCAGGTCATTATTTCGCTCAGCCACTAGTAGAAGAGAAATCAGTTCAGAGTACTTTGTAAAGCCTTTCTCTCTGTACTGTTGTTGCAGTACCATATTGGAGGCATGAAACGTTGTAAATGTTTTCTCAAGCATATCATAATCGGAGATATTATCCCCGCATAGCTTCAATTTAGAAGTAATTATGAACATTGCAGAATTATATTCAGAAACAGACTTAAAGTCCTGGAGCCTCAGATGAGCCCAATCATATCGTGCTTGTGGCAGAGTGACCAACTTCAGGTTGTCATATCTCTCCTTTAAGCCGTTCCACAAGATGAGTGGATCCTTGACGGTGAGATATTCAATCTTCAAACCTTCATCAAGGTGATGGCGCAAGAAAATCAACGCCTTCGCACATTCTTGGGTGGATGCTTTTTCTCTATCTTTGATGGTATCTCCGAGACCCATAGCATCTAAGTGGATTTCAGCATCCAACACCCATGTCATATAGTTCTTGCCCGAAATTTCAAGGGCAACGAACTTTCTTTTCGTAATGTCAGACATAATCGAAAATTAAATTAGGAAGAGGGAAATACCTTAGATTTTTCGAGAATGGTTCTTGAGACGGTAGAGTCTCGTGCTGATAACGTGTTATGAAATAATATAAAAGACAAGAACAATAATGCAAGAACAAGAGAAAATAGAGAGAAGAGTAGAGAGAGTTCTTCTTATTGATACTTAGAGAATGTTAGGAGTTATTTACAATGGTAGAGGGCACCTCTATTTATAGGGAGGAGGATGATTTAGCTACCAAGAATAGAACTCTAGAATCTCTCTAATTAAAGACATTCACCTTAAATAGAAGTGTATTTATAACAACACTTATTTTTTAAAGGGATTTTTATCTATATATACCATATAGCAAAATCTTTACCAAAATTGTGTATGGTTTGGTATTTAGTTATTTACCCACCTATATCATGTTTTGTTTACAAAAATTATACCGAACCAAAAATAGATAGATTCTACCCTAAAAAGGCTCCAAATTTGTAGGAATCACATTTAATGGAGAATCACCATTAATTTCGAAATTTAAAACGGAAGAAAATATATTACAACGTAATTCTCTCCTTCTCCATATATTTTCCACCATTGATAGCCACTAAAAAGCTTGAAAGCTTTGAATTCAAATTTGGATTTTCAAAAATCATTATTTGTTTGGATTGGGTGTTGTTAATAATTCGAAATATGTTTAGGAGTTTACATCTCAATTTTGAGGGGTTTTGGTGAATATTAGACTTGGTTTTGACTGATTTTCAGATTGAAACTCGTCGAAGAAGAAGAAGACATATTTTTTCAGAAATTATAGTTAAATTATAGTTCAATTGTAGTTAAATTGTAGAACTGTAGATAAATTGTAGATAAAATACAGATAAATTGTAGATAAGTTGTAGATAAATTGTAGATTGGGAAGACTAAAACTTCTACAAGTCTTCTACAATTATGTTTCAGATTGAAACTCCTCGAAGAAGAAGAAGACATATTTTTCCAGAATTTGTAGTTAAAATGTAGTTAAATTGTAGAATTGTAGATAAAATGTAGATAATTTGTAGATAAATTGTAAATTGTAGTTAAATTGTATTGTTACATTTATACTACAATTAAACTACAATCTTGTGTCAAAAAAATTTAAGCATACCAAATTTAATCAATTCTTAATATTCAAAATTTCAATTTGGTAGTGCCGCAAATTTGGAAAGGGCAAGAACGATTTATATGCATTGGCTGTTCTTGTGATAATTTATTTTATGTAAACCAATAAAAGCCCGATACATCTTGATGAGAGAAGGTGCTGATTCGACTGATACACAACCAGTGGGGAAAGAAAATGTTCTTGAGGTTGAACAGAATGGATTAAAACGAAAGAAAATTATGAGTTCGATTGGAAAAGCTGACGATGAAGCAACAAAACTTGTTGAAGCAAACTGTTTTGAACTTATGGATGCAATAATGAAGAACGAGAAACGAAATCCGATGGGAAAGAGAAGAGGAAAAAAAGGAAAAAAGAATATATGCTCCTAAAATCATGCCTAGAATAAATGAAGCAATAATTATACCCTTAATTTGAATTATGGTACATAAATTGAAATTTGATATGCTTAAATGTAATAAACACAAACCTTAAACATGAGAGATAATAAGGTTTGGTATATGGTATATATATGTAAAAATTCCTTTTTTAAACTATAAATATTATAGAAGTAAACAAACTGATTTTTTTTTCCGTCGAAACTAATTTTAAGTAATTTTCTATATTTTGAGATTATGAAGGATGTTCTTTTAGCTTGGGCCAGATGGCAGAAATGTGCACGAATAACCACTAACAGCACATGTCTTTATTTTAAAGCTAATATTTTAAATGTCTTTAGTCTTTAACTATTGGTTTAATAAATTTATACCTGATTGGACGAAAATACCATTCTGCTATAACTTATACCTGTCTTTAGTCTTTGGTAGACACAGATATGGATGTCATGGTAGTTTATTTTCCTCGTTTATTTACCCATCAATAAATTATATACAAAGATATGGTCCATCTTTAACAAGTTGAGTAAAGAAGGCATGAAATAATTTTTATAGTTGCAGAGTTCCCGTTTGTGAGATTTACATCCAATTTTCTATTTGAATTTTAGGAGAATGTGTATCTTACCAAAATTTTGGCTGGACTTTTACAAAAGTTTTTTAAATAGATATGGAGGTTATAAATAGGGAAATAATGAGATAAAAAATTTGGAAAAAGCGGCAATTTAATGGGTAAGTGTTTCAGAGAAGGATGTGTAACTGGCGCATTCTGAAGATTTAAAGATTGTGAGGACTCGAAATAATAAAAATTACGTACAATTTATTTGAGCCTCTAAGGAGGAGGTTGTTAAACGAGGCAACTTTAAACACAAAGTTAAGGACTTTCTGTCCTGAACTTTTGAATGTGGAATTCAAACTTAAGGACTTTTGAAGCTGCATTTCAAACTTAAGGGCTCCTGTTCTTAACGTTTAAACTTTGAACTCAAAGTTAAGGACTGTTTGTCCTTAACTTTTAAACGTATTATTCAAACTTAAGGACTGTCTTTTCATAACTTTTTAACCTGCAATTCAAACTTAAGGGCTCATGTCCTTAACTTTTGAACTTAAAATTCAATGTTAAGGACGGACAGTCCTTAAGTTTTGAACTTGAAACAATAACTTAAGGACTGTCTGTCCTTAAGTTTTGAACTTTAAACTATAAGTAAGGACTGTCTGTCCTTAACTTTTTAACCTAAAACTCAAAATTAAGTACAGAAAGTTCTTAAGTTTTGAATTTGAAACAATACCACAAGGATTGCATGTCCTTAAGTTTTGAACTTGAAACTATAAGTTAATGACTTCATGTCCTTATCTTTTGAACCTACACGTCTAACTTAAGGACTCATGTCCTTAACTTTTGTAAAGTTGATGACAGACGGTCCTTAAGTTTTGAACTTTGAACTAAAAGTTAAGGACTACATATCCTTAACTTTTCAACGTGTAATTCAAAGTTAAGGACAAAAGTCCTTAAGTTTTGAACTTGATAAGATAAGGACTTGAATGTCAAACTTAAGGACTCATGTCCTTAACTTTTAATCTTTGAACTCAAAAGAAACAAAAACAAGGTAAAAAAAAAAAGAAATTTTGAAAATTTAGACATCTGCTTAAAAATTTTAACATGCAGAATTTAACAAAATACTTCAGAAGGGTTTTTTACATTTACCATTATTGCGCTTGATATATACTTCACATTCATCGCTTCTTTCTTTATGCAGAAGGGTTTGGGAATATAATCATTGAAGAAAGGGTAAAACTGACTTTTTCTATTAGTAGTGACTATTTTTATTGAGCATTATAATTAGTAGATAAAAATTAAAAATCTGTTATAAAACAATAAAAGAAGAAGAGCAATATTGCAGAGAAAGAGAGAGAGAAAATTCTTATTGAATTTTAGGGTGATTTACAATGGGGTAAGACCCTTCTATTTATAGGAGGAAAAATAACTTAGCCTCAAATTAAAACTTTCGACAAGATAGACATTCGCTCTAAATAGAATTCTATTCTTAAGACTCCCCCTTGAATGTTTACTCAATAAGTAATGTGCCTCGTTAAGACCTTAACTAAAACAAAACCCAACGGGGAAAAAATTATAGAAAAGGAAAAAGAGTACACATATTTAGAAATGCGCCTATTGGTTGCCTCGTTAAAAACCTTGCAAGGAAAATCCAGTGGGACAAAACCTTGTAAGGGAAAAAGAGTACAACGCGCATTAACTCCCCTTGAAGAGAGCATCAATTCACATCCTTGAGCATTTGCATTCCAATCTTGTGCACCATCTTCAAAACGATCTTTGGTAGAGATTTGATAAATAAATCAGCCATATTAACTTGAATGAATATTTTGCACCTTGAAATCATCACTCGTGATAGATATATAATGTCTTCACAACTATCGTGGAATGACTCTTCAATATCTCCATAGAGGTATCCGCGCCATCGCATTATCATGCTTATAGTTATAAAAATATACAAATGTGCATAAATTGCACTGAGGAAGTGGTACTTCAAGATCAAGAATTGTATATGCTTCAAGCAACTTAAATCCTTCATGGATTGACATATAATTTAAGTCATATAATATACTTTAGATGCATATCAAGTTTTCATGTCATGCTAGAGAAATAAGATATCGAAACCTGATTGCACATACCATTGACTTTATACTTTTAAGTGTTTGAACTACATGTCCAAAATTACATAGTCTTTCATATGGAATCAATTCTACTTGAATTGTATCTCTTCCATTTGGCCAGTACTTTTGTATATGTAGGCGACAGACTTAAGATCCTCATAAAGACATAACATATAGATCTCTTCATTCATACATTCAGGTACCTGAATCTCTCATGAGATTTTATGAAAGTGTTATGTCATGTGATCTTCTAGATCACTTGCCTCCTCTATTATGATCACTTTGATCATTTGCTCATCTTCTTTATCAAGAAGTTCTATTTGAAACTGATTTGTCTATACGCTTTAAACGTACCATAGATTTTGTCCTTTCAGGACTTAAAATGAGCGTTTGCAATGAGAATATAGTTACTTTCTTTGGGTCAATAAATGTGTATGGCATGCTTTGCAATATATTGCAAATGAATTATCTTTTTATGAACTTCAAGTTTATATTATCATAATTCGAGGATCTTTATATACAAATGATAATCCGCTCGACATAACTTTTTCTTAATTGTTTATCATATCTCCCCCTCATGTTAGAAAAGCTAACTTGTTTTATCAACTTTGAGAATCCATCTTTGTGCGTTATGGTGTTAATTATAATGTACGCCACACATAAATGATAATATGATGGAATTATTTGGTTCCTGACCCTGAACCATTTGTGAGGGAAGAATGCAATATACTTTTGTATATTACCCATTTCAAACTGATATAGAAAACTTTATTCTCGTAAGCAAGAGTTTAGCTATTAAGTGGAGGCACTCAATAAATTATTTTGCTAAACCAGTTGTGATATAAACCAACTTATCAAGATAAACCATCTTGGACATAAAATCTGAAAATTGTGCTCTAAGTTAAATTATTGAGCAAATTACCTCGCAAACACCAAGTTGCGGGTTAATAATAATCGCACATGTAATCATCTCATAAATGCATCTTATGTGGTATACATGGCAGATGAATGGGCCCATATTCACCTTTGATATTTCCAGAATTCATGAGATTCAACCCCAACTTTAGTTGGTTAATTAATTAATAAGATCAAGCAATGTAAGAGAATTCATAAAGAACTTTCTAGTTCTTTAATATTTACCAATGTGAATTCTCTATTATTTTTGCACATCATACTTAAATTGATATGGCTAAACCATGTATGCTAACTTAATAAATTATCAATATTGATAAAGTTCATGTTACACCACGATATGTGCAATTATCAATGAACTCCAAGTTTATTATGATATGAGTTTTATATCAATAAACATCCACGCATTGTGTGTCATTCTTTTATTTGTGTAGTACAAACTGGAGAATAAAGCAATAGCTTTTCACATACATATTATCCCGCTACAAGTTGTAATAATAGAAGATATCAAATCTTTCTTTTATTTATAGTCTCAATATAATCAATCGCTTTCGCGTATACTTTAGAAACTGAATAAGTTTCTTTGAGACTTACTACAACACAATACCTTATTGGTAATCAATTGTGTTTCTCCAAAATAGTATAATTGGCTCTTGTAGAATTCTTAACTAATTTGGTACTACCAAATATTCATGAACATCCATATGATAAATATCTCTTTTAAAGAGAAAGATATACTATTATGGTCATGATCAAAATTATATACAAGATATGTTTCTTGCATTATTGTTATTCTTTAATAATCACATTGCCAAAATATTTTTGGCGTACAATAGGTACATGACCAATGACCATTCATAATGATATTATTTTCTTATTTCATCTCAAACCTCCTTCTAGAGGTGAGTGTGGTATATTCACTACCACTAGCACGTTCATATTCTTCCAAGAATGAATATGTATTCATAAATTAGATGTTGTCACACTCACACCATGAATGGACCATAATCATCTATATGTGCTTTATAAAATATCATATTGTAAAATTGATAACAAATATTACTTTCATAGAGTGAAGGATTATTTTGAGAATTCTTATTATTCTCATTATCACAATGTTGACGATTATAATTTCGTCTATTGTCACGTCCACATCCACTGATACCTTTACGGTAATAATTTTGTCTTCTTTCAGACTTATCACATACTGCTACCGCATTCTCTAAAGTGAATGAGAATGGAGCAAATTCAATGGGACGGGTTTTCAATTCTTTACCCACAACCATACATGAATTTAATCATGGCAAAGCATAGAAATTTTACCGCTTTAGATGATTATAATATCTTTCAAACTCCATTAGAGTTGGAATAAAATTTTATCATCTTTACTTGTATGTAAAATCGAATTATAGAATGTCAAGAATTTGAAAGAGAAAAGCAAAATACTTACTTAAATCCAGAATATAATCATGAAGGAAGATCATAGAATATTTGACGATCATTATTCTCAATCCCAAAGCTTCTACTCAATTGGTTAAAGTCTCGTGTTGTGATTGACGTCTAATGCGTTAGAACTGCGACGGAACCTTGGCTGGACCTTGACGAACAATGACCTTAACGGAAACGGAACTCGAACAAAAATTTCCAACGACCTCGACGCCCACCTTCTCTCTCGAACCTTGACGGGCTGTTGGTAGTGTGGTCGACGGACTGCTTTGCGTGCTGGATGGTGAAGTGGTGGTGGTCTGGTTTAGAAGCTAATGGGTGGTCGACGACGAAGGTTGTCGTTTGAGACGTCAATGGCGTGACAGTAGTCTGGAGGTTGTTTCGTCGTTACTATTGCGGCATGATAACGAGGGGATGAAGCAGTGGGGGGAGGCTACTGCTGGACGAGGCAAAAGCAGACACAGGTGGTCGCTGGTTTCCGGCGGAACTAGACGCAACAGTGTTGTTGGTTGAGCTGGAGGCGGGGCTGATTGGTTTAGCTGGTCGTTGGTGAGTTCTCTTTTGCCCAAGAGAGTAACAATGGAGATTAGAGGATTTTTCTGATTTTTCCAAAATAAAATGGTTGCCGTGACTTTGAAAAAGAAGAAGAATGAGAGTTCTCCTTTCTCTGTTTTTGCGTTTTCTTACTTCTTAAGACTGGTTTTCGGTCAGATCCGAGGAGAGTCCATGAGGGAGCTTTTGAAATAGAACTTCTTGACGCGGTAGAGTCTCGTGCTGATAACGTGTTATAAAATAATAAAAGAAGAAGATCAATATTGCAGAGAAAGAGAGAGAAAATTCTTATCGAATTTTGGGTGATTTACAATGGGGTAAGACCCCTCTATTTATAGGAGAAAAAATGACTTAGCCTCAAAGTAAAACTCTCTACAAGATAGACATTCACTCTAAATAGAATTCTATTATTAATAAAATCCTGTTAATTAGTAGCTAGTACACTCCATTTTTGCATAATCGTCCGATTAGAGCCTAATCCAAAACTGGGCCCTGAAACTGGGCGGGACATCCAGCAGCCTCCATAACTTGGCGGGAAAATGTGCACCTACTTAGAACGTGGAGAGGGAAAGCCAGCAACTGCCATTCTCCTTCAACCCTAGCCTCTCTGCTTTCCGTTTCATCATTATTTTCCAAATTGATCAGAGAATACAATCAACAATGGTGGGGCTACCGTACGATTGCTTGGCAAATCCACTGGGAGCCGTCCGATTGACATTTGAAAAGGCGGTAGCTTCAGGCTCTGATCCAGCCACATTCGATGGCAAGGACTGGGGCGCCACTGATCTTTTCAGCCAGTTCCTTTTTGACGATGGCGGACTTTCTAAGGTTCCATTTCTGAATCCTTCAACAATGACATGGGTGCAACCGAACACTCTCGTTCGATTTCGAGGAATGATACAAGACATGTTGGGTAATGAATTCTATGTTGGCGCATACAAGGTATCATTTGTCCCTTGATTTCTCTTACTGACAGAGAACCTAATGTCTTCTTTGAACAATTTGTTTCTTACACTTGTTTATTTTTTGTGTTCTGATTTAAGGAGGGAGAAATTTGGAGAACAAATAAGTTTGCTGACTTTTCTCAAATCCCTAGGGCTACGGGTTCTTCACCTGAAATGCGTGTGTGGGAGCGCCGTTTACTTTACTGTGTTCCTGTGAGTCCTTGTCTCTCCATAAGACTACGGCCATTACTTTTCACAAGTAAATAGACTTACTGTTTCAAAACAAAATTCATGTTAGGCTTTAATAAATTTAATTGGTTAGTACTTATAAAAATGACTATCTTGTATTCCCTCCTTTGACAAGGCATACAATGTCAGAAAGCAAATATTTTTTTGTTTGATGCTTGTGATCTTAAACATACTATAACATTTGGGTTGCTAAAAGCTTAAATTTGAATTGTTTCCAAATATAGTAATGTGTACATTCTTTTGGAACTTACATATAAAGAAATAGTGTCATATAAATACTTCATAGTTGGATAAATTTCCTAAATTTGATTTCTAGTAGGAGTTATAATCTTAGCTTGGAGTGATTATTTTTCTTCAGTTGTTTTCTAAGTGAATTTTCGTTCTTGTCCTTTCAAGTAGACTTACTCTTGTATAATTCTTTTTTACATTGGTGGAATAGACAAACTGAAACTCATATTTGCTTATGTTTACACAGTTTTTATGTATTCTTGTCTTGATTTAGGTTCCAGGGCAGAATTCATGGATTGAACCTTCTTCTGGAGCCTTGCTAAATCCACGCTCAATTTCTTCATCTCCACAGCGGGAGAAGCGCCAGAGGGACAATGATCTAGCAATGAATGGCGTCGATATGAAAGTAGATATCCATCTCTTTGTCTGGATATTCCGGAATTTTATTTTGCTATAAATTAAACAGATGACAAATAAGCATATTAACACAAGGCATTTTAATAATGTGTTTATTGATAGGTCACAGATGAGGAGGTTCATGATTCCACATCCAACAAAAAGATGGTATGCCACACTGAGTTTGTTAGTACTTCATTGTCTTACTTTGTTCAACCTTCAATTACTAGCTGTCCTTGACTTGAAAATTGTGGATGTTAACTTGTGCTTATGTTGGTTGCTATTAATAAAATGTTTGCATTATCTGCCTTTTTGTCCATCAACATCTAATGAAGCTTCCTTTTTTGTTAATAAACCAGCGAGAGGATGGAATTGCTTCAGGTTCATCAAATTCAGGAAGCACTCCAACTGAGGGCATTGGTTCTGCTACAAGTGTGCTTCCAAATTTTGACACAACTTCTTTTCCTTGTCTTGTGAAGGTAAATCTTGAGTTGCTCATTTAAGCTGAACTTTATGTATGCACCTTATCCTTATATCATCCAATTTCATTCTTTTAACTAACTTAGGAAGAATTTGCAAACTGATAAAACTTGGTGGACGAATTTTCCATCTCCAAAGAAAAACGCTCCAATCTCCTATGAGAAAAATTCCTTATTTTCCTTTTGGGGATTTAACTCTCACATAAAGTTCTTGCTTTAAAAATTCAAAAGTTGGAGAAGGTTTTTTTACTAATAAACCGATATCCAAAATCATTCCATTCAGGATCTTTTAATCTGTCAGAACGTTGGATTTCTGAATTTTTGTAAGGCCCTCCTGGAATTCCTTCAAAGCCTGTTGAATAATCTCTATGGATTCTAACTATTTATTTAATCCTTACAGATATACGACTCTCCTGATTCTGATTTGAAGCTAAATGATGTTTTTGAGTTTGTTGGCGTCTTCACATTTGATCCTGAGTTTCCAGTAGACAAAAATGAAAACAAGGATTTGGAGAGCAGCTTCTGTGATGATACATTGGTCCAGATGCCTCCTAGCAAGGTATTCTTCTTCAAATGCTTTTATGTGATGAGGCCTGCTTTAGTCATATGGAGTGAGTTTTGGGGTGTTGAAGTGATTCAGGTAGAACTGTGACTAATTATTATTATCGGTCACAACCGGGTTTGATACTTAGAATACTTCTACAAACATGGACTTCCTTCAACATGTTTTACTTCTCTGAATTACTTAGTTGTCAAAGACAATCTTTGGTTCTGAGCATTGCAATCAATAATTACCTTCATATGACGGTGTCCCTTGGACAACATCCTGCTATGGTCTTTTGGTTCGAGTATCTTCTCTGTTCAGCAAACCACCTTAATGCTTTTCCTTATTCTCAGCCAATCAAGAGATGGTAACTAATGCTAAAATCGTTATTTCTACAATGGTAGTGTGACATTCTGTATTTTGGAGCAAAGTAAAAGGGAACATCACAGTTGTAGGACTTTTTCCATTCTATAGAACATCCAGTGACAGATCATGGTACAATATATTTTTGTTTGATAGAAGCCTCTGCATTTGCTCCTGTATCTACATCTATTAAATCATTTGATGGCGTATAGTTGCTTAAGCTAAAGCAGGTGACTACATTGATATCTGGTAGAAGCTAAATCAACTACGCAGAATGATTCTGTTGAAAGGCCAGCGGCATAAATATATTTAGAAGCATTCAAGTCTCTTGAGCATGCACTTAAAGAGGCTTCTTTGTTTCAGGTACCTCGACTCCATTGCCTTGTTCACAGGAAGCTTACTGCTCAAGACTTTATTTCAGGCCCACCCACATTTGAGGTAGTTGAATTGCAAACTCTTATTATCTTTACCTATTTATTCTGATTTTTTTTTTAAGTTTATTTTTCTACGTTTTTGGAGGGGGTGGGATAGGATGGGATGTTTTCCTGACAGTATCTGCGAAATAATGCCAGTTGGGCTACTTCGTGAGCATAATATTTTCTTGCATTCTTGACTAATTACTGTTTTTGTTTTGCTTGTTATGACTAATAATCCTTCTTGCTCATCTAATATTGTTGCAGCTTAAATCACAACTAGTGAAAGGAATAAGGGAAGCTCTAGTAGGGCACCTCACGACTGTCCTAGGAAATGATGGTGTTGCAGCTAATTTCATGTTATTGCATCTGTTGTCTAAGGCATGAAAATGATTCACTCGTCTTACCTGTAGCTGGATAGATTAGAGACTTTCTATTTGTGAGATACTGATACCAAGTACCTTCTTCTTTTCAGGTGCATGCTAGAGTGGATTCAATTGCTGTTGGAAAGCTTTCCTTGAACCTAACATGTTTTACCAAGGAAACTGTGTCTATTTTTGGTCATCGTCTTAATCTTGCACTCAAGAACCTTCTACCATTTACACATTATTTACCTTTAACAGTGGAATACCTTAATAAAGTTTCTCTTGCCCCAAGAAAAGATTATCAAACTAACAGGTATTTTGTAGTTCAATATGATAAAACAGATTTAGTGATATTTATGCTCAGTTGACATGTCATTATTGGCCTTTTGTGTAACTTCGTGATGGATGCTTCAGACTGGTATCAGGGATACTGCAACTTGCTGAAGGCTCTCATTTAACCATTGATGAGACACAATTACAAGCAGGGACTCTTAAATCTACTGGGGTTGATAATGCAAGGGTCCTGAAAAGCTTGTTGGAATTGCAAAAGGTAATTATGGAAGGATGCTTATCTTTGCAAATATGTTTTCTTTTGTGTCCGCATACTGGAAGACAGTAATATATCAAAGTGTATATTAATTGAGTATGATAATAATACCAGGTTAAAAGTATATGCCAAAGTAATATATAATAATTGGGTATGATAATAATACCAGGTTAAAAGTATATGCCAAAGTAATAGATAATAATTGGGTATGATAATAATACCAGGTTAATAATATTCATGCAGGTTGGGTTGTTTAGGCGTATTTGCTTTCGGAAGTATAAACTGAAGTTATCTTATATCCACTTGTTCTTCCCTTCTTTTTCTAGGTTGAATATGACTTCACTTATTATAAGATGGACATGCCTTCGGACACTCAGTTGCTAGTTCTTTCTGAGGGGAAATCCAATATACTCCCAGCAGATCTTGTTTTACCTTTCCGTCCGTTGTCAGTAGATGCTTCTCAAAATGTTGAGACAGAAGTGCTGCGATCTTGGAGATGGTACCTGCCTACTATGAGATCATTGTCACACTCTATTGAGCAAGAAATGCAGAAGGTAAGAGTTCATGCTAGACATCTGCCTCTCATGGTTTAAGACAGCATCACAAGAAGAGTAGAAACACTTGGTATTCCATGCAACCTCAAATTCCCAAACGTAGGGTTACAATAAAATGGATGCTTTACATTTACTATAAACATTTGTTTTCCATTTAAACGCTTTTTTAAGTAACCTTGATTTTGATAATTGATGATTGATAACCTCTCTCCTTGGTAGAAATCCCCTTAAAACTCAGTGCTTATTGTTTGTGACTTTAAACCTTTAAAGTAGTTCTGACTAATTATTGATTGCCACATTACAGGTGGTAGAAGATGACTTAGTAGCTGCGAGGCAGGCAGATAGAAGCTTAAGCAGCCAAGATTTCAGCAGGTCAGTTGGAGTAGTAGTTGTATTTGTTTGGTTTGAATGTCACGCCATTGGTTGTGTTAAAGCCGATGTTGTGCTGCAGGTTGCTAACAATGGGACGTCTTATATCACTAAGTTTTGGTGAAACCTCTTTAACCCTTGAACATTGGCAAATGGCCAAAGAACTAGAGCGCCTTCGAAAGGAGAGATTGCATGGTAGCTCATAAAACATTACTGGAGGGGGAAATTGGGTCACAAACCGTGTTATACTAGTTAAGTGAAACAGTGGATCACTTTCTTCACTCCGTATGAAATGATGATGTGCCAAATCTTAAGCTGTGCTGGTAGAATAGAATGTCTTTCTGCTTAACAGTTCTCTATCAAGGTTATGTTATGTACTCGTATCCATAGAAATTTTCTTTTGTGACAATCAATCAAATTCACAGAGGTTGTGTCTTGGACCTTGTTGAGTTGCTGAAAGCTGGACTTAGCACTTCTTAACGTGACCAATTAACGCAGTAAGAAGGAACTAATATTTGCAGTGATCTTAGAGATTACTATAGTTCCTTCAGCATTTTGTATGACGATGTTCCAAACTGAAACCTTAAGTATTCTTTAACAGGAACATTATGTTATATGTAAATGACTAATCACCTGTTTCAGGTATGCGTAACATTTTTCATTTCGGGTCGTTTCAAAACGTTTGAACCATTTTATTTTTATATAATTTTCAAATATTCTGATTGTTTAAATTACTAAAATATCTTAACTTTGTTCATATATTATTTTTTTATTTATCTCAAGCTAACTTTTCAGTTATGACTTTAAATGTGAAAAACTTTTAATGGTGTGATCTCATTTTACTAAAATACCCGTTAGAAACTAAACGACCAAATTGCTCTCTAAATTTGCCGTCTAAAATATCCTCCCATTAAATTTCTCTCCCTTCTATTCCTCTGTACAAAATGTATAATTTCTTTTTACTCAAACTAATGTTTTAACAGCAATTCCAGCTGACTCATTTCTCAAAATTGCAAATAAAACTCTACAAAAATATGGGTATACAAGGTTTTTTGCCCCTCTTCGAATCAAATCTTGTTGCCCACACACATGAAATAGTTGGAGGGCTGCTGTGTTGCTGTTGATACTGCACAAAGGCGTCCTTTCTTACAGCGAAGACCTGTGTATTTTCTATTTTTTTCACTTATTTACTACAAGATCTTTTTCTAAATGCTTGATGGTTCCATGTGTCAAAGAATAGTTCTTTTTAACTTTCTTTAACCCTTGATTTGTTTTATAATTTATACTAAATATTTAATGGGTCAAGGATTCTGAATCTGTTTTCGTAAAAATAGCAAAGGCTAGCCAGTTTTCGGACTGGTCACTCAAAAATAGCTAGTATTTGCAAAGTTATTAAAAAAATAATTACTATTTTGCTGCAACAGGGATCGATGCAACATAATATACTGGAGATCGATGCACCTGTGTATGAACTTCAAACATATTATGCTGGACTGAACTCCAGTATATTATGCTGGAAGTACATTATACTTAAGATGGAACTCTATTATAATATACGGGAGTTCCAGTATACTTATGCTGGAGTATTTTCTGAATTTTGAAGAGTGTTTTCGTTTACATTTATCTTTACATGAAAAATAGTTAAATTTCGATTATTTTTGAAACTGTGACTATTGAATGACCACTTATAAATTTGGCTATTTTCAAATGACCACTTGTAAATCTAACTAATTTTTAATTTCTCCCTTTGTTTTCTTAATGATTTAGTTTCACCGGATAATGCACAATGAAATTGGCTATTTAATTGGACTTATCTATCTGTATATATATATAAGTGAGCAATAGAAAAGTGAGGTGGCACATCTTTTTTGCCAAGGATCCTATTTATCTTTTTTTCTCATTTTTTTTTTTTGTATTTTACTCTCATTTTTATTGGAAAATTTTTACATTAGAACAACTGGGCTCCATATTTTTTAATTTTATAGCCCATATTTCAATTTAAATCTAACTATCACAAAAATAATAGGCTATGATTCAACATCCAACTCCAATAAGTTCTCAAAGTTCCTATTTAATTTTTTAAAAAGATTCCTCAAGCTTTAAAATAAATTTTCGAATTAGTAACTATGAGTCAAATATTAATTCAACAAACCAAATTTATTTGGGTGGTGAAAATTAAATTTTTAACAAGCTTAAATAAGTGGGTTTAAACTCCAAATTTAATTTTGTGAAATTTGGACTGGATGTTATTTAGACTTGTTAGAAATAGTACAAGGAGATTGTATATAAAATTTGAAGTCATTTAATGGAGATTTATACTGGTTTTGAACAAGAATTGCAACTGAAAATAGTGGAATAAGTTCGTCTACAGACGCTTTTATAAAAGTTTATAATAGTGTATAAGGTGTGTTTTTACACTCATATACACTATTATACAAGATTATACATAATTATACAAAAAACTGACTTCGTCTTCTTCCTTGCGTCTTTTCTGAAATTTAACTCAAATCTTGCTCAAATCTACTCCAAATCACTTCAAATTTAAATTTTGAACTCATTTTGACATTTTCAATCAATTGGAGTAACACCCAATCTAAACAACTAATAAATTAAAAAAAAAAAAAACCATTTACAAAAGCAAAGCTTTGGATGGTCTTCAATTGTGGACTTCTGCTCTTCAATTTTCTTATATTGCAAGCAGGTGACACAAGAGGAGAAACAGAAAATATACGGACCTTTAAAGCATATGTAGAAGATGTGAGAAGAAAAGAGAGTGAAAGCAATGATTGTGAGAACAAAGAATTAACTCTATAGCTTTTAGAAGCAATGGTTCTAATAACACATATTTTGAATTTGCAAGTGCTTTCAAAATATATACAATGTGGTTAGGTGGAGTAAAACTTAAAAACACATATCATTTTTTGTTATGATATGAAGTCATGTGTATTTTCTTATAATTCTTTCTATTTTATTTAAGTAAATTAGTTCAATAATAACTTGAGTCTTTTTTATTCTCCTACTTTTATTACTCTTTAAACCTTTGCATTTAAAAACTCAAAATTGACGCCTTCTTAAACTTTCTTCTACCTTTTCAAAAATGATACATTCTTAAACTTTCTTCTACCGTTTCAAACTCTTTCCCTTCCTTATAATTGCTTATTAATTGGATACAATAACATTTCATAGTCATAGTCAGCCTACAAAAGCAAATTTAGAAAATGGAGATTAGCCAGAATGATAAGCATTTTGATGAGTTTTGTGAAAAGGTATGAATTTCTAATTTTTCGGTGCTTTTGAATAAACTAGAAGCTATGTTCTATTTTAACAAGTTCAAAGGTTTTGCTTAAATACATAGGTTTCAAATATATAATTGTTATCATGAACAACAGGCAATCAAGAGAAAAGCTATGACGATTGGGAGATGTAAATATTGCATCAAAGGCGGTGTTTATATATTCAATCAATACTCTCTATTAATTAAAAATTTTTTCAATAGCATTGCAGGTGCTTATATCACTCTTTTTTTTTTCTTCTAATAAGCAGATTTTCTATTTCATTCCATTAAAGAAATTGTACAAGTACAAACATAAATACTGACCATCTATACTCTCATGCTATTCAGTTACTACATCTATTATCAACTAACAAGAGTTTGCAATATCACTATTTGATAGCATATGAAACAACTCAGTCTAAGAGCATCCTAGGGGTAATGGTTAAGCTTAATAATGTAGCCTTTCATTTATGAATTGAAGCTCCTCTTAAGTGGAGGTGGATTGCTATTTCCTTACAGACATTATCGCTCAGCATTTTCCCTCATTGGAATCTCTGTTTATTGCGCTCTCTCCATATCACTGTCACCAAGATCCCAAATAGACAGGCAGTGATTTCTGCTACACCAGTTCTCTTCCTTGCCAGCTTACTGACCCAGTCACATTCCTTCTTCCAGTTAGAAATGGGTCGTTTATAACCCAGCCAGTTTAGGAGTCGACTCCAAAGTGCTTTAGTCTTCACGGAGTCAAAGTACAGATGATCAAAAGTCTCACGAGACATTTCACAGAAAGTACATTCCTGTGGAATGAGGATATTGAGTTCCTGGAGTCTGTCTACTGTTGCCAATCTCTTATGCAGAGCCAGCCACAATATAAATTTGTACCTAGAATGTAACTGAGCCTGAGTATGATGCTCTTCCACTGGACTTTAAGGTATTGAGGGTGTTGGAGTCTGTATGATTTCTTAATACTGAATGAAGCACCCCTTTATAGCTGAAGCAGTCGACTGTCCAGATTACCTTGAAGAGTTGCAATGCCATTTATCAACTCTCTCGACTTAAAGATTTTCTTTATTGCCCAAGCAGCCGTTCTAGGCACTGGTGATCGGTATATCACCTTTTCTCTTTTGGTGATCGGTATGTGGAATTTGGCAGAGCCTATTTTTAAATTTGAAGGATATTTTTGATGTAGCTATTGTGCGAAAATTGGATATATTTTGAGAAACTCTATTTCATTTTATTTATTTATTTTACAATTGTTTAGATGATACTATTTGAGGAGAACAACTTTATTATTTCCACCTAATTTTCTATATATGTCAATTACTCAATATAATTTTCTGATTAGGATCCATCTGAAATATTAATATTTGAACCCCTACTTCTGTTAAACCTGAGGTTTTGTTGCAGGCGTAACAAATGATGAAAACTTTGCCGATGTAGTGGGTGAAGCAGTTCAGAATCGATCTGCTCTTTGATTTTTTAAAGTGAAAATAAGTTTCAAGAAATTAGCACTCTTATGATATTCCTGTAATAGTGATACAATATTTTCTTATTTCTGTAACTAAAGTAAATTTTTTCTATTTGTATATTATTATTATTATTATTATTGTTATTGTTATTATTATTATTATTATTATTATTATTATTATTATTATTATTATTATTATTATTATTATTATTATTATTATTATTATTATTATTATTATTATTATAGCTAACCTCTATTTTCTTTACTGTCTAAATATGCTGTTCGTTCTACCTTATCTTTCCATTTTTTCCTCCTTAATTATATTAATTAAAATATTATATCAAGAAGAAATAACAGTATCCACCTTCAGACCAGAAACAACAAATATCGATTTAACATTTTAAAAGCTTTTTCTCAATATTAACGCCCAACAATATATATATATATATATATATATATATATATATATATTAAGCGGACCTTTTTAGGGCTGTAGGATCTTTTAGGAAGTATGGGGTTACAGCGGACCTTTTTAGGGCTGTAGGATCTTTTAGGAAGTATGGGGTTTATATAGTTTAATTTGTTTTATGCAAACCACGGAACTATTCATTATAAACCCGACCGGGAACATCCATAGGCGATTTAATCAGCCATACAGGACTTACCAACGGAATCACAAGGTTTATACCTGATATAATCCCTCACTAACCATGCCGGGAACACCCCTCTTAGGGCTTACCAACGCCATGATTTAAGCTTAGTTTGCTATAAAATTATTTAAACTAACACCCATACCACAACCTTTACCCCTTCAAGGCAAGCTATTCATTAAGAGTCATTACCTTTTCCGATCATACTTAAGCTATATCAGTTATTATTTAACACTTATGAATTTAGCCCATCATTGGGCAAATAAACAAATAAAACACAATTATAATATAGAAAATAATATAACTCAAGGAATGGAAAGTACCTGATTATCAGAACTTCTTTTATTTATTCACAATAACTATTACAAGTAGTATTACAAAAGGGAATTTTAGAGAGAAGGGAGAGGAAAATCTTAGAGAGAGAGAGAGGGGTTCCGAAAACCTACCTCCTCTAAATGAAATCTACCTTATTTATAGAAAATATTGTGCACAGTAAAAGTGCACAGTAACCGACATAAAAGTCAATAATCCTACAGTAAACTGAATAAAATTACATAATAGCCCCTTCTAGAAACTTAAGTAGCTTTTTTGATTTTTAAAATCTCTTCTTCAGCTTTCTTGAGTAGATCCGGTAAATCTTCTGAAGTTATACTATTTATACTTTGAGAATCTTCAAAATTATCCCCCATTAAAACATCATCATCAGTAATTTGCTTCTGAATATCTTTTTTAATCTGCTCCATGTAAGCTGCAATTAGCTCTTCTTTAGATAATGTTCCTCCTTTCTTTATTTGAATCTTTTTAGTAATTTTTCTAAAATGACTTTCTTCCATTTCTGCATCATCTGGGATTTCTTTGTCATATTTGGTAATTGTAGTCTTAATAGTATCCAATAGCTCTTGCCCAACCATCTTTCCATCAGATCCTTTTGAGATTAGTTTAGGCCAAAATTTTGTATAATGTCTTCTAAATAAACAAGGTACTTCATCTGAATCTTTCCCTAATTCAATGGTCCATTTGTAAATCCAAGGAACAGAAAATTCCATAAAAAAATTCATAATCGGAGTCTTTGGGTATAATCTGTCTTCTTTGTCCAAATCCATAATCCTTGGCGAAATCTCTACCCATTGATGATATAACTCTTTAAACTGTACTGGTAGTATTCCTTGGGAAGGCCCGAAAAAGGACCACCATTTAATGAACCAACTTGGAATCTGGGTACTTTTAAAAACTTGAGCACAAATTTTTATAAACCAAGAGTGCTTATGATCATCATTTTCATAAAATAAAGTCTTTGAAAATGCCTCCACATAATCCCAATAATTATAATTAATTGACATCTTTTGAATTGGATGTATATACTGACAATCTTTTAAAGTACTTAGTCCCCATTCATCTGGTAAAATAATTTTCTTAATAATCATTTTGGAAAAAGAAAAATATGATTTATTAGAATTACTAGTATTGTTATGAGAAATTTCTACTGATCCAGTAGATGTTAAAATCATTTCATAGTGCAATCTATTCTTGTAAGTTTGCATTGGAAATAATGCATTGTTTAAATACCTTTTCATAACAATCCAAGGATTGTGTTTCCATTGAAAATCTTTGTTATCAACATAAATTATAATCTCTTTTATAGGATTTATATCAAAAATCTCATTGTCAGTTTTCCCAATTATAACTGCATAAGAATCTTCATTAAGGGGTTCAAAATCTTTATTATCCTCAATAGAGGTGGGTTGAATAGTAGCATTGCTACCCCCAGCAGTTCCAGCATTGCTGGCAATAAAATCTAGATATTTCTGGTAATCTGCAAAAGAAGGTCTTATATTTGATGATGAAGATGATCCTTCTTCAAGAAATCTTGTCTGGGCTGGAATATGCCCTAGGGTCTGAAATCTATTCTGATTTGCTCCTCTTCCCCTTCCAGAGGAAGGTCTTGGCCAATTTGGCCTCATCCTACAAAACTGAAAATTAATCATTAGTAAGATATTCTCGGGTAAGAAAATCTGGTAAACTGTTATGAATTCCTTTTTTATAAACAATTTCAAAATCAAAAGGAGCCAATAATGCTTGCCATCTAGCAAACATCTGTTTAGAAACATTGTGCTTAAAATCCTTATTAAATAAGAACTTAGCAGCTTGACAATCTGTTTTGATTACAAATTTCTGATTATATAAATCCGTCTGAAATTTTAAAACACTCTTTACAATAGCTAAAATCTCTTTTGCTACTGTTGCATAATTTCTTTGACTATCATTCCATTTTCCTGAATAAAATTGTATGACATAATCTCTTTTATCAACAGGAGAAAATTGAGTCAAAATACCCGCATATCCAATATCTGAAGCATCAGTTTCAACAGTTTTTTCCCAATTTGGGTTAGCCAAAGTTAAACAAGGGAGTTCTTTTATTTTGGATTTTATTTTCTTAACAGCATCAGTGTGAGAATCATTCCAAGCAGGAGGGTTCTTTTTTAGCCTTTCATATAAAATAGCAGTATCTTTTGATAAGTCTTTTATGAACGGAGAAATATAATTTAAACTACCCAAAAATCTTTGTAATTGAGTCTTATTAGTAATAATATCAGGAAATTTTGATCCGAATTCAATCGTCCTATTAATAGGCGTAATTGTTCCTTTTCCAATATTATGACCAAGAAATCTAATATTACTTTGAAAAAGACACATTTTTGGTTTAGAAATAACTAATCCATTTTGAATAACTATTTTTTGAAATAATTCTAAATGTTTGAAATGTAATTCAATATTTTTGGAAAATACTAAAATATCATCTATGTATACAATAATGAAATCTGTAAAAGGAATAAATATATTATTCATAATCTTTTGAAATTCTGAAGGTGCATTCTTCAATCCAAAAGGCATAACATTCCATTCAAATTGTCCTATTGGAACATTAAAAGCAGTTTTATATCTGTCTTGTTCAGCAATCTGAATTTGCCAATATCCCGATTTTAAATCAAATTTAGAAAAAATGATTGCATCATGTAATCTATTCAATAAATCTTTTTTATTAGGGATAGGATACCTAATCCATTTCAAAACTTTATTAAGAGGTTTATAATTAATAACTAATCTAGGTACACCTCTTTCTTGTTCTGCATGTTTATTAACATAAAAAGCAGTACATGACCAAGCAGAACTAGATTGTCTAATCAAATTCTTTTTCAATAAATTATCAATCTCTTTTTTACACAAATCCAAATATGCAGAATTCATTTGACAAGGTCTTGCCTTAGTAGGAATATTATTCTCATCAAAACAATCTTCATAAGGTAATGTCACCACATGCTTTTTTCTATCCCAAAAAGCACTGGGATGATCATTACAAATATTAGCAATAAACTGGTTTTTTAATAAATTCACTTTTCCTTGTAATTTTGGATTTTTTAGTAAAATATCTATTTCTAATAAAGAAATTTCTTGTTTTATAAAATTGACTTGTTGATTTTTTAAAATTAATTTTTCAACAATTTGATTTATAGACTTAGTAAATGGTTTAGTGATAAAATCTAATTGAAAATCTTTATCATTATAAGTTCCTATTATTTTAGTATGATCCCACCTTTTCAAAGGAAATATCGCATGCATGAATGGGACCCCTAAAATAATTGGACAAGAAATATCTTCCACAATCATAAAACTTTGAGGTAAACAAATACCATTGTTACATAAAAAAGCTTTTGGTAATTTATAATTCAATTTCATTTGACTACCATTAGCAGATCTTAAACAATGAGTTGTTTTATGAAAATATCTTGAAGGTATAAGTCCTTCCTGAACACAATTTACATCTGCTCCACTGTCAAATAAGGCAATGAATTCCTTTCTAAAATTGTAATCAATTTGTAAAGTAATTTTAGTATAAAACTTTTGAGATGTAATAATACTCATTTTTTGTAAAAATTCATTTCTATCTTCACTGAAGATATTTGTCAAAAAAGAATCTTTTGTATGATCTTGGCTAATTTTCTCAGTATTATTATTTTTAGAAATCTCAGTCTCAGAAATCTCAGTTTCATTTGCTTTAGAATTCTCAACCTTGTTTGCTTGTAAATGTAAATCAAAAGTCCTATTATCTTCTAGGCTAGAAATTCTTCTATCATGAATTTTTGACTGATTTTTCAAATAAATAATTTCTTCTTTTAAAATAACAAGTTCTTGTTTTAAATCAGAAATAGTAGTTTCTTTTTCTGGAAAATTTCTTTGGACCAAAATCCTTTTTAACTCGGCAGTTGAATAATAATCAGGTTGCTTCAAGATAGGAGTATTAGAAGATATATTGTTTTGGTTGTCAATATCAAAATCATCATTTAAAATTGTATCCAGAATTTTATTTCTTAAATCTTTATCATCTATTTTCTTTAAAATCTTCATAATTTTTTCATCATTAATCATATTCACATTCAAATCCTGAAAATTTGAAATTAAATCATATAGACTATCATCTTTCTTGCAAGCACAAATATCTTCTGAAGAAGATCTATCAGAATCAGAATATAATTCTTCATTATGAAGAATTCTTAAATCATCCGAACTATAATCAGTAGAAGAATAATCAGATATTTCAGAATTAGAATCAGAATCAGAATTTAATAAAATCTTACACAAAGAATCTTTTATTTTTTCATCCAGATCCAAACTCTTAATCTTTTCCTGAGTTTTGCACTCATTCGCATAATGCCCAAATTTACCACATTTGTGACATCTAATCCTTCTTTTATAATCTTTCTTACCCTTCTTTTTGTAAACTTTCTTTTCTTTCTTATCCCAAGAGGACTTATCACGAGAAGTAAACTTTTTCTTATACTTTCTTTTCTTGTCATCTTTAGAAAATTTAGAAAACTTCTTTTTCTTTTTTGATGAACCAGGAATATCAAAAGCAAATTGATCACAAAATTCTCCTAATTGCTTCCTTTCATTCAATCTATTCTTTTTAATATGATAATTCATCTTTATATCATTACAAACAGCTAAACCTTCTTGAGTACAAACACTAATAATTTTCCCATAAGTCAAGGAATCATAAGGAATTTTATTATGCGGACCACGTAAATGTTTTCTCACTCTTTCCGCAAAAATCGAAGGTAAACCATCAATAAATTTAGACTTCCAATGCTCATGACTGCAATCATGCAATTCCATAACACGACTTAAGAATACATCTTTATACCATCTAAAATCAGATAGTTGTCTACAACGTAAATTTTGTAATGTTGTTCTAATAGTTTCTGCTTCATCAGTCCATCTACCACAAAAATGTTCAACCATAGTAGTAATCAAAGTATAAACAGCATTTTGTTGTACTTGAGAAGTACTTGTTTGATCAGTAGTCTGATAGGCTAATTGCCCTTCAATTTTAATAACACTAGTAGTATTCATGATAGTATTCTTTTGTTCTTGATTTAAAAAATTATCCCACCAACCTTTAAGTTGGCCAGTGAAACCAGCAACAATCATAGCAGCAATATCACGATCTTGATTTTTATTAATCTTACAAATAGTACTATACATCAACATTCTATGCACAGTAGTAAAAATTTGTTTATCATTAAAACCATCAATATTCCATTCATAAATTTCCTTGCTACTGTAACTATTATTAAAAATCTGATCTCTTTCTTCATTTAAAACATCCATCGGAGTTGGTCTATTGTAATAAAACATCCTTTGAATAGGCTTATCAGCCCATTTTGTATTGATTTTATTAACAAAATCATTTTCTGAAACATTCTGAGTAATAAAATTTTCTTGTTTTGTAGATAAAACAGGTTGAGGCTGTAAATCAATTCCAGTAATATTGGAATCAAAAACAATATTCTTTAGTTTCTCTTTTAAAAGCTGTTCAATTTCTTCAGTAGAATCAGTTTTGAAACTTTTTATTTCCGGAGGAGGTTGTAAAGTATTTTTGACAATTTTTAATTCTTGTTTTGGTTTATGAAAAGCTTCTATTTTTTCTTGTAAAATCTGTGTCTGTTTTAAATAATTGTCTAAATTCTTATGCAATGCCATGACATGCTCTCCTAATACATTCAAATAATAATTAGCATAATTCTGCTGTTTAAGAATCAAATTGACATGTTCACAAGTAGTTACAACAACTTTGTTTTCAAATAATTTTGCAAAAGCAGTAAAATTAATAGTTTTACCCTCTCTATTGATATCAAAAGACTGAGTTGGAGGTAAAGAAGAAATCATTATATCTCCATTAGACAAATGATACTCATGTTCAATGACTGACAAATGATATCCCACATATTTAATCATGAACCATGGGACAAATGGCAATGAAATATTATTTCCTTCTAACTCTTTGTAAAATTCTTTAGAAAAATACTCTGTCTCATCTTTATTAAATGAAGAGAAAAACCAATTCCTAAATTCTTCCCATTTCGGACTATAAAATTCTAAAGAAATCTTTTTTCGTGCCAGAGAACCTGGACTAAAATCAATTTTTTTACTATCCATGTAAACCAGTTGGAAAATTCCGTTGGTAAGTCCTGTATGGCTGATTAAATCGCCTATGGATGTTCCCGGTCGGGTTTATAATGAATAGTTCCGTGGTTTGCATAAAACAAATTAAACTATATAAACCCCATACTTCCTAAAAGATCCTACAGCCCTAAAAAGGTCCGCTTAAATTTGGTATCAGAGCCATGGAAGATCATATTTAGGTTATGAAAGTTATTATTTAACACTTAAATTTTTGAGTTCTTATGTCTTGGTTTAATAAACCAAAATTTATTAAAAATATGATTAAGGAACAAGTAGATTTTCCTGTCCAACAAGATTTATTAAATACTTGGGTGATTCCTAAAGTAAATATAGAGACTATTTATAAATTGGGAACTTTTGAAAAATTTGCTGGAAAAACTACTGTGAAAACTACAGAATTAAGTTTTACTATGGACAAAGATAGTGGAGTTTTCCATCTATTATCTCAAAATGACATAGATTATTACAAATCTAAAGATTTCAATTATTTACATATTGGTTTAGTTCAAGTTGCTTTTAAGCCATTAACATTGAAAGGCTTACCTGAAAGTTTTGTTGCTGCATTACGAGATGGTAGAAATTTAAATTGGAAAAATTCTTTGATTGGTTCTATACAATCAACCTTGGCTTATGGTGCAATTTATTTTAATGCTTATCCGAATTTAAATATTGCTCTAACTGATGTGAATATATTACAATCATTAATTTTGAATATTAAGATTAATGGATATGATTATTTACCCGGAACAGAAGTTATGTGTATTTGTACTAGAATTGTTTATAGACCTCTTTATACTTTATCTCCTAGATGTAAAATTGCTGAACAAAATCATGAGACTGTTTTGTTTGAAAATAATTTTTCTAAATCAAAAATTATTACTCGTAGATTAATTAAGTGGGAAGAAATAAATTTTCCTACTGAATGGATTATTGAAGAAGCTGCAGTACCTCGTGAGATTACTAGTGAGGAGATTTCTGATATCAGACAAAGTAAAGATGGTAGTGTAACTTTGAGTTTTAAAACCCACGATATCCCAAGACTAACAGATTCCTCTTCAAGATTAACCCGATCTGTATCTTCTTATATTTCTCCAGTAGATTATATTGTAGATATTCCATCAAGGGCTTCAACTTCTCAAATTAGAGATACAAATTTTGATAAAATTATTTTAGATAATAATAATATTGCTAAAGGTGAAGATCGTTTAAGTGATCCTACAGATTCTGACATGAATTTTCCAACTGGTTTACATGGATAGTAAAAAAATTGATTTTAGTCCAGGTTCTCTGGCACGAAAAAAGATTTCTTTAGAATTTTATAGTCCGAAATGGGAAGAATTTAGGAATTGGTTTTTCTCTTCATTTAATAAAGATGAGACAGAGTATTTTTCTAAAGAATTTTACAAAGAGTTAGAAGGAAATAATATTTCATTGCCATTTGTCCCATGGTTCATGATTAAATATGTGGGATATCATTTGTCAGTCATTGAACATGAGTATCATTTGTCTAATGGAGATATAATGATTTCTTCTTTACCTCCAACTCAGTCTTTTGATATCAATAGAGAGGGTAAAACTATTAATTTTACTGCTTTTGCAAAATTATTTGAAAACAAAGTTGCTGTAACTACTTGTGAACATGTCAATTTGATTCTTAAACAGCAGAATTATGCTAATTATTATTTGAATGTATTAGGAGAGCATGTCATGGCATTGCATAAGAATTTAGACAATTATTTAAAACAGACACAGATTTTACAAGAAAAAATAGAAGCTTTTCATAAACCAAAACAAGAATTAAAAATTGTCAAAAATACTTTACAACCTCCTCCGGAAATAAAAAGTTTCAAAACTGATTCTACTGAAGAAATTGAACAGCTTTTAAAAGAGAAACTAAAGAATATTGTTTTTGATTCCAATATTACTGGAATTGATTTACAGCCTCAACCTGTTTTATCTACAAAACAAGAAAATTTTATTACTCAGAATGTTTCAGAAAATGATTTTGTTAATAAAATCAATACAAAATGGGCTGATAAGCCTATTCAAAGGATGTTTTATTACAATAGACCAACTCCGATGGATGTTTTAAATGAAGAAAGAGATCAGATTTTTAATAATAGTTACAGTAGCAAGGAAATTTATGAATGGAATATTGATGGTTTTAATGATAAACAAATTTTTACTACTGTGCATAGAATGTTGATGTATAGTACTATTTGTAAGATTAATAAAAATCAAGATCGTGATATTGCTGCTATGATTGTTGCTGGTTTCACTGGCCAACTTAAAGGTTGGTGGGATAATTTTTTAAATCAAGAACAAAAGAATACTATCATGAATACTACTAGTGTTATTAAAATTGAAGGGCAATTAGCCTATCAGACTACTGATCAAACAAGTACTTCTCAAGTACAACAAAATGCTGTTTATACTTTGATTACTACTATGGTTGAACATTTTTGTGGTAGATGGACTGATGAAGCAGAAACTATTAGAACAACATTACAAAATTTACGTTGTAGACAACTATCTGATTTTAGATGGTATAAAGATGTATTCTTAAGTCGTGTTATGGAATTGCATGATTGCAGTCATGAGCATTGGAAGTCTAAATTTATTGATGGTTTACCTTCGATTTTTGCGGAAAGAGTGAGAAAACATTTACGTGGTCCGCATAATAAAATTCCTTATGATTCCTTGACTTATGGGAAAATTATTAGTGTTTGTACTCAAGAAGGTTTAGCTGTTTGTAATGATATAAAGATGAATTATCATATTAAAAAGAATAGATTGAATGAAAGGAAGCAATTAGGAGAATTTTGTGATCAATTTGCTTTTGATATTCCTGGTTCATCAAAAAAGAAAAAGAAGTTTTCTAAATTTTCTAAAGATGACAAGAAAAGAAAGTATAAGAAAAAGTTTACTTCTCGTGATAAGTCCTCTTGGGATAAGAAAGAAAAGAAAGTTTACAAAAAGAAGGGTAAGAAAGATTATAAAAGAAGGATTAGATGTCACAAATGTGGTAAATTTGGGCATTATGCGAATGAGTGCAAAACTCAGGAAAAGATTAAGAGTTTGGATCTGGATGAAAAAATAAAAGATTCTTTGTGTAAGATTTTATTAAATTCTGATTCTGATTCTAATTCTGAAATATCTGATTATTCTTCTACTGATTATAGTTCGGATGATTTAAGAATTCTTCATAATGAAGAATTATATTCTGATTCTGATAGATCTTCTTCAGAAGATATTTGTGCTTGCAAGAAAGATGATAGTCTATATGATTTAATTTCAAATTTTCAGGATTTGAATGTGAATATGATTAATGATGAAAAAATTATGAAGATTTTAAAGAAAATAGATGATAAAGATTTAAGAAATAAAATTCTGGATACAATTTTAAATGATGATTTTGATATTGACAACCAAAACAATATATCTTCTAATACTCCTATCTTGAAGCAACCTGATTATTATTCAACTGCCGAGTTAAAAAGGATTTTGGTCCAAAGAAATTTTCCAGAAAAAGAAACTACTATTTCTGATTTAAAACAAGAACTTGTTATTTTAAAAGAAGAAATTATTTATTTGAAAAATCAGTCAAAAATTCATGATAGAAGAATTTCTAGCCTAGAAGATAATAGGACTTTTGATTTACATTTACAAGCAAACAAGGTTGAGAATTCTAAAGCAAATGAAACTGAGATTTCTGAGACTGAGATTTCTAAAAATAATAATACTGAGAAAATTAGCCAAGATCATACAAAAGATTCTTTTTTGACAAATATCTTCAGTGAAGATAGAAATGAATTTTTACAAAAAATGAGTATTATTACATCTCAAAAGTTTTATACTAAAATTACTTTACAAATTGATTACAATTTTAGAAAGGAATTCATTGCCTTATTTGACAGTGGAGCAGATGTAAATTGTGTTCAGGAAGGACTTATACCTTCAAGATATTTTCATAAAACAACTCATTGTTTAAGATCTGCTAATGGTAGTCAAATGAAATTGAATTATAAATTACCAAAAGCTTTTTTATGTAACAATGGTATTTGTTTACCTCAAAGTTTTATGATTGTGGAAGATATTTCTTGTCCAATTATTTTAGGGGTCCCATTCATGCATGCGATATTTCCTTTGAAAAGGTGGGATCATACTAAAATAATAGGAACTTATAATGATAAAGATTTTCAATTAGATTTTATCACTAAACCATTTACTAAGTCTATAAATCAAATTGTTGAAAAATTAATTTTAAAAAATCAACAAGTCAATTTTATAAAACAAGAAATTTCTTTATTAGAAATAGATATTTTACTAAAAAATCCAAAATTACAAGGAAAAGTGAATTTATTAAAAAACCAGTTTATTGCTAATATTTGTAATGATCATCCCAGTGCTTTTTGGGATAGAAAAAAGCATGTGGTGACATTACCTTATGAAGATTGTTTTGATGAGAATAATATTCCTACTAAGGCAAGACCTTGTCAAATGAATTCTGCATATTTGGATTTGTGTAAAAAAGAGATTGATAATTTATTGAAAAAGAATTTGATTAGACAATCTAGTTCTGCTTGGTCATGTACTGCTTTTTATGTTAATAAACATGCAGAACAAGAAAGAGGTGTACCTAGATTAGTTATTAATTATAAACCTCTTAATAAAGTTTTGAAATGGATTAGGTATCCTATCCCTAATAAAAAAGATTTATTGAATAGATTACATGATGCAATCATTTTTTCTAAATTTGATTTAAAATCGGGATATTGGCAAATTCAGATTGCTGAACAAGACAGATATAAAACTGCTTTTAATGTTCCAATAGGACAATTTGAATGGAATGTTATGCCTTTTGGATTGAAGAATGCACCTTCAGAATTTCAAAAGATTATGAATAATATATTTATTCCTTTTACAGATTTCATTATTGTATACATAGATGATATTTTAGTATTTTCCAAAAATATTGAATTACATTTCAAACATTTAGAATTATTTCAAAAAATAGTTATTCAAAATGGATTAGTTATTTCTAAACCAAAAATGTGTCTTTTTCAAAGTAATATTAGATTTCTTGGTCATAATATTGGAAAAGGAACAATTACGCCTATTAATAGGACGATTGAATTCGGATCAAAATTTCCTGATATTATTACTAATAAGACTCAATTACAAAGATTTTTGGGTAGTTTAAATTATATTTCTCCGTTCATAAAAGACTTATCAAAAGATACTGCTATTTTATATGAAAGGCTAAAAAAGAACCCTCCTGCTTGGAATGATTCTCACACTGATGCTGTTAAGAAAATAAAATCCAAAATAAAAGAACTCCCTTGTTTAACTTTGGCTAACCCAAATTGGGAAAAAACTGTTGAAACTGATGCTTCAGATATTGGATATGCGGGTATTTTGACTCAATTTTCTCCTGTTGATAAAAGAGATTATGTCATACAATTTTATTCAGGAAAATGGAATGATAGTCAAAGAAATTATGCAACAGTAGCAAAAGAGATTTTAGCTATTGTAAAGAGTGTTTTAAAATTTCAGACGGATTTATATAATCAGAAATTTGTAATCAAAACAGATTGTCAAGCTGCTAAGTTCTTATTTAATAAGGATTTTAAGCACAATGTTTCTAAACAGATGTTTGCTAGATGGCAAGCATTATTGGCTCCTTTTGATTTTGAAATTGTTTATAAAAAAGGAATTCATAACAGTTTACCAGATTTTCTTACCCGAGAATATCTTACTAATGATTAATTTTCAGTTTTGTAGGATGAGGCCAAATTGGCCAAGACCTTCCTCTGGAAGGGGAAGAGGAGCAAATCAGAATAGATTTCAGACCCTAGGGCATATTCCAGCCCAGACAAGATTTCTTGAAGAAGGATCATCTTCATCATCAAATATAAGACCTTCTTTTGCAGATTACCAGAAATATCTAGATTTTATTGCCAGCAATGCTGGAACTGCTGGGGGTAGCAATGCTACTATTCAACCCACCTCTATTGAGGATAATAAAGATTTTGAACCCCTTAATGAAGATTCTTATGCAGTTATAATTGGGAAAACTGACAATGAGATTTTTGATATAAATCCTATAAAAGAGATTATAATTTATGTTGATAACAAAGATTTTCAATGGAAACACAATCCTTGGATTGTTATGAAAAGGTATTTAAACAATGCATTATTTCCAATGCAAACTTACAAGAATAGATTGCACTATGAAATGATTTTAACATCTACTGGATCAGTAGAAATTTCTTATAACAATACTAGTAATTCTAATAAATCATATTTTTCTTTTTCCAAAATGATTATTAAGAAAATTATTTTACCAGATGAATGGGGACTAAGTACTTTAAAAGATTGTCAGTATATACATCCAATTCAAAAGATGTCAATTAATTATAATTATTGGGATTATGTGGAGGCATTTTCAAAGACTTTAATTTATGAAAATGATGATCATAAGCACTCTTGGTTTATAAAAATTTGTGCTCAAGTTTTTAAAAGTACCCAGATTCCAAGTTGGTTCATTAAATGGTGGTCCTTTTTCGGGCCTTCCCAAGGAATACTACCAGTACAGTTTAAAGAGTTATATCATCAATGGGTAGAGATTTCGCCAAGGATTATGGATTTGGACAAAGAAGACAGATTATACCCAAAGACTCCGATTATGAATTTTTTTATGGAATTTTCTGTTCCTTGGATTTACAAATGGACCATTGAATTAGGGAAAGATTCAGATGAAGTACCTTGTTTATTTAGAAGACATTATACAAAATTTTGGCCTAAACTAATCTCAAAAGGATCTGATGGAAAGATGGTTGGGCAAGAGCTATTGGATACTATTAAGACTACAATTACCAAATATGACAAAGAAATCCCAGATGATGCAGAAATGGAAGAAAGTCATTTTAGAAAAATTACTAAAAAGATTCAAATAAAGAAAGGAGGAACATTATCTAAAGAAGAGCTAATTGCAGCTTACATGGAGCAGATTAAAAAAGATATTCAGAAGCAAATTACTGATGATGATGTTTTAATGGGGGATAATTTTGAAGATTCTCAAAGTATAAATAGTATAACTTCAGAAGATTTACCGGATCTACTCAAGAAAGCTGAAGAAGAGATTTTAAAAATCAAAAAAGCTACTTAAGTTTCTAGAAGGGGCTATTATGTAATTTTATTCAGTTTACTGTAGGATTATTGACTTTTATGTCGGTTACTGTGCACTTTTACTGTGCACAATATTTTCTATAAATAAGGTAGATTTCATTTAGAGGAGGTAGGTTTTCGGAACCCCTCTCTCTCTCTCTAAGATTTTCCTCTCCCTTCTCTCTAAAATTCCCTTTTGTAATACTACTTGTAATAGTTATTGTGAATAAATAAAAGAAGTTCTGATAATCAGGTACTTTCCATTCCTTGAGTTATATTATTTTCTATATTATAATTGTGTTTTATTTGTTTATTTGCCCAATGATGGGCTAAATTCATAAGTGTTAAATAATAACTGATATAGCTTAAGTATGATCGGAAAAGGTAATGACTCTTAATGAATAGCTTGCCTTGAAGGGGTAAAGGTTGTGGTATGGGTGTTAGTTTAAATAATTTTATAGCAAACTAAGCTTAAATCATGGCGTTGGTAAGCCCTAAGAGGGGTGTTCCCGGCATGGTTAGTGAGGGATTATATCAGGTATAAACCTTGTGATTCCGTTGGTAAGTCCTGTATGGCTGATTAAATCGCCTATGGATGTTCCCGGTCGGGTTTATAATGAATAGTTCCGTGGTTTGCATAAAACAAATTAAACTATATAAACCCCATACTTCCTAAAAGATCCTACAGCCCTAAAAAGGTCCGCTTATGTCCAAATCCATAATCCTTGGCGAAATCTCTACCCATTGATGATATAACTCTTTAAACTGTACTGGTAGTATTCCTTGGGAAGGCCCGAAAAAGGACCACCATTTAATGAACCAACTTGGAATCTGGGTACTTTTAAAAACTTGAGCACAAATTTTTATAAACCAAGAGTGCTTATGATCATCATTTTCATAAAATAAAGTCTTTGAAAATGCCTCCACATAATCCCAATAATTATAATTAATTGACATCTTTTGAATTGGATGTATATACTGACAATCTTTTAAAGTACTTAGTCCCCATTCATCTGGTAAAATAATTTTCTTAATAATCATTTTGGAAAAAGAAAAATATGATTTATTAGAATTACTAGTATTGTTATGAGAAATTTCTACTGATCCAGTAGATGTTAAAATCATTTCATAGTGCAATCTATTCTTGTAAGTTTGCATTGGAAATAATGCATTGTTTAATATATATATATATATATATATATATATATATATATATATATATATATATATATATATATATATATATATATATATATGACGATTCAAAGGGTCATTACCTGTTTTCTCATTCATTCCATGCTTCTGAGGTCTTTAAAATCTTATTTTTAGTCGCCTCGATTTGCGTGCGCAATCCGAACGCAAAGCCAGAAAGCTTATATGTGAAATTGTGTGAAATTGCTAAAATGTGACTTTAAAATGATTAAAGTTGACTTTGCTCAATATTTTTGGTAAACGAACCCGTGATTTGACGGTCCTGAAGGGTCCGTAGAAAATATGGGACTCGGGCGTATGCCTAGAATCGAAATCCGAGGTCCCAAGCCCGAGAAATGAATTTTTGAAAGAAATTATTTTTCTGAAATTGATATGAAAATTCGAAATGAAAATGGAATAAAAAACATTGGTATTGGGCCCGTATTTCGGTTCCGGTGTCCAATACAAGTCTTATATATGGTTTAAGATACTTCTGTGTAATTTGGTCTAAATCGGATGTCATTTGACGTATTTCGGAGCTAAATATCAAAAGTTGGAAATTTTAGAAGTTTGAATGAAAAGTGATGAATTTGAGGTTTGATTCCTCGTTTATGATGTTAATTTTGCGATTTGATCGCTCGGTTAAGTTCGTAGAATGTTATTGAGTTAGTGTGTGTATTTGGTTAGGAGCCCGAGGGCTCGGGAGTGATACGAAGGTGGTTCTGGGTGTTTTGAACTTAGGAAAAAGGATCATATTTTCTGCAATTTTTCACAAATCCTTTGTCCTTCGCGATCGCGGCCTCAGGCTCGCGTTCGCACTTACTTGGTGTCCCCCTCCTTTACGTTCGCGGTCCCCTTCCCGCATTCGTGTAGTGCCAGCTCCCGCCTTCAACGAGTTCGCATTCGAACTCACGCGATCGCGTAGGCCAAGTCTGGACCCCAAATAATTTTCCTCTACACGTTCACGTTACTCTTCATGCGATCGCAATGCTTCTAGCTTTACTTCCCCGCGAACGCGACCCTCATGTCGGGATCGCGTAGGGTAAAAATGCATAGTTATATTTTAAGTTCAGGGACAGAATAGTTACGTGCCTTCTTCAAAATTTCTCACGAGTTTTACATCCCCACAGCCCTTAGGCGAATTTCAGAGCACTTCTTCACCAAACTTTCTTGAGTATGTATCATCTAACTTGTTTTCTTCATTTTCCTTCATCATTTATCAAATTCCTAGACCTAAATCATTTAATCTAGAGTTGAAATTGGGGGAAAAGGTTAGAATTAGGGCTTCTCGATTTTCTTTGATTTAGACCTCGTTTTGGGGTCGAATTTGAAAATAAATTGTATATTCGGGCTGGTGGAGGAATGGGTGACATGGAATTGGTTCGAACCTCGAGTATTGACCAAGCAGGCTCGGGGTCGATGTTTTGGGATTTTGGGAAGAAAGCTTAGAAATTCATATTCAGGCATTGAGTTTAGTTTGTTTAGCTATTATTGATATTATAAAGTCATTATTTCATAGATTTGGTTGAGTTGGAGCCAAGTTCGAGGGGAAAAGCTATACAAGAGGCTTGAGTTGAGATTGGAGCATTCGAGGTAAGTGTTTGATTTAATCTTAGCTTGAGGGAATAAGAGTAGAGTCTTGTTTGCTACTTGCTAATTGCCGAGTACGGTGTTTAGGCATGATGACGTATATCTATACATTGGTGTCTAGCATGACCGTGAGTCTCTAACATGTGATTATCATAGCTTTGTTGTGAATTCCATATTTAATTGAGGATTTCTATATATTGTAAAGGACATGTGAGAGAAATTAGATTATTTAATTCTCTGGAGCATTGGCTGGAATGATGAAGTGAATTATAAAGTAGGATGTGAAAGAGAGATGGGTTATTGGTTATTCCCTTCTCAGGACGTTTTGTTGGTTGTTGATTTTTCCCTTGTCGGGACATTGAGTTTATTGATATTGTTCCCTTGTCGGGATTTTCTTTCATTGTTTGTTTCCCTCTTTGCCTCGTTTTTGTGACTGTTGTTTGGATGTGAAACTATGATATTAGTGGGTCGAGTTGCACGCTGCAACAGTGTTAAATGATATGGATCGGGTTGCACGTCGCAATAGTGTTAAATGATATGGATGGGGTTGCTCACAGCAACAAGAATAAATAATATCCACACGGATCGGGTTGCATGCTGCAATAATGCTAAAGGCTATTTGAGGGTCGGGTTGCACGTTGCAATGGAGATAAGCGATATGGGTCAGGTTGCACGCCGCAATACTGATATTTGAGGGTTGGGTTGCTCGCCGCAATAGAGATAAGTGACATGGCTCGGTTTTCACGCCACAATACTGATATATGAGGATCGGGTTGCTCAAGTGTGTCTTGTTTGGAATATTTGTTGCTTGATTCGTTGTAAATTCTTGGTTTCTTCTATCATTATTGTGGTTTTCTTAATTGTAACTATTGCCTCCCCCTAACATGTTTCCCCTTCCTGTTATTGGATGTTACTTCTTGTATTTCTTTCCGTTGCATGTATATATATTTGAACTGCACATGTTTATCTGGAGTCTGGTCCTAGCCTCATCACTACCTCGTTGGGGTTAAGCCAGGCACTTACCTGCACATGGGATCAGTTATGCTGATGCTACACTTATGTGCTCTTTTGCACAAATACGGTGTTGGAGCAACTATTGGACAATAGCAGTAGATTGGACTAGACCTTTAGTCCAGAGACACCGAAGTAGCCTTGTAGGCGTCTGCATGCCCGGCGTCTCCCCCTATCCTTTATATTTTGCTGTTATCTCATTGTATCCGAGACAAAACAGAGATATTTCTTTCAGACCTTGTATTTAGAATTTTTAGTTATTCGTGAGTATGAGACTCCAGTTCCTGGGTAGAATTTCATGTTGGAAATTTTATATTTTATTCAATCAATTTGTAATTTAAGACTTCCGCTTATGAATTTATTTCTGTTGCCTTTATTTTTAATGTTGTTAGTTTATTAAAAGGGAATAGGTGCCTAATGAAAAGTGATTCAATTTGGCTTGCCTAGCTCCTATTAGTAGGCGCTATCACGACTCCCGAAGGTGGGAAATCCGGGTCGTGACAAGTTGATATCAGAACATTAGGTTACATAGGTCTCACAACTCACGTACAAACTTGGTAGAGTCTGAGTGATCGATATAGAGACGTCTGTATTTATCCCTAGAGGCTACAGTGTTAGGAAAAAACTTCACTTTCGTTCCTTCTTGTCGTGCAGTTCTTTTTCTCAAATACTGATTGCCTTTCTACTCTATTGTTCTGCAGATGGCGAGAACACGTTCTTCCTCTTCTACCGCCCAACAACCTTATTCCTCAGCATCAGCTCCCACGAGGGGCAGAGGGTGAGGCTGAGGCCATGCCAGAGGCCGAGGCTATGCCAGAGGCCAAGGCAGAGGCAAAGCTCAGCCCCGAGCAGCAGTCCTAGAGATGGAGCCTTATGTTGATTATGATGAGGAAGTTCCAACCCCAACATCTCTGTTGGGACCAGCTCCAGTCCTAGAGTGGTTCATAGCCACCCCATTTCTTCAGGACGATTTGGAAAAATTGGTAGGCTTTGTGGAGAGCATCATTCGAGCGGGTTTGCTTCCAGGAGTTCAGCCAGCGGTGGCAAGTTAGCCGGGTACAGTGGCTCAGGCCGGAAGGGAGGTCACTTTTCAGGAGGTGTCCAATGTGGGCCGTAGACTTGTAGAACAAGGAGGTGGTCATGGGTCAGATAAGAGGCCAAATCATGCAGGCAGATTCAGTGGTACCTCATTAGGAGGTAGATGTTCTTATGGTAGGGGCCATCCTCCTAGGCCCTTTTAGTCAGCTCTTCAGGTTCCTTATGGTACTTCATGTGGCCGTGGTTCTCAGCCGCATTATTGTGACCATCAGCCTTACAGCGCACCATCAGCCTCTATCAGTGCACCATCGCTTCAGAGCTTCCGAGGTAGTCATTCAGGTCGACAGGGTCAACCTCAGTTTCCGCAGCTACAACAGTCGCGTGGATGTTATGAGTGTGGCGAGTATGGTCATCTTAGGAGGGCTTGCTCGAGGTTGAGAGGTGCTCAGCCGCAGCAGTCGAGGTATTGCCATGCTTGTGGCGACACGAGGCACATTGTCAGATATTTTCCTCGAGTTTATGGTAGAGGTCATAAAGGTGGAGGTAGAGGTTATAGAGGTGGACCTCAGGCTGCCAGAGGTAGAGGCCAACTAGCAGCCAGGCCAGAGGCTGAGTCTTCAGATGCAGACATTAGAGGTACTATTCTGATTTCTGATAGAGATGTTACAGTGCTATTTGACCCTAGGTCTACGTATTCGTATATGTCGTCATATTATGCACCGTACCTGGTTATGCCTGGTGACGCGTTGAGTATTCCTGTTTATGTATCCACACCTGTGGATGATTCTATAGTGGTCGACCGAATGCATCGTTCCTGTGTGGTAATGTTTGAGGATCTTGAGACCCGTGTTTATTTATTGAAAGGGAATAAGTGCCTACTGAAAAGCGATTTAGTTTGACTTGCCTAGCTCCTACTAGTAGGCGTCATCACGACTCCTGAAGGAGAAAAGTCCGGGTTATATATATATACGTTTTTCTCCCCTTTTTTGCATTTTCTTCTTCTTTTTATTTATTTAAGTAAATTAGCTCAATAATAGCTCGAGTCTTTTTGAGTAACTTTCCTCTTATGTAGACTCTAAGTACTTTTCCTCATCATCTCTTCTTTAATGTTTATATGAATTTGATTGAAATTCAAAGAAGTTCACATATTTTATGACTTTTTTATCAACTACGTTAAATAAATTTCATATGTACCTATTTATTTGGTGGATAAATAAAAACCAATTGAAGAGTTTTGAACTTTAGCAATATTGTCAAGTCACTGGTCAATTATTTTATAATAATACAAGTAAAAACTTGATCAAGTTCTTCATGATAGATAAAAAATTCGATTTGTGATACAATCAAATTATATATGCTTATGGATAAAACTATCAATGTTATCTTAGGTAAATTCAACAAAATATTATTTAAAATATTATCCAATTAAACCACGTGAAGCGCGCGAAAAAATTCACTAGTTAAATGATAAAATGATGGCTACGGGACGTGCGAATTGTAATGAATCTTATCCACCCTAAGCGTTTTCAACACCTAGCATAGTTCAATGTTTTGGAGTTATTTTCAACTTCTAAGAGAAATTTTAAAAACTACTTAATAAATTGCGAAACTACTGAACAATTAATGTAGATCCATTAACGTTCTTTTTGGTTCTCTTCTGGGAGTTCTACTACTCATTCTTCTTCTTCTTCTTTATTATTCATCTTCAATGTGATTGGCTTATTAACGTGCCTGTGTCATGAATTTTAACGAAATTGCTCATGCATCGACTCTTTTAACCATCTAAATAAGCAATTATTTCTTTTTTAAGTTTTGTAATTCTTATAGAGAATGGTCTTGTACTGTTATTTAACATGTTCCAGACTGATGTTTTTAACTATTTTTCTTTGACAGTATAGGTCTGGTACATGAAAATTGAAAGAATGTATATTTGCTGCTTTTTTAAGGTCTGATTGTTGAAAACACATATTTTCCTATGTGTATTTTTTCCTTTATTTTTATTTCTAGCTTGAAGAATTTTTTTCTAAAATTAATTTATTTTGAGGTGGCTACTTCTGCTATATTGTATTTCTTACATCATCTTTATACATTCTAAAATAACAGAGAGCAACAATATATGCTTATTTAAAAATTTATGAGAAGGTAATATTCAAATATATGTTGGAACATATATTGTATTATGTTAAAGGAAAAATATTAATTATAATAGTGATTTGGTAATAATAATTGTGCAAACACTTAATGTGTTCAACATTTGAATATTTTGCTTTAAGTTTAATTTTATATTTCATCTTTATATAAATTTAAATTAGTTAATCAACAGCAATCGTTTGACAATCGTAATGAAGTACTGTTAAGTGATTCAATTACTAAGAGATAGAAGTCGTCGATCAGGCCTGCATGCTTGGTCATTTTAGTTGAAAAAAATAAGGTTGCAAGGATTCTAAGAACTAAAATTTTCTATTATTTTTGTATTGGGCAAATTTGGTTCTCTACGCCCACATATTATCCGCATTCGAACTCACTAAAGAAAGCGGCCTTATCGTGGTCGACTTAAGTAAGGCCGGCCCCAGTCAATAAACGGACCGAGTGACGTGACTCGCTGTAACGTCACATCAAGCTCTGACACTTGTATATCGAGGCCACCAACTCTTGTACTTTCTTTGTATTATTTCGAGGAAGGCCCCTTAGTATATAAAGGGGACCTTCTCCCTTTGTAAAGACTCATGTGTATTTCATTACTGAATATATATATATATATATATATATATATATATATATATATATATATATATATATATATATATATATATATATATATATATATATATATCTTGAGCAAAAAGCTGTTATACATCTTACTGCTCTTACATCTCGATTTTTACATTATAATCACTGATTTCTATCATCTAACATTCTCTAGATCACATTACCCTTGATTCCGATTAACCCATATCATTTTTTGATTGTTTTAAAACTATCTAAGTATTCGAATAACTTTCTAGCCAAACAATTTGGCGCCGTCTGTGGGGACTTCGAGAATCAAAGCTGTAGTTTGTTTCTAGAGATCCTTCGAAAAGCCACTCTCTTGGCTGAGAAAAATGCTAGAATGAAGGCTATCTTGGAGGTTTGAACAGACCTCATGGGCACTCTCAACGCGATTGCCGAAGGAGATGCCCTACACACAACCCCCAGTACTTTGATAGGTGTGGAAGCCTTACCCTCCTCATCAGAAGACCTGGTGGTGCCACGAGAAAGAGAAGCTTCAACATCTACCACTAAGGAAGCACCCCCAGAAATAAAGAAATTACTAAAAGAGTGGCTGACAAACACTCTGAGCCGCCTAGCCAAGAAACCACCTCAAAATGATAGATGCACCCTAGCAGCAGATCATGTCGCAACCGAGGATGAGCTCGAGGTCGAAAGAACAAACAACGTACCTGTCGATGTTCAAGCTAATGACGGAACACTCGAGTCATCCTAAAAACATGGAAGAAATGGAAAACGAGAACAGGTCGCTCCGTGACCAGATTAAGGAACACCAAGAAAGGGTGAATAAGATCCCAGGTGCGCCTAAGTTGCTGCCAAAGCGAGACGTGGGGAGGTTCGTTGAACAACCCTACACGGAAGGAGCCGCGCCATACCCCATACCAAAAACTTTCAAAATGCCCCTCTACTTGAATGTATATGATAGGACCACCGATCCCGAGAACCACCTGATCCACTATGTTACAGCCGTCATGGCAACGACTTATCAAAAGAACAGGTACCATCCATACATATGAAAAGGTTCGGCGAGACGCTGACAAGAGGGGCCCTAACGTGGTACTCACAACTACAGGCCAAGAGCATCTCAACATTTGAGGAGATGGCGGATAAATTTGCTACCGCCTATGCGGGGGCGAGGAAGGCGGAAGCACGGGTCAACTACATTTTTGCTGTGTGTCAAACCCCAGGAGAAGGACTCAGGGAGTTCCGAGCCAGATTCAGCAAAGTCATAATGAGCCTATCAAACGTATCCGAAGGCATGGCAGTTGCGGCCTTTCAGAACGGGTTCAGCAGAGATGGTTGGAAGGCGACCAAGAAGCTACTCAGCTATCTCCTGAAATATCCCCCCACCACTTGGGAAGAAATACACAATGCCTATTGCGCCGAGGTACGTGGGGATGATGACCACCTTAACGGCCCAACACGAAGGTTGACAATGGTGCACCCAAAAATCCGAAGGGACCGACGCAACGAGGGAAGGCGGGAAAAAATCCCACGCCTCAACAGGGAAAGACATCAACCATACATCAGATCCTCACACCCACCACCACCGAAGCATACAGACGCCTTGCAACGACATATAGCTCCACTAAGGAATGACAAAGGTACACCCCCTCCATTGTCAGCAGATAACTTTTGTGTGTCTCCTTCAGAGGTAGTGTACGCATTAGAGAAGCTGGGAAACAATACAATGGCCAGCAAAGATGAAGTCCTACGCCGCCACCAGAAAGTCAAACGCCCTGTGCGAGTTCCACCAAGAACGGGGGCACAGAACGTAGGACTGCATAGGTACCCGTCAGGAGGTAGTCCGAATGCTGAACCAAGGGTTCCTGAAAGAGCAGCTCAGCGACAAAGGAAAGCTCAACTTCGCACGAGGGCGGGAACCACACCATGGCCCATCAAGGCCACCCTTACCAAAATGCACCATCAGCATGATCATTGGAGATGGCAATGATTCAGCGATCAATCATGTCAAGTTCACCACCACCCACAAGCTGAAACGAACTATCGCCCACGAACGGTATGATGACTTCTAAGATAGTATCACCTTCGATAAGTCTGATGCCGACGGTTTGTGTTTTCCTCATTATGATGCCTTAGTTATTACCTTATGCATAATAGATATTGATGTTAAAAGGATCATGGTCAACGATGGAAGCGGCGCATGTATCATTCACCCAAAAATACTTGCACTCATGGGACTCGAGAATAAAATAATCCCGCGCTGCATCACACTAACATGTTTTAATAATGTAGTGGAAAGAACCTCAGGCGAGGTGACGCTGCCCATTCTTGCAGGTGGAGTCACGATGGAAACTACCTTCCATGTGATGAACCAAGAAACAACATACAATGCCATTATCAGACGTGGATACATTCCATGAGAGCCGTCCCCTACAGCTTCTACCAAGTAATCAAATTCCCAACCCCATGGAAGGTGCACTACATATGGGGAGAGCCCCGCATCGCTGAAGAATGCAATAAGATAGCCCAGGATTACACACATACCAAACAGCTCCAATGAGCAAGTGTAGTAGTATAGGAATCTACCCCGTCGGGGACTAAGGTCCATCCGACAGAGAACGCCATCGAGGATCCTGAGGAGGTCAAGGCTAGCAAGGCTGCAGTCGAAGACCTCGACCCCATTAAACTAAACAACAACGACCCCGCAAAGAAAGCATACATAGGCCACGACCTATCAAACCCAGGCCAGTACCGTGAATTTTTATCTTACCATGCGGATATGTTTGCTTTTTCTCATGCAGATATGCTAGGAATTCCACGAGAACTTACCTCTCACAAACTCAACGTCGACCCATTGCACCCGCCAGTACGGCAGATAAGAAGAAAATTCAACGCCGCCAATAATGAAGCAGTGAGCGAAGAAGTGGACAAATTGCTAGCCAATGGCTCCATTAGGTAATCCAAGTACCCGGAATGGGTCGCCAACGTCATAATAGTAAAAAAGAAGTACGGGAAGTGGCGGATGTGCGTAGATTTCACTGATATAAATAAAGCATGCCCGAAAGACTCTTTCTCGCTACCCCACATCGACAAGCTGATAGAAGCAATAACAGGCCATGAGCTAATAAGCTTCCTTGATGCGTATTCCGGCTACAATCAAATCATGATGACCGAAGAAGATCAGGAGAAGAAAACTTTTATCACCCATCAGGGGATGTATTGCTATAAAGTAATGCCCTTCGGGCTCAAGAACGCAGGGGCCACTTACCAGAGGCTAGTGAAGACAATGTTCAAAGAACAACTCGACAAAACAATGGAGGTCTACATCGACGACATGCTGGTCAAATCATCTAAAAAGGAGGACCACCTCACCCACCTGAAGGAAGCCTTCGAAATACTAAGGAAGTACGACATGAAAATGAACCCCGAGAAGTGCGCTTTTGGAGTAGCATCAGGAAAGTTCCTAGGATTTTTGGTATCACAAAGGGGCATGGAAGTCAACCCTGACCAGATCAAAGCCATAGAGGCCATCCGAGAAAAGCTAAGCAGCGAGAAGCAGGTGCAGATATTAACGGACCGAATAACCTCCCTCTCCCGGTTCATCTCACGCTCCTCCGATAGATGCCACAAGTTCTTTGGTGTACTAAAAAAGACCAGGGACTGCAATGGATCGGAGAATGCGTAGAAGCCCCAAGGAACTTAAAAGCATACTTATCATCACCACCCCTACTAGTAAAAGCCAACCCTGGAGAACCATTGCTCGTATATTTGGCCGTATTAGAGGTCGCAGTCAGCGCCGCCCTAGTGCGCTAAAACAGAGGTACGCAATCTTATATTTATTATATCAGAAAAATGTTAGTGGATGACGAAACCCGGTATCCCCACCTTGAGAGATTAGCCTCAGCACTTGTAGTAGCTTCACAAAAGCTATGACCGTATTTCCAGTGCCATCCCATACGGGTGGTGACGACCTTCCCTCTAAAGAGCGTCCTGCACAAACCCGAACTCTCGGGGCGACTCGCCAGATGGGCAGTCGAGCTCAGCGAGCATGATATTACATACCTCCCAAGAACCGCCATTAAGTCACAAGTCTTAGCTGACTTCATCGTGGAAGTCCTGCCAAAGGTGGAACTCGAGGCACAACGCACATCCTCCGAAAATGGCCTATGTGTCATTTACACGGATGGCGCCGCCATTGCATCGGGATCGGCATTGGGACTCGTTCTTGAAGTCTCCACGGGCAATAAGATTCGCCAGTCCATACGATGCCCAGAAATGACTAACAACGAGGCCGAGTACGAGGCGGTAATTGCAGGCATGAAGCTGGCCACCAAGTATGGAGCTCGCCGAATTCTCCACCACTGCGACTCCCAGCTTGTGGTAAACCAGATCATTGGGACTTATCAAATCAAGGAACAAAGGTTGCAAAGGTACCAGTCAGAAATCCATAGGCTGATGACTACATTCGACGAATGCCGCTTCGAACAAATTCCCAAAGCACGGAATATCGAAGTGGATGGCCTGGAGAAGTTGGCTGCCGCCACCAAAAGCATTAACAAAGAGAGTGTGGTCACACTCCTCCACTCAGCTATTGATCACACTGAGGTACTTTCCTTAAACCTGACTTGGGACTGGTGCAACCAGTTCGTATCTTACTTGCAGGACGGGATACCTCCCCTTGATAAAAAAGAAGCAAAAAAGCTCTGTGTACAGGCCTCCTGATACTGCATGATCAATGACGAACTTTATAAAAGGACGTTTGGTGGCCCCCTAGCCAAGTTCTTAGGACCGCAACAAGAAATACCTGTACTCGAAGAAGTACATGAAGGCCATTGCAGCGCCCACACTAGCAACCGCGCCCTCGTTACGTGCATCGTACGCGCCGGCTACTATTGGCCCACCATGAAGAAAGAGGCAATAGAGTATGTCCGCCGATGCGAGTAGTGCCAAAAGTTCTCCCCAATCATACACCAAACCGGTGAACCCCTCCATTCTGTCATATCCCTCTGGCCATTCATCAAGTGGGGATGGACATAATCGGCCCGCTACCCCCGGGACGAGGAAATGTATGATTTTTACTTGTTTTAACTGACTATTTCTCTAAGTGGGTGGAAGCAGGTGTGTACGCACAAATATGTGAGCAAGAAGTCATCACCTTTATTTGGAAGAACATCATATGCCGTTTTGGCATCCCTAAAGAAATCAGCTGCGATAATGGGCGCCAGTTCATCGGTCAGAAAACAACCGAGTTATTCAAAAAATGGCGCATCAAAAGGACACTATCCATGCCATACCACCCCACCGCCAAAGGTCAAGCGGAATCCTCCAACAAAACAATCCTGAACATACTTAAAAAGAAGCTTGAAGATGCCAAGGGACTATGGCCCGAACTATTACCCGAAGTCTTGTGGGTGAACAGAACCACGCCCAAATCCAGCACCGGAGAAACCCCATACTCACTAGTCTATGGAACCGACACTGTCAGAACTGTCGAAGTGGGCTAACCCAGCTTAAGGTACTCACACACCAGCGGAACAGAAAATGACATCCGCATGCTCCAAGATCTTGATGAAGCCGAGGAAAGAAGAGAAAGGGCCCACGTAAGAATGGTATCCCAAAAACAACAAGTCGAAAGATGCTAAAAAAAGGGAAAAAATAAGGCCGCTCAAAGTAGGGGATTACATCCTCAAAGCCAAGACTCTGGCCTCAAAAGACCCAAGTGAAGGAAAATTGGGCACAAACTGGGATGGACCCTACAAAAGCACGGCGACGGTCGGGAAATGAGCATTCCAGCTAGAGACAATGGAAGTAAAGACGCTCGAAAACAACTGGAACGTCGCTCACCTCAAATGTTTCCACTTCTAAAAAGGTGACACCTGAGTCGTACTCTTTTTCCCGTACCCGAGTTTTGTCCCAATTGAGTTTTCTCAGGAAGGTTTTTAACGAGGCGGCAAAGGGGTCACCTGGAGATATTTGTAGCACAAGTGCATCATGTCCACCTCTCCATTTACTCTCCAAGCCAGACATGATACAGGGACTGGATCAATGTCATCTCCAGATATATGGAAAAGCTACGGCCACCTCTAAGTGGATAGAAAGGCTACGGCCATCTCCAAATGTATAAAAAGGCTACGACCATCTCCAAATGAATGAAAAGGCTACGGCTATCTCCAAATGAATGAAAAGGCTACGACCATCTCCAAATGAATGAAAAGGCTATGGCCATCTCCAAATGAATGAAAAGGCTACGGCCATCTCCAAATGAATGAAAAGGCTACGGCCATCTCCAAATGAATGAAAAGGCTACGACCATCTCCAAATGAATGAAAAAGCTACGGCCATATCCAAATGAATGAAAAGGCTATGGCCATCGTTTTTAAATGGCTAAGGCCATTAGGTTACGACCTTTATTTCACATGGCTATGGCCATCAATTTATATGGCTAAGGCCATCAGGCTACGAGCTTTATTTTACGTGGCTATGGCCATCATTTTATATGGCTAAGGCCATTAGGCTACGGCCTTTATTTCAAATGGCTATGGCCATCAATTTATATGGCTAAGGCCATCAGGCTACGACCTTTATTTCATATGGCTATGGCCATCAATTTATATGTCTAAGGCCATCAGGCTACAACCTTTATTTTACATGGCTAAGGCCATCATTATATATGGCTAAGGCCATTAGCCTACCTTTATTTCGCATGGCTATGGCCATCGTTTTGTATGGCTAAGGCCATCAAGCTACGGTCTTTATTTTACATTGCTAAGGCCATCATTTTATATGGCTAAGGCCATTAGGTTACAGAATTTATTTCACATGCCTATGGCCATCAATTTATATGGATAAGGCTATCATGCTACGACCTTTATTTTACATGGCTAATGCCATCGTTTTATATGGCTAAGGCCATTAGGCTACGACCTTTATTTCACATGGCTATGGCCATCGATTTGTATGGCTAAGGCCATTAGGCTACAACCTTTATTTCACATGTCTATGGCCATCAATTTATATGGCTAAGGCCATCAGACTACGACCTTTATTTTACATGGATAAGGCCATAATTTTATATGGCTAAGGCCATTAGGCTACAGACTTTATTTCACATGGCTATGGCCATCAATTTATCTGGCTAAGGCCATCAGGATACGACCTTTATTTTACATGGCTAAGGCCATCGTTTTATATGGCTAAGGCCATTAGGCTACAACCTCTATTTCGCATGGCTAAGGCCATGGTTTTATAAGGCTAAGGACATCGTTTTATATGGATAAAACCATTAGGCTAGCTTTACACAGCTATGGCCGACAAATTCCAAGCAGCTATAGTAAAGAAAAGTACGATGACATGCCAAAAGGTAGAAAAGATTACGTACAACAAAAATTATATGTTTTTACCAAAGGGAATAAACACCCCTGATACAAAAATCACTATGTACAAGCATTTTTAGAAAGACCCTAAGAAACCATTACTTATCTACCCCGGCATGGCCCTCAGGTGGTCCGTCCTCATTTTCGGGAGGGTACGCCCTGGAAATCCTGGAGCTGGATTCCAAGCGATTGATGTCTGCCGAGTTGCCCCCCTCCTAAGCTGGTGATTCAGGACCATAGCCTGCTGCCTCGCGAGCGACTCTAACCAGCTGGCGCTGGTTCTCAACCTCCGCTTCAAACGCTCGACCTGCCGCTAGAAATTCCTCAAGCACGACCATCCTGGCCTCCGCATACACCCATATCTCGTGCGGCTCATGAGACGTATCGGCTTGTGCGAGAGCTAGCTTAAGCTCCTCGACCTTGCCTTCGTGGCTTTGAGTTCCTCCATTAGAGCCGCCCCCCGGGTGCGCAATTCTTCCGCCTCCTCCGCCACAACACGACCGAGCTGTAGCTCCTCGTCCATGGCCAGGATAAGGACCTCCATCTCCGCAACCCGAGCAACAGCTACCTTGAGATGTTCATCAACCTTTTCCAGCTTGGCCACTCTATTCTTCAATTGCGCCTCGGATTCCACTAGACCCCCGCGAACCACTCTAAAGTTGGGGTCCTGCTTGTACATATCGGCTAGGGCTCGATGCACCTCGCGCGTCTTATTGTACTTCTGCGCCAGCCTGTTGTATTTGGCCATCTTCTCTTTCCGGCACCTATCCCTCTCCACATCCAAGACAAGAGTTTGGAAAAGAAACCAAGTAAGTATGGAAAAATCATAACTCTACAAAAAGAAAGGTCATCAAGCAAGGCAAAGGCATACCTGTAGGGCTGCACCTGCCACCCTTTCGGCCAAGACTTTATCACTATGCTCCGCCAGGGTCGCACGCTCGGCACAGGCGCACAAGAGCGTCATAGTGGAGGCCGCCTCCTAAAAGTTCTCCAACAAATTATAGTGACTTAGGATCACTATACGGCGAGAAGATTGGCCGGCCATCATCTCCACTCGGTCCAAGGACCTGCTTCCTCTGTTTGCACCCTCCGTGGCTGCCCCCAGCCCACCACGACCATGTCTTTGCTTCTCCTCGCCGCGGCCTCCCTGCTAAGATCAACTCTTCCTGAGCGAATAGCCTCTGCCATAAAGGCCGGTCTTGATACAGGGCGGGATGGCCTAGCCTTTCCCAGCTGGGTAGCCACGGCCTTGCCAGTGAGAATCCGACGCTGCCTCCTCTCTAACGTCTCCTCCTCTTCACAGTCCCCCTCCGCGGGATGCAGAGCGGGCTCAGAAGGGGTGGCACGACAAAAGGCGTCCTTACGGAGGCAATCTCAGGAACAACCACGGGCATCTCCATGGGCGTCGTCTCAGGTACGACCCCCTTCACGACCTCAGATGCTATTTCGAGGGCCGCTTCTAACGTACCCTCCTATCTTGAAAGGGGCGAAGCACTGCCCCTAGACGTGCCGACGAAGACCAGATCCTCCTCTAGATCAGATACTGTCCTAGAAGGACCGACCATAGTATTCTTCTTCTTCTGCTGCTTCTTCTTCCTCGCCTTCTTAGAGGCGTCCCGACCTACCAAAACACATGTGAGACGGCAAGGAAATTATAGAAGCAAACCATAATGAAAATCAAGTAAAGCCGTTACTAGCCGGGCCGTAGAGCCTCAGGAATTCAAACCAGGAACGACTTTCCTCTGCAAACGGTATTTGCGCTTGCACCCACGACCTAATGTCGTCAACCCTACGAGGAGGGCGAGCAGACACTGCATGAAAACAAATGAAAACTTTCGACAGTGAGAACTAGCAGAGTAAGGTCAAAATAGTAAACATCCCGCACAACAATACTTATATGCGTCATTCCACACTTCTGGAAACCCATCAGCGTTGGACACAAGGTGCTCGGTATGCACATAGAAAAACCTCGTCCACCCACACCACGAAGCTCTTCTTGCCCCGACTTCTCAACTGGAGCATCGAGCCTCTCATGAAAACTACATTGAACATTTGCAGAAGATGATGAATGGTCACCTCTTTTCCGGCCTTCGCCGCGTAAATGGATACTACCCTGCACACCTTCAAGGCATATGGGTTAAGTAGGGCCGGGCATGCTCCAAACCAGCGACACAGCTCTTCTGCTAAAGGATAAATCGGAAGGGTGAATCCAATTCGGAAGGCGTACTCGTAGAAGGCACAGTACCCGGTCCTAGGCTCATTAACATAGTTTGGCCCCACGGGAACTTTGTCAACGTGATCGGGAATATCGTACGACTCCCTGAGAGAGGTCAAGTGGGACAGCATCATCACACTATGTTCCCAAGGGAGGAGTTTACGCTTATTTAGAAAGTCTCTCCTTTTGCTCATATCACGTGGGAGCAGGTTGGCCGTTGATAGAGGAACAAAAACTTCCTCGACCTCCCCACCGTCCGAGGATGACGAAGCCCTGGTGGAAACAACGTCCCTGGTTCTGGTATCGTCACGCCAACGTTTAGCCATAGTGAATGATATAAGAAAAAGGTATTACGGGTCACTAGTTCGATTCATGAGAATGAGAATTTCAGGGAAGAAAAGAATAGCGAGCACTAGAAAAAGATAGGGAAAAGATTGAGAAAATACTCTCCGAAAAGGATCGAAAGATGGACCTAGTCCAACTCTCCTCCTAATTATAAAAAAAGGTACACGGAAATCGAAAGGGCATGATTCAAAAATTAGCGTAGGAAACCCAAACGTCACGTCATAATCTGAACCACCTCGGGAGCAGAAGTAATGATCACGCATGTGATCGATGGCGTCACCTGAAAAAGAAATTCCAAAAAGTAGGTAACATATCAATGGCATGACCTCTCCACACACGAACGCGTTTATCACAAAGGTATCAACAGGAACGACCAAATTTCCATAGGCGTCGAGCACGCATGTTCGTCCATTGGAAACGCCTTTCGACTGCGTCCCCAATAAACTGAGGGACTATCTGTATTGGGCAAATGTGATTCCCTACGCCCACATATTATCCGCATACGGCCTCACTAAAGAAAGAGGCCATATCATGGTCGACTTATGTAAGGCTGGCCCCAGTCAATAAACAGACCAAGTGACGTGACTCGCTGTAACGTCACATCAAGATCTGACACTCGTATATCGAGGCCACCAACTCTTGTACTATCTCTGTATATATTTAGAGGAAGGTCCCTTAGTATATAAAGTGAACCTTCTCCCTTTAAAGGCTCATGTGTATTTCATTACTGAAAATATCTCTCTCTCTCTCTTGAGCAAAAAGCCTGTTATACATCTTACTACTATGACATTTCGATTTTTACATTATAATCACTGATTTCTATCATCTAACATTCTCTAGATCACAATACACTTGATTCCAATTAATTCAGGAGGGGCGAGTTATTGCATATGCTTCACGTCAGCTAAAGGTTAATGAGAAGAATTACCCTCTGCATGATTTAGAGTTGGCGGAAATTGTTCATGCTCTTAAGATATGAAGGCATTATTTGTATGGAGTGTCATGTGAGGTTATACCAACTGTTGCATCTTACAACACTTGTTCAAGTAGAGGGATCTTAATTTGAGGTAGCACAGATGGCTTGAGTTACTAAAGGATTCTTTATCATCCGGGGTAAGGCGAATGTGGCCGTGGATGCCTTGAGCAGAAAGGCAAAGAGTATGGGTAGCCTAGAATTCATTCCAGCGGAGTAGAGGTCACTAGCCTTGGATATTCAGTCCATGGCTAAGAGATTTATGAGGTTGGACATTTCAAAGCCCAGCCGAGTTCTAGCATCTATGGTTACTCAACCTTCGTTGTTTGGGCAGATTAAGGCCCGACAGTTCAATGATCCACATTTGGCAGTTCTTAGAGAGAAGGTACTTCAGGGAGGTGCCAAGGAGGTTTCTATTTGCGAGGATGGTGTGCTACGGCTTCAGGGCCATCTATGTGTTCCTAATGTTGATGGCTTAAGAGAGGATTCTAGAGGAGGCCCACAGTTCGAGGTACTCCATTCATTTGGGTGTTATGAAGATGTATCATGACTTGAGGCAACATTTCTGGTGGCAAAAGATGAAGAAGGACTTCGTGGAGTATGTACCTAGATGTTTGAATTGCCAAGGTCAAATATGAGCACCAGAGGCCAGGTGGCCTACTTCAGCAGATTCCCATTCCGGAGTGGAAGTGGGAGCGCATCACCATGGATTTCGTAGTTGGGTTACCGCAGACTTTGCGGAAGGTTGATTTAGTATGGGTTATATTGGATAGGCTGACCAAGTCGGCCCACTTCATTCCAGTGGTGACTACTTATACATCGGAGAGGTTTGCTCAGATCTATATTCGGGAGATATTTAGGTTGCACGATGTGTCAGTTTCCATCATACCTCAGTTTACTACCCATTTATGGAAAGCTATTCAGAGTGAGTTGGGGACCCGCATAGAGCTTAGCACAATATTCCATCCTCAGACCGACGGGCAGTCAGAGCGGACAGTTTAGATTTTAGAGGATATGTTTAGAGCATGTGTGATTGATTTTGGAGGACAGTGGGATCAGTTCTTGCCTTTAGCCGAGTTTGCATACAAAAATAGCTATCAGTCCAGCATAGAGATGGCCCCGTATGAGGCTTTATATGGTCGGTGTTGTTGTTCTCTTATCGGACGGTTTGAGCCTTGTGAGGCTAAGTTACTTGGTACAGATTTGGTACAGGATGCCTTGGATAAGTTAAAGTTGATTCAGGATAGGCTCCGCACATCTTAGTCTAGACAGAAGAGTTACGTGGATCAGAAGGCGTGTGATGTATCATTCATGATTGGCGAGAAGGTTCTCTTGAAAGTCTCTCCAATGAAGGGAATTATGAGGTTCGGGAACAAGGGCAAGCTAAGCGTAAGGTTTATTGGTCCCTTTGAGGTGTTGAGGCAAATTGGAGAGGTTGCCTATGAGCTTGCTTTACCTCTAGTTTATCAGGAGTCCATCCAATTTTTTATGTATCGATGCTTCGGAAGTATCATGCTGACCTATCGCATGTGTTGGACTTCAGTACCATTCAGCTAGATGAGAGCGTGGTCTACGAGGAGGAGCTAATTGCCATTATTGATAGATAGGATCTCCACTTGAGGTTCAAGAGTATTTTTGCGGTGAGGGTCAGTGGAGGGGCCAACCGGTTGAGAAGGCGACCTAGGAGTCCGAAGAGGACTTGCGGAGTAGATATCCCCACTTATTCAATAGTCCACGTACTTTTCTATGTCCGTTCGAGGATGAACGTTTGTTTAAGAGGTGGAGAATGTAATGACCCGAGTAGTCGTTTTACTATTACAACCCCGTTCCCATAAATAAAAACTTCTCACACTTGCTTTAGCTAATTTATGACTTGCGGGGGGCGGTTGGTTCGGAAGTTCGAAGAGTTTTGAGTAAGAAAATATCCATTTGCTTCTTTAAGATTTCCTTAAGAGGCAAGTTTGACTTCGGTCAACTTTCTTGGGAAACAGACCCAAATTCGTTATTTGATGGTCCCGAGTGATCTGTAAGAAGATATAGGACTTGGGCGTAAGTCTGGAATCGAATTTCGAGGTCCCTAGCACGAGTAATGAATTTTTCTGTGAAATTATTAAATTAAAATTTTTAAGAATTAAATAAACTAATTATTCATTGATTTCCTAGGTATCGGGCTTGGATTTCTGTTCCGAAACTTGGTACAGGTCTGAAATGTCGCTAAGACTTACCCATGAGATTCGGTATTAATCCAAGTAGTTTGGCGTTTTGAACCCTTAGAAGAAAATTAAGAACTTGAGGTTCAATAGATAGATTCATTTGGTTTTAGGGTGTGATTCCTATATTTATCATTATTTTGAGTGATCCGAGAGTTCGGCTAGGTCCACCTCATGATTTCAGACTTGTCGGTCTGTTCAGGCGAGGCACGGGAGCCCCGAGCATCAATCTATCGAGGCTCGAGTGAAGTTAAAAGTTGATGAAAAGGTTGAAGGATTGCTGCTTCTATTTATAACCATATCTGCGTTTCTTGGATCTTAGATGTAGTCAAATAATCGCAGAAGCGAAAATGGGTCAGGTGGGAAAGCGCAAAAGAGGCCCAGGGACTGCAGAAACGGTTCCACTTAAGCGACCCCTAGACCACAGAAGCGGTTCAGCGTACTTTTTGCAATTCTGTTAAAGCGACTCTCGTTTCGCAAATACGGGACCGCAGATGTGGTCCTCTAGCCGCATAAGCGGAAATTGCTGTCAGTAGACTTCATTTAATTCGAGCTCAAGCTCATTTATTTCACACTTCTCACAACACTTAGGCAATTTTGGGGCTTCCAAAGAGATGGTTCGCATATGATCACAAGGTAAGTGATTTTCACTCCCCCTTCGCTTAAATACATGAACATTAGGTAGATTAAACACTAAAAACTAAGTAAAATCAAGGGTTAGAGCTAGAACTAGGATTTTAATAAAACTAATATTTAATCATATAATTTACTGTGTATTGAATTAGAAATTATATATTATTGATCCTTAGGACATAGAGAACAACTTCCTTCGAAAAATATAGGAATCCGGGCACGTGGGCCTGGGGTCGGAATTTAGGAAACTTGTGTTAATGGTTGGGGAATTTCTTAAATAGCTAAGATTTGTTCTTGTGAGGTTATATTAATTAGTTCTTGCTTAGTTTAATTAGTTTGGGATTGTTCGACTTTGAATTAAGGACTTGGACTCGTTCTTGGAAATTGGAAGTGCACTTTGGAGCGAGGTGAGTATCTTTTCTAACCTTATAAGAGGAAAATATCCCCAAAGGTATAATAAATATTAAATTGCTTTTATATGCAGGGCTATGATGTACTAGGTGACGAGAGACCGTGCGTAGCAACTATAAGATAGTCCGGGTAGTCTAGGACCCAAAAGCATACTATATTTGAAATATTTGTAATCTTGTTGGCTGTTGAATTGCTTAGATCCTAGCAAGTTGGTAAATTAATTTCTAAAAGAATTTAACTTCATTTTCTTAAATTATTAAAAGGGAATTGACTTGTACTTGGAAGAACATGTATTTCTATGTGTACCTGCGTCGCATGTATGATTCGCGAGCAAGGTGATTCTTATTTATATTCTTACCGCGTCGCACGTATGATTCGCGAGCGGGGCAATAGATGCATCTATGATTTGAGTTGTTCGACCCTTGGCACAGTGCACATTTATTTTTATGTTGGATCGGGCCGTACGTTCCTCGGTGATTATATGTGCATGAGTTATTTAGCTTTCTAGTTGTGGATTTGACTTCATAATTATTATATATATATATATATATATATATATATATATATATATATATATATATATATAAACACACTCTTTATGGAAGGTTAAAGGAAGAACTTCTATTTCATACTTGTTTTTCTTATACGTTGAATTATTCTTGCTTATTATAAATTCTTCTCATTTTAATTGACCTTAGTAAGTATCGAGTCGACCTCTCGTCTCTACTTCTTTGATATTAGACGGGATACTTACTGGGTACATGTTAATTATGTACTCATGCTACGCCTCTGTAATTATATGTACAGGATCTGAGGTAGGTGGATCTGGATACTATTCTGGTGCGCAGCAGTGAGCACATCTGGGACTTCTTCGGTGAGCTGATTCTCCTTCATGACGATCCACAACCAAAGAAGTCTTTCTTTATATTTTTGGTTTCCTGTCTATCCTGATTCAGACAGTAGGATAGTGTATGATTCTTTTGTGTATATTCTACTAGTCGCCCGTAGCTTGTGATACCAAGTTCTAGCACACACATTAGTAGACTTACTTATGGGTTTGTATTATTAATTTTGCTACCCTCATTATTTATCGCCTTCGGTTTTTAACCCAATTAAAGTATTGTTTTCACTTGAATATAAAATGTTAGTAAAAAGTTGGAAAACGTTTTATGCACCTGGCTTGCCCTGCAATGGCGTTGGGAGCCATCATGGCCTATTGTGGAAATGGGTCGTGACAAATCTATGTCAAGAAATAAGAAAGTTTCGGTAGATAACCATGTGAAACTAATAACCTGTTTTGTCAAGGAAGAGGCAAACCCGAAAATAAAGAAGATAAAGAACACCAAATTTTAAAGTGGAAAATCCTTCATTTCGAAAGTAAAACCCACGGGATCACAAATATCCAAAAAGCTCCACTATAACAATAAGAGAGTTTAAAAAGTTCTCCAAATTAGATGTACAACAAGTACCAAGCACGGAGTAACAATAACAACAATTATTCAATTGAAGAAAGAGAGTAATCCACAAAAATGAGGCTGCTGTTCGAGGCTTGAAATCAGATTCCTTGAGCCTCTAAATCAGATCTGCGCCGTTCAAATCGAAGATCAAGATGATACTAACACTCAATAAAAATTTCAGCCCTATCCAATGGTTAACAAATCGGTAAATGTGATTTGCAATTGGCTGGTCGGAATAAAATCAGCAACAAAACATCTACTTTTCTTCTCTCCTCTCTTGATGAATGCTCTCTCAAAATCCACTATTATGCGCTTAAGTCTTTCAAATACTTGTATCAATGAGCATAGAATAATTTTCCAAGGTACTCGTATTTATGGATCATTAGTGGTGTTTTCTGTTAAAGCCAAACCCCCTCAAAATAGGAATAAACCAAATCCAATTCCAAATAGAAATGGAAAGCAAAAGAGAATAGGATTAGGCCATTGAGCCTTTGGCTGGGAAATATGGGCATATTCCCAACAAACTCTCCCTCCATCCAAGGGGCCAAATGTGTCTTCAAGTAGAGGATTATTGACAGACATGCGTGTCAATTTTCTGCAAAACGCATGCTTATCTGCAAGCTTAACTACAAAGTCATAAGGTTGTTCCATATAATTCTCCAAATCTAAATCACCATGAAGAAAGGCATTCTTAACATCCATCTGCTCAACCTCTAAAACTAGACTTGCAGCTAAGCCTAAAACCACACGATTAGAAGACATTTTCACAACAGTGGAGAAAATTTTATCAAAGTCAACTCCTTTTTTCTGGCCAAAACCATTAAAAACCAACCCCGCCTTGGTGTAGATGTATGGTTATCTTGCTTAATTTTAAATATCCATTTGTTAGATAAAGCTCTCTTACCCTTCAACAATTTCACTAACTTATATGTACCATTCTCATGGAGTGACTATATTTCATCTTCCATCGCTTCGATCCACTGGTCTTTATGAGTATCTTGCATGGATTCATCATAATTCTCAGGTTCTCCCATGTCAGTAAAAATTACATACTCATCAAGAGGATAACGCATGGATTTTTGCTTCTCCCTTGTAGATCTTCTAAGAGAGGTTTCAAGAGCATTCGAAGTAGTTACCTATGCACGAATTGGTTGTTGATCAACCACAAATTCATCAACTGGAGCATCCAAAACATTTACCTCGTGATGATCATTTTGATCTTGATCACTATCTCCATCATTGTCTTGGGTACCTTCATGAGCAATAGGTGCCTTAGTAATTGAAACTAGATCAATATCAACTAAGCTCCCATTACTCTGAGAATCTATCTTCTTAGCTTTGTCAATATCTTCAATAGTTTGGTCTTCAAAGAATATTGCATCACGACTTCTAATAATTTTATTGTTAACTGGATAATAAAAATGATACCTAAAATCATCTTGACCATAACCGATAAAGATGCACTACTTAGTTTTGACATCCAATTTCGATCTCTCATCTTTAGGAACATGGACATAAGCTTTACACCCAAAAATTCTCAGGTGATCATAAGAAACATCTTTAGCAAACCTCTGTCTGGGACATCACCATCCAAAGCAACCGCAGTAGACAAATTAATAACATATGCAACAGTGTTAAGTGCTTCCGCCCAAAATGTATTTGGAAGTTTAGCCTCTGAAAGCAAGCATCTGTTTCTCTCAACTAGAGTTCTATTCATCCTCTATGCCAAACCATTCAATTGAGGCATCTTGGGCGGAGTTTTTTGATGACAAATTCCTTGTTCCTTGCAATAGTTATCAAAGGGACCACGATATTCACCACCATTGTCAGTGCGAATACATTTTAATTTCTTTCCCGTCTGTCTCTTAGCTAAAGCCAGAAATTCCTTAAACACGCTGAGTGTTTGATCTTTGGATTTCAAAGGATACACCTAGAGCTTACGAGAATGATAATCAATGAAGGTCACAAAGTAAAGTGCACCATCTTTTGACTTTACTTTAAAAGGACCACACAAATCAGAGTGTACTAGCTCCAATAAATCGGGCTTTCTTGAGGGAGGATGGCTATGAAAGGAAAAACTTTTCTATTTGTCAGCTAAATACTGTATGCACCTTTTCATCTTTGCTTGTTTCACTCCAGAAAGCAAACTTTCTTTGCAAACACGTAATCCCCCTCTCGCTCATATGACTCAGTCTTCGGTGCTATAATTATGATAAAGTATCACTTTCCACCAGATTTATGGAGTCATTAAGAGTAGATCCTTGTGTCACATATCATTGACCAAACTTGACTCCTCGAGAAACTACTAATGAGCCCTTGGTGAGCTTCCATTGGCCATTAAAGGGGTCATTATGGTAACCTTCATCGTCTAATCTTCACACAGATATCAAATTGAAAGGAAAGTCTGGAGCATGTTTGACATCTTGAAGAACTAATGTTGAACCATTATTAGCTTTCAAACAAACTGTGCCTACACCAAACACCTTAGCTTCACTGGAATTGCCCATCTTTAACACTCCATAATCAAATTAGTATAATATGAGAAAAAATCTTTTCTTGGTGTGACATGTGAGTTTTCTACAGAATCTACTATCCATCTTGTCTCATGGGATACCAAATTGATGATATTTTCATCATAAGAAAAAAGAAGGTCATCTCGAACGATAGCAGCAACATTGTTCTCGTTATTTTCAACTTTCTTTTCTTCTCTAGTGTCTTGATTCAACTAGCGGCAAAACCTTTTGATGTGTCCTTTCTTGTCATAGTGATCCATGTAATATAATAGTATTTGGACATTGACATACTTCTACTTTTACCTCTATTCCTTGGGCCTCTTGTTCTATCTCTCCCTTGGTCTTTTGTAACCAAGATATGCTTGTGATGACGAACCCTGAGATTTTCTCCTTACTTCCTCGTTCAACACACGACTCTTGGATATTCCATGGTCACCTTACCTCCAGGAGCTGAATTTTTCAAAGAAACACGAAGAGTTTCCCAAGCGTTTGATGGGTATTAAGAAGCCAAAGTTCTTGCATCTCTTCATCAAAATTAACTCCCACTCCAGATAGCTGATCAGGGACACCCTGAAAATCATTTATGTGATCAATGATAGGGCTGTCTTCCTTGTATTTAAAGATCATCAATTGCTTTAGCAGAAATAATTTGTTTTTCCCGATTTTTGAAGCATAAAGAGTCTCTAGCTTTTCCCACAATGATCGCGTATGTATCTCGTTCACAATATGGTTGCGATAATTATCTTCAATCCATTGTCGTATATATCCACATACTTGTTGGTGCTCAAAATTCCAATCTTCATTGGATATACTCTCGATTTTCTGAGCTAAAAAATGGGTAGATGCATCTTATTCACGAACAACAAGTCTTTCATCTTGCTTCTCCAAACATTATAATTTCTCCCATTTATACCTTTGCTCATATCCGCCTCCATTCCGTAACAACCCGGATAAATAATGAAGGCTCGGATACCACTATTATATCGAGGAAGAGACAAACTCGAACATAAAGAATATAAAGAACACAAAATTTTAACATGAAAACCCCTTCAAATAGAAGGTAAAAACCACGAGATCACAAAGATTCAAAAAGCTTCACTATAAAAATAAGAGGGTTACCAAAGTTCTCCAAATTAGCTACACAACAAGTATTAAACATGGAGCAACAATAACAACAAGAGCAACAACTAATCAACTGAAGGAAGAGTATAATCCACAAAAATAAAGCTGTTATTAGAGGCTCAAAATCATATTGCACGAGCCTCTAAATCCGATCTCCACCGTTCAAGTCCAAGAACAATATGTTACGAATATTCAGTCAATATTTCAGCCCGATCCAATGCTTAACGAATCGGTAAACATAATTTGATATTGGCTGGTCGGAATAAAATTTGCAGTAAAACAAATACTTTTCTTCTCTCTTCTCTATTGATGAAAGCTCTATCAAAAACCACTCTTATGTGCTTGATTATTTCAAAGACATGTATCAATGAGCATGGAATAACTCTCCAAGGTTATCCTATTTATAGTTCATGAATGGTGCTTTTCTTAAAGTCAAAACTCACTCAAAATAGGAATAAACTGAATCCAATTCCAAATAGGAATGGAATAGAATTTGGCCATTGGACATTTGACTGGACAACTGCCCATGTGCCCAAAAGAACCAACTCTGAAGACACTCCTACTTTTTGAAAGAGTTTACACTCAGAATACTACACACAAGTCTCTCAATTTTCAGCTTCTTTTTGGCAGTCAGCTGATATTTGTTTCTCTCAAGATTGTGATTTTTACTGCTCTAAGGATGTGTTTCACTGATTCTTTATTTTTTCTTCTCCAAAGTTATTGTAATATCCTATATATTTAATAAGGGTGTATTTGTCATTAATAATAATAATAATAATAATAATAATAACAATAAGAAACTAACTAATAAATAAAAAAACAAAACAAAACAAATCAACAAAAAAAGGGAAAAGTAAGAAACAAAAGAAAAAAGGGGTTGAAGCACATTAAAAGAAGTAACCTGCCAAGGTTTGGAAAGGTTTAGCAACAAAAAGAAGCCTTGTACTAAAAATGGAAAAAAAGGAGTGAAACCAGAGAAGAAGAAAAAGAAAAGAGAAGAAGAAGAAAACTTTGGGCAAAGGTTTAAGAAGAATTGGGAGTTCAAATTGAAAGTATTAAAGTTCTCCTTCGACTCAAGAGGTTAACCTTCTTCTTCTTATCTGTTGAATTATTTCACTGGGTCTAGTTTTGGAGGAACAAAATATACTAAAAAGATTTAAAATTGAAAGAATTATAAACTAGTTCTATGATTAAGTATGAATTCACAAACTAATACTCAAACATGAATGCCGATGATTGGATATTCTAAATTAGTGATGGATTTAGCATAAATGAGGCAATTAATATGATATCGATATTATGTAATTATAAATTGATTGGAGGGATTTGTATGAGTTGCTTGAGGTGAAGCAGTTGGTATTTCGGCACGAGTACTGTGAGTAGTAATCTTACCACAATTTGTGTTTTCATAACTTGCATTATTTATACATGATTTTTTATATGAATATGTTACCAATTATATTGAGTTTCATGTGGGACAAGTCATTTAATCGATATGATACCTAATTACTTATTTTAGATGAATATCGTGGTTTTAAATATTTTCATTGTCACTGGATCTGTTTTACCATTACTTGAATTTTCTGTTATCGATAGGAAATTATATGATTTGATAAGAACCGAAATGACCTATATTATTTTAAAATAGTTTCTACGAGTATATACGGATTATAGATACAAGTATAAATGAGAGTAGACATTGAAGAATCCCGTAGCTAAGGCGGGTTCGTTAGACCTGGTGCACCTTGTATTTACCCATTACAGAGTACAGTTATAGCCCTCACTAGTGGGAAGGTAGAACTAGCATACCGTTATCCATTTTCCTCAAGTAGGGACTACCTTATATATGACTTCTCACAATGAAGTCCACAGTTATACAATTACATGATCCGTTCATTAAAACCTTCCAAAATGTGAATACTGATATTATAAAGTGGTTACCGATCTTATTACTAAATTGTTAATTATATTATAGTATAAATGTGACCCGACCCGTCGTATCATAAGTTACCGTTCCAATTTCCCCATTTTTCTGCTTCTTTATACTTTATTATCTGTGTTTGGTGTGATCGAATTTATTTGGATTGATTTTGGTAGATAATGAGACACTTAGTCTCTTGTAGAAAAGTTTTATTTGGACAAGTCAACTGGATATTGAGTTATATATTAGAGGGCTCGGATATGATTATCGGTGGTTTGTTTAGCTTCGAGGGATGATTTGTGACTTAAGAGTGTAATCGGAAGTGATTTTGAAGGTCCGGTATAGAATTAGACTTGAATTGGCGAAGTTAGTATTTTGGCGAATTCCGGTTGATAGGTAAAATTTTGATCCTACAATTGGAATGGAATTCTGAGAGTTGCTGCTTCTTCGTTATATTTTTGGTACGTGTGCGCAAAATTTTAGGTCATTCGAATGTGATTTGGTAGGGTTTTAAACCAAATGCGTGTTTCGTAAGTGTTAGAAGAACTTAGGCTTGAATTATATGTAATTTGATGGTTTTGGTGTTATTTGAGGTGTTTTGACGATTGGAAAAAGTTTGGATGATGTATTAGGATGTGTTGGTGATTTTGGTTGAGGTTCCGGGGGCCTCGGGGTGATTTCGGATGGCTAACGGGAAGTTTTGTGTTGAGAAATCGTAGAAGAAATAAAAGCAGCAGTGCAGGTCCAGCTTTTGCCTTCGCGATCATGAGAGGGAGCTTGCGTTCACGCAGAAAGACTTTGGGCGCCTGAGTTTTTGTGCCTCGCGTTTGGGTCTCGCTTTGCGGAGGGAGAGGTTCTTGAGCTTCGCGTTCACGGGGAGCTGTACACGTTCGCGTAAGAGGGCCCGTGTCCCCATCTGTTTCGTTCATCGCGTTTGCGACGAGGTGCATCACATTTGCGTAGTGGGGGCAGCAGAAGGTACACGTTCGCGAGTCTTCATACTCGTTCACGAAGGGTAGTTTAGGTAATATGATTTTTTGTGCATCGCAAACGCGAGTGGGCCCTCGCGTTCGCACAGAAGAAAATGGTAGCTGGGCAGAAGGGTTTTTAAAACATTTTGTTCCGTGAGCCTAAGTTATTTTTCACCATTGTTAAACAATTTGAGAGCTCTTGGATGGGAATTTAAGAGGGATTCGAAGAGGGTTGATTGGAGGTAAGTTCTATGAACTAAAAACATGATTTAGCTGTGGAATTAACCTTGAAATTCAAGGAAATTTAGCTAAAGAGGGAAGAACTAGGGCTTGAGTTTTTGATATTCCAAATTGGTATTTAAGGGAATATTTGAACTCAGATTTGAGAGTTTATATATGTATGGACTCATGGAGAGATAAGAACTCATTGATGTGAAAATTTTTGAGTTTAGAGAAGTGGGCCCGAGGCTCGGGTTTTGCTAATTTTAGGGTTTTTTATATTTTTTGATTGTTTTCGATTGGGTTTGTTTCTTTGCATATTGTGACGTATTCGTTGTGGTTTTGGTCAGATTCAACATGCGAGGAGGCCAATTTGAGAGGCAAGGGCATAACGAGCTAGAGTTTTTGCCAGCTTGAGGTGAGTACTGAATGTAAATGATGTCCTAAGGGTTTGAAACCCCGGATTTGCACATCGTAGTGCTATATTGAGGTGAGACACGTGCTTGATGATGAGCGCTGGGCCGTTTACTATTGGGGATTTGGCCTTGGTCCATCCCTAGTGATGCTTTTACCATGCAGTTGACTGAAAGCTTACTTGATATCAACATTATTTGGACTAATTGTCATATTTGGGATTTGTGTCAACTATTTGGACCCTTAGGGGGTTGATATTACTGTTTCCTTACTATTTTTACATATCACTTGAACTGAGTCCTAATGTTTAAAACTTCTTTGCAAACTCAACCACTTTCACTCGGATTTGAAACTTAAATGGTATTTCTAAGGCTTAATAGGTAAAGACCCCCTAAACTTGTCTCGTTTTAACGAGTGTACACCTTACTTATTCGAGGTCCTAAATACCCCCTTCCACTTGGTTTTTTGAAATCTCTTACCTCCCTGGGCGCGTGAAGGTGCCATTTAAAAATGATAAAATATTTTTTTAAAACAAAGTTATTTTTTAAAAACTTAAAAATGAATATTTTTTTGTTAAACAACGAATTGTTTTCTACTTTTACAAAGAAAAAACTTCCCTTTTCACAAAAAGTAAATCTTTAAAAATAAGAAAAATAAAAATTTTGTTAAAAGAAAATTGTTTTTGTTAGAAATACTTTTTCATTTTAAAAAATGAAAATATTTTGTTGAAACTGATTTTTTTCCAGTTTTTACAAAAAAAAAATTTATTTATTTTTTACAATTTTTGCTATTATTTTCATAGCCTCTCTGCCTCCCGGGGTAGGGGTAAGGTCTGCGAACATATTACCCTCCCCAGACCCGAATTAAGGGATTTTACAGGGTTGTTGTTGTTGTTGTTGTATTTTCATTTTTGAAAAAGGGAAAATTTTCATTTTTCTAAAGATTTTCTTTTTGTAAAAAGGGAAATTTTTTCTTTGTAAAAGTAGAAAAAAATGAAAACAAATATTTTTCAAAAACCAAAATATTTTCTTGGAAATACTTTTTTCCGTTTTTAAAAAATAAAAATAATAGCAAAAATCGTAAAAACTAAAGAAAATTTGTTTTTAAAAAAATATTTTTTTTTGTAAAAACTGAAAAAAAAATCAGTTTTAACGAAATATATTTTTTTTAAATAGTGAATAAAGTATTTCCAACAAAATATTTTCGTTTTAACAAAATATTTTGTTTCAATTTTTTAAAGATTTTCTTTTTGAAAAAAGGGAAACTTTTTCTTTGTAAAAGCAGAAAAATAAATTCGTTGTTTAACAAAAAAATTTCATTCTTTTAGTTTTTTAAAAATAATTTTATTTCAAAAAAATATTTTATCATTTTTAAATGGCACCTTCACGCGCCCAGGGAGGTAAGAGATTCCAAAAAACAAGTTGAAGGGGGTATTTAGAACCTTGAATAGTTAAGGTGTACACTCCTTAAAACGAGACAAGTTTATGGGGGATCTTTTGGGGCGAGAACTACTATATTATTATTATTTCCTGAGGGGCTTATGTGATTCTGGACAGAGTAGGGGATCGGGCTATGCGCAACAATAGTATTATATTGATATTTATATGAGGACTAGGGCGTAGATGATACCACGGGATGTATCGATATTGCGCTTGGGCCATAAGGGGCCCCTCCCGGAGTCTGCACACCCCCTGTGAGCGCCGTCGATGATAAATAAATGGATCGGGTTGCACACCGCATCGAGTACTAGAGGGAACCGTATTATGTGTTGCATTTCCTTATTTGACTGTGATATATTTTCTTATCTGTTATAGCATTTCCATATTCGTTTTCACTGGTTACTGATTTCATAATACTTGGTTTAAAATGTTGTATTATAGATTACAATGTGTTTATCTATAATTTCTTACTCTCAGCCTTTATTTATGTTTATTACTCACTAGGTCGGAGTACTCACATTACTCCCTGCACCTTGCGTGCAGATCCAGGTGCATCCGAGGCTGAGTGAGGACTTTCTGTTGAGCAGCTCTTATCCAGGAGAATCAAGGTAGTTGCATTGGTGTTCGCAACCCAAATCTCTCCCTTCTAACTATTTTTTGATTTTGCATTCCCTAGTTTGATATGTATTAGGTTGATAAACATGTATTAGAGGCTCATACTTGTAACACCGGATTTATTAGGCTATGTAGTTGGATTAATCGTTTGAATTCCGCATGTTTAACTCTTATTTAAGATTTCAAGCATTATAACTTGGTAAATTATCTGTGTTAATTAATCATGAACTGTGTAAGAAATGGGTTAAGGTTGTCGAATGGTCGGGCTTGCCTAGCAGTGTGTTGGGCGCCGTCATGATCGGGGTTGTGGTCGTGACAAGTTGGTATCTGAGCCTGTGTTACTTGGTCTCGCAAGTCATGAGCCGGTTTAGTAAAGTCTCACGGATCGGTACAGAGACGTCTGTATTTATCCTTGAGATGCTGTAGAACTTTAGGAAAAACTTCATATTCTTGAAATTCTTGTCGTGCGACTTTGTTGATCCAAGAATTAAACTTTTGTATTCTGTTCTCTTACAGATTGAAAGGACTCACAGATTGACCACCAGTACCATCCACTGAGGCCTCCAGAGGTCGTGGCAGAGGCAGAGCAGCAAGGGCAGCACCTAATGATCCACCAGCTGCCCCAGCTCAGGATCAGGCTCCAACTGTGGATACTCCAGCAGCACCTGTTCAAGCACTAGCTATGCCATTCATGATTCGGGGTCTTCAGGAGGCCTTGCCACAGGTCTTATCAGTTTGCACTAGCCTGGCTCAGGCAGTTTCAGCCGGTACCGCAGCAGTTACTTCACAGGCAGGGGGAAGCAATCAGACCCCTACTGTTCGCACATCTGAGCAGGTAGTGCAGGGATCGCAGACACCGGGAGCACTTTAGCTCAACTAGTTGCACCAGTTCAGGACTTCCTGGTTCCAACTATGCCAGATGATAAGAAGCGTCATCTCGAGAGGTTTGGTAGGCTCCAGCCTTCGTCATTTAGTGATGCTGAGGGCGAGGATGCTCGGGGTTTTCTGGACAAGTGTCAGCGCATGCTTCAAACAGCAAGAATTCTTGAGTCAAGGGGTGTGACATTTGCTACTTTTCAGTTCTTGGGGGCTGCTTTTAATTAGTGGAGGACTTTGAGAGGCGTAGGCTTGTTGGTGCAGCACCCCTTACTTGGCAACAGTTCTCTGCTCTCTTCTTGGAGAAGTATGTACTGTAGTCCCGCAGAGAGGAGCAGTGTAAACAGTTTGAGTGGTTGACTCGAGGGGATATGACGTTTACTCAATATGAGATGAGATTTTCGCAGTTGGCCCGTCATGTTATTTGGATGATTCCGACATATTGTGAGAGGATCATGAGGTTTGTGGATGTCCTTAACTACTATCTCAGTGTTCTGATGGCTAGAGAGAGAGATTATTGGGTGCTATGTTCGAGGAGGTGGTTGATAGCGCTCTTGAGATTGAGATGGTTCGCCGTACTAAGCGAGAGGAGAGGGAGGCCAAGAGGCCTCGAGGATCGGGAAGTTTCAGTGGTGCTCCGTCTAGGTGCTAGATCCAACTATTTAGACCCTTCGAGGCTTGTTATTACTGTTTCCTCACTATTTTGACATATTACTTGAACTCAGTCCTAATGTTTAAAACTGCTTTGCAAACTCATCCACTTTTACTCAGATTGAAACATAAATGGTATTTCTAATGATGTTTTGGGCTGGTAACTACTATTTTATTGTTGCCCCAAGGGGCTTATGTGATTCTGGACTGAGTAGGGGATCGGTCTACGTGCCGCAACAGTATTATATTAATATTAATATGAGGTTGAGTGCCTAGATGATGCCACGAGATGGCTTGATATTGTGCTTGGACCATACGGGTCCCATCTTGGAGTCCGCACACCCCCAGTGAGCGCCGTCAACGATAAATAAATAAATCGGGCTGCATGCCCCAGTGGGTACTAGAGGGTACCGTATTATTTGTTGCATTTCTTTATTTGACTGTCATTTATTTTCTTATTTGTTGTAGCACTTCAATATTTCGTTTTCACTGGTTTACTGATTTCATAATACTTGGCTTAAATTGCTTAATTATAGATTACAATGTGTCTATCCATGATTTCTTACTCTCAGCCTTCATTTGTATTTATTACTCACTGGGTCGGATTATGCACATTAGTCCCTACACCTTGCATGCAGATCCAGGTGCATCCGAGGCTAAGTGAGGACTTTCTGTTGAGCATCACTTATCCGGGAGCATCAAGGTAGTTGCAATGGCATCCGCAACCTTGATATCTCCCTTTTATCTCTTGTTTTATTTCGCATTCCCTAGTTTGATATGTATTAGGTTGATAAACCTGTATTAGAGGCTCAGACGTGTGACACCAGATTTATTGGGCTATGTAGTTGGATTAATTGTTCGAATTTTGCATGTTTAATTCTTATTTCAGATTTCAAGCATTTTATCTTAGTAAATTAACTGTGTTAATTAATCACGAACAGTGTAAGAAATGGGTTAAGGTTGTCGAATTGTCAGGCATGCCTAGCAGTGTGTTGGGCGTCATCATGATCGGGGTTGGGGTCATGACAACAAGAAAGCGTGATGAGACTGAAAATTATTTATTGTTTTTGAAAGGGAATTTTTATGTTATTTTCTATTTGAGATATTATCATGTTTTGTGCTTTGTACCCAAATAAAAATAGTTGTGGTTAAGTGTTATTACTCACTGAGCTAGCGACTCATTCCTCACTAATTCTTTTTTACAGAGACAACAATTGATGGATGCGAGGATTTCGTTAATTAGAGCGCACTGGTTGATATTTTTTCGGCGAGCCTCACACTTGTTCGCGCAGGCATATATTTTATTTATGCTCTTTCATTGAATTCTTAGAGTCGCTCCATAGTCATTATTTTAGTACCATGACTTTTATTTTACTATTAGTCTTATGTCGAGTACAATTCCTTATTATCAAAGTCGGAGATAAATTAGTATTTATGGTTGTTAGTGGGTTGTTTAGTAATGGTGAAGACTATTTTGGTTAATTAATAAGCTGTCGATTGTTTGAATTGTTATTAGGGTGGTTGGTTGCTGATTTGAGACAGGAAATTTTTTTGAGATGGTCCAAAAATAGGGGAATCTCTGTCCGATCTGTAAAATTACTGACGAGGCTTACTTGGGAGAACTTGCTCCTAAGCGTCGGTCACAATCCTAAATTGGGTCGTGACAATGGTTGTATCACAACTTAGGCTTTATGTCCCGAGATATGGAGCAATGTTTAGTAGAGTCTTGTTCATGGGTATGTAGGCGCCCATACTTATGATCTCGAGGCTACTGAACATTTAGGAATGTTTTCCTTTTATTCATTATTTGATCGTGCTTTGAGATAACTTGAGATTGACTTTGGAATATTTATTTCAACGATGGCTAGGACACAGACACCCTCATCTGTTGGACGTGGTGCTACACGGGGTGGAAATCTAGTTGGGGTTCATCAAACTAGAAGACAAATTGCTCCTCAACCTCAAGTTGGGAACATGGGTCAAACCCAAGCTGTTAAGAGCTGGGAGTTCACAATGATCCACCACCAGTTCCAACCGTTGTACCTACTGTTGCCTTACCTGCAGATGCAGTGACAAGGTTATTGAATGTATTAGAGGCATTAGTGCCTACTCAGGATAGAAGTTCAGTTCCTTAGGCTACTTTACAGACACAAGCATCTACACAGACTCAGCCTTTCGGAAATAAGGAAATATCCCTACACGTGTTCCTGAAATTGGAATCACCAAAATTCACAGGTTCCGATAATTCAACAGATCCTCAAAGTTTCTTGGATGGGACACTTAAGGCATTACGTGCTTTTGGATGTTCTCATGAGATATCCGTGGAGCTCGTAGCATACAAACTAGAGGATATGGCCAACACATGGTATGAAACGATATTGCTAGGATGGCAAGCAGGAGCACCACCACTAAAATGGGGCGAATTCACTAAGTTGTTGAAGAATCATTTTCTTCCAGACAGTATAACGCAACAATATGCTAGAGACTTTGAGAGATTGGTTCAGACTCCAGATATGGAAGTGTCAGCATATAACACTAAGTTCTGTAAGCTGGCTATATATGCACCTCACTTATTGCCTACCGATGAAGCTCGAGTTTAGAGGTTTGTTGATGGATTAGCTGGTCATCTATACACCGTGGTAGCCCCACAGATGAAGATTTTATCATAATATCATGTAGTCAACCTTGCTAGAAAGATTGAAAACAAGGGACGTGAGGAGAATGGATCTAGTGATTTACGTAAGAAGGCCAAGACATGAGGGGCTTTTAGTGGAGGTTTTAGTGAAAATAGAAGAGCAGGAAATCACGGACAAGAACAACAACAACAATAATAATAACAACAACAACAGGGTTCTCAACCGGGGACACACATGTCTTCACGGTCCACATACCGACCATATTACAGACAAGGTAATAGGGGACCATCATCTTCTGGACATCGTAATTCTGGGCAGATACATGTCACTACTCTAGTCTGCCAGACTTGTGATAGATCACATCTGGGCCAATGCCGTGTTCTAGCTGGGGAGTGCTTTTGGTATGGCCAGTTAGGACATCACTTTAGGGATTGCCCTCAGCCTCAAACAAATTTCAACCAGGCTTCTATTCAGTCAGCTGCACCAACTCAGACTACTCATAATACTTCAGGTGCTATAGGTGCAGGCAATAGGGGTTGAGGTGCTGGAGCCCGTGCTACTATGAATCAAGGATAAGGCAATGCTGGTAAAGGTCAGGCAAGAGTTTTTGCATTTACTCGGTAGGATGCTCAGGCCTAGAATGCAGTGGTTACATGTATTCTTTCTGTTTGTTCATTTAATGCACTTGTGTTGATTGATCCGAGATCTACTCACTCCTATGTGTCCTCGTACTTTGCTTTGAGGTTTAGTAGACACCCTGAGCTATTGAATGATCCTTTTCTAGCTGCTACTCCTATTGGAGAGTCTTTATTAGCTTAATACGTATATCGTGCTTGTCAGATTCAGTTAAGGGTAGAGATACTCTAGCTTACCTTATTGTACTTGATATGATTGACTTTGACATGTTGATGGGAATGGATTGTTTATCTTCTTGATATGCTATAGTCGATTGTCATGCAAAGATAGTAAGGTTTGAGATACCAATTGAACCCAGTTTTATTCTAAGAGGGAGTCAGGTTCTAGAGACTTACAAAATTGTATGTTTTATGAAGGCTCAACGACTTCTGAAGAAAGGTTGCTCGGGTCTCTTATCATTGTGAATGACACAGGAAAGGAAACAATTAGTAAAGAAAATGTACCCGTAGTGAGAGAACTTTCTGATGTATTTCCTGAGGATTTACCAGGATTGTCTCCAGTACAAGAAATATATTTTGGTATTTATTTTCTACCTAACACACAACCCAAATCGATAACACAAATCGAATGGCACCAGCAGAGTTAGGGGAGCTAAAGCAACAGTTATAAGATTTGTTAGATAAGGGTTTTATTAAACCTAGAGTATCACCATGGGGTGCACCAATACTGTTCATAAAGAAGAAAGACGGATACATGAGAATGTGCATAGACTACAGGCAGTTGAACTAGATAAAAATACGCAATAAATATCCTTTGCCTCGTATAGATGACATGTTTGATAAGTTACAATGAGCTTCCCACTATTTAAAGATTGACCTCCGTTCTGGTTATCATCAACTTAGAATCAAAGATGATGATATTTCTAAGACTGCTTTTAGGACTCGATACATGCACTATGAGTTTCTTGTGATGTCTTTTGGACTGACAAATGCTCCAGCTGCATTCATGGATTTAATGAATAGGGTGTTCAAGGCGTTTCCAGATAGATTTTTAATAGTATTTATTGATGATATCCTGATATGTTCTTGTAGCCAATGAGAACACGAGAATCATCTCAGGGCTATGTTGCAGACCTTGCGAGAACATCGACTTTATGATAAGTTCTCAAAGCATGAATTCTGGATAGACTCGATAGCATTTTTGAGGCATGTTGTATCCAAAGATGGAATTATGGTATATCCTAAGAAGATTGAAGCTGTGTAGAAATAGCTCAGACCTACTTCTCCTACAGAGATTCGCAGCTTTTTAGGATTAGCAGGCTATTACAAGTGTTTTGTACAGGATTTCTCCAGAATAGCAGTGCCGCTGACCAAGCTAAGACAGAAAAATGCAAAGTTTCACTGGATGGAGGAATGCGAGCAAAGCTTTCAGAAGCTTAAAATGTGTCTGATAACTGCACCAATATTAGTCTTACTATCAGGTTCTGGAGGATTTTCAGTATTCTATGATGCCTCGAGGGTGGGATTAGGATGTGTTCTCATGCAAAATGGTCGTGTTATTGCATATGGTTCGAGACAATTAAAAAGCACTAGCAAAACTGTCCTACACATGTTTTGGAGATGGCTACAGTGATATTTGCTCTAAAAATTTGGAGACATTATCTATATGGCAAAACTTGTGAGATTTATATTGACCAGAAAACTCTGAAGTATATCTTTCAGTAGAGAGATAAAAATCTTCGGCAGTGTCATTGGATGGAATTACTCAAAGACTATGACTGTTCTATTATCATCATTAAAAAGGAAATGTTGGGGCTGATGCGTTGAGTAGAAAATCTATGGGGAGTTTGGCACATATAGCCCCTGCAAAGAGACTATTGGCTAGAGATATTTAGAGACTAGAAGATACATGTATCAGATTTAGTGTCGAAAATTCAGAGGCATTTTTGGCTTGTGCTCAGGATTAGTCTTCATGAACCAAGCGAATTAAGGCCACCCAATATAAGGATGAACGATTATGCAAATACAGAGATGAGGCCTTAGCTGGTAAAAGAAAGGATATGATTGTTGAAAATGACGGTGCTCTTCGAATGGGTGACAAGATATGTGCAGAGGACGTAAATGGGTTGAGACATGCTATTCTTAAAGAAGCTCACAACACTAAATACACTATACACCATGGATCCACAAAAATGTACCATGAACCGAAGCAATTTTATTGGTGGGAAGGTATGAAATATGTTGCCAACTTTGTTTCTAGTTGTTTGACTTGTCAGTAGGTCAAAGCTGAGCATCAACGACCCGCAGGACTACTACAACAAATTGAGATTCCAGAGTTGAAGTGGGAAAGAATTACTATGAATTTTGTCACCGGGCTACCACAAATTCTTAGAGGTTATGACTCTGTATGTGTGATCATAGATTGACTGATGAAATCAGCACACTTTTTTCCGGTAAAGACTACATATGGCGGAATCATGTATGCACATATATTTATGAACAAAACTGTTTGACTTCACGGAGTTCCAATATCCATCATCTCTGATATAGAATCACAATTTATCTCACGATTTTGGAAATCTTTTTAAGAAGCATTGGGTACACGAGTAGATCTTAGTAGTGTGTTTCATCCACAGACAGATGGGCAGTCTGAACGCACTATACAGATCTTGGAGGATATGTTGAGAGCTTGCATTCTTGAGTTTGGAGGTAGTTGGGATGCATATCTACCTTTAGTTGAATTTGCATACAACAATAGCTTCCAGTCAAATATTCAAATGGCACTGTATAAAGCATTGTATGGTAGAAGATGTCGTTCTCCTATCGGATGGTTTGAAGTTGGTGAGACTAATTTATTGGGACCTGACTAGTACAAAAAGCTATGGATAACGTACAGTTGATCAGATAGAGATTGCTTACGGCTCAAAGTAGACAAAAGTCTTATGCTGATAAGAGGAGAAGCGATTTAGTGTTCACAATTGGGGACAAAGTGTTCCTACGAGTCTTCCCTATGAAAGGTATGATGTGGTTTGGGAAAAGAGGCAAGTTGAGCCCCAGGTTTATAGGACCGTATGAGATACTAGACCGCGTGGTAGTTGTGGCTTATAGTTTTGCACTTCCTCCTGAGTTGTCCTTTAGTCATCCAGTGTTTCATGTCTCAATGCTAAGAATGTATATCAGACTCATCTCAGGTGCTTGAACCACCAACTATACCGCTTGATGAGAGGTGTTCTTACGAGGAGGAGACGATGGCAATTGTTGATAGGAAAGTAAGAAAGCTACGGTCAAAAGAAATTGAGTTCGTAAAGTCTTATGGAAATATCATAAGGTTGATGAAGCTACTTGAGAAATAGAAGATGCTATGCGAGTCAAGTACCCCAATTTGTTTCAGTTCCAAGGTACGTACTTGAGTTAAATTCGAAGATCGAATTTCATAAGGTAGAAGGATGTAATATCCTATATTTTTAATAAGGGTGCATTGGTCATTAGAATAATAATAATAATAATAATAATAAATAATAATAATAATAATAATAATAATAATAATAATAATAATATGTTATGAAATAATATAAAAGACAAGAACAATAATGCAAGAATAAGAACAATATAGAGAGAGAATAGGGAGAGAGAGAAGTATTCTTATTAATACTTGGGGTGATTTACAATGGGGTAAGACCCCTCTATTTATAGGAAGAGGAATGACTTAGCTTCAAGCTAAAACTCTTAGACATTCACTCTAAATAGACTTCTATTTTATAACATTCCCCTTGAATGTCTATTCAATAATGTGCCTCATAAAACCTTAAAACCAAAACCCATTGGGAAAAATTAAAGAAAGGAAAAAGAGTACACATGTTTGAATATGCGCCTATTGGTTGCCTCGTTAAAAACCTTGCAAGGAAAACCCAGTGGGACAAAACCTTGTAAGGGAAAAGAGTGCAACGCGCATTAACTCCCCCTAATGAGTACATCAATTTATATCCTTGAGCATTTGCATTCCAATCTTGTGCATCATCTTCAAAATGATCTTTGATAGACGTTTGACAAATCAACCATATTGACTTGAATAAATATTCCGTACCTTGGAATCATCATTCTTGATAGATATGAACATCTTCATATAATGTCGTGAAATAACTCTTCAATATCTCCATAGATGCATTCTCAATGCCATCATGCTTATAATAGCAAGATACATATGTACACAAATTGTACTAAGGATGTGGTACTTCAGGACCAAGAATTGCATATGCTTCAAGCAACTTAAATCTTTCAAGTTAAGTCATATAAGCCATATAATAGACTTTAGATGCATATCAAGTTTTCACGTTATGCTAAACAAATAAGATGTTGAAAACTGATTATACATACCTTTGACTTTATACTTTCAAGCATTTGAACTATAGGTTCAAAACTACATGTCTTTCATATGGAATCAATTCTTCTTGAATTGTATCTCTTCCATTTAGTTACTTTCTTTGGGTCAGTAAATGCGTATAGCATGCTTTGCAATATGTTGTAATTGAATTATCCTTTTATGAACTTCAGGTTCATATCATGATATTCGGGGATATACATATACAAATGATAATTCATCCCATGTTGTTTATCATGTCACCCCCTCATGTTAGTAAAGCTAACTTGTTTCCTCAAATTTGGGAAATCATCTTTGTGCATTATCATGTCAATATACACGGCACATTAATAATAAGATGAAATTATTTGGTTCCTGACCCTGAACCACTTGTGAGGGGAGAATATAATATACTCTCGTATACAACGTATATCAAACTGATATATATAACTTTGTTCTCACAAGAAACAGTTTAGCTATTAAGTGGAAGCACTCAATAATTATCTTGCTAAACCAACTTTGATATAAACCAACTTATCAAGATGAACTATCTTGAGTAGAGAATCTGGAAATTATGCTCGAAGTTAGATTACTGAGCAATTTACCTCGCAAGCACCGGCCAGGCTGCGGGTTAATAACAATTGCGCATGTAACCATTTCATAGATGCATCATATGTGGTATACATGGCAGGTGAATGGGCCCATATTCACCTTTGATATTTCCAGAATTTATGGGCTTCAACCCGAACTCTTTAGTTGGTCAGTTCATTAATGAGAAACAAGTGATACAAGAGAATTCGTAAAGAACTTTCTAGTCCTTTATTATTCACCTATGTGAATTTGCACATCATACATAAAATGAGATGGCTAACACGAATGCTACCTGAACAAATTATCAATATTGGTAAACTTCAAATTTACACCATGACATGTGCACTTATCAATAAACTTCAGGTTTATTATGACATGGGTTTTTATACCAATAGATATCCACTTTATTGTGGCATTCTTTCTTTTGTGTAGTACAAACTGGAGAACAAAGCGGGTAGCTTTTCATATGCAAATTACCTCGCAACAAGTTGTAGTAATAGGAGATATCAAAGCCTTCCTTTATTTATAGTCTCAATATAATCAATTGCTTTCGCGTGTACTTTGGAAACTGAATAAGTTTCTTTGAGACCTACTACAGCACAATACTCAATTGTGTTTCTCCAACATAGTAATAATTGGCTCTTCTAGAGCTCTCAATTAATTTTGTACTACCACAGATTCATCAACATCCATGTGGTGAATATCTTTCTTAAAGAGAAAGTTATACCATTATGGTCATGTCAAACTTATATGCAAGATATGTTTCTTGCATTATCGTTGTCCTTTAATAGTCATATTTCCAAAATACTTTGGCGTACAATAGGTACGTGACCAACGATCATTCATGCCATATATCATCTCAAACCTCCTTCTAGGGGTGAGTGTGGTATCATCTCAAACCTCCTTCTAGGGGTGAGTGTGGTATATTTAATACCAATTTCATGTTCATATTCTTCCAATAATGAATATGTATTCGTGAATCAGATGTTGTCACATTTACTTCGAGGATATGTGATTTTGTTATTCTTTTCAAATCTATAAATGCGTCAGGCATTTGATTTGCTATTCTTTGCAAATGGATAATCTTTTGTGCCTCTTTCACAAATAGAGGTATGTGGATCAAGATGAGATAATGATGCATTTTTCCACAAAATTTCCTGTTTGGTTTCACCAACTTCTCCCCCTAATTTTGGGAAAAGTGTCTCATTAAATTGACAGTCTGCAAATCGTGCAGTGAACAAATCTCCTGTCAATGTTTCGAGGTAGCGAATAATGGAGGGCGATTCAACCTCAACATATATTCCAAACCTTCTTTGCAGACCCATTTTGGTGCGGGATGGCGGTGCTAAAGGCACATATACTGCGCATCCAAAAATTCTTAAATGGGATATATTGGGTCCATGACCCAAAACCAATTGCAACGGGGAATATTTGTGTCAATTCGTCAGTCAGAGACGAACTAGCATTGTTGTATGCAAAATGGCGTGACCCCAAACCGAAGTGGGCAGCCGACGAACTAGTATTGCTGCATGCAAAATGGCGTGAACCCAAACCAAAGTGGGCAGCCGACGAACTAGCATTGTTGCATGCAAAATGGCGTGAACCCAAACCGAAATGGGCAGCCTCGTTTTCATGAAGAATTCAAGATTATTCTCATCTATTGTCTCAATATGATATCCATTTTGAATGATATCTTTAAAACTCAACAAGTTCTTCTTAGACTTGGAGGAGAATATTGCATTCTCTAAGATAAACGTCGTGCCTTTGGGCAGAGTTACAGTTGCTCTTCCGGAGCCTTCAATCAATTTACTTCCCATGGTTTGACATATAAAAGAAAATATACGAATATGAGAATAAACAACTTCAATTCATTTGTGTCACATAATATTTTCAAAATCTGCTGCTAACAGTTGACTAACAAAATCAGATATGTTATCCATAATTGATTACTTTGCAGTTTGAAAATTTCAGTTTAAACATTTTCTTCAAACAATCGATTGTTAAACACAAACAATCGATTGTTGAACATTGACAATCGATTGTTAAACACACACAATCGATATATTTGCTATTTTGAAAAACTTCAGATCACACTGTCTTAAGAAAATCGATTGTTAAATATAGACAATCGATTGTTGGCTTATTTTGAAAAATTCCGGAGCACACTGTCTTAAGACAATCGATTGTTATGCATAGGCAATCGATTGTTGGCTATTTTGAAAAATTCCAGAGCACACTGTTTTAAGACAATCGATTGTTATGCATAGACAATCGATTGTTGACTATTTTGAAAAATTCCAGATCACACTATCTTAACGACAATCGATTGATAGACATAGACAATCGATTGTGGATGATTTTTGAAAAATTCCAGATTACACTGTTTTAAAGACAATCGATTGTTAAACATAGACAATCGATTGTTGACTGTTTTTGAAAAATTCCAGAACACACTGTTTTAAAGACAATCGATTGTTGAACATTGACAATCGATTGTTTTGCAGTTTTATGCGAAATATGAGATAACCAACTAGTTTTTCAGGTTAGTCGATTACCTCTACTGGAAAGTAAAAATATTATTGATATTTGAGCATATTGATACATTCTAAAGAACTAATACTAACATTGCATCATGAACTAACTAATACGAGCTAATACTAATGACTATTAGTTTATTCATTCACTAATACAAACAAGTAAAATAAAATCAAATAGCTCCATCTTCTTTCATCACGGATCCATCACCGATTAGGTGGTCTATCTTCCCCTCGGGTTGCTCAAAGAAGTCAGCCACATCTAAGTGGGTGATGTCAAAGTTGTCGTCAGAGACAAAATTCGTTTCAGGGCGTTTACTCTTTCGAGATGCTTGATAAAGGTCAACCAAATGTCATGGTATACGGCAAGCCTTTGACCAGTGCCCGTTTTTACCGCAACGATAATATATAGTTTATAAACTATTTGCTTTTGGGTTCTTATCGTATCGTGCTTGTGGCAGAGTGACCAACTTCAGGTTGTCATATCTCTTCTTTAAGCCATTCCACAAGATAGGTGGATCTTTGACGGTGAGATATTCAATCTTCAAACCTTCATCAAGGTGATGGTGCAAGAAAATCAAGGCCTTAGCATAGTTTCAAACCTTCATCAAGGTGATGGCGCAAGAAAAATAAGGCCTTAGCATAGTTTTGGGTGGATGCATTATTTCTGTCTTTAATGGCGTCTCCAAGACCCATAGCATCCAAAATGGATTTAAGTATCCAACACCCATATCATATAGTTCTTGCCCGAAATTTCAAGGGCAACGAACTTTCTTTTCATAATGTCAGACATAAATCAAAATTACATCAAGAGCGTGTTCATACTTACGGGCTCTATTACAATTATCACATTCACTTCAGGTAATGGATCAAAATCATGTGCTTTACACAATCTCATGTAAAATATTACTTTCATAAAGTGAAAGATTATTTTGAGAATCCTTATTGTTCTCATTACCACAATAATGACGATTATAACTTCGTCTATTGCCATGTCCACATCCATTGATACCTTTACGGTAATTAGTCTTCTTTCAGACTTATCACATACTGCTACCACATTCTCTAAAGGGAATGGAGCAAATTCAATTGGACGGAATTCTTTGCCACGTCCACATTCATTGATACCTTCATGGTAATATTTTAGTCTTCTTTCAGACTTATCATATACTGCTTCCACATTCTCTAAAGGGAATGGAGCAAATTCAATGGGACGGATTTTCAATTATTTGCCCACAATCATACATGAATTTAATCATGGCAGGACATAGAGATTTTACCACTTCATGTGGTTATAATTTCTTACAAACTCCATTAGAGTTATAATCAAACTTTGTTGTCTTTGCTTGCATATAAAATCAAGTTATAAAATTTCAAGAATTTGAAAGAGAAAAGTAAAATACTTACCTTAAATCCAGAATTTAATCATGAAGGAAGTTCATAGAACAATTGATAATTATTATGCTCAATCCCAAAAGTTTTTACTCAATTAGTTAGCTTCTCCTGAAAATCAACAAAGCAAAGAACCAACGGATGGCCTCCTGGATGTCGTGAGTCTTTGATAAGAAGTCTAACTTGTCTGTCGGACTTATCAAATCCAAATCTAGCAGCATAAAAGAAAGTAACCAAGCTTCACTGTGGACGGCAACTAAGGAAAGCCATTCCTTTTCAGCATAAGAAACAGGTGACATATTTGATCATGAACAAGAAGCAATAGGAGTATTGTGTCACAAGGAACTCGAGATACGACTGACTAAACATATTGACTGTAACAAAACTTAGAGGAGGACAGGGGAGTTGCGGTAGAGTCTCGTGCTGATAACGTGTTATGAAATAATATAAAAGACAAGAACATAAATGCAAGAATAAGAACAATATAGAGAGAGAATAGGGAGAGAGAGAAGTATTCTTATTAATACTTGGGGTGATTTACAATGGGGTAAGACCCCTCTATTTATAGGAAGAGGAATGACTTAGCTTCAAGCTAAAACTCTTAGACATTCACTCTAAATAAACTTCTATTTTATAACATAATAATAATAATAATAATAATAACAGTAAGAAACTAACTAATAAAAAAAACAAAACAAAACAAATCAAAAAAGGGAAAAGAAAGAAACAAAAGAAAAAAGGGAGCCGAAACCAATTAAAAGAAGTAACCTGCAAAGGTTTGGCAAGGTTTAACAACAAAAAGAAGCCAGCTTCTGTACAAAAAATGAAAAAAAGAACGCAACCAGAGAAGAGGAAAGAGAAAAGAGAAGAAGAAGAAAGCTTTGGGCAAAGGCTTAATAGGAATTGAGAGTTGAAATTCAAAGTATTAAAGTTCTCCTTCGACCTAAGAGGTTAATATTCTTCTTCTCATCTGTTGAATAATTTTATTAGGTCTAGTTTCAGAGGAATAAATTATACTAAATAGTTTGAAATTTATAGAATTATGGACTAGTTATATGATTAAATATTAATTCAAAAGTAAATACTCAAACATGAACCCTGATGATTGGATATTCTAAATTAGTGATGGATTTAGCATAAATGAGGTAATTAATATGAGATCGATATTATGTAATTATAGATTGGTTGGAGGAATTTGTACGAGTTGCTTGAGGTGAAGCAGTTGGTATTTTGGCACGAGTACTATGAGCAGTAATCTTAACGCAATTTGGGTTTTTATAACTTGCATGATTTATACATGATTTTAAATATGAATATGTTATCGATTATTTTGAGTTGCATGTGGAACAAGTCTTTTACTCGATATGATACCGAATTAGTTATTTGTGATGAATATCGTAGTTTGAAATATTTTCGTTGTCACTAGATCTATTTTACTGTTACTTGAATTTACTGTTATCGAAAGGAAATTATATGATTTGATAAGAACCGAAATGTCCTATACTGTTTTAAAATAGTTTCTATGAGTATATACGGATTACATAGACAAGTATAAATGGTAGTAGACATTGAAGGATCCTGTAGCTAATGAGGGGTTCGTTAGACCTGGTGCACCTTGTATTTACCAATTACAAAGTACAATTATAGCCCTTGCTAGTGGGAAGGTAGAACTAGCATACTGTTACCGATTTTCCTTGAGTAGGGACTATCGCTATATATGACTTCGTGCAAAGAAGTCCACATTTATAGTGATTACATGATCCTTTCATTGAAACCTTCCAAAATGTGAATACTGATATTATAAAGTGGTTACCGAGCTTATTACTAAATTGTTAATTATATTACACTACAAGAAAGCATGATTTCAAATTATTTATTGTTTCTGAAAGGACATTTTTATGTTATTTTTTATTAGAGATACTAGCATGTTTTCTGACATGTCCCCAAATAAAAATGATTGTGGTTAAGTGTTATTTCTCACTGAGCTAGCAACTCATTCCCCGCTAAATTTTCTTTACAGAGACAGCAGTTGACACAATCGAGGATTTCGTTATTAGAGCGCAAAAGTTGATATTTCTCGGCGAGCCTCGCACTTGTTCGCGTGGCCAGAGATTTTATTTATTGTTATGGTCTTTTCATTGAATTCTTAGAGTCGCTCCATAGTCATTATTTTAGTGTCACGAGTATTTGTTTTGTTATTAGTCTTATATCGAGTACCGTACTTTATTATCAAAGTCGGCGATAAATAAGAATTTCTGGTTTTTAATGATTTATTAGTAATGGTGAAGACTATTTTGGTAATTAATAAGTTGTGAATTGTTTGAATTGCTATTATGGTGGTTGATTGCTGATTTGAGATAGAATTTTTTTTTGTGATGGTCCAAAAACAGAAAAAATTCTGTTCGATTTTCTATAAAATTACCGATAAGACTTACTTGGGAGTACTTGCTCCTAAGCGCCGGTCACAATCCTAAATTAGATCGTGATAATTATGTAGAGTGCGTCCTCAAGTTTGAAAGATGGTATACTTAACTTGGAGAAGAAAGTTCTTTTTGGACAGATTTTGGTTCTCCTAAAAGTCTGTCCAAAGGGACCGACTTTTTGTGCCAAAAATAATGTAAGGGCTGTCCAAATGAAAAAAAGACAGTCGTCTCAACCTAATGTAGCAGAAGCATGGGAAGAAAGGTTCTTTCAGCCACACCAGCAGCAAAAGCAAGTTACTAATGTGCCTTAAATAACGATTAAAATATCTACCCTCCAGATTTAGACCAAATCAGTAGTGACCTAATTGTTTCAAACCAAACCAAGATACAACAAACATGTAACTAGACCTTACTAGTTGAACTATTAACCAACAAGGAGAAACTCAGAAACCGACTGTTAAAACCAATCAAAAACATATATAATCAGTGAAGACAATTTTGAAAACTAATACTCAGAAAAAAGAGATTAAACATGAAACAGATGAATCAATCAAATTAAACCTAGACAGAAAATTCCAATCAAACACAAACAAAGCAAACTGATAAACAAGGAGGACCAAATTAACAGTAGATTTGGAGACTCGAAGAACCACGAAACTCGCAATACATAGAGGAATAGTAAGATCGATGAACTATGAAGATCAGAACGAAGCAATACAAAAACCGAAACAAACTTAAAATCGTAAATCTAAACTGACTGCTCAAATGAATGAGCTACGAACATTGATTATTGATACAATTAAGCCTAAATCTACTGCTAGCAATGAGCAAAAATAGGAAACAAGGAATTACAGTATCACCTACGTTTAAGAGCCTCAGAACTTTAACCTCGAATCCTCGGTGCAATCGGGGTGCCAAATGGCCAGCCAATCGACCTTCGAGTATCACGATCAGAACGGTCATTTGAGATCTAGTACGTCGCTTGGTGGTTTGAGGTTATGAGTAGCTACACTTCAGGTATTACGACTTGTTCGCGTGGTCGGAATTAAAATTCGGGAAGTTCGGATTTGACTTGTAAAGAGAATTCTCATTTTGAAAGCTTTAAGTTGGAAGATTCTGATTAAGGTTGGATTTTGACTAAATGAACTCGGAATCATGATTTGAAGGTTCCAACATATTCGTTTGATGATTTTGGACTTGGGTATATGTCCAGATTGGGTATTGGACGACCCGGGAGCGTTTCAACACCTATTGTGAGAGTTAGCATTTTGGAAGAATTTCATTATTTGGGTTGAAGTGTATTTCAATACTATGTCTGTTTGGGATTCTGAGTCGGGAAATAGCTCCAAATGGTAATTCTGGTATTGCGAGCGCATCCAGAAGTAGATTCGGAGGTCTATAGCTAATTTTGGGATCATTTGGCGAAAGTTAGAAATTTGAAGGATTTTGAAGAGCTTGACAAGAAGTGGACTTTTTGATATTGGGACTGGATTCCAATTTTGGAAGTTGGAATATGTCTGTAATGTCAAATGTGACTTGTGTGCAAAATTTGAGGTTAATCGAACGTGATTTGATAGGTTTCTTCATCGAATGTGGAAGTTATAAAGTTCATTAAGCTTGAATTGGGGTGCGATTAGTGATTTTTATGTTGTTTGATATGATTTGAGGCCTTTATCAGATCCGTATTATGATATGGATCTTGTATATGTAATTGGACGGGTTGGGGGTTTCGGGTGTGTTTCAGAGGTGTTTGGGTTGTATCGCGCTCTTATTTGATGTTTCAACATCATTTCTTTGGGCAAAAAGGGAACTATTTTGCAAAAACGACCTTTTATTGTGATTGGATTGAACCATTCATGTATCGTAATTATGGAGCCATATCAACAAGAATTGTCGAATTTTGATGTCGTATGAAGTATGCCCATTTGCGTATCGGACAAAATTGCTAGTTTCTGGTGCGAAGATGTGTTCTTTGCGAACGCGAGAGAGGTTCTGCGAACACGAAGAAGGATTTCTAGGTTGACCGGTCAACACAAAAAATTTCTCTTCACGAACTCGAAGCTCTCCTGCGAAGACGATGAATAACAATTGCCTGGATATTATTTTAAATCGAGAATTTTAGTATTTTGGGCATATCGGGTAAATATTTGACATTTATTTTGATGTTTCTACATTATTATTTCTGTTGATTTCTAATTTTATCCGTATTTGAATTGTACAAATTGGGATTTTGAGCCCCAAATTAAAAATTGGTAAATCCTTGATCTGAGGGTCGATTCATGGACGAAATAGGATGAATTTATGGATATAGAGCATATGAATTATGGTTAATATTTATTTTCAATAATTTTTGGAATTCAGACATGTAGGCCCGAGGGTTGACTTTATTGAATTTTTGAGCGGAGTTAGGAGTTGTTACAAATTGATTTATGAGTATTAGATTATATATTTAATGTTTGCACATTGCTTGACTAGTTTTGGAGCGATAGGCACCGGTTTGAGGTGTTAGAGCGATGTTGGAGCCGGTTGTAGACCTTCAGAGCGAGGTAAGTCTCCTTTCTATCCTTGTAAGAGGGAATTTACCTCATAGGTGAAATGATTCGATTTGTATTTCTATTTGTGGGGACTATGTACGCACGAGGTGACGAGAGTCCGTACGTAGCTATTATTTCTGTTTATGTCAGGATAGTTTTAGGTTTACACCATGCTTTGTGGACATCGTTACTTGATTATATTTGCTAATATGTCAAATGGAACTAAGTTGAGAATTTTTAAGAATTTAAAAGTTTCTAGTTGAATTGTCTTTATTTTGAAAAGAATCAAGAAATGATTATGATTTAATGATAAATTTATGTTTGACCGCTTCGCAAGTATGATCTGCAAGCGGGGAAACTCCTTAAATTTATATTTGAACGCATCACATGTATGATACGCGAGTGAGGTAATTTCTTATATTTATATTTGACCGCGTTGCATGTATGATTTGCGTGCGGGGTAAATATATGCATCAATGGTTCGCGTCGTTCGACTCTCGACAATGCACAATTTAAATATTATATTGGACCGGATCGTACGACCTCAGTATGATTGTCGTATGACTTAATTGAATGTTTTGGAATTTTTGATAATTGTTGTGGCCTCATTGGGTCGGAGATATAAATTGTTAAAAGATAAAAATAAATTTGAAAATCTCCTTATAATAAAAGAATTGTTTACCTGCTTCATGTTATGATTTTACAATAGCATTAAAGAAAGTCATAATTTATCATACTATCGGAGTCGACCTCTCGTCACTACTTTTTCGAGAATAGACTAGATACTACTGAATACATGTTATTTTCATACTCACACTACACTTGCCGTATATTTTGTTGTATAGGCATATGTACGTCTAGTGGCCTTGTTTGCGTAGTGGTGTGGTTGATATGAGAACTTAGGTGAGCTGCATCTTATGAGACGATCCGCAACCGGCAGAGTAACCTTCAGAGTACTTGTATTTTTCTTTTCTGTCCAAATTTATATTCCAAAAAGTTATTGTAATTCCTAGTAAATGTTCACGCACTTTTAACACCGGGTTCTGGATGATGATGAGATACTCATTATTGAAATTGGAAAATATTATTATTATTTTGTAAAGTTCATCTTTTACTAGTTAAGTTAAAGGAAATTTATGATCTCAAAAATATAAAAATTAGAATTCAATTAAATATTTAGTGTTAGGCTTCTAATAGTGGTGTCCGGTACTATCACGATCTTTAATGAATTTTGGATTGTGACGTCGATCACCTTTTGTCTTAAGGGCATGTGTTGGTTCAACAAATTCTGGCACATCGAAAGTTAATTCGTGCGCCACACCAAAAGAAAGAGGGTGTCCGCTATCGTACACAACTTAAAATAGAAGGTCGGGTGAGTTTCTTATGGTTAAAGGTCATGGCGGTGGCGATTTCTGATCAGCAGTGACGAAGATCGAATTTATAGGTGAAATTAAAAGAGAAGTGTAGATCTAAAGGACATATACATGTTTATGTGAGATCTGTGTGTTGGGGATGACTGGGTTGTCTCGAATTTGAGAAGTAAAAAAAAAAAAGAAAAATTTGAGCGGCTAGAGTTTCAATTAAGGCCAAATCAATAGAGATTGATGGAGATTCTAAGATCTGAGACGTGGATCGAGGTAGATTTTTTACCCCTACTTGACTCCAACGGACAGGTTTTGGCAAGAGTAATCGAATCATAATTATGTGAATTAATGGGTCAAATCAACGAGAATCTGTCATGATTCAAATTCCATTCCGGTCGCGAATTACCTTTTTCGAAAATAGATAAATATGAATAAATAATTTTAAAGATAATTAAATAACATTACTTAGTGAAAGTAACAATCCAAATGGGGTGTCATAAGTCATGAGCATCTATAAGAATGTAATTACATTTATAAATCTAGAAATACACTGAACATGAATAATGAATAACATGAAAGAAACGGTGCTGCGAACATTGCCAGTCACCTCGCTAAAATCTTACAGCTCTGCCTCCAAACAGCCATTACCCGCTCCCGTGTGAATAAATACCTGCAACTGCATACGAAGTGCATAAAATAAAGTGAGTACACCAACTCAGTGAATAATAAAGGTAAATAACAACTGAGCAGTAAGAAATCACGTAAAGCAACCAACATGCTGTATACAAGCAGTGTACAATCCTTCGAGAAACAGAAAACTATGAAAGCTTTAGAAAATCTCTTGGTTGAGTTTAAACATCTTTTGAAAATGGTCTTTTCAACAGTTGAAAAATAATTTCGAAACAATTAGTGCCAATATGCACATAAATCCTCCCTTGGGGCACAAATACCACAGTATAACAAGTAAAAGACAAGTAAGTATGCAAAATAAGCACATAAAAGCTCACCCCTCGGGCAATATCTCAAAGTATTACCAGCCCCTCGGGCTACCTCAGAATCACTCGTATCATCCCCTCGGATTATCTCACAGTTACTCATATCAGTCCCTCAGGTTCAGTATCAATCACTCACCATAATGGGTACCCGCGCTCAATGTGGGTGTGCAGACTCCGGAGGGGCCCCTTACCGCCCAAGCGCTATATTAACATAAGGCCTGAAAGCTTTTTCACATCACTCATAAGGACTGAAAACCTCCTCACATTAGTCACAAGGCCTGAAAGCCTCGTCACAGTACTCACAAAGCCTGAAAGCCTCCTCATGTCACTTAAGCCACCTCATGGCATATAAATGTATCTTAGGCCCTCGACCTCATATCACTCAGCATATCCTCACATATGGCCCTCGGCCTCACTCAGTCCTAAAATCATCACAAACCCCTCGGACATTTGTAAAACAAAATGTTCTCAGCCCAAAATATCATTTATAAATATCATTTGAGTTTCAAATCTGTATTAAAATGGCTGAGCTTGTAAAACAATAATTATCAACAGGACTGAGTTTAAATATAAGTCAAAACAGTGAGGAAATAGTTATAAAAATTCCCGAAGGATACCAAATAATTTGCACGAAGCCCAAATATGACATTAAGCCCAATTCATGATGATAACAATGAAGTCTCAATAAAATACGCGGTAAAACATCAATCGGGATGGACCAAGTTACAATCCCCAGTAGTAAACGACCCCACACTTGTCATTTAGCGCGTGTCTCACCTCAATATAGCATTACGCTATGCAATTCGGGATTTCAAACCCTCAAGACATTATTTACAATCATTATTCACCTCGATCCGGTCAAAACTCTAGCCCGCGATGCCTCGCCCGCACGAATCGACCTCTGGATGCTCCAAATCTAGCCACAATCATTACATAATTATTAAAATATCCAATTTAATATCAAAATCCGAAATTGCTCAAACACAGTCCCCGGGTCAACGCTTCGAAATTCGATGAAACTCACAAAATCTGACAACATATTCAACCACGAGTCCTGCCATACCAAAATTATTAAATTCCGATAACAGTTTGGCGTCCAAATCTTGAAATCTTATTTTTTCAAATCCCTAGGTCCAAATCCCTAATTTACACCTCAAAAATATGTAATCTAGTCGGATTATTCGATGATAATTCAATATCATGGAGTAGAAATGATCACAAGTGACTTACCTTAAGATTTCCCATGATTTCTTGCTCAAAAATCGCCCAAAGCCGTGTTATTTCACAAAATAGTGTCAAGTCGCTAAAAGTGCCAAATCTGGTCGCTAAAAGGTGCACACCAGATCTGATGTACCAACAATCTTTACTTTTACTAAAAAGGCTCTAACTCCATCATACAAACTCAGAATTCAATGATTCTTCTTCCTATGAGTCACAAATAATAATACGAACATAGCTCTTCAAGCGAAACTCAATTCGGATCTCATTTTCTCACTGTGGTACCCATTTCACTCGTTAAACAATTAACTCATGTTTCACGTTAAAAACCCAATCGCGTCTTGATAAAATTAAACCAAACTTTCTAGATCACTTCTATAATTTATTATCAAAATTTTAGAAGTCTCGAAATCAAATTTCGATCTCTAAAACTAAAAATGGACCTTCGGATCATTACATGCTTATGCTCAAAATGGCAACATCTTCAAAAAACTCCTCCAAAACTTATCCGAGCCTCATGGAACCTCGATCAAACATGTCAACACACGTCATAACATCATTCAAACTTGTTCCAACCTTCATAATGCTTAAAACAACGTCAAAACAACGAATCATCATCGGATTCAAGCATAAGAATTCCAAAACTTCCGAAACACGCATTTGATCAAAAGTCCAACCAAACGACATGAAATTTTGCACACACATCATAAATGATATAAGGAAGTTATAGCAGCTCTCAGAATTCTATTCCGAACCTCGGATAGAAATTTCACCTATCAACCGGAATTCGCCAAAATACTAACTTCGCCAAAACAAGATAATTTCTACACCGGATCTCCAAAACCAATTTCGATCATGCTCCTAAGTCATAAATCACCCAACAAAGCTAACCCGATCATAAAAACTCCGATCCGAGCTCATGTACAAAAAAGTCAACTTTTGGTCAAACCTTTCAAATAAATTTTCAACTGAGACTGTTCCTTCAAATTCATTCCGATTTTTCTGAGAACCAAAACCAACGATCTACATCGGTCATAGTACATCACACAGGGAAAGTCATGTCCGAGAACTGACGATCAAAGTTCAAAAACTTCAAAACGGTCGATCGGGTCGTTATAGAATCATAATAAGGGGTGCCTTCATCACGTTGGACATTTGTATTTGTTCTTAATTCTTAGAAGTTTCCAAACAATAACTTCAGACAAGACTCCTTTTCTCGCGAAAGTTTGAGATCTATGGCTGCTAATGAAACATCGACACAGAATCATGGTATGTGATAATATGCGAGATATACATGTTATCAAATATATTTTATCCCTACTTTGACGTGTGTAAGTGTTTTGAAGGTTGAAAGATGAACAATTGAGCTTAATTGTTGAAGTTTATTATGTAGAAAATCAAGAGTGAATATTAGAGGTGATTTGAGCATTAATGAAGCTAAAAGGCAATTTATGAAGAAAAGGAAAATGGGATCGAGGTAGTAAAGTAACTTCAAAAGGCATAGGAAAAGCACAAAAATTTTTGAAAAACTCAACTACACCCCGCGCGAAGCACTACTACAGCACAAGGGCAAATTTTCATGCATTTTATCTTGAAGGACAACTTAGTCAATTGGCTGAGGAACATGATATAAAAGCTTCTAACTCTTATTTTTTCACATTTTTTTATTTGCCGAAGTTACTTCTACGGACTACTATGAAGCCACTGAGATGGTCATGACAGATTTTGTCTGGTTCTCACATTTGCTCTTGTCATATATAGTACAATTTGATTTATCATTAGTGCTGTTTTTGTTTGAGCTGCTTTTTTTGTCTTTCGTTATTGCATTTCTTTTTCATTTTTATTGAAGTTGCAATTGATTCAAATTACATGTATGATAATGGGGCGGTAAAATTTGAGAGTTGAGACTATAACATTCATTCAAATAAGTACCTATATTTTTCTTTTTTGGTGGTTTTTGGTCTTGATAAGTGCCTATAATTGACTATAATTTTCCTCTTGTTATGAAATAATATAAGAACAAGAACAATAGAGAGAAAAATAGAGAGGGGAATATTCTTATTGATACTTTGGGATGATTTACAATGGAATAGAACCCCTATATTTATAGGGAGATGGTGACTTAGCCACCAAGTAGTAAACCCTAGAATCTCTCTAAATATAGACATTCACCTTAAATAGAGTTCTATTTATAACACTCCCCCTTGAATGTCTATTCAATAATGTGCCTCGTTAAAACCTTAACTAAAACAAAACCCAATGGGAAAAAATTATAGAAAAGGAAAAAGAGTACACATGTTTGAATATGCGCCTATTGATTGCCTCGTTAAAAACCTTGCAAGGAAAACCCAGTGGGACAAAACCTTGTAAGGGAAAAAGAGTGCAACGCGCATTAACTCCCCCTGAAAAGAGCATTAATTCACATCCTTGAGCATTTGCATTCCAATCTTGTGCACCATCTTTGAAATTATCATTCTTGATAGATATGAACATCTTCATATAATGTCGTGGAATGACTCTTCAATATCTCCATAGAGGTATTCTCGATGCCATCATGCTTATAGTTATAGCAAGATACATATGTACACAAGTTGCACTTAGGATGTGGTACTTCAGGACCAAGAATTGTATATGCTTCAAGCAACTTCAATCTTTCATGGATTGACATATAAGTTAAGTCATATAAGCCATATAATAGACTTTAGATGCATATCAAGTTTTCATGTCATGCTAAACAAATAAGATATCGAAAACTGATTACACATACCATTGACTTTATACTTTCATGTATTTGAACTACATGTCCAAAACTACATGTCTTTCATATGGAATCAATTCTGCTTGAATTGTATCTCTTCCATTTATGATCACTTTGATCATTTGCTCATCTTCTTTATTAAGAAGTTATTTTGAAACCGATTTGTCTATACGCTTCAAGCATATCAAAGACTTTGTCCTTCTGGGACTTAATATGAGCATTTGCAGTGAGAATATAGTTACTTTTTTTGGGTCAGCAAATGCGTATAGCATGCTTTGCAATATGTTGCAATTGAATTATCCTCTTATGAACTTCAGGTTCATATTATGATATTCGAGGATCTATAAATACAAATGATAATTCATCCCATGTAACATTTTCGCAAGTGTTTATCATGTCTCCCCCTCATGTTAGAAAAGCTAACTTGTTTCCTCAACTTTGAGAGTCCATCTTTGTGCATTATGGTGTTAATGAAAATATACACCGCACATCAATAATAATAAGATGAAATTATTTGGTTCCTGACCCTGAACCATTTGTGAGGGGAGAATATAATATACTCTCGTATATCAAACTGATATGTATAACTTTGTTCTCATAAGAAACAGTTTAGCTATTAAGTGGAGGCACTCAATAATTATCTTACTAAACCAACTATGATATAAACCAACTATCAAGATGAACTATCTTGAATAGAAAATCTGGAAATTATGCTCGAAGTTATATTACTGAGCAATTTACCTCGCAAGCACCGGCCAGGCTGCGGGTTAATAACAATCGCACATGTAACCATATCATAGATGCATCATATGTGGTATACATGGCAGGTGAATGGGCCCATATTCACCTTTGATATTTCCAGAATTTATGGGATTCAACCCGAACTCTTTAGCTGGTCAATCAATTAATGAGAACAAGTAATATAAGAGAATTCGTAAAGAACTTTCTAGTTCTTTAATATTTACCCATGTGAATTCTCTATTACTGCACATCATACTTAAAATGAGATGGCTAACCCGAATGCCAACTGAATAAATTATCAATATTAATAAACTTCAAATTTACACCATGACATGTGCAATTATCAATAAACTTCAAGTTTATTATGGTATGAGTTTTTATACCAATAAATATCCACTTTATTGTGGCATTCTTTTGTTTGTGTAGTACAAACTGGAGAATAAAGCGGGTAGCTTTTCATATACAAATTATCCCGCTACAAGTTGTAGTAATAGAAGATATCAAATCTTTCCTTTATTTATAGTCTCAATATAATCAATCGCTTTCGTATATACATTGGAAACTGAATAAGTTTCTTTGAGACTTACTACAACACAATGCCTTATTGGTAATTAATTGTGTTTCTCCAACATAGTAATAATTGGCTCTTCTAGAGCTCTCAATTAATTTTATACTACCACAAATTCATCAACATCCATGTGGTGAATATCTCTTTTAAAGAGAAAGTTATACCATTATGGTCATGTCAAAATTATATGCAAGACATGTTTCTTGCATTATTATTGTCCTTTGATAATCACATTCACAAATTATTTTGGCGTACAATAGGTACGTGACTAATGACCATTCATGCCATAATAATGACATTATTTACTTATATCGTCTCAACCCTCCTTCTAGAGGTGAGTGTGGTACACTCAATACCAATATCATGTTCATATTCTTCCAATAATGAATATGTATTCATAAATCAGATGTTGTCACATTCACTGCGGGGATATGTGATTTTTTTATCCTTTTCAAATCTGTAAATGCGTCTGGCATTCGATTTGCTATTCTTTGCAAATGGATAATATTTTGCACCTCTTTTTCACAAATAGAGGTATGTGGATCAAGATGAGATAATGATGCATTTTTCCACAAAATTTCCCGTTTGGTTTCACCAACTTCTCCCCCTAATTTTGGGAAAAGTGTCTCATCGAATTGACAGTCTGCAAATCGTGCAGTGAACAAATCCCCTATCAATGTTTCGAGGTAGCGAATAATGGAGGGCGATTCAAACTCAACATATATTCCTAACCTTCTTTGCAAACCCATTTTGGTGCAATATGGCGGTGCTACAGGCACATATACTGCACATCCACAACTTCTTAAGTGGGATATATTAGGTTCATGACCCAAAACTAATTGCAACGGGGAATATTTGTGACAATTCGTCAGTCAGAGACGAACTAGCATTGCCGCATGCAAAATGTCGTGACCCCAAACCGAAGTGGGCAGCCGACGAACTAGCATTGCTGCCTGCAAAATGGCGTGACCCCAAACCGAAGTGGGCAGCCTCGTTTTCATGAGTAAATGAGGTATTCAAGATTATACTCATGTATTGTCTCAATCTGATATCCATTTTGAATGATATCTTTAAAACTCAACAAGTTTCTCTTAGACTTGGAGGAGAACATTGCATTCTCTATGATAAACATTGTTTCTCTAGGCAGAGTTATAGTTGCTCTTCCGGAGCCTTCAATCAATTAACTACTACCAGAGATTGTAGTAACATCTGCCTTACACATACTTAGTTGAGAGAAATATTTACTTTTCTTTGAGTATCGTATGTGTAGTACATGAATCAACTAAACAAATATTTGATCCAAGTTTGCTTTGTGAGATATCCATATTTGCTTTCCCATGGTTTGACATACAAAAGAAAATACATGAACATGAGAATAAACAAATTCAATCCGTTTGTTTCACATTTAAACAATATTTTCAAAATCTGCTGAGGTTAGTTGACTAACTAAATCAGATAGTCGATTATATGTTTTCCATAATCGATTACTTTGCAGTTTGAAAATTTCAGTTTAAGCACTGTCTCAATGTAATCGATTGTTAAACATGCATAATCGATTATTTGCTATTTTGAAAAACTTTAGATCACACTGTCTTAATATAATCGATTGTTAAACATACATAATCGATTATTTGCTATTTTGAAAAACTTCAGATCGTACTGTCTTAATATAATCGATTGTTAAATATACATAATCGATTATATCTTAATATAATCGATTGTTAAACATACATAATCGATTATTTGCTAATTTAAAAAACTTCAGATCACACTGTCTAATATAATCGATTGTTAAACATACATAATCGATTATTTGCTATTTTGAAAAAACTTCAGATCACACTGTCTTAATATAATCGATTGTTAAACATACATAATCAATTATGTCTTAATATAATCGATTGCTAAACATACATAATCGATTATTTGCTATTTTGAAAAACTTCAGATCACACTGTCTTAATATAATCGATTGTTAAACATACATAATCGATTATGTCTTAATATAATCGATTGTTAAACATACATAATCGATTATTTGCTATTTTTGAAAAACTTCAGATCACACTGTCTTAATATAATCGATTGTTAACAAGTATATAATCGATTGTTTTGCAGTTTTAATGCGAAATATTAGATAATCGATTAACTGTTAGGTTAATCGATTAACTCTACTGAAAAATAAAAATATCTTTGAAATTTAAGCATATTAAAACATTCTAAAGAACTAATACTAACATTATATCATAAACTAACTAATACAAATAAGTATCAAACAATTCCATCTTCCTTCATCACAGATCCATCACCGATTAAGTGGTCTATTTTCCCCTCGGGGTGCTCAAAGAAGTCTGCCACATCCAAGTGGGTGATGTCTAAATTGTCGTCAGAGACAGAATTGGTTTCAGGGCATTTACCTTTTAGAGATGCTTGATAAAGCTCAACCAAATGTCTTGGTATACGGCAAATTTTCGCCCAGTGCCCTTTTCCACCGCAACGATAACATATAGTTTATGAACTATTTGCTTTTGGATCATATCGTGCTTGTGGCAGAGTGACCAACTTCAGGTTGTCATATCTCTCCTTTAAGCCATTCCACAAGATAGGTGGATCTTTGACTGTGATATATTCAATTTTCAAACCTTCATCAAGGTGATGGCGCAAGTAAATCAAGGCCTTAGCACAGTTTCAAACCTTCATCAAGGCGATGGCGCAAGTAAATCAAGGCCTTAGCACAGTTTCAAACCTTCATCAAGGTGATGGCGCAAGAAAATCAAGGCCTTAGCATAGTCTTGGGTGGATGCATTATTTCTGTCTTTAATGGCGTCTCCAAGACCCATAGCATCTAAGTGGATTTCAGCATCCAACACCCATGTCATATAGTTCTTGCCCGAGATTTCAAGGGCAACGAACTTTCTTTTCATAATGTCAGACATAAACAAAATTACATCAATAGTGTGTCCATACTTTACGGGCTTTATCACATTCACTTCAGGGAATGGATCATAATCATCTGCATGTGCTATACACAATCTCATGTCAAATATTACTTTCATAAAGTGAAAGATTATTTTGAGAATCCTTATTGTTCTCATTACCACAATAATGACGATTATAATTTCGTCTATTGCCACGTCCACATTCATTGATACCTTCATGGTAATAATTTTGTCTTCTTTCAGACTTATCATATACTGCTACCACATTCTCTAAAGGGAATGGAGCAAATTCAATTTGGACGGATTTTTAATTCTTTGTCCACAATCATACATGAATTTGATCATGGCAAGGCATAGAAATTTTACCACTTCATGTGAGTGTAATTTCTTACAAACTCCATTAGAGTTATAATCAAACTTTGTTGTCTTTGTTTGTATATGAAATCAAATCGTAGAATTTCAAGAATTTGAAAGAGAAAATTAAAATACTTACCTTTAAGGTATACCAATAAATGTTGTGATATCAAATATATCTCTTGTGTAAATTCCTTTCTTTCTCTCACGTTTTTCTCTTTCTGTTTCTGTTTCTTTCTTCTTTGTTTTTCTTTCTTTCGTTTCCACTTTTTTTTTCTCGTTTCTTTTCCTTCTTTCTTCATTCTTTCTTTTTCCTTTTTGTCCGTATAGAAATTTTTGGGATAAGGAAGAAATCAAATTCAATTGGTTAGAGACTTGTGCTGATAACGTGTTATGAAATAATATAAGAACAAGAACAATAGAGAGAAAAATAGAGAGAGGAGTATTCTTATTGATACTTTGGGATGATTTACAATGGAATAGAACCCCTATATTTATAGGGAGATGGTGACTTAGCCACCAAGTAGTAAACCCTAGAATCTCTCTAAATATAGACATTCACCTTAAATAGAGTTCTATTTATAACACCTCTATTTTTTCAAGGTATATATGCTCAATAAGATGATCCCATTGGTGTGGCCACGCTCACAGTATTTTCTCCCTGGCTCATACCAAGGTAGAAGATAGTAACGAATTGGAGCTGAAAGGGCGTTTGTCATGTCGGAGGAAGTGATGAGCAAAGAATCTAACTGAGAGAAAATAAATATGAAGAATAATAATAATGATGAAATTCTTATTGGGCCATTGTTAATACTTTTGTGTCCAACTTAAACATCATCTCGTAAGATAAGTAATTCTCTAAACCCACGTTATTTTCCATTTTTATATTACTTATCTTTACTTTGCTCCAGCAATAGTTAATTGTTTTAAATATTACCGTTGCTAGGAGGTGTGCCTCTCTGAAGTTATGCTTATGAACTTGAAGTTTCATCTGGTGCATCAACAACCTACAATTAATAAGAATATTAGAAAAATATTGGTTGTCTTCATTCATGAGTTTAATAATTTTCGCGGAATCTGTTTCAATTTCTATTTTGAGGAAATTCATCTCCCTTGCGATTTTTAATCCTTCCCGTAAAATCATTAGTTCTGCTTGCATGGCAGATGCTACATAACATGATTTATGGAAACCAAGGAACCGGTCTCCATTGCTATTTCAGAACACTCCTCTTAAACCTGTTTCCAACGAGTTCTTTGAAAATGCTTTGTCTATGTTTCGTTTTATAGTTTCATTAGCTGATTTATCCCACTTGACCTCAATCTTAATCTTTTGATTAAAATAGATTTTTTCAGTAAAGAAATTAAATTCTCAAGCTTGTTGAAGAACCTTAGGGGCATGTAGGTCGAGGTCTAAGTTGTTGAAACTGTTGTTATTTCTGTTCTTCCAAAGATTCCAAATGGAAGAAAAAAATGATTTCTCAGCTATTTATACGTTTTGAGTTCTGGATGTAGCAATCCTTTAGGTTGATAAGCCAGTGGTTGCTAGTGTTAATGAATTGGGCTGTCACACCCATATTTTTCAAGAATCGATAGGCTATAGGGCATGTAGAAAGATATGCTGGATATCTTCCACACCCTTTTTGCAAACTGGGCAGGTGGCATCTATATTTATTCCAATATGATGTAACAAATATCTACAAGGAATACGATTATGTAGGTTGCAACAAGAAGAATTCTAGTTTATTTTGATAGCGGAGCTCCTAAATCCAATTAAAGTTTATGTCGGGAGTGTTGGTGGGATTTAATATCTTGTAACAAGACTTGGTAGAAAAATTTCCGCTAGAATGTAACGACCTGATCGGTCGTTTTAAATTTTTTTCACTTTGCTTGCCAGTTCTCGAGCATGATTAGCTTCGTGTGATGTATTATGACTTATGTAGATTTTTATTTTCAGGATAATAAGAATGAATTTGGAAGAACAGTTCTTAGTTTGAAGCCTAAAATTTAAAAGGCTTGATCAAGATTTGATTTGTTAGTAGATAACCTCGGATTGGAATTTTTATGATATGGTTAGCTCCGTCATGTGACTTGGGACTTAGGAGCGTGGTTTAGGCTTGAATTAGCAAAATTGAGATTTTGGCGTTTCCCGGTTGATAGGTGAGATTTTGATATAGGGGTCAGAATAGAATTCCGGAAGTTGAGGTAGGTCCGCTGTGTCATTTTTGGCATGTATGAAAAATTTCAAGTTAATCGGACGAGGTTTGGTAGAAAAAATGGAAGAACAATTTGAGAATTCTTTTTGGGGATTTGAATGGGCAATTAAGGTCGAATTTTGATGAATTTGATATGGGTAGACTCGTGTGTAAATGCCTAATACACACACACACACACACACACACACACACACACACATATATATATATATATACACATACATACATACATATGTATGTATGTATGTATGTATGTATGTATGTATGTGTATGTGTGTGTGTGTGTGTATGTGTGTGTGTGTGTGTATGCGCGCACGCGTGTGATGATAGGCTATAATTACGTGTTTTAGTCGATTATTACACTCTAATTTACTGCACTTTAGTTGAGTTTGCGCTTTAATCGCTAGTGTTTTGCACTAATTGTGTGTTTTATGCCTTGTAGGTGTGATTCTGAGCTATATAGATGATACGAAATGATTTTAAGTGATTTGAAGCTTTGAAGTCTAATTAAAAGCTCAAGGAATTAAGCTGGGATCGTGTTCGGGGGTCAAATTTGATAGTTGAGAACAAACGAAGATTCGATGAGGCATATTATGCACTGTCTAGTAAAATGCACATAACGTTTTACTCAGAACTCCATTTTGGCTCCATAATATATGGCTGGAAAGATAACTCAAAGCGCTACAACTTTCATGGTTTGACCGCGACCTCGGCAATATCGTGGCAGGAGGCGGAAATTTCGGAGACTTATGTGTAAAAAATGAGATTTTAAGCCCTAAACCCTTTATAAAACAAAGGAGGCTGGCCAAGAACGGGAGTTGGACATTTTTTGGACAAAAAGTAGACCTAGGGAGGCAAGAACACATCGGGAGCAAGGCGGAGAATTCTTCTACGAGTTTTTCCTTCCTCTTCCTATTTTTCATTGTTGGTTATGACTTTTAGTATTGTATTTTTATATACTGTTATGAAAAGCTAATTTGTTTTCTTTGGTTTTGGTGAAACCCATTGGGGATGATTTGGTTGTTATATTAATATAGTTTTGAATTGGTTGTTTGTCTCTATTTGTTCAACTACATTGATTGTGCTTAATTGAAAGGATCCTCCATTAGCCGTCCCTATTTAATATGTATCTTCTTGAGAGAGAGTGCATATTTAAGTAGTTATTTGAACAACATCACTCCCGGAGTATAGACAAGAGTCATAACCGAGGGTTTAAAGGTTGGATTAGAGATAATGATACCTCTTGTGCAATCTAAGTGAACTGTAATGTGAATCTAGCTAGTGTAACTTGAGAGAGTGCGTCTACTAATTTATCATAATTGCTTGAGAGAGATTTATGGCCGCTGGAGAGTTCATGATTGATAGAAGCAACTAATCCACACCTATAGGAAATATACAACCAAGGAAATCAACAACGGGGGAAACCATTACCTTAGAACTTTATTCAAATTGCTTACAATTCAATCATAGTTAGTTTTCTGCTGTTTATTTATTTTCAATCTAGTCGTCTTAGTGATATTAAACAAATACAACTAAGCCTCATTTCTCCATGGGATTCGACTCCGGACTTTTAGGCCTATTATATTTGCAGCGACCGCTTATCCTTTTTAGGACTAGAGTTGGGCATGATTAAATTTTGGCGCCGTTGCCGGGGAACTAACGGTGTAGTTGTAGCTGTATATATTGCTAGGGTTCAAGCTTGGATTTTTATTATTTTTATTATTTTTTTTCTATTTTATATATTTTATATAACTGTTGATTTGAGAAACATGAGATCTTGGGATGATGAAATTTTAGGTGTAGATAATTCTGCTAGTGATCTCCATACACATTGTGAAGGAAACCACCAGTGGTAAAATTTTCAAAACATTCCTAAGAAAGAGTTATGTGCACCAACTCAATGTTATTTTTGGAATATGTGTGATGTGTGTGGTGATAAAAATGATCACTTTTATGATTGTGCTTCTATTTATTATCTTCCCCCAACCTTCACTATGATGGTTCTACCTTTTTCTATGAAGTTAATAGGAACAAAGAACCTGGGAATGCAGACCTGAAGGAGATCAAGGATATGCTAAAGTGCCTTATTAAACAAAACAATGAGAAACAATGCACATATAAAGGCATGAGGCAACTATTCGCAAGTTGGAGGCTCAGTGGAGTCAAGTGGTTGAAGCTTTTAATCCTCAACAAGCCAATATTAAGGATAGTATCCAAGAAGGGCATGAATTTGAGGTGTTAATTTGGGAGGTCAGAGTAAAAATCAACAACCTCGCCAACTACAATTTGAGGATGTCAATATTGAAGAAGTGAGACTAGAGCGAACCAAGGACTTTGAGGATATAAATTTTGTTTATTCTAGTATCACTGATGATGAGGATGTTGAATGTCCTGAAGTTTATGTGTTTGAGCGCATTCGTCATTACTCCAAACTTTTTTCCACATTAGTCTTGGATGATATGGAAATAGAGTCATCCGAGCCGATTGAGGAGTCAAGGAATGAGAAACAAGGTGCATACATTCTGGAATTTTTCTTGCATGAAAAACATGACTACATACCTCATCTAAAAGCCAAGAAGTGTAGAATAGTACAGTGGTTGCTTGGGCGAATTACATTTGTTCCTCCACCCCTGGAGCATTGCCGAAAACTTGATGCAAAATTGGGGGTTCAATTTATAAGCTCGAGGTGGAGGCAAAAAGTGATTCACGTCGGACATTAAATCAAGCGCTTGTTGGGAGGCAAGCCAACTTTATTGCATTCTTTTATTTATTTTTTAATATTTTTTAATTGTATTATTCTTGTAGTGTCAATTTTTTTATTTTCTAGGAGCATGGAAAGCAAAGTTATTGGAAGGATGCAACAACAAACCAAATGGTTGGAACTAAGTGTGAGGTACCCACACAAAAGACCAAGCTTGGAAGAAGTCCGAGTATCCCATGAGCTGTTAATGCTTCGGCCCTTGGCCTACCAGGAAGTTTCTTTTACCCTCTTATTAGTATGGTGTGCATTGGAGACAATGCACAATTTTAAGTTTGGGGTGAGAAGATTGTCTGGGTGACTTTCTATGCTATGTTAGTTGTGTTAGTTTAATTGAATAATATTTTTTAGAAAATAAAAAGATTGGACTTTTTCCGACGATGGATCTATTAGACAATTTTGTTGAGGGATTTAAGTCTAAGAAAAAGTACAAATAAATTTTCTTTTGTTAGGTAGTGTAATAATGACCCCTTTGTTTTTTATGTAAATCACGGTTCTTTTCCAAGGGTTTTGTTTGAACCGGGTGTAGTTAGTTTTTTTGGGAGTAGGAGCCATTGTGTTGTGTTTTGAATTGTAGCAATATCTCTTGACCTTCTTATGACTTGAGAATAGTGAGTACATTGGTTGTGACGCTTAGACTCAGTTTTTTACTCTTGTAGAAGTACCTTAATTTGTATGGTCTTAACTTTGCTCACTTCTTTGACTAGAGTGTATTGCTGATCCAATCTTGAGTGAGTCATTTGCTATGTGTGTGTAAGGATTTTTTATATTCTGTGCATTACATTTGATGCCTAGAACTTTCCCCGTGTGTTTGCAAAGCAAAATAGTAGTTTTGTTCAGTCTTTGAAGCGAAATAGGCATTTTTTTGTTGAGCCATATATGTATATTTTACCCATCTAATTATTATGTATCGTATTTAACCCCTTTGAGTCGATAATCCTGTTTCTTTGGCAACCACATTACAAGCCTTACCCATTTGTTTGAATTAACCATCTATTTGAACCATTGTAACCTCTCATGAGCACTTGAATTATTTATGAACTTTGTAAATATTAAAGTGTGGGGTGGTTGGTTTGGCTTATGAGTGGAACTAATTGAATAAGGAGAAAGGTGTACTATTTTGAAAAAACGAAGAGCCACTTGAATTGAAAAAAAAAATGTAGTTGGATTGTTGTGAAAAACAATTCCCTGATAAGTGGTGGCTCTTGATGTAAGTGTGCTTATAGAAGAATGTGGTAATTTACATTGACGTGAAGGTAGAATTTTGGCTTGACATAAGTATTGGGTTTGAATGTTAAAGTATATGTATTAAAGTGTTTAGAGAGGTGTAGTCACTCTTATATCTAAATGTATCCTACCCGTCCCGCAGCCTACATTACAACCAAATAATGTCCTAATTGATCCTAGATTGAATGAGCTCGATTAGTGGAGTAGTAAATTACGGGCAAGGTTATGGTGCATCTTTTGTGGCATATGAATGTTATTTCTGAGAGTGAGTGAATTCTTTCTATCTTGAGTTCGTAAGTGTTCTTAAATTTTGTTGTGTGGAACTACTCTCTTCTGTTGTGAGAGCACTTGATTCATGAAGGAAAGGTCAGTGACCTCTATGTTAGAGTAAGTAGGTGAGTTTTGAATAATGCGTGGCACTTATGAGTCAAATCTTGAGGTGAATATGTTACTCTTTTGTGCTTAGTCTATTTTATATATTCTTGGTGTGATGAGTTAGGAAAATTGCTTTAAAAAGGTCATGTCTATATAAAGTGTAGTTTGATTACTCAAGGAAGAACAATGGTTTAAGTGTGGGGGTGTTGATGATAGGCTATAATTACGTATTTTAGTTGATTATTACACTCTAATTTACTGTACTTTAGTTGAGTTTGGGCTTTAGTCGCTAGTGTTTTGCACTAATTGTGTGTTTTATACCTTGTAGGTATGATTCCGAGCTATATAGATGTTATGAAATGAATTTATGTGATTTGAAGCTTTGAATTCTGATTAAAAGCTCAAGGAATTAAGTCGGGATCGTGTTCGGGGGTCAAAATTGATAGTTGAGAACAAACGAAAACTCGATGAGGCATATTGCATAATGTCTAGTAAAATGCACATAACCTTTTACTCAAAACTCCATTTTCGCTCCATAATATATGGTTGGAAAGATAACTCAAAGGGATACAATTTTCATCTTTTGAGTTTTTCAAAATTCCAAACGGAAGAGGGTGAAACACTATGCGCGACCATGGTAGAACAGTGGCAAAGTGCAGACACGGACAACTGAAGAATCATAGGGCATGTTTGGCCGCGGTTTGACCGCAACCACGACGAAACCGAGGCAGTAGGCGGAAATTTCAGGGACTTATGTGCAAAACATGGGATTTTAATACCTAAACCCTATATAAAACAAAGGAGGCCAGCCAAGAACGGGAGTGGGACATTTTTAAACGAAAAGTAGACCTAAGGAGGCAAGAACACATTCGAAGCAAGGCGGAGAATTATTCTACGAGTTTTTCCTTCCTCTTCCTATTTTTCATTGTTGGTTATGACTTTAGTATTGTATTTTTACATACTATTATGAATATTTAATTTGTTTCTAGGGTTTTGGTGAAACCCGTTGGGGATGATTTGGTTGTTATATTAATATAGTTTTGACTTGGTTGTTTGTCTCTATTTGTTCAACTACTTTTGATTGTGGTTAATTGAAAGGATCCTCAATTAGCCGTCCCTATTTATTATGTATCTTCTTGAGGGAGAGTGCATATTTAGGTAGTTGTTTGAATAAAATCACTCCCAGAGTATAGACGAGAGTCATAACCGAGGGTTTAGAGGTTGGATTAGAGATAGCGATACCTCGGGTGCAACCTAAGTGAACTGTAATGTGAATCTAGCTAGCGTAGCTTGAGAGAGTGCGCCTAGTAAATTATCATTATTTCCTGAAAGAGATTTATAGTAGCTGGAGAGTTCATGATTGATAGAAGCAACTAAGTCACAACTATAAGAAATATACAACCAAGGAAATCAACAACGGGAGAAATGATTACCTTAGAACTTTATTCAAATTGTTTACAATTCAATCATAGTTAGTTTTCTAATGTTTATTTATTTTCAATATTGTCGTCTTAATGATATTAAACAAATACAACTAAGCCTTAGTTTTCTGTGGGATTCGACTCCGGAGTTTTAGACCGGATTATATTTGCAGCGATCGCTTATCCTTTTTAGGTATAGAGTTGAGCGTGATCAAATTTTGGCACCGTTGCTGGGGAACTAATGGTGTAGTTATAGTTGTATATATTACTAGGGTTAAAGTTTGGACTTTTAGTTATTTTTTTCTTTTCTATTTTTTATTTTTTTATATAACTCCTGATTTGAGAAACACGACATCTTGGAATTATGAGGATTTAGGTGTAGACAATTCTACTAGTGATCTCCATACATATTGTGATGGAAACCGCCAGTGACAAAATTTTCAAAACGTTCTTGACAACGAGTTATGTCACCAACTCAATCTTATTTTTGGAATGTGTGTGATGTGTGTGGTGGTAAAAATGGTCCCTTCTATGGTTGTGCTTCTATTTATTATCTTCCCCCAACCCCTTACTCTGATGGCTCTATTTTTTCTTATTAAGTTAATAGGAACAAAGAACTGGGGAATTCAGACATGAAGGAGATCAAGGATATGCTAAAGTGCCTTATGGAACAAAACAAGTGAGAAACAATTGCACAGAGAAAGGTAAGAGGCAACTATTAGCATGTTGGAGGCTCAATTGAGTCAAGTGGTTGAAGCTTTTAATGCTCAACAAGCCTATATTGAAGATAATAGCCAAGAAGAGCATATATTTGAGGTGTTAATTTGGGATGTTGGAGTAGAACATCAACAACCTAGCCAACTACAATTTGAGGATGTCAATGTTGAAGAAGTGAGACTAGAGCCAACCAAGGACTTTACGGATATAAATTTGGTTGATTCTAGTATCACTGATGATGAGGATGTTGAATGTCCTGAAGTTTATGTGTTTGAGCGCATTGGTCATCACTCCAAATATTTTTCCACATTAGTCTTGCATGATGATATGGAAATAGAGTCACCCTAGCCGATTGAGGAGTCAAGGAATGAGGAACAAGGTGCCTATATTCTGGAACTTTTCTTGCTAAAAAAATAGGACTAAATACCTCATCTAAAAGCCAAGAAGTGTAGAATTGTACAGTGGTTGCTTGGGTGAGTTAGATTGGTTCCTCCACCCCTGGATCACATCGGAAAACTTGATGCAAAATTGGGGGTTCAATTTATAAGCTCGAGGTTGAGGCAAAAAGTGATTCACGTTGTGCTGCGATGTTAAATCAAGTGCTTGTTGGAGGCAACCCAACTTTTTTGATTTCTTTTATATATTATTTTTATTTTTTAATTGTATTATTTTTGTTGTGTTTATTTTTTTATTTTCTAGGAGCATGGAAAGAAAAAGTATTGGAAGGATGCAACACCGAACGAAATGGTTGAAACTAAGTGTGAGGTACCCACACGAAGGACCAAACTTGGGAGAAGTCTGAGTATCCTTTGAGCTGTTAATGCTCGGCCCTTGGCCTACCAGGAAGTTTCTTTTACCCTCATATTAATATGGTGTGCATTAGGGACAATGCATAATTTTAAACGCGGGGTGAGAATATTGTCTGGGTGACTTTCTACGATATGTTAATTGTGTTAGTTTAATTGAATATTTTTCTCTAGAAAATTAAAAGATTGTACTTTTTCCGACGATGGATCTATTAGATAATTTTCTTTAGGTCTAAATAAAAAGAACAAAAAGATTTTATTTTGTTAAGTAGTGTAATAATTACCCATTGGTTTTTCTTTAATCCACGGTTCTTTTCTAAGGGTTTTGTTGGAACCGGGTGTAGTTAGTTTTTTTTTTGGAGTAGGAGCCATTTTATTGTGTTTTTAATTGAAGCAATATCTCTTGAACTTGTTATGCCTTGAGAATAGTGAGTACATTGGTTGTGACGCTTAGACTCAGTTTTTTACTCTTGTAGAAGTACCTTAAATTATATGATCTTAACTTTCCTTAACTGCTTTGACTAGAGTGTCTTGATGATCCAATCTGAGTTAGTCATGTGCCATGTGTGTGTTAGGATTTGTTATATTCTGTGCATTGCATTTGATGCCTAGAACTTTCCCCGTGTGTTTGTAAAGAGAAATAGTAGTTTTGTTCAGTCTTGGAAGTGATATAGGCATTTTTTGTTGAGCCATATATACATATTTTACCCACCTAATTATTATGTATCGTAGTTAATCCCTTTGAGCCTATAATCCTGTTTCTTTGGAAACCACATTACAAGAACTTACCCATTTGTTTGAGATAACGATATATTTAAAATCATTGTAACCTCTCATGAGCACTTGAATTATTTATGAACTTATAATAGTTAAAGTGTGAGGTGGTTAGTTTGACTTTTGAGTGGAACTAATGGAATAAGGAGAAAGGTGCACTATTTTGAAAAAAAGGAAGTGCCACTTGAATTGAAAAATAAATATAGTTGGATTGTTGTGAAAAAAAAAATTCCTTGATAAGTGGTCGCTCTTGACGTAAGTGTGCATAAAGAAAAATGGGGTAATTTACATTGATGTGAAGGTGGAATAAGTATGGGGCTTGAATGTTAAGTATATGTATTAAAGTGCTTAGGGAGGTGTATTCACTCTTATATCTAAATGTATCCTACCCGTCCCATAGCCTACATTACAATCAAATAAAGTCATTATTGATCCTAGATTGAATGAGCTAGATTAGTAGAGTAGTACATTACGGGCAAGCTTATGATGCGTCTTTTTTGGAATATGAATGTTATTTCTGAGAGTGAGTGAATTCTTTCTATATTGAGTTCCTAAGTATTCTTAAATTTTGTTGTTTGGAACTACTCTCTTGTGTTTTGAGGGCACTTGATTCATGAAGGAAAGGTAATATCAGCAACCTCTATGTTAGAGTAAGTAGGTGAGTTCTGAATACTGCGTGGCACTTGTGAGTCAAATCTTATGGTGAGGATGTTACGCTTTTGTGCTTAGTCTATTCTAAATATTATTGGTGTGATGAGTTAGGAAAATTGCTTTAGAAAGGTCGTGTCTATATAAAGTGTAGTTTGATACTCGAGGACGAGCAGTGGTTTAAGTGTGGGGTATTGATGATAGGCTTTAATTATGTGTTTTAGTCGATTATTACACTCTAATTTACTGCACGTTAGTTGAATTTGCGCTTAATCGCTAGTGTTTTGCACTAATTGCGTATTTTATGCCTTGTAGGTGTGATTACGAGCGATATAGATGTTATGGAATGAATTTAAGTGATTTGAAGCTTTGAAGTCTGATTAAAAGCTCAAGGAAGTAAGCCAGGATTGTGTTCGGGGGTCAAATTTGATAGTTGAGAACAAGCAAAGACTCGATGAGGCATATTATGCACTATCTAGTAAAATGCACATAACATTTTACTCAGAACTCCATTTTAGCTCCATAATATATGTTTGGAAATATAACGCAAAGCGATACAAGCTTTATGTTTTGAATATTTCCAAATTCCAAATGGAACAGGGTGAAAAATTGCGGTTTCACCGCAACCGCGGCAGAACTGCGGCAGACGCGGACAACTGAAGAATCAGAGGGCATGTTTGGCCGCGGTTTGACCGTGACCGCGGAAGGAGGCAGAAATTTTAGGGACTTATGTGTAAAATATGGGATTTTAAGCCCAAAAACCTATATAAAACAAAGGTTGACGGCCAACAACAGGAATTGGACATTTTTTGGACAAAAGTAGACCCAAGGAGGCAAGAACACATCGGGAGCAATGCGGAGAATTCTTCTACGAGTTTTTCCTTCCTCTTTCTATTTTTCATTGTTGGTTATGACTTTTAGTATTGTATTTTAATATACTATTACAAATAGCTAATTTGTTTTCTATGGTTTTGGTGAAACCCGTTGGGGATGATTTGGTTGTTATATTAATACAGTTTTGAATTGGTTTTTTGTCTCTATTTGTTCAACTACATTTTGATTGTGGTTAATTGAAAGGATCCTCCATTAGTTGTCCCTATTTATTATGTATCTACTTGAGAGAGAGAGTGCATATTTAGGTAGTTGTTTGAACAACATCACTCCGGGAATATAGACGAGAGTCATAACCGAGAGTTTAGATATTGGATTAGAGATAACGATAGCTCGGGTGCAATCTAAGTGAACTGTAATGTGAATCTAGCTAGTGTAGCTTGAGAGGGTGCGCCTAGTAAATTATCATAATTGCTTGAGAGAGATTTATAGTAGCTGGAGAGTTCATGATTGATAAAGGCAACTAAGTCACATCTATAAGAAATATAAGACCAAGGAAATCAACAACAGGGGAAACCATTACCTTAGAACTTTATTCAAATTGTTTACAATTTAATCATAGTTACTTTTCTGCTGTTTATTTATTTTCAATCATGTCGTCTTAGTGATATTAAACAAATACAACTAAGCCTTAGTTCTTTGTGGGATTTGACTCTGGACTTTTAGACCGAATTATATTTGCAGCGACCGCTTATCCTTTTTAGGACTAGAGTTGGGCGTGATCAGCGCGTGCACATGTGTGTGTTTGTTCTTAGTTTTGTATGTATAGGTTTTAAGAGTTGATTAATTGTTTGATAAATGAGGTAGGGATTGAACTAGTATATTTTAATTAACATTGAGCCAAAATCTGCCCAAAACGTGAGCCCATTTCGTCCAAACTCGGTCCACAAGGGGATGCCAGGGTAGGGTCCAAACGACGTGGTTTTGGATTAAAACTAAGTCATTTCATTTAGTAATCTGAAGTGTAAATCTCACCCGGCCGATCTCCATTAATCCAACGGCCCTCCTTCCTCGTTATACCATGTATTTAAAGCTTAGAATCCCTAAAAAATCACCCAATTCCCCCTTATTTCACCTTTCTTCTTCTCTATTATCACTATCACCTCTCTCCCAGGCCCTGTCACCACCACCGCCCAGCTCTGCCGTCGTAAATCGCCCAGCGATAGCGGCCGTCCTCTAATCAACCTTAAAATATCACAATATTATCCTCTTCTCCTCCTATCTCCATTTCTTCAACTAAAATCCCCCAATACCTCACCAATCTCTGCGAATAGGAAGAAATCTGAATCCCTAGTCGCACAAAAATACGTCCCAAGGCCTTCCCCTATAAAAAGAGGAGCTTTCACTATGAAAGAAGGGGACACTTGCATAAAATCTTTGAAGTTTCTTGAACACACTTTTAAAAGACATATTTTATACACTAAGAAAAGGCAACTTTGAGAGTAAAGTTAGGATCTAAACACTCAGTAATAACATGAAGTGGTGAGCTTTTGTGAGTGCATTCTTTGTGAGAAAAACCTTTTAAAAGCATAAGAGTATTGAAGTTGATTACTGGGATCCTTTTTCTTTTAAATTTATTAAGTCGAAGGGTCTTTACTAGGTTGTTTCTTGGGTTAAAAGTTGTTAATTTGTTGTTGGTTGTTGTTGTTTTTGCTATTATTTGTGCTGAAATTTCACTTCATTCTGCTGTATTTTGGTGTTTTCTACATTTCAGGTATTTCTTCATCCTTTATAATGCAGATTTGTAATAGCAATCAATGAAGGTTTGAGCATATTTATATTATTTGAGCATCTTTAAAGGAGTTCTTCCAGAAGTTCTACTTTTGAATCCAGCTTGGGGATCATAGTGCTAAATCCATGACTTTGTTGCTATGTTTTTCCTCTGTAGTATTTTGTTTCTTTCCATCTTTTAAGTAGTATTTCGATATAATCCTTGCAATATTTTAGAGAAGAAAGTAGAATGTTAAATATTTGATGAAGACTTTTGAGTGGATAGAAGCTATGCAGTTTAGAAAGAGTCTTGTTTGGCTTAAAATCTCTGCCACTTTGCTTGTTGGAAGCTGAGATTAATATCATCAAAGAATAACATAACGATCTAGTTTATTATTCCCTTATTGTTGCAATATTATTTTCGGCTTTAGTTGATTTCTCGTTACCCAATTGTTCGTTCTAGATTTCATGTTTCCGTTTCTAGTCCACTTTAGTACTACTTTAGTTAGTGAAAGGTGGAAATTTTCTTTCTTCCAAGTCACATGGAAACAATGTAGGTTGTTTGTGCTGTTGTTAAGCTATTGGCTCATATCAACTAATGAGTTACATTTGTGTTTAAGTAGAATTGGTCCCAACAACTTACTTCATAATAAGTTGTTCCATTTTTTTTTATCAAAAAGTTAGGCCATTTCTTTAAAATAGATAGAGTTGATCCAATATTAAATTGTCATGTTCTCCCATAGTAATTAATAAAAAATCAGGTTTTTTTGAACTATTTTAAAAGTTTAGATACTTTTAAATGATTTGAGCGCTAAGTATATTGGAAGGAATATGTACAGTTAATTTTTTTATTTTGTTTTGTTTTGTTCATACTAATTTTCATATGTTGTCCTACAACCATTAACCTATAAAAAAGCGTTTTCTTTTTGGTAATAAAGATGAACAATTATTTTTTCATAATCTAACCCCTATAGTAATTTGTCTTAACTAAGGTAAATAATTTTATATTACTCGATGTTGGAAAGACTCGCTTCGAAATAAAGACATAAATATAATGTTAAGTTCGTGAGGACATGTCTTGTTCCAATTCTTTCAAATAAATAAATTTTTTATCGCTTTCGAGTAGGCTTCAATTTTAGGTGTGATGCACGAACTAAGATCAGGGATACTCGTGTCGGCTAGTGTAAAAAATAGGGTCGGGAATACTCGTCCTAGTTTGAAGTTAATAAAGTCATCAGCAATAAATGTGGATACAAGCAAACATAAAATCAAATAAATTTAATCTAAAAATTAATTCAAGCAAATTTTAGTCAATAAAAGTGATCGTGCTAGAATTAGGGGACTCAGGGAATTCCTTACACCTTCTTCTCGGTCAAAAAAATTTTTAACTCGGAATTTATTTTCGTAGACCAATATTAATAGAGTCAAACCTTCATTTGACTAGTGATTCAAACAAAAGGTGACTTGGAACACCTAAAAAATTAATTTCATGTGGCAACTCTGAACAATAAAATAATTCCTACTAATGTTTTGTCACTTTAGTAGAAAAAACTCTTTAAACCACAATCCATAACACTTATCTTCTTTTTGGGGGCGGAAAAAATGGGCGTGACAGCTCTGGCAACTCCGTTGGGGACGTTTAAGAATTCGAGCTTGTACATTGACTTTATTTGGATTTATTAATTTCTATATATAACTGTGATCTATTTGGGTATAATGTGATACTTGCTTGCTCTTTACCGCTTTGATATTGTTGAGCTGCATTATAAATTGTCTTCTTGCGCACCCCCTTTGTGTCTTCTGAATACAACTTCGGGAATCGCGGATACGCGCCCCATTCTTTGTTGAGATAAAGCGGGCCTGGGCTCCCGATGAAGGATTATCAGTCACCTATATTTAAGAACCGGGAGGGTCCAGTAGTTAAGCCGGAGAAGTATTGCTCTCGGTATGCTACACCTTCCCAACTCGAGTTGTCCGCTCGTTTTATGTCCAGTCTAGATAGGCGTCATCCCCTAGGACTTTTAAAACCTAGTTGAACAAGCAACATGCCTGGTTATTCCTAGTAGGATCGTTTTGTTTAATCATATGCGTTTGACTTAGCGAAACTCGGCACGGGGGCCGAGTCCGTATGACATGTATCATTTTTGAGACCATCATGTTTACTTATGTACTACTTGTTGCATCATTTGGAAGACTTGCTTGCATTTATTCACCGGCTTTATAAAATTAGTTGTGCGAGAAAAAAAAATCATTCCCCCAGTTTCGTATAGGTAATTCATTTTTACCAAACAAAAAATAAAATAAAAATGGTCTGGTCTTGGTTTGAATACGCATGTCCGATTCTCACAATTTCAGTGGGGTACGTAGGCAACCTTCATCAGGTTTGGCCCTCATTTTTTCAAAAGTTTTCGAAGTCGCTGTGACCATAATTATTTTCTTTAAAATAAATAAAAAAATCGATAATTTTGCTATTTTTTTCCTTTTCATTATTTTTGTCTTTACGTACGACCATGTTTTTCAAAACAAGCTCGAAACCTTCTCCGAAATCGTCAAAGGTTTGTTTTCGTACATATAGCTAGTATTTTATCATTTTCCCCCAATGTTGAACTATTTTTGCCAAAATTTCCTTAAAACCTTTCTCGGAAGTGTCGAAGGGGTATTTTTGTAAAAATAGCCATTTTATTTTTGTCATGTCGTCCTTTTTTATCGGCCATTTTTGCCAAGTCAACCTTACAGTTTTTTTTTGAAATCAGTACTTTTTTATAAAAATAAGCTTTAATTTATTTTTAAACCGCTTATCCATGTATTCAGATGTTTTTACCGAGACTGCAATAGCACTTTTCTTGGATGCGCTGAAGAGACATTTTCATAAATATAACCATCTGGTCATCTTCGTCACTTTTTATCATTTTGCCCATTGTCCGACCATTTATGTTTCCTCTGTGAGATACATGAGTAACCTTTCCAGAGTCTAGCCCTCTTATTATATAAAGTTTTTACGTTGTCTTATCCAAAAGTCTGTTTGGTGTCATTTCTTCGAGTTAAGATTTGGACCCGACCTCATAATTTTATTTATATAGGTACGATATGGATTCAGTTAGTGGGAGACTTGAAAAGAGGCTGAGAGATGAAGAGCACTCGCCGTTTAAGATTGTCGACAAACTGCCCAGGTTATTGGAGTGATGGTGGAACAACATGAATGGGTTTGAGCAAGTAAAGATCAAAGATTATTTGAAAAACTTGGTAAGAATTATGGAGATTGAGCACAAACGAGAACTCATCGAGGCTTTGGTTTATTTTTGGGATACGGAGAATAATGTGTTTCATCTCAATGGGTTTGAAATGACTCCTACCTTGGAGGAATTCATTTAATATACCTACCTAGGGCATAAGAGTCGAACAAAGAGACTTTTGGCTCCCATAGATGTTACTGCTACCAAGTTCCTTGAGCAGATGTGGATCAACCACTCCGAGATAGCACATGTGGTGCAAGGGCAGGTACGGGCATGAAGGGGGTTTCTCAAAATATGGGAATATGCTAATTCACAAATAGAACCAACACACATGGCGAGGCCATGGACGAAAAGCATTCATTGTAGCTTTCTTGGGGTGCATGGTCTTCCCGAAAGAGGGTCGGAAGATCAACATTTGGTTATCTGCGATAGTCACAGCCATGATGAAAAGAAATGATTCCTCCGTTCTTCCAATGGTGTTAGAAGATACCTTTCTTTCCTTGAGCAGGTGCTGGGAAGAAAATGTTTCTTCTAAGGTTGCAACCTCCGGCCCCAGATGTGGTTCATGGATCATCTTCTCTGTCGTCCTTATAAGGTAGACCACCGTAATTGTTTGGGTATTCATGTTCACCAGTATAATTCTAGATTGAAGAGTGAGCTGGAGATCCGTATTTTCCCATAAAGTGTGAATGATTAGAAAGAGTATGTTCACTCATTAGCAGATGATAAAATCACATGGAATTATCCTTGGTTCACTGCAGAATATGTCATCTATAAGTGATCTTGCAATCCGTTTCTGATCTTGATGGGGCTTCGAAGTTATCAGCCATATGTTCCCATGAGAGTTCTATGTCAGTTGGGTCACAAAAAATAGTTCTACCGGTAGAGACTATGGAATGGGAAGCAATATCAGAGGATCCCATTCGTGAAGCTTATGCTCAACGTATTTGGAATGGCACTAAGATACTCGAGCGTGGCACCATGGTGGCAGATCGAGGAAGTGGTGAGTTGAATCCTTCTTATCTTGAGTGGTTCAATAATCAATATGCTCTCAAAGATAGAACAGGGACAATCGTGAAGAGCACCACAGAGTGGGAGGCTGAGATTCAAAATAGAGTTGGGCTGGATGCGGAAGAGATGAAAAGGGTTATGAATTTAACTTTGGAGCACTGCAAGAAGAGCTAAGAATTTTTAAAGTAGACAGGGAACTGCAATATGATGCTTTTGAGAAAGAGAAAGCTCAGCGGGCACGAGAGAGGCAACCACTCAAATCACAAATTCAAGAAAAGAACATAGTCACAACCGCTTAGCAACAAGAAGAGAGAGAAGCCCAGTTCAGGGTAGTCTGTGATCAAGAGCTCATGAGTTACACTCCACTTCAAAGGTTTAAGGGATCAGTTAGAGCGACTTAAATTAAGAAAGGAGAGCCAGATCGCGGAGTTTGAAGTAGAAAGACATCACTACCAGAGTATGATCAATCGGTTGGAGGGGGAGTTACTATAAAATTAGCTCTAGAAAGATACGGCCTTGGAGCACGAGCGTGATGCACTAGATCTAGCTGAGACTTGTGGTCACAAAAATCAAGAGTTGCATGTGGCTCAGGAATACATTAAAGGAAATATCCTCGAGGTAGCCATATATACCTCAAGAGCATGTAGATGTTTCCAGGGAATGACGCCCGAGCATTTTGTAGAAATATCATTGAACATTGCTCGTCATTATTTGCAGACTTGGAGAGGATATACCACAACTTTGGGGGTCAGTTACAGGAACAAGAGCCTTGATTACAGTTATGCTGGTGGATTCTACTGTAGAGATCAAAGTCTTACTTTAGTTATCAATCCTTTTTCACTATGCTTTTGTTGTTTTTGAGTCTGTATGAGTCTTTAGGTGATTTGAGTCTTGTTGGTTTGCCTTTTATCCTAAAAAGTCTATTTTAGTCAGGTTTGGTCTTGTTTATCTTTATATAATTCTTGCTTTTTGAGTCTTGTATCTAAAAGAAAAGAATTATATTGAAAATCAATGAAAAAGATTTTTGTTTTGAAATACTCTAAAATGAACCAAAAAGAAGTTTGTTTTGTTAAAAAAAAGGTCTTGTACCTGAACTACGTAATACTCTGATTCATGCTGAAACGTGATACGTAGATAAACCACAAAAGGTTCGATCAAATATTTTTCAAATGAATCTAAAGTGAGGGATCAAAACAAGGTGAGTTAAACAAAAGAAAGAGAGGAGGAAGATGATAAGCCAGAATGAAACATGAAGCCTTCCAAAGAATATTAGAGATGGTGATATTTTAGGAGCATAGCATATCTACGTGCGATTCCTATCTGTAAAATGATTAATCATAACATGTTTGTTGCCTCTTATATAGTCAGCTTAAAGTGGTTGGTTTGTGGTGAAATTGGAAACACATCATTACTTCACAAGATCTAAGGGAGCAGTGGTAATGGATAACAGTGATAAAATCAGGTTGGTCAATGACAATCCCCAGGGTCAGTCAGTTAAGCAAGCGTCAGAGAAGATAAGAAAATAGAGAGATCAACTGTCAGATATATATCTAGCTTGGGTCTCCGGTCGACCTCCACCCCAGGGTTCTTCTGAGGGAACTTCCACCATACCCTAGGCTACTCAAACACCGCTCCATGAAACGAGCGATCACATTCTACCACTAGGGTATGTGCCAAATTACAGTCTCCAAGCTGCCCCCCGTACCTCTACCATGCGACCTCAAGTCGCACCAGTCTGGAATTCCCCTCTCATCGTGTCTGGCGCACCGTATATACAATCCTGCCACCACTTCCTGTGACGAGGCAAAATAACAAGCCACCATCTCATGCTTATGATGGACAATACTATTCTCCAAATATGGCTTTCGGGGTCTCAGTTCCATACAATAAGACTCCAGATGAGATGGCCAAGAAAATGGAAAGTCTTGAACAAAATCTAAAGTTTATACAAGGATTAGGTGGTCACAGAAGTGTTTTATTCAGTGATCTATGCATGTTCCCTCACGTGCATTTACAACGAGGGTTCAAGACCCCAAAATTTGAGAAATATGATGGACACGACGACCCTATTGTGTAAGGCCCAGGAAAATTTTGCTAAGTAATCTAGGATTTTGTGGTACCACCTATGCTAATTATAATATTTTATTTACTATTAACATGATGTACATCAATTGGATTTGGTAAATATGTGTATATGTCCTATGGTAAGTAATTTGGGGTCCAAGGAAAGGTCTAAGTCTAAGGAAAATTGGAAAAGTTCATATTAGGCTAAGATTACAAAGGTACTTGCATATGTCCTTACTTTGAAAAAGAAAATATAAATATGTATAATGTTTTATGTGATGAAACTATCAAATGAAAGTTCTTTGAGTCTGGTTTACAACGCTCCAAATAGTTCGTCATTTGGACATTCATACGCTAAGTTACGATCAAATTACCAAAGGCTGGAAAATACTATCTGTGTCAAATCTGTCGCAGATTGGGACAGTGTAGCCCAATTTTGGGTACCGATTTAGCGGTACATTATGTGGCCATCATTCGCGTTCAGCGCTCCATTCCGCTATAGCAGATTTTACAATGGAGGGTTAATTTTCTAATTTTTATAACCCGACCCCATTTCAATATATAGGCTTTGGGGTTCATTTGGGGGTCATTTCTTACTGATTTTAGAGAGAGGTAAGAGCATATAGAGAGAAAAAGGAGAGGGCTACCGTCATTATCATCCAAACCTTGCATCAACCTTCAAGAATGAAAGAGCCCAATCATACCTTGCATCAACCTTCAAGAATCAAAGAGCCCAATTTTGAGTTCTTCATCTAAGAGGTAAGATTCTATACATTAGGCTTTAGTTTTGAGTTTGGGGTATAGTATGGGGTATTGATGTATGATTATTGGGTATAATACTATTATGTATTCATGCATGTACAAATTAGGTTTGTGGGATGATTGTTTAACATAAATAGGTAAAGCTTGGGTTGGGAAATGAAAGAAACCTTGTAAAATAGATTTGAAATCAAGATGCTCAACTAGTATTTGATAAAATGTTCAAATAATCTGAAATCATGAATACCATTCTAATTTGTGTTTAATTTTTTTTATGTCTCATAGTAGATTTGAATTGCTAGAATTTCTGAAACATGGTAGTAACTTAAGGAAAGCGTAATCGAGGTATGTATGGCTAACTTTGACCTTTGTAAAATCACCTTGTTTGGTGTACCGATATTTGGTATGTGATGTCTACGTGGATTGTTTGTGAAATTCTTGTTATTGGTTTGATTTGAGTGTTTGTGGTTAAGTCTACCGATGTATATGGTGTAAGTAATTGGCAATAAACCAAATGCATGATTGTAGAAGTGTTATCTGGTAAGAGCTGAGAAACAAATGATGGAAGGAAATCGTAAATGATGTAATTGGAACAACTATGGTAATAACATATTTGGCTTGTTGTGGAAAATCATTGTGGAGACGTAAATTGTATATGAATTGTTGAAAATGATGGACAATGGTATTAATGGTTATGAAAATTCTTTGTAAAATTTTGTTGTTGTTGTTGTTTGTGAATTGTAACTGCACAGTGGGATCGGGTTGCGCACCGCAACTCGAAGTAATAAGGTGTGGGTTGTGGTGATAAGGTGGCCGGGGTAATAAGGGTGGAAAGTGATCGAAATCACTATTGAAATGAAAATATGAGAAAATTTGTGAAATTATTGATGTTAAATTGTGGAAGAGGAAACAGGAGATATTGTAAACTTGTTTAGCTTGATTGTTCCTTTCTTATGTATATGATTGTTGATTCTATTATTGCTTCCTATTTGTATATGATTTGAGTTTACTTCGAGAAAAGTTTGTTAATACATACTAGTACAATTCAAATGTACTGACGTCCCTTTTGCCGAGGGCGCTACATTCGTGTTATGATTGTAGGTGGATCCATAGCACGTACTCCAGTCCACCGACTGTAGCTCCCTTCACTTCCGTCAGATGTGTTGGTGACCTCTTTCCTCTCGGGGCCTTGCGTTTCTTATGATGCTTCATATTTTGGAGTCTTGCTTTTGTTTTTGGTGTAAGGTATAGCTGGAGCCTTGTTACCGGCAAGTATTGTGTCATCCTTTTGTATCCTTCGAGGCTCCGTAGACAATAAGTGTGGGTTGTGAACTTATGTCAATATATATTTTGTATGTTGGGCGATGTAAGATGTAAACCATGCTAAGAACCATCTATGTTGTGTATGTTTTGTAATAAAAGGTATTTTTAATTATGAATGGATATTTCACTTGGTTAATAAGTAATTAAAATGCGGGGGTAACATGTGATAGAGAAAAGGCACCCTGGTCCTCTTGACTGGGGATATCCGGTCGAGCGCCGGTCATGTCCCTCGAATTTGGGGCATGACAAACTTGGTATCAGAGCCTAAGGTTTTAAAGTGTCCTAGGATGTCTCGGAGCCGTTTCTATTAGAGTCCTTATTATCGGTGTATTGTCGGTAATATCAATAAGTTGGAGGCTATTCGGACATTTAGAAATTTCATCCTTCTTTGATACTCCAATCGTGCGATAGAGCCCAAGTTACTCTCTAAGTCTTATTCTTAAGATTTTGTTAACCTTGATACGATAAGGTGAAGCATGTAAGGAGGGATTGATCCCACAATTGAGATTGAGTGGATTTCCCAAGGACTTGTTAGGGGAATTTTTTGAGTTGTGGTTGGATTGGTAAAACATATATCTAAGAGGGGAGTGTCCTTAACCCTGTTGATGTCTCTGCACCATTATATCATGTAGTATATCAGTGTGTTACCTACGTTCATTAGGGATGTGGAGTTGACGAGTATCAATTAAGCTATTTCCTTATCAACTTAGCGTCATTAAGGGAGTCAAATGAAAATTTCCACTCATTGTATATGTACGTCCACATTAAATAACTCTCAAGAACATGGTCTTAACAAGGTGTTGAATAACAAACATGACGTGTATCGTTTCTTTGAATGAGATGCATTATTCGTGAATCCACTATATTCTGTATTCTCTTATTTACATTCTTGTGGAAATATGCTCTATAATTATGCTCTTGAATCGAGTTATAAATCTAGGATTGATATTTCCCACTTGCTTTTCCTAAAATTCTCACCAAGGGATTATATCCGATGAGTTTCTTATAGAATCGTTTTATTTAATTGGATGAAATCTTCTCGCTTGCGCCTATACATGCCCCATTGTAAAGTTTACCTATGTGGCGTCAAGTTCCATGCAAAGTATCCTAGCATTGTGATCCCTCTCGAGTCACTATATTACTCAGTTGTGTATACGGCTTATATGGTTTGAACATTCAATCTACTCTCTTGCGAAAATCATCATGAAATCTTCTCACTGCCTAGTAACATAAGAGCATGCCTTAAAGACTCACATGAGTGCATATCAATCAAAATGGTTACCATGTGCAGTCTCTTTGAAAATTGAGATCCTCACATCCATATAGAAGGAAAATCACGTGTCACCATAACTTTCATATCCACTTGGGACATCCCGTAGTAAGTAGCTCTAGTGTTGTGGTTGCTCGTGGCATGGTCGTATGTTGCAGTGGGAGTTAATATGGTAGAAGCATGTCCAACTCATAACAGAGGTTTACTTTCTCTTTAAACCTTCATAACATGTGTTAATTGTGTTCTTTAGTTAGTGAATTCATTGTGCTAGTTTTCCCACACTTGTTCGATAACCATGAGATAACATATCCATTTATGAGTCATTGTAACACTTTTGTCTCGTAAGGAATCTTACTAGGCTCTCTGTCAAGACCAAGCACACCTTTGGGGGTTATTATAGCACAATGCTCGTTTCTCATATTCTTCTTTATTTCATTAGCATCTAAGTAGTTCTGAAGTTAAAATCCATGAAGAACTCATTATGAACATCTACAAACCCTCCATGGTTATTCTACACTATCTCATTAGGTTCTCATATCACTTCAAGTTCATCAAGGGTTGATAGCATGCCGCAATTACTGGAATTGAATGATCTCTTTCCGATAATGGATTATCTACATTTGTTCTAGTCCAACGATCTGCTTATCAGTCTAACTCTTGCCTTTAGGTTTTGGTTGACAAAGTAGAAATACAACTAGTAACACATTCATATGTCAAATCCTTTCTCTCTGTTAAGTCTTATAGAATCTCCCAATGTGGTTTGCTAAAGTTGGTTGTGTAGAAGTGTGTTATAGTTCTTCGTTATGAAGTAGAGTTGCTAAACATAATTGGATTTTAGAATTCTAGAGCTATACATCACATGACTTCATACAAAGATCTTCTTTCAAAAAGAGGGGGTAACTTGTCGTAATTGCTTTATATTACCACCCGTCCTAGTGGACACAATGTAAAGGTTACTTCCATAAGGCTCTCTCACTTTCTTTAACTTGTCTTGCATAATGTGTTGTTTATCCATAATCTTCAATGCTATACCATCTCAATGTCTCGACTAGTTATCCAACTATATGATATGATTTAATTAACCTCACTTTTATGTACTCTACAAGAGCCCTGAGAGTGGGCAAATTTCTCCTTTCCTACAAACTTGTAATGTCATCAACTTGGTTTATGCTTGTTGGTTCCAAATAGTGCTCAATAGTTTTGCTACCCTTGGTATTCCACCTCCTTTGGTAGATAAGAGTGTCATTTTTCTTTCTCCCCGGAGCATCATGTTAACCATTTAAAATGCCTCTAACCATTACATGATTTCGTCCATACATTTAGTTGTCCTAGCTATGTGATTTTACTCGTGAAAGGGTGAGATTAGATGCCTTCAGATTTTTCACATATCATGAGCATATTTATTTGAAAGACTAAGTTGTTGTATCTTTATTTTTCTCATATAGGATTAGCTATCATGGCGGGTTAAGTTGTTTGAGAATATGATGATATCATAAGTGTACAACTTCTTTTCATCCTCATAGGCTTGTGGCATAGATTCTGTGCGTCAGGTAATGCTAAAAGTGTAATTCAACTTCATGTATTTTGAAACCCGAATTGCATTCAAGGTGCCCGAGTATTTTTATTCTTGATAAATGGATTTTCCCTACACTCTAGGAAATGAGTGGTTCGCGTACTCGAGTTTTCCTCCTTAATGGTTCCTATTGCCAATGTACGAGTTACCCCTATGCCTTGTTTGTCTAATAATTGATGTCCCCATAATGATAAACCATGTTAGTATCTTTGGTTGTAACCTTCTGTGTCTCTTAGCACATAACCTCATTAATGGCTCTGCTCAGCACGTTGGGTATTGCAAGTTCAGCCAAGTCAAAGATTAAGCTTCATAGTTTGATCACATGTATATTTGATAGGTAGTTTTATGGTCAGTTTAAGATAGAACATCTTAGTGTAATTATTGAAGGTCATCAAGGGATACGTGTGAGTGTTTGCCTAGAAATTTAGAGTTTGGAGGGAGAGTCTGAGTAGGATATTCTCACTATTTTCCCCTAAAGATGTTATGTGAGTTTATAATAGAGATTGCACAAGTGTATTTTACATTAGTCTGCACTAGGAATATGAAGTGTCCCCATAGTTGTTCGCCATATATTATGTGGATTCAGATGTCTATGTCTAAGAAAGTAGGTGGAGATCAATTTTGTATCATCCCGGTGGAAATTATTGAAGGTGAAATTAGTGGATAGTTAGCTTATGTAAGATATCTCCCCGTTACCCTCATTAAGTAAGTTCAGGGGTCGAAATTGTTCATGTGAATGTATTATGACGATGTATGTAAATATAAGAGGCCATTGAAGGTCTAGAGTGTTGTGGAAATAAAATATTTTCTCTTGATTGCATAGCAGTTGTTTTTGATTTGAAAGGTACTTTCTAGGTGATATGATTTAAAAATGTGCAGTCATGCCTAGGTATCATCTTGATAAAGTGGTGTTTATAATGCTAAGGTTCTTGTCATTGATATATAAATATTGTAGTGCTTTATCAAGTTGAGGAAGCCATATGGAAAGCGTAATATGTAATGAAAGAAAAATATCCCCACCTGTTTGAAAAGTCTAGTAGTGGTTGTCCAAACTCTTATCTCTAAGAAACTAATATTGTGTTTCATTTGGTGCAAAGACACCCCATATTCCCCTAAATGCTTTACCATTGTATCTCCTTAAGTTATGCAAGAATTGTATGTGTTGTGATTATTTGAGTCATATGCATACACTTTCTGGTAAATGAAAACTTTGTAAGAAGTATAGTGATAAGTGAATGATTAATGGTAGTACAGATTGGTAATGATTAATTGAAATGTGTAAAGTGTATTGGTTGAACCGTATGGGACTCGTCGAAGTGACCAAACTATGTGCAAGAATGTGTCAAGTGATTGAATATGTGCAAGTGTTGAGGAAATGAATTGTATACCAGTTGTAGGGATGATATGAGTTGTCTAATGGTTCTTAGAAATATGTTTCGGGGGCTCTCTGATAGGTAGATATGTCCAAATTACACAGAAAACTCTGGTGAAATGTTTTCTTCTAAACCATGGGAGTTAGTGAAAGTTTAGAAGCTTGTGTATCATGTTTTCAAACCAACTGATTTTGTTTCAAGGATCCTCATCCGATGACGAATTATCCTAGGGGGGGGGGGGGGGAGAACGTAAGGCCCCAGAAATTTTTTCTAAGTAATCTAGGATTTCGTGATGCTACATAGGCTAATTATAATATTTTATGTGCTATTAACATGGTGTACATCAATTGGATTTGGTAAATATATTTATATGTCCTATGGTAAGTAATTTGGGGTCCAAGAAAAGGCCTAAGTCTAAGTAAAATTGGAAAATTTCATAATAGGCTAAGATTCCAAAGGTACTTGCACAAGTACCCAATATTTGAACAAGCACATCTAAATATGTATAATGTTTTATGTGATGAATAACCTACCAAATGAAAGATCTTTGAGTTTAATTTCCAACGCTACGTTCGTCAATAGACATTCCCACGCAAAGTTATGATTAAATACCAAAGGTAGGAAAATGCTATCCTGTGTCAAATATGAGATCGCATTCCTGTTGCATTGTTGACTCTGCGGTTGCATTTCTGTCGCAGACTTGGCCAGCGTAGCCCAGTTTTGGGTGCTGATTTTGCGATGCATTATGCGGCCAACATTCGTGTTCTGCGGTCCATTTTGCTATAGCAGAATTGACATTGGAGGGTTAATTTTCTAATTTTTATAACCCGACCCCATTTCAATAAATAAGCTTTGGGGTTCATTTGATAGTAATTTATTACTGATATTAGAGAGAGGTGAGAGCACGTAGAGAGAGAAAGAAGAGGGCTAGCTTCATAATCATCCAAACCTTGCATCAACCTTCAAGAATCAAATAGCCCAATCATACCTTGCATGAACCTTCAAGAATCAAAGAGCCCAATAATGAGTTCTTCATCTAAGAGGTAAGATTCTATACATTAGGCTTTAATTTCGAGGTTGGGGTATAAGATGGGGTATTGATGTTTGATTCTTGGATATAATACTATTATGTATTCATGCATGTACAAATTAGGTTTGTGGGAAGATTGTTTAACATAAATAGGTAAAGATTGGGTTGGGAAATGAAGGAAACCTTGTAAAATAGATTTGAAATCAAGGTGCTCAACTAGTATTTGATAAAATGCTCAAATAAGCTAAAACCATGAATACCATTCTGATTTGTGTTTAATTTTGTTATGTCTCATAATATATTGGAATTGCGAAAATTTTCTGGAATGTTGTAGTAACTTAAGGAAATCATAATCGAGGTATGTATGGATAACTTTGACCTTTGTAAAATCACCTTGTTTGTTGTACCTATATTTGGTATGTGATGTCTACGTGGATTGTTTGTGAAATTCTTGTTATTGGTTTGATTTGAGTGTTTGTGGTTAAGTCTACCGATATAATGGTGCAAGTAATTGGCAATAAACTGAATGTGTGATATGAAAATGTTATGTGGTAAGAGATGTGAAACAAATGATGGAAGGGAATTGTAAATGATGTAATTGGAACAACTGTGGTAATAACATATTTGGCTTTTTGTGGAAAATTATTACGGTGATGTAAATTGCATATGAATTTTTGAAAATGATGGACAATAGTATTGATTGTTATGGAAATTCCTTGTGAATTGTAGTTGTTACTTCTTGAGAAGTGTTGTTATTGTTATCTATGAATTGTTTATGTTGTTGTTGCTGTGTTGTTTGTGAATTGAAACAGTACGTGGGATCGGATTGCGCGCTGTTACAAGAAGTAGTAAGGTGTGAGTTGTGGTGATACGGGTGGCCGAGGTAATAAGGGTGGAAAGTGGTCGAATCACTATTGAAATGAAAGTATGAGAAAAATTGTGAAATTTTTGATGTGGAATTGTGGAAGGGGAAACATGAGAGATTGTAAACTTGTTTGGCTTGATTTTTCCTTTCTTATGTATATGATTGTTTATTCTATAACTTCTTCTATTTGTGTATGGTTTGAGTTTACTTGGGGCGAAGTTTGTTCATACATACCAGTACAATTCAAATGTAATGACATCTCTTTTGCCGGGGATGCTACATTCGTGTTCTGATTGTAGGTGGATCCGTAGCAGGTAGTCTAGTCCACCGACTGTAGCTCCCCTTCACTTCCGTCAGATTTATTTGTGATCCCTTTCCTCTCGGGGCCTTGCGTGGCTTATGACACTTTTTATTTCGGAGTCTTGTTTTGAGTTTTTGTGTAAGATATAGCCGTAGCCTTGTTACCGGCAAGTGTTGTGTCATCCTTTTGTATCCTTAGAGGCTCCGTAGACAGTAAGTGTGTGTTTTGAACTTATGTAAATATGTATTTTGTATGTTGGGCGATGTAAGATGTAAACCCCGCTAAGAACCATATATGTTGTGTATGTTTTGTAATAAAAGATATTTTTAATTATGAATGGCTATTTCACTTGATTAATAAGTAATAAAATACGGGGGTAACACGTGTGATAGGAAAGGCACTCAGGTCCGCTTGACTAGGGATACCCGGTTGAGCGCCGGTCATGTCCCTCAAATTTGGGGCATGACATATTGCCCACTTGAAAAGATACTGCAACCAGCTGAGGGATGCAAGAGGAAAGGAAGAGTTGCTGATAGCTTACTTTGGGGAAAGCCTTGTGGGGGTAGCTTCCGAATGGTTCACTGACCAAGACATCTCTCATTGCCATGTTTGGGATGACATGGCCCAGAATTTCTTCAAACAATTTCAGTACAACATTGATATTGCACCAGATCGTAATTCCTTATCCAATATGAAGAAAAAGCCGACCGAAAGTTTTAGAGAGTATGCCATCAAGTGGAGGGAGCAAGCGGGTAGAGTTCAGCCACCGATGGATAACCACGAGTTGATCACTATTTTTTACAGGCTTAAAAGCCTGATTACTTTCAAAACATGATGTCCGCGATGGGTAGACCTTTTGCAGAAGTAATAAAAATAGGGGAGATAGTCGAAAATGGCCTCAAAAGTGGCAGAATTGTAAGTTAAGCTGCTCTCAAAGCCACCATCCAAGCTATCCAAAATGGGTCGGGAGGTTTGGCTAATAGAAAGAAGAGAGATGAAGGGTCCATTCAAGATCTACAACAAAGCTGTGATGACCTACAAAGGCAAGGAAATCATAGAGGAAGCGGGGGAAACTGGAAGTTTGACTCAATCGAGGAGGTGTTACTCTCCAGAAGAATTGAGGATGGCCAAGTGTAACGACCTGGCCGATCATTTTTAGAATTTAAACCCCCATCTCCCATTAACTGCTTCCCCTAAGTTCATTTCGCTATTTTGGTTTTCCAGGATGTTCGATGCTAGGATTCATAGTGCTATGGGACACTTAGTCTCTAAATGAGAGCTTAAGTGTTGGAAAGTGGTCCGTAGTTGAAATATATGAAAACAACATCGAAATGGAAAACTGATGATTTTGTTAGCTCCGTTAGGTGATTTCGGGGTTGGGAGCGTGTTCGGAATGTATTTTGAAAGTTTGTGGCTCATTTAGGCTTGAAATGCCGAAGTTTGTATTTTTGAAGTTTCCGGTTTGATCGTGAATTTTTATTCCGAGGGTCGAAATAGAATTTCGGAAATTGAAGTAGCTCCATCATGTCATTTGGGATGTGTGTGCAAAATTTCACTTCATTCGAACGTGTTTTTGTTAGGTTTTTGATCGAAAACGTATTTGGAAGAAAATTGAAGTTCTTAGGCTTGAATCATTAATCAAATCGGTTTTTAGTGTTGTTTTAAGTATTTTGAAGATTGGTACAAGTTTGAATGAGGTATTAGGTGGTATTGATGCTTTTGGTTGAGGTCCGGGGGCCTCGATATGATTTCGGAAGGTTGGCGGAAGAATATGAAGATGAATGGATTGTTGAAGGTTCTGTCACTGTCATAACCGCACATGCGGTTTCGGATCCTAGGTGTGGAGCCACAAAAGCAGATGGCCTAACACAGATGCGAAATTTGGACTCCTTCGGCCTTTACGCAGGTGCAGAAGATTTACCGCATATGCGATTCGCACCTGCAAGTTTTTTACCGTAGAAGCGGAATCTGGCCTCTCAAGTGAAAGCCGCAGAAGCAACTCATGGTCCGCAGAAGCGGGACCACAAAAGCGGAAATGTCTATTCAAAAAAGTAAATTTCAAGGGTTGATTTTCAAAGTTTGGAAAATCAATTGAGAGCTCGGGAGGGCGATTTTTAGAGGATTTTGAAGAGAAGATCACTGGGTAACGTTTTCCTAATACTATTTAGTTGTATTCGATCAATATCTAGCTTAATCCACCATCTAATTTTGAATTTGGGATAAAAATTGGGAAAAACTTCTTAAACCAATCTATTGAGTTTTGAGTGGGCATTTGACTTCCGATTTGTGAGATTTGCATATGGTTAGACACGTGAGAGTACGAGGGTTTTGAAAATGTGAAAATTATTTGATTATGAGATGTTGGCCTGAGGGCGTTTTGGTTATTTTACCTATTTTCACGCCCTAGCTTTAAATTTAATAGTGGAATTAGTTGTTTGTAATATTATTTATAATATTTAATTTAATTGAATAGATTTGGGCCATTTAGAGTCTGATACTTGTGGCAAAGTCGTGGTTCCTAGTTTATTATTGAGCCGATTCGAGGTAAGTGGCTTGTCTAACCTTGTGTGGTGGACCTTTTCCCTTAGGAAATCATCTTTGATATTTAACTACCTCGTACGTGAGGTGACGAGCGTGTATTTGAGATAATTGTTGTAAACCTGTTTCCATTTGAAATATTTTAATTGAGGTTCCTGTTTACTTGTTCATTTTAGATTGTAAGTTTAACTTGTGCTAGCTTAGAGAAGAATGTTTAGCTGACTTACTTGTTTAATTGTTTAACTATATTATTTGCATTCTATGAAGTACGTTAGGTTAGAATTTACCATTACTTGTTCTGATTTAGCATTTATTTTAAGAATATGAGTTGTGTCGTGTGTTTAATTTGGGACTACAGTTTGGATTCCCGGGAGACCCCATGTACTTGATATGTTCTGGACTGAGTGTGCGGGATACCAATAGATCCCCGGCACATGTATTTCTATATGTTGTGATACTAGGAGATCCTCAGATTACCTATTAAGGATACCAAGAGATCCTCGGTATATGAAGAGATCCTTGTTTTACTTGATAAGGATACCAGGAGATCCTCGGGATACTAGGAGGTCCCCAGCTATTATTTCTTGTTGTGAGCAGTATTCCTTGTATTGTTACCTCATCCTTCTATTACTGTTTTTCTTATTTATCCAGTTTAGATTTTGCTGTGGATTTTATTTAAATTTCTTTCGTTATATTATTAATTACTATGCTTTATCTCAGTAGGTCCCTAACCTTCCTCGTCACTACCTGACAAAGGTTAGGATTGGCACTTACTGAGTACCGCTATGGTGTACTCACGCCTCTTCTGCGCATGTTTTTCATGTGTAGATCTAGGTACTTTCTCCCACGCATATTATCCTCGTGGTGGAGAGATCTACTTGAGACTTTGAGGTATATCTGCTACGTCCGCAGACCAGGAGTCTATATTCTATTCGGCTTTAATAGATAGTTCCTTTCTTTACTTTCATGTTGTTTAGACATTCTGGTGAATAGAAGATTATTACATTCTATTAGCCTGTATTACCCGTGAATTTCCAGGTTTTGGAATTTGTTTTAGACTTGTGATATTGAGTTGTATATGTCGAGTGACATTCAGTACAATTTCCTTTCTAGATATTTAATTTGGTTTTCTATATTCTTCCGTAGTTATTTTATTTCCGCAAATGTAAGGCTTACCTGGTCATGGGGACAAAGTGCCATCATGACATGTTCACGGTTGATGAATTAGGGTCGTGACAAGTTGTTATCAGAGCTCTAGGTTCATAGAAGTCACGGAACACAGGCCGGTTTTTTAGAGTCTCGTTGATTGGTACCTAGACGTCTGTACTTATCTACGAGAGACTATGTATCGCTTAGAAAAAATCTTCACTTCATTTAATTACTTATCGTGCTATATTTTGACATCAATTCTAAAAACTTCTGTCTTCTATTCTCTCATAGATGGTGAGGACGCGTGCTACTCGGGATGATCAAACATCCATGCCCCCTACTGTAGCCGCCAGAGGAAGGGGCCGGGGTAGAGGCCATGGACGCACACGTGGTGCAGCCATTGCACCTATGGGAGCTGCTGCTGTGGTACCACCAGCAGATCCAGTCGGAGTTCAGGCATCTGACATTCCTACAACTACTACTACTCCAACCCTTCAGGAGACATTAGCTCAGTTCATGTCTATGTACACCACCTTAGCTTAGGCAGAGTTTCTTCGCCTCGTTGCACTCACATCCCAAGCCAGGGGAGGGGCCCAGACTCTCACAGCAAGCACTTTGGAGAAAAGAGTGCATATGGAGCAGGTCCCAGAGTTCATTCCTGTACCGCCTGCAGTGCCAGACCAGCCCGCGGATGGGATAGCCGCGTCTGAGGACGAGCAGCATAGATTGGAAAGGTTCAAGAAGTATGATCCTCTTATTTTTAGTGGATTAGCGACAGATGATGCCTTGGGGTTTCTAGAGGAGTGCTGCGACAGATGATGCCTTGGGGTTTCTAGAGGAGTGCCACCATATTCTTTGCACTATGTGTATAGTAAAGTCCAGCGGGGTTTCTTTTACTGCTTTTCAGCTTCGGGGAGCCATCTATGATTGGTGGCACACTTATGAGATAGATTCCAATCGAGGCTTGGACCATGTTCTCGGAGATGTTTATGAGATAGTTTGTCCCCCAGAGTCTCAGGGACACATAGTGTGCAGAGTTTGAGCATTTGCGCTAGGGTGCTATGACTGTTTTGGAGTACGCAATCTGGTATACGAGGTTGGCCAGACATGCACCGGCTGGTTTCTACAGTCCCGATAGAGTTCGTCAGTTCATTAAGGGTCTTATCTCACCCATTAGATATAACATGGCTCTAGAGTTAGAGATGGACATTCCTTATAAGCAGAAAGTGAGCATTGCTAGGAGGATCGAGGGTATGCTCACTAGGGATCGAGGGGAGAGAGAGGCCAAGAGGTCTCGAGAGTCCGGCGACTAATCTGGTGCCCATACCCCAGCAGCAGGTCGACATGGTATTGATTTTTAAGTCGCCCTATTCATTCAGCTTTTCCAGCAGCCAGCAGTGCTCCAACTCCACCTATACCTCAAGAGCCTTACTATACACCTCCAATTTCTAGCGCGCCTCCTTTGCGGGGTGCTTTCAAAGGTTAGTCTAGTAGACATGGCCCTAGATAGTCGCAACCACCATGTCATCCTAGAGCTTTTTTTGAGTATGGTGACACCCGTTATATGGTAAGTGATTGCCCTAGACTTGGTACCCAAATCTCGGAGATTTTTTTTGAGAGAGTTTGTCCCCTAGAGTCTCAGGGACGCATGACGCACAGAGTTTGAGCATTTGCGCCAGGGTTCTATGACCATTTTGGAATATTCTATCCGTTATATTTGGTTGGCAAGACATGCACCAGCTTCTGTTGCTACAGTCCACGAGAGAGTTTGCTGGTTCCTTGAGGGTCTTATCCCACCCATCAGATCTAGCATGGCTCAAGAGTTGAAGATGGACATTCCCTATAAGCACGTAGTGAGCATTGCTAGGAGGATTGAGGGTATGCTCACTAAGGAGTGAAGGGAGAGAGAGGCCAAGTGATCTCGAGAGTCGGGCCACAATCTGGTGCCTGTACCCTAGTAGCAGGTTGACATGGTAGGGAATTTTTGGGTCGCCTCGTTCATTCAGCTTTTCTAGAAGCCAACAGTGCTCCAGCTCCGCCTATACCTCAGGAGCCTTACTATACACCTCCTATTTCTAGTGCGCCTTCTGCACATGGTGCTTTCAGAGGTCAGTCTAGCAGACTTAGCCCTAGCTAGCCCGCAACCACCATGTCCTCCCAGAGCTTGTTTTGAGTATGGTGACACCCGCCATATGGTGAGGGAACACCCTAGAATTGGGAGGAGTGCACCTCCACAGACTACTCAGCCACATCGTGCTCCTCATAGTTCTCAGGCCATGATCACTGCTCCCCCTGTTGCCGCATCTGCCCAGCCAGCTAGGGTCGGAGGTCAGGGAGGTAGAGCTGCTCTCTTGAGAGAGACCAGGCCAGATAATATGCTACTCCTGCTCGCACTGAGGTTGCTGCCTTCGATTTTTTCATTACATGTATTATACAGTTTAGTCGTAGAGAGGCATCGGGTCTATTTGGCCCAGACTCTAAATATTCTTATGTGTATTCTTATTTTGCTCCATATTTGGGTATAGCCCGAGACTCATTGAGTTCTCCTGTTTATATTTCTACTCCCGTTGGAGAGTTTCTTGTTGTGGATCGCGTTTATTGGTCATGTTTGGTTAGTATTTGTTGCTTTGAGACCAGAGCAGGTTTATTGTTACTCGGTATGGTTGACTTTGACATTATTTTTGGCCTGGACTGGTTGTCACCCCATCATTCTATTCTTGATTGTCACGCCAAGACAGTGACGCTTCCTATGCTATGTATTCCACATATTGAGTGGACTGGTACATTAGATCACACTCCTAGTAAAGTTGTCTCTTTTCTTAATGCTCAGCGTATGGTTGAGAAGAGGTGCACCGCTTATTTAGCTTATGTGAGAGATGTCAATGCTGATACCCCTTATGTTGATTCTGTCCCAGTGGTACGGGATTATCCCCATATGTTTCCAGTTCATCTTCTGGGTATGCCAACTGATAGAGATATTAAGTTTTGTATTGATTTGTTGCCAGACACTCAGCCCATTTTCATTCCTCCGTATTGTATGGCTCCTCCTGAGTTGAAGGAGTTAAATGATCAGTTATATGAATTGCTCGATAAGGGTTTTATTCGACTTAGTGTTTCACAGTGGGTTGCTTCTATCTTGTTTTTGAAGAAAAGGGATGGTTCTATGCACATGTGTATCGATTATCATCAGTTAAACAAAGTTACAGCTTCACCGTTATCCTTTGACTCATATTGAAGATTTATTTGACCAGCTTTAGGGCGCACATGTGTTTTTAAGAGCTGGATATCCCGGAGATTTCCATCGGGACTCGGTATGGTAATTACGAGTTCCTTGTTATATCATTTTGGCTAACCAATACCCCAGCAGCTTTTATGCATTTGATGCACAGTGTATTCAGGTCCTATCTTGACTCGTTCGTCATTGTTTTCATAGATGATATTCTTGTATACTCCGGGAGTCAGGAAGATCATGAGCAACACATGAGGATTGTGCTTCAGCACCTGAGAGAGAAGAAATTATATGCAAAGTTCTCAAAATGTGAGTTCTGCTGAGTTCTATGGCATTTGTGGGCCACGTGGTATCAAGTGAGGACATTTAGGTGGATCCAAAGAAGGTGGAGGCCATGTAGAGTTGGCCCGTACCCAATTCCGCTACAGGGATACGTAGTTTCCTGGGCTTAGCGAGTTATTAGCATCGTTTTATGGAGGGGTTTTCATCGATTGCAACCCCTATGCCTAGATTGATCCAGAAGGGTTCTCCATTTCAGTGTAAAGAGGAGTGTGAGGTTAGCTTTCAGAAGCTCGAGTCATCTTTGACTACATCCCCTATTTTGATATTGCCTACTGGTTCGGGTTCCTATACAGTTTATTATGATTCCTCACGGGTTAGACTTGGAGCGGTGTTGATGCAGGATGGTAGGGTGATTTCCTATGCATCCAGACAGTTGAAGATACATGAGAAGAATTACCCTGTCCATGACTTTGAGTTAGGTGCTATTGTTTATGACTTGAAGATCTGACATCATTATTTGTACGGAGTGCCTTTTGAGATTTACACGGAACATCGGAGTTTACAACACTTGTTCAAGCAAAAATATCAAACTTGCTCCAGAGGAAGTGGTTGGAGTTACTGAAGGATTATGATATTGCTATTCTTTATCACCCAGACAAGGCCAATGTTGTAGCCGATGACTTGAGTTGACGGGCAGAGATTTTAGGGAGTTTGGCATATTTACCAGCTTCAGAGAGACATATGGCGATGGATGTTCAATCCTTAGCCAGTCAGTTTGTGAGATTGTATCTTTCGGAGCCTAGTCGGGTTCTAGCCTGTCTGGTTTCTCGGTCTTCCTTGTTCGATCGTATTAGGGAGCGGCAGTATGATTAACCTCATTTTCTTGTCCTCAACGACACGGTTCAGCATGGCGATGCTAGAGATGTGGAAATTGGAGATGACAGGGCATTGCGGATGCAGGGTCGGATATGTGAACCCAATGTTGATGATATTCGGGAGTTGATATTGGCATAGGCTCATAGTTCGCGGTATTCTATCCATCCGGGTGTCGCGAAGATGTATTAGGACTCGATGCAACACTATTGGTGGAGGCGGATGAAGAAGGACATAGAGGGTTTTGTAGCTAGATGCCTCAACTGTCAGCAGATGAAGGCTGAGCACCAGAGACCAGGTGGGTTGCTTCACCAGATGGATATTTCAGAGTTGAAATGGTAGTGGATCACCATGAATTTTGTAGTTGGACTCCCTCAGACTGCGAAGAAGTTCAATGCCATTTGGGTTTTTATAGATCGGCTGACCAAGTCTGCGCACTTCATTCCTGTGTGAACTACTTATTCATCAGCGCGGTCGGCAGAGATTTATATCAGGAAGATTGTTCGTCTGCATGGCATTCCAATTTCTATTATTTTGGACAGAGGTACTTAGTTTACATCGCGGTTCTTGAGAGCCGTTCAGAAGGAGTTGGGCACTCAGGTGACGATAAGCACAATATTTCACCCTAGACGGACGGACAGTCCTAGAGGACCATTTAGATTCTTGAGGATATGCTCCGTGCGTGCATGATTGAGTTTAGAGGGTCTTGGGATCAATTCTTGCCACTGGCGGAGTTAGCCTTCAACAACAATTATCTGTCCAGCATGGAGATGGTGCTATATGAGGCTTTATATGGTAGGAGATTTTGATCCTTGGTGGGTTGGTTTGAGCCATATGAGGCCAGGCTATTGGGCACTAATTTGGTCAAGGATGTGGTAGAGAAGGTTAAGGTGATTCAGGATAGACTCCGTACAACCTAGTCCACATGGAAAAGTTACGCGCTTCGGAAGGTTTGTGATATTTCCTATATAGTTGGTGAGCAGGTTCTGCTTCGGGTCTCGCCTATGAAGGGTGTCATTAGATTTGGGAAGAAAGGGAAGTTGATTCCGAGATTTATTGGCCCTTTTGAGATTTTGAGGCGAGTTGGGGAGGTTGCTTATGAGCTTGCCTCACCTCCCAGTTTCGCCGGGGTTAATCTGATATGAAATGTTTCGATGCTCCATAGGTATCACGTTGACCCGTCGCACGTGTTGGATTTCAGCTCAGTCAAGTTGGACAAAGATTTATCTTATGATGAGGAGCCAGTGGCTATATTGGACATGCAGATCAGAAAGTTGAGGTCAAAGAACATTGCTTCAATAAAGTTTTAATGGCGGGGTCAGCTGGTCGAGGAGGTGACTTGGGAGATTGAGCAGGATATGAGAAGCCGAAATCCCCATCTTTTCATTACTTTAGGTATGTTGTCTATGCTCGTTTAAGGACAAACGAATGTTTATGTGTAGGAGGATGTAACAACCTGAGCCGTTGTTTTTAGAATTTATGCCCTGATCCCCCATTAACTGCTTCTCCTAAGTTCATTTATGCTATTTTGGTTTGCCGGGAGTTCGGTGTTAGGATTCATAGTTCTTTGGAAAACTTAGTCCCTAAATGAGAGCTTAAGTGTTGACAAGTGGTCCGTAGTCAGAACAATGTGAAAATGATATTGGAAAGGAAAAACGATGGTTCTGTTAGCCCCGTTAGGCGATTTCGGGGTTGGGATCGTGTTTAGAATGTATTTTGGAAGTCCGTAGCTTATTTCGGTTTAAAATGCCAAAGTTTGTATTTTTGAAATTTCCATTCCGATAGAGAGTTTTTGATCTGAGAGTCAGAATGGAATTTCGGAAGTTGCAGTAGCTCCATCATGCCATTTTTGATGTGTGTATAAAACTTTAGGTCATTCGGACATGTTTCAGTTAGGTTTTTAATCGAAAGCGTATTTGGAAGAAAATTGAAGTTCTTAGGCTTGAATCATAGGTTAAATCGGGTTTCTAGTGTTGTTTTAGGTGTTTTAAGGATTAGTACAAGTTTGAATGATGTATTAGGTGGTGTTGATGCTTTTGCTTGAGGTACCGAGGGCCTCAGTATGATTTCGGGAGCTTGGCAGAAGAATTTGAAGTTGAATAGATTGCTGAAGGTTCAGTCTACTGTCAAAACCGCTCCTGCGATTTGGGTTCTGCAGTTGCGGAGCCGGAGAAACGGCTGGCCAAATGCAATTGCAAAATTTGGAATCGTCCAGTCCTTTCACAGGTGTGGAAGATTTACCGCAGATGCGGTTCGCAGCTGTGAGATTTTTAACGTAGAAGCAGAATCTAGCCTCTCAAGTGAAAGCCGCAGAACGGGCTGTAGGTCTGCAGAAGTTGTCCTTTGTCCACAGAAGAGGAAATGTCTGTTAAGAAAAGTGAATTTTGAGGGTTGAGTTTCAAAGTTTGAAAAATCAATTGAGAGCTAGGGAAATTCCTAATCCTATTTAATTGTATTCCATCAATATCTAGCTTAATCCATCATATAATTTCGAATTTGGGATCAAAATTGGGAAAAACGTCTTAGACCAAACTATTGAGTTTTTAGGGGCATTTGACCTCCAATTTGGGAGATTTTTATATGGTTAGACTCGTGAGAGTACGAGGGTTCTGAAAATTTTAAAATTATTCAATTTCGAGATGCTAGCTGAGGGGTGTTTTGGTTATTTTAGCTATTTTTGCGCCCTAGATTTAAATTTAATAGTAGAATCAGTTGTTTGCAATATTATTTACGATATGTAATTGAATTGAATAGATTTGGGCCATTTGGAGTTGGAAACTCATGGCAAAGGCGTGGTTCCATGTTGATTATTGAGCCGGTTTGAGTAAGTGGATTGTCTAACCTTGTGTGAGGGACCTTTCTCCTTAGGACATCATCTTTGATATTTGAATGCCTCGTACGTTAGGTGACGAGCGCGTACTTGAGTTAATTGTTGCAAACCCCTTTCCACTTGAAATATTTAACTTGAGATTCACGTTTACTTGTTCATTTTAGATTGTATGTTTAACCTATGCTAGCTTAAAGAAGCATGTTTACCTGACTTACTTTTTTAATTATTTAACTGTATTATTTGCACTCTATGAAGCATGTTAGGCTAGAATTTATAATTACTTGTTCTGATTTAGCATTTATTCTGAGAATGTGAGTTGTTGTTTTTGTGAGTTTAATTCGGGACTACGAGACGGATTCCCGGGAGATCTACCTGTACTTGATATGTTCTGGACTGAGGTTGCGAGATGCCAAGAGATCCCAGGCATTTGTATTTATATATATTGGGATACGTAGGGCTCCTGGGGTTACCTATTGAGAATACCAAGAGATCCCTGGTATACCAAGAGATCCCTAGTTTATATGATAAGGATACCAAGAGATCCTCTGCATACCAAGAGATCCCCGACTATTATTTCTTGTTGTGAGCATTATTTCTCGTATTGTTTCCTCTACCTTCTATTACTGTTTTCCTTATTTATCTGGTTTACATTTTGCTGTGGATTTTATTTAAATGGCTTTCATTATATTATTAATTATTATGCTTTATCTTAGTAGGGCCCTGACCTTCCTCGTCACTACCTGACCGAGGTTAGGCTTGGCACTTACTGAGTACCGTTGTGGTGTACTCACGCCTCTTCTGCATATGTTTTTCATGTGCAAATCAAGGTACTTCCTCCCACACATATCATCCTCGTGGTGGAGAGATCTAGTTGAAATTTGAGGTATATATGCTATGTCCGCAGGCCATGAGTCTCTATTTTATTCTGTCTTTAGCAGATAATTCCTTTCTTTCCTTTCATGTAGTTTAGAAATTCTGGTGTAGAGCAGATTATTACATTCTATTAGCTTGTGTTGCCCATGATTTTTTGAGTTTTGGGATTTGTTTTAGACTTGTGATGTTGAGTTGTATATGCCAGGTGGCATTTAGTACAATTTCCTTTCTAGATATTTAATTTGGTTTTCTATATTCTTCCGCAATTATTTTATTTCCGCAAATGTTAGTCTTACCTAGTCGTGAGGACTAAGTGCCATCATGACTGGTTCATGGTTGGTGAACTAGGGTCGTGACACCAAGAAAATTAGAGAAGACCAACTGCCAATAAAGAAACCAGTCATTGAAGTAGAGGCGGAAGAGTTGCCGAACAAGATGAAAGTTCAGGATTACTCAATCATTGACCAACTACGAAAGACTCCTGCCCAAATCTCTCTACTATCTCTGCTCATACATTCTAAAGAGCATGCATGTGTACTAATCAAGGTCCTGAATGACGCACATATCTTATAGAAGACCGCAATGAATCAGTTAAAGAAGATGGCCAACAAATTTTTTGAGGTGAACAAAATCTCTTTTACTGATGATGAACTTCCCGAGGAAGGAGCCGGGCACAATAATGCTTTGAACTTGATGGTCAAATGTGAGGGGCATTATGTAAACTGAGTCATTGTTGACGGAGGCTCAAGTGTGGATGTATTCCCTCTCTCTACCTTGCATATCATGAATATCAATACAGACAGGATCCGACCCAGTAATGTTCGCATCCGGCATTTTGATGGCTCAGCGAGAGATACCATTGGGGAAATCAATCTCACTATGACTATTGGGCCTTTTGAACTTGAGATTGTTTTCCAAGTAGTGGACATGGTCACTTCTTATAACTTTCTTCTTGGAAGACCATGGATCCATACGGCCCGAGCAGTGCCATCTATATTACACCAGATGCTCAAATTTGAGCATGACATGCAAGAAATTATTGTTAGTGGGGAAGACAAGTATTCAATTTATAAAGACACGTTAATCCCATGTATTGAGGCCAAGGAAGAGTCTGAATCCATTGTCTATCAGGCTTTTGAAGTGGTTGAAGTGGACCATGTCGAGGAAGGAAAGGCCATTTTGCATCCTCGTCTTTCTTCCAAATCTGTAATGGAGGTTGCAGTTATGTTGAGACAAGGTTATGAGCCAGGAAAAGACTTGGGGGCATCGTTGCAAGGAATTTCAGAGCCTATTTCTCCTTTCAGTAACCGGGATAATTTTGGCTTAGGCTTCAGGCCAACACAAATATACAAATACAAAGCCAAACAACGCAAAAAGTATGGATGGGTCTTGCAACAACCTATCCCTCATATTTTCTACACTTTCGTCAAGCCACGAATCCAAGAGGCTCAAATTCTTCGGCGCATACAAACATTGATGAAATTTTCCATGGCCTCAGCTAGATGTTTTTTTAAGTGAATATGATCTAGGATGGTGAAGGCACTAGTCGTGCCTATATGCAACTAATTGACCAAGACACCATGCTTACCAACTGGGAAGAAACTCCTCTCCCCACAAGGAAGGAGCCTTGGTAGTTTTCTTTTGCAGCTTCTTTTTTGTATTTTGGGTTACTTTCAGGGTTGTAATCCAATCATCTCAGTATAATTGTTTTGTTTTGATGTAACCCTTCTATCATTTCGAATTCAATGAAATGCAGTTCAGTTTTCTATTAAATTTTCTATCTTTTTCTTTTCCTAATTCCTTTCATTTTATTTCCATTTCATTTTTGTTAATGCAGGATTTAATAACTTGACATGTATGCGAAATTCACGCCCAGATCTTAAAAATCTGTCTATTATCAAAATAGTTCTCCAAGAGGTTGAATATGATGAAGATGAGCTTGTTGAGGAAATAAAAAGTGTGTTGAATAATTTGAAAATATGCACAACCCAAACCTTAATGAAACTGAGCCAATTAATATCAGAAGTTCTGAAGAAGTTAGAGAAACGAAGGTAAGCATTCACACCGAACAATAAACCAGAGATGCCTTGATTCAACTTTTATTTGAACACATCTATGTTTGCTTGGTCTTACGATGATATGCTAGGTTTAAGTGTTGATCTGATGGTTCATAAGCTTCCTATGTATCCTAGTTTTCCACCAGTCGAACAAAAGCAACAGAAATTTAAAACAGACATGAGTGACAAAATTAAAGAGGAAATAATGAAACAACTAAGCGCCAATGTTGTCAGAGCTGTGCGATGCACCACATGGGTGGAAATGTTGTGCATGTGCCAAAGAAGGATGGAAAGACCAGAGTCTGTGTTGACTACAAATGTTGCCAAAGATACAATCATTTGTGGATCGCTATGCTGGATACCACCAAATTCTAATGGATGAGGATGATGCAGAAAAGACTGCTTTCAGCATGGGGTTATTATTGCTACAGGGTAATGCCATTCGGCTTGAAGAATGCATGGGAAACTTATATAAGGGCAATAACCACCATTTTTCACGACATGTTGCATAAAGAGATTGAAGTATATGTTGATGATGTCATCATAAAATGAAAGCCACAAGTTGAACAAGTGTGTGATTTGAAAAAGTTCTTCAAGCGGAATTGAAGAATCAAGAGGATATCCAGAGCATGCTAAAGGAGATCAAAAAAGAACTATAAGGCAGCTCGCCAGTGGTTTCTTTCTGAATGGGGAAATTCTATACACGAGGACCCCTGATTTAAACTTGTTGAGATGCATAGATGCTAAAGAAGCAGAGTAGATCATGAGCGAAGTGCATTAGGGGGTATGCAGACCTCACATGAATACATATGTTTTGGCGAAGAAGATTCTGTAGGCAGGGTATTATTGGCTTACCTAGGAGAGAGATTGCTTAATTTTTGTTCGCAAGTGCCACCAATGCCAGATTCATGGTGACCTGATTCACTCTCCTTCTTCGGAGTGGCATCTGATGTCCTCTTCTTGGCCTTTCGTTGCTTAAGGAATGGATGTCATTAGGCCGATCCAGCCAAAGGTTCAAATGGGCATAGGCTCATTTTAGTTACAGGCCAAAAGTCAATGGATATGTTGAAGCGGGAAACAAGAAAATCTAGAAGATTCTTAGGAAGATGATCCAAAGATCCAGGCAATGGCATGTAAAGTTGCCTTTTGCTCTTTTTGGATACCGTACAACTGTTCGCACATATGTTGGTGCAACTCTGTATCTGCTTGTATATGTAACTTAAGCTGTAATAAAAGTTGAAATTCCCTCTCTCCGAATTATTGTGGAATTAGAGATTGAAGATACTGAGTGGGTCAAAACCCGATTAGAACAACTGATGTAGATCGATGAAAATGGCTAGCAGTAGTGTGTTTCGGCCAGTTATACCAGGAAAGAATGGCACGTGGTTACAACAAGAAAGTGTGCCTAAAGCAATTTGAGGTAAGTAAGCTATTTTTGAAATACATCCTCCCGCACCAGGTTGAATCTAAAGGAAAGTTCGAACCGAACGGGCAAGGACCCTACATCATCAAGAAATTGTTACCAAAAGGGGCCTTGCACTTCGTAGATAAAAAAGGACTGGTACTAGACATGACTATTAATACAGATGCATTCAAAAGATATTATGTCTGATATATACCCACTATAGAATTTTCACGCGCGGATTTTCTCAGATCGAGATGACGAAGGCTATTATTTGCTCGCTATTCCAAATAGGTGTCACCCTTTAGTTAACTCTTTTGATATGTATTTGTCTTCTTTATTTTTGGAACCAATATAATTGTAAAAGCAAAAAAAGCCAAATAACAAATCTCTGAGTCATTGAACTACATCCGAATTGATTTCGAAAGTATTGGTAGGCAGGCTTACCCTGGGATCGGTCCCATCAATAAAAAAAATCCATATTCCAAGTAATCCAAAACTAGGGTAAAAGTTTGTTTTATTTCATGGTTTTTCTGTAAAAAAATAGTTCTAGAAGTTTAATTTAGTTTAAGGTTCATTATGCCTTTTTACCTTTCAAGAACTTCTTATCGATGTTTTGTGAGAATGTTTGAAGTCCCCATGCCAAAGGCAGTGGGTAACCTCCCTTATGCAGTATCTTAGTAAAAAAAAAGAAAAAAAAAGAGGAAAAAAAGAAGAAAAGAAAAAAGAAATCAGAGTGTCTTATCAGTGAAAACACGTGCGGGCACTATAAGGCGACAATGGGCAGAGAATGAGAGAGTATTATTGGTAAAAACCCAGATGGGAACCGTAAGTCGACGGTTAGTAGAAAAATGAGAGAGGTTAGTTAGCAAAAACCTGCAAAAGGCGCTACTAGCCGAATGAGGGTATTTGATTCTCCGACATGAGCACAGCCAAGACAACTTCAAGAGGAATGTTTACGGCAGATGTTTAGAATTAAACAGCTTACACGGATAAGGAATCTAGTCTAGTATGCATGCCATGATGCATTGAAGTTGGCATATATCTCCAGATAAGTCTCCCTATGCCTTCCTCCGAAAGGGACACCTTTTTGTTTAAGCACAGTTCTTTTTCACTTTCAAATATTATTCTGTTTTTACCCATAATCTTTATTTGAGTTCCTTTCTGTCTAATTCTGCATCAAAAGTGAAGCAAAGAAATGGGTGCAAAACTAGCTAAAATTTCCCCGTAATATCGAGCAAAATTTAGGGCATATATGGCATTGACGAAGGCACGAATCTATCTGTGATCTCATTCAATAAGGCGAACAAAGTGTTTCAAAGGAACCGAAAAGTTGCATGCGCAAGACTCGCTTCATGAGAAAAGTCAATAAGAATTATGAACACAAACCAATGCTTGGTGCAAGACAACTGAGTTTGATTTTAAAGGAAATTGTATTGCCTTAGACTTAGAGACAAGGGTGGCAGTACCATGGACATCTGGGTATGAAACAGTTGGGGGCAACATTTTAAAGACAAGTTCTCTAGAAAATGATACGGAGTAGTTGAGCATCTCTGTACTACGCTGATAGAATCATCCATTCGACAACTGTAGCTGTGAATCATACTACTAAGGGCATCAAGGCCACAAGCCAACCACCACTTTGAAAACTCACAAATTTTCTTTACTTGAAGTAGGAACAAAGCAGTGGAGAATGGTGATTCTAAAAGAACGAATATCACCAAACGTAAGCTCCTTTAAATCTAAATTTTCTTTTATTTTAGCAAGTATCACTATTATTCACACCTCCCAGTGATGTAGCTTAACTCAGGTAGAACCATTTCTCCTAGGGGGATCCAACTCATAGTTCCGGGTAGAAGTAATCTTCGCTAAGGGTGTTTTTTGTGGCTTAACTCAGGTAGAACTGTTTCTCTTAGGGGTATCCAGCTCAAAGTTCCAAGTAGAAGTAATCTTAGTTCAAGGTGTTTTTCGTAGCTTAACTCAGGTAGAATCATTCCGCCAAGGGGATCCAACTCATAGTTTCGGGTAGAAGTAATCTTCGCTCAGGGTGTTTTTTGTAGCTTAACTCATGTAGAATCCTTTCGCCTAGGGGGATCCAATTCATATTTTCGGGTAGAAGTAGTCTTTGCTCAGGGCGTTTTAGGTAGCTTAACTCATGTAGAATTGTTTCGTTTAGGGGGATCCAACTCATAGTTCCGAGTAGAAGTACTCTTTGCTTAGGGTTTCTTAGGCAGCTTAACTCGGGTAGAATCGTTTGTCCTAGGGGATACAACTCATAGTTTTGAGTAGAAGTACTCTTCGCTCAGGGTATTTTAGGTAGCTTAACTCAGGTAGAATCCTTTCGCCTAGGGGGATCCAGCTTATAGTTCCGGGTAGAAGTACTCTCCGCTCAGGTTGTTTTATGCATCTAGAATCCTTTCACCTAGGGGGATCTAGATTATAGTTCCGGGTAGAAGTAATCTTTGCTCAGGGTGTTTTTTGTGGCTTAACTCAGGTAGAACCGTTTCACCTAGAGGGATCCAGCTCATAGTTCTTGGTAGAAGTAAACTTCGCTCAGGGTGTTTTTGGTAGGTTAGCTCAGGTAGAACCATTCGCCTAGGGGGATCCAGTTTATAGTTCTGGGTAGAAGTAATCTTCGCTCAGGGTGTATTTTGCAGCTTAACTTGGGTAGAATCCTTTTTCTTAGGGTGATCCAACTCATATTTTTGGGTAGAAGTACTCTTCGCTCAGGGTGTTTTAGGCAGCTTAACTCAGGTAGAACTATTTTGCCTAGGGGAATCCAGCTCATAATTCTGGGTAAAAGTAATCTTCACTTAGGGTATTTTAGGTAGCTTAACTCAAGTAGAATCGTTTTGCCTAGGGGGATCCAGCTCATAGTTCCGAGTAGAAGTACTCTTCGCTCAGGTTGTATTATGCAACTTAACTCAGGTAGAACTTTTCTCCTATGGGGATCTAGTTCATAGTTCTAGGTAGAAGTACTATTCACTCAGGTTGTTTTACGCACCTTAACTCAGGTAGAAATCCTTTTGCCTAGAGTGATCCAGCTCAAAGTTTCGGGTAGAAGTACTCTTCGCTCAGGTTATTTTATGCAGCTTAACTAAGGTAGAATCCTTTCACCTAGGGGTAGCCAGCTCATAGTTCCGGGTAAATGTACTCTTCACTCAGATTGTTATATGTAGCTTAGCTCAGGTAGAATCCTTTTGCCTAGGGGGATGCATATCATAGTTCCGGGTAGAAGTACTCTTCTCTCTGGTTGTTTTACAGGTTAACTCAGGTAGAATCCTTTGCCTAGGGGGATCCAGCTCATAGTTCCAGGTAGAAGTACTCTTCGCTTAGGTTGTTTTACGTAGCTTAACTCAGTTAGAATACTTTCGCCTAGGGGGATCCAGCTAATACTTATGGGTAGACGTACTCTTCGCTCAAGTTGTTTTACGCAGCTTAACTCAGGTAGAACCTTTTTCACCTAGAGGGATTCAACACTTTATCAATAATACATGGTGCTAACACCTAATTCTATTTCCTTCTAGTAAGATAGGTTACCAGCCCATGGTTACATTTCCTTTCAGTAGTACAGGATACCGACCCCTTGTTATGCAATCATTCGTTACCAAATTTTCTCTCTTTTAGCAAGTTTATACTATTGTTTCTTTCTACCTTTTCAGTAAATTAGTTAATTTACAGATTTCACTAATAACACAAAAAATTTTCCTAGTGCCAGACTGGTGCAGAAAAAGTTTGTTCGTTTTTGTTTGTCTTTGATGGCTTTGCCGGCTCTGCTGTACATCAGAAGTGACGATTAAATCTTGTAGCTTCAATTTCTCATCGGAAAAAAGAAGCATTCTAATCACAAGATAGTCGAAGTTAGCTTTGATAATATGTCAGCAACCCGACTTCTCAAGATTCATCTTCTCAAATTTTGATCTGGAAAGCAAAAAATCGAGGTTGAGTCATTATCTTTTATTCAAAATAATCAAGATACAATCTAAGGTCAACACAAGCGAGCATGTCAAGAAATAAGATTTGACTTCAAAAGACGAATAGATAAGATATAGTGCTCTTCTATTTTTCTTTTGATGTAAGAAGCGAGTAACAGTAACATCAACAACAATAGCTGCATCAGTCTTAACTCCAGTGTCTGGTAGTCCCAGCTACTAATTGTTTTCATAACTACACTGACCTTATTCCTTTATAGCCAAGGATATATAGGAAACCTCGGTAGCAAAGTTCGGTCACATTTTAAAAAAAATTCTTTCATTGGAGTGATATGCGAGCAAACATTATCCATAGAATTCATTTGTATTTGCACAAAAACTCTTCGTGTTCTCGAGCAAAGAGGGACAGCTGTAAATGCCTAATTTTTGCTTTCTGTGTGTGTGTGTGTATATATATATATATATATATAGCTTATGTGTGTGTTTGTTCTTAGTTATGTATGTATAGGTTTTAAGAGTTGATTAATGGTTTGATAAGTGGGGTAGAGATTGGAATAGTGTATTTTAATTAAAATTGAGCAAAAATTATCCCAAAATTTTAGCCCATTTCGTGCAAATCCAGTCCACTAGGGACTGCTAGATGAGGGTCCAAACAACGTTGTTTTGGATCAAAACTACATCGTTTCATCTATTAATCTGAAGACTCAATCTCACCCATCTAATTTCTCCTAATCCGACTATCCTTCCTCATTATCCCATGTGTTTAAAGCCTAGAATCCCCAAAAAACGCCCCATTTTCCCTTTATTTCCCTTTCCTTCTTCTCTTTCATCACTCTCAGCTCTCTCCCAGGCCCTGTCACCATCGCCGCCCAGCTCCGCCGCTGGAAATCGCCCATTGGTGGAAACCGTCCTCCAATCAACCTTAAACTTTTGCAATCTTCTTTTCTCCTCCTCCTCTCTCCATTTCTTCAACTCAAAACCCCCAAAAACTCACCAATATTCACGTATAGGAAGAAATCTGAAACCCTAGCAGCCGCTCACCACCCCAAACATCAAAATGTTCACGCCACCGACAACCTCTCGATTTCCTCTTCTCCATTCCATGCTTCAAAACCTTCAAACCCCTCCAGAATCAGGCAAAATTTTGATTTAATTTTGGCAGCAGCCCTCACTGCTATGACCACCGCTATCTCATCATTGTCAAGCTCTGTTCTACCCTGAGCACGACCCTTTTGCCTCTTTTTCTCTTTGAAAAATACTTGAATCAACTATACCTCATCAAAGTTTATCTATTATTTGGCATTTTTCATTGAGAAAAATTAGCGTGGAGGTCGATTCGCCACCTAGTTGTGTTGTACTACTAGATTGGAGCCTGAGCTGTGACGACCCGACCCGTTGTCTCATGTGTTTCTGCCTCATTTTCTCCGTTTATTACTTCTTCATGTTTCACTATATGTTTTGGGTGAGTTTGAGTTGACTCAGATTGGATTTGGTAGGAAACAAGGCAATTAGTATCTTTATGGAAAGGTTGGTTTGGAAGAGTCAAGTGGAAGTTAACTTGTGAGTTAGAGGAATCAGATGTGATTTTTGACGATTTTTTTTAGCTTCAGGGGATGATTTGAGGCTTAGAAGCGTAATCAGAAGTAATTTTTGAGGTTCGATATAGAATTAGGCTTGAATTGGTGAAGTTAGCATTTTGGCAATATCCGGTTGATAGGTGAGATTTTGATCGAGGGTCGAAATGGAATATCAAGAGTTGCAGTAGCTTCATTAGGTGATTTGTTATGTGTGTGCGAAATTTCTGTTTAATCGGAGGTGGTTAGGTCGGATTTTTGATCAAATGTGAGTTTCGTAAGAATTTGATAAACTTAGGATTTGTTTTGGAAAATTTTGATGATTTTGGTGTTAACAATGGTGATTTAATGGTTCGAGCAAGTTTGAGTAAGGTTTTGGGTCACATCTGTGTTTTTTGTCGAAGTCCAGGGGTCCTCGGGGTGTTTTCGGATGGCCAACAACGTGGAAATTGGACTTGTGTGATTGCTGAACTTCTCTGGCTACTGGTATTCCGGATCTACGGAAAAGGGACCGAATAAGTATTCCGCAGATGCAGTGGGAAGTTTGCAGGTGTGGTTTTTGAGGAGCTTGGCATTTTCGATCGAAGCGGACAAGGATACGCAAAAGCAGTCACCACAGAAGCAATTTTGGATCGCAGAAGCGGTCCTAGGTGACTTGAGGGAAAACCGTTGAAGCGGTTGATTGGGCGCAGAAGCGGAAACCACAGAAGTGGTATTAAGAATGCAGAAGCGGAACCTGGGCTGTGTTAAGTGAATAATGTTTTCACAATTTTGAAAGAGAACAAACATTTTGGACTTCGGACTAAGAGGGGTTTTGGGCGATTTTGAAGAGGGTTCCGAGGGCTATCATCAGGTATGGATTTTTGGACTTAGATTATGATATTATGGTGTATAAACATGGATTAACACAGAAAACCCAAGGAATTAAAGGTTAAAAACTGAGGTTAGGTCTTGGAACTTAAGAGAGTTTAAACTAGTGATATGAGAGGTAAAATTGGCTGCGATTCTTGTGAATTTGATATGGATAAACCCATGGAAAGATAAGTATTGTATTGACGTAAACGTTTCTGGATTTCGAGAAGTGTGCCTGGGGCTCAGGTTTTGCCAACTTCGTGATATTCGGTATTTTTTGAGTCTTTTCGATTAGGTTATATTCCCTTAGCCTATTGTATTGCATTTAATTGTCCTTTTGATCAGATTTGACGTGCGACGAGGTCGATTCAAGAGAAAAGAGTATTGCGAGCTAGTCTTTGTCGGCTAGAGGTGAGTAATAGATGTAAATACTGCTTCGAGTGTTTGAAATTCAGGACTTTCACATTGTAATACTATATTGAGGCGTGACATGCATTCAATGACGAGTGCGGGGTCGTTTACGGTTGGGGATCATGACTTGGTCCATCCGAGTGTTAATTTCTACTATATGGCGATTGACGCATACTTTATCACTGTGAATTGGGCTTATTGTCGTGTTTGGGGCCTTGTGCCCCGACCTGTAGAATCCTTAGGGGATCCTTATGTGTTTTCCTCTCTTATTTGCATAAACATATACTCTTAGTCATGTTTTCAACTGTTAAAAATAATATAAGAACTGTGTTTTTGAACATGAATATTAAATGAAAAGGATATGAGGGCTGAGATCCCTATAGTATGTCATCCCCAAGTGGTTGTGAACTTATTTGACTGAGACCGGTCGAGGACCCGATAGTGAGGATGCTTTCTATGATATGGATCGGGCTGCATGCCGCATCGATGATATATTGCTATTGAGGCTGAGAGCCTGTTTGATTCCACGAGATGGCTGATATTGCGCTTGGGCTGTAGGAGCCCCTGATAACTGTGAATTATACATGATTTATGCCCATTCTTACCTTAATTTTGTGCATAATTTACCTTTGATTAGTCCTGAATTACTTACAAGTTACGCTTGATTGCAGGTTTGAGTGACAAGATGATTAAAATCACAAATCGGCTCAAGAAGGAGTGAAACCTGCCAAGTGACAAGAAGATGACAAAAAGTGGGAATTAAGAACATGCGCGGACCGCACTGTTTTGGTGTGCGGCCACGTAGGAATGATCAGAGACTTATCAAACTAATCTGTCTCCTTTGTGGTCCGGCTATTTGTTGATGTGGCGCATGGAAAGAGTTCAGAGAGATGACATTTTGAGGGAAAACCCACGCGGGCCGCATCCAATTCTATGCGGTCCGCATTGATGAAGATTCAGAGGATAGGACTCAAGGCACAAGATCCACGATGCCGAGCACCAAAAGCAGGCGGTCCGCGTGGGCACAAGTTCAGAGAAGCGACACTTTTCCAATTCCTCTTGTGCGGCCGCATATCCTTTTCATGCGGTCCGCTTGATCTAACCTATGCGGCCGCAATGCATCTCCATGTGGTCCGCTTGATCCAACCTATGCGGCCGCAATGCATTTCCATGCGGTCCGCTTGCCAAGACCTTCGCGGCCGCGATGTATTTTGATGCGGTCTGCATCTCTTATCCAGAGGCAACTGAAGTGAAGACACCATGCCCTATGCGGCTGCACGCCATTTCTGTGCGGTCCGCACCTGACTCTCTGGGGTATTTTTATCCAGTTTTCCTGAGTAGTATAAATAGAACACTTTACTATATTAAGTCAAGTTTTTATGTTCTGAACAGCAGTTGCACTCGTGAGCTTTTATATTAGCCTATTTTAGGCAAATTCCTATTGTAATTAGAGTGCATTCAAGTATATTTAGCGTATAGCTAATGATTATGTTCATCTCTTTCATTATTTCTTCTTGTTCTACTTCTTCCATGTCTAGCTAAGCCCATTAGCTCGGGTTGTGACTCAACCCTAGTATGGCTAATGAATGGGTGTCTTTGCCTAATACTTGGACGCTGTTGAGTGTTTGGTATTTGGGTTGTGTGTATGTTTTCACTTTGTTTTGGTGGCTGCAAACATTAAGTCAAGCTTAGTGGGTCTTGACGCTTCTTGAGAAAGAGAGTCTATGATCTCACATTCAACCCAACAAGGATTTGGGATGGACCTTTGAGAATGGTAGTCCCAAGTAACGGGTTAAACCTCGAGAGAGCAATTACCCTACTTGAACCTTGTGTTTCTTGGGCAAATTGGCCTACTCAATTGGTCTCGAGAGAGTCAATTGGTCAAAATCATTCTCTGTACGGAAAGGTGTGAGAGCGAGTGCTAAAAGTGCAACGGTTATCCATCTTCCCCATAATTAGCATCCTTGTGTTAGAATGCTATACTCATTGATTATCCGCCTAGGTGAGTTTCACGACCCTAGTGATTCTCTCTTATTGGTTAAATCTAGCATCAATCATCTTAGCTTAATTTTAGTTCATAATAGTAGTTGATAATTGTAGTAGATAACTATATTAAAAACCCAAAAATGAAAGAAGACAAATTTGAAGCTAGAACGCATCTCTAAACAATAAAATAACTCATCTCCAACTTGAAGCTCCTTGAGGAATTTCGACCCCGATACACTATTGGGTTATTATTGTCGCGCCCACTCTTTCTTCGGACTGAGTTCGACCCGATCACATTTTAGCGCCATTGTCATGGAGTTTTATGGTGTTTGACTATTTGTTGGCTAGTTGTGTGTTTTTTTCTCTTTCCTTCTTGTTACTTATTTTGTTTGTTAATTTCACTCAGATACCAATGACATTAAACGAAAATGAGCCTCTTAATGTTGGAGTGGAGGAGGTGGAATATGTGGAACAAGATGAGATTTTACCCAAGCTCAAAGGAGGGGTGGAAATGCTAATGACAACATACCAGACCCTCCTCCACCTATACAAAGGGGTGCTCCACAAGTTCGACCCAATCAAGGGTATGCAAGTGCAATAGTCCCTCCACAAATCCGGGCGGGGAACTTCCAAATAGCCAATGTCATGCTTACTTTACTCGAACAACGAGGGTATTTCACATGTGCTTCGGAGCAAAATGCCTACAAGCATTTGAAAGGGTTTGTGGATACATGTTGGCGGAGCAAATAGACGAATGTTTCGGAAGATGCATTGAGGCTAAGGCTTTTCCCATTCTCACGTCGGGGGAAGGCATTAGATTGGTTGGATAGATTGCCAAACTATTCCATCACGACTTGGGATGAGTTGGCGGATAAATTCGTTGCGAAGTTCTTCTCGCCTAGTCATATCGTGGCCCTTATAGATCAAGTCCTAGCTTTCCAGCAAGAGTCGATAGAGCCTTTACATGAGATATGGGAGAGATTTCGAACAATGGTGAAAGAGTTCCCCAACAACGATACGAATGGTGTGATGATCCAACAAACGTTCTATCGAGGTATAAATACAACTAACCAATGCATTGTTAATCAATTTTGCCGGTGGTAATTTTATGAAGCTTCCATTCATCGAAGCTTGTGATGTTCTTGACGAAATGGCCGAAACTTCTTCGGCATGGAAAAGCCGGGCTAATGTTCTTCAAGGTGATCCCAATGTTATACACTTACATAAGGAGTTGCATGATCATGGTCAAGCCATCGCCGAACTTACAACAACTATGAACCAATTGGCTAAGGCGCAACTTCAACAAGTTCAAAATCCGCGCCAAGTCAATGCCATGGAGGGAGTGAGTATGATGAAAAGAAGGCAAAGAGGGCAATAACAACAACCTCCAAAAAATTTTGACAACTTTGATGGTGGGAATGGTGGTTAATCGAATGAGTGTTATGATGACCAAAGTGAAGAGGTTCAATATGTGAATAATAACCAAAGTAATAGAGGAAATCAAGGAAATCAACAATGGCTTTCCCAAGGCAATTGGGGGAACTAGCAAAACAGTGGAAATTGGATTAATAATTAGGGATATCAAGGTAAAAATTGGGGTAATCAAGGCAATTGGGGCGGAAACAACAATAATTGGAACAACAACAACAATTGTGGGTGGAACAATAATCAAGAAGGAAATCGAGGGCAAGGTTTTCAAAGGCCTTGGATGTTTCAACAACCGAACAATCCTCCCCCATTTCAATCTCAAGGGTCGAATTCTTCGGGTCTAGAAATGGGTAGAATTGGGAACATTTTTTGAAAAAATGATGAAGAGGAATCACAACTCGGATTCCCAATTAGCCTCCCACAACACTTCGATCTGTAACTAAGAGGTACAACTTGGAAAAATATCACAGTCTCTCAACACTCACCCGAAGGGTACACTACCAAGTGATATAATGGTGAACCCCAAGGGTGGGCACACCAATCAAGTCATGGCGGTGAAAACGCGCAGCGGGAGAGGGGGTGATGTGCAAGGAAGTCAAGCTAGGGTCGATGATGATGAGTTGCGGGAAGATGTTGTCCCATTAGTGGTTGAAGACATTGATGAACCAATTGTGAGGAATGAAGTGAGAATATATATTGATGAGGGTGAGGAGGAGACTCAAGAGGACGTGAAGCCGCCTAGGGAACACATCATTGATATGCCGGAACCTACGATGCCAAAAGCCAAGGAACCTTTGCCTAGGCCTCCTCCGCCATATCCTCAAAGATTGGCCAAGAAAAAGTGTGACAATAAATATAAAAAGTTTTTTGATATGATGATGAGTTTGACTATCAATGTGCCTTTGGTAGAGGAACTTGAACAACTCCGATATACTATTGGGTTATTAGCGTCGCGCCCAATTTTTCTTCGGACTGAGTTCGACCCGATCAGCCCCTCCAGAGTTTGTATACACCCCTAGTGAGCGCCATCGATGTGAAATAACTGGAGCGGGCGGCACGTAGAGTGTACCAATAGATGTGTTGCATCTCTTCATGAATTATTCCTTGACTGTATTACTTGCTGGTTACTGTTTCACTGATATTGATCTAAACTTCTAGATATAGATTACTTTGGGCATTTTCTCTGTTTTCTTACTTTCATACTCTAGTTATATTTATTACTCACTTTACTCCCTTTGCCTGCAGATTTAGGTTTTTCCCAGGCTGAGTAGATTTAGTTGATTAGCAAAGTTATCTTCCGGGAGTGTCAAGGTAGTTGCATGGCGTTCGCAGTCGTTTATTTCTCCCTCTACCCCTATCTTTTATTTCTGCATTATCAGATTTTAGAAAGACTTTGTAGTAGGATGTCACTCTGTATTTAGATGCTCATGTTCGTGACACCGGGTCCATGGTTGGGCTATATTCTGTATTTTTTTAAAATTCAGTACCTTCATTAGTATTTACTGATCTTTTACTTAAATGGGTTAGTGATTCACTGTTTTATTTATCTACATGTGATTATCAATTGGGTTAATTATCCAAAATGGTCTGGGGTGCCTTGTAGTGTGTTAGGTGCCATCATGACCGGGTTGGGGCCGTGACACGAGCGTTTAGGTAAAATCCTAACCCTTTGTTAAACATTTTTAGTTTCTCCTTATTGATTGATTTTTAGGTTTTTAGTTTAGTTTAAATTCTATTTTTTCTTAATTAATGATTATTCATCTTTTTATTAATTTCAAAAATTTTGTTGTTTATTTATTCGATTAGTCCATTGCTTCAATTTTTTCTCTCTTTTTATAACTTCTGTTTTCCCCCATTTGTGTTTAGGTTTAGTTTAGCTTCTATATTTCAATTAATCATTAATCCATGATTGTTAGTTAATGTTAGATTCATTGACAATCATTGATGATTAGTCGTTATAAATACTTTTTGAATCATGTTTTAGTTAGTATGACGTTTTAGTTTGTCGTGATGTTTTCGTTTAGTAATCAGTTATGTTAATCACTTCAATGTTAATATATGTTTGTTGGGCTTAAATGAGATATCAAAACTGTCAATTCTAGCTTCTTTAATTTCTAATTTTTATCGTTCTTTGGCTTGAAGTTTAGGTTCTGTTAATCGATGATTTTGTTTACTTATATTAGTATATTTGGAGTTTGGCAATGATGTTTAGTCTCCTTTTAGGCTTGAATCACCTATTGAATTGCAGTTTCGAGTTTGTCTTTCCTATGTCATATTTCAGATTGAGTTAGTAGTTCATGTATTTAAAAATTTAGTGTTAGTTCTAATTTACTAGATTAAGTTTGAAGTAGTTATTTATTATAGGTATTTATATGTTTGAGTCTTGTTGATTCGTACTAGTTGACTTTTAACTAATCTAATTTGAATTACTAACTGTTTGAACTAAAATAAATCTGGTTTCTCTTTATAGACTAGTAAACACATAATTTGGTTTGGAAAATAAAGAGGAAAGGGAAAGAAAAGAGAATACTTGAGTGTAGGGTTCTTGGTTTGGTTGCTTTTACTATCGCAGACTTCTATAGAGTACAATACTCCAAAATTCTATCCACAATTAGTAAAAGAAACTTCATTGACCAAAATTCTGGTTTTGAACAGATTTTTGGTCAAAAATCTATCATTTTGGATAGCTTTTTAGCCAAACAAAAATTTGTCCCAAGGCCTTTCCTCCCCATATAAAAAGAGGAGCTTTCAGTCTAAAAGAGGGGGACACTTGGATAACATCTTTGAAGTTGCTTGAACAACTTGAAAAGACATCTTATATACTAAATAGAGGCAACTTTGAGAGTAAAAATATGATCTAAACACTTAGTAGTAAGCTGAAAGTGGTGAGCTTTTGTGAGTGCGTTATTTGTGAGAAAAACCTTTCAAAAGCATAAGAGTATTGAATTTGATTGCTGGGATCCTTTTTCTTTTAAAGTTATTAAGTTTAAGGGTCTTTTCAGGGATGTTTCTCGGGTTAAAAGTTGCTGATTTGTTGTTGGTTGTTGCTATTTTTGCTTTTATTTGTGCTGGAATTTTACTTCATTCTGTTGCATTTTGGTATTTTCTACATTTCAGGCAACTCTTCATCCTTTGTAATGTAGATTTGTAATAGCAATCAGTGAAGGTTCGAGCATTTTATATTATTTGAGCATCTTTAAAGGAGTTTTGCCAGAAGTTATACTTTTGAATCCAGCTTGGGGATCATAGTTCTAAATCCATGACTTTGTTGCTCTGTTTTTCCTCAATAGTATATTTTCTCTCTCCATCTTTTAAGTAGTATTTCAGTATAATCCTTGTAATATTTTAGAAAAGGAAATAGTATGTTAAATATTTAATGAAGATTTTTGAGTGGACAGAAGTTATGGAGTTTATAAAGTCTTGTTTGGCTTAAAATCTCTGTCATTTTGCTTGTTGGAAGTTGGGATTAATATCATCAAAGAATCACATAATGATCTAGCTTATTATTCCCCAATTGTAGCAATTTTATTTTCGGCTTTAATTGATTTCTCGTTACCCAATTGTTCGATCCAGATTTAATGTATCTTTTACTAGTCCCCTTTATTACTACTTTAGTTAGTGAAAGCTGAAAATTTCCTTTCTCCAAGCCACATGGAAATAGTGTAGGTTGTTTGTGCTGATGTTACGCTATTGGCTCGTATCAACTAATGAGTTATGTTTGTGTTTAAGTAGAATTGATCCCAACAACTTACTATATAATAAGTTGTTCCATTTTTTATCAAGAATTTAGCCCATTTATTTAAAATAGATAAAGCTGATCCAATATTAAATTGTCATGTTCTCCCATAATAATTAATCAAAAAAACAAAAAATGTTATAAACTAAAGCAAAAGACAAGAACAATAGAACAAGAACAATAGCAATAGAGAGAAGAGTAGAGATAGTTCTTCTTATTGAGTTGAGAGGGGTCTCAAGGGATCATTTACAATGGTAGGGGGCACCTCTATTTATAGGGGAGAGGAAGATTTAGCTACCACTAATAGAACTCTAAAATCTCTCTAATTAAATACATTAAAGACATTCACCTTAAATAGAAGTGTAAGAATCTTCTATTTCATAACACTCCCCCTTGAATGTCTATTCAATGATGTGCCTCATAAAACCTTAAAACCAAAACCCAATGGGAAAAATTAAAGTAAGGAAAAAGAATACACATGTTTGAATATGCGCCTATTGGTTGCCTCGTTAAAAACCTTGCAAGGAAAACCCAGTGGGACAAAACCTTGTAAGGGAAAAAGAGTGCAACGCGCATTGACTCCCCCTAATGAGTACATCGATTTATATCCTTGAGCATTTGCATTCCAATCTTGTGCATCATCTTCAAAACGATCTTTGGTAGACGTTTGATAAGTAAATCAACCATATTGACTTGAATAAATATTCCGCACCTTGAAATCATCATTCTTGATAGATATGAACATCTTCATATAATGTCGCGGAATAACTCTTCAATATCTCCATAAATGCATTCTCAATGCCATCATGCTTATAGTTATAGCAAGATACATATGTACACAAATTGTACTTAGGATGTGGTACTTCAGGACCACGAATTGCATATGCTTCAAGCAACTTAAATCTTTCAAGTTAAGTCATATAAGTCGCATAATAGACTTTAGCTGCATCAAGCTTTCATTAGTGATACTGAACAAATAAGATATCGAAAACTGACTATACATACCTTTGACTTTATACTTTCAAGCATTTGAACTATAGGTTCAAAACTTCATGTCTTTCATATGGAATCAATTCTTCTTGAATTGTATCTCTTCCATTTAGTTACTTTCTTTGAGTCAGCAAATGCGTATAGCATGCTTTGCAATATGTTGCAATTGCATTTCCCTTTTATGAACTACAGGTTCATATCATGATATTCGGGGATATACATATACAAATGAGAATTCATCCCATGTAACATTTTCTCAAGTGTTTATCATGTCTCCCCCTCATGTTAGTAAAGCTAACATGTTTCCTCAACTTTGGGAAATCATCTTTGTGCATTATGTCAATATACACAGCACCTTAATAATAAGATGAAATTATTTGGTTCCTGACCCTGAACCACTTGTGAGGGGAGAGTATACTCTCGTATACAACTTATATCAAACTGATATATATATAACTTAGTTCTCATAAGAAACAGTTTAGCTATTAAGTGGAAGCACTCAATAATTATCTTGCTAAACCAACTTTAATATAAACCAACTTATCAAGATGAACTGTCTTGAGTAGAGAATCTGGAAACTATGCTCGAAGTTAGATTACTGAGCGATTTACCTCGCAAGCACTGCCAGGCTGCGGGTTAATAACAATGGCGCATGTAACCATATCATAGATGCATCATATGTGGTATACATGGCAGGTGAATGGGCCCATACTCACCTTTCATATTTCCAGAATTTATGGGCTTCAACCCGAACTCTTTAGTTGGTCCATTCATTAATGAGAACAAGTGATACAAGAGTATTCGTAAAGAACTTTCTAGTTCTTTAATATTCACCTATGTGAATTTGCACATCATACTTAAAATGAGATGGCTAACATGAATGCCAACTGAATAAATTATCAATATTGGTAAACTTCAAATTTACACCATGACATGTGCACTTATCAATAAACTTCGGGTTTATTATGACATGGGTTTTATACCAATAGATATCCACTTTATTGTGGCATTCTTTCGTTTGTGTAGTACAAACTGGAGAACAAAGCGGGTAGCTTTTCATATACAAATTACCCCGCTACAAGTTGTAGTAATAGGAGAATCAAAGCCTTCCTTTATTTATAGTCTCAATATAATCAATCGCTTTCGCGTGTACTTTGGAAACTGAATAAGTTTCTTTGAGACTTACTACAGCACAATACTCAATTGTGTTTCTCCAACATAGTAATAATTGGCTCTTCGAGAGCTCTCAATTAATTTTGTACTACCACAGACTGAGGTTCGAGATCCTCACATTCATGCATTCCGTATTTTCAAGAGTCTCAGGCTCAATAGATTCTTCATGAATCTCGGAATTAATCAAATCATGAGCGTCCTCATGTAATTCTTTCATAGTGTCATTTAGATCGTTCTTTTTCCTCTTTCTAGGATTTCGATCTTTGGAACCTAATGGTCTGCCACGCTTCTGGCGTGCATTTGACTCATTGGATATGACACTAGATATTTGTCCAATAGGGACTTCAATACGGATCGGAACATTTTCCGCGTGAATGTGGGATTTCGTTATCCTCTTCAAGTCCGTAAATGCGTCAGGCATTTGATTTCCTATTCTTTGCAAATGGATAGTCTTTTGTACCTCTTTCTTTCAAATAGAGGTATGTGGATCAAGATGAGATAATGATACATTTTTCCACAAAATTTCCCATTTGGTTTCACCGACTTCTCCCCCTAATTTTGGGAAAAGTGTCTCATCAAATTGACAGTCTGCAAATAGTGCAGTGAACAAATCTCCTGTCAATGTTTCGAGGTAGCGAATAATGGAGGACGATTCATACTCAACATATATTCCTAACCTTCTTTGCAAACCCATTTTGGTGCGGGATGGCGGTGCTACAGGCACCTATACTGCGCATCCAAAGCTTCTTAAATGGGATATATTGGGTTCATGACCCAAAACCAATTGCAATAGGGAATATTTGTGTCAATTCGTCAGTCAGAGACGAACTAGCATTGCTGCATGCAACATGGCGTGACCCCAAACCGAAGTGGGCAGCCGACGAACTAGCATTGCTTCATGCAAAATGGCGTGACCCCAAACCGAAGTGGGCAGCCGACAAACTAGTATTGTTGCATGCAAAATGGCGTGAACCCAAGTCGAAGCGGGCAGCCGACAAACTAGCATTGTTGCATTCAAAATGGCGTGAACCCAAACCGAAATGGGCAGCCTCGTTTTCATGAAGAATTCAAGATTATTCTCATCTATTGTCTCAATATGATATCCATTTTGAATGATATCTTTAAAACTCAACAAGTTCCTTTTAGACTTGGAGGAGAACACTTTGATTGATATCATTAAAACTCAACAAGTCCTTCTTAGACTTGGAGGAGAACATTGCATTCTCTATGATTAACGTCATGCCTTTGGGCAGAGTTACAATTGCTCTTCCAGAGCCTTCAATCAATTTACTACTTCCATAGATTGTAGTAATGTTTGCCTTACACAATTTTTCTTCTTTTCTTTGAGTATTGTATGTGAAGTACATGAATCAACTAGGCAAATACTTTTACAATTGGACGTTGGTCCAAGTTCGCTTTGTGAGATATCCATTTTGCTTTCCCATAGTTTGACATACAAAAAAAATACATAAATATAAGTATAAACAACTTCAATTCTTTTGTTTCGCGTTTAAACAGCGTTTTGGGAAGCAGTTATTTAGGATATTCGAATATTGTATTCTAATATTCGAATATAATGCCTTGCGGAAAAAATAATACTTTAATGCGAAAAATATTAGATATTCGAATATTTAAGCACATATTCTAATATCTTGCCAGATATTCGAATATAGGAATTCTGATTTTCGAATATCTGGCCTGGCGGAAAAAAGTTCGTTTTATTGCTAAATATTAGACGATCGACTAGTTTTTAGGTTAGTCGATTACCTCTACTGTACAATAAAAATATTTGAGCATATTGAAACATTCTAAAGGGCTAATACTAACATCATATCATGAATTAACTAATACGAGCTAATGCTAATGACTATTAATTTATTCATTGACTAATACAAGTAGAATCAAACAGCTCCATCTTCTTTCATCATGGTTCCATCACCGATTAGGTGGTCTATCTTTCCCTCGGGTTGCTCAAAGAAGTCTGCCACATCCAGGTGGGTGATATCCTCATTGTCGTCATAGACAAAATTTGTTTCAGGGCCTTTTCTCTTTCGAGATGCTTGATAAAGGTCAACCAAGTGTCTTGGTATACGGCAAGTCCGAGACCAGTGCCCATTTCCACCGCAACGATAACATATAGTTTCTGAACTATTTGCCTTAGGATCTTCTGGACCCCGTTTCTGCTTTCGGTGGTTATCTCTCTTTGGGGGGTGACGGACTTCTTTGGAATTTCTTCCTTTTCCACGTCCTTGGCTTTGACCCCGTTTATGACCGTGATCATGGTCCCTTTTATGTTTGGCATAATGCGAGTGCACCATATCTGCTTCAGGCAGTGGTGTAGACCCAGTTGGTCTATTTTCGTGATTTCTCATGAGCAGATCATTATTTCGCTCAGCCACTAGTAAGAGAGAAATCAGTTCAGAGTACTTCGTAAAGCCTTTCTCTCGGTACTGTTGCTGCAGTACCATATTGGAGGCATGAAATGTTGTAAACGTTTTCTCAAGCATATCGTAATCGGAGATGTTATCTCCACATAGCTTCAGTTTAGAAGTAATTCGGAACATAGCAGAATTATATTCAGAAACGGACTTAAAGTCCTGTAGCCTCAGATAGGCCCAATCATATCGTGCTTGTGGCAGAATGACCAACTTCAGGTTGTCATATCTCTCCTTTAAGCTGTTCCACAAAACGAGTGGATCCTTGATGGTGAGATATTCAATCTTCAAACCTTCGTCAAGGTGGTGGCGCAAGAAAATCAAGGCCTTCGCACAATCTTGGGTGGATGCTTTTTCTTTATCTTTGAGGGTGTCTCCGAGACCCATAGCATCTAGGTGGATTTCAGCATCCAACACCCATGTCATATAGTTCTTGCCCGAAATTTCAAGGGCAACGAACTTTCTTTTCATAATGTCAGACATACTCGAAAATTAAATTAGGAAGAGGGAAAATACCTTGGATTTTCGAGAATGATACTTGAGACGGTAGAGTCTCGTGCTGATAACGTGTTATAAACTAAAGCAAAAGACAAGAACAATAGAACAAGAACAATAGCAATAGAGAGAAGAGTAGAGATAGTTCTTCTTATTGAGTTGAGAGGGGTCTCAAGGGATCATTTACAATGGTAGGGGGCACCTCTATTTATAGGGGAGAGGAAGATTTAGCTACCACTAATAGAACTCTAAAATCTCTCTAATTAAATACATTAAAGACATTCACCTTAAATAGAAGTGTAAGAATCTTCTATTTCATAACAAAAAACATATAATTTTTTAACTATTTTAATAGTTTATATACTTTTAAATATATTGAGCGCTAAGTATATTGGCAGGAATATTTGCACATAAATTTTGTTTTGTTTTGTTCATACTAATTTCATTCTTTTAATTAATAATAATAATAAGAATAAAGTTATAAGTTCCAATATCAATAATATTCATTTGTTGTCCTACAACCATTAACCTATAAAGAAGTGTTTTTTTCGTAATAAAGATGAACAATTATTTTTTCCATAATCTAAGCCCTATAGTAATTCATCTTAACTAAGGTAAATAATTTTATCTTAACCGATATTGAGAAGACTCGCCTCGGAATAAAGACATAAATAAAATTTCAAGGTCATGAGGACACGTCTTGTTCCAATTCATTCAAATAAATAAAAATTTTATTGCTTTCGAGTAGGCTTCAGTTTTATGTGTGACGCACGAACTAACATGGGGGATATTCGTGTTGGCTAGTGTATATAGCGTCTGGCATACTCGTCCTAGTTTGAAGTTAATAAAGTCATCGACAATAAAAGTGGGCACATGCAAACGTAAAATCAAATAAAGCACAGTTTTATCTAACAATTAATTGAAGCAAATTTTAGTCAATAACAATGATGGCGCTAGAACCACGGGACTCAAAAAATGCCTTAAACCTTTTTTCCGGTCAACAAAATTCCTTACCTGGACTTTATTTTTGCAGACCAATAATAATAATGGAGTCAAACATCCTTTGACTAGGGATTCAAATAAAAGGTGACTTAGAACACCCAAAATATTAATTCCACGTGGTGACTCTGAACAATAAAATAACCCCTACTCAAGTTTTGTCACTTTAATTGGAAAAACTCTTTAATCCACAATCCATAACACTTATCTTGTTTTTGGAGGTGGGGAAAGGGGTGTGACATCGTGAGAGGATGAGAATTCTATTGATGTAATTTTTATCAGATTTCTAGACGTGGGCCCGGAGGCCGGGTTTGAGAAATTTCGAAAATTTTAATGTAAATTTAATATTTTCGAGTGTGCTTTGTTCTTTTAGCATATTTTAATGATTATGTATTGATTTTGGTTAGATTTGGAATATCCGAAGGTTGATTCGAGAGGGCAATGGCATCACGGGCTAGAGTTTGGACCAGCTCGAGGTGAGTAATAATTGTAAGTATTGTTCTGAGGGTATGAAACCTCGAATTTCACACTATTGTTCTACATTGAGGTGACATACATGCTAGATGACGAACGTGGGTTCGTGCACTGCTGGGGATTGTGACATAGTCCATCTCGAATGGCTATTTTACGTCTTTCAACGAGCGACACTCGTCGATGGTATAGCCTTCCATCCTGAAATGGTATGCGCAAGTCTTGTTTGGGTTGATCTATTGGGAAGGATTTTCTGGAGTTACGGTTGGGATAGGGGTAACGTAACCGGCAGCTATGGGTTTTTCTTATTATTGGTCAATTGGTTCGGCTCTGGCGCTATATTGTCTGGGAGGTTTACGGTCAAAATTTGATCTGGGCCGAGGAAAGTATTGGCGAGTAGTTTGTGACGGGTAGTGAGAAAGTTGGGCTTTGTATGCTTGGTATACATGTGCGGGTTGGGAATATCTGGGTGAAGTGGATTGGTATGTGGGTGGTGGAGGTGATTGGTAAGCGGGTGGTGGAATTTGGTAAGTGGGTGATGGTGCTTGGTAGTTTAGGGTAGGTTGATATGTGAGTGGAGCTGAGGGATATGTTTGGTACTTCATAGGGGAATTGTTCCTTTGTGCAACCAATACGAAATTTACATCCTTTTTCTTCGACGAGAAGGAAAATGAAATAAACAAAAGCTAAAATTTATCTACCCAAGTGTTGTCGGCCTAGCATGCTCCTAACGCTAAAATTAAGAAATTAAGCCCTATAGAGTAAAATTCGGTCCACAATCCAAACCCAATTAGCATTAATTCCAATCAGTGCCGCGACTCACTACATATTCTCAATGAACTTTAACTCAAAAATTATTAACCAAACAGATCTAGGTGTTTATCACTTTGCAAAGTAAGCAAGATAACTAATTTATTTTGTGCCTAATAATGTATCAACTTCAAATTAAGCAAAACCAATAAAATTAAGAAAAGGTTTCAAGCAAACCACACAACTAGCAGAATAGTCATACGGCAATTATAATTACCAAACATTGATAAAAAATACATATAGAATTGTTTTTATAATCAAAGTGAAGGATGAACCTTACAGCAATGGCTTTTCGAATACGGCAACAATGCCATAATAGGAACCGAGACCGGAAATGTGAACGGAAACCTTGACTGAAATCACACGAGACCGGACTTGAAACTCCAGCGTATGCACTAAAACATGGACGGAAAACAGCGGCAAAATCTATCCGCAAACCAGGAAATATCAGAACAAATGGGGGTGGACATTAGGTGGTCGTTCACTGGTTGGAGATGAGGACGAATACGCAATGACGATGGGTGGTCGGCAGCGTGATGGTGGCTGCTAGGGTTGGTCGTTTTGGGCTTGTTGCTGGAGGTAGATGGTGTAGGAGGAATGGGGTGTGGCTGTTGGGAGATCGAGCATCGTTATGGCTGCTGGAGAGGGGACGGAGCGTTCAGATGGCTGAGAGGGTAGTCGGTGTCTGTTGAAGGCGTAGGCTTAGCTGGTTTTCGTTTTTTAATGAAGAAGAAGACCTCTAGGGTTTGTGTGTGTTTAATTGTTGAAGAAGAAGAGGTCTCATGAGTGTGTGTTTTTGGTGAGGAAGATGAAGATGGCTGCCTAGGGTTTTTTCTGTTATGTCTTATGTAATAAGTTCAAGAAGAAAGGAAGATGGGTCATAGGTCTTAGACTTTGTATTTGGGCCTTAAAATTATGCGAACATTGAGACTTAAACGACTGAAAATTGAAAATAAATACTATAAAAACTCTACACTAATTTTGATAAACTTTTTATACTAAAATAAAACTAACAATTATGGTTGGAACTATTATTGGAATTTTCAAGGATTATATTAAAATAAAAATATGTTAAAAGTAATATATCTTTCTAAAAATACCTAATACTTAATTAAATAGAAAAAAAATGAAACTATTTTTGTAATTTTCGATTTTATAATAAAAATAATGTAAAAGAGTCAAAATTAGTAAAAATAACTATATTAACAGTCAAAATTAGTAAAAATAACTATATTAACCCGATTGAGGTGCCATCGAGGTTCCAATCCACGATCTTGTTATTACATCAAAATAAAAAATGAAAAATACTAACTAAACATGTTAACTATGAATTAGAAAATTCCTATCTATAAGTCTTCTGAAGCTTGATCTTGAGTCTTGAATAGTTCTTCAAGCAGACTTAAGATCTGAACCTTGACGCTCACTAGCTGCAGGTGCTAGTTCATTCTTCTTCAACTTCTTGGATCAGAACCGGACACACCATGCTTGTGAATTTAGTCATTTCTTGATCATTCCACCTCTTGTCTTGGCGTCTGCATTTTGGATTCACTTTTTTTCTTTTTTTTTCTCTTTTTCTGTTAATTCTAACTTGAATTGAATTCTGAAATTACTTCCGTTGTTCTCCAGGTGGGTGCGTGCTACTGACTTGAAACTTGAAATGACTCGGAAATGAACTCAAAAATGTCTTCCCTCATTTTTCAGGTGGTGCCTGCAATCAAAACAACAAAACAAACAAAATTTTCTACCCCAGTTTGCACTAGGATGATTTGTGAGTTGTTAAAACTGTAAACTACTTATGCTACTGATGCAATGATGAGAACAAAACTGAAGACTTGACTAGGAGGATGTGCATCTCCTATGAATAAAACCAAAATTATTTGACTAGCAAATTCAGCAGACTAGGTCTTCTATCTTAGGAAAAAGATTCACCGGACTAATATATCGATCCTAGGAGAAAATTCATCATACTAGTTCCTCTTTCTTTCTTTTCTTCTTTTTTTTGGTTATATTAGGAGAAAGATTCATCCGACTGAGATTTTGATCCTAAGATAAAATTCATCAGACTAGGTCTTCTATCATAGGAGAAAAAATCATCAGACTAAGATTTTGATTCTAGGAGAAAGTTCATCAGACTAGGTTCCTTTTTGTTATCCTAGGAGAAAGATTCATCAGACTAAGATTTTGATCCTAGGAGAAAGTTCATCAGACTAGGTCTTCTATTTCTTTTGTTATCTTCCTTTTTTTTATCTTAGGAGGAAGATTCATCCGACTAAGACGTAGATCCTAGGAGAAAATTCATCAGACTAGGTCTTCTTCTCAGGAGAAAGATTCACCAGACTAAGATTTTGATCCTACGAGAAAGTTCAACAGACTGGGTCTCTTTTTTGTTATCTTAGGAGAAAGATTTTATCAGACGAAGATTTTGATCCTAGGATAAAATTCATCAGACTAGGTCCCTTAACTTGGGAGAAAGATTCATGAGACTAAGATTTTGATCCTCGGAGAAAATTTATCATATTAGGTATTCTTGTTATCTTAGGAGAAAGATTCATCAGACTAAGATTTTGATCTTAGGTGAAAATTCATCAGCCTAGGTCTTCTATCTTAAGAGAAAAATTCATCAGACTAAGATTTTGATCCTAGGAGAAAATTCATCAGACTAGGTCTTTTATCTTAGGAGAAAGATTCATCTGACTAAGATTTCGATCCTAGCAGAAAGTTCATTAGACTAGGTCTATTTTTTATCTTAGGATAAAAATTCATCAGACTAAGATTTGATCCTATGAGAAAATTCATCAGACTAGGTCTTCTATCTTAGGAGAAAATTCATCAGACTATGATTTTGATTGAGAGAAAAATCCATCAGACTAGAACTTTTAACCTAGGAGGGAAAATGTGAAGAGCAATGGAAACATTTAGGCACACTAGCAAAGTAGGTAAGGGAAAATATTTGAGAAACTTCCCTTTGTCGATTCTTCTCTTCTTCTTTCTTCTTCTTTATTACTTTCTTTCATTTTTCTTTGTTGGTTTTTGAACCAGTTTTGTTACACTGCTTTTTTCCTGTTTCAAACAAAGAAAACTTGTGAGTTTAAAATGTGGTGGTTAGTTTGTGTCCTTGAACTTGAAGGCGGCTGCTTCTGCATTTGTCACGATCAACTTGGACTTCAATTTGGAAGACATTGCTTGTTATTGACCGACTATTTTTCCAAAAAACCCTTATCACAAGAAATATTCCTGATTCGTTCAAGTCCAATACCTTATGCCCGATGCATTGTGCTAGTATTTTGACAATCATCCAATCTTTGCATTTTACATCAACCCCAAAGAACATCTATTATCACCAAACTAGTGCACACAGTGTTGTCCTGTGTCTTATGCCATTTTGATTGTCTTGCCAGACTCGTCTTTGTGCAATTGGAAAGATGGTGGAATATTTTGAAGTTATTTCTCACTTGTTTCGATCAAGCAGTCTCAAAAGGGATTCAAACAAGACAAGAGGAACAAAATAAAAGGGGAAAACGAAAAAAGATGGTATCCAACAAGAAAATATTATTAACTACGAAAAAGAACAAAGAAGAAACTAATTTGAAGGCCATCTCCACTGCCATGACATGCATTTTGGATTGGGCGGCCTAATCTCTCAAGCAAGTATAGTATTTAACTCTTGTTGTACCTCTTCGCTGTGAAACTGGGATTTAGCACTTCAATTGTCCTATTTGATCTACATTCCTCATTTGACTTGTAGTGCCCTGAAGAGTTTTCACCATCAAGCCTCTCTCATTTTGTTCTTTTCTCAACTCACCATCACCTTACGGTGCCCATGAGACCGATAAGACTCTCTCATTTTATCATTTCTCTCTTTGTGTTGAGAACAAAGTATTACCTTGATGCAAGAAGATCATACTTTCAGTACTCACTTGATTTGGCATCCTCAAAGAGTTGTCGGGAGGTCTTTATTTGGACCACAATGTAGGCTCTTGGACAAGGTTGGAAAGAAAGGGTGGCATGAAGGCTCAAAATAATTTAAGATGAAAGGGTTCAAAATAACAACTTTTGGAATCAGGCCTTTTGGAAAAACTAAAACTTTTGCCCCAGTTTCTTGAGTCTGGGGATTTTTTTAAAAATTTTTTGCTTTGATGAGATTTCTAAGAAAAACTGCCCCACTCTTGACTTTGGGGATTATGAAATATTTTATTTGGGTGTGACCGAACCGTGAGGCTGCCTACGTATCTTGTGGTAACAAGAATCAAGTTGAACGGAGTTCAACAGACAAAGCTGCTTTTTTTATTTTCTTTTCTCTTTTTTTTTTCTTTCTTTTTCTCTTTCTCTTTTTCTTTTCTCCTTCTTTTTTTCATTGTTTCCTTTTTCTTTATTAGTTCCTAACTCTGTTTTTTATTCCAAAAAGTGGTGTATGAAACAAATAATTAATGCTCAAAATGGGTAGCAAAGGATAAAAGTGTTTGGGTTGTATAAGAAAATGCCTTTGTCATACAAACCTTTAAAAAATGCCAAGTAAAAACATGCAATTGAAAATAAGCAAACAAATCACACATAGTAACTATCGATGGCATCAACACAAACAAAGAGTATCAATGGGCAATACCTTTGTCTTAATGAATGACGCTGGCCAGTTCGAAGCAGACTTGACTTAATCTTTTCTTGACACGAAAGAATACATTTCAACACTGACCTATTTACGTTGAACTGCTTGAGAGGCATTTCCATGTTATCGACCTCTCGATTTCCCAGACTTATTGCATCAGTTTAACTCAATTCAAGCATCAGGTTATCTCAGAATACATGAATCTTTACTTTTTCCTCAAATGCCTCTTTTGACCATGTTCAACACCGTGTCATTTCTTCATGATTTTAAATTAACTTTCAAGACCAGGATGAGAATTATGCGTGCATGTCATGTCATTAGAGTCAGGATGAAAGAACTATAAAAGAAAAAGTGACCTAAACAAAAAATGAGTAGAACTAACAGAAAAAGGAATATTGCATTAGATAGATGGTAAATAGGGTTTAAACAAAACAAGCAAAATAGATACGGGTTACCCTCGGAACAACCTAGATAACACTGGACGAGATATTACAATAAAACAAACTAGTCAAAAAGAAAAAGAAGAGTTTGATCCACAAGATAATATCCATATTACAACCCTGGAATAACCCAAACAACAGAAATAACAACAAAATAAACTACCAAAACTCCTCCTTGGCTAGCCGAGAAAGGAGTGCCCTTTTCAAATCCCGACAACTTTCGACATTGTGCCCCTAGGCATTGGAATGGTATTCACACCTTTTAGAAGGGTCAGAGCTTCTTGCACGCTTGTCCACATGATTTGGAGGAATATGCGCAATCAGGTCATAATTCTTTAGCTTTTCAAACAATTTTGCATATGACTCTCCTATCGGTGTAAAGTTATCCTTCAACCTTTGTTTACCTCTGTCCCCTTGGCTTGGATGTGGGATATGGGGCACATGAAAATTTTTTGGAGGCTGTTGCTTGCCTTTTGGGGTGTCTTAGTGGCTTGACAACATACTGGGGTAAAGCAATAGAGTATTGTGGGTTCTCAGAGGAATCGTACAAAAGCAAACAAGGATGGTCATGCCTTCGAGATGTTCTTCTAAAACCTCTTCTCGATCTTGATATTATCATGATTTCTTCAACCTTCTCACTCGTGCCACTAAAATTACCAGATTCAATTTGGACAGCCTAAGCTACAGCTTTGAGAGTTACTTGACTTATAATTTTGCCTGTGTTGAGGCCATTCTCTGCCATTTCTCCCATTTTGATTGCTTCCGAGAATGATTTACCAACTGCGGCCACCAATTTTTGAAAGTAATTGGGCTCTTAAGCCTGAAGGAAGACAGTGATTAGATCTTGGTCATCCATGGGTGGATTAACTCTAACCGCTTGTTCTCTCCATTTAGTGGCATATTCCCTGAAACTTTCAGTTGGTTTCTTCTTCAGGTTTGAAAGGGAATTGCGGTCTGGAGCAATGTCGATGTTATATTGGAACTGTTTAACAAAGGCATGTGCCATGTCATCCCAAACATACCAGCAAGATGTGTCTTGACCTATATACCATTTGGAGGCTACACCCGTAAGACTTTCCCAAAACAAGCCATTAGTAATTCTTCATTTCCTCCCACACCTCCCAGTTTATTTCAATACCTTTTTCAGGTGGGCTATGGGGTCTCCATGTCCATCATATAAGTCAAACTTGGCACTTGAGCCCTCCAGGCAATTGGACATCAGGGAACAAACACAATTCCATATAAGCCACACTCACCCGGCTTCCTAATCCATGCCTATTTCTCAATGATTGATCCAAACTCTTTACCTTCCTAAACATATCCTCTTGCTCTACGTTCTTGGGTGGTTTTTCAACTTTAACATGAGGCTTAGGGTGGGGAGTGTAGGAGTAAGGATCTAGGACTTTGAAGGTAGGTTCTGAGGCATAGTATTAGGTATCTTGAGTTGGAAATGCGGTTGTTTTGGCTGGTGGAGAATGAAAAGTTTAGGCCGAAGTGTTGGGGTAGTTTTGGTAAGAGGTAAAGCCCGATGCATGTTGAGGAAAAAGGTCAACGGTAGTGGTAACCTGTGATTGTGATAGTAGTGGGATAGTTGCAGGGTTTTCAGGGTAGTTAGTGGGGAATGAAGGTGGAGGATGCCCCCTGACCCAAGACTGATACATTTCTGCCATCTGTTGTTTCAACTTTTATACCTCCTCTTTCAATTCAAATTCCGACTTCTCAATCTCCTTCGACGGGTCAACAACTCTTGTGTCTGTTTCTTTGCTGGCCATGACTGTCTTGTGCTTTCTGGTGTTGTGTGGACTAATCACCAAAGTTCCACAAACCAACCACCCTCAGTTATGATAACAATAAGAGTAACAAATGGGAGAAAAACAAAGCCGACATGCTAGCGTTAGAGCATTTATATATAAAAAATCACATTGTGTGCAATGTCCTAGCAACAATTATTGGTTCTAGAATGGCTTCGAGGGTACGAAGGTCATATGGCATCATCCCAATTTCACTCTTCTTGCCCCTTTTCCTCTTCCTCTTATTTTATAAAACCGCTTGATTTTTAATTTCTTTCCTCCCTTCTCTTTTGACCACTCTTTTCTTATATCCGGGGATTTCCTCTTATTTTCACACGTCCCACAACTTCATTCTCTTTTTCTCTTTTTTTTTTGTTTTTTTGTTGTTTTTATTTTAAAGATGATTTGATCAAACCCTATGTAGGTTGCCTACGTATCATGTCCCTCATGAATCTGATCAAGCGTAGTTCCGAAAAATAATGGACAAATAACTAAATAAAAAGCTTTTTGAAATTTTCATTTATAACTTCTTTGTTTTGTTTTTCAAATACAAAGTAGGAAGTAATATAGCAGAAGACTTTAACATCTTAACTAGACTGACAGACTCGATACTACTGTACAAGACAAGTAAGAGAAAATATGAACAGACTCAAAATATAAAAACGCTCCTTAAGCAGCTCCTAAATGAAGCGATCCTTGGTATAAATCTTGCTTGAGCTGTGGTAAAAGAATCCATACCCGAATTAGAAAAATAAGACAAAATAGATTAGTTGATTGAAGGAACATGTGATGCCAAGACTCCTCCTAGTGGACAGATCCAAGACACTATTTGTCTATATTTTACAAAATGACTTGAGTGACTGAAAGTGGCTATTAGTGCAAACATGACAAAATTGACCCCCTAATGCATGAAAACTAATCCATTTAAAGCTTGAATGACTCATTGACTCTAACATATCAACAATCATGGCCTTAAAAAAAATTACTTTACGAAAATGGACTATTTTACAAAAATGGCCTATATGGCCAAATCTGGCTAAAAATGCAAAATCCAAAAGGAAGGACCTTAAAGTACTACGACACCTAGTTGTTGACCCTAAGACATGGGTAATTGAACCACTTTTGCAAAATGATCCCATTTTGCAACAATGACCGATGTGGCCTAAAGTGGCTAGACATGTAAAATCTGGCTAAGACCCCCCAAAGCCTAGAACCTACGACTAGGACGACCGGACCCTATGTGAGTTATCTACGTACCTCGCCTCGAATGACGAGAATCATGTTCGTGTAGTTCGGAAAGATTAAATATAAGATAGAATTCAAAAAACATGCATCTAATTTGAAGAAACTATTTTTGTCTTTTTGAAAAAAAAATGATGGAAAATGCAACCTCTTTTTGGATTTTTTTTCACCTTTTTTTGAATTTCTAGAAAATAATAAAAAATATAAAATCTTTTTTTTGGATTTTTAATTTTAAATCTTTTTTCTCTTTAGAAAATAATGGAAAAGTGCAAAAATCGTTTTTTTTTTACTTTTCTTTTTCATTTTTGGAAAATAAAGGGGAAAGTGTAAAATCACCTACTTCATTTTATGCTTCACTCTCAAATATGCTTGGTCCGCCAAATGACCCTTTTACCCCTAAAAAGATGCAATACGTAGCACATAGGGATGATTAAATGTCTTTTTGGGCCATAAGCCCATTTTTAACATAATTTGGATAGGCCTCCTACAATGGGACACGGTGACTGGGACCAAACCCTGCTAAGTTTAAATGATATGATGCAAATAAGCATGACCTAAAGGACGACCTACGGTTAGACAAGGCAATACGGGGCGGCACGTGGTCGATGACAGCTGCTCTAGTTGTTCGCCAACTCTACGCTCCCATGCCACCCCCCTAAAGGCACGAGTGACTCAGAAAAGGCCGTGTACGCACAAACGTACTCCGGAACACTTGTTACAGAAAGAAGACCTGGGGTTATGCAAATGATGACAGTTATGAAGCAGTAAACACATAAAGTAAAATTGTAAACACATAAGCAGCTAGTAAATAAAAGAAGACGTAAACAAAACAAAATCAAATAAAACGAACAAAACACATAAAAACCTCAAACAAACATCCTAAAAAGCCAACAAAATCAAGTACTAGATCGAACTCCCAACACCCCAGCAGAGTCGCCAGAGATGTCACACCCCTTTTCAAACAGAACCTCTACTAAACCCTCTTAAATTAATAAAAAAGATTTAATTATGCTTGAAAAGGGTTTTCAATTTTGAAAGTGACAAAAATTGTGTTTCAAAAGGAAATAAACTCAGAGTCTCCGCGTGACATCTGATTTCGGTGTGTGAGGTCACCGTTTTTTTTTCTAAAAATAATAATTTCCATTTCAAAATACTTTGAATTCTAAACTAAGTCTACACCAGAGATAAGGGTAAGGGGGTTCATTTGACTCGAGGAGATGCTGTTAGGCACTCCCCAAGTCGAGTGAAGGTCACGGTTGCGTGCCTGATCAAGTTGGCCTTTAGAATGTTCGAATTGAGAAACAAACACAGAAAAGAAAATCAAACACGCAAAAGGTCCGAGGTCGCTCCCCCCTAATAAAAGGAAAATAAACTAAAGCTAAAAATACTATGAATTTCACTTTAGGCCTTCAAATACAAGTACTTCGGGGCATTTCCCGGAATAAAATACACAAATTACGCGGGGCATTCCCCGGGTAATAAACTAAAAGGAGCGACCTCTCACCTCGAATGAAAATGTAATAAACAAAACCTAAAATTTGTCTACCAAAGGGTTTTCGGCCTAGCATGCTCCTAACGCTAAAATTATGAAATTAAGCAAAAAATGAAACTATTTTTGTATTTTTTGATTTTATGATAAAAATAATGTAAAAGAGTCAAAATTAGTTAAAATAACTATATTAACCCCAAATTAAATATTTTACGTTAAAATGGGTGAAATTTTGGGGAGGGTCAAAAATCACGTGTCTACAATGTTTTCTACCATACCCTTACTAATCATGTATAACCGTCCCAACTTCACTGTAAACCCTCATAGTTCTTTACAAATTATTACAGGTTAGGTAATTAAACTACAGTAATGAAGAATAAACAAGAAGTTATTCTATAGGAAGCCTTCAGCCAGGCCTAGGGCTCCAACCTCACTTCTTTCGAGCTTCACAGCCTTCACCAAGAGTTTGGGTGCGGCAAAGTTCCCTAGGGGTCTCTTGAGACCCCGTCCAATACCGGTTACCCAAACCAAATCACCATTGATAAGTGCAAGTGTAGAAGTGACAACCTTGTGCATTAAAATTCAGTGGGTACTCAAGGTATCCAAAGCAATGCTTACAGAAGGGGGTAGGACCTAATTCTAAGAGTAGTGTGTGATTGTGATGGAGATTGAAGGAGTTGAGTTAGAAACAGTTGAAAGACAGTTTGAGAAAAACAGTAATAGGAGAGTAAAATAGTCCTTTTTAAAATCAATTCAGGTAGACCAATTTTGGAAAACAAAAGAGTCATACAAACAAGGGCAAGGGAAAAGGGGACAAATAGTTCACAAGCAAGGAAACCATTCACACATGTATAATACATCAAAGAGAAGCAATCAATCATACTTCAAATAAGGAGTTTTATTCTTACTGCACCAATGCAATAAGAACAACAGAACTATAGGTAGAAACGCACAAGAAACGGGAGGAATTGCAACACTAATAGAAACGTATTATTTTTGAGGCTATAATGTAAACAAGATACATACCAGTTGGAAAATAATATAAAAATAGAGCAGTGGTGAGCGAAGAAGTGGGTTGTAATGTGCAGAGAGAAACAGAGAGCGGAGCAGCAGTATGCAGGAAGTGAGCAGCAGTATACAAGAAAGGAGCAGCAGGAAGACCCAAAACAAACAACACAGTAGAAGCCAGCAAAGTTGAAGTGACCATGATTACCCAACTTTGGCTTGCAGCCACTTGAGTGATTAGCATTCAACAAGAAAAATGAGAGAATATTGTGTAGAAACAAAGAGCACAGAGATGTTTGTGTGAAAAGAAAGAGAGTTCAGAACATTGAGTGTAAGTGATATGCAATTTGTTTGTTTGTTTGTTGGTGTCTTGCAAAGAGAATATGGGGGTACTTATTGTATTGAAAGAGAGTAAACTAACAAGATATCGGTCCCTTAATTAAGGGACTGGTATCAATCACAGTCCAGTCAGTAGTTCGACTAACCTTTAATTAAGGTATCCCAAATCAAATGGTAATAATCATTCATTTAAAAGGAAAGAAATCATAAAGCAAGGTAAAAACATATAAGGAAACAAAGTAGCATAAATCATGCATTAAGGGCTAGATACATGACCATCCAATTAAGGAAATAGGTCAGGCAAATCAATTAACAAATTTGTGTACATATATAAGGTAAAATACCATCGTAATTCTGAAAGAATAGTTTTGAAATAATGACCGAGATTGAAACCCTATGAAATCAGTATTAACCGAGGAAAGTATCCCATAAATTAAGGAAGAAATTCAAACTATATGAAAAATACGCGGAATCACAATTTGAAAACAAGTACCACAGTCTCAAAGAGGGTTTGAGGAATCAGTATAAAAATCACCATGCAATCAATAAGTGAAAATTTAAGTGAAGAACACGAAACACTAACAACAACATCAAAGAAGGCAGCATAGTACTCGGAGAAGAACTCAGAAGAACAAAACAAGCAAATAATGTAAATCAAAACATACAAAGTTAGGGTTTCATCAGACTTAGCAAAATATTTAGAAAATACATTGAGAATCACGAATTAGTACTCAAAACCATAAGATAAAGTGATTTCAAAAAGGAGTCAGAAACCCTAGTTTCAAAAAGGAACAGAAATCATTTAAAACTGGGATAATCATAAAGATCGAGTAAAAATAGTGTAAAACATGAAGCTACAAGTTAAAAATTGTTAAAAATCATAGGTTTGAAAAGTTTGGGTTAAGATTAGGGTTTTATAAGAAACCAATGAGAGGGATAAGAGAAACATGGTCGTGAAGCTCAAAGATAATGACATTTTTAGCATTATCGGACCTAAATCTATCGGAGAAAGGCTAGAATTGGACCCCGACGAGTCTTCAGTAATCATCTTCATGGTGGAGGCTATTGGGGTTTCAGGCTTTGTAGAGAATAGCGATATAGGATCCCATGGTGGCTAGAGGTCGAGAGAAGTGAGGACAGAGCATGGCCGGGGAGGCGATGAAGCTCGTCGGAGAAAGAGGAGGGAACCAGAAGGTTCTTGAGAGAAGGAAGAGGAATTGCTAGAGAGAGAGAGAGTGAGATAGAGATAGAGGCCGGTCTCTAAGAAATGAGGGGTCGTGGGGGTAGCCTTAGGATTTAATTTAGGCAATTTGATATGGACCGTAGATCTTATTTGATCAACGCTTCAGATTGAACCAATGATGGGTCTGGTTAATGGGTTGGCCCAAATGGGATATGGGTTGTCCTGAATTGGGTTCAAATTTTGGGGGTTAATTGAGGCTATAATTGAAACAAATATAGGCTATCCCTTAAATAGACACTTTTTCCCTTTTTAATTAAGTAAAAGTAGTAAAATTAATTTTAAAAACAGATTAAAATACTGAACTAGTAAATAATATATAAATAATAATAAAAAATATGAATAATTTTACAATCCTAAAATACCTTTAATTACAAAATGGGTTACAATTGCAATTATATGCAATTTAGCTCTAGAAATGCCAAACAAATTTGTACAAAATATGAAAAAATCATATTAATTAAATTTTAATGTAAATATGAGGATAAAATAAGTTATTCACCAAAAGATAATTTTTGAAAATAATTTTGATAATTTTGGCGATATACAAATAGGCGATAATTTGGTTTAATAATCATTAAAATACCAAAACTCATGGGTGTGCTCATATATATATATATATATATATATATATATGGGGAAAAATTGAGTATCAACAAGTATCATGAAGGTGAAGGTAAATGACCTTGGATTTGCAGTAAGTCTCTTCGGGGTAGGTATTTTGAACATGGTGCTTTTGGGAATATTTAAGAGAGTACTCAACGGATTATGAGCCTTAGACAGTGTGGTTTTATGCTTTGGTCTCGTATGGTGAGTCTGGGTTGAGGAATTGTTGTGCTATAGCATGAAGGAGTATCAAGTTGAAGGTTAGTCAGAAGGAAACTCGGATAAATGGGATAGCTTGGTAGTAGGCTGGATCGTCATGGTAAGGATATGATTAGTTCTTTGGATGCTTATGAGGTAAGGAGTTTACACAAGTGTTTCATGGTAGTGCTCTTGGGTTTTATTTGCCGGCGTTGCTTGGTTGAGTTAGAAGGATTCAGTCTTGACGGTTTAGTTTTGTGCAATTGAAATTCAGAGAGTTCATGATTGTTTCTACCATGGTTAGAGATGCAAATTTTCAACGAGTGTGAGGCGTATGGGATCTACAGTGATTTCTTTCTAGATGGGATCAATGGAATGTTCTTGGTTAGCTGAGTAATTCATTTCTTATAGCTCGAAAGTAGTATGAAATTCTCATGGTTATACTAGAATGGTATTGTACATGCAGTATGTTGTGTAGGATTGAGATTCGCGTGTGTAAGGTTACGGTTCAATTCTGAAAGGAAGGTCATAAAAATTCTTAGGTAGCACGGGCACCTTCAGATGATTAGAGAAATGATATTACTAATTGGAGTGGCTTGATGAGGGTATACATTTCAGAAAAGGGACGATGTGTTTGAGTTGAGGATACTTCATTAGTATTGCGACACTCTTTTGATGGATTGACTGCTGATATTTGAGTTTACTTGGTGGCACAGAAAAATTATAGTAGTACCTCTCGTGGGATGATTGGTTATTTGAGGTATGTTGTATATTCGGACAACGGAGTTGGGATCATATTGGGTGATTCGTGTGCTATATGGAGTTGGAGGCTGGGAGTTCTCGTAGACAGATTAGGTCGTGGTTGTGGACTGCATATATCAGTATTGTGTAGTAACTATGGAAAATTTGGAGACTCCAGTGGATCTTTGTTGCTCTGTGTGTTAGGTTTTGGAGGTGATATTGGGAATAGACTGGTTGTCTCTATGGCGTGTTATTTTGGACTATTGCGCTAAGGAAACAACGTTGGCAATGCTGGGCACAACTAGAAAATGGGACTATGGCAACGGTATGAAAACCATTGCGAATGCTAGGTAAACCGTTGCCATAGATTTATTGGAATGCTTTAGAAATCGTTATATCCACTCGCGTGCAATAGATCTAAAGAAACAGTTTTTGCAACGGTTGACAAAACGTTGCTATAGAGCAATCTATGGCAACGGTTTTTCCTATATTTGAAGCAGCGAGTGTTTATTTCAACTGCAACATTTTAAAACCGTTACCATAGAGTTTAATGCAACGGTTATAAACTATTATCATACTATTTCCCACGATGGTTGGAAACCGTTACGATATAATTTATTGTAACGGTTACGTATGCTGTTGCAACAAATATTCGAACCATTTTATTCCTTTTGCAACGGTTCAATTAGGCTATTGTAACAGTTTAATTGACAATATTTCCCTGATTATAAATAACATTTACACATATAAATATTTATAATAACCTAAAAATTATATAAATAAATAGATGAAATACATCATAACTTATATTGTCCAATAAGCTAATAATAACCATAATAGCAAAATAATTTAACCCAATCACCTAAGTTTTGCAGTTCAACACTTCAAAAAGTTAAAGTTTCAAATATTGATAACAAAAGACTCCTAGAACATCGTTAACAATTCAAAGTTCTTCTTAAAGTCTAGATCTTCCCTATCTCCATCTTCCCTTTGTTTAGTTGCTCCACCTACAAAAGAGGATAAACAAAGTAATTACCCTTCAAGAATCAGTTTACCATTATAAAAATGAGTATAGTCCATGAATAATGGATAAAGCACAAAGTTTCCAGAAGAAAGATATAAGTTTGCAAATCATTCACCAATTAGCTTTTAACATTTATAGGAGGATAATAAAGACATTACCTTTAATATATTTCTCAATTGCAATGAGAGGCATCCATACAAAAAGATAAATCAAGAATCAACGAGGCTATGTCAGGAACACCAACTTTATACAAGTCAAAAATCTAAATCATTTTTCAAGTTTGAAAAACCAACAGTAAGATGCCAATCAGAACATATAGAGAGCTGACAAGTATAGGAAGTTGGTAAGCTGGGAATATAAAACCATAAGTATGATGCCAATGAGTATACACACGACTAACAATAATAGGAACTTGGTAACCTGAAAATATTATAAGTTACAATAGTAGCAAAAAAATTGAATATTCCCAGTAATCGGGATACGTACAATAAACGTACATGAATATTCTTAGCAAAGAAGGAAAAAACCTGTGTACATACGTTTTCCAATTGTTTATAACTAGCTGCGAGTGTATATGCCATTTCTTTTGTAGGTGTTTATACACAAACCCAATTCAAATAAATATGCTCATCCTAAACTTTCAAAAGAAAGACATGGCGTTAGTACAAGGTTCAAATTAAATCAACAATCTGCAAATATCAAACATAATTATGTTCTTTATTAGTCCTTTACCAGATGAGGCAAAGGACAACTTAGAAGGTTTTCCACTTTTCAAGACTTGACCAAGTTTAAGCAAATAATACTCTATATCTTCCAAGAAAAAAATACAATAACATCAACAACATCTACTGAAACATGGAGAGACGATACAAAGATAGCCAAAGCATCTGCGATATATTCATGCATCGGCTCTGCCAGCTAACTTAACAGTTCACAGAGCTGAAAAAGTCAGTATTATTACACAAGTTAGCACATTATAGTATTTCAATTTAAGCTGCATACACATCCTAGGTGATTATCTGCTGCAAAATAAAGCCTATAATAGGTAGAAAGTATGACAAATCCATAATACTAAGTATTCTAGGAAAACCAGGAAGGACAAAGAAAGAATTCACACAATAGATTTTCTTGTAAGATACTTTTACTTCTTTATTTACCACTGTTCTGATTTCATATGTAAAAATTGTGTTGATTCTAAGTCTTTTCTTGACCTGATGTAGATGATCGTAAAGGAGTACCAATTGGTCACAGGGTAAGCACATTGAAGTTAATGTTTTTGTACCTTAAAAAAAGATTACTAACTGTTAGCTATTACGATCTTTACTGAATGTATGTAGGCACACTCAGATTGGCTCTATATCGTGCCATGGGGGCTCTACAAAGCTGTCAACTATGTAAAAGAACACTATGGAAATCCTACCATCCTTTTATCAGAAAATGGTAAATACTTAATTAACTATAGTAAAATATTTCGAAACTGCTAGCTATTACCTAGTCTTGTTTGAATTTCCAGACCATTTTAAAAGGAATTCTAAGGACTAACTATAGATGATTTTTCAGGTATGGATTATGCAGGCAATATTTCCCTTCCTGAAGCTTTGCATGCTACCAAAAGGATTGATTACTACAGAAGCTATTTGACCGAACTGAAGAAGGCTATCGATGAAGGAGCCAATGTCACAGGCTACTTCGCGTGGTCATTGCTCGACAACTTTGAGTGGAGATGGGGCTATACATTTACTTTTGGTATAATCTATGTTGATTACAGAACACTCGATCGATATCCAAAGATATCATCCTATTGGTTCAAGCAATTACTTTAATGCCATATGCATTAAGCCCAAACTTTGCTTCCTGTATTCGTTTTCTCAAGTAGTTTGCTTTATATATGATATGCGTGTAGTTTCATGATTCGTAATATCTCCATGATTCCTACATTCACACTGTTGAAACTGGAAGCCAAATTAAGTGTTGAAAATCAAGGGTGCGAATATTGGAAACTAAACAAATGCTACATTTCTAGTAACAAATGGCTACACCATATCTGATATTTCAACAAAATGTCATTGGCAGGCACATAGTTGGTATCTTCACACAACTGAAACCAATTGCCTTTCAATGCCTTGACTCGTCAAACATTTCAAAAAAAAAACTATTACGATGAATAAGCTTAAAATTAGGCCTAGTACTTTAGGTATATAGCAGATTGTATAGTACTCACCTGAGAAGAGTGAAACTGCCCAAGAGTCGCGAACATCTCCAGATATCAGAATGTCATTCTCATCATGCTCAACAAGTCCATCTCCTAAGACCTTGAGCTTTTCATATTTTAATGTTCTCACCCTAATCATACCCTCCTTGTTGTTGACATGGATTACAGTAATCCCATCCCTAACCGGTACAGCAAGAAATCTACACGTGAAAGAAGACACCAGCAAGATCCAAATCCACAATAAATTTTGCTAGATGATATCACAATCCATATTCTCCTTTTCTCTTCATCTGATGATATTCTCATATAACATTGTATGGGTCAAAATCTGCCCTAGGGAATCTTGCTCAACAGAAGATTGCTAAGAGCCGATTAGGCCGAGGACGTACTCGAGATGGAAGGAACCTATTGGCGAGCTGAGTAACCGGGTTAAGGTCGAATACTCAGGTCGGCCATCTTATCTACCAAGGTCTGACGTTCTTTGGGAGTTTCGAATCTTAATCACTTCTCCTCTGGCATCCCATGTTCCAGTACAGGCTGTAACAAAACTTGGTACCATTATTGAGAGGAGAACATCTGAGCTAAAATAATAAGAGAAAGAATCCATCCAGGGGAGTTGATGAGAACTCCCTCACGTACACTACAACAATGAGACACATATACTCATTTATTTATTGAGATCAAATAACAAGTAATAGTTAGAACATTACTACATACATAAAAATTGTTGGCAGTATTCTAAAGAAGGACGATAAACACATCCATGTAGTTTTAGATCGTATACAAGAAACCAATTCAAAAAATACTTGATTATTTAGCACGGAAATTGTTCTACCATCAACTTGGGAATATGCATTAAGTCGTGATAAACATTCATTTGCTTATGAAGTAGGAGACAAGAAGAAGATTCAGAAACACTAGAAAGAAGGATATGTAGCAATTCAAGGAAGAGCTTCCTTATGTCAAGCAACTTCATAGTAGAAAAATACTAAGCAATGGAGTAAAAGAACCACCAACAACTGGTCAAACAATATTGTCAAAAACACAACCTCTTGGAAAAAAGGCACAAGTGGTTTTTGTGAGAAAGCACTGGAGAAATATAATAATTGATATTAAACATGATACAATGAGCCATATATATACACATAACCTATCCTACTCCTAATACATATTGGATTAGGGTTATTTTACTACTATTTACATATTCTAACACTCACCCTCAAGTTGGTGCATATAAATCATATGTACCGAGCTTGTTACATATGTAGTTAATACGTGGACCAGTGAGGGACTTGGTGAAAATGTCTGCAAGCTGATCGTTTGACTTTACAAACTTTGTAGCAATATCTCCCGAGAGTATATTTTCTCTGACAAAGTGACAGTCAATCTCAATGTGCTTAGTTCTCTCATGGAACACTGGATTTGACGCAATATGAAGAGCAGCTTGATTATCACACACAAGCCTCATCTGACTAACATCACCAAATTTCATCTCTTTGAGCAACTGTTTGATCCAAGCTAACTCACATGTCGCCATAGTCATTGCTAGATATTCTACTTCTGCACTAGACCGAGCAACCACATTCTGTTTCTTGCTTTTCCAAGATACCAAATTTCCTCCTACTAAGACACAATATCCAGAAGTAGAACGTATGTCAGAAGGCGATCCTGCCCAATCAGCATCAGAGTATCCAGTGATCTGCTCATGGCCTCGATCCTCAAACAATAAATCTTTACCTGGAGTTGACTTTATATACCAAAGAATGCGAACAACTGCATCCTAATGACTATCACACGGAGAACTCACAAACTAGCTCACAACACTCACATGAAAGGAAATGTCAGGTCTTGTCATTGTAAGATAATTTTATTTACCAACTAACCGCCTATATCTTGCAGGATCGTTTAGAGGCTCCCCCTGTTATGGAAGAAGTTTAGATTTTGGATCCATCGGAGTGTCAACAGGTATATAACCTGTTAATCTTGTCTCCTCAAGAATATCTAAGGCGTACTTCCATTGTCAGATCACAATATCTGAGCTAGACTGAGCGACCTCAATACCCAGAAAATACTTAGTGTGCCCAGATCCTTAGTCTGAAAGTGTTGAAAAAGATGTTGCTTCAATTTAGTAATACCATCCTGGCCATTGACGATAATTACAATGTCGTCAACATAGACCACCAGATAAATACAAAGACTCGAATCAGAATGCCGATAGAATACAGAGTGATCAGCTTCACTCTGAGTTATGCCAATGTCGTGGATAACAGTGCTAAACTTACAAAACCAGGCTCGAGGAGTACTTTAGACCATAAAGTGACCGGCGCAAGCGACATACAAGGCCACAAGTCCGCAGTAGGAGCAGGGTCAGGTGCAGGACGTGAATCAACCGGGCCGGATGCTGGGTGAGGACGATGATGATATGTCAAGAGTGGAGTTTCTGTGGCAGGGAGTCTAGGAGGAGCCACACTAGACTTTCCAAAGGTTGAAATGGGTAAGTCTTATGTAGCGGATGGTGAATGAGGAGCTATAGTAAACTCAGGTGAGACTTCTGTGGCGGAAGGTGAAGGAGGAGCTATAATAGACTCCCTAAAGGCCTATATAGGTAAAACCTCAGATATATCACGATGGTCAGAATGGTCAGAAGAGGTAAAGAAGGGTTTAGACTCAAAAAATGTGACATCAACTGACATAAGGTACCTACGAAGATCAGGTGAATAACAACGATAGCCTCTGGACACAAGAATAACCAAGGAAGACACACTTAAGAGCATGAGGAGCTAGCTTATCTTTACCATTGGCTAAGTTATGAACGAAACAAGTGATTCCAAAAACACGGGGGGGGGGGGGGGGGGGGGAATATATTATTAGGGTGACTGGGAGAACAATACCTCATACGGAATCTGATTCTGGATGGGAGATGAAGGCATCCGATTAACCAAATAACAAGATGTGAGAACTGCATCGCCCAAAAAATGCAGCGGAACATGAGATTCAATGAGAAGTGTGCGAGCAGTCTCAATAATGTGCCTATTTTTTCTCACTGCAACCCCATTTGCTGAGGGGTATAAGGACAAGAAGTCTGATGAATAATTCCGTGAGAAGTCATAAACTGCTGAAATTGAGAGGATTAATATTCTAAGGCATTATCACTGCGAAAAATGCGAATAGAAACACCAAATTGATTTTTAATTTCAGCACAAAAATTCTGGAACATAGAAAACAACTCAGAACGATCTTTCATTATGAAAATCCAAGTACATATTCAATAATCACAAATGAAACTAATAAAATAACAAAATCCCAAGGTTGAACGGACTCTACTAGGACCCCATATATCCAAATGAACTAATGAAAAAACAGACTCTGCACGACTCTCAATACTGCGAGGAAAGGAGGCTCGGGTATGTTTCCCGAGATGACATGACTCATACTCTAATGTGGATAAACTAGACAAACTAGGCACCATATTCTAAAGCTTGGACAAGCTAGGATGTCCTAAACGACTGTGAAGTAGGTCTGGAGGATTTGCAACTAGACAAGCCTTGGAGGATTTTAGTGAGTTAAGGTAGTAGAGTCCTTCTGATTCAAGTCCTGTTCCAATCGCCTGTTCCGTACTGTGGTCTTGCATAATAAAAGAATCAGCAATAAAATATATACTGCAATGGAGCGCACGAGTCAAACGACTAACACATGCAAGATTAAAAGGACAGCCAGGGACATAAAGAACGGAATCTAGAGTGACATAGGTAGGGGATTCGCTTGTCCAACTACTTTTGCTTTAGTTTGAGACCCATTGGCTAAAGTAACATTGGGAAGAAACTGTGAGTACGCAATATTTGACAGAAGGTATTTATTACCAGAGATATGATCAGAAGCAGCTGAGTCCACAACCCATTGTTCAAGAAGACTAGCTGGAAACACAAGCAAAAGAATTACCAGCAATAGATGTATCAGTCTGAGCAACAGAGGCTACTTGTGGAAATGTCTGCTTACTTGCTCGATATTTAAGGAACTCATTATAATCCCCTTCAGATACAGAAAATCCCTGGTCACATGTAGTATTGATCTGAGAAACATAAGCATTTTTGGGTGGTCGACCATGTAAAAAATAGCACACGTCACGAGTGTGACCAAGTTTATGACAATATGAACACTTGGGTCTAGATCTTCCAAAATGACCTCCTCCTCGTCTATTCTCTATTGTATGAGATGCCCGATTGTCCACTGATTGGGATACAAGGATAGATGAATCAAGTGTCTGTGATGAGCTCACTAGGTGACTTGGTGCTGCACCAAGGCGAAGTAATCGAGAGAATAATTCCTCAACTATGGGGACAGTCGGACTAGACAAAATCTGATCGCGTACTGAGTCGAGATCATTAGGAAGCCCAGTATGAGTAAGAAGCAGAAACAACTTTTGTCGTTGCTCTTGCTGCTTTGCAACGCTAGTAGAAACTGGCATCAACGTCTCAAATTCCTCCATAGCTGCCTGTACTTGTCCCAAGTAAGTAGACTTATCTAATTCATGTTTCTTTAAATTTGTCATCCGTGATATCACATCATAGAAACAAGATATGTCATTAGTGTATAAAGTACGAGCCTTTTCTCAAACCAAATAAAATGTCTGGAATGGACGAAACAAGGGCATCAACTTGGAATCAATAGATCGCCACAAAATACTGCATAATTGTGCATCCATCTTCTCCCAATATGCTTTGGCCTTTTCATCTCCTTCACTAGACTTCTTGATGATTAGATGATCTTTAACAGCTTGACCTTTACACCACAACTCGACAGACGAAGCCCAAGCTAAGTAGTTGGAACCTCCCATTAAAGGTTCTGAGGTAATCATAACACCAGAATTGCCAGAACCCGAGTTTTTAGGCCCGAAAGCATCCTCACAAATACATCATTAAAACTTGCTGAAACAGATGAAGGAAATACTGTTTTTGCCGGAATATTACTGTAGTTGCCGGAAAAAATCATTGTAGATGCCAGAAAAAAATTCAAAGTGGTCGGAATTGAAAAGTAAAAATATGGGTAGGCTCGGAATTTGAGGGCGATCCAACTGCGCTAAAGGACCTTCGTCAAAATCTCATCCGAACAGCACTCACGCGCCGGCGCGTAGGGCGCGTGAGGGGCGCGTGAGTCGGATCTGCCTTGATAAATCTGGCACATGAAGGGCAGTCTTCCGGTGGGGTTTGCTGGGGTTTGGTCGGATCTCTCTTGGGAACCTTGTGGTGGTGTTGGTTTTTGCACAACACTGATAATTAGTGACTTTGACGCAATTAGTCACTTAGGTCACCAAAAAATTGCACGGTGACTGAGTTATTTCTTCCCGGATGTCGTTGGAATGACATACAACGATAATTATCTCACCAAAGCTCTGATACCTTGTGACAAAGCACAGGAGAAATATAATAATTGATATTAAACATTATACAATGAGACCTATATCTACACATAGCCTATCCTACTACTAATACATATTGGATTAGGGTTATTTTACTACTATTTACATATTCTAAGAGTTTTAATATTCTGAAGACAAGTTGCACCCTCTCGAAATTAGCAAACTTTTGACACTAGTACAAGTAATTAGAGAACTCTTGACACTAGACTATGTCATCGCTTTCAAGTCCAAATTTGTGATGACCCGACCTGTCGTCACGTGAGTTACTGCCCGTTTTCCCCGTCATATGCTTCTATATGTTCATTTTTATGTGTTTGTAGAGTTTGTAGTGATTTAGTCAGAGTTTGGCTGAAATTGAGACAATTAGTCTCTTTAAGAGAAGGCTAGTTTGGAAAAGTCAATTGGATGTTGACTTATGAGTTATAGGGCTCAGAATTTATTTCCGATAAGTCGGCTTGTTTCGGGTGGTGATTTATAACTTGGAGAGAAACTGAATTGAATTTGGAGGTCCGGTGTAGAATTAGGCTTGAATTGGCTAAGTTGAATTTTGGCGAATTCCTGTTGACATGTGAGAATTTTATCCGAGGGTCAGAATGGAATTCTGAGAGTTGAAGTACCTTTGTTAGGTGCATTTGGATATATGTGCAAAATTTTAGGTTATTCGGACTTCGTTTGGTTGGTTTCAGCATCGAATGTGATTTTGGAAAAATTCTAAGTTATCTTAGGCTTTGATTTGAGGGAAATGATGATTTTTGGTGTTAATGTTGGTGTTTTCAGGGCTCGAGCAAGTTTGAATGAGGTATTTGGTCATATTTGTGTTTTTGGATTGGACCCCGGGGGCCTCGGAGTGATCCGGGTGGTTAAACGAGAATTTTTGGAGTTTGCTTCATGTTTGGGAATTATGTCTTCTGGTATTTCGCATAAGCGGATGGAAGACCTCTTATGCGGTGTCTGCAGAGGCGGCAATAGAGCCGCAGAAGCGGCCAAGGGCATTTTGGCTAGGGCCGCAGAAGCGGACAAGCGACCGTAGGAGCGAAGGTCGTGGAAGCAGTCAAGGACCGCAGAAGCGGTCGCCAAAGATTTAAGTTAAACCACATAAGCGGTCAAATGGACGCAAAAGCGGGAGTCGCTGAAGCGGAAAAAGGGACCGTTGGAGCGGAAATAGACCTGGTTTAATAAAATGGTAGGTTGTCAAAATTTTTAAAAGAGAAGAACATTGGAACCTCGGGATAAGGCGATTGTGGGCGATTTTGGACAGAGTTTTGATGGAACTTTTCAGGTAAGGACTCTTAGACCTAAATTATATCACTATAGTGTAAAATCATGGAATAAACACTAAGAATTCAAGCTTTTTGAAGTTAAAAATGGTGGTTAGGGATTGAAACCCAAGTGAGCTTAAGGTGTTGATTTAAGGGGTAAAATGAACTCCGATTCTTGTAAAATTTGATATGTATGGACTCGTGGCGAGACGGGGATTATAAAAATGTGAATTTCACAATTTTTCGGGAAGTGGGATCGAGGCTTGGGTTTCGCCAACTTCGTTTTTTTGGGTGTATTTCGAGTTATTTTGATTGGGTTATGGTCTTGTGGCCTATTTTGACGTATTCCTATTGGTTTTGATCAGATTTGGCATCCACAGAGGTTGATTCTCGAGGGAAAGACATTGTGAGCTAGTTTGCTGCTGGCTTGAGGTAAGTAATGGGTGTAGATGATGATCCGAGGGTTTGAAACCCCGGTATATCACATTGTGACGCTATTATGAGGCTAGACAAGCACTCCATGGTTAGTTTGGGGTCATATATGTTGGAAATCGTGACTCGGTCAAATCCGAGATAAATTGTGTTATTTTGGCGATTTTTTCGCATACTATATTTATGCTATCTGGGCTTAATGCCATGTTTGGAGCCTTGTGCCGACTTGTACAATCTTTCAGGGATCGTTATTTAAGAATTATCGTGATTTGCATATTATTTGAATTCAATCCAGGGTTTTAAACATTATTTTTGCAAACTCATCCATATTTATGCGTTTTTAAAACTCGGATGATTCTTAAATGATATTTCGGGCTGACGATCACTATCTCACTATTTTCTGGACTGTATATTGTTCTTGAAATATTGGTAATTATTGGCACCGTATAGTCTGATGGAAACAGTGGTAACTATTGGCACTGTATGATATGGCACTTGGGTTGTAGGAGCCCCTCCGGAGTCTGAACCCCTACAGTGAGCGCGGGTACCCAAATGGATCGGGCTCCACGTTCCGCAGTGTTCATGCATCGCATTGCATCTCATGCATTTATTTCTACTGCTTTATATGTATATCTCTGAGGCTTCTACCGAATAGAACTGCTAGGTAGCTTCATTTTGTGTTCTTTCGTGTTCTCTGATCTTGGGGTTTTTATACATGCTTATTACTCGCTGAGTTGGTAGGCTCAATCCATACTCCCTGCACCTTATGTGCAGATCCAGGTGCTCCGGAGATCTAGTGTTGATGATGTTGCTTATCCGAGCTATTAGAGTATTGAGGTAGCTACCTAGCGTCCGCAGGACCACGTACTCTATCTTTATCAGTGTGTTCCTTTGTAGTTTTTGTCGGACATTGGAATCATTTCCATTCAGACTTGTATTCAGTAATTGTTAGAGGCTCTGTACTCGTGACCCCATGATTTTGGAAGTATTGTTGGCTCATCTGTGTTTTCACCCGATTTGCTTATCCCTGGCTGGGAGTTTATATTTCTAAATTTGCTGTTTTAACTTAAATTTATATCTCTTTGGGCTGGAATGCCGCTCCTTGGAAGTTGTTTGGTCGGGCTTGCCTAGCCTTGCGGCCAAGCGCCATCACGACCGGGTCTGGGGTCGATACAAAATTCTTGACCCGCTTTCTAGTGTTCAAAATTGTTAGAAACACGTTCTCAATGCAATATACTAAACGTGTACTCTTTTGTAGGTTTTGATGAATGACAAACGAAGCAAAAATTGATATATGACGGAATTCAAGTACAAGCGCACAATGGTTGCGAATAAGATTGAAGTTCAAGATATAGCTTTTAATTGTTATTGAGTTGTTCTAAAACTGTAATCTCGATCCTATAACTTGACTCATAGTATGGCCTCTCTCATAAAACTATTTTCCAAAATCATGCATATTTAATTCTGTGTCAAAAAGATTTTAAAACATGCATATTTACATTAGACAAAATGTTTTCTAAACATGCCTCAAAAATCTGGGCTAAAATAATCGATTATGTACTTATGATAATCGATTGTTTCTGAGCCAAGACTGCATGACAATCGATTATGAATTAATGGTAATCGATTGTGAGTAAGACAGTGAACATCAGTTTTTTTCAAATCTGCATGATAATCGATTGTGAACAAATGACAATCGATTGTTGTTGAGGTAAAGTTTTTCAATACTCAAAATAATCGATTATGAACTAATGGTGATCGATTGTGTTGAGTTGATGTCTTCCAGTGATTTTAAATTTAATTAAGTAATCGATTATGTCTTTAGATAATCGATTATCACTGAGACAGTAAGTTTTATGATTTTCAGAAAATAACAAGTAATCGATTATGTCTTTAGATAATCGATTATCACTGAGACAGTAAGTCTTATGATTTTCAGAAAATAACAAGTAATCGATTGTTGCAAAGGACAATCGATTGTTGAAGCTGACCGTTGTCAAATGATTTTCAAATACCATAAGGTAATCGATTATAGATTTTATATAATCGATGTTTTGCTTAAAATCTGGAAATGATTTTTAGAACGTTGCTGAAGTAATCGATTATAGATTTTATATAATCGATGTTTTGCTTAAAATCCGGGAATGATTTTTAGAACGTTGCTAAAGTAATCGATTATGAACTTAGTGTAATCGATTATCTGATTTTGAATATTGCCAGTAATCGATTATAGATTGTATATAATCGATTGTGAAGCGTTAAATCTGGGATTGATTTTTAAACTGACTGGCAGATAATCGATTGTTTGGTCTTAATAATCGATTATCACTGAGTAATTTCAGCAACTCTTAATTGGCAATTAGGCAACGGTAATGCCAAGTTTTTCAACTATAAATACAGCTTCATTTCAGTGTTTTAATAACAACAACATACAAAAACTGATCATTACATTGCTATAAGCTTTCATTCAATTGTTCTTCATTTTCTACTCATTTCATAAAGCTTTTGAGAGCCATATTATTGCTTAAAGTTGTTGTGATCTTGAACATATTCTTTTACTCATATCTACTCAATAAGGAGTACTTTAGTTAAGTGAGTGTCCAAGTATTTGATATACTTGTAAGAGAATTGCGATTCTCTTGTTTCAAGGAACTTGCGTTTCCTTGGGTGAAGTCTTTGAGATTGCGATCTCCGAGCAACTGTTTGAGGCTTGTGTCCTCAAGTGTGTAACGGTTTGTTGAGCACCCGTAAGCTTAACAAGATAGTGAAAAATCTCGAGAGAGTCTCTCGGGGACTGGACTAACCACGTTGGTGGCCAACCAGTATACATCTTTGTGTAAGTTTATTTTTCTGCATTTATTTTACTTCCTGCAAAGTTTAAATTCCGCAAGAAAACGCTAAATTCTATTAATACGCTATTCACCCCCCCTCTAGCGTAAAGCGTAGTTTCTAACAATTGGTATCAGAGCCCAACTCTCTGAAAACTTAACCGTTTGAGAGAACCATCCATGGCTTCTACTCTTGACTCTTTTGAAGGAATTGAAGAAGGACAATGCTCTACACGACCTCCTCTATTCAACGGCACAAACTACTCATACTGGAAGGAGAGGATGCAAATCTTTGTGCAATCAAATAGCTTTCATTTGTGGAAAGTATTCACCAATGGAAACCAAATTCCAACCAAGAAGGTGGAAAACGAATGGGTTCCAAAGACCGAAGAGGAATATACCGCGGAGGATATTCGTAAGGTTCAAAATAATGCCAAAGCTATAAATTTATTATATTGTGCTGTTAATGCTAACGACTACAGGAAGATATCATGTTGCAAAACAGCAAAAGAAATGTGGGATAAGCTTGAAGTGACATACGAAGGAACCGACCAGGTACGAGAAGCTAAAATTGATTTCTTAACTCACTCTTATGAACTATTCCACATGAAGGAAGGAGAGAAAGTAGACGAAATGTTTGAGCGATTCTCAATGATCGTGAATGATCTACACGCCCTCAAAAAGACGTTTACGGATAGAGAACTTGTCCGGAAGATCCTCAGAAGTCTCACTCCAGCATGGCGGTCAAAAGCCGATGCAATCCAAGAATCCATTGGCATCACAGATGTCACAATTGACGCATTAAGAGGTAATCTCAAAACCTATGAATCAACTATACTTAACCCGTTTGTTGATGATCAAAGAAGGCAAAGGATTGCTCTAAAGGCTAGCCAATCACAAATTGATGAGGAAGGTGACAACGAGTTTGGACTCGTTATCAAAAGGTTTCAAAAATTCATGCGCAAAGAGTATGAACGCAAGAACAAAAAGCAAGGCGATCAACTAAAATGCTATGAATGCGGAGAAACCGGGCACATAAAATCAAATTGCCCTAACATCAAAAAGGAGAAGAAACCCTTCAAAAAGCAACGTGCATACATCTCTTGGGGAGGAGATTCCGGAGATGAAGCAAGCGAAGAAGAAGACGATGAAGCAGCAAATTTATGTCTCATGGCTCAAGAAGACGGCAAAGACGAGGTAAGTCAAATCTCTTCTCAAAATTTCTTTACTCTTGATGAAATGAGAAATGCTTTTGATGAACTATATGCTGAATTTATCAAAGCTTCAAAAACTATCAAAAGTGTTAAAGAAAGCGCTTCTCTAAAAGAAAAAGATTTTCAAACACAGCTCTCATTAAAAGAAAAAGAATTAGAAAAACTGGTTTTCGAAAATGAGAAGCTGAAGGAGGAAAACAAGTTTTATGGAAAAAGAAGTGCTGATAAACCTGAAGGTTCTACTAGAAACTGTTCTTCTTGTGTGCTTCTTAAGAATGAAGTAGCTAGACTTAAAGGCACATTAGATAAGTTTAATTCTTCGCATAAAAACTTGAATGATGTGCTTGTTAATCTAAAATCAACTAAACATGGAATAGGATTCAAGAATGAAGAAAAGGTTGGTGCTAGAGCTCAACGTAGGACTAATAACCAAAATGCCTATCCTAGAAGTAGAAATCCTAGAAATAACTTGCATGTTAGACCAAATAGTGAAAATGCTAGAAGACCTAGAAATGATGCATATTTTAGGCCAAACCTTGAACAATTTAGAAGACCAAGAAATGACCCTCCACCTAGAAATAGATATTCTAGAAATGATGCATATCTTAGACAAACTTGTGAACCTCCTAGAGCTAATAATAGGAGAAACAATAGTGTTCAAAGTAGAGTAAGCAACCTTCATTCATCTAGTTACTATGTACCTAGAAAAATGCATAATCCCAACGTGACTTGTCATTATTGTAGACGTATTGGTCATATTGCTCCCGCTTGCTTTACTCGTCATAGACATATAAATCAATTGCATCATTACAACATGCCTAACCCTCAAGGACCCAAGATGGCATGGGTACCTAAAGAACATTAATTTGTTTTGTAGGTGTGCTTGAAGGGATCAAGTGTACTATGGTACCTTGATAGTGGATGCTCCAAACACATGACGGGAGATGAATCCAAATTCCTTCAACTAGAGCACAAAGAAGGAGGAAGTGTCATATTTGGTGATAACAATAAAGGAAAAATCATCGGTATTGGTTCGGTCGGTAAGGACGAAAACTCCCTCTATTAAACATATACTACTTGTGAAAGGTTTGAAGCATAATCTCTTGAGCATAAGTCAATTATGTGACAAGGGAAATCTTGCTCTATTTGATTCGGATGATTGTCTTGTATTTAGACGTAGTGATTTCAAGATCATACTTCGTGGTTTTAGGATTGATAATATCTATATGGTTGATCTTGCAAACTCCTCACCCGAATATGTTGATTGTTTAATAAGCAAAGAGGATAACTCTTGGCTATGGCATCGTAGAGTAGCACACATGAACATGCATCTTTTGAACAAGCTTCTTTCTCAAAACTTAGTAGTTGGTCTTCCCAGTTTAAAGTTTGAAAATGATTCTATTTGCGATTCTTGTCAAAAAGGGAAGCAAACCAAAGCATCTTTTAAATCCAAGAATATTGTTTCAACGTCTAGACCTTTGCAATTACTTCACATGGATTTATTTGGTCCCTCTCGTATTGAAAGTCTTGGTAAAAATAAATATGTTTTTGTTATTGTTGATGACTTTTCTAGATTTACTTGGACTCTATTTCTTGCAAATAAAAGTGATGCTTTTCAAAATTTCAGGTATTTCCTTAAGCGTGTTCAAAACGAAAAGGAATCGACCGTCACTTCGATTAGAAGTGATCATGGGGGAGAGTTTGATCACAATCTCTTTGCGGATTTTTGTGACGAACTCGGAATCGAACATACCTTTTCCGCTCCACGGACACCACAACAAAATGGGGTGGTGGAAAGGAAAAATAGGTGTCTCGAAGAGATGGCTAGAACCATGCTCGACGAAGCTAAGATTCCCAAATACTTTTGGGCGGACGCCGTGAGTACCGCTTGCTATGTTTTAAATAGAGTAGCAATTCGGCCGATACTCATGAAAACCCCATATGAACTTTATAAGGGTAGAAAACCCAACATTTCTCATTTACGTGTTTTTGGTTGTAAATGTTTTGTTCATAATAATGGCAAAGACCAATTGGGTAAGTTTGATGCTAAATCAAATGAAGGTATTTTCATTGGTTATTCCTCACGTAGCAAAGCATATAGGATCTTTAACAAAAGAACCCAAATTGTGGAGGAATCCCCTCATGTTGTGTTTTCCGAAGATAATACTCGCTTGGCGAGAAAGGAATCCGGTTTTGATCTTGCAGGTATCTTGGATAGCTTGAAAGATAAAATCCAAGAAGAACCTTCAAAGGAAAACAAAAATGAAATTGGGGAACAACCAACGGAAGAAGCGCCACAATTAGAAAAAGGAATAAATACGCCTAACGAGTGGAGAACGATCAAGGATCATCCTCTCGAACAGGTAATCGGCGATGTTGGAGAAAAGGTAAGTACCCGAAACTCCCTCAAAAACACTTTAGAACTTACTGCTTTTGTTTCTCAAATTGAACCTAAAATCATCTCCGAAGCAATTGGGGATGAATTTTGGACCTTGGCAATGCAAGAGGAGCTTAACCAATTCGAACGCAATAACGTTTGGGATTTGGTGCCAAGACCCGAAGGTCATTCTATAATTGGTACGAAATGGGTTTTTCACAATAAACTAGATGAAAATGGTATAATCACTAGAAACAAAGCTAGGCTTGTGGCAAAAGGCTATAGTCAAGAAGAAGGTATTGATTATGAGGAAACCTATGCTCCCGTAGCTAGATTAGAAGCTATTCGTCTATTACTTGCTTTCGCCTCTTCAATGAATTTTATTCTATATCAAATGGATGTGAAAAGTGCTTTTCTAAATGGTTTTATTGAAGAAGAAGTTTATGTCAAACAACCCCCCGGTTTTGAAGATTTTAAATATCCCGATCATGTTTTCAAACTCAAAAAGGCTCTTTATGGTTTAAAGCAAGCTCCTCGAGCTTGGTATGAAAGGTTGAGTAAATTTCTTTTGGAAAACAATTTCATTAGGGGAAAAGTTGACACAGCCCTCTTTGTCAAGCACAAAAACAATGATATTTTATTAGTTCAAATATATGTAGACGATATTATATTTGGTGCTACTAACAATGTTTTATGCAAGGAATTTTCCGATCTAATGACTAGCGAATTTGAAATGTCTATGATGGGCGAGTTAACATTCTTTTTGGGGCTACAAGTGAAACAAATGAAAGAAGGTACATTCATATTCCATGCCAAATATTGCAAAGAACTACTAAAACGCTTTGAGATGAACAATGCAAAAGAAATGGCTACTCCCATGAGCACATACGATCATCTAGACAAAGATGAAAAAGGTAAGGAAGTCGACACTAAAAAGTATCGAGGTATGATTGGCTCTCTTCTTTATCTTACCGCTAGTCGTCCGGACATCATGTTTAGCGTGTGTTTATGTGCTCGCTATCAGTCATGTCCGAAGGAGTCTCACCTTACTGCGGTGAAACGGATATTAAGGTATCTCATTGGTACTACAAATGTGGGTCTATGGTACCCCAAAGGCTCTTCATGCCAACTTATTGGATATTCCGATTCCGATTTTGCTGGATGCAAATTGGACCGCAAGAGCAAAAGTGGCACTTGCCATTTGCTCGGTAGCTCTCTTGTCTCTTGGTTTAGTAAGAAACAAGTAAGTGTTGCGTTGTCTACCACCGAAGCTGAATATGTAGCCGCAGGGAGTTGCTGTGCTCAAATCCTATGGATGAAACAACAACTCTTGGACTATGGCCTAAGTCTTGATCACATTCCTCTTAGATGTGATAACACTAGCGCCATATGCTTGACGAAGAACCCCGTTCTTCATTCGCGAACAAAACACATCGAAATTAGACATCATTTTATTAGAGATCATGTACTCAAAGGCGATGTCGAAATTGAATTTGTTGAAACCAAAAGCCAATTGGCAGACATCTTTACCAAGCCTTTAGAAAAAGAGTCCTTCTTCCGAATTCGCAGTGAACTCGGGATCCTTGACTCCACTTTGATCTAAGTCATGCATTGCATTTTTCTTTCCTACATGATTTCTAACTTGAGCGTCGGAGGCGTCTAACTTTTTTTTGCAGGTATCACCCTAGAGCCAAGAGCAATTCTTAAGCAAACCGCGAATCTGCAGCAATGTCCCTATAAAAATCGATTATCCCGTATCAATAATCGACTACCCTCTTTTTTTTCAATAAATAAACCTTGTTTATTTCATCTTTTTGCATCTTTCCTTACTATCTTTTTGCTAATGGCAAAAGGGGAAAGAAAACGGGATATCGGGTATGCACCACTTCTTAATTCATTGATTGCTAATAAGCTAAAATTGAGGGGGAACTCTTAAATTGAGGGGGAACAAGAACAAAATTGCATAATGGTTACTTGTCTTGAATTGTCAATATCTTTTGCCTAAATTGCATATCCCGCTTAATGTTTGCCATTATCAAAAAGGGGGAAATTGTTAGAAACACGTTCTCAATGCAATATACTAAACGTGTACTCTTTTGTAGGTTTTGATGAATGACAAACGAAGCAAAAATTGATATATGACGGAATTCAAGTACAAGCGCACAACGGTTGCGAATAAGATTGAAGTTCAAGATATAGCTTTTAATTGTTATTGAGTTATTCTAAAACTGTAATCTCGATCCTATAACTTGACTCATAGTATGGCCTCTCTCATAAAACTATTTTCCAAAATCATGCATATTTAATTCTGTGTCAAAAAGATTTTAAAACATGCATATTTACATTAGACAAAATGTTTTCTAAACATGCCTCAAAAATCTGGACTAAAATAATCGATTATGTACTTATGATAATCGATTGTTTCTGAGCCAAGACTGCATGACAATCGATTATGAATTAATGGTAATCGATTGTGAGTAAGACAGTGAACATCAGTTTTTTTCAAATCTGCATGATAATCGATTGTGAACAAATGACAATCGATTGTTGTTGAGGTAAAGATTTTCAATACTCAAAATAATCGATTATGAACTAATGGTGATCGATTGTGTTGAGTTGATGTCTTCCAGTGATTTTAAATTTAATTAAGTAATCGATTATGTCTTTAGATAATCGATTATCACTGAGACAGTAAGTTTTATGATTTTCAGAAAATAACAAGTAATCGATTATGTCTTTAGATAATCGATTATCACTGAGACAGTAAGTCTTATGATTTTCAGAAAATAACAAGTAATCGATTGTTGCAAAGGACAATCGATTGTTGAAGCTGACCGTTGTCAAATGATTTTCAAATACCATAAGGTAATCGATTATAGATTTTATATAATCGATGTTTTGCTTAAAATCTGGAAATGATTTTTAGAACGTTGCTGAAGTAATCGATTATAGATTTTATATAATCGATGTTTTGCTTAAAATCCGGAAATGATTTTTAGAACGTTGCTAAAGTAATCGATTATGAACTTAGTGTAATCGATTATCCGATTTTGAATATTGCCAGTAATCGATTATAGATTGTATATAATCGATTGTGAAGCGTTAAATCTGGGATTGATTTTTAAACTGACTGGCCGATAATCGATTGTTTGGTCTTAATAATCGATTATCACTGAGTAATTTCAGCAACTCTTAATTGGCAATTAGGCAACGGTAATGCCAAGTTTTTCAACTATAAATACAGCTTCATTTCAGTGTTTTGATAACAACAACATACACAAACTGATCATTACATTGCTATAAGCTTTCATTCAATTGTTCTTCATTTTCTACTCATTTCATAAAGCTTTTGAGAGCCATATTATTGCTTAAAGTTGTTGTGATCTTGAACATATTCTTTTACTCATATCTACTCAATAAGGAGTACTTTAGTTAAGTGAGTGTCCAAGTATTTGATATACTTGTAAGAGAATTGCGATTCTCTTGTTTCAAGGAACTTGCGTTTCCTTGGGTGAAGTCTTTGAGATTGCGATCTCCGAGCAACTGTTTGAGGCTTGTGTCCTCAAGTGTGTAACGGTTTGTTGAGCACCCGTAAGCTTAACAAGATAGTGAAAAATCTCGAGAGAGTCTCTCGGGGACTGGACTAACCACGTTGGTGGCCAACCAGTATACATCTTTGTGTAAGTTTATTTTTCTGCATTTATTTTACTTCCTGCAAAGTTTAAATTCCGCAAGAAAACGCTAAATTCTATTAATATGCTATTCACCCCCCCTCTAGCGTAAAGCGTAGTTTCTAACAAAAATTAGATACACATGAGAGACAAGAAGAAAGAAATAAAAGCAAATAAATAGATGCTATAAAGCAACCCACTCTTGTCCAGATACAGAAGCATAAGAGATAAACAGATTCACATGCAATGGAGCACCCTTTAAGATGGAATTGGCTAATCTTACTCTGCAACAAATTCATAAAAATGAATCATTTGGTCTCTAGTTTTAACCAATGACAACAACGAAAAGGGAGAACAAACCCAATCTAACTTCTTATCAAATTAATCTAATAAGCAATCAAAATGACAAGATTATATCCTGTAGAAAATGGGTAATATGCTTCTGATTCCAAGCTAAATATACAATTTTACTAAAAGTACAAATACTATCAGCATTCTAAGTATATATTAACCACTTCTGCAAAATCGCATTGTAACATATATGCATTTCTTCCTAGCTCTATCCGCAACTGATTTTTGGTACCTCTTTTTGAGACACAACGACCACTACTATACAATGACCAAGCAACACAGTTCAACTATATTAGAGCAAAAAGTTCTGTCTTTGCACGCATGCTCCAACATGTGTACAACGAATATATGTATGACTATACTGCAGAAAAAAGAGTATTTGCTCTTTAATACTCAACACTTGCCTAAGTTGAACTGTTCTTGAGGTAAAGCATGGGTAATTTAAAGCTCACAAATTCCCATCTCGAAAAATATCTCCTCTTAGATAGCAGTGGTTATAGCAACAACGTTGTTAGTGAAGAAACTAACAATGATGTCTGGTACGTTGACTCCGGATGTAGTAATCATATGTGCGGTAAGAAGGAGATATTTGCTGATTTGGACGAGTCTTTTAAATCCACGGTTAAATTTGGAAATAATCAAGTTATGCAAGTTGTCGGGAAAGGGAGAATACCGGTCACCATGGAGAATGAGCTTGAGTGCTCCATAAAAGATGTTTACTACGTGCCTAACCTGCTGCATAATTTGTTGAGCTTGGGTCAGCTCCAACACAATGGATATGAAGTGCATTTCAGTAATGATATATGCACTATAAGAGACAAGAGTATGAAAATTATAGCCAAGGTAAGTATGACCAAAAATCGGATGTTTCCAGTAACTTTCAACTACGGTTACTTACCCTGCTATAATTCAATTGCTCTTGATGATACTTGTTTATGGCACATGAGGTTTGGCCACTTTAATTTCGGTGGTTTACAATATCTTGTGAAGAATAAGATGGTGTCAGGTTTGCCTTCACTTGACTTTGTTCCAAGACAGTGTGAAGCATGCATTTTCTTCCAATATATGGTTTATATTGGAAGAACTCTATATGGTTTGAAGCACGCTCCAAGAGCGTGGTACACACGCATCGACACTTTTTTCTTTGAAAGCGGTTTTCAAAGATGTGCTTATGAGCACACACTATATGTGAAGACTTCCAATGCTGGCGATGTTATGATCGTCTGTTTGTATGTGGATGATTTGATCTTCACAGGAAATAATGAGAAGATGATGGCGGATTTCAGGGAGGCTATGATCCATCAGTTTGAGATGACTGATTTGGGTCTTATGTCATATTTTCTTAGGATTGAAGTTTCTCAATCAGATAAGGGAATCTTCATATCTCAAAGAAAGTATGCTGGAGAGATTTTGAAGAAATATAAGATGGATGGTGCGAATGCGATTGCGACCCCAGCTGAAGAAAGATTGAGGCTGACGAAGGATGGAACATGTGATCTTGTGAATCCATCCTACTTTAAGAGCTTGGTTGGAAGCTTGAGGTACTTGACCTCAACAAGACCTGACATTGCTTACAGTGTTGGCGTAATAAGCCGATTCATGGAAAAGCCACGCCAATCACACTTACAAGCGGCTAAGAGAATTTTGAGATACATTAAAGGAACTCAAGGAGATGGAATCTGCTATCCTAGAGGTGAGTCACTTGAACTTCTTGGATACACTGACAGTGATTGGGCTGGTGATACGATGCATTCTTCACTAGTTCGGGTGTGTTTTTTTGGAGTTCAAAGAAACAACCAGTGATAGCATTATCCACTGCTGAAGCCGAGTACATTGCTGCATCAAATGCTGCTACACAGGCGGTATGGTTGAGAAGAATGCTCAGGTTTCTTCAACACAAACATGATGGTCCAACCACGATATTATGTGACAACAAATCAGCAATCGAGTTGGCGAAGAATCCAGTACTTCATGGTCGCAGCAAACAAATTGATATCAAATATCATTTCATTCGAAAGATGGTACGAGAAAATGAGATCCGAATTGGCTACTGCAGAACTGGTGAACAGGTGGCAGATATTTTCACCAAGGCATTGAAGATGGAGACTTTTCTGAAGATGAAAAAGTTATTAGGAATGACCACCTACGAGGCTTTGGTTTAAGGGAGGCAATGTGAACAATAAATTAAACCAAAGCTAGATATTACTAGAATATTCTAGACTATTTTAAAATAGTCTAGAATGAGCTAGAATGTTCTAGAAGGTTCGAGAACATTATGGAGTTCTCTGGAACATTCTAGAAGATGATAGGAACTCTTTTATGTATAGTAGAGAATGTGAGAATATTCTAGAGTAGTGGAATATTCTAGAACATATGAGAATAGGTAGATATAAATATTGTTTAGGATACTTATATGGAATATTCTAGAATGTCGTAGAACATGGAGGTTGATGCCTATAAATAGGGGAAGACCTCCTCATTTGTATGATGTACAAAAGGAGTGAAGCAAAGTGTGAGCCCAAGTGTGTACCAAAGTGATCCCTTGTGTAATAAAAGTTGAGGAATTACAAAAGTCTCTCTCCATATAGCTACATATATTAAACCTTCCAAACTACCTCCTTTTCTTCATTTATCAACTAAACAAAATCTCTTTCCTTCTTACATTTAAAGGTCTTCTACCTTTAAATTGTTCTCCTACAAACGTCCTACTTGTCGCTAACAAATATTAAAAAGATCCAATTTTTACGAGCTCAAATATCGCATTGATCCCTGCTCAAACATAGAGGAAGCTATTGTAATAACTCAATTATTTCTTAACACATTCAGCAATAGAAAAGAAAATTTTATACCTAGGTGATATTCTACCTTCACAAGAAGACCGCGAAAGCTGCTACTATTTTCCTCATCAAAATCGATTTCAAAAGAGGGATGAATAATAGTACAAAAATTTTCTAACAAATTTCTCACCAGATTTAAAGATTTTGCAGAAAATACTCACAACATTAAGGAAGAAAAAATTAATAAGTTGAATAACAAAGACGATGGCTCTTCGATTAGTTTCCAACTTTCTTTCACCGCATGAACGAATTTGATTAACCAATGAACTCGAACACCATTTTGAGAAACCCTAGCGGATTAGCAAGATGAATATTAATTTTAAGGAGATTTTCAATGGTGACGCCGTCGTTGCCGCTGATGGTGGTTTGTCCTCTCCTCGTAATCTCCGTTAATGAGGAATTCTACTTGGGAGAGAGATAGAATAATTTAAGTTTATACTCTTATTTTATTACATATAAAAAATAGTAGAAAATTAATTAAAGTAGGTCTCTTTTTATCGGGAGTCCTCCAAAATTTGGGGGAAAAGTAGAGAAAATTCATAATCATTGCAATAAATCAAAAATATCAAATAAGTGTTACCATAGATAGACATATTATCACGGTCGCTTAAACCGTTGCCATTGAAAAATATATTATAATGGTTTTTGGACTAATGCTACGGTTTAGGTGCGAAATAAAGCCGATAGCACCAATAACCTTACTCAATGGTTGGAACCGTTGCAATAGACTATCTATAGCAACAGTTATAAATCCGTTGCCATTAAAATCGTTGCCATAGCCCAATTTCTAGTAATGGGGGATACTACGGATTGAGTGGCGAATTTCGACGGATTATATTCTCAGTAGGGTGGTTTCATCTTTGAAGACCTGATGGATGGTTGGGATGGATTGTCTTTCCTATTTGGCCCTCGTGATGGATATCACTACAGAGACTCCTACCATTGATTTAGTTCTGGTTGTGAGGGGTTTTTTGAATATGTATCATGCTACAGAGCATGTCGCCGGACAAGGTTGTTAATTTCAATGTTGAATTGGTGTCGAGCACAGACGAAGTTAAAGGAATTGAAGGAACAACCTCACGGATTCCTTAATAAGGGATTCATTGGCAGGCCAATATGAATGTGAGTTCCAACTGGAGTCGGCTTGGTTGAATCCGAGTTATATTGTTAATTGATGTGTTGATTCGATGGTTGTTGAGCTTATTAGTGATCTGGAGAGATCTATAAGTTACCTTTATATGTTGCAAGGCATTGGAATTTTTTGGTTATAGGAACATGTAGTGTGGTTTTATTGGGGTCTCTCAGTGAAGTTCAAGAGGGAAAAGTATTGGGTATTGCTCGGCGGATGGCGTATCACTTCTACAATTTCGGTTTTGTATGGCATTATGTCATTGCTTTGTCGTAGGTATGATGATTTGCTTTGGTTCCAGACATCGAATTGTGCGTTGTTGTCGATTTTGAGCATAGTGACATGACGTATTACATGTGGACCAGTGTTTGGATAGGATCGCACATTGTAGCGAAGTTATGTAGAGGTATGACCCTTCGGGTTAGATTCGTTGTGTTCTATTTCTACGATGTGTGGCGGGTTCTCAGCATTATGTATGGTGTTTTACCGGTGAGATTGTGGTACAACTCTCTCATTTGAGTCATTTTTCATGATTCGAGTACGTTCGAATTGTTGCTTATTGGTGTATGGGTTGCACGAGTTGTGGATTTAGATTGTATTGATATGTCATGTCACCAGAGTATTTGTGTTGGAGTAGATGAGATCGTCCGGATCTAAAATGAATACAACCAAATTCTGTTTCAGTATGTTGGAAGGGTAATATTGATGTTCGGCTCAGGAATTTCTAGGGTTCTTGCCAAATGAGGAGTGGCTTCATGAATGGTTGATCTGAGGAATGGTTATTGACTTTCTACGTGTTTTAATTATCATTGGAAAAATATGAAAGTATTGGAATGAGAATTTATTTGATAAGAGGTTTACTATCAGTATTTAGTTGTTTTCTGCAACTAATTTATTAGAATTTACCGCTACAAGTGTTTGAATTATGTGGTATATCATGTAATTGCACCTTAGGTTGCCGGTATAGTCTATTACAGATTTTTTGGTCTTATTCGGAGTATCGATGTGAGATTATGATCTTGTGGATGATTTCAGAAGTCAAAATGTGGTTCTAAGGTTTATGGGCTAGTTTGGATTGTGAAATTTCAGTTACATTGTGTTATCGGACCTATATGAGATAGGGTGACATGGGATCACCCACCGGTATGTGTTTGGTAAGGCTATTCAGTAATTGGTTGTCTTTTGGAACAACTCTTGGCATATTCGAGGATGAACGTATGTTTAAGTAGGGGAGGATGTAACGACCCGACCGGTCATTTTGAGATTTTATACTTTGCTCGCCAGTTTTCGGGCATGACTAGCCCTATGTAACGTATTATGGCTAATGTAAATTGTCGATTTTAGTTTTCCGGGTAATGGGAATGAATTTGAAAGAGCAGTTCTCAATTTTCAGCTTAAAATTTCAAAGATTTGACTTGTTAGTAGATCACCTCGAATTGGAATTTTTATGATTTAGTTAGCTCCATTAGGTGATTTTGGACTTAGGAGCGTAGTTGGAATGTATTTTGGTGGTCCGCGGAAGGCTTAGGCTTGAATTGGCGAATGAGATTTTGGCATTTTTCGGTTGATATGTGAGATTTTGATATAGGGATCGGAATGGAATCCCAGAAATTGGGGTAGGTTCGTGTCATTTTTGACATGTGTTCAAAATTTCAGGTCATTGGGACGAGGTTTAATTGACTTTTTGATCGAAAGCGGAATTTAAAAGTTCTTGGAATCCTTAGGCTAGAATCCGATGTGATTTTGGAGTTTTGAGCATTCCAAAGGTTGGAATAAGTTTTAATGAAGCTATAGGATATGTTGGTATGTTTGGTTGAGGTCTCGAGGTCCTCGGGTGAGTTTTGGGTGATTAAACAGATCGTTTCATATTGGTAGAAATAGTAGAATTACTGCTGTTGGTCTTGCAAGTTCTAGATCTTCGCGTTCACGATGCATGTCCCACTTTCGCAAACAGTTAGGGTGTGAGGCTTTGGAGTTGTCCTTAGCGTTCGCGAAGATGGTTCCGTGATCGCGAAGGGGTGAGGTTAATGGCCACCACATTCATGAGGCTTATGTCGCGTTCACGTAGAGTAAGAGGAATAGCTTGCTCCCCAAGGTAATTGTTCTACACGTTCGCGTAGTAGAGGTCGCGTTCGCGAAGACTTGAGTAAGGTGTGCATCGCATTCGCAAGTGGGTTCTCGCGTTCGCGTTGAAGAAATTCCGTGAGTGAAGCTGTGTGCTTCGCGAACGCGAGGAAGATGCCGCGTTCGTGATGTAAAAATCTGGGCAGACAATTTATATTTACAAATCAAAGGTTTAATTCCAATATCATAAAAGCCATTGGAGAGCTCGGGAGAAGGTGAAATTTGAGGGGATTTTCAGTGGAGCAATTGGGGTAAGTATTCTTCACTCATATTTTCTTTAATTCCACGATTTAATCTTGAACTTTATTATTTAATTTGAGAAATTAGAGTGGAAATTGGGGAAAAATGGAAAAAAAGTTTGAGAATTCTTTTGGGGATTTGAATGAGCAAGGTTGGATTTTAATGAATTTGATATGGGTAGACTCGTGAGAGGATGATGATTCTATTGATATAATTTTTATCGTATTCAGAGATGTGGGCCCGGGGGTCGTGTTTGAGTAATTTCGGGATTTTTGGTATAAATTGAATATTTTCAAGTGGGCTTTGTCCCCCTAGCATATTTTAATGGTTATGTGTTGATTTTGGTTATATTTGGAGCATTCAGAGGTTGATTCGAGAGGTCAAGGGCATCGCGGGCATAGTTTGGACCAGATCGAGTTGAGTAATGATTGTAAATATTATCCTAAAGGTATGAAATCCCGGATTTCAGATTGTTGTGTTATATTGAGGTGACGTACATGCTAAGATGACAAGCGTGGGTCGTGTACAGTTGGAGATTGCGACTTAGTCCACACCGAATGGCCGTTTTATCGCGTATTTGATTGATAAGTATTTTCTATCATCATGTTTTATGCTGAATGCCATATTTGGACCTCGTGCCAACTATTTGAACCCTAAGGAGATTTTTACTACTATTTCTCACTGCTTTGACTTTATACTTGTACTTGGTCATGCCATTTTCTACATTTTTTTATAACTCAGCCATGTTTACTATGTTTGAGCACAATAAATAATATTTTGGGCTGAGCATCATGTTTTACTGTTGCCTGAGTTGCTTATGAGTTTCTGACTGAGTAAGGCCGAGGGATTGTGTTGTGAGGATACTTTTGGGTCGGGCTGCACGCCGTAGCTGTGATATACTAATTTATCATTATGAGGCCAACGACCTGCGTTATACGCCACGAGGTGCCTTGATATGAGACCGAGAGTTTATTGATTATGCCATGAGATGGCATGATATTGCGCTTGGGCTGTAAGGGGCCTCTACGGGAGTCTAAACACCCCCAGTAAGCGTGGGTACCCATTGTGACATGAGATATAGAACGAGGGGATGGTGTTGTTTCATGTTGTTTCCCGAGGGGCTAATTCTGTTGAAACATTGCCCGATGGGAAGATTTTATGTGTTTATCTTTTTAGTTGCTTCTCATTTACTTGTTTAACTGTTGGAAAGGTGTTTAAAGAAGCTTATTCCAAACTAAGTTTTTTTAATAAGATTTCACTGTTTCATTGCCTTTTATTGGTTTTACACTGCTTCTTGATTGCATGTTGTTCTGCTTTGTGTAATTTTTTATCGCTCAGTCTTCATTTATTATTATTACTCATTGAGTTGGAGTACTCACTTTAATCCCTGCACCCTATTTACAGATTCAGGAGCTCCATGTTTCGCCAGTGAGAGTTGATTGCTCGGCAGGCTATGCGGAGTTCACTAGGTAGCCGCTCGGCATTCGCAACCCAGTGTTTCTCCCTTATATTTCATTTCCCTTGTTCTAGTTCTGTAATAAATTGTATAAACTCTTTCATTTTCTAAACTATGTTAGATTCTCATAACTGGTGACATCCCAATGTCAGGCTGTGCTGGTTTTATTTCCGCAAATTGAACTGTTTCGCTGCTATTTTGGGATTATTATCGAGTTAATGACTTAAATTATGTATTTCAATTCTTTAAATGAATTAGGTGCTATGTCGGTTGGCCTTGTCTTCACGATAGGGGTCATTTCGACCGGGCCCGAGTTTAGGGCTGTGACATGGTACTAGGATCCCAGGTCATAATATCTCGTCTTAGGAGACTATTAGGTATAGGGATCGAAGCAATTTTATTGCTAATAGTGGGGGAAAATCAAAAGAAATCCCATCCTTAATAAGCTTTTTGATGGTTAAATGTTGGTCAATCAATTGAAGAGGTCCATAAATATAGTCTTTCAGATTTCTAGTGTTATGTAACCACTTGGACGACCAAATATTGATATTTGAGGTTGTGCAAGGATGCCACATTGTACCTTTATTTTAGATTTTTCAACCGTTGAGAAGAATTGTCCAAATAAAGGAGGTGTTAATTCTCGAAGTTTTCCTGGGCATATTTCCATGTTATAAGTCGCGCCCAAGGGGAGGAAGGATTTTTCAGGAGCCTCCAAGTAAGGCTTGTTCGCAAGGCTAGGGTTTTTTAAGAAGTTGAGCGCATACCTAGACCACCCTTAACCTTTTCTTTTGTAACAGTTTGTCAATTGACAAGGTGTAATTTCTTAGAAGAATTTATTGGTCCGTAAATAAAATTCCTTTGAATTTTGCCTTTTGTTTAAGAATTTTGAAGGGAGCAATGTATACTGCATGGAATAAATAGGAATGGAACTTAAGGTAGATATGACCAAAGTAGTCCTTCCATCCATATTTAGGGAGGAAGATTTCCAATGAGACAGTTTAGTGCGCATTCTGTTAAAAATTGGGAAGCCAAGAGATTTTCCAAGCTCGTGACGTAATTTCATACCAAATAAATTCGTAAAATAAGAGCTAATGGAAAAAGGACAATTTTTGGAAAAGATAATTTTGGATTTTGAGTAATTTATTGAAAGTTCATATTCTTGGCAAAATAGGTCCATGCATGATTTCATGCAATGCCAGTTTTATGATTTGCCTTACCCATAAGAGTAATATCTTCCCTAAACATGAGAGAAGGAGGGACCTTACAATTAGCTTTGATTGGATCTTGAAGCATAATGTCTACATGGTGGTTAATGAGTCGTAAGAGTAGCTCTAGGAAGAGGATGAAAATATATGGAGACATTGGATCCCTTGCCGTATGCCTCTATTGGGACTAAAGAAATTTGTTTCAGTGCCATTTACAAGAACCCCAATGGTGCTAGTACATATACAGTGCATAATTAGTTTAGAAATCTTGGGAGGAAATTTGAAGTATCTAACAATTTTATAGACAAACGACCAATCTAGTATATCAAAATCCTTCTCAAGATCAATTTTTAGTAACATGTCGAAATTAGAGCTTTTCGAACTGCGAATATTGTTTACAAGTTCTTGAATAACAATAGCGTTATCTCTAGCGCTTCTATTCTTAATAAGACTTGATTGGAGAGGGCTAATGAGGTGAGGAAGGAAAGACATAAGTTCATTAGCGATAATCTTGGTAATGATTTTATAAGAGGTATTGCATAAGCCAATTGGTCTAATATTTTTGAGGTTTTTTGAGTTGGCAAATCTAGAGATGGGGCATAAGTATGTATCATTTGTACAATCTAGCAAGGTTTGAGTTTCAAACACTTTATGAAAATAAATTAGCATAGAGTCGCTAATAATACTCCATTTCTTTTGGTAGAAAAAAAGATATTTATCACTTGTCCCTAGGATTTAGAAAGTTTAATAGAAAGAATAGCTTTAGTAATTTCATTGTTAGACAACGATATATCTAGACTATATAAATCTAAAGTGGTATGTCAAGTGGGTGTTTTAAGATAGCATTCTGGTAGGTATGATTTGGATGTGTTGAAGGCCATTGAAAGAAATAATAGGTGTGATCAAGGATCGATTTAGGATCTGAAATCCACTCAGCGCTATAGTTTTTGAAATATATAATAGTATTACGACTTTTTCTATTAGAAGCAATTATATAGCAAAATTCTGGTGTTGGCATCACCTTCATTTAACCACGAAATTCTAGAACGAAGGTGAAAAAATCCTATTCCATTTGAGAATATTGTAATATTCCAGTTTAAGTTTAGACTCTAAATCTTTTAAGAAATCGCTTCTATGGCTAGCGATTGAAGATTGAATCACATTCAAACGAGCTAGAAACCTTTTATTTTTTTAAAAAAAAAAATTCCAAAAGTCTCATGTTTTCAAATGTTAACTTTCTTTTTAAAGACTCTTTGGGCAATGATGAGATCATTATTATTCCAGTATTGACAGACGATATTGACGAGTATAGTTTTCAGTCTAAATGGTTTATTAAGGTAATTTATATTTCTAAAAGCGAGTTGGATTAATAAGGATTTGTGGTCTGAGTGTGTTTTAGGGAGATGAATAACCACCGACTTAGGAAATAAATTGATTCAATCATTGTTAACAAAAATCTTATCAAGTCTCTCCATAATCAGGCCCCTAAATTTTTTCTTATGATTTGACCAAGTATATTTACAACCCTTATAAGTTATAACCCAGATCCATGGTATTGCAATTATTTATACTATTCTATAAGGAGTGATTGTGTCTACGATTAATATGGTTACCCTCAAAGTTGTCATTAACACTGAATCTGTCGTTAAAATCGCCACCTAAAAGCCATTGACCCTTAATTCTCATGAATATTTTCTTTGTCGTGCCATAACTCATGCTTTTTGTTAATTTGCACAAGCATAGACAAAGGGAAATAACCAAGTAGCATGAGTAGGAGTTAACCTCTATGATAGCATAGATTTCTTGGTTTCTCCAAACGAAGCTGTGGACATTGACATACTAGAATCCCATAATATCACCATGCATCCAGCTTGTCCTTCTATTGCGATCTCAATCATCTCAGGGAAAGCAAAGCCATTTAGGAGAGAAATATGATTGTCCATACGAGTTTCCAATAGAGCCACCATGCATGGTCTGTGAGCACCGATAATGTCCCGAAAATTAATACGAAAGTTATCATTATTACCTCTACAGATGTTTCAAATAATAAAATTAGTTGGTCTATAAATCATCTCTATTTGGTTGCGGTTCGAACCATTCTCCTGGAACAATAGATTCCTCTCTAGTGAAGGAACAAGTATCATTGCATGGTTTCCCAATCCAGAGGTGGCATGATATCTAATGAACATTTTTACAGATTGGAGGACAATTGAGAATATGCCTTTCTCTTGCATTTCTCTGAAGAGATAAACCTTTACTTCGATTAGGCTTGAAAGTTCTACTACTGCCTCTGACCCCAGCAGTATCATCTCTTCTGCATTCTTCACTTGTTGTTCTTCTGGTTCTGGTACAATGGGATGAGAAACTTCCGGGGGTGCCTGGTTTTCTGGTGGAGGTGCATTGGCTTGGTTCTGTGCATGGTGGTGCAGTAACCCAAGACATGAAGATTGGGCTGAGGTTCGATATTTACCCTAGTAGAAAAAAAAGGTCCATGGCCATGTTCTGTGGTTGCAATGGGTTGAAATGTCGAGGCAGACTCTATTGGTTCCTCATGGCCTGGGCTAGATTTGCATTCATTTTCGTAGTTAGTGGGTGAAGGATATTGTTCAACCATAAATTGTTTAGGTAGTTTCTCATTGACATGTGCTTTCCCTCGCATACCAATTGGGCAAGGAAGTGCGAGTTTTGGAGGATTATCACTGTCTCTTGGCCATCTAGAATCATGTTGAATGATATTGCCCATTAGGCCTTGCTCTATCGAAGATAATAGTTGATGATCTTGAGATAGGGGAGGTTGAATGAAGAAGATCACTTGATTTCCCCCCTGAGGCAGACGCAGCTCAATAGTATTGGAGGCCTAAAGCCAAGATGTTATAAGAGGCATTAAACTTATTTAATAATTTTGGATATTTTTGTTGAAGTTTTTTTTTTTTGTCTTTTTTACTTTTTGAGATGTAATTTAATCTTGACGGTATAACTAACCCCTTTGATCTTTTTTTGAATCATTACTAATTTTTGATAAGATTTTATTAAATTTAATTATAAATTTTTTCTTTTCACATGACTGTCAACATAACTTACTATATAGCATTACCTCCCAAAGTAATAATTAAGTAGAAATTTATATTTACAAAGATGATATATATTTTGTTATCAAATTAGGTTGAAGCGTGCCAAAAGAGATCTTGAAAGAAAGTATCTTACGAAGTTAGAGTTGTAAATAAAATTATTCAAGTTGTAGTAAGAATAACTAGAAAGTAACTGCAGATTTAATTATCTTTCACTTTCATTTGAATTTTTTCAACCAACCCCAATAAAAAATAAAATAAAATATAAAAATATATTATTAATAATTGATGACAAGGTAACAAAAGATGGTTCAAATTTTTTTATCACTATTTAATAAATATAATTAATATTTAAATTACATATGAAAAGAGTATCATTTAGGGCCTGTTGCCTTGAGGGTTCAGATTTGGTGGTGGGTTTGTCATAGTATGCGCTCGTTGGTGCCTTAGGATCGGATTTGTACTGGACGAAATCACTCCTTTGTGATATGGGGATACATTAAAATTGTTGATGACGAAGTGTTTATTTATATTAGTAGCTAGAATAATATTAGAGGAAGAATAAGAGTTTTGGGTAGTAGTATCAGATAGGTTGATAATGATTGAATGTAGTTGCATGTCTTGGTTGCTTCCAATCGAGGAGATTTTAAGGGGATTTGGAAGCTAAAGGAGCAGGCACGTGTTGGTCCTTATTAGCCAATTATGCAGCCAAGGAATTCTTGTGGGACAGGTGTAGTTTAAGCCTATCTTCTTCGATGCACGCAATACTATTGATATTAGTAGTGTTAAGAGTCATTAACCATAGAGGTTAACTGGTCATTTTCACATGATGGAGAGTGTTTTCGGAGTCATATATCTTGGTAGTATCGCCAGTTAGTGAATTAGAAATTTGCATGTTAACTAATTTAGGTGGATGACACGTTTCCATTATTTGTTTTATGTGGCGCCACGCATAAACTTTTTCAATGTAAAAGCATCTCTGAATTAGAAGCTTCCCTAATATCCAAATCCATTGGCAAGTTAATCAAGATAGGAAATTTATTTTCAAAAGAAACGTGTTCCGGTGTAGAAAGAATACCATGATTTGCATTGATTAATTAGGGTGCTACTATTAAAATTAAAAGATTGAATAGGAGACTTACCTGGCATCCCATATGCTAATTTTGGGATTGTGGTTTGCCTCTTTTCCCCTCCCGCAATTAATTTGTCTTTGAAGCTTGGACCAGGCTTATTTGAAACTGAGTTGATGGCCTTTAACGAAATATCTAGTGGTTTAAGAGGGATTTGATGCAATTGGTTTAGGTCATGCGTAGGCAGTGATGAATGTCTTAACAAGTCTGATGATCTTTTTTAGTGAGAAGGAAGAGAAATTTTGTAAAGAGAGAATATCGACAAATACTTGAGCATTTACTTTGCAATATGTCTCAACTTTCTAAAAACTTCAGAAAGTGTACGTAGGATATGACTTACTAATCACCTATAGGCTAGAGTTCAAGACACTTTGGATTTTCAATTGGTAACATTAAATATTGTACCAATATTCAATGTATGTTGGTACATAAAATGAAATTTGATAGACTTTACTTATAATTTATTTATACGTTAATTTTACCCTTCGTGATAGAAATTTATTTTCTACGAGTGTTTAAGGTAGCTATTTTTGTTATGTGATAATATCAAAATATAGTTTATATGAATGCATGTGACGACTCGAAAGAACATGATTCAGGCAGAAGATGATCCACAGGCCGCCCAGCCAGCCAGAGGCGGGGGTAGAGGCCATAGAGGTGGAGGTATGGAGCGTAGAGGTGGAGCTCAGACAACCAACGGTAGGGGTCAGCCCGCAGTAGATCGTCCTAGAGATACAGTTCAAGGAGGTGGGGGCCAGCCCCGTTGTTATGCATTTCCAGCCACGCCGGAGGCTGAGTCATCTGACGCTGTGATTACAGGTACTATGCTGGTCTGTGATAGGGGTGCTTCAGTAGTATTTGATCCGGGATCTACTTATTCTTATGTGTCATCCTATTTTACACCCTATTTGATCATGCCTAGTGAGGTTTAAGTATTCCTGTATATGTGTCCACACCGGTTGGTGATTCTATAGTGGTCAACCGAGTGCATCGTTCTTGTGTGGTGGTATTTGAGGGTATTGAGACCTGTGTCGACTTATTGCTTTTAGACATGGTGGATTTTGATGTTATATCGGGGATGGACTGGTTGTACCCATATCATGCTATCTTGGATTGTCAGCCAAGACCGTGACTTTGGCCTTGCCATATTTTCGCCGACTTGAGTGGAGGGCGACCCCAAGTCTTGCCACCCGTAGTGTTATTTCGTATGTCAAGGTTCAACGTATGGTAGATAAGGGGTGTCTAGAATATTTGGCGTATGTTTGTGACTCCAGCGCAGAGGTCCCATCTATCGACTCTGTTCCTATTGTTTGGGAGTTCCCCGAGGTTTTTCTTGCAAACATGTCGGGTATGCCGCCTGACAGGGATATTGAATCCTATATCGTTTTGTCTCCTAGTACTCAGCCTATTTCTATTCCACCATATCGCATGACCCCGCCGGAGTTGAAAGAGTTGAAGGAGCAACTTCAGGACTTGCTTGATAAGGGTTTCATTAGACCTAGTGTATCACCTTGGGGTGCACCACTGTTGTTTGTGAAGAAAAAGGATGGGTCAATGAGGATGTGTACTAATTACATGCAGTTGAACAAGGTGACAATAAAGAACAAGTATCCACTGCTGAGGATTGACGATTTGTTTGATCAGCTTCAAGGCGCTACGGTGTTCCCGAAGATAGATTTGAGGTCCGGTTATCATCAGTTGAGGATTAGAGCATCTGATGTCCCTAAGACAATATTTCGTACTCGGTATGGGCATTATGAGTTTTTGGTCATGACGTTTGGGTTGACCAATGCCCCGGAAGCATTCATGGAGTTGATGAACCGAGTTTTAGGCCTTACTTGGATCTATTTGTGATTATATTCATTGATGATATCTTTGTATACTCCCGCAGTCAGTAGGAGCATGAGCATCACCTCAGAGTGGTTCTTTAGACTCTGAATGATAGCCAGTTATACACAAAGTTTTCAAAGTGCGAATTTTGGTTGAGTTCAGTAGCATTCCTGGGTCATGTCGTATCAGTAGAGGGTATTCAGGTGGACCTGAAGAAGATAGAGGCAATAAAAATCGGCCTCGACCATCTTCAGCTACAGAGATTCGGAGCTTCTTGGGGTTAGCTGGTTATTACAGACGTTTTGTGGAGGGGTTTTCATCCATCGCAACCCCGATGACTAGATTGACTCAGAAAGGTGCCCAGTTCAGGTGGTCAGATGAGTGCGAGGCGAGCTTCCAGAAGCTCAAGACAGCTCTGACTACGGCACCGGTATTGGTTTTTCCCACGGGATCCGGGCCTTATACTGTGTATTGTGATGCTTCCCGTATATGGCTAGGCGCAGTACTGATGCAAGACGACAAGGTTATTGCATATGCTTCGAGGCAGTTGAAGATCCACGAGAAGAATTATCCAGTTCATGACCTAGAGTTGGCAGCGACTATTCACGCCTTGAAGATCTGGAGGCATTATATGATGTGACGTGTTAGGTGTACACGGATCACAAGAGCCTTTAGTACTTGTTCAAGCAGAAAGAGTTGAATTTGATACAACGAAGGTGGTAGGAGTTGTTAAAAGAATATGGTGTTTCTATAATATACCACCCGGGAAAGGCCAATGTGGTGGCCGATACACTAAGTAGAAAGTCCGCAAGCATGGGTAGTCTTGCATATATTCTGTCCAGCCAGAAACCGCTTGCCTGGGATGTTTAGGTCTTGGCCAATAAATTCGTGAGATTGGATATTTCTGAGCCCAGTAGGGTGTCAGCTTGCGCGGTTGCTCGCTCGTCACTAATGGAGCGTATCCGGGAGCGACAATTTGATGTTTCCCATTTGTGTGTCCTAAGAGACACGGTACAGTGGGGAGGCACTAGGGAGATGACATTGGGAGATGATGGCATATTGAGGTTGGAGGGGCGAGTTTGTGTGACCAATGTTGATGGTATTAGAGAGTCGATCTTAGCGGAGGCCCATAGTTCTCAGTATTCTATTCACTCGGGCGTCGCGAAGATGTATCAGGATTTAAGACAGCATTATTGGTGGCGTAGAATGAAGAAAGACGTTGTTGCGTATGCATCTCGTTTTCTAAATTGTCAACAGATTAAGTACGAGCATTAGAGGCCCGGTTGATTATTTCAGAGAATTGAGCTTCCCGAGTGGAAGTGGGAGAGAATCACCATGAATTTTTTTACTGGCCTTCGGATGACTCGGAAGAAGTTTGATGCTATATGGGTTATTATTGATAGGCTGACTAAGTCAGTGCATTACATCCTAGTTTCAACCACCTATTCATCCAAGAGGTATGCTGAGATTTCTATCAGGGAAATCGTTCGCCTTCATGGAGTGCCCATATCTATTATGTTGCATCAGGGTCCGTAGTTTACCTTGCATTTCTGGAGAGCGGTGCAGCATGAGTTGGGCACCCAAGTCCAATTGAGTACATCATTTCACCCCCAGACGGACGGTCAGTCCGTGAGGACTATTCAGATTCTTGAGGATATGCTCCGAGCCTGCGTTATTGATTTTGGAGGCTCGTGGTACCAGTTCTTGCCGTTAGAGGAATTTGCCTACAACAGCAACTACCAGTCTAGTATTCAGATGGCCCCGTATGAGGCGTTGTATGGTAGGCGGTGTCGATCCCCAGCGGATGGCTTGAGCCCTGAGAGCTTGGTATTGGGTACATATTTGGTACAGAAGCTTGGATAAGGTCAAGATTATTCAGTACAGACTTCGGTCAGCTCAGTGTAGGCAAAAGAGTTTTGCAGATCGTAAGGTCAGGGATGTTGCTTTCATGGTTGGTGAGCGGGTATTGCTCCATGTATCGCCTATGAAGGGCGTGATGAGGTTCGGGAAGAAGGGAACGCTTAGCCCTAGGTATATTGGCCCATTTGAGATTCTTGACCGTGTGGGGAATATGGCTTATAGGCTTGCGTTGCCGCCTAGCTTATCAGTTGTGCATCCGATTTTTCATGTATCCATGCTTTGAAAGTATTACAAAAGATCCCACCCACGTGTTAGATTTCGATACTGTCCAATTGGACAAGGATGTGTCATACGAGGAGGAGCCAGTGGCTATTTTAGACCGACATGTTCGATAGTTGAGGTCACGGAATTTTCCTTCAGTGCGAGTTCAATGGAGAGGTCAGCCTCCTGAGGCATCGACCTGGGAGTCCGAATCTGTTATGCGGAGTCGTTATCCCCATCTATTTCCCGACTCAGGTACTTCCTTCTTTTGTCCGTTCGAGGACGAACGGTTGCATTAGAGGTGGAGGATGTGATGACCCAAAGGGCCATCACTGTAATTCTCCCCCTCTTTTCGCTTCTAAGGCCTTGAAAACATCTTATTTGGTTGCCTCGATTTGTGTTTGTAGTACGGGCGCGAAGCCGGAAAATGTTTATGTGGAAATATTTGAATTTGTGTTAAAAACTATGAATTTTGATAATAATATTGCTATAGTTGACCTTGGTCAACGTTTTGGGTAAACAGATCCGGACCCGAGATGTGACGGTTCCGGATTTGGGACCCCGGCGTATTCCTTGAATTGAAATCCGAGGTCCCAGGCCCGAGTACGGAGCTTTTGTGTGAAATTGTTTCTAAAAATGCTTAAGGAAAATGAAAATGAAAATGAAAATTTAATCAAAAGTGATTAAATAAGTTTGGTTGAAAGCGGACGTCCTTTGACGTGTTTCAAACTAAAAGTGGAAAGTTTGAAAGTTTAGAACTTTGAAATGAAAATCATGAGTTTCGGAGGTTGATTCTTTGATTTTGATGTTAATTTGGCAATTTGATCGCACGAGTAAGTCCATAGGATGCTATTGAGGTTGGGTGCACGTTTGGGTTGGAGCCTCGAGGGCTCGGGTGAGTTTCAGATAGGTGTTAGGCTCATTTTGAAGCATTTTAACTGCTGGTGCTGAAGTTTTCGCAATTGCGAAGCAATACTCGCAAATGCGAGCTTCCTCTTTTTCCTGCTTCTTCACAAATGCGAGGTAAATCTTGGCCAGTCTCTACAATTGCAAAATACTTCTGCAAAATGTGATTCCTCCTGCATCCAGGCTTCGCAAATGCGAAGCCTATCTCGCAAATGCGAAGCCTATCTCGCAAATGTGACTTCCTCCCTTTTTCTGCTCAGTTTGCAATTTTGAAGTCAATCTCGCAATTATGACATCTGCACCTGTGCAACTTATACTTAGACAAATTCAAACTCTATTTTTCATATTTTCAAAACCCAAACCTCCATTGGCGATTTCCTCTCGACACTTCCTCTTCCAAATCGTAAGTCAAGTTTTACTCAATTTATTCAAACTTTAACATCTTTTATCATGATTTCAACTTAAAATCAAAGCTTTCAATAAGTAAAAAAATGGGGATTTGGGGTAGAACCTAGGTTTTCATAAATTTGGGGATTTGGACCTCAATTTGGGGTCTAATTTCAAAACAAATTGCATATATGAACTCGTGGGGAAATGGGTAACCCCGTTTTTGTTCGAACCTCGAGTGTTGATCACGTGGGACCGAGGGCATTTTGAAAATTTTTGGGTAAAACTTTAGAAATTTCATTCTTATGCATTCAAATTGTTTTAACTAGTATTTGTTGATACATTTGAGTAAATTGTTGTTGGATTCGACTGGTTTTGAATCGAATTCGAGGGGTAAAGCTATTCTAGAGGCGTGAGTTGAGTTGGAAGCTTTCATGGCAAGTGTTTGATTTAACCTTAGATTTAGGGAATAGGATTAGGATAATATTTGCTATGTGCTATGTGGAACCGGTATATAGGTATGGTGACGGTAACTTATGCGCCCGAGTCTAGTATGACAGTGAATTATAATTGCTATTAAATTGTCGAAAAAAGTGAACAATTGTGATAATTACTTGTTAAATTAACCATGAAATGATAGTTGTGAAGCAAATGAGCAAAGGAAGAAATTTTGGTATTTTTTCCCTTGCCGGGATTTTTGTTGAATTGTTTCCCTTGCCGGGACTTATTGTAGATTTGTTCTTTCCTTGCCGGGATATTTTTAGGCTGTTAGATGTACCCTTGCCGGGTTAAACTGTTATAATAATGAGCTTCCCTATCGAGATCTTCTGTGGAGATATTGTTAGAGTTATTCAATTATATTATGATTGGGATCATGTGGCACGCCGACCACGAGATATTATGATTGAGATCGTGTGGCACGTCGACCACGAGTGTGGCACGCCGACAACAAGATATTACCATTGGGATCGTGTGTCACGCCGACCACGAGATATTATGATTAGGATCGTGTGGCACGCCGATCACGAGATATTATCTTTGGGATCGTGTGGCATGCCGACCACAACATGTTATGATCGAGAGCGAGTGGTACGTCTACAACAACTTATATTGGTTATTGTTAATGGCCTTAGATACCGTGCATTGTATATTGAGAGTAAAAGAACGAAGGGTGATGACGTGCAGTCGTTGATTCACTGGCTTCTTTATTTAATTATTATATGTTCAGTTCCATTTCTTTTTTGTTGAAGTTATACTTGATCTGTTACTCCCACAGCATGTTCCCTCCCCAATATCTATTTAAAATATTGTTCTCTTTCTATTATTGCACGTATATCTGTACATGTTCATTGTGGTAGGTCTGGTTAAGCCTCGTCACTACCTTCGCCGGGGTTAGGACATGCACTTACCAGCACATAGGGTCGGTTGTGCTGATATTACGCATATGTGCCTTTTTGTGCACAGGTGAGGATGTAGCCTACAGACCGCAGCAGTAGTTAGGGGGCGTTCCTTCAGTCCAGAGATTTTGAGGTAGATCGCTGGCGTTCGGGGGCCTCGAGGCTTTTCTATCTCTTCTAGTTTGTTTTTATTGTATCAAACATACATGTGATGTATATCTTTCAGACTATTGCTTTTAGTACTCTTTAGTCGCCCGTGAATAGTGACACCAGATACTGGGTAGAAGAATGTTGTTAATTTCCGCATTTTGTTATCGTTATTGTTGTTAAAAGACTTCCGCATGTTTTACTTTATTATTTTAGTATTTAACTTGTATAGATCTAAGTATGGTGAAAATGATTTAAAAAGTTGACTTAACTAGTTTCGACAGTAGGTGCTATCACGATTTTCGATGGTAAAAAAATCCTGTTCGTGACATTACGTATAAGTTATTAAATTCCCTTGACATAAAAGACAATTCAAGTAAAGTGATAAAGTGGTTTAGAATATCTTGTGTGAAACATTATGAGGTGTGTATAAAAAATAATAAAATTTCAGTTGAATTGTTATTCACTGTGTACAAAATTTAATGACAATTTAAAACAAAGGAAAGCAGCAACAATCTTGAATATTCACGAGCAGAATATTCTCAAAGTGTCTCAATAATGAATTCTCAATTTTTGTTCGATTTCTCTTTTTCTTCCATAATTGTGCTTCATATCCACGTTGAAACACTTATTAATTGATTAAGTGATATATTCAGTTGCAAATCCAAATTAGTTTGACCCAAAATCAATTTTATACTCTTGTCAAGTGTAGTTTAAATGGGAAAAGAATCCCAACCTTACGTCATTTATAATTGTATCCTCAAATTATATAAATATTTAAGGTTGTAAAAGTCGATCAATAATTCGAGAATATTTTAATTAGTCGTTCAATATTAACATAAATTTTTCGTACTTATATAATAATATAGATATATAGGTTCTCATTTTTCTAAACGAATTTGGACAATATAATACATTCTCAAATTAAATTAGTAATACGACAATACAATACTTCCAAATTAAATTAATAATAACAATTTGTAAGAAGTATATTCTAAAAGTAATAGGAGTACACGACTAAAAATATATCTCAATCGCAAAAATAATTATACTAATAAAAATATAACGTGTTCCTAAAGATATTGAATTTACATGCTAACATGTAATATTATATGTCTATATACAAAATAGCATTATGCTTTCTGTATCTGGATATTTTGAAGAGTTTATGGGAATAGTGATTCATAAAATATAAAAAAAGATAAAAAATAATGATATGAACTCCTATTCAAGTTCAGACATTAACGAATAATTTCCTGTGCAAATGATTTTTCCTCACCGACACTTTATTTTAGACTTGAAATCTTAGTTAATTTTAAATTCTAAAATTTTAACTTTTGATATTTTAGTAGAGTTATTTAGCGAAAGATATCTTAAGAATATTTTCGTTCACCAACATTGTATTCGTAAATATTGCATTGGAACCTTATGTAATGGTCCGACCCGTCGTCTCATGAGTTACCGTTCCGTTTTACTCATTTTAAACTTCTTTATATTTTATTATCCGTATCTTACGTGATCGAGTTGGTTTGGAATGGTTTTGATAAGAAATGAGACACTTAGTCTCATTTAAGAAGGCTTAAGTTGGAAAAGTCAACCGAGCATTGACTTTTGAGTTAGAAGGATCAGATATGAATTCCGATGGTTCGGTTAGCTCTGAGAGATGATTTGGGACTTACAAATGTCTCGGAAATATTTTTGCAATGACCGGTATAGAATTAGACTTGAATTGGCAAAGTTAGTATTTTGGCGAACTTCGGTTGATAGGTGAGATTTTGATCCGGGTGTTGGAATGAAATTCTGAGAGTTGTTGTAGTTTCATTGTTTCATTTTGAATTTGGGTGAAAACATTCAGGTCATTCGGACATTTTTTGGTCGGGATTTTGATCAAATGCGTGTTTCAAAAGTTTTTGAAAAACTTTGGCTTGAATTCGATGTGAATTGATGGTTTTGATGTTGTTTGAGGTGTTTTGTTGATTGGAAAATATTTTGAATGATGTTATGAATTATGTTGGCGCATTTGGTTAGAGTTCCGAGGGGCTCGGGTGAGTTTCGGAGTGGTTAGGGGTCATTTTTAGGCCAATTTAACTTTCTGAATTTTGACAGCAAGGTTCGAAAATTCTGATGCAAGAAGCATAATGTAGAAGCTTATAGCTAGAAATCTATAAGGAACCGGAAAATATACAAAACATAAACGTTGTAGCCCTTGATTTCTAGTTTTCAGAAAAGTAAATCATTCATCATTTAGATATTTTTACATAAAGGTACGATCGATTGAATAAAGACTGATAAAGTTGTTTTAAACTTTTCCCAGAAATTCTTATGCGAGGAGGCTAATTTGGAAGCTTATATCTCCAACTATATATGGAATCCGAAAATATTCAAAATGTGAAGGTTCTATAACGTGGATTCTAGTTTCTATAAAGCTAAACCTTTCGTCATTCAGACATATATACAGAACGTTATGATCAATTGAATATGACTAGTAAAGCTGTTTTTGGTGGACTGTTAGTGACGACGTTTAGTGACGAACATGGACCTTTCGTGACGAGCAGGCAGAAACTTAAGGACCAAAAATGCTCATTTTTTCATTTTCGTTTTGGGGTTTTTGGAGCCCGGTTCTTGGGCGATTTTGATGTGTTTTTCACGGTTTCAAATGAAGTATGTATTCTATACTCGAATATGTTTATATTACATATATCCATGGTTATTTTCATCGTTTAATTTGGATTTAGATGGAAGAAATCAAGATTTTTGCAAAAAAATAAAATTTTTAGATTTCGAGGTCGAGTTGTCATCAAAATTTTATAATTTTTATATGGTTGAACTCGTATAGAAATGGATTATTGGATTTTATGAGTTTTGTTGGATTCTGGGACGTGGGTCCCACGTGCAATTTTTAGCTAAATTTCGGATTTAAGTTTAATAAATATGTAAATTCATGTGGAATTAATTCGCATGATTTATATTGAGTATATTAAATTATTATGACATGGTATTATGCCTGGAGTCCGACGTATAGGCATGGTGACGAGTATCTATACGTTGGGGGTCGAGCATGACCATGGGTCTTAAATTGATTAAACTTTTAAAAATCTTATGTGATTATATGATTTAAAAGATTGTCGGTTTAATACCGGTAATATTTATATTGTTGATTAAAGGATTATTGGTTTCATACCGGTAATATTTATATTGTTGATTAAAGGATTATTAGTTTCATACCGGTAATATTTATATTGTTGAATGAAAAGATTATTGGTTTCGTATCGGTAATATTTATATTGTTGATTTAAAAGATTATTGGTTTCATACCGTTAATATTTATATTGTTGATTAAAGGATTATTGATTTCATACTAATAATAATTATATTGTTAATTTAAAAGATTATTGGTTTTCTGCTGGTATTATATTGCATTGATTAAAATTATTGTCCATAGTTGCCGGTGACATATCGGAAGGATCGGGATGCACACCGCATCAATAACATATATTTATTATTATTATTGGCCATAGTTGCCGGTGACATATTGTGAACTGAGTTGACAATAAAATGCGAGGAACACGACGGTCTTTTCGTACTATGTTTTGAGTGATTATGCACGATGGGTCTTTCCGTGCCTTGATATATATATATATATATATAATATTACAATGATTATTGTTATTGGCCATGGTTTTCGGTGACAAAAAAGAGTGATTATGCACGATGGGTCTTTCCGTGTCTTGATATGAGAGTGTGCGAGTAAAAGTATGATGCGTGATGTCGTACATAATAATTGATTATTTGGTGAGAATGACAGTAAAAGCATGATGTTGGTGCTGTGTAGATTTTGATTTACCTATTCTCCTTAATCGATGTTCCTCTATATGTAGAATTGTTTTGTGGGTTTCCTTATTCGTACTAGTGGCTTGGTTTTGATTCTTTATAATGGTGATGCCGTGCACTTTCCACTATTGTGTTTATTTGTTGTTATCAATTCAAGTGTTTAAACTGTTTGAATCCTTACTGTTGTGACCCTACGTGTTAGAACCTATAGTGTTTGCACTATTTCACTTCATTTATACATATATATCCATTTCAATACTTCAAGCTTCAATAATTGTACTTTAATTGAAAGGGGTATTTTCTTTATCAAATAATTTCTAAAAATAAGTTCATCTCTTCTTGTTGATTTCCTAATTAGTGTAAAAGTTGCACTCTACTTTATGTTAAGTAAATGAGTCTCTTTGAACCTTCTTAATTGTATTGAGCTATGGACCATGTGAATTGGGTAACATGAGAATATTGTTCAGCAATGTGAAATAGAAATATGTTGTCACAAGGTGCCGGAAAAAATATTATAATTTTATTTAATTGCACATGAGTTGTCTGTGCGATTGCAATATAAATATGGGCACAGGATGCAGCAAAAATATGAAAGTAGGCAGAGATTTATATTATTATAATTTTGACATGAGGCGTCATAAGATGACCTTCACCCGAAAGAATGATATTCGAAAGATACTTATTTGAAGGAAATATATTCGAAATATATTTATTGAAAAGCATATTATCCTAGAGAATATTACTTGAAGAATTTATAGGCGAAAGATTTATATTTGAAGGACTTGATTATTTGATTGCACCTGTATTTATTATTTGTTGAGAAGCAATTTTGGTGTTCTTGTTGTCTGCTATTTATATTATTAGTTGATCATTGTTGCCATTATTGTTATTTGTTTTCTATTATTTTGTATGTTATAAACTGTACAAGTTTATGTGAGTGTCTGGTCCAAGCCTTATCACTACTTTGCCGGGATAGGTCGGGAACTTACTAGCACATGGAGTCGGTTGTGCTGATTCTACACTCTGCGCTTTTTGTGCGCAAATACAGGTTTTGGACAGCAGCAACATGAGTAGTGTGGGTGTTAGCATTTGATCATCGAGATACCGAGCTAGCCTTGCAGGCGTTCGCAGGATCTGGCGTCTCCTCTATCCTTACTTTCGGTCTGTTATCTCATATATTCGAGACAAACAGTATTATATTTCTTTCAGATGGTTATGTGTATTATTTTTAGAAGTTCGTGAGTATCGTGACACCAGTTCTTAGGTAGTGTTTTACGTTGGGATTTCAGTATCGCATCTAGTAAAATTTTCTATGTCTTCCGCTAAATTTATTTACTCCGTTGACATTTTAATATTGTTGATAATAGATTTAAATAAGTATTGTTAAAACTGAAAATATAAGTAAGAGTTGGCTTGCCTAGCTCCTATTAGTAGGCGTCATCACGACCCCCGATGGTGGGAAATTTAGGTCGTGACTCCTTATCATGTAGGATTCTTAACGTGTAGTATTATGTCCTAAAACTAATAGGATTATAAGGCTAATATCTAGAATTTAAAAACTAATAGGATTATTTGGCTAATATTTAAAATTCCGGAGATTTTCAAAACTAATAGGATTACAAGGCTAATATCTAGAATTCTGATTATGTCCTTTTATTATGAATTATTATGGTTAATATTATAAGATTATTTTTGTAATCTGACATTGTATTCATGCTTTTATAATAATATGAATAAGAAACTTTATTTTAATAATATTGATATTATTTTGCACAAAGTATGTATTACATGACTTGGCATATATGTGCAACGCACTTATTGAGAAACTAGTTACTGTAGAAGCATGCGGATTAATCTTAAACACTAAAAAACAAAAATATCCCTTTTAATATTATGGACCTTTATACCCTTACATTATTAAAGACACAAATCGGTATAGTAATCAAGTGTCTCTTCGTTAATCTAAAAAAACGAAGAATTCGAGAAGTCCAAAATTGACCAGCTTCGTGGGCAAAATTAAGATAGAATTGTATCTGAATGGTTATTTTTCCATGCTATTTAGAAACCTAATGTTGAGAATTTATTTTTAAAGCAAGTTACGATTTCCTACATACCTATTTTAATCATTCAATTGCCTAAAATCAACTTTGCTAGGATACTGAAAAATAAGAAAGTTTAATAGCACGAAAGCTCAACTTGTCTTTTAACGCCTTGGTTTTTCCTTTGTTGGTCTCCCACTGAATTTTCTTCAAAAACTTAACTCTATAGCTTAGAGTTATAGCCAGAGGTGGAGTTGACGAGCTCGTTTGTCATTCTCCTACCTTTGCTTGATAAAAGTTACTTTATCCGTCTTATATTATCTATCATGATACATGTTTTTTAATCAAAATTAATAAGGAAGAAAATGTAATTACTTTATTCTTATTCATGTCTTAATATTTAATTTTTTCTTATTGGTATTTGAATGCATTCAGATATTTGTAGTCTTTAAAAATAATTACTACTAAGGGTAAAAAAAAAAAAGATAATCAATTATGCCTTGAACTTCTCAAGTGATAAATAATTTAAGACAATTATTATTGATAATATGAGACGGAGGGAGTACTTGGCCAATTTCCATTGCAGTGTTAACGTTATTCGTATTTGATCCGCTTTAATTAGTTAAATATTGTATAGAAATTTTGTTGACAAAAAACTACCATGGGTGTTTTTATGTCTTAAAATTTTTAAATATAACTGTTATAACAGTCATATTTACCAAGACAGAGAAAAAGAAATATTAGATTCCATATGTTTCACTAAAATCCGATGGAATTTGAGTTCATGGACTAAGTGATATTCATCTGTAATATATGAAGACGGATACATATATAGGATATTTAACTATCAAGTGATACATTGATACATAGGGAAAATACATGCAGAGAGGAATAAAATATGGTCTCTCTAAATGACTTCGTGTTGGCATGTCAACTAACTGCTTTTCATGGACCAAGTGACATTCATCTTCTGTTAATATATGAAGACAAATACTTATATATGGTATTAACTATCAAGTGATACAATGATACGTAGGGAAAAACATGCCGAAAGAAACTAAATTTCAGCTTGTATTTTGAATAATCTTGTTAAAATTTGAAAATAAAATGATGGTTGTTCCAACCTAATGGGATCTGAGTGACTTTTTATGGCAAAAAAATTTATATCTGCCGCATACTTTAATGGAAAATTTCACATAAGAATAATTGAGCTCTTTATTTTTCAATTTTATAGTGCATATTTTAATTTACAACCAACTAGCCCAAAACCAATAGGTTAAGATTCAACATCCAATTTCTACAGACTCTAGAAATTACAATTTAATTTTTTAAAAAGATTGCTCAAGCTTTTAAGTTAATTTTCGAATCAGTAATTGTGGCTCAAATATTAGTTCAACAAATCAAATCCATTTGGATGGTGAAAATTTAAATTTTGACAAGCTTAAACATGTGAGTTTAAATTTTGAATTTGATTTTGTGAGAAAGTTAGAGTGGGTGTTATTTAGACTTGTTTGAAATAGTATAAGGGAGTTGTACATAAAATTTGAAGTCATTTAATGGAGATTTGGACTGGTTTTGAATAAGAATTGCAACTGAAAATCATCGTCTACAGATGCTTGTATAAACATTTGTAAAAGTGTATAAGATGTGTTTATACATTCATATACACTATAATACAAGATTATACATAATTAAACAAAAAAATGACTTCGTCTTCTTCCTTCCGTCTTTTCTAAAATTCAACTCAATCTTGCTCAAATATGTCCTAGGTCGGGGGAGGAGCCTAGACTCCTAAAGCCCGTACCCCACAGTAGAGGTTGCATATGGGACCGATTCTAGATGTTATGCCTGCCCATACTCCAGTACCAATTCAGCCCGAGGATGGGGCACCTGCTTCGGAGGATGAGCAGGTGTGAAGGTTTGCCATTTATGAAGGGTTCAAGTTCGCATTTCCCATGTTAGTAGAATGACGAACCCCAGTTTGTAGTTCCCATATCTGCAACCTGCATATTTTATATTTAGCCGAATTTGAACACTTTTTACCATTGTTTCAAAACCCAAGCACACTTAGGTTTTTTCAAAAAAAAGATGCCTTCTAAATCATTTGTAAGTTGGTTTTTACTGATTCCTTTCAATATTTAACATCATTTAACATGTTTTCAACTTAAAATCAAAGATTTCCATGGGTGAAATTGGGGGTTTCGGGTAGAACTTAGGTTTTTCTAAAATTGGGGATTTGGACCTCAATTTGAGGTCAGATTTCAAAACAAATCATATATCTCATGGGAGAATGGATAATTTGATTTTGGTTCGAATCTCAGGTTTTGAACACGTGGGCCCGTGGACATATTTTGACCTTTTGGGCAAAAGTGTTGGTAACTTAATTTTATGCATTTAGATTGATTCATTTAGCATTTATTGATGTAATTAGGCAACTTCTCTCTAGATTTGAGTAGATTTGTGGTGGAATCAAGGTGTAAATTCATACTTGAGACTTGAGTTGAATTCAAAGCATCAAGGTAAGCATCCGGTCTAACTCTAGCTTGACGGATTAGGAGTTGAGTCATATTTTCTTCTTGTTTTATATCGAGTACGGTATATAGGCATTGTGACGAGTATCTATGTGTCGGTGTCTAGCATGGCCGTGACTCTAAAAATTGCAAATATCTTGATTCATGTTATATATTTCATGCCTTAGAGATGATTTCTAGTTGTTGTAAAATATTTTTGGAAAGGATTATGCTTTTTGAACATCGTAGAGCATTGGCTCGAGTTATTCTACTAATTGAGAAAGTGTATGAACTATTGTACCCTTTGGAGTATTGGCTCAAGTGGTAATGTGATATATGAGATAAAAGTGAAATAAAGAGGAAGAATCATTAAGTGGTACACTTGTCGGTTTGTTATTGTGTTGTTGATTGTCTCCGTTGCCGGGAAGTTGAGGTTATTAATGTTGTTCCCTTGCCAGAATTAAACTATTTACTTGTGCTCCCTTGCCGGAATTTCTATTATTACTTGTTTACTCCCTTGCCCCCTTGTTTGTTATTGTTATTTGGGCAAGGATAAGTGTAAAAGCACGAAGGGTGATGCCGTGCATTATTTGCTATTGTGAAGAAAGAGAGTGAAGCACGAATACTTATGATGTGCATTGTTTTCTATTGTGAGAAAAGAGAGTAAAACACGAACGGTGATGCCGTGCCACACGATATACCATTCTGTGCCTATTATATTGATTTCATGGTGAGCAAAGAGTGTAAAGCACGAAGAGTGATGCCGCGTATTTTATATGATTGATTTGGTGATAACGAGAGTAAAAGCACGAAGGGTGATGCTGTGCAACTGTTGATTTCTTACTCTTGTTGATATTCTAGTTGTACGGTTTCATTCCTTATTTGGTGTTTCTATTTCTGAACGGTTACTTTCCCCGCAGCATGTCCCCCCTCTCATTGACTGGTTATACTCTGTACTTCTATTCCATCATATATATATATATATATATATATATATATATATATATATATATATATATATATATATATTGAAATGAGAGCGGGTGGTACGCCTACCACAATTTAATGAAGAAATGGGAACGGGTGGTACGCCTACCACGAGATATGAGAATTGGAATTGGGTTGCACGCCTGCAACAAGATAAGTATTGAGAAGTGAAAGTTGTATATATATATATATATATATATATATATATATATATATATATATATATATATATATATATATGATGGAATGAGAGCGGGTGGTACGCCTACCACAATTTAATGAAGAAATGGGAACGGGTGGTACGCCTACCACGAGATATGAGAATTGGAAATGGGTTGCACACCTGCAACAAGATAAGTATTGAGAAGTGAAAGTTGCCTTTATTTCCCTTTATCCATATTAGATTTTAAGTTATAGTTTCCATATTTTTCTTAATATGCTGCTTTGACTGTTACCCCCAAAGCATGTTGCATTCACCGGTTTTATCTGTTTATTATTTTTTTAATTCTCCGCCAAATATTATATAACTGTTTAGGTTTATCTAGAGTCTGGTCCTAGCCTAGTCACTGCCTCGGCGGGGTTAGTCCAGACACTTACCAGCATATGGGGTCGCTTGCGCTGATAGTACACTATGTGCTCTTTTGCACATATCCAGGCACCAGACAACACCAGTAGTTCAAGAGCCAGTCTTCAGTTCACCGACATACCGAGGTAGCCTTCCAGGAGTCCGCAGACCCGGTGTCTCCTCTATCTTATATTTTATTCTGTTATCTCATGTATCCGAGACACACAATGTATTGGTTCTTTCAAACGATTGTATTTAGTATTCTAGTAGTTCGTGAGTTATGTGACACCAGATTTTGGGTAGAAACTATGTTGTATTTCCGCATTGTTATTCAACTTTCTTTAATATAATTCTACCGCTTATTATATAATTTTGACGTTTTCATATTATTATTGATAATTTTGAAAGAAGTAATTAGTTAATGAAAAAGGTAGTTAAAGGTTGGCTTGCCTAACTCTCAATAGTAGGCGCCATCACGATCCCCGAAGGTTCGGATATTCGGGTCGGGACAATTTGGTATCAGAGCATTAGGTTACATGGGTCTCACAACTCACGGACAAGCTCAGTAGAGTCTGAGGGATCAGTACAGAGATGTCTGTATTTATCCCAGAGCTACAGAGTTAGGAAAAGTTTTACTTCTATTCTTTCCTGTCGTGCGATTTTGTTCTATCACTGCTAAATTGAAGCTCTACTCTTGTCCTTTCGCAAATGTCGAGGTCACATGTCACTTCTTCAGCCAAAAGGAAGCAGAGACCAGTGATAGATCATCGACGTCTTCAGAAGATTTGTGGAGGTTGGATAAGTTTCATCAATTACTTTACTACTACCATCACGGTGCATCTTCTGAAGATCCCCAAGAGTTTTTAGATAACGGTCATGAGGTTCTCAGGAACATGGGGATTGTGGAGATCAATGGAATCGATCTTGCTACTTTTCACTTGTCTGGATCCGCCAAGGCCTATTGGAGAGATTATTGATTGTCTATGCCAGCTAGTTCATTAGTTTCGACTTGAGAGCAGTTCACGCAGCTATTTTCGGAGGAGTTTCTCCCCATCACTCAGAGAGAGGCCTATCGGAGGCAGTTCGAGTGTCTCCAGCTTATATGGTTGTTACTCAGTACGAGACCAGATTTATCGACCGATATTGTCATGCTCTTATCATGCTTCCCACAGTGATAGAGAGTTACGAGGTTCATTGAAGGACTCATCCAGGCCGCTCAGTTAGCTGGAGGTGGAGGTAGAGGTGTTAGAGGTGGAGGTAGAAATGCTAGAGGTGGAGGTAAAAGTAATAGAGGTGGAGGTAAAGAAAATATAAGTGGAGGTGCAGGTATGGTTCTTGTTTGTGATAGATATGCTTTAGTTTTATTTGATCCATGGTCTAGATATTCGTATGTGTTATCTTAATTTGCATCGTACCTGGTCATGCCCAGTTATTCATTGAGTATTTCTATTTATGTGTCTACACAGGTGGGTGATTCTATTGTGGTCGATCGAGTTCATCGTTCTTGTGTTGTGGTGATTGAGGGTCTTGAGGCCCGATTTGATTTATTGCTTTTAGACATGGTTGATTTCTATGTTATATTGGGGATAGATTTGTTGTTCCCGTATCATGCTATCTTGGACTGCTGTTCCAATACTCTGACCTTAGCCTTAATAGATTGGCCCCTTTTAGAGTGGATAGGGACTCCTTGTTATTCTACTTGTAGTGTTATATCGTATGTGAAGGCTCGACGTATGGTCGAGAAGGGGTGTTTAGCCTATGGCTTATGATCGTGGTTCAAGTGCTGAGGTCCCCTCTATTGATTTTGTGCCCATTGTTCGAGAGTTCCCAGAGGTTTTCCTTTCAGTCCAGCCAGGTATGCCGCCCAATAGGGATATCGACTTTTTCATTGATCTGGATCCGGGCACTCAGCCCATTTCTATCATGCTGTATAGCATGGCCCCACCAGAGTTGAAAGAGTTAAAGGAACAATTGCAAGATATTCTTGAGAATAATTTTATTAGACCTAACGTTTCGCCTTGAGGTGCGCTAGTGTTGTTCGTGAATAAAAAGGATGGTTCAATGAGTATGTGCATTGATTACTGGAAATTAAATAAAGTTAAAATCAAGAATAAGTATCCACTTCCAAGGGTTGACAATTTGTTCAACAAACTTCAGGTTGGTAAGGTATTTTCAAAGATAAACTTGAAATTTGGCTACCATCAGTTGAGGATTAGGGCATCTGATGTCCCTAAGTTAGTTTTTTGCACTCGGTACAAGAATTATGAGTTCTTGGTTATGTAGTTCAGGTGGACCAATGACCCAGAAGCATTCATGGAGCTGAAGAACCGATTGTTCAGGACTTATTTGTACTAGTTCATGATAGTCTTTATTGATGATATTCTTATATACTCCCGCAGCCAGGAGGAGCACGAGCAGCACCTCATAATGGTTCTTCATACTCTAAAGGATAGTCAGTTATATGCTAATTTCTCGAAGTGTGAGTTCTGGTTGAGTTCGATTAAATTTCTGGGTCATGTTGTCTCAGCAGAGAGTATTCAGGTGGACCCAAAGAAGGTTGAGGCAGTTAAGAACTGGCCTAGACCAGCATCAGCTATAGAGATTCAGTGTTTTTGGGGTTGGTAGGCTACTATCGTCGGTCGTAGAGGGGTTCCCATCTATTGTATCCCCGATGACCAGGCTGACCCAGAAGGGTGCCCAATTTAAATGGTTGGATGAGTGTGAGGCGAGCTTTTAGAGGCTCAAGACAGCTCTGACTACGGCACCGGTGTTACTTGTGCCCACCAGTTCATGGCCTTATACGGTCTATTGCGATGCTTCCCGTATTGGGCTTAGTGCAGTGTTGATATAGGATGGCAAGGTCATTGCCTATGCTTCGAGGCAGTTGAAGATTCATGAGAAGAACTATCCAGTGCATGATTTGGAATTGGCAGCCATTGTTCATGCATTCAAGATTTAGAGGAACTCTTTGTATGGCGTGCCATGTAAGGTGTTCACTGTCCACAAAAGTCTTCAATACTAATTCAAGCAAAAGGAGTTTAATTTGAGGCAGAGGAGGTGGTTGGAGTTGTTGAAGGATAATGATATCACCATATTATAACACCGGGGAAGGCCAATGCGGTGGTCGATGCTTTGAGTAGGAAGTCAGCCAATATGGACAGTCTTGCTTATATTCCGGTTGTTCAGAGGCCACTTGCTTTGGATGTTCAAGCTTTGGCAAATGGACTCATGAGGTTGGATATTTCTGATCCTAGTCAAGAGATAACTTGCACGGTCGCCCATTCTTCAGTATTAGAGTGTATCCGTGATCGGGAGTTTGATTATCCTCATTGGTGTGTCTTTAGAGACACGGCGCAACGTGGAGGTGCCAAGCAGGTGACCTTAGTTGATGATGGAGTTTTGAGATTGGAGGTGTGAGTTTGTGTGCCCAATGTTGATGGTATTCGAGAGTTGATATTGTGGAGGCGCATAGTTCCTCGGAACTCTATTCATCCGGGCTACGCAAATATGTATCAGGATTTGCAGCAGCATTATAGGTGGTGCAGAATGAAGAAAAATATTATTGCATATGTGGCTCGATGTTTTAACTGTTAATTTGCGTGCACAGTCCGGGCGCCTCAATTGGCTTCCTATATTTGCGTGCACAGTCCGGGCGCAAAGCTAGAAAATGTTTGTGTTGTAATATTTGAATTATGTGTTAAAAACTATGAATTTTGATAATAATATTGCTATAGTTGACTTTGGTCCACATTTTGGGTAAACAGACCTGGACCCGTGATGTGATAGTTCCGGAGAGTCCCTAGGGATATTTGGGATCCGGGCGTATTCCCATAATCGAAATCCGAGGTCTCTGGCCCCAGTACGGAACTTTTTCGTGAAATTATTTTCTGAAAATGCTTAAGGAAAAATGAAAAAGAAAATTGATCAAAAATAATGGTATCGTGCTCGTATTTTGGTTTCGACGCTGGATACAAGTCTTAAATGAGTTTTAAGCGTTATCTGTAAAGATTGGTTGAAATCGGACGCCATTTGACGAGTTTCAGACTAAAAATGAAACATTTGAAAGTTTTGAACTATTAAATGAAAATCATGAGTTTTTGGAGGTTGATTCTTTGATTTTGATGTTATATTGACGATTTGAGCGCTCGAGCAAGTTTGTATGACGTCTTTGAGTCAGTTTACATGTTTGGTTTGCAGCCCCAACGGCTCGGGTGAGTTTCGGAGAGGTGTCGGAGTGTTTTGGACTTAGAAAATATGGTGTTTTTTCCGGTTGCTGGTGTCCAGGTTTTTTGTTCTATGTGATGTCTTTGGTTCTTCTGCGATTGCATGGACTTAAATTGGTAGTCATCTATTTTTTCTATGCGATCGCATTACTCCTCCGCGATTGCATTGAGTAAATCTTGAAGCCAGGGAATTCTTCTATACTTTTGCATTACTCTTATGCGATCGCATAGAGTAAATGTTGAGGCCCAGAAATTCCTTCTATGCGATCGCATTACTCCTCCGCGATCACATATAGCAAAGTTAAGCCCCACTTCCTTTCTTCTAAAAACAGAACAGTAACGGAATTTTCACACACTTTACTCACGAGCCATTCTTCTCCACCCTCCATTTAAGAGTCTCAAGCTTCCCTTCCTCCATAACTCTTTGGGTATGTAATCTTAACATCGTTTTCTCACTATTTCATCATCTAATCACTAAAATCCTAGCCTAAAAACATGAAATCAAGGTAGAAATTAGGGCTTTTGGGTAGAGTTAGGTTTTTGAGAATTTTGGGCAATTCAACCTCAATTTGGGGTCGAAACTTAAAACAAATTATATATTTGAACTCGTGGGGTTATGGGTGATTGGGTTTTGGTCCAAGCCTCGAGTTTAGACTGTGTGGGCCTGGTGTCGGATTTTGGTATTTTTGGAAGAAAGTTAGGAAATGCATTTCTAAGTTAGGAAATTGTATCCTTGTGCTATTACTGATAATATTGAATCGATATATGTTAGATATCATTTGTTCGGGGTCGAATTCTAGAGGAAAGGCGATTGTTGAGCTTTGAGTTGCTATTTTCGTATTCGAGGTAAGTGTTTGTTCTAACTTTGTCTTGAGGGAATAGGATTAGGACAATATTTTCTATGTCGTATGTGGAGTCAGTGTATATGTATGGTGACGATTACCTATGCACCCGAGTCTAGCATTACTGTGAGTCGTAATTGCTTCTAAATTCGAAAGAGGTGAAACAGTTGAGTTAATTACTTGCTAATTGAATTATGATGTGATAACTGAGAAGCAAATGAGTTAAATAAGGAAGCGTGCTATTTTTCTCTTGCCGGGACTTGTTGATATGTTTTCCCTTGCCGGGACTTGTTGTTGAAATGTTATCCCTTGTCGGGATGAGTAATCATGTTCTCTATACCCTCGCCATATTATTTGTGATTATTGTTTGGGTGAGGATGAGCGATAAAGCACGATGGGTGATGACGTGTAACCATTGATTTACATATTATTATTGCTTGGGCGAGGCTGAGTGATAAAGCACGATGGTGATGTCGTGTAACCATTGATTTACTCCATGCTATGAACTGAGTGAGGAAGAGTGATAAAGCACGATGGGTGATGCCGTGTAACCACTTTATGCTATTTATTGTGTGAGGAATAGTGATAAAGTACGATGGATGATGTCATACAACGAGAGTAAAAGCACGATGGGTGGTGTCGTACAACGTTTGATTTACTGGTTTCCTTTTACTGATGTTAATTATACAGTTTTCACTTTCTTTGTTTGTTGACTATATAATTGAACTATTATACCCTCAGCATGCCCCTTCCCCATTATCAGTCGTTATTTCACACATATCTGCACACGGTGATTGTGGTAAGTCCGGTTTAGCCTCGTCACTACCTCGCCAGGGTTTGGCTGGGCACTTACCAGCACATGGGATCGGTTGTACTAATACTACACTTATGTGCCTTTTGCACACAGGTCAGGATATAGCTTACGGACCGCAGCAGTAGCTAGGGAGCGAGCTTTTAGTCTAGAGACTCCAAGGTAGTTCTCTGGCGTTCGCGGGCCCTGAGTCTCCTTTATTTCATGCGTTTTTTTCATTGTATCAAAACAAACTTTTTAAGCATTCTTCTTTCAAACTGATGCTTTTAGAATTCTATTAGTTGACCGTCAGTAGTGATACCAGATGCTGGGTAGTGCTATGTTATAGTCTTCCGCACTTTGTTGATATTTCTGTTAAAAGTATTCCTTGCAATTTTATTTAATTATCTCGTTTATTATATTGTTTAGATTAATGTTTAATGGAATATTTTAAAAGGGTTGGATTGCCTAGCTCCTACAATAGGCGCCATCACGATTCCCGATGGTGTGGGAAAATTTGGATCGTGACACTCGAGATGTGGCTTTTATGGTTATTAGCGGGTATTGCTCTGTGTGTCGCCTATTAAGCGCGTGATGAGGTTCGGGAAGAAGGGAAAGCTTAGCCCTAGGTTCATTGGTCCATTTGAGATTCTCGATTGTGTTGGACAGGTGTCTTATAAACTTGCATTGCCGCCTAGCTTATCAGTCGTGCATCCATTGTTTTCTCGTGTCCATGCTTCAGAAGTATTACGTCATTCCATCCCACATGTTACATTTCAGTACTGTCCCATTGGGCAAGGATCTGTCTTGTGAGGAAGTGTCGGTGGCTATTATTGTCACGCCCGAAATCCGAGGGACATGACCGGCACTCAACCGGGTATCCCAAGTCGAGTGGACCTGGGTGCCTTTCCTATTCCCCACACGTTACCCCACGTTATTCCTTGTTAATTAGCCAAAAGACACCAAAAGCAATTGAAAGGAAATATGAATTCTCTTTTATAAGCATAGATTATGATTAACAGGGAACATCTTTAACAAAACACACATTATGATTAACAGGGAACATGGTGTACAAACTAACAGCGCCCAAAACATACACATATATACATAAGTTCAAACCCACATAACACAGCCTACGGATCCTCTAAGATAAAGATAATACAACACTTGCTGGCGATAAGGCCCCGGCTATACCTTTGCAATGACATCAAAAAACTATTATTATAACAACAGAGGTGGCCTGAAAAACGCAGGGCCCCAGAAGAAGAGAGGCACACCAACATGTACACAGCAAATAGAAAGAAGGGAGAGCTACGGACGGTGGACGGGACTGTCTGATGCAGATCCACCTAACACGAATGTAGCCTCTCCGTCAAAAGGGACGTCAGTACATTTGAATTGTAATGGCATGTATGAATAAACTCTGTCCCAAGTAAACTCAAGTCGAAAAGACATATACAAATGGAAAGATGAACAACAATAGCACAACAACGGAGCAACAACCAACGATTTCACAGCAAATTATACATTTAGTCAAACAAAGGGGAAACCAATGCCCCACAGGTTACAAACTCTGCTGTTGTCTCCTTTCACAATTCCACATTGATCATTTCATGATTTATATTCATTTCAATAGTGATATTGGATCACATTTTCCACCCTTATTACCCCGTCCACCCTTATTACTCCGGCCAACCCACACCTTATTTCACCATGTTGCGGTGCACAATCCAACCCTGCCTGGCAGTTTTAGTTCACAAACAACATACAACACAACAACAAATACAAGAAACCAACTATAGCACATTGCTAAGATAGAACCACAATAATGGTAATGTATTTTCCACAAATATCAACAACAATTTCCTCATGTTCATCAATTTGTACACTATTTGGGTTACCACAACAGTTGTTCACAACCAATCATAAACGTTGTTCTATAGAATTTCCATTTCCAACATTTCCAAACTCTTTCAATTACAAGTTCCTCAACTTCCACAACAAGGTGTTACCACACAAGTATATATCACAAGAGTTTCACAATGATCCCAACATGAATTTCAATTATCAAATAATTTCACAAACTAACAAAGGGCGATTTCACAAGGGTCACAGTTAGCCATACATACCTGGAATTAAATATCTCTTTCTAACTTCCACTCCAATTCACCAGGCAATCAAGAAGTCAATCTAGTTCATGAATAATACGTAGACCTTTAGAATAGGAATTCACAATTTACTACCTAATTCCCTTTTTACAAGATTTTAGGGTTCTGAAGACATGCATGATGGTTTTATGAAGAATTTCAAAACAAGTGTATGGGGTTCCCATCCCAAGCTTAAATTTTGAATTTTTGGGGAAATGGGTTAGGGATTTTACCTGAGAAATCAGTAGAGAAAACAATGCACCAAGAATTTTCCGAGCTCCAATGGTTTTGAAAGACTAGATGATGAAGATTTAGCTTTCTCTCGCAAGAACTCTCTCTCATTCTCTCCTATGTTGATCAGAAATATGTAAAAAATGAGGGAGGAGGTGTTTTAATAAAAAATGGGTCGGGTCTAAAATATTAGAAAAATACCAGGCGAGCACGACCTGCGATACAATTTGTGGTCGCAACACTGACATGCGGTCCGAAGAATGTACCGCAGAAATGGCTCAAGTTTCAGACCTCTCAGGTTGGAATGCAGTAGATATACGGTCCGCATTACTGTTCTATGGTCGTAGAATACACCGCAGAACTGACCTTTGAAATTCTTCAGGGACCATATGCGATCACTCTGCGGTCCACATATTGATTATGCGACCGCAGATTTGACCACATTCTTAATATCAAAAATTGGTTGCTAATTGGAACCTTTTGCGGCAAATATGCGGTCCGCATTTCAGATCTGCGACCGCATTTTGGACCGCAAATTGGACCTTTCCTGGAAAAATTTTGATTTCACATTAAAAAAGTGCAAAACAGTAAAAAGGATCCGATCCACGTAGGTAGACTCGACTCTTTGAGATGCTAACATCTGAGCACTCATTTTCACGGGGCCTTACATCCTCCCCCGCTTAAGATCATTTGTCCTCGAATGAGGACTTGGGAACCAAAGGAGTTTGAAAATATGATATGCAAGTTCCTACACTTTTATTAACTTTCAAGTTTGTTTTAGAAAACTTTTTCCAGAGTCTCTTTTGTAATATGGACATAAGCACCTGTTCAAAGAGCCTCCAAAACATATTCCCAAGCATTAGTACACAAAATTTCTACCTTTACAACAGTTATAAAAATGCATGATCTTCATACGTGCACATATTCAACCTCTCGATACACTTTTAACCATTTTGGCATACTACATGTAATTAAATTAAGCATTGATTATCTGTACTATTACAACCATTTACCTATCACAAGGGTATGACACAGTTATTCATTTCAATACAAATCCTCCATGCAAACTAATCATTACACAATTTAGAACACTTTGATACTCCATCTCCATGCAAAATGAATTATTACTTCCATACATCACCTTACCATGGAAGCAGAAAGCTTTCATTACCAAAAAGGACTGCACATTGCTTAAATAACCACAAAACATAAATTTTGTTGGCACAACTTGGAGAAACTACAATAGTAAGGCACTTGAGGAGAGAATGAAGGATTCTTACACCTAATGGGACATAACACTAGTGCTCTTAGGGACAAGATTCACACGATCATCTCTAGACTTGCTCAAATAGATGGGAGTATTTTATCTTCATCTCATCTTCTGCTTCCCACGTGGCTTCATCGACTTGTTGGTTTCGCCACAACACCTTAACTGAAGCAATCTCTTTGTTCCGCAACTTTTAGACTTGCCAATCCAGAATAGCAACCGGAATCTCTTCATATGATAACTTTTCTGTAACCTTGATGTCTTCTACTGGCACAATTTTAGACGGATCACCCACAACTTTCCTCAACATGGGTACATGAAACATCGGGTGCACCAATGACATTTCAGGGGGTATCTCCAACCTATACGCAGCTTGATCGAGCCTTTGAGAGATTTGATAAGGCCCGACATACCTAGGGCTTATTTTTACCTTCTTCCCAAAGCACATGACTCCCTTCATGGGAGACACCCTCAAGAATACCCAATCTCCTTCATGAAACTTCAACTTCCTTTGACGCACGTCCGCATAAGTTTTCTGGCGACTCTGAGCAGTCTTCATCCTTTCTTGAATGACTCTTACCTTCTCCATGGCCATATGCACGAGATCTGGCCCTATTAATTCTGCTTCACCAACCTCGAACCACCCGATCGGGGACCTACACCTTCTTCCGTACAATGCTTCGAATGGCGCGATCTGGATGCTAGCGTGGAAGCTGTTGTTATAAGAAAACTCTATAAGAGGTAGGTGATCATCCCAATTACCTTTGAAATCCAAGACACATGCCCGCAACATATCCATGAGTGTCTGGATAGTCCGCTCTGCTTGACCATTGGTCTGCGGATGAAAAACTGTTCTAAGATTCACTTGAGTACACAAACCTTGCTAAAATTTCCTCCAGAAGTTAGCTGTAAACTGAGCTCCTTGATCCAAAATAATAGAAAGTGGCGTACTATGAAGCCTCACTATCTCCTTGATATACAACCAAGCATATTTTTCTCCAGTATCGATGCACTTGACTGGCAAAAAGTGAGCTGATTTGGTGAGTCTATCCACTATTACCCAAATTGAGTCGAACATGTGCTGAATACGAGGTAGTCCTATCCCGAAGTCCATATTGATCACTTCCCATTTCCATATCGGGATTTCTACAAGCTGAGTCAACCTTCCCAGCCGTTGATGCTCGGCCTTCACTTGCTAGCAATTTGGACACTTAGACACGAAGCCCGCTATACTTATCTTCATACCACTCCACCAATAGATATCCTTGAGATTGTGATAAATCTTTGTAGAGCCTCGGTGCACTGAATACCTGAAATGATGAGCCTCCACCGTTACCCTTTCCCGAAGATTATCCACATCCGGGACGCATACCCTATCATGGAACCGTAGCACACCATCATTGCTGCTGAGTGAAAATGCTGAAATTTTGTTACTTAGAGTTGCCTCCTTCAATTGGGCCAATGCTGGATCAACAAACTGCTTTTCTTTAACCTCTGCCACTAGCGACGATTCTGCTGTATTATGCACCATGAGTTCCTCCTCATTCGGGGCCGGGATACAAACCCCAGGGCTAGTGAAGTGCTGTACATCTCGATCTAGGAGCCTCTGATCCGCTCTCAAGTGAGCCAAGCTACACATGGATGTCCGACTGAGGACGTCGGCCACCACGTTCGCCTTCCCAGGATGGTACAAGATGTCCATATCAAAATCCTTAAGCAGTTCTAGCCACCGTCGGTGCCTCAAATTCAGATCCTTCTGGTTGAACAAATACTAGAGACTATTGTGGTCTGAAACACATCTACATGAACCCCAAAAAGATATTACCGCCATATTTTCAAGGCGAACACAACTGGTGCGAGCTACAAATCGTGCGTCGGATAATTCTTCTCATGATTCTTGAGTTGCCTGGAAGAATATGCTATGACCTTCCCGTGTTGCATCAGAATACACCCTAAATCAACCCTTGAGGCATCACAATAAACCACAAACCCCTCTGTGTGGCAAGTCCAGCACTGGTGCCGACGTCAACCTTGTCTTCAATTCCTGAAAACTTTTCTCACAAGCATCTGACCACTGGAACTTGGCTGATTTCTGTGTCAATTTAGTCAATGGGTAGGTGAGAATGGAGAATCCCTCTACAAACCTTCGATAATACCCTGCCACCTCAAAAAGCTACGGATCTCCGTCGGGGTCATGGGCCTAGGCCAATCCTTCACCGCTGCAATCTTTGGTCCACCAGAATCCCCTCACTAGAAACAACATGATCCAGAAAAGCGACGAATTCTGACAAAAATTCACATTTGGAAAACTTGGCATACAATTGGTGCTGATCTAGAGTCTGCAAAACTGCTCTGAGGTTTCTGGCATGATCCTCCCTGCTCTGCGAATATATGAGGATGTCGTCAATGAAAACAATCATGAAGGAGTCTAAGAACGACTTGAATACCCGATTCATAAGATCCATAAAAGCTGTCGGGGCGTTGGTTAGCCCAAAGGACATGACCAAGAATTCAAAGTGGCCATAACGAGTTCTAAAAGCGGTCTTGGGAATATCCTACTCCGTGATCTTCAATTGGGGTACCCGGACTATAAATCATTTTTGGAGAAGAACTTTGCACCTTGCAATTGGTCAAACAAATCATCTATCCGGGGCAAAGGGTATTTCTTATTGCTGGTAACTTTATTAAGATGTCGATAATCGATACACATCCGAAGTGACCCATCCTTCTTTCTGACCAAAAGAACCGGAGCACCCCATGGCGACACACTTGGCCGAATAAACCCCTTCTCCAACAAATCCTTCAACTGCTCCTTGGCTGGGTATATGGCCATACATCAATCCCGAAATCAATCACTCTATCTGGCGGAATTCCCGGAAGCTCATCTGGAAATACCTCAAGCAACTCGTTCACAACTAGCATGGACTCGGGGGCAGGTACTTTTTGAGTAGTGTCCTCCACCTGGACCAAATGATAGGTGCACCCATTTGTGATCATCTTCGATGCCTTGAGGTAGGAAATAAACCTACCCCTCGGAACAACACCATTTCCCTTTCATTCAATAACCGGCTCATTAGGGAACTCGAGTTTCATGATTCTCGTGCGGCAATCAAGTTTAGCAAAGCACGAATAGAGCCAATCCATCCACATGATTACATCAAAATCCACCATCCCAAGCTCGATATGGTCGGCCGTGGTAACAAGACCACTTACCATAACAACACAATTTCTATAGACTCGCGCGGCTATAATAGAATCACCAAGCGGAGTCGATATAGAGAACGGCTCAAGAAGTTGTTCGAGTTCAATCCCAAAGCTCGAAGTGATAAATGGAGTGACATAGGACAAAGAAGACCCCGGATCAATAAGGACATAGCAATCAATGGTCTGGATAGATAGGATACCTCTGATAACATCTGGGGAAGCCTCATTACTTTGACGGTCACTCATTGCATTAAGCATGCTGGGTCCGCCCCTACCACGAGCTCCACCTCTGGCTGCACCACGCCCTGGAGGGCTGGAGGGCGCATTGATGACGTAGCAACTGATGAACTGGATAGCTGAGCAAGTTCCCTACCCGTGCTCTGTCTGGGCGCACGGCAGTCCCGCTGTATGTGACCTCTCACCCTACAATTGTAACACACTGGAGCATCCAAGTAACAGGCCTCTGTATGAAATCTCCCACACTTGAGACATATACCTCCATGCTGCCGAGGGCGGGACCTCTTGTTGTCTGAACCTGGCCCTGAAGGGCTACTCTAATGGGAACGATGCACAGATGGCGGTGCACTGGTTGAGGATTGAGCATAAGGCTGAGACGGTCCTGATGACCCTCTCCCTGGAGCTGACCTCCCTGAGTGACCCATCGACCGGGCCCTGCTGCTACTCTCCTTGTCTGCCCGAATCTTCAACTTCTTGGCCTGTGTGGCCTGATCAAAACCCATGATCTTTCCATAGTTCATTTCTGAATGCAAGGTCGTTGTAGCAGCTTCATTTACCACCAAAAAGCTGAGACCCTGAACAAATCGCCGAACTCTGGCCTCCATAGTCGACAAAACCTGGGGAGCATACTTGGACAATCTCAGGAAATCCATATGATACTACCCTGCTTAAGAACCTCAAACTCGTTGGCATGGGCTGCCATGGTCTCGGCAGGCAATAAGTGGTCCATAAAGCATCTATGAACTCATCCCATCTAGCTGGAGGTCTCCCCTCTTCATGGGAATCCTCCCACATCTCAAACCACGAATGCGCCTCTCCCTTCAACTTGTATGAATCCAATTCTACCCCTTCTACCTCTGTAGCCTTCATCACTCCAAGGGTCTTGTACATCTCATCGAGGAAATCCTGCGGATCGGCCTCTGGGTCTGTGCCTGAGAACTCCGGAGGGGACAATCGCAGAAATTGATTAACTCTGGAGCTAGAGGAATTTCCCTGTCCGCTGGAGGACACAGGGGCATCATGAGATCTCTGGGCCTGGGCGGCCACTAACTGGGCCAACATAGAGATGGCTCCCTTAAGGTCCCTATAAGAAATCCCGGGATCGGAAGCTAGGAAATATCCGGATTAGGAGCATTGGGAGGAGGGATAGTGGCACCCTCGGCCGCCGCTGGAACATGACTGCTTGGATCAGGAACGGATGGAGCAGGCAAATTTAGAACTGGGGAACCACTCTCACCCACGGCAGTCGGCACATGATCCACAACCGCACTGAAAATGGCATTGGCCCCTAGGCCAAGTCTATCTTTCTTCTTAGGTGCCATCACTGAAAATTCAAAATATAGCACGAATTAGACACAACATTACTTCATCGCACGAACTTGAATAACAAGGATGGGAATAGTTTCCTAAATGCCCGTGTATCCCCCAACTTATAGATGTGGTCGACAACACACCGATAAGAAGGGCTCTACTAGGCACGGCATCCTAAACTCCTTAAACCTTAGGCTCTGATACCAAGTTTGTCACGCCCCAAATCCGAGGGACATAACCGGCACTCAACCGGGTATCCCCGGTCGAGTAGACCTGGGTTCCTATCCTATTCCCCACGCGTCACCCCAAATTATTGCTTGTTAATTAGCCAAAAGATACCAAAAGATATTGAAAGGAAATATGAATTCTCTTTATAAGCACATAGTATGATTAACAGGGAACATCCTTTACAAAACACACATTATGATTAACAGGGAATATGGTGTATAAACTTACAGCACCCAAAACATACACCTATATACATAAGTTCTAACCTAAATAACACTGTCCACGGAGCCTCTAAGAGAAATAAAATACAACACTTGCCAGCGACAAGGACCCGGCTATACATTTGCAATGACATCACAAAACTATTATTACAACAAAAGAGGTGGCCTGAACCACACAGGGCCCCAGAAGAAAAGGGGCTCACCAACATGTACACAGCTGATAGAAAGGAGGGAGAGGTACGGACGGTGGACGGGAGTTCCTGCTACGAATCCACCTACAATCATAACACGAATGTAGCGCCCCCGTCAAAAGGGACGTCAGTACATTTGAATTGTACTGGCATGTATGAACAAGCTCTGTCCCAAGTAAACTCAAGCCGAAAATACATAAACAAATGGAAAGCTGAACAACAATAGCACAATAATGAGCAACAACCAAACATTTCAGAGCAAATGATACAATTAGTCAAACAAAGTGGCAATCAGTGCCCCACAGGTTACAAACTCTCCTGTTGTCTCCATTTACAATTCCACATTGATCGTTTCATGATTTATATTCATTTCAATAGTGATATTTGATCACATTTTCCACCCTTATTATCTCGTCTACCCTTATTACCTCGGCCACCATTATCACCCCAACCCACACCTTATTTCACTATGTCGCGGCGCGCAATCCGACCCCGCCTGACAGTTTCAGTTCACAAACAACATACAACATAATAACAAATACAAGAAACCAACTATGGCACATTGTTAAGATAGAACCACAACAAGGGTAATGTATTTTCCACAACTATCAACAACAATATCCTCATGTTCATCAATTTGTACACAATTTGGGTTACCACAACAGTTGTTCACAACCAATCATACACGTTGTTCCACAATATTTCCATTTCCACCAATTACAAACTCTTTCAATTACAAGTTCCTCAACTTCTACCACAAGGTGTTACCACACAAGTATACATCACAAGAGTTTCGCAATGATCCCCACATGAATTTCAATTATCAAGCAATTTCACAAATTAACACTGGGCGATTTCAGAAGGATCACAGTTAGTCATACATACGTGGATTTGAATATCTCTTTCTAACTTCTACTCCAATTCACCAAGCAATCAAGAAGGCAATCTAGTTCATGATTAATACGTAGACCTTTAGAATAGGAATTCACAATTTACTACCCAATTCCCTTTCTACAAGATTCTAGGGTTTGGAAGACATACACGAAGGTTTTATGAAGAATTTCAAAACAAGTGTATGGGGAGCCCATCCCAAGCTTAAATTTCAAATTTTTGGGGAAATGGGTTAGGGATTTTACCTGAGAAATCAGTAGAGAAACCAATGCACCAAGAATTTTCCGAGCTCCAATGGTTTTGAAAGACTAGATGATGAAGATTTAGCTTTCTCTCTTAAGAACTCTATCTCCCTCTCTCCTATTTTGATCAAAAATATGTAAAAATGAGGGAGAAGGTGTTTTAATAAAAGGTGGATCGAGTCTAAAATTTTAGAAAAATACCAGGCGAGCACGATCTGTGAAGCAATCTGCGATCGCAAAACTGACATGTAGTCTGCAGAATGGACCGCAGAAATGACTCAAGTTTCAGACCTCTCGGGTTGGGAATGCGGTAGATATGCGGTCCGCATTCCTGTTCTGCAGTCGCAGAGTGCACCGCAGAACTCACCTTTGAAATTCTTCAGTGACCATATGTGATCATTCTGCGGTCCGCATATTGATTATGTGACCGCAGAAAATTGGTTGCTCTCTGGAACCTTCTGCGGCAGAAATGTGGTTCGTAATTCAGATCTGCGACCCAATTCTGGACTGCATATTGGACCTTCTCTGGAAAAATTTCGATTTCACATTTAAAGTGAAAACAGTAAAAAAGATCTGATCCACGTAGGTAGACTCAACTCTATGAGCTGATAACATCTGAGCACTCATTTTCACGGAACCTTACAATTAAATACCAGCAGGTTCAACAGTCGAGGTCGAAGAGTTTATCTTTTTGTGCATGTTCAGTGTAAAGGTCAGCCTCCTGAGGCATTGATGTGGGAGTCCGAGTTTGATGTGCGGAGCCGTTATCCCCATATTTTTCTGACTCAGGTGCCTCTTTCTTTTGTTCGTTCGAGGATGAACGGTTGTTTTAGAGGTGAAGAATATGATGACCCAAAGGGTCATCACCTGTTTCTAATTGAATTCTGTGTCACTAAGGCCTTGAAAACCTTATTTAGAGTTGCCTCGATTATTGTGAGCAGTCCGGGCGTACAGCCGGAAAGCTTAAATATAAATTCTATAAAAAAAATGCTAAATTTTGATATTAAAATGAACAAATTTGACTTCACTCAAAATTATGGGTAAACTAACCCAGACTCGTAATTTGACAGTCCTGGCGGGTCCATAAGAAAATACAAGGCTTGGACATATGCCCGAAATCGAATTCTGAGGTCCGAAGCATGAAAATAAATTTTTGAGTAAAATTATTTTCTGGAAATAATTAAGAAAATTGGAAATAAAATTCGACTAAAAGACTATAGTATTGGGCAAGTATTTTGGTTCCGGTGTGCGGTACAAGTCTTGTATATGATTTAAGATGTTTCTGTAAAGTGGTTGAAAATGAATATCGTTTAATAAGTTTTCATATTAAAATAAAATTTTAATGTGTTATGAAAATTTGGAAGAAATCAAGAATTTTGAGGCTTAATTCGATGTATATGATGATATTTTAGCGATTTTATTGCACGGATAAGTCTATATGATGTTTTTGAGGTTGTGTGTACGTCTGGTTTGGAGCCATGAGGACTCGGGTGAGTTTTGAATGGGCCACGAGTGCATTTTGAACTTAGAAATGTTGCAGAAAAACTTGTTGGCATGTCCAAGCCTGCAGGTTTCGCATTGCTCGCAATTGCGAAGGCTAGATCGAAAATGCAAAACTATCCCAGGCCTGTCTTGGCTCGCAAATGTGAGGTCCTCTTTGCAAATGCGAAGGTCTACCTATTGGCCAACGATCGCAAATACGATGAATTATTTGGAAATGCGATATCGCAAATGCGGCAATATGTTTGCAAATGCGAAGGTTTGCCATTTCTGAAGGGTTCGCAAATGCGAAGGTTTGCCATTTCTGAAGGGTTCGCAAATGCGAACCTTTGTTCGCATTTCCCATGTTAGAAAAGGTTGCGAACCCAATTTCGCATTTCCCATATCTGCAACCTGCATATTTTATACTTAGCCGAATTTTGAACACTTTTCACCATTCTTCCAAAACCGAAGCACACTTAGGCAATTTTCCAATAACAACATTTCTTCCAAATTATTTGTAAGTTGGTTTTTACTTATTTCTTTCAATATTTAACATCATTTAACATCTTTTCAACTTAAAATCAAAGGTTTCCATGGGTGAAATGGGGGCTTTGGGTAGAACTAAGATTTTTCTAAATTTGGGGATTTGGACCTCAATTTGAGGTCAGATTTCAAAATAAATTATATATATGAATTTATGGGGGAATGGTAGCCGGATTTTGGCTTGAACCTCGGGTTTTGACCACTTGGGCCATAGGATATTTTTGGACTTTTTGGGTAAAACTTTGAAAAATTTATTTTTATGCATGCAAATTGATTCATTTAGCATTTATTCATGTAATTAAGTAACTTGTGACTAGATTCGATCGGATTTGTGGTGGAATCGATGGATAAAGCCATAATTAAGACTTGAGTTGAATTCAAAGCAGCGAGGTAGGTTTTCGGTCTAACTCTAGCTTGAGGGATTAGGAGTTGAGTCATATTTTCTACTTGTTTTATGTCGAGTACGACATATAGGCATAGTGATGAGTACCGATACGTTGGTGTGTAGCATGACCGCGAGTCTATAAATGTCGAATATCTTGATTCATGTTATATATTTCATGCTTTAGAGATGATTTTTAGTTGTTGTGAAACATTTGTGGAAAGGATTATGACTTTTGAACATTGTAGAGCATTGGCTCGAGTTATTCTACTAATTGAGAAAATGTAGGAACTATTGTATCCTTTGGAGCATTGGCTCAAGTGGTAATGTGATTTATGAGATGAAACTGAAAGAAAGAGGAAGAATCAATAAATGGTACCCTTGCTGGGTTGTTATTGTGTTGTTGATTGTCTCCCTTGACGGGAAGTTGAGGTTATTGATGTTGTTCCCTTGCTGAGATTTAACTATTTACTTGTGTTCCTTTGTTGGAATTTCTATTATTGTTTGTTTACTCCCTTGCCCCCTTGTTTGTAATTGTTATTTTGGCGACGATGAGTGATAAAGCACGAAGGGTGATGTCTTGCATTATTTGCTATTATGAGGAAAGAGAAATGGTGAGGGGGACATGCTGTGGGGAAAAAACTTTCGTGCGTTGAGAAATAATCCGGGTCGTGACAATTTTCTTGTAATTCTTTCTACCTTTTTAACTGTATATTGTTATTTTCTTTTTGCTAATATAGATTATCTCATGGAATCAATTAATTAAAGAATATGCACACTGCATGTTACTTATTGCATTGAATTTTGTTATCAACAGAATATTAACAATATAAATAAAACACAATACTTTTAAAGAAATATTTATTTCTCCCCAGGAAGCGTTCTGCACCACCAAAGAATGAAGATAGTCTTCCACATTTCTAATCTTGAAGACATTTCGATCTTGTATTTTTCCCTTTAAATTTAACTCTTCGCATACATAATCTATAATATTATTTATATTATTTTAAAGCGTTTATAGGATTAGTATGAGACGTACGTTGTTTTTTATTATATAACATGAGATACATGTGCTTCAGAAACTAGTGTGTGTATGTATGTGCATATGTATGAGCGAGTGTGTGTGTCAAATTGACATCCTAATCTTGATTCCTCTAACACCATCACCTAAGCCGACGTTATTATAAGTTCTCTGTTGATTGTCATCACTTCTTTGTGTTCATGTGTAAGGAAAAAAAAAAGAGAGAATAAGATGCTGTAAAAAAAATATTTCTTCAAAATTTTCCCAAGTTTAGAGGTAACTTTTGTTGAGTTTAAACTACAATTGATCAACTACTTTATTTATCATTCTTGTGTTCACATAACACGAAGAACCAAGCTGTTTATTGATTACCTTTTTTTACTGTTTCGATGCAACAAATTTCATTTTTGAAGAGTCAAATAAACATGCTATCTTCATTGATTACTTCAGTTGGAAAGAGAGATGAGAAACCCACACTTTTACTGAGAAAGAATCATGTGTATGCATCTGGCAAAAGACCGAACCATCAAAACATGAACACAAAATTGTAATTATATGAAAAAAATACCAGAAAACCACCACATTGATATACAATAAAGTTTTTCATTATTGGGGACAAAATACACATTTTCTCAGAAAACCATGGATGCACCAACATCCTTAAGTTTCATATATCACTAACCACAAATATGAGTATGCATTCAGTCTTTGGTCGATTTTAGGTCTAATTTGGTTCATATACAATTAAACCGATAGGTGAGTTGAGATAGACTATTTTCTTTATCCCACGATATAAGTGATTGTATGAATAACCAAAGCCTTCTTCAGTAACCCATCCAATATGTTGGGATAGGGTGCACTAAATGTATAACCATTTTTCACAAAATATATTCTAAGAATTTTGGCTAAGCATGCATGGGTTCACGTGCACCTCACTTTACCCAATGGATCCGCCACTGCTCCAGACATTGTTTTTCCTTTCCAATTATTGTGGTGCCGTCAGCTGCGTAATGAAAACAGCACAAAAGTCTAGGAAGAGGAACTGCGGGCCGCTAATTCTTTGGAGATCAAGCAGGTATCTATTGTCCTGAGTTTTGTAGAGCTGTGATAGTATTCATGCAAATCCACATTAGAGAGATCTACATGACAAAATAAAGCTCCTACTAGTAGAATCAATGGTATATCGTATTTAAATGAATTTTACTTTTTCCTTGTTTTTTTTTTAAAAAACAAGTTCAAAGATGGATGTAATTCAATACTCGAAGCTAGGTCATAATGGATAGATTAGACTTGACTATTGTTTGACTCAAAAAATGTTAAAACCTTTTTGGACAAATCAGTCAAAGATGAAGGAGTAAATCATAGCTAAATATAATTAATTCCAAATTAAAACGTTGAAGATAATGAACGCATATGGGACGAAAGAAACATCATAGATCTTATTAAGATTCAACATTATCTTCCTCATCCATTGATGAGAAAGTAAATTCGCATGTATTCTTTGGAGTCATTTTCCCGTTTCCTAAGATACAAGAAAGAGGCATTTTTGTCCCTTTTCTTTGTGAGAATGGCGAAGCCCCCCTCATCGAGAGCTTTTCTTGGCTATATATAGTTGAGGTTTTTTTTACCTGTTGCTTGCCTCGACCCTTTCTTGTCACTAATATATCCTGGTCCTAACTTTAGGTGTTGCCCTTTCCGATTTGTCGGATATCACAGAGGAGAAAATGGAGTAGGCTATATGGACTTTCACTGCCTGGTTACCGAGGTGGGGTATCGGGCGACCTGGTCGTGGTGGTCAAATTTTGACCAATACAGTTAGTCCCTTCGTCTGTTGGGGTTGTCCTATGTCAGACTCGGCAGACGGATCATGTTCATTACGAAGTCGAGACAAATCTGGCATACAACTTCCTATTCCTTTGTCGCATTCTGTGGGTTTTTGGCGGATGGGTGGCGTTCTTTTGATCCTCATGGACCGTTGCAGCGATTTCATAATCGAGACGCTGGTTGGAACTGAAGCATTGGTTCGTGGTTACCACCATTATGACACACGTTTCTGGGAGACTGGAACGTTTCGTGTCCTATCGGATTCGAATGGCGACTCTCGGGTTTCGTGCTCCGGGAATTTATGTCTAGAGGGAACGTGTCATTTGATTGATTCACTTCATCTTTCGCTCGAGAGAGTTCTTCAGATATAATTTTTTATGAAATCTCGAATTTCTACTTACCTTCTTGCTCACTAGAATCTCTCATCTCTTCTTCTTATTACTTCTTTTTGGAGAGTTTTTTGCTAAAAAAAAAATGGCTGGCGATTCTTCTCGCGACAACCTTCCTGCTGCTAATCTGGTACCGGAGAGTTCTGTTCCGGCCACCGGAAAGGCGGATGCTACAAAGGATGAGGAGATTCCTTCTGTGATTGAGATCTTGCCTCGTCCGGAGAGAGAGGCAACTGACTTCAGCTTTAGCGGTGGAACGGAGCCGGAATTTGTCCCCTCTGTTGTGAAGGAAAAGGGGAACTTATAGTTGAAAGAGTGTTGGGGGATCCCCAATTAAGTCGATATGCAGCCGGTGGAGGGGGACGTAATAGTTCACTTCGACCGTCTAGATTAGTGCGTGTTTTACGCCGACCCTTTCATTGTTGGGTACACACTTCCTCTTCCCAAGTTAGTGGTGGATTTTTGCCGTTTATACGAAGTGTGCCCCGGCCAGCTTTCGTCTTATTTGTACAAGTTATTCCTCATGCTGCTCAAGTATGCGAAACCCGTCGGCCATGAGGTCACTTTGGACCATATGCTCAGCATTTTTGCTCCTCAACTGATTCGCGATTCGATGGTTCATATGCGCCCAAGGGGGTCGAGGAGTCTGGTGGTCAAGATGGACGGCAGGACCAATCATCGATTCTACGAGAACTACTTTTATGTGCGGACTGAACACATTGTGGTAGACCCAATGGGATTCCCTGAGAGATGGAACTTCGCACGTAAGTTTGCACCTTTAGTTAGTGAAATATTCGACCATTTTCTATGTGCAATAAACTGTCTCGTTTTTGTAGCTAAGAGATTTCCCCTGCCGCCTGTCAAAGGGATTTGCGAATGGGTGGAGGCCATTATTCCCCATACAGTGGGAATTCCCACATGGTCGACCTTTCACAAAAAGTTCGGACGCAGGCCCTTTACAGGTGAGATGACGCCTTTATCTATTGTTTCTCTCCTTTTATGTTTTTTTAGCCTCTTATGAGTCGTTCGTAGTTGCTAGGGAGGGTGCGGAGAGCAAAGGCCCCTTGGCTGGCTTTCCGTCAGCCAGGCACATCTGCTCATCCTATCACCATATCCATTGTACGACCTTCATCGAGAGCTGCTTCTGTTGAATCTGCGGCCTTGGTTACTCCAACGAGGGCAGCTTCCCAGGATAAGGTCCCGATCAATGTCGCTCACCCAACGGACGAGTCACCATCTACGGGAAAGGAAGGACCATCGAAGAGACAGAGAGTAGAGTTCGAGACGGCGCCCCAACAGTAATTCAGTTGGACGACTCTCCTCCGACGGGCTCCGGAGAGGGTGTTATTGCAGCTCCTCTATAGGGGCGGGCAAACCGTTGGAGTTGCCAGTGCCCGTGATCAGCAAGCAGAAACTCCTATCGTTATTGATGATCAACACCTTGTCGCGGTAGAGGGCCCGGACTCTGGGGTCGCTGCTTTGATTTCGGGCATGCCCTCGTCTTCTGTAGCCGGTCGTGCTTCCTCTTCAGCGGCAGAAAGGGGAAAAGACGTAGTGATTGATGACTATGAGTCTGAGTCAGACCTGGACCCCGACGATGTCAGGACGTTTAAGGACGGTCTCACTCATTCGGTGGTTAATGCGGGGGGCTCGGCCTGTACTCTTTAGATCCCTCCCGGCGTTAATCTCTTGGCGGATGAGGAAGATCTAGTACCGCAATTCATCCTGTTGTGTTCAAAAGCTTAGAACGAGTCCCTTTGGGATGTTCCCTATGCTGAGTTGAGGGATGAGGTGGCCATCATGGGCTTAAGGGTATGTTATAATTCGTTTTAGCTTTATGCTTTCGCCATTTTGAAAGTGCTAGTCGAACCAAACGTATATGGGGGAAGTGAAAGCATTCGCAGGGCTAACATCCAGGCAAGGGTTTTTTTGAAGATGCTGGAGAAATACCATCGCTACCGGTACAGGTGTCGCCATATGCATGAGTAGCTGAGGACGGATCCCGGTAATCGGGCTCTTGGTGAGGAGTTAGAGAAAAGGGACCAGAAATTGATGCAAACCATTCGCAGCAAGAGCAAACTCGAGGAGCAACTTCACATTAAGGACGAGGAGCTTGAGTTGGATAAGGGGATCGCAGCGGAGTGTGAGCACTTGTAAGGCAGGTTGAGATTGATGCAGTCGGGGATGGACTAGAACTTGGTCAAGGTCGAGGCGATGACCATGGAATGGATGAGAAAACTGACCGCGATGGAAAGCAAAGTTGCTGGATTGGAGAACATTGATAGAGCCAGGTCTGAGGTTTTGGGAGATCGGGTGGTGGCTCTGGAGGCGGAGAATGAGCGATTAAAGTCTCAGGTTGAGTCATCTTTCGCTGCCATTCCTCGCTAAATGCATGAGCTCACGGTTTATGCTGAAGCCCAGCAGGACATATATAAAAGTTTGTGGGAGGCGGGTACCGTGAATGAAGGTGCATATGAAGAAGCTCGAGCGAAAGCTCGGGAGGCTCGCATTAACTGTGGATATGACGCAGCAATGCCCAAAGCTAATGGGGATACAGATGATGTTAATGGAGAACCTCTTTGTTTTGTTTGTTGACTATCATTCATTTGTTGTTTTTTTTCTTTGGTTGGCCTGCGCCATATGTGGCGATAGCCCACACTGTGACTTTGCATAAATAAAAGTTCTTTTCTTTGCTATTTACCTTGTACTTCACTTTTTCGATTGTTCACGATTTTGGTGCAAGATATAGGCTCGTCTGATGAGTCTCGATTTTTCTTTTCTTCCGGTGATTGTCGACCTTCAACATTTAAGGATGTCGTTTCGAACTTGTCAAAATATCGGCATGTCGTTGTTCGATCGAGGTCGAACTCTTTTTTCATTTAGTGAGGTTCCTTAGCCTTAAAGGATGTTATTTCGAACTTATCAAAATAACAGCCCGTCGTCGTTCGATCGAGGTCGAACTCTTCTTTTGTTTTGGCGAAGGCCATTGGCCTAATTCTTCTTTTCTTTTGGAAAAGGCCCTTGGTCTTAAGGGTGTTATTTCGAACTTATCAAAATAACAACCCGTCGTCATTCGACCGAGATCGAATTCTTCTTTTCTATTGGCGAAGGCCCTTAGCCTTAAAGGGTGATATTTCTAACTTATCGAAATAACAACCCGTCGTCAGTCCCGATTCCTGGAGAGTTGGACATATTTCATGGGAGTCCCAGTCTATGTTGTATCGCTTGTACCAAATGGTGCAACGTTGGTGAATACAAGGTGTTAATGTTTCGTTTTCAGGTTGGTGCAATGTATTCCTTATGATTTTCTTGTCTGACTCCTGCCGTCCAGCTCAAAGATGTTGGGGGCAGGAGGTATTTCCATTGTGTTGAAGCAATTTTTGCCCTTCAATCGAGATATTCCTATGTACTTCGTCCATGCGGGTCTTATGTGCTTGCCTTGGACAAAGAGTGGGAAGTGAGGATGAGATTTTCTTCACTCCCGCCCGGTGGTCCGGTGGGGGAATGCAAGTCGGTAACAACATTTGCTTTGTTTTGTATATCGATGGTTGATGGGGTGAAGATTTTCGAGCCGGTGATCTTGCTTGGCTCTTCTTCCTTTCATGAGTTGCCCTTGTGTCTCGCATTGGTTGGGTTTTTCCTCCGCGCCCTCTTTGACAAATGATTGTACTTTTTGGTTTGGATTTGGGAGAAACTAGGAAATTTTCACTAAGAAATTCCCACAAACAATGCCAAATTGATTGACTCAAAAGATGTTAAAACCTTTTTGAACAAATCAATCAAAGATGAAGGGGTAAATCGTAGCCAAATATAATTAATTCTAAATCGAAACGTTGAAGATAATGAACGCATATGGGACGAAAGAAACACGATAGATCTTATTAAGATACAACATGGTCTTCCTCATCCATTGATGAGAAAGTAAATTCACATGTATTCTTTGGGGTCATTTCCCTGTTTTCTAAGATACAAGAAAGAGGCTTTTTTGTCCTTATTTTTGTGAGTATAGCGAACTTCCCCCCCCCCACCAACCACCCCACCCCCCAATCGAGAGCTTTTCTTGGCTATATAGTTGAGGTTCTTTTACCCGTTGCTTTCCTCAACCTTTTCTTGTCACTAATATATCTTGGTGTTGACTTTAGGTGTTGCCCTTTCCGATTTGTCGGATGTTTCAGAGGAGAAAATGGAGTGGGCTATATTGACTTTCACCGTCTGGTTACCGAGGCGGGGTATCGAGCGACCTAGTCGTGGTGGTCAGATTTTGACCAATACAACTATAGTTACCAAAATCTAAATTTATGCATCAGTTCACAAATTCATCGAATTACCACTAGGTTGAGAGCAAAAGATAATGAAACAGAGAAAGATAATGATACCTGCATTTCAAATTTCACACCGGTTTGTGGCTGTAAATGTGTACTCATGGCAGTTGCATTGCTAATAAACTGATAATTATTCACATGATTGCTGGCCATGCTCTTAAGATGATCAAGACCGTGACAATGACACCATAAACACTTCATATTATAGTGCCCAACTTTTTTCCATCGAACATTTAGTTCATGCAGTGTTCCAAGAACCTGATTCATGATCTCCCGTGGGTTTGATGGAGACTGACAAAGTAATCAACAATGAAATAGAGGAAATTACTCGCTTATTTACATTACATATATTACAAGAAAGCTAACCTGAAGTCCAACTAGCCATTTTTTCTCTTTGGAAAACGAGTGTCTCAAACTCGCTTCTTGAGAACATTCATTCCCAGCAGCCAGCTGTCCATCAAGATTTGGAAACAACCCTGGGGAATAACCATCCTGAAGAAACACAGGAAAGTAAATTACAAGGTCCACCTAATGAGTGTGGAATACTTAATAATATAATAAATAGTTACCTGATATTAAGCATTGCCCTAAACTTAGTGAATAGGTACCTAAGTTAACAAGTAATACTGTGTAACGAGAACTGAACTATCAGTGTTCTGAAACTTGTAGTAAGCGTGACAATGTGAACCATAGTAGTGTATCGTGAAATTAATCATATACAAAAGACTGACTCTTCACATGTTTTGCTGTTTGCACCTTCATATTATATAAACCCAACAGATTCAATCAAGCAAATATCAGGGAAACTGCTACCTCTTCCCCCAACCCTAAACAAGAAAGTGGTTGGAAAATGCGCGACTTCTGAGTTATAAGATTACTTTTAGACTCTGATACTATCAGTAAGAAGTTCAGAGGTATAACAGAAATCAGTAGGGGAATCAGAATTAGGACATAGTTGGAAAACCACAGAACATAGTAGCATCTCTTGTTCCTCATTTGTGCAAAAAGTTAGCAGCATGTTAGTAGACAAAGTACCTTCACTGTGATGGGATTTTCACAAATTGTACTTTTTCCATCTGAAGTGACTCAGTAGGTAGAATAGCTCATGACAATCACACAACAGCATGAACAGAGTTAACATTTTCTTACTGAGTAGTAAATGCCAGCCCAAACATTTTATGCTATGAGAAATAAAGACCGTAAAAACATGAAAGGGCATACCATAGATTCCTGAAACTCAGCTCCTAGATAGCTATCGGAAGCCAACAAATGGTTGTAGTACAGCAGATAGTATGCAACAGTAGCCTGAGACAGATATATGAAGGTATAAAGCAAGCTGAAGTAATTAAAAGGTTCACTACATTTCAACACTTTGTAATCCGTTTGATTGAATGTGACCCAAACTTTAGTTGAATCACAATGTATATACACCGCAAATCTACAATTGCTGGCTCATTTATCCTTTTCCAGTACCCTTTTAGTAGGCTAATAGAGGAAAACCACAAGAGAAAAGTAGCTATGCCAAGAGACAGAGTAACATACATCATCTTGCACTCTCTTTTGCAAAGATTCGAGCAACTGGTCTCTATCAAAACCCATTCTAATTACTTGCTGGAGAATTTTCTCGTCGAGCTGCAAAGTTGTCGCAAGACAGCTCATAGTATCAGCAAGGATAGGTAACTAGACAGAATAGCACACTACAAGTATATAACAAAAAGACAATAATACGGGACAGATGTGATAAGCTCTTGACATATTTCCAATCAAACACTATCCTCTACAATAGTGGCAAGATACATAAGTTTTCCCTGATCTCGTAAAGGGAATTGAAGATTGATAACAGTGTTTTGATGTCCTTTGGAAGTATACTTGATGAACTTTACGTCACCACTTGAATTAATACAGGAACAACAAGTGGAGAAACCACAAAGCCCAGTGTCGAGTATAAGCTCCAGATATACAGCAGCATATCTAGTTGGATTTGAAGATTGCAGTCGACAAAAAGAGGTAAAATCAATTGGAATACTTTTAGCATCATACAAGATAATCTTTTGCTATTAGCAAAATAATGTTATAGTTACCTTTTTCAGAAGTCGCATAGAATCAGGTGGAGGAACAGCCAAATACCGAGGAAGATGAAGTTTGAACCACTGGTGCTGACGAATATCAGCTATGGTGGTCCGCATCATAGGGTCAACAATTAGCATCCTTGGTATCAAATCCCTAGCTCCAGGTGACAGATGACTTGGAAGGGTGTAGATTCCACGCTGAATGACACATTGTTAACCATGTAAAGAACCACTACCTAAAACTGTAAAAACTTGGAAAATCGGTCAGCAAAAGTAGATCAATCAATGTACCTTTATTTTCTTGAAAAGGATAGGTATATTCTCATCTTCAAACGGAAGTTTTCCACAAAGAAGAGCATATAAGATAACACCACAACTCCAAACATCTACCTCCGGACCAGCATAAAGTTTCCCAGAGACAACCTGCAAATAAATGTTGTCGATATGACTTGGGCCTTCCAGCTACAAATGTTTATCTTAAAGATTGAAAACGGTGCAAGTTTCCACCTCAGGAGCCGCATAATTAGGACTTCCACAACTTGTCTTCAGAAAATGGCCATCTCGCATAATGTTGCTCAAGCCAAAATCTGCTATCTTTACATTGCCTCTTGCATCCAAAAGCACATTCTCAGGCTTAAGGTCCCGATGAACCACCCTATTCCTATGGCAGTACTCTACACCAGCAACAATCTGTCCCCAGCGAAACAACCAAGCAATAATGATCAGCGAAAAATTAAACAACATAAATATAAAGGCACTGTTAAGAGTGCCATTTGTACTATCACATGACAAAGAGAAAAAACTCAACTGTACCTGCTGAAAAATATGCCGAGCTTCATCTTCCGGTAACCTGCTCTTTTCCATAATATAGTCAAAGAGCTCGCCAGACTTACCATACTCCATCACAACATATATATCTGTCGGTGTCTCTATCACTTCATAGAGCCGTATGACATGTGGATGCACAAATAATCTACATATTCTTATTTCTCTTCTCACTGCACAAAAATAGAGTAAATTTTAGAAAAAAATGGATGACCATCTAAATCCTTAAAGGAAAAACCAAGACGTGTTTCAAATAAAAAAGAAACCAATTGTTGATAGCATATTGCTACCCCAGGCATGAGCTTCATACGTCTTTCCTCCATGCCAAGATTCCTCATTTTTCGACGGTTAAGGATTTTTATAGCCACCTTGTGCCCCGTCAGCAAATGCTCAGCAATTTTGACTTTACCGAAGGCTCCATGGCCAAGAGTTTTTCCGAGCCTGTAGTTTCTCAGAAAAAGAGTATCAGTCGTTCCAACACCTCTGCTACCCATTTGTCTATAGTACACCTGATTGAACACCCCTAACAATTAGTCAAAACGATTCGAATACCTGCTATTAACGCCACAAACAGTAAATCCATTCTCCAATACGGTCTCAAAACATAGTTTGCACATACAACCGATTAACTAAAGTTTAAAACTTCATTAGAATATCATATTGCAAAATTAGGTCAATTTTAGCATCAAAGAAAGCAAATTTTACCGAATATGTAATCCAATCCCAGAAACTTGGGGAGTTCCACTAGACAAGTATCAACTTGAAGATTATCAGAAATTTCAGCACACGGCAGTAGACAGCAGGTACTATCGTTATCTAAAAAACCTAAAATCTATCAACTTGAAGATTCCGCAATCAATGATCAATCACAAAGACCAAGAATTTTGTAACTATTACATACGAACTAGCAGAAAATAAATGTTAAAACAAAGAACTAGAAAATGTAAGAATTGTTTTTCTCACTGTGCATGCGCGAATTTTCTCGGGAAAGAGAGGAAAAAGGAGAGCATAGAATTTCAGACAGTGAGGAAAGTGATTGGAGCTTTGTAATTCTCGACTTCAAAATCTGACTCAGCAATACTTAGCCCTTAAGTTTGTCAAAAAAAAAATCATTTGTGCATTTCTGTTGATTTCTGGACGTTTATGCATTATGCGCTCTCCACCGAAAGATTCCAAACAAGATATACACATGGGCTTTGATCCCAAATAATTCCAAAAAGAAAGAAAACAACTTTTTCAGCCCAAAAAGAAAAAGAAAAACTTCTTCCTCTCAAAAAACCATTCGTTCCCCCACCTTCAAAGCCTAGTCTCCTCCACCACAGCTCAGTCTTCCGTTTTCGTCAACTTCGCACCTCCTTTTTCAGCATAGAAATCGTGAACAAAACTAAGAGCCCGTTTCGACATAAGAAATTTTTCCACTTTTCTTTGGAGTGTTGCCTTCAAAGATATATTTATGTTCCATGTCCAATTGTCGCCTGATTTGAAGACTCCAAATTTAAAAAGTATGAAAAAGTATGATACACGTGGAGACCTTCGTGCCAACAATCTAAAGAATCAGTCACAAATTTGCATAATCACTATCACAAGGTTGAAATCATTAGAAGTTGAATAAAATAATCCAAAATCAATTGTACTTTTTAGATAATGAAGAATTCTTCTTGTGACCTTCAAGTGAGGGGAGGTAGGAGCTTTCATGAAGAGGCTAACTATTCGAATTGCAAAAGTATATCTGGCCTGTTATATGTCAAGTACCTCAAATATTCCACAAGATTTTTGAAAAATGTGGAATCCACTTTTTCTCCATTATTAAACTTGGACAATTTTGTCCCACTCTCCAACGGTGTGTTCACGGAGTTGCAATCAAGCATGTTGAATTTCTTCCATATCTCTTTTGTATAGCTTTCTTGAAAGATAAAAATTCCATCTTCCATCTGCTTCACTTCTAGGCCCAAGTAGTATGACATGAGCCCTAAATCTGTCATCTCGAACTCACAGGACATATCTTTCTTAGAAGCTTTAAACAAACTTGGGTTATTACCCGTGAAAATAAGATCATCTACAAAAAAAATTAGGAAGATATCTCCATTAGTATGAACTTTAAGGTAGAGAGCACATTCACGGAGACAACGAGTAAACTCATTGTCTTGAAAATACTTGTTGATGCAACTATTTCATGCTCGTGGGGCTTGCTTTAGACCATATAAAGCATTCTTCAACCGCAACACTTTATCTTCATGCTTTTTGCCCATGAAGCCCAATGGTTGCTCAACACAGACTTCTTCTTCAAGATAGCCATTCATGAAGGCTGACTTGACATCTAATTGACTTCATTTGCGCTGCCAAAGAGATCAGCAAACGAATCGTCTCCATGCAGTCAACAGGTGCATAGACTTCTTCATAGTCAATGCCCTGCCTTTTCTTGTAGCCTTTAGCCACAAGTCGTGCCTTGTATTTCTCCACATCTCCATCAACATTCTTCTTTATTTTGTACACCCATTTCACTCTAATTGCTCGATGACCCTTGGGAAGAGTTGTTAACTCCCAAGTGTTGTTCTTCTCTATTGACTTGATCTCCTCCTCCATGGCTTGCCTCCACCTTTTGTCAGTAACAACTTCATCAAAGTTCATTCGTTCACTGGCAGCAAAAAGATAATATAAAAAATCAAAATTAGTAACTTCTTTAGTGCCATCATAGATCTCCAGAATGCTCATTGTCCTATGCGGCTGTTCATTTTAACTTTATTGAGAAGAAGGAGATGCAGCATTGGTTGGAGAAGGAGGTGGAGTTGTATCATGCATAGCTTCCACGGTCTCTGGTTCTTCTTCATCACCAAAGTATGGAAGAAAATCATATGAAGTTTATTCCTAAGCTTCCCAATCCCATGCCAATGCTTCATCAAATTCAATATCACGGCTTACAACCACCTTACCACTGCTTGGGTTGTATAGCTTGTAGCCTTTTGAACTCGTATCATAGCCAACAAACACATGCTTGACACTTCGATCGTCAAGCTTTGCTCTCCCTTGATGTGGCACATGAGAATAGGCCATGCTCCCAAAGATTTTCAAGTGTTTGACACTTGGCTTTCTTCCCCTCCATGCTTTTTGAGGCGTTTGATCTCTAACATTTCTTGTTGGAGACATGTTATTCAAATAAACTTCACAAGAAATAGCTTCTGCCAAAAATTCCTTGGGCATATTTTTAGCTTTCAACATACATCTATCCATATTAAGAATCGTTCGATTCTTTCTCTCCGCAACACCATTTTGTTGAGGTGAATATGGTACTGTTTAGAGGGCGACGAATTCCATAAAGTTGACAGAAGTTATTAAATTTGTTTGAGGTGAATTCGCCTCCTCTATCGGACCTTATAGCTTTAATTTCATAGCCACTTTCTTTCTCCAAAAGTACTTGAAATTTTTAAAAGAAGCAAAAGCTTCAGATTTTTTATTCAAGAAATAAACCCAAGTCTTTCTATTAAAGTCATCAATGAAAAGCAGAATGTATTTTCTTTTACCAAAAGAAGGTGGATTGATTGGTCCACACACATCAGTGTGGATAAGCTGGAGCGGCTTGGTTAATCTTGACATGGCCTCCTTTGGAAAACTCTTCGTTGCATGTTTTCCAAGAAGATAAGCTTCACACATTTGATTTGGATGGTTTATTAATGGTATCTCATGCACCATGTTCCTTTCTCCCATTGATTTGAGCGCTTCAAAATCTAAGTGCCCAAATCTATGTGCCAACACTATGATTCACCTTGCACATTAGCCTTCAAACACTTTGCATCAATTGTTTTAAGATTCAGAGAAAATAATCTATTATTTGCCAGATTCACTTTAGCAATTAAAATTCCACTTGAATCTCTAAGCCAAATATGCATATTTTTTATGTGGATGTCATATTCCTTTTTAAGAGGTTGGCCCAAACTTAAAATATTACTTTTTAATTTTGGCACATAATAAACATCTTGAAGTAACTTGTGGCTATCATCTTTACAGGATATCAGAATCGTACCTATCCCTTCGATTTGAACCCTTGAGGTATCTCCAAAAGAGACATTACCTCTCACCATTTTATTGATCTCCACAAATTTCTCTTTGCATCCACACATATGATTGCTTACTCCATTGTCCAAATACCACGAGCTGCAATCATCTCTGTATTCTTCCTTAAGTGCCATTAACAACGTTGATGCATTTTCTTCTTTCTAGTCGTCAACAAAGTTAGCCTTTTCTTCTACATTGCTACGACATTCCCAGAGTAATGGCCAAATTTATGATAATTATAACATTCAAATTTTGATTTATCATACCTTTGTCTATTATTTTCTTGGTAGTATCACATCCTCTTCCTCCTCTTTGTCCACGACCACGACCTCTGAAGGTTTGGTGGATTTTAACTTCATTGTTGAAGTTGTTACCATTACTTATTCCTCTTCCATGACCTCCTCGGCCTAGGCCTTATCCTCGTCTGTTTCCTCGGTAGCTTGTTTCACCTCCATGATCCTTGAAGGATGCATGAGTTTTAAGAAGTTGCTTCAATGACACTTCTTGTCTCCTTTTGATATTTTCTTTGTTGGCCTATAAAGAACCTTCCAATTGCTCCACCATCATAGAGTCTAAATCTTTTGACTCCTCAATAGCACACACCACAAATTTAAATTTAGGTGTTAAAGTGCGAAGTATCTTTTCTATCACACGAACATCTTCTATGTCCTCCCCGTATCTTCTTAGTTGATTTACAACAGCCTTCACTTTTGAAAAATAATTTGAGATGCGTTCGGATTCTTTCATTTTTAAAACTTCAAAATCAGCCTTTAGAGTTTGAAGTTTTACTCCTTGAAGAGAATTTTGTAAAATTCCCCAAGCTTACTTTGAGGTGGTAGCATCTGTCACCTTCTCAAACATTGCATCATCCAAACATTGGTGGATGAACGTGAGGGCTTGTTGACCCTTCTTCCTTATCTTTGCCAAGACCTCTTTTTCATTCTGAGGTAGAGTTTCCTCATTATCGGGTTTCGCATAATCTCTGTCTACGATTTCCCACACATCTTGAGAGTCAAGTATGGCTTTTATACATAGACACTATTTCTCGTAATTATCTTTAGTGAGACGGAGGTACTGAAAAGATAGCGCACCATTATTTTCCATGACTCTGGTACCACGTTGTTGGGATAAAATAAATAATCTCGCCAGGAATAATATCCACAGTAAATAATAATAAAAAAAAAAGAGTAACAATGACACCAATATTTTAGCAGGATAAAATACAATACCCGAGTGGAGCAATATTATCACTATAATAATAGAACGTAGTAGTGTCAAGAGACTACTATAACTTTGAAAGAAATAACACTCTTTATTTAACACAATTCACTACAATATTATTATAACTCACTAATCATCTCACAACAATCTGTGAATTACTCTCACTAACTATATATTTCTTCTCTCTTTAATTTTGTGTGTTTTAAAGGAGAAATGAAGCCTACTATTTATAGGCAAATTTTCACCAGCAAAACCAATTTGATTGGTTAATAAATGTGCAAATTCCAGCAGCCCAATCTTAAAAAAATCTGAATTATTTCTCTTCCGTCCATCACTCCTCTTCCTTTTATTCAATGTAGTAGGTGAGTCAATCACTCTTTCTTTTTCTTTTTGTCAATGTAGTAGGTATGGACTCCACATTTTTTTTAAAATTTCGACTATTTTTCCGATAAGATTTGTCGTAATGTTTCGCACAAAAATCGGGGATATATTATTGCGACGGATTCATTTGGAAACCAAAAGTCAAACAATTTTATTTGACCATTTGCGTCTGTTTCGGTCGCAAATAATTTTAAACCCTAGTTAAATTATTTTTTAAAATTGCGACTGAAAGGGTCGCTAATTTTGTGACAAAATCAGATGCAGATTATTTTTAAAAACCTAGCACGCCCCAATGAGCCAAAAAATAGACAAGACCTAAATTATTCTAAGAAATCTGCCTCTAAGTGACCCCCCCCCCCCCCCCAATTTCGTCTTCTCCAAATGACCCATCCCCTGACTTCATCTCCCTCACACCACCCCTTTCACCAAACAAACTCGCCACAGAAACAGCCAACGCTAAGGCTGTTCATTCGAATCGGATATTCAAAATCCAAATCGATCCATTCAATTTCAGATTGGATCGGCTTTCGGATAAGATTCAGATTGGTATATTTTGATCCGATCCGAAATTCAAAATTATTAGGGCA